>OY856410.1:1503175055-1504450055 GCA_963693085.1 Alisma plantago-aquatica | reverse complement strand
AACAGGCAATGGGCCTGAAGTCACTAGGAGAAGATACTATGTCTTTCTTAGGTATAAGAGACACAAAGATGTGGTTTACCTGGCGCACCATTTTTCCCCCAGCGTAGAACCATTGGATTGCTCGAATTAGATCTGTTTTAATAAGATCCCAGTTGTGTCTGTAGAAGAATCCATTGAAGCCGTCTGGTCCTGGACTTTTATTGGGTCCAATTGACCAAACCGCATCTTTGATTTCATTCTCAGTCGGACTACTGAGGAGGTAGTCGTTATCTTCATCTGTGATGAGTTTGTCCCAGGAAGTGTCATCCTGAAGCTCAGCTTTGTCTTGATTGTAAAGTCTTTCAAAGTATTTGACAGTATCAGTTTTAATGGCTTCTTCGTCATCTATGAAATTACCTTGACTATCATATATCTCAATAATTGTGTTGATTGCATCCCTTCTTTTGACAGTGGAATGATACAGCTTCGTATTCCTGTCACCGTTTTCGATCCATTGGATACGGCTACGCTGCCAGTAGTATTTCTCTTCAGCTAGTTCAAGATATTTCAGTCTATCTTTTGTAGCTTTCTCTGCTTCGATGAGTTGTTCATCAAGAGGAGATCTACGAAGAGCAGCAGTAATATCCTTCATCTGTAGGTATTCTTTCTCAAGAAGATTCTTGATGTTAACGACTTTCTTAGCCCAAGGTTTAAGCTCCATCTTTACATTGCGAAGTTTCTGGTGAAAACAGTAAAGAGGATTTCCATAAACTGGTATGGACCATGCATGTTCCAGGAGCTCCTTGAACCCGTACCAGTCTTGCCAATAATTGAGAAAACGGAAGGGTCTAGGAGACCTACTAATATCTTTGAGATTCACATTGATCGAAGAGTGATCAGTAAAATTATAAGTGAGAAGCTTTGTTTTTGTGCCAGGAAACTTGACTAACCAATCATCGTTGACTAAGGCTCGATCCAGTTTACATGCAATCCTTTTGGATTTGGCAAGTTGATTATTCCATGTGAAGATATCGCCACCCACAGTAGGAAGTTCTGTGAGGCCGGCGTTGTCAATGGCAGCATTAAAAGAGCTTAAGACAGCATTAGGGACTTCACAGCCACCTGCTTTTTCTTCTCTTTTTCTGATATTGTTAAAGTCTCCAATTACGATCCAAGGATCATGTATATTTGGAGCTAATTCTTCAAGATTGTCCCATAGACTCATTCTGTCTTGCATGAGATTATGGGCATAGATAGCGGATAAGATGATACGCAGACCTCCTGTATTAATACAGGTACATGAGATGATTTGATCACTCATGCTGATGGTGTCTATGTTCCAAGATTTAGGGTTCCACCCAACACAGATTCTCCCGTTGGGGTTGTAATCATGATTTGTAAGGTATTTCCATCCGGAAGGAAACATCTTACTCATAGAGTTTACGCTGAAGGCTTTGATTTTGGTCTCAACCAGAACAGCAATGGAGGCATGAACAGATCGAATAGAATCTCTCACCTCCCTCTTTTTCCGTGGTTTCCCAGAACCACGGACATTAGTCATGAAGATAGTCATCTACCACGCCCGGAGGACCGGGTTTTGGGTGTCCCGGACACTCCAGATGAGGAAGACGAAGCACCAGCATCATTCTTTTTTCCTTTTGCAGAACCATTGGTTCCCTGAGGTTTTTCTTGATTGGGAGGAATAGCAGATTCCTTCTCACCAAGCAGTGTCGTGGCACCCACCTCATCCGCGCCTGAATTGACGACGGATTCCTCACAAGGTTTAGGGACTTCAACAGCTTCCGTAGAAGGCTTATTGGCTTCCAACGCATCTGCGTTAACAGAATCAGGTACTTTATTGGTAGCTTCAATAGGATCAGCAGAGATCGTTTTCACCTCATCTGCTACGGAAGTGGCAGAATCTTCACAAGGTTTTGGAACCTCATCAGCAACATCCTTCTTCTCTGGGCAATCTGATTCGTCGTGACCGAAGATCTTGCAGTTACAGCATCGTTTAGGAAGGTACTCATATTGGATATCAACCGGGGATGCTTCCCGCCCTAGCATGTTAACCCAAATTTCCTTGGGAGGATCTTCAGATGCTTCAATTTCGACCAAGGTTCTAGCTTCGCCCAAGGATTCATTGCTAATGGATCGCAAGTCCACCCTGAGGAGTTTTCCGACCCCGCTCGCAACTATCCCAACAGCACGTTGAGACCAGTTCCTACCCATACTGGGAATCTTGATCCATACAGGCATCGTGTTGAACAGATCCTTACGTAGGTCGTCACCCACCTTGAATTCTTTAACAATCACCAGTCTGTTGTCAAACCAGCGTGGACCCAAGCCGATGACGTTCTTCTTATCATCAGCGTTATTAAATCTAACGAGGAAGAACTTATCAGGCTTGGATAGAAGATCGAATCCACCTTTAGGTTTCCACATCCTCTTGATCCAAGCAAGGAGATGCGGATAGTAGGGTCTTTTCCCCATGACATAGAGCATCAGAGTATGATCCCAAGACTTCTCCATGCTAGTGAAAGTCGGTTCATCAATGGTGACATAGCGTCTGCCGTCGATGATCTCCGCCGGTTTGTACGGCTGTTCTTTGTAGGTGTCAGCGCCTACCACCACTTGGTTCCAGGCTTTGCCCGGAGGCATTGTGGATGGCAAGGGAAAGGAAAGCCCTCCCCCCTGCCAGTAGTTCCACGCGTAGTTTCTTCTTCGTCTTCCTTATCGCGCCGTGATCGCCAGAGCGTTAACGAGAAACCCTAGGCGCCTTCCATGTATGTATATGTATATGTATATGTATATGTATGTATATATATATATATATATATATATATATATATATATATATATATATATATATATATATGTATATGTATATGTATGTATATGTATATATATATATATACATATATATATGTATGTATGTATATATGTTCATATATATATATATATATATATATATATATATATATATATATATGTATGTATGTATTTATGTACATATATATATGTACATATATATATATATGTGTGTGTGTGTGTGTTGGGGGGCTCCACAATAAAATATCAATATAATCTATACTACTATAAAAAGAGCGAGTTTTGCAGGCAGTTCAAACATAGCCGCCAAAAGTTATATTGACCAATCCCATACCACGATTTTGCCAACGTGGCAAAAACTTGCACTCTCCTTCACTCAAGCTGCTCTCACATTTTTTCAGTTTTTTTTACTTTTTTATCCTAATTTCTCTTTCCTATCAAACATCACAATCCACATCCCATATCTTCCTACTCTCGCGAACCACCAATCTTTCACTCATGAAAACTCCCCAATAAGTGGTTCTCTCCAGTGAAGTAGTTACCTTCCACAAGGGGACGAACTCCTCACAAATATCTAAAAAATAACCGAACAGTTGTTGCTGACAAGAAATAAAGAACATCTTATTTTTATTTTCTCATACACACCCGGTCACTTGCACATCGGAATGTCAAACTACTTTTGACCAAACTCTAAAATTAAACAACCGGCTTAAAATTCCTGTAACAAATGAGAATGAGGATAATTGCATACCAAAATTTTATCATTATCCAAGTTGTTATCAAACAGCTTCCTACATGTTCGGAGAGGACAATCATGTACATAAATATAAATATAAAAATTAATGTGGATTCAATAGTTCAAAACAGAAGCCATGTCTTCAATAGTAGTTCATAAAAGAAGCCACATTTTCAAGTAACAACCAACAACTCCCACGCTCCAACACAATGTACATCCACTACTCGGTCCACGTTCTGATGGACAATGAGAAACATGTTAGATTGACTCGGAACCTCCATAAGACCATTAGACGGAAGCAACTCTACTTGAACTGTCCTTTTAGTTGCTTCATGTCGCTCCTCTGATTCTTCATATGGTGGCCTCTCTTTGTCCTGCAAAAAAGATTATTCGGTTCTCTTCAGGCTTATTCTTGTAACATTTTTAAGAGAGGTATGTACATCTAAATATACAGAGTGTTATTTTCATTCTATTTTTAGAAAGCCATACAGCTGCAGTAAAGGCATTATTGTTCTTCCTTTGTCTTTCACTTAGTCTTCAAAAAATCGTCAGACAACAGACATATGCAATCACGGAGCACCTTGCAGTAAAATTACTCGAGTGATCTTTTCAACTTCTCACTCTAATTGTGATCTTCCTACATCCTACAAGAAACATAGTTGGATTCACTTCAACTCATCTACAGCTCCTTGCATTATCCAAGAGTTAGAATCGTTGAGGTACGTACATGTAACTATTTACCAATAAGTTATTTTCTATATAACACAAATATTTTTTAACAAAGTACGTATAGGAAAGATAATTAATCTTATTCAACTCTTCATTGTTACTGCGGTCTTTTTATTGGGTTATCTGCACCTCCTCCTACGTTCAAGAAGTCATACAGAAGCTAAAAAACAATATTAAATTCATCTTACACTCATTTTTCAAGAACAGTCAGTAAAAATTTCTATTTACTATCTTAGGGTCTCTTAAAAAGGTACGTACATGTAACTATTTACCAATAAGTTATTTTCTATATAACACATAAAGATTTTTTTTACAAAGTACGTACAGGAAAGATAATTAATCTTATTCAACTTTTCAATGACAATTAGAAGAAGTTCAACAACAAATTGCTTAGTTTAGACAAAGGGAAAGAAGAGGAAGGAATACATAAATACCATTTGTATTTTTAGCATATAAATTAAAATATATCATCAGACGACCTTCCCATGTAGGAATAGGAATTATGTCAGTATATTATACCTTGATTTCCTGTACCTACTTATGACCTGGACACTACTCAAATTGACCCTTAAAAAGCTTCTATCTACTATCTCAGGTTATCATAAAAAGGTACATACATGTAACTATTTACCAATAAGTTATTTTTTATATAACACATAAAGTTTTTTTTACAAAATACGTACAGAAAAGATAATTAATCTTATTCAACTTTTCAATGACAATTAGAATAAGTTCAACAACAAATTGCTTAGTTTAGACAAAGGGAAAGAACATACAAATTCATTTGAGGAAGGAATACATATATACCATTTGTATTTTTAGCATATAAATTAAAATATATCATCAGACGACCTACCCATGTAGGAATAGGAATTATGCCAGTATATTATACCTTGATTTCCTATACCTGCTTATGACCTGGATACTACTCAAATTGATCCTTAAAAAGGATAAAAGGTGTCTAAATGTATGTTCATGATCAAGGGCAACCAAAGAGTCTAGGAGAAAAATATATCTTTCATGCACGCTCATCTGATGAACAATAATATACTGGTGCAACTATACATACAAAACTTGGAACCTCCATAAGACCATTGGATGGAAGCAACTCTACTTAAACTGTCCTTTCAGTCACTTCATGCCGCTCCTCTGATTCGGCATATGGTGACCTCTCTTTGTCCTACAAAAAAGATTGTTGGGTTCTCTTCAATCTTATTCTTGTAGCATCCTTAAGAGAGGTATGTACATCTAAATATACAGAGTGTTATTTTCGTTCTATTTTCAGGAAGCCATATAGCTGTAGCAAAGGCATTATTGTTCTTCCTTTGTCTTTCACTTAGCCTTCAAAAAACCATCAGACAACAGACATATGCAATCATGGAGCACCTGGTAGTAAAATTACTCGAGTGATCTTTTCCACTTCTCACTCTAATTGTGATCTTCCTACATCCTATAAGAAACATAGTTGGATTCACTTCAACTCATCTACAGCTCCTTGCATTATCCAAGAGTTAGAATCGTTGAGGTACGTACATGTAACTATTTACCAATAAGTTATTTTCTATATAACACAAAGATTTTTTTAACAAAGTACGTACAGGAAAGATAATTAATCTTATTCAACTCTTCACTGTTACTGTGGTCTTCTTATTGGGTTATCTGCACCTCCTCCTACATTCAAGAAGTCATACAAAAGCTAAAAAAACAATATTAAATTCATCTTACACTCATTTTTCAAGAACAGTTAGCAAAAAGCTTCTATTTACTATCTCAGGGTCTCATAAAAAGGTATGTACATGTAACTATTTACCAATAAGTTATTTTATATATAACACAAAGATTTTTTTTACAAAGTGCGTACAGGAAAGATAATTAATCTTATTCAACTTTTCAATGACAATTAGAAGAAGTTCAGCAACAAATTGCTTAGTTTAGACAAAGGGAAAGAACATACAAATTCGTTTGAGGAAGGAATACATATATACCATTTGTATTTTTAGCATATAAATTAAAATATATCATCAGACAACCTACCCATGTAGGAATAGGAATTATTTCAGTATATTATACCTTGATTTCCTGTACCTACTTATGACCTGGACACTACTCAAATTAACCCTTAAAAAGCTTCTATTTACTATCTCAGGGTATCATAAAAAGGTACGTACATGTAACTATTTACCAATAAGTTATTTTCTATATAACGCATAAAGATTTTTTTACAAAGTACGTACAGGAAAGATAATTAATCTTATTCAACTTTTCAATGACAATTAGAAGAAGTTCAACAACAAATTGCTTAGTTTAGACAAAGGGAAAGAACATACAAATTCGTTTGAGGAAGGAATACATATATACCATTGGTATTTTTAGCATATAAATTAAAATATATCATCAGACGACCTACCCATGTAGGAATAGGAATTATGTCAGTATATTATACCTTGATTTCCTGTACCTACTTATGACCTGGTCACTACTCAAATTGACCCTTAAAAAGGGTAAAAGGTGTCTAAATGTATGTTCATGATCAAGGGCAACCAAAGAGTCTAGGAGAAAAATATATCTTTCATGCATGCTCATCTGATGAACAATAATATACTGGTGCAACTGTACATATAAAATTATCTTTATACAGGGCTTACTTAAGGCAAAGAATCTACTTAAGATCATTTGTTGAATTACAACTAAGACATTAAACGGCTCTTTTGGAAATAAATAATAAGAACATACTAATATATCACAGTTGATTTCTGTGCACTAGGATCAAAGAAATTTTAAATTTAATCAAGTCATGAAAGAATAGGATTATTTTCAAATCCAAGTCAATATTTAAAAGTATTTAAATCTGAGAAAGTATATAAGATGTGCACTTCCCTTATAAGTGTTTTTACATCTTGATCTTTACTTGATTTCACATTGTGCTTGCATCCTTCTTTTACAATATTCCTGACAGAAGTACAGGCAACAGTAAGTAATCCTAACATACATTAATATCCAAATCTAGAAAGTACAATATGAGACACAATCGTCCAACAAAGCAGACACCGAGGTGCAAACTAAGTTAGCTGTTGAAGATTACCATGTGATAATCATATGAAGTGTGTGGAATCAGACTAATCTTATTAGTTCTTAAATATGATTAGCAAACCAACTAATAAAGACCTTATGTAAATTCTAAAATCTAAAAATGTCATCTAGCATGGTGAATAGCTATCTGCAATGTAAATAGACCTACATATCCATCGATCATAAAATATTATATGCAAATATTGAATCAAAACTGCAAACAAATAGCTAAGAATATACCAAGACATTAATAGGATTATTTAATCAAGTCATGAAAGAATAGGATTATTTTCAAATCCAAGTCAATATTTAAAAGTATTTAAATCTGAGAAAGTGTATAAGATGTACACTTCCCTTATAAGTGTTTTTACATCTTGATCTTTACTTGATTTCACATTGTGCTTGCATCCTTCTTTTAATATATTCCTGACAGAAGTACAGGCAACAGTAAGTAATCCTAACATACATTAATATCCAAATCTAGAAAGTAACTATAGTTTGTGAAACTCAAATCGGCATTTGGATACTTGCTTACCTTGCATGTTTTTGAATCTCTTGCCAAATTGGGATCCAACTTGCTTTACTTGACCTGTTTTGAAGTACACAATCCCTCTTTGGAAAAGAAATGACATGGTTCTAATGAACATTTGTGAACTCAATCAAAGATGAATCTGAATTTTCTTAGTTAGGAATTCCATATAAACTGGCAGAAATATTGTACAAGATTTATTGGCTATTGTTGAGTCCTAACATACATTAATATACAAATCTGAAATTATAACCTTAAAAAGTAAGACACTCGGCTTCCCAGTTCAGATGGTGGTCTGGGATAGAACAACATATGCTCAACATAGGATTTCCTATTCAATCAAATATATACCTCACCAATTTCAAGAAAACAATACTTTTAGATGCTTAATAAAATTAATACAATTATTTCTAATCACCTTGTTTTAGAAGAAAAAAAATAGACCTTTAGATGCCTCAATCTTACAAGAGAATTACATACACTGCAACAAAGATTTTAGTTGGAAGGACACCTAATAAGTATGTGCATCATAGAAACATAGACTATTTCTTCCACAAAGTAGACCTATAAACCATATGTAAATTTGATTTTGATATAAGAAACCATAAAAGAAATGGTTTATTTTGAAATTAAGATTTTTCTGAATTTCTATTGATGCAAAAAATATAATATTTAAGCCTTCATTTTGGCAGTTGAACAAATTTCAAAGGAAAATAGTACCAACACCTACATATAAACGTCTAATTGTTCATTAGGATTTTTATTACAGTTGAAAGACACTGTTCTACCAAATATAGATTCTGATATACTTATATAATACATCATGTTAAAATTAATTGTACACAATATCGAAGGACATAAATGATGGCCACATTAACATAAAGAAATTAACATCACATGCATAGAAATTTATGAGATGACATTGCCAACACACAAGCAGATTCATATAAAATTATGACACTCGGCTTCACAGTTCAGATGGTATTGTGGGATATAACAGTATAAGGCATGCAATACCTCAGATTGACCTAAATCTGATATATTTTCTAGAGCTCAGATAGACCTAAATCAGACATGCAATAACTAAGATTGGCATAGATCAGATTGTAAATCTACCTCACCTAAAATGACTTATCTTATTTGTATCGAAATCATACCAAGAAATCCAGCATACACATACAAAGAAATATCTCATTTCAAGCAAAAGAAGGAGCAGCATTGAAGATATCTTCAGACCCGCAAGCATCAGCCAACTGGAAAGGTTGATAGAGCCTTAGATACATGAGCATCAGCCGACCAGAAGAGAAAATAATTAGGGCTAGGTCGGGGAGTGAGACACAGAGAAATTGGACATTTATAATTAGGAGTGAGACACAACAGATCTGACGTGATCTACTCTTGGAACCACAAATCCAGGGATATAGAATTAGGGCACAGAGAAATTGGGCTAGGGTCGTGATGCATGTCTGTGAGAAATAGAAACCATTAAGAAATCGGTTGTCAAAAAACAAATAGAACTGGAGGGAGGAAAGGGAGGCCTCTGCTCTCAGGTTAGGTCACCGGAGCAGTCCAAACCATCATTGCTACTGTTAGGGCACGAAGAAGCTTGGGGGTCGGGGAGTGCTAGAATGAAGAAATCGGTTGTCGGAAACACAAACGGAACCAGAGCGAGGAAATGGAGGACTCTGCTGTTGGGTTAGGGCAACAGAGTAGGGTACAAAGAAGCTTGGGGGTCGGGGAGTGCTAAAATGATGAAATCAGTTGATGGAAACAAAAAACAAACCAGGGAAGCAGGGAAGCGGTGGCCGGAGATGATCCTAAGAGTTGTCAGCATTAGAGAGCTCAGCGTTGATGGCGGCGTTTGGCATCGTTGGGGTTGGAGTTTAGACCATCAGGCCGAGCAGACTATCGGAAGGGTTGAGTTTCATCTGAGGTCGAGACTCGGAAGTGAAGGGTAGAGTGGCTGCTGTGATTATGTTGTGGAGTATTGGAGAGAATGGAGCAGTGAGAAACCTAGAACTAGTGCCTGGTGGAGGTCAGAGAGGATGGAGATGGTGAGAATGCTAAATGTGGTGGAGATTGGAGAGCGATACGGTGAGCATAGAAACCCTAGATCGCCCGAGCGAGAAGGAGTGTCGAGAAATAGGGTTTAGGGTTAAGACAACATAGAGTCGAGAGAGAGGGTGGTTGGATAAGGAATGGGAAGATGTCGGGGGGTGGGGGTGGGGGCGGGGGTGGTGGGGTGGTGTTTATACTGAAGGGCATCGTTTAATGAGAACGATGGGAATATGGGATCAACTTATGTATACCCCATAATTCTTGGTCACCAAATGTTGACAAAATTTGCAAACTATCTTAATCGAACACATTTGCTTTTTATTTTGATGTGTCGTATGAGAATTTAAGATAATAAAATAATGAGTCATATCACTGCATATAGAATCCTTCTCATTGTTTGCACTTTCCAAAATGAAGGATTCATGCAAACTATGGTGGAACTGTGCCTATCTTCTAGCACTACATTTCAAAGTTGTGACATGCTTGCGTCGTGTCTTACTTCAATAGAGTCACGTAGATCTCAACGATTTGAAAGAACATATATTTACAGTTATGATTTGAGGTCCTTTCAACGGATGCGTAGATACCATCGTCGAATGGTTATTAGAAGTAGACGGATACATAGGCGTGCCAGATGTGAAGGTGGTGGAGAACTTATTGCAAGATATGCTACAATTTATAATAGTTTGCCACCCTATATGAAGTTAAGGATTTATATGCACCCATATTTTGACAGAGTCAGTGAAGTTATTCAAGTTCTCAATGAAGGTGTGGACTCTGCACTTGGTCAAAGAGCATTGTTTCAGCCTTTTATCTCGAATGATAAAAACTTCCAACATCATGTGGATAATGTTGTCAGCGAAATTCATAGGCGAGCAAGGCAATGAAGATTCTTGATCCATTTCCTGAAACGATGTTAAGCACATTTGAACGATGTTGCAACGAATTCATTGGAACAACCAAGCACTTCCTATCTTCCTCAGACTGATAGTGTTCCCAATGGAGATCATGTTGATATGCATGTTTTCTCTGACCCTACAAATAACGATAGTGCCTTTGAGGAGTGTAACAATCCGCATGAGGTTGCTTATTTGGAAGTCCCATGTAGTGAAGGTAATAGTCACAAATCCTCATGCATTATTCTATGAGTTAACATTTGTACTCCTCTTATGTTATAACAAACTAGATGCAGGTATCGTGGAAGAGATGGAGGATTTCTATATTTCAAGCATGGATCAAAATGTTGAAGATTCTTCTGGTGTTGATATTTCCAATCCAATTTTTGACAATTTCTCAATGAACCACATAAGTTATCCACACGTAGTTTGTGCAAATTTTGTGGTGCCAAATGTTTCCAATTTGAACCACTATCTTTTTGTTGTATGAAGGGAAAGGTACATTTAGTTACCAATCCTGTTCCAAGAGAACTATATGATTTGTACACATTACAAACACCAGATTCTATGGAGTTTTTGAGGTCCATTCGAAGTTACAATAGTCACTTTGCATTCACATCACACGGTATCCATCTAGATGAAAATTTGTGTAGTATGTGGAATGGCATATATACTTTTCGAGTACATGGTCAAATGTATCATTTCATAAATAGATTACTACCTAGGAGTGATGGACCGAAATACCTACAACTCTATTTCTATGACACTGAGTTTGAGGTACATAACAGAATGAAGGCAACTCCTTTACTAAATACTGAATTAGTTACTAAACTGATGCATGTATTGTCTGTAAATCCATATGCTCAGTTTTTTCAGAGCCTCAAGGATGTTCTGATGTCAGATAATTTTAGTATTGACATCAATAAAGATGCACATCTAGATCAGAGGACATATAATTCTCCAACTGCTTCACAAGTTGCGGGTATCTGGATTGAGGGCAATGATGTCAGTGGTGCACAACAACGAAGCATAGTTGTTTATGCCAATTCAGGTGAACCACGTATAGTGCAATCATATTTAGGATGTTATGATCCTCTTGTTGGTATATGTATGCCCGTAGAGCCATCCGAAGCGATTTCATGGAGTCGGATATTAATTAATCAATTAATGCGATTATTTGGTTAATTAATGAATTCTGAAATATTCTAATTAATCCACGAGCGTTTTAATTAATGCAACGTTTCTGTTTACCGATGGGTTTAGAAAACCCTACTTCTCTTCTTATCCTATTTAAAGGAGGATAGACGGCCGATATCTATATAAGATATAGAGAGACGCTTTTAGGTTATTCTGACGCACGTAAACCTAGCCGTCGCCGTCCTTAGGAGAGAAAGGAGAGCAACGCGCCGCTAGCACGCCGCCGCAGAGACACGCTCCTTCCCGCCGGCTTGAGAAGCGCGACGTGGAGTTCCGTCCATCCGCGTGGACGAAGTAGAGACGCAGACGCCTTGATGCCTGCGTTCGGAGGATGTCGACGACCACCTGTACGTGCTGCGAGCAACGTACATCACTGCCGCAGAGGAGCATTGTCGGATCAACCTGCGACAGCGAACGGGAGAGAAGATCCGTCCGTGTTTGACAAGCAGTGTTGCACCGTCGTGCAGCGGGACATCGCCGGACTTGCTCCGCGATAAGGTATATCCCGCAAACCTATTTCCGAATACGCTGTTATCGACGAGATCCTGTTACGGGTTGTGTGGATTTTATCGCTTCCGCCGCGCATGTTTTCTCCACAAAACTCAACAGTGGTATCAGAGCAGCGTCGATCTACGGCGTATTTGGATTCGTTTCGATATGATCGAATCGCTGTATACTATTTTATGTTGCATACGATGCAAATTAAACCTGTTAATGTGCAAATCTAAACCTAATTCCACATACGCCGCAGGCTATTGTTTTTGACGTTTCGGACGGGGTCGACTGTGGAAAATAGTGATTTTCCTAAGTGCACAGAAGTAAAATTCCGTAGACCTTTCAGGGGCTCTGCCCCTGAGACCCCGCGAGGGGTGGCCTCCCCTCGACCCCCGCCCGCTGACCGGGCAGCGGGATCCCCGCACAGGGGCGCTGTCCCTGTGTACCCCGCATTGTCTGCGTGGGAGTCAAAATTCATTTAATGGGGAATGTCCCGCATTAAAAGTACTGCAATTTTAATATGTATATACGTATATGTAGATATACCTATGATAGCATACACGTCGCCTTTAAAATCTGTTTTATGTGGTGAGTGCATGCACAGGTATGGCCTAGTATCCCCTTTTGTGAATGTTGTGAATGGATGTGGATGTTGATCTTGTGGATATGGTTGTTTGTGAATGTTATGGATGTATAATCGTTGTATATGGATCCTTTGTATAATGTATTCGGCTTGCATGCCGAGCCTCATCTCTTATTTCAAAGTGTAATTAATTCTTTCTCTTTTAATTTTGTAATCATATGATGTAATAAAGATAGGATTAGTTTTAGTCTTTGTAATTTTGATGTAAGGAGGCCACTTGAAGATCCAACTCCAAGGAGTGTCCATGGAGAAGCACCATGAAGATCTAATTCCAAGAAGCAACCTGAAGATCCCACTCCAAGGAGCGTCCATGGAGAAGCAACAAGAAGATCCCATTCCAAGAAGCAACTTGACATTCCAACCTCACGAAGCATCCATGAAGTTGTTCATTGTAATGTTGATCATTATAAGCTTACAGGTTGTTTTCACAGGTGTTGCATGAGATGCATAAGACCATAGGTGGACCGTAATCCTTTGTTGCTCCAAAGGATTACAATAGTATGGCCATAACCGATGTATTTGTGATTGCATGTCTATCGTTTGTGGTTGTGGATATAGTAGTATATGATACGTACTATAAGTATGTGGTGTTTGGATATATATATGTATTAATAAAATCCCTCAATTAATAATATTAAGTTTTAGTTGCCTTCCATAAAGCAACACACATGAAAAGCTTGATCGACTATGTGTGGGCACACCTCCGCGTGGTACACTGTCTATCTCGTGGAAGTGTGATGGTGGATGTGTGGGTCTGCCTCCGCAGGTTGCACACTCATCGTGTTGGCTTATGGGTTGGACTTAACTAGGGAACCTTGATAGGATCAAGTACCTAGAGGCACACAGATGCATCATGGCAAGGAGTTGTGTATGATCATCTATCCAAGAGTTGCATATGATGCAATTGGCAAAGTTGCCTACCTTAGTATTTGGTCTTTGACGCCGGCGTTGGCTGGGCATTGATCCAATTATTTTGGGTCTTGGCTCACTAGAAGGTTGTGCATTGCAATCTTCCGAGTTGATAGTGAGGGCTATCAATTTGAATAAAATAGTGGGAGCGTAATTAATTAAAGGCCTAATTAATCTCGTTTATCAAATCTTTACAAGTCAAAATGTTTTGGACTAAATGCAAATTTTTTCTTTTGTAGCAATCAAATGGCAAACAACACTCACATGTTCTCATTGCGATCGGTCCTTGAGAAGGACAAACTTACCGGAACCAACTTTCAAAACTGGTTTAGGACATTGAGAATTGTTCTCACACATGAGCGTAAGCTCTATGTCCTTGAAACACCAGAGCCAGAGGAGCCCGCCGTAAATGCGCCCAAGGCTGAAAAGGATGCTTACAAGAAGCACCTTGATGATGCCGTGGATGTCAAGTGCCTAATGTTGTGCTCAATGAACTATGAGTTGCAAGAGCAACATGAGAACATGAATGTCATGGAGATGGTAACACATCTCAAGAACATGTATCAACATCAAGCAAGACAGGAGAGATATGATGTCTCAAAGGCGTTGTTCAAAAGCAAGATGAAAGAGGGAGACTCAGTTGGCACCCATATACTCACCTTGATTGGGTACGTGGAAAGCCTATCCAAGCTGGGATTTCCCCTAGGTCAAGAGTTGGCCACTGATGTGATTCTACAATCGTTGCCTGAATCATATAATCATTTTGTCATGAACTACAACATGAACAATTTTGACAAGCCGTTGTCAGAATTGTTGGGCATGTTGAGGACAGCCGAAGCACAGATGAAGAAAGACAAGCCCAAGTCTGTGATGATGATCAACAAGACAAAGGGAAAGTCAAAAGGCAAAGGCAAGGCTAAGAAAAGTTCTAAAGCCGGGCAGAAGCCAAAGTCATCCGCGCTCAAAGCTAAAGGTGGGATCTCCAAAGAAGGCAGTTGTCACCATTGTCACCAGCCTGGACATTGGAAAAGAAACTGTCCTCTCTACCTGGAGGAACTAAGGAAAAAGAAGCAGGGGATAGAGATCTCCACTTCAGGTATATACGTTATTGAGATAAACTTAAATACTTCTTCATCATGGGTACTAGATACCGGATGTGGATCTCACATATGTTCTAATATGCAGGATCTGATAAGAAGTAAGCCTTTACGAAAGGGCCAAGTCGAGCTGCGGGTCGCTAATGGAGCAAGAGTTGCTGCCACCGCAGTTGGAGTTATTAGTTTATCTTTGCCTACGGGCCTTGTAATAGAATTAGAGAATTGCTATTATGTACCTGCCATTAATAGAAATATTATTTCTATATCTTGTATGGACAAGAGTGGATTTGAATTTCACATTAAGAATGGAATTATTTCTATTTCTAAAGATGAGATCTTTTATGGCAATGCCCCTATGTCTTATGGCATCTACTTGTTAGAACTTGAGACTAGCATATATAACGTAAATACTAAAAGGCTAAAACTTGACAGCTCAAACAAAACATTCTTATGGCATTGTCGTCTTGGGCACATAAACGAGAAGCGCATATCTAGACTCCATAAGGATGGTTATCTAGACTCTTTTGATTTTGAATCATTAGAGACATGCGAGGCATGTTTATTAGGGAAGATGACCAAGACTCCTTTCACTGGACACAGTGAGAGAGCCAGTGATCTGCTAGGGCTCATACATACTGATGTATGTGGACCTTTTAGATCAAATGCTAGAGGAGGCTATCAATACTTCATTACCTTCACTGATGACCTCAGTAGGTATGGCTATGTATATCTTATGAAACACAAGTCAGAAACTCTTGAAATGTTCAAGACTTTCATGAATGAAGTGGAGAAGCAACTTGGTAAGAGTATTAAAGCACTCCGTTCAGATCGAGGTGGTGAATACTTAAGCCAAGAGTTTGAGGACCTTCTGAGAGACCGTGGTATTGTATCACAATGGACTCCACCTGGTACACCACAACATAATGGTGTGTCAGAAAGAAGGAATCGTACATTATTAGACATGGTACAATCAATGATGAGTTCAGCCGAACTTCCAATATCGTTCTGGGGATATGCTCTTGAAACTGCAGCATTTACACTTAACTGTGTACCTTCCAAATCGGTTCAAAAGACACCATATGAGATATGGAATGGGAATCGTCCCAATTTGTCTATGTTAAAGATTTGGGGATGTGAAGCTTATGTTAGGAAACAATTTCCTGAAAATCTTGGACCCAAATCGGAAAAATGCTATTTTGTTGGATACCCCAAGGAAACTCGGGGATACTACTTCTACACACCAACTGACAACAAAGTGTTTGTTGCTAGGACTACTGTATTTCTTGAAAAGGAATTTATTTCCAAAGGAATTAGTGGGAGGAATGTAGAGTTCGAAGAAGTTCAAGACCAACAAGAAAGCAGAGTACCTGAGGAGGTACATAAGGAACATGAGGACTCACAAGTTGTTGTGGAATTTCAAGTTCCAAATGTAACACAGGAACCTCGTAGGTCTAGTAGGACACGAATTGAGCCTGAGAGATTTGGATTTCTCGTAACTCAAGACAGTGACGAATTGGGCATAGCAGATGAGCCAACTTCCTATCTAGAAGCTACTAAGGGACCAGAATCTGAGAAATGGCTCGAAGCCATGAGATCTGAGATGGAATCCATGTACACCAACAAGGTATGGACCTTGGTGGATCCACCCGAAGGGGTAAGACCCATAGGGTGCAAGTGGGTCTTCAAGAAGAAGACTGACATGGATGGAAATGTTCAAACCTATAAAGGTAGATTGGTTGCGAAAGGATTCCGTCAAATTCAAGGTGTTGATTATGACGAGACCTTCTCACCAGTTGCCATGGTTAAATCCATCAGGATCATGCTTGCCATTGCAGCTTATCATGACTATGAGATTTGGCAGATGGATGTTAAAACAGCATTCCTTAATGGGAATTTACTCGAGGATGTGTACATGACACAACCTTAGGGTTTTATCGATCCAAAGGAAGCCAATAAAGTCTGTAAGCTACAAAGGTCAATCTATGGATTGAAGCAAGCATCTCGGAGCTGGAATCTACGTTTTGATGAAGTAGTCAAAAAGTTTGGCTTTAGTCAAAATGAAGATGAACCTTGTGTTTACAAAAAGGTTAGTGGGAGCACAGTTGTATTTCTCATATTGTATGTGGATGACATACTATTGATGGGAAATGACATCCCTACTCTTCAGACAGTAAAAGGTTGGCTAGGGAAGACTTTCTCTATGAAGGATTTAGGTGAAGCATCCTATATACTAGGGATCAAGATCTATAGAGATAGATCTAGAAGGCTTCTAGGCCTAAGCCAGAGCACATACATTGACAAGGTGCTAAAGAGGTTTAGCATGGAGGGTTCTAAGAGAGGTAACTTGCCCATGTCCCATGGGGTTACAATCTCTAAATCCCAATGTCCTAGTTCATGTGATGAACGGGCACGCATGAGTAAGATTCCATATGCATCAGCAGTTGGATCTATCATGTACGCGATGTTATGTACTCGTCCTGATGTATCGTATGCTTTGAGCATGACGAGCCGGTATCAGTCAGATCCAGGTGAATGTCACTGGACAGCCGTAAAGAACATCCTAAAGTACTTGAGAAGGACTAAGGATCAATTCTTGGTATACGGTGGTGAGGAAGAGCTCGTAGTAAAGGGTTACACCGATGCTAGCTTCCAAACTGACAAAGATGACTACAGATCGCAATCTGGATTTGTGTTTTGCCTGAACAACGGAGCTGTGAGCTGGAAGAGTTCCAAGCAAGAGACGGTTGCGGATTCTACAATAGAGGCTGAATATATTGCCGCATCTAATGCTGCAAAGGAAGCTGTGTGGATCAAGAAGTTCATTTCTGAACTTGGAGTGGTTCCAAGCGCTGGTGATGCAATTGAGTTGTTTTGCGACAACAATGGAGCAATTGCACAAGCTAAAGAACCAAGATCGCACCAACGTTCCAAACATATTCTACGGCGGTTCCATCTCATACGAGAGATCGTACAACGAGGAGATGTGAAGATTTGCAGAGTACCTACAGAAAGCAATGTGGCTGACCCGCTCACAAAAGCACTTTCACAGCAGAAACATGACGGGCATGTTCGATCACTTGGATTGAGATTCATGGGTGATTGGGTATAAGTGCAAGTGGGAATCTGTTGGTATGTATGCCCATAGAGACTATCATTCGATGATTGTAATGGGATACTATGTAAACGATTTGTAATACTATATTGATCATATCAATAAAGGCAAGTTTCCAATCTATATGTTTGTGTTTTATATTGTGAGATGACCATAAAACTTATAGATGTCTATAGAATAATATACTCAATGACATATGTCTTCGGGTTGATGACCTGAACAGTGAGATCATATGTATGCTAAGAGTATGTATTCTTGTTTTGTCCCTAATCGGTTGTTATTGTGGAAATATTCATAGACATCAATAACACATAAGATTAGAATGTATGTTGGTTGATGGAAGAGTCTCATTATCCATGATATGGAGATATCAAACCAAATACATAGATACTTGTTAGAGAACAGTGTATCGGATAGACCCACCTTGAGAGTGACACATGGATACCATGATTGGTAGTTAGAGTCACATCTCATAATGATGGTGGTGATTGTGGTTCTTAGATCTGAAGTCACTACACTTATCACATGACGTTCGGTGTACTTTGACATCATCCATCGTGGTCCTGAATAAGGATTGCTATAAAGATGGTGCTTGGGTGCACTGTGACACATGGGGATGACTGTGAGTGATGTAGATGGAATTTGTCCTTCCTACGGGAGTTTGATATTCCGGCCACTTGATAAGTGAGACTGAGAAATGCATGGCCATGATGATGTGAGTCAATATGTGGTATTGAGCTTACATATATCTCAGACAGTCTGCTCTAGTTCAAGGAACATGGATTGAACATTGAAGAGGATAACAATTCCATGACTTGAGTTCAATCCGGATATCAGCGACAAAGGAACTGTACAATCACTGTAACACCAGTCATGTATGATAGGTTAAGTTGTTCTCCAACTTCTCCAATTACTTGGGTAGCAATGAAGTCTTGCTAGATACCAATCATTGCTTGTGAAATCATAATATGATTATGGATATCACTGCCAACGTAATTTGGAGCCTACCGGGTCACACGCACAGGATGTGTTGGAATAGGAGTATAATTGTGGATTTGATTGAAATTGCTTCGAATCACATTGATTACTAAAATGTTTATGTAATCGATTAGAATAATATTGGAGTGACTGGCTCTAAGTGCAAGTGGGAGTCTGTTGGTATATGTATGCCCGTAGAGCCATCTGAAGCGATTTCATGGAGTCGGATATTAATTAATCAATTAATGCGATTATTTGGTTAATTAATGAATTCCGAAATATTCTAATTAATCCACGAGCGTTTTAATTAACGCAACGTTTCTGTTTACCGATGGGTTTAG
Organism: Alisma plantago-aquatica; assembly: GCA_963693085.1. Lineage (NCBI taxonomy): Eukaryota > Viridiplantae > Streptophyta > Magnoliopsida > Alismatales > Alismataceae > Alisma > Alisma plantago-aquatica. The sequence goes on along the minus strand of OY856410.1, from coordinate 1,504,430,455 downwards.
GAAACCCTACTTCTCTTCTTATCCTATTTAAAGGAGGATAGACGGCCGATATCTATATAAGATATAGAGAGACGCTTTTAGGTTATTCTGACGCACGTAAACATAGCCGTCGCCGTCCTTAGGAGAGAAAGGAGAGCAACGCGCCGCTAGCACGCCGCCGCAGAGACACGCTCCTTCCCGCCGGCTTGAGAAGCGCGACGTGGAGTTCCGTCCATCCGCGTGGACGAAGTAGAGACGCAGACGCCTTGACGCCTGCGTTCGGAGGACGTCGACGACCACCTGTACGTGCTGCGAGCAACGTACATCACTGCCGCAGAGGAGCATTGCCGGATCAACCTGCGACAGCGAACGGGAGAGAAGATCCGTCCGTGTTTGACAAGCAGTGTTGCACCGTCGTGCAGCGGGACATCGCCGGACTTGCTCCGCGATAAGGTATATCCCGCAAACCTATTTCCGAATACGTTGTTATCGACGAGATCCTGTTACGGGTTGCGTGGATTTTATCGCTTCCGCCGTGCATGTTTTCTCCACAAAACCCAACACCTCTGTCATATCCCTTGTTGTTTCCCAATAGTGAATTCGGTTGGCATCCACACCTCCCCAAAGTTGGTGTGCCATGGGATTCCATGCTACATAACTCATCCCATTCTATTGAAGATGTGATGGGCTCGAACGTAGCAGGTTAGTAGAATATATATATTCACAGATTAACAAATTATGTACCAATATTAAAAAAAATTATTTCACATCATTCTTAAATGTTTTTTAGATGGTGGTGGTCGAAACAAGATATCGGCGAGAGAATACTATTGTTACAAACTACAAATTCGTGTGCTTAACAAATCAATCTTATTGTATGTGGGTCGTCTCCTTCAACAGTATGTTGTCGACATGTACATCAAGATAGAATCAACACGATTAAACTATATCACAAAGGAGTAAAAGTGAATAAGTGCTGATTTGTATCAAGGAATCACTGATAGCATTAGATCTGGAGAAGTCCATAGCAGAATGGTAGGTAAAAGAATTGTATTACCTTCGTCCTTTATTGGAGGACCACGTGATATGCGTCGTAGATACATGGATAACTATACCCCCTTTCGACGTGTACATCGATACCTAAACTGGAATTTAAAGGTTTGTGTGGCCTTCAAATGGAAAGCACATGAAATATCAAGGGGAAGAATGAAGCAGAAATTGTTGTTTATCGATGAAGAGGTATACTAGATTACAAAGTTCTGAATTTTTTCTTAATTAATTTGAAATACATTCATGTGTTTATGTAGTGCCTCAATGTATGTTTTTGTTTCTTAGGGAGAGAGGATGGAAGCCAGTTTAATTGGTGATGCAGTTAACAAATTCAGTAATATTTTTAATGAAGGAAAGTGTTATGTATTGAATAATGTCCGTGTCGAAGACATTCACAATGACTATAGAAATGCAAAACGGAATGAAAAGTGTATACTTAACAAAAATTGTGTGGTTGCTGAAGCAACTGAAGATTTGAAAAAAAACATGTTTACTCATTTCAGTTTACTGAGTTTGATGACTTTCAGGGTCTTCAAGATAAGAAGACATTTTTTATAGGTATTTCTACTTTAATTTCATTTATAATATCATTTTATAATATTCATAAAAGTCTTCTATGTCAATTACAGATGTCATTGGAATGATTTCCAATGTTGATGATATTCAAAGCATTACGAAAAGATCTGGTGAACAGGTTGCCAAGTGTGACATCATATTACAAAACAAAATGTAATACATACAAATTATTTAAATTACTCAATCACTAAAACAAAGTATTCATTTACTAACACTTATATGTATATTTATGGTATTTAGGCACACTATGGCTAGGTGCTCATTGTGGGGTGAAATAGCTGTGATGTCACATGACAACTTGAAAGCACAATATGAAATGAGAAGTATAGTTGTTATTACTGGATTGCAAGTTCGATGCTTCCAAGGTAAGACACAATCAATGAATTTAATTCTATTTGTGAGACTTATTTTGTATTAATTTAATAATACTTATAGGTTTATACCTGTCAAGTAATTACACAACAAGACTTCTCTTTAACCCTCTATTGCCACGAGTTGATGAAATGAAGTCAAGGCAGTCGTTTTCATATTTCACATTCAAACGGTAGTTCATATATATTTCTTTCTCAATTGAATTCTATAAATTCAATAGGTTGTTTGAAAGCGGTGTTGGTTCTTCATCGCTTGTGAATGTGTCCATACAAAAGGAGAATATAGAGGCAATAAGGATCAATATTTCCATCTTGCATGAATCTCTACAGAGTGGGGCACTACGTAAAGTAAGATACCTCAATGTTTGTAACTTATACAAATACTTAAATGTATATAATATTATGAAAATAACATGTTGAATATTTTTAGGATCACATTTATGAAATTAAGGTTGCAGTTGTACAGATTTATCGTGATCGAACCCTTTGGTACAATGCATGTGTGAGGTGTAGCAAAAAAGTATATGATGAAAATGGTGAAGGCAAGGTCTGCCCCAAATGTGGAGCAAAAGATAGTGTCAGGCAATTTACCTTCTTTTATCATATAATACATCTATATATTATAATTAGCTTATAAATTAATATTTCGTTTTGTTGATTATAGGTACATTATGAAAGTTGAAGTCATGGACGCTTTTGATTCTATTAAATTAACATTATTTGACACAACTGCACATCATCTCCTTGGTTATACTGCTGTAGAGCTAAACAATATCCACTCACAGGTACTCCATATTTTTATACATATAATATTGATGAACTTTACATCTGTATTAATATTAAATTGGTCTAATAATATAGGAAAATGGTGAAGATATGGTGGATATCATATTATCAAAGGCAAAATGGAATCAATTGCTTTTTCATGTCAAAGCACAAGATGCCCAACCATTTTTTCAAGAATCACAAGGGACGCCAACAACAATGAAGCAGTCAGCTAAAATCTTAGATGTAGTTCCCTTAGATATTAAGCAAGAATGTATGAGTCTTTTATTTGACATCGAACACAACATTACTTTTTGATTTGATTTTGTTTTGTGTCTATCTTAAAATTTGAATTGGTACTTTTGTTTTCCATATAATTTATATTCCCAGCTGTGTTTTATGATACAATCTTTTTATGATTGTTATTTGTATATACTTACAGCAAAAGTCATTCCAAAGCTTCGTGTGACAACAAATACAAAATCATCAATAATTACAGTTGAAACACAACATTTTGCCAAAATAATCACTAGAACGGTAAGTATTTTGACTGCATATACTATTATATTATTAAATTGTCTGAATGTTTACACTAATCATTTTTTCATATGTCAAAGGTTCAAAATAAAATTATAAAATCTCTAGGATTACATCACCAGAAAGTGATTATATGCATTGATAATAAGTGAGATATTGTACTATAATATTTATTATTTATTTATTTCATGTTTCTTATTAAATAATTAAACTCATATTTTCTTCTCCAACCAAGTGTCCACCTCTCTTTGATTGTTCGTATGAGGATGAGCTCATTAAACTTTAATTTTAGATGGGAAAACAGACGCCTCACATCACCTGCAGAATTTTGTCACATAATGAACTTTCAGTTACAAAATGAATATGTATTTTTATTATTTATGAAAGTAATAGTTCAATTTTTCTTATTTAACAATATTAACATTATGATATTTTTCTATTACAATTCCAACAACTTTTATATGTCACGTGCATGTGCACGTGTGCGTTCACTAGTATCAATATATGCAGGAGATTTCTTTTCCAAACAATTTTGCAGACATTCCGTTTAGAATTTTAAGAGTTTGACAATATGCTCCAGTTTTCAACGCTTGCAGCTGACTGCTGCAAAAAAAATTAGGGCGGAAGTGATGGCCCAGCTGCGCACTATACAGGTAGCCTATTTGTATGGCAGAGGCAACAAGGGCGTAACTCTTCGAGTGCAAAGGAGAGTACACCACTACTTTTTCTGAATTAGAATTAGATAAGCAAGACAGCATACAAGCGAGCTGACATTCATTCCTTAGTTTTTTATTGCATTGGAGGAAGAAATCTAATTATGGTTTGTTGCTCACGCCACATAAAGATATTTAATTATCAAGGAGTGATGCTACACTAAAAACTATTTCCAAACTAGTTTTGCAAAGTGAAACTGCTCTATTCAAGGTTTTTCTCATAACAAACAATGCACGGTTGACCTCTTGAATGGTGGGTTTTTTCTCGTAACATATGAAAAAGGAGTCAACAGTACATCCTCCAGATGAAACTTTTTCAGTGATTGAATACAAACCTAGCAGAGAGAATGCAAATCCAACACTGCACACTGTCAACACTACTAATACACATGTCCTCAGACAAAGAAGCCAACCGGTGAAAAACAACATTTCTTTTTCTTCCAAGTGAAAGACTTTTATTCAATAGAGCAATACAGATCAGCACACGAGATGTTCAAAGAGAGTTCAAAAAATGTAATTACACCCGCTATCACTTCAAATCCGAGTTATAGACTACATAGCTTTTGCCAGGTAACTCTACATCCTCTGTCCCAATAATAAAGTGAAGAGGGTCCCATCGGGTTGGAAGTGCCGAATGCATCAGCATTATACCAAGGAGAGTTCTCCGGCTGGAACGGATCTCTTAACCAATTTTGCCCAGGCTTCGTTTGTCTCGGTAATGACTTTAAGAGCATAATCCTGGATGGACATGGATGAAGAATTACGATACCATATTGTCAGATGAAACATATATGGATATTATCTGACACAAGTGTACAAGCTGTTGGCTGACAGAGGTAGTATCAACTATTCATCATAAACTATAGCCTAAACTATAGCCTGAGGGGGAAAGTTCAGTAAACAGACGTAATAACAATTCAGGAATTCTGCAGACGGAGAAAGCAAGTTAATGCATAATTTTTTATTTGTTGCTCAGCTGAAATTACCAATTTTCTAAGACCTGCAATTGCTTTGAAGCAGCACGCAAGAAGCCAATTTAGTGCCACAAGAGGCCTGGTAATGCCTCAAGCTATAAAAATCTATGGCAATGTTGTCCAAAGAGCACAAAATTGTGAGTTGAACTTTTAGGGATGCAGTAGGTGACCTATCATAGCTCTTACTTCCGAAAAGTGCTGCTAAGATCGCTAACAAGTTTAACTGTGTAAGCAAGATTCGTGTAATTCCTGAAGGCATAAGACAGGTGACAGCAAACTGTCAACTAAACAAATAAAAAGTGATCTACTAGATAGCATTCACGGTACTTGGACATGTTTGTCTGAAGGACGGTACTTGGACATGTTTGTTTGAAGGACTGCAGATGTGAAAGGAAACCGCATCCTGCTTCCGTCATTTTCTGGTGGTTCGTGTAATGTGAGGGCCTTTTGACGTAAGAGGCATAAAAAGCAGGCAGAACAACATTTTTTAGACCAACTGATGCACATGTTCTATGTGGATCCAATAACTCACTTTTTTTCGTTGTTACACTTTCCCTTTCTATGCACAAATAAAATACTGTACATATATATAATATAATTGGCAGACCGCACACAGGCCCTGGATGGGAAATCATAGTTGGACACATTTTTGTTATATTTTTTTAGGATTTGTTTTTTTTTATGTATATGCCAATCTATTTCAGCCTAATAGTTTCAGCCTTCATTTTATATAACTCAAAATAATTAAAACATATACAATATCATGTAAAATTTTACATTACAATTATAAGCAACCATTGAATATGTGTTAGCTCTCGTCTGATTCAATTACTTGTATTAGAACATCAATTTATTACTGTGTTCATGTAAGAATGTGATTTACAGTACTACAGAATCAGATCAAAAAATACATTCTTTTTGACACATATATAAAACAATAATAATATAAGTTGTCTAACTTTTCTTTATGATAAGCCGACAATTCAAATTGTCAATTCTCTATAATAACTAACACATGCTGAAAGCGTTCCATTGGCAGGCGATCTTGTTATTCAAAGGATTTCTCTTTACTCAGAAAAATAAAGTATTTTGATCATAAAAGCACTATATAGTAGAGTGGTACATGTGCACCAGCAAGAATTATTTAATGTCCATAAGGTATTTAGATAGTAAGATGTTTGTAGTATTGTTCATATGTAGTCAAATAGTAAGAAGTCTATAGCATTGACACCCACATATTTGTAGTTTTCATAAAAATTTAAAATATAGTTTTTATATAAAGTTGATCCTTCTTACACATTCCCTGGTGTATAAAAACTAAAAAAAGTAGTTGAGAAGTCAATTGCTTAGCAAAATGATATAACAATACATAATATGGTGCATTCATCAGCCCATGTGTGTGCTTCATTGATTATCAGGAAGTAGCATGTATTGCCTGCGATACGCACATGTGCCACAAACATATAAAGAAATGCATTGCTGTTTAATGTAGGTTTCTCATTTTGGAAAGTTATATACTGCCACTTATAAATTTAGAAAGGGGTATATGAAATTTGAACGTCCATGCCTATATAACACAGTATTGCACGTTTTAAATAAAGACATGAAAATGGTTCAAATGTCTTTTTATACTATATCATTCACTTTGACTCAGCTTCTTGACTATCATGAAGATCTATCCAAAAACAAACAACTAAATATGAATCATAGATATTTTTCAATAAAAACAACTAGGGGTGGGCAGAAAACAGATCAAACTAAACCAGACCGGCTAGTTTGGCCTCGTATGAAGAAGTGATGTAGTTCGTTATGGTCTTAAAGACTCAAGTCTCCAGGCCCATATTACATATAGTATCAAATTTGAGGGATTAGTCTGACTTGACAATATTTAATGGTATGTATAAGTATAATCATACACCATTAATTGTAACACAGTCTTTTTAGTTATACATACAATGTCAAAACATAATCAAATATTAGCATAATGAATGAGATTTTATCTGTTAACCAATAACTACATCAACATCTATTAGAAACGTTCTATAGTTAGTATTTATCTCAAAAAGAGTGATCCATATTACATATATGACCTACATTTTGGTATGCTAGTACTAATACTTAATACTATTGGTTGAAACCAGACCAAACTGAATTAGACCACAAAAATGTAGTCGGTTCGGTTTGGACTTCTCAAAATTCTAGTCTGGCCAGAAAAATTTCCAAACCACTAACAGAATGGTCTTCTACGAGGTTTTATGCCTAGACTGAATCAGATTAAACCATGCCCAACCCCTATAACATCAACAGATAAGCCATCTAACATCACTAAAAATTCAGTTTTGAAGTTAAGAAATTTATTCAAAATAAAAGTAGCTTTGCTCAATAAGCTAAAAAATTATTTCTTCTATTGAGTTACAATACACTTGGCAACAATTATACCATAGGAGATATGTAGTAAATCAAAACCAAGTTTACACATTAAAGAATACCAAAATTAATGTTTTCCAAATTTCCCATGGTTCTTTTAGCCTCTCCAGCAATTATGTGTTTACGTAAACTTAGTCGCATGACCATAGTTTCCCCTCTCAATAATTATCTTAGTGGTCAAAAAAAGTGTGACCTATATGCAAAAAGAATGAAAAATTCCAGATATTGTACAAACAAAAAAATTTATTTACACTCAGGTCTTATGTCATTTTTCTTGAGAAAAAAAAATCCTCACACATACTAAAGCACAACTATTGTCCTATATAAAGAGATGTAAAAGGTTTTATAACTATAAGCCACATGAAGTTAGTAAGAACATTACGCATATAATTTATAACTTTATAGACACTACACATGTAGGTCATTAGTGATCATGCAAGGGATTTGATTACCTGAATAAATAAACCAAAATAAGTAGTGTTTGGAAGTAAATTGCTATCTACTTGTTCAATTTCGATACTATAATGAAAATAATACTCCTCAAATTTAGGGATGGCAAAATTAACCAGCCACCCACCACCCGAACCTAACTACACCGATCCACACCATTTTCTGGTATACCCATATTGTGTGGTGAACTGTGGTTTGGGATGATTTGTAATACCACTCACTGGTGTCCGTGAAAATCCGAACTGCAGTACTCTTCTAGATAAATGCTGAGAGCGGTTTTTTTTTTGTCTTTACAAACATCTTGAATCGGACAAAAAAAAACTCTTAACACACTCGCTGCCACTGCAGACCAAAATCAAGCAGCTATTTGTCACGCCATATGCATGTAAAGCAGCTGAGGCCGGTGCACGTACAGATCAGCTTTGATGCTTGCAAAAGTACCACGGACACCCTACAGAAAATATCCATGCTACCAGATCATTTGTTATATCTTTGTCCGTAGATGAATTAGAAAATTGGTATGGTATGGTTCAAGGGCGGGTGGTGGATGTTGGTTCTTGCTTTTTTGCCATCCCTACCCAAATTTGTTTGTAATTTACACTCATGTAGATTGGCATGATGCACTTCTCATTTCTCCCTTTATAATGACCTATATTACAGGCTCACAGTTATCCATCACTTGTGAAATTATCAAATCAGTTGCCTGCTTAAACAATGTGACCTGTGTTTATGAAATATAGAGAGATAACTTGAAAAGAGTAATAGGAAAAATATTCAAACTATAAGGTAACTGGGGAGCCTAATAAGTAATAACTAAAATCTAAATTATCAAGTAATTGGAGGAAATAAAATATAACATCAATTTCAACTACCAAGTCTGCCTCTTAAAGAGGAGTGCAAGGTCTATAAATAGGTGTCCATGACTAATCAAAATTAAGTGGTGGCCAATGTGATACTCAACCACAAGGCTCAACAACAACAAAAATGCCTACATAGTACATAGTGAAATAGCATATGTTTGCATCTATCACTGGGTCCAAGACGAGAATGGTAACAACATAAAAAACCTCATTGTGTCCACCTCCTCTTTCCCTTTCTAATTTAAGACTATATATTTGGGGAGACAAGCTAAACACGCACAACATTGCCCAAAGGGAAGACGAAATGTGATTACGGGAATGTTTAGATATCTACTAAGATGGTATATGAAAACTCATACACTTTGCATGTTATATGATGAACTAAATAAAATATTTATGTACACAGATATTAAGATATAAAAAACCCATAAAAGATTAATAGTATCTTGCTATCTAAACACATCATGTAGGAAATTGTTGTTGAAGAAGTTATGACTTTTACATAAAAGTAATCCGCCACTGAAGCAATGAACACTATTTGAAAGATAGTCATTGATGACGACTATCCAACATGACCGAAGGATCAATTAGTTATCACCCTTTAGAGGTCAACTGACATGCAAGGCTGGTCGTGGGTTGTTTGGTCGTAGTGCCAATTTCAGTGCAAATGTTGGTGATGGAACTACAACTAAAGGCGGAGAGGCAATGCCGATCTGGTGTCTGAGATGACTAGTAGCAGCCCTTCAAACTAGTGCTTGTTTGTTTGGGTGTGAGAGGAGATGAAGGTTAGGTGGTCTACACAGCATCAAAAGGGCACAAAGTTAAATGTGTGGCTGCTTCAGACCCAAGTGCGGGAACATCGGCAGTGAACCAATGCAAACGGGCGTAGCAGCTTTGTTCTGGGGAACGATCAGGGGGCCATACTTGGCAACAGGTCGCAGCCAACAGTGTCGTAAGTGGTTGTGCACATCTGGAGGCTAGCTAGGTCTCTACCAAGCATGGGGGTGATGTCTTTGTGGTGAGACATGAAGCTTCACAATATCAATGCCATAGCCCAAACACTAGAAATCCTTGTGTTTCTCAACACCAAACCATGTTGCCTGGGGCTTCCTATAGTCAATTGCAAAGAAGCATGCAATTGTATGCGTTTGAGGAAGGATGAGGTGGGTTCTTGCTAGAAGTCTTTTAAAAGAAAGAAAGTATTGTGTTTAGCGAGGCTACTGGTAGAGGCATTGTGGGGGAATAAGGCAGCAGAGCATTTATTTGAGTTTTAGTACCACTGGTGCTTGTAGTTGATGAGAATTCACTTATAGGCCGGGTGATTGTGCTAGAATACCTCCCTGGCAAGGCCAAATGTGTTTATTCAAAGATCAGTGTGACTTTCTAAGATATGGAAGAAGACGGGAGGAAGAGCATATATGCCACCTCTTCTTCCTACCTTCAGGGGATGTGGCAAGATGTTGACGGCAATTCACCTATAGGGTCAATAATCGGGCCAGAATGCCCCATTGCCGAGACCAAGTGTGTGGTGGCAAGGATTGATCATTTGCTCGAGTTTATCATACGTCAAGTGACTTGCCAATATATGGATGAAAAGGAGAGGGGAACCAGATATATCACCCATGCCCCGTACCTTCAAAGCTGTAGCAAGCTGTGTTGAGTTATTTAAAAGCAAACTTCAGGATGATTACAGAGAAAAAATGTAGCATACATACATATATAAGACCACGGATCTAAAGTTTGGTTCACCAATCCAAGTGGAGGGAGTGACACGACATAGGTGTGGTTCAAATGAGCCAACAGATTATTAATATAATCCAGCAGCTAGTACATAAAGGTGTTTCATTGCTTTCTCATATAGCTCATAAACAGAAACAACAAAGGGGCTACTTGGTTATTAATTGACTGTACCTCGCGGGTAAGGATGAGCTAAGGTGGAACTTGAACTTCTTCAAGTAGGTCACATTCAGGGCATTATATGGCAGCGACATTACAGCGGAGAGATTGTAAATGTGTTGTACAACCTTCCCTACCCCCTATGAAGGGATCTATCACTATCACAGACAGATCTGGCATGAGCAGGCAACATCTGCTACATCTTGACCAGTTATGATGCCATCGAATACCGCCATGAGGTTGTTGTCAAGAAAGGTCAACAGTGTGAGTGACACCAGCCACTTCATCCCGGGATGGTGCCTCCACCTAGTGGTGGCATATAAACGATTTATGTGGTGGCCGTAGTAGTTGTTGGGTGGTGAACCGCTTCCTTGATCGCCAATCAAGTGGACTAGAAAATAGATTACAATGTAGGGGTTTAGAAATCCTATATAGAATGTAGTGGTTTTGAAACCCTGCATTCTGCATAAAAACCCATCATTCCATTTCTTTTTACTGTGGTTTGAACTAACATGCTCCCTAGTCATTAGTCCAGCCAGGGGTACAACTTGTGATTGTTTCATTCGAATTGGTTTATAAAAATGTCCATTTTGCACAAAAGGCATGTACATATAAACACTGTTTTTCCAATCTTCAAAACAACCTACAAACTGAAGTTAATAGTCACCTATTTCAGAATTATACTACTCTAATAAATAGCATTAATTGATTCCACTCTGAGAGAAGAGATAACGAAAGAGTTATTTTTCTGATAGAAACCAAAAGTAGTGGCAAGTACCTTGTCCGCTGCCTTATTTCCAAGCCCAAACTTATTGGCAGGCTTTCCATCAGGAATCTTGTAGTCTCTGAACCAATCCCTAATTGCCGTAAGAGTTCCCTGCATTGATAATGTGAATCTTGAAGAACAGTAGAGATACAACAGTTTGACTTACAAAGAAACGAGCAGTGGGTATTATGATAGATATTATAACTTGTACACTCAATTATGGATGTTTGATGACTACTACACTCCATCCAAAGTATAGAAGAGGCTAGTGTGTAGTAAGAAACCACGGGCTTATAAACTTTTGAATGACATTATCCAAGTCACCAACATCTTATTCGGAAGATAGAATACATGTAAGCCACTGACAACACAGTTCAAATATCACATCATCCTAGACAAGCAACACTGGTATCATTGGATCGATGCAAGGCATAAGAATTTCTCATAACTATAAAGCTATAATCAAAATTAACATCATACGGGGCTTGGGATTAGAGGATCGCACTCTGAAATTTAAGGCAGTCTTCCGAACATAAACAACCTTAAAGAAATCTAAAAGTCCTGGTCATGACAGCTTTCCTCAGAAAGGGGGCACTACAAGCCTAAATATAAGTATATAACTTAGTGGACAACCCTAGATGTATCAAACAACAAAAAGAGGGCTACAAGCCTACAAGCCATGGTATGAAACATCAATTCACGATTTCACGTTGATTTTGACAGGTGTCTGCTTGTTAAAATTTCAAGGAAATCACCAATTGAACTTTGACGTAATCAAGCAAATCTGGCTAAAAAACAGTGAAATCGTGACAAATTTCCAGAAGAAAAAAATTAAATTTCGCTAAAAATATGCTATATGTCTTCTACAGTAATAAACGTCTTGAACACACATGACTATATAGATTCGAAGTTCATAATATAGCAGTTGGGCTGAACATTGAGAGATAGAGATGATAGCAGCTAACTAGTGACATACTGTCGTAGTATAACAATCTCAAAAAAGTTTGTACTGGTAAAGAAAGTGTATTATTATTAGATTGGACCTGTGGAAGTTAATTCAATGTAAAGTTAACTATTTATAATTGTAGACACAAACATAAGTGCTTACTATTAGACTATTAGATGCATTGCATAGCTTGTAATTTCAAAACATTGGTTTAGTTCAATAACAAAAGAAGCACACCCATTCCAAGCACAGTAGCGGCAATGTCAACAAAATCGTTTGACCGTCGACTTCTCCTATTATTTCTGTTGGGCCTTGCAAACATTGTCAATAACTGGATCAACAATGCCGGTCTTGGTTTTAATGTCATCGAGGATTCTAAATACAGAAGATAATCTGATCTCAACTTTGACGACCCTCGACATTGACAATTGTCGACATTTCGCCTAATGCGACAACATTAATACTATGGCTGTAAAACTAAATGAAAACTGAATTGTAGTGATCTGAAGTTATGAAAAACTAAAAACCATGTGCGCGTGATACTTTAACTGTTGTCTTAAAAAAATGTATTGGTGCACATGTTGACATGAATACAAGAATTAGCTTATGGATCAAAAAGTATTACCGGAAAATGCTTCTCCACATCATCTATACCATGTACAAGAGAAGCCCTGGGGTCATCTAAAGAGATAGCAACTATCTTCCAATCAAGTTCCCCTTCATCAATCATAGCTAGTGCTGCTACAGGCTTGACCTGCAATATTTGACCTATACTTGCACGACTCTCGCCAATCTCAACAACATCAACTGTTAAAATAAAAAAGAGTGAAAGAATCAAGACAAATGTAAAATCTGATACACATAAACAAAAATGGCAAACTAATTATAGCTAAGTGATGCTGAATAAGCACCTGGATCATTGTCACCAAATGCACCTTCAACCTCTGAGTTTGCGACAGTGGGATCTTCCCATGTCTGTGGAAGCAATCCATAGTTCCAGTTGATATTATACCTACAAGCATCAATAAATTCATAATTATATTCTTACTGCAACACAATGTACATGCATCGGTAGTGCTATTTGATTATTACACACATAGAACGTCATATGACCGTTCATTAAGGACCAAACATGTAACACACATCATATTCATCTATATTGTCCATGGACATGCTCATCATTCATGATTCTAGGTTCTAGTAGAATGGTTCAACAGAAGAGAAAAAACACGATTCGATTGAAGGAAATATAACAAGAAACAAGATGTTGCTTGATGGATAACCTATGTCAGCTTTCAGATTCAGAAAGAAATAGGGAAATGTATTTGCTTCGTTCTCAGTGAATTTCACATTTCCCTTAGAAATTATTGCCATCACCAGGCATGTTACTCTTTATAGTTGTGCCTATTCAACTCTAGTGAAATGCTTCGACATTTATGTACCAAAAATTTTGCGTTCACCCCTATCCTTGAAAATAGTTATCAATCCCCAGACTTAAAAGTACACTAGAAAGTTAACAAAGCCGCCAGGAACTGCGTCATTTAGGTTTTAAGGGTTGTAGAGAGGATCCGACAAAGGAGGCGGCACAGCTATTCGCTAAGTCACAATCAATTCAAGTACAGCTGTTAGAAATGATCTGTCAATGCTACTGTAGGTTAAAGTCTGGTGGTCGAGTGTACTTGTAATTGCTAGAGTAAGCTATAACTATTCTACACAGTGCATCAAACGCTAACAGAGAATCCATGCTCTTTGTTTACATTAAATTGGATAACAGATGCAGAAGGAATAACAACATCAATTTTTGCTACATAATCATTCTTAACTATTCTTAGTTTCAAAAGCATTTATTGTTAGACTTCCATGCAAAGATGTTACTGGATATGAAAACCTTCCATTTCAATATTACATACATACAACAAAGTAGTTCTAGCTAAAGCATTGAAGCTGCCAGACAGAAAATCGATGGCAGTGGTCTCACGGGTAATATCGCAGCTTCCCCTTCTTCGTATCTTGCTTGATAGGGGTGAAGGGCTCATCAGTGGCGACCTCCATCTTCGCGCTGCTCTCCTTCGGTATCTCCACGATAAAGTTGAAGACTCCATCCCCTACGTGCAATGGAATGTCGTGCCACGGCGACAACTGTAAACACGACTCCAGTCGGAATCAGCATCCTACCTAGCGGGACTTCTATCACAGTTCAGTTAGACGGTAAAGATACTTACTTTCTTACCAGAACCGTCTAGGAAGAAGACGCGGTAGTCGAGGCTCTCCGGCAGCCCGTCCTCCTTTATCTGAACATCGGCCGCGCGGTATAGAGCCCTGCAACCGCCGATAAGCCGCCGTCGGTGGAGGGAGACACCGGCGGGCCGGTTCAGGAGGAGCTGCCGGGCTCGGCTATTGAGACCCTGGAAGGAACTGCCTGTTGCGATGACCCTCGCTGCCATCGCCGTCGCCATCGGGGCTAGTGAGCACTGACTAGCAGCAGCAGCAGACCGGAGTTACGGACACCACACAGACGGATGGCAGTAGTCTCGGACTCGCGGCCCTCAGTCCGGATTGGGGGATTAGTAGACCCCCTCCTCACGACCGGGGAGAGCGCCACAGCACTACAAGGTCAGGGCTAAGGACTGCCAAGTTGACATCAAATATTAGAATGGTCTACTTATTTATTCAGAGGAAGAATATATATATCAAGGGAGTTTGTTCTGCTGATTGCGGTTTTTTCATTATAATAGTAATTTTAAGATTTTGACCAATGAGGATTATGAGGCGGGTACAATCATACCCATAGCCATAACCATTTAATTAAGAGGATACGGTATATATATATATATATATATATGGGCCCATCTTTATTGCCCGTGCGGGTAGCTACCCGCCCGCCCTTCCGACCACTTTTTTTTTTAATCGCAATTGTAGAGGACTATTTTGTCTAGTTCTCCAAAAAAAATTAGTCAAAAATAATATCATTTGCCCCTCCAAAATCAAAAAACCCGTACTTAAATATATCTGTTGTATATTTTGTATAGAATTACTCTTTTATTCGTGTAGTTACTTTCTGTTCACCATAGTTACTTTTTTTACAGCATAGTTATTTTTTTTGCCAGGAGAGTTACTTTTTTTGTTGCCGGGTAGCGAAAATCCAAACTACCCGCGCGGACAACGAATGAACGCCATATATATATATATATATATATATATATATATATATATATATATATATATATATATATATATATATATATATATATACACATATATTCGTATCATACACATATCTGCATCTCCGTAGGGTATACAAATGTGTAACTGGGCATACGGAATGGACTTGTTATAATAACACATAATATACTTCAAGATATATCAAACAATCACACTCATTGAGTGTCATTGGTACAAGTATGAAGTCAAATACATTATATTTTGTACAAATATGGTACTTCATAAATAAACAATAAGTCACATTAAAATGGACAATCAAGAGTAACATGTTGATAAAGCTAAGTCACATAAAAAAATGGTGGTAACCGTCCGCTTTGTGGATGAATGTTATAGAGTTGATTATACTATTAATAGATTAAGACGCTTAACATTGACCTTAGTGGTTGTGTTGATTTGCCTTCATATAAGGATGAAAATGGCAGCCAACAACATGTAACATATCTCTAAATTTGTGATGGAGAAAGGACATTCAAGAAGGTGAGGAAAGAGGAGCACAATGAGAGATGAATGTATTGTCTCTCGTATAAGATTTGGTGAAATGGGCATGCCAAGTTGGTGAGGGTATATGAGGCTAAATTTATTTATCTAGATGCTACAATGTGCAACATTACATTCTGATATAAATTATTTATATAAAACATAATTAAATGAGTATAGGGTATACAGGATATGGGTATATACATAACCATAACCATACTCAATGAGAGGCGGGCATGCGGGGACCCGGGTAAGTAGTTACGTAGTTATAAAAAAGTAAACCCTTGATGGATCTAAAGGGTATGGATTTGAGGGTATGTGGGTATACACATATCCATTTACAGCCCTATTTAGGATAGACGATCTCCGAAATGAAACTCCCTCTTTTATTCTCTATCTTTTCTGAGTTTTTTAACCCTCTTTTCCATATTTCTTTTATTATACTCTCATATATCTCCTATAGTATCCCTTTATCCTTACGAGGTTGATTTCATGTTGTGCAATACAATTTTAGTTATCCACTAAAAGATCGATTATTGTCAGGTCATTACCCATACACATTCCATCGGCACCTTCTCTATTTTCTCTCTC
The DNA here is from genome assembly GCA_963693085.1 of Alisma plantago-aquatica. Taxonomy (NCBI): domain Eukaryota; kingdom Viridiplantae; phylum Streptophyta; class Magnoliopsida; order Alismatales; family Alismataceae; genus Alisma; species Alisma plantago-aquatica. The sequence goes on along the minus strand of OY856410.1, from coordinate 1,504,413,855 downwards.
ATCTCTTTTCTATACCGATTATTTTTTATGATGGCTATGGTTTATTGATCCAAGTTCTTTATGGTGAGAGCATGGTGTAAACTATCAACCAGTAAATGCCTCTCTCTACTCATGTTTTGTCCTCTTCAAAAAGAAATTGTTATGTGGATGACAATTGATTTCTTATATTATTATATAAAATATGTAATTTTCTTTGAAAAATATCTTTTGCACTACTATAAAAAGAGGGAGTTTTCAAAAATATTACTAGCATGCCAATTTTATCTTTGTATGTCATAACCAAGTAATCAGATTGTAGCATTTTTAAAATATTACACCCTACTTAATTGTCTCACTTCTCACATATTTTTAGCCATGTTCTTCTTTGTTTCACTCTATCATCTCACACCTCTCACTGATTACTCTCACACTACCATGTTCCCAACTATATATTCTTTCACATTCAACTATACTTTATATATTACTTAACATTATCATCCTACTTAAGATATGTTTCAATTTTTGATACCCTGCTATGCATATTCTTTTCTAGTCATAAAATATCATTCGACATAAAATGAACCATAAGTCTTTGTCCCCTATCAATGCAAGATTTTGAAGTATGTATTCTCCATAAAACATCATTATCTCTTTAGAGAATTGTTCCTCAAGTCTCTCTCCCCACTAATAAATGTTCTTTCTAACTGAAAAAACATCATCCTACACAAAATAATTCATGAAGTCCTTCTTCCCACTATTCAGCCCATTTCTCTTTATTCTATCAATCTACCTCTAATCATGACTTTTTCCATTTCCTCTCTTTCTCTTCTACTTTGAATGAAATCTCTAAGGGTTGGTTTCTTGATTGCATGTACTTTCTTAATGTGTCACTACCCTACTATTATGTTGATTTCCCCTTTTTATCGTGCACATATGTTAATAATCAGATGGACATGACCTAGTAGATTGGATCAAGGGCCTCTAATGAAGCCATCTGGATTCAATCACTAGTGTACCATCGATAAATTACCTCCTCGCCACTCATCTTAGGGTTTGCATGGCTAAGAGACGGCAGGGAGGTCACACTCTTCTGGTATCCTTAAAGAATATGCCCAAAGTATATGATTATTCTATATTTGTAAGTTTTTTAAACTCCATGCATGAGTGTGAGCACCTACATAAGAACCTTGCGTGAATAAAATATTTATAATATATACTTATATTACTACCAGATACAAATGAGTATATTTTCTTAAATACACTAAAGAAACCATATTCCCTTATCATTGGCATCACAACACGCTAGGACCTTTCCTTTCTCTTTCCAAAATTTCAGCAATAGCAAAAAAATTACAACTACTATTAAATATAATATCCTTCAACTTTTGTGAAAAAAAGACTAACAAGTAAAGAATAAATTGATATAGTGTTCACGTGCATGTCACTATGTTTTTACTAGTAGAATAAAATATGCAAGTTGCAAGGGAATTTCTGCTTAAATTTGGTTGTTGTTGTACAACTTTGAGGCTGTGTACTTAATTTGTGGAAGTGAGGTTATGTGCTTAATTTGTGGAAGAATGAATGGTTAAATGGTTTTGCCCCTAGTTTTCTTATGTAGTTGGTTTGACAAATTAAATACAAATATATATAAAGTAGAAACATATTTCAATAAACTATAGGAATAAGTTTGTCTAGAGAATTGTAGGAATATTGTTAAAATTTTATGGGTAAATTGGTTGTCTTCTTTTGAATTGACATATTACATACGTACCCTTTTTAGTATTGTATGATGTCTTACTTTCATGCTCTTATTTCCATACGAGAAGAGTACTTGATCATTCCACTTGTTGTGCTTAAATGAAGCAAAAATAGATTATCAAGAAAGAAACTTGCTTCAAGTAGCATGTATTGGAACCTTTATTCATGGTTAATCATACTTGTGGTTTAAATCATTTCAAAATAAATGTAGCCATTTAGTTGTCATTTCTTTCATACAGTTGTTGGGAAATATGGGCACATAATAGGTAGCAGAAATAAAAATTTATCTATCCATATTTCCCAGACAGCAAGATCACGTCAACAATTATAAATTGAGAAGGATGGTTTTTACGAGTTCATACCTGGTCCTGGAGCAAATCCAGTGACTACAACTCATTGTAGTAGTCATGCACTCCTAGTTACATTAGGATTCAACTGCAACAACTCTTGGTCTCCACCACGAATAATAGATTCAAACATCGTCTACAATGGCTCCTCTATGGACTACAGGTTGACGTTGTCCTCCTAGCTGAAAAAGTATCCACTCCTCTAGAGAAATCCATGTGGACCACCTAGAAATCTTATTGTTCCACCAGAATAGACAAGAAGGAGTTGTCCCCTTCTTTTGGCATCCTAGTCACTATAACATCCCTGACCTGGGTTATGCCTTAACCCTAGATGTTTTGCTTAATAAAGTTAATTATATGCTTGCTCTTATTTCTTGAAAAGTAATTAAGGCTCAAGAGGAAATTATGTTTCAATTTTAGTCTTTTTTGAATAATGTTCAAAACAGTGTTTTGCTTATTTTAGACTAAAGTGCAAATTACCCAAGTTGAAGGGTTAACTTGCAAATGTCACATGATAAAATGTTCCTCAAGTGTTGAAGCATCATAAGAATGAGAATGATGCAGAGGTATGGCTTGAAATAGCTTGAGCACCAAGAAAGAGCTTGTTAAGTAATGTTTGCGCATTAAAACCTAGTTTTGGTGTAATGTGCAAACTACCCAAAACCTAGGGTTCAATATGCAAAATATCACCTCTAGAGGGTCCCTCATGTTTCTTGGAATCATGTAGAGAAAATTTTGCCTCATTTGAATCACTTTGGAGGAGAGAGAATCTTGATATTTAAATAATCAAGATTTAAGCATAATTAAAACCCTAATTCAATTTAATGCAAAAATAAATATATTAATTGAAGTGCCCTTCAACCAAAATTGATATGGTTGAATTTGAATAAGTATGAACGTCCTTGTTCCTTGCAAAGGTCACGAAATATCCTAAGTGAGTGGAGAGACCACTCACATTAGTAAAAGGAAAAGTAATATCCACTCAATTTTGGATATTATTATTATAATGGTTAAGGTGCTTAATTTGTTTTCTTTTAATTCTTGGATAATGAAGAGGATTATGCAAGGGATGGATATGGATTCATATGAAAGGGATGGAGGGGAGTATGTGGCACCAATTTTGGAAATTAAAATATTATTATAAAACTTTCTCTCTCCTTGAATTTCCTTATATACATCCCATTTCCAACCCAAATGAAAGGATTTTTCGATCCCTTTTTCTCTCCTTGCTTTGTCCGTACACAAGGGAGCTTAGGAGAAATAGGAGGACGAACTCTAACCTGTAGGTAAGCTCCTTAATCATCTTCAGCCTTGATTTCATGGTGGAAATCGAAAATCAATGCTTGATTTCTTCTTTTCTTCATTCAATCTTCAACTCTAGCCATTCCTTTTCACTCAAAGACTTGAGGACGAGCCTTGGGAGGTTTTGAAAGCTTCATTCACCATTGGAGACGTGGATCTTGAAGCTTGGATTCAGTTTTGAAGGCGGGTTATATAACTTGAATCCTTAAATGTCATTATTGCTTGCAATTTGTTCATTATTTGTTGAACCTTTCTACTCTCTCAATTTCCTTGTGATTAGTTGTTCAAATTACCATAAGAATCACAAATATTTTCGAAGGTTTGAAGCTTGAAGATGATGATGTCATATTAAGCACACACCTCAACAAAGGAAGGGGCAATTGGTTTCCAAAACGATTGAGTTCATTCGGTTTCAAGATCGATTGAGTTGATTCGGTTTCAAAACCGAATGGGCAATTGAACCCAAGACCGAATGGGTAATCTATTCCAAACCGAATGGGTAATTAAGTACAAGACCAAATGGGTAATAAACTACAAGATCGAATGGGTAATTGAATCCAAAACTGAATGGGTAATGGATCTCAAGACCGAATGGATAAATTGGACCTCAAAACCGTTTGGGGTTAATTGTTGATGTGATTGATGAAGATCCAATGGCTTAAATTGATTTGATTATAATTAATTTTAGAAGGATGATCAATGGATTGTAAATCCTAATCGATTGATTGAAGAATTTATAATTGAATTGGATCAATTTCTTGGTTGAGTCCAAACGGTCTCAAGACCGTTTGAGACCAAATGGTCTCAAAACTGTTTGGAGTTCAAGGGTCATGATGGATAGTTGGAGATCCAAGGGCTGTAATTAGATGTACTCCCAATGGTTCAATTGTTAATTGATTCAATACAACAAACCCTAAAATCAATTGATTGATTGAAGGAAACCAAATTGGTCCAATCAATTTCATGATGGTTTGGACCAAACAGTCCTCAGACCGTTTGAAGGGCAATTGTTCACAAACCGTTTAGGGTTCATTCAGTTTCAATAATAATTTTATCAAACGGTTTTAAAACTGATTGAAGAAGTATGGCAAGACCGAATGGAGGTCAAGCACCTCAAGACCGAATGGAGGTCAAGCACCTCAAGACTGAATGGAAATCAAGGTACTTCAAGACCGTTTGAAGATCTAATTGATTCAAGACATATTAGTACAATCAACTACATGATTGTTGATGATGCCTATCAAAGGTAATTACAATGGTTGTACCTTCAAGGTACTTAAGTGATTAGTACCTTTTGAATGGTTAACCTTTGATGCTTATGGAAGTAATGACATAATATACTATGTCAACCCTTCATTCAAAATGAGTTGACCTAATCTAATCAAGTTTGAAGTAATTGACATCCTAGAGAGGATGAGAGAGAGAGGAATTCCTACATGAATGATAATCATGTAATGGTTAAGCCTCAACACTTTCAACATGAATAAAAGATGTAATTTGGGTATGATCTTTGATAAAGAGATCATGAAACCCTAATTGAAAAGGCTGATGAGCCCTAACCCTAACTGAGGGTGATGTCGTATGAAACCCTAATTGAGGGTGATGTCATATGGAACCCTGATTGAGGGTGATGTCATGTGAAACCCTAATCAAGGGTGATGTCATATGAAACCTTAATCAAGGGTGATGTCATATGAAACCCTAATCAAGGGTGATGATATATGAAACCCTAATTGAGGGTGATGTCATATGAAACCCTAATTGAGGGTGATGACATGTGAAACCCTAATTGAGGGTGATGACATGTGAAACCTTAATTGAGGGTGATGATATGTGAAACCCTAATTGAGGGTGATGTCATATGAAACCCTAATTGAGGGTGATGTCATGTGAAACCCTAATCAAGGGTGATGTTAAGTGAAACCCTAATGCAATGATGAGATGTGAAACTCTAACCTAAGGTAATAATGTGTAATAATATGTAACACCTTGATAAGAAACCCTAACCCTGATACAGAGTAAAGGTATGAGAAGCCCTAATCTTGGGTTATAGTGTATGAAACCCTAATCTTGGGCAATATAATGATAAACCATAACCCTAATCTGAGTAATGAGATGAGTATTCCTAATTGACGTGAATTGGGAAATCTTAATTCTAATAAGGAAATAGTGATGTTACTCTTACATTGCCTAGTGTTGATATGTGATTGATATAACTGTTATCATATGCACTAATCATGCAAGTATCATGAGATGTTGGACATAGCTAGGTATGAGCTATGATGTTTTATTAATGAAATTGTTTATGGGCCTTGTAAGCAATAACATGCTATGTTGCCTAGTGAGAGGTAACAAGAGATTAATGGGCTTTAAGAGCCATGTGAGATAACTGTATTGCAAATATCATATTTACCTTGGTCAGGTGACCTGAAGGTATTAGTTACTTGATAAGTAGTAACAAGTGTTCTTGATGAATTGAGGGTTTGAATACCCATTTTCCATAATCATGATGATGAGATGTTAAGGGATGAGAATGCCCCTGATGTAACAAGGGATTGAGATCCCAATGTTTTATAAAGCTTTGAAAAGGACTTGATAAATGTACTACTCATTCTTTGTAGCATTGTTATAATGAATTATATTTGAAAATATGATTGATGCTAAAAGAATATGGTAATGTACTTAATTAATCAAGTGAAATCTTATCATGTAGAGCCCTGGCCATAGATCCATCATCGTCAGTAGTTGGTGATGGTGAAATAGGTTTTCCTACGGGAACTCCTGGAGGGCATACTATTGAGTATGTGGGGGTTATGGGCGCGAATATCCTTACGTCCTAATGGAGGAATTGATGTGAGGTAAACATTAAATCTCTCAATCCTTCATTATATATGTCGGGATGGATGTATCACTAATCTCCTGAATGCTGGGATGGATGTATCACTAATCTCCTGATGATGTTAATACTGGATCAATGTGAGATAAACATGAAATCTCTCGATTGCGAAGAGAGTACAACATGCCAATGTAACTCTAATAGTGAAGTTGCCAGTATACCCTGGAAAGCTATTTAGCAGAGACACAAGATGTCCTGCATTTAGTCCTCACACTGACTGAGGAAGATGAGGTCATGGGAATCCGGCTCTTCTATTGACCTATGTATGGTACCGATTTTGATTTCGCAATGGTCGGTTGGAGTATGAGCGGTATACCTCATCTCCTCATGGGTTAAGAATGCTTGTAAAAATGTAATCAGTCGTGTAGTGTATTTGCTTAAGATTGAAATACGAGAATCGCTGGTTGATGTTACTTTTCTTAGTGTATTTTAGATAGATAAATGTTATACATGTTCTTCATATTCCTTACTGGATAAATGACATACTACCTTATTAAGCTACAAGCTGAAATACTTTGGAAAAGAACATTGCTTTAATATCCTTAAATAATTGATTTATCTGCTGTTGAATACTTATGATTCTTCTGCTCAGTTTTATTCCATTAATTGCAATAATAATGTTTCTGGCGGAGAGTTATATCTCTCATTAAGGCAATTTCAATTGTCTCACCCCTGTGGGATCCAACTTTTTAGGTAAACATAGAAGAAGAAACAGAAACCCTACAGCAGGGGAAGAACAACAGCAGCAGCAGGGACAACTGTGAATTCTCAGGTGGAGACATTGGCTGTCATGTTTGTATATAGAGTCATATGTGTCGTCTCTGTACTCTCAGGTCCTAGGAGTTAGTAGTTAGTTAATATTGATCTGAGATTTTGGTTTGATGCCTCGAAATTTTTATACTGCCTATGTACAGTTTAACATGGTAGTTGATGCTTGTAACTCTCGAGAAGGAATGGTACAAGAGATGTACTGGTGAACCAGAATGTAATTTAATTACTTCGGTTCTTGTTATAAGAGTTTTCCTATGTTTGGATCTCTTTGTAAAAGGTTTTAATTTTTAGTGATTTTTCAGTCATTCCACAGCTAACGAACGCTTCCTCTTAAGTAAATCATGTTTTTGAGAGTTGGATGCCACAAGTTTAGTGGTATCAGAGCTCTAGGTTTGCTGAGTCTACAGAGACATAGGATTAAGGTTGTTGAGTCTGTTCTAGTGTCATCAAGTAATCTGATAGTGTCTTCTGCTCATATAGGAGGAGAAGAAGAACTTAAAGATGTCTGGATCACACGAAGAACATGTTGTGGAGAGCAGCGTTACTGCACTGGGAAGAGGTGCAAGGGACCAGAATAGGGAAGAACCAGTGCCTGAACATCCCCAGCTTAACCAAGCTGCACTGGAGAACCCAGCCTTTCATGATCTATTTGGGCAGTTCATGGCAACCATGACGCATATGGCGGATAGGATGCCACCACCTGCACCTAGGGCACCAGCTCACCATGAAGGATAAGGAGTTGGCAAGACTTTTGAATGACTTCGCCAGGTTGGATCCACATAATATGCTGGTACATCTGACCCAGCAGATGCAGACATGTGGTTAACTGAGCTGGAGAAGGCCTTTAGAATCCTTAATATCCCAGAAGTTGAGAAGGTGAGACATGCGGTGTACCTTCTGAAAGGGAGTGTTGGCCACTGGTGGACTATAGAAGAGGGCAAGAGGCCAGGTGTTGAGATCAGATGGGAAGAATTCTGACGAGAATTCGTCAATAGATACTTCCCTAAGACGTTTTTAGATGAGAAAATCTCTCAGTTTGAGAGGTTAAGGCAAGGACCAATGAACATTAGCGAGTATGAAGCTAAGTTCATGGAGCTTTTGTGGTTCTGTCCGCATATGGCAGCTAATGACGAAGAAAGGATTTGGCATTTTGAGAAGGGGTTGAACGCTGATTTGACCACTCCTGTGTCTACCTTAGAGAACAGGGAGAGGTTTGCCACCTTTGTGGAGTCTGTGAGACGGATAGAAAGGTCTGTGATCGAGAAGTGACAGACCAGTGGTAAGAAGGTGTACACTCAGTTTCAAGGACAAGGGTCTAAAAGTTTTAAGAAGCCAAGGTTTTCTGCACCAATAGCACCACCAAGGTTCAATACCCAGACACAATGGATGTCAAGTAGGGGTAGAGGCCATAGTTTACCACCAGAAGGATCCCATAGCTCAGCATCAGTGTCGGTAACAGGACCACCCAGGCTACAGTCGGGCAACAGAGGTTGTTTTATATGTGTAAAGGTGGGGCATTTGATGAAAGATTATCGAGCTAGAGAAGCAAGTGTGACTCAACCTCAGAGGCAGAGTCAGTAAGGCTCCCAGAGGCGACAATTTTTGAGTGGCACTAAAGGACATGGACAAGCGTCCCAAGCTGGTTTGTCGACACCAAACAACCGAGCACAGGGTCAACATTAAGCAATGGTGAGATTCTATGCAATGAATCAACTAGAAGCAGTAGTCAACTCTCGAGTTGTGACAGGTCAGATGGAACTATTTTATTCTGATATGTCCACATCCTGCTTTGTATCTATTTTAATTGATCTGGGTGCTACGCATTCCTTCATCACTCGAAGAGTGATTCATGACTGCAACATGACTGTCAGTCATAGAGCAGATAGTCTGTTATTAGAAACCCCTTTGATGGGATCTGCAGTGTTGCGGGAGGTGTGTTCTCCCTGCACTCTTTCCTTTTCTGAACATCTCATTCATGTGGATCTTTTACCACTTGTGATGCATGGGTTTGACATAATTCTTGGGATGGACACCCTAGAAAAGTATAAGGTTGTCTTGGATTGTGAGTCCAAGCAAACTGTATTCACATATGATAATGACACATGGATCTTTCAGGGAGATAGAAAGATTCTTCCAACCTATCTGGTGTCAGCTATGGTAGCTGAAAGGCTAATGAGACAAGGATGCTTTGCATTCTTGGCACATGTGGTACACACCACAATGGAGAGACCTAATCTCTCTGAAGTTCTGATAGTTAGGGAGTATGAAGGTGTATTCCCTGAGGAACTTCCAGGTGTACCTCCGCCCTGAGAGATTGATTTTGAGATTAATCTAATCATGGGCATGCAACCAATAGCACAAACACCATATAGAATGGTACCTGCTGAGATGGCAAAGCTCAAGAAACAACTACAGGAGTTGCTTGAGAAAGGTTTTATCTGACCAAGTACTTCACCATGGCGTGCTCCGGTTCTCTTTGTTAATAATAAGGACGGATCGATGCAGTTATGCATTGATTACAGATAGTTGAATAAAATAACTATAAAGAACAAGTATCCTTTGCCAAGGATTGATGACTTGTTTGATAAATTGTGTGGTGCAACTATCTTCTCTAAGATAGATCTAAGGTCGGGATATCATCAGTTGCATATCAAGGAGGATGACATACCTAAGTCCGCCTTTAGGACAAGGTATGGTCACTATGAGTTCATAGTTATGTTGTTTGGACTAACTAATGCACCAGCTGCATTCATGGAACTCATGAATAGAATCTTTTGACCTTTTATTGATCAGTTTATGGTAGTCTTTATAGATGACATCTTGATCTATAGTAGAGATGCTCAACAGCATGAGCAGCACCTCCGTCGGGCTTTAACTTTGCTAAGAGAGAATAAGTTGTATGCGAAGTTTAGAAAATGTGAGTTCTTGTTACCAGAAGTTTCTTTTCTAGGACATGTAATATCTACCTCAGGTATCCGTGTTGATCCTAAGAAGGTAGAATCTATCCTGCAATGGGAACAGCCAAAGACACCGATGGAGATATGCAGTTTCCTAGGACTGGCAAGATATTATAGGAGGTTCATTAAGAACTCCAGTTCTATAGCTTTATCCCTAACCAAGTTGACCAGGAAGGAGATTCTTTTTGTCTGGAATGACAAGTGTCAACATTCTTTCCAGATATTAAAAGAAAGGTTAACAAGTGCACATGTGCTGGTGTTACCTGAGCAAGGGAAGGGGTATATAGTTTTCTGTGATGCATTTAAGAATGGTCTAGGATGTGTGTTGATGCAGGATAATCAAGTGATTTCTTTTGTCTCTCGATAGCTTAAGAAACACGAGGAGAATTATCCAACACATGATCTAGAGCTAGCTGCTATGGTCCATGCTTTGAAGATCTGGAGACATTATCTCTATGGAGAAACATTCCAGATTTTCACAGACCATAAGAATCTAAAATTTATCTTCTCACAACATGAGTTGAACATGAGGCAACGCCGCTGGATGGAGTTAATCAAGGACTATGATTGTACAATTGATTATCATCCAGGGAAGGCTAATGTAGTGGCTGATGAATTAAGTAGGAAATCGTCATCACCAGCCCTAGATAAAGCATAGTTGAACTCCTTAGTGTGCTTTAAAAGAGATATGTTTATCTCCTTGAGGCAAAACAATGTACAACTTAAAGTATCATTGTTAGTTGGGCTATTAGCTGAGATGCACATAAAACTTACTCTGAGACAACAGATTAAAGAAGCATAACAAGCTGATACTATGGTTCAGTAGATCATGTCAGAAAATGGTAGTGAGAAACGAGATGGCTTTCATGAGTCAGAAGATCAGGTAGTATGCTACCATGGTAGGATGGTGGTACCTGATGCCAATGACTTGAGGAAGTTAATCTTGGAGGAAGCTCATTCTTCGATGTATGCAATGCATCCAGGGAGCACCAAAATGTATCATAACCTGAAAGATATGTATTGGTGGCCAGGATTGAAGAAGGATGTAGCTGAGTTTGTTATGCAGTGTCCGGTGTGTCAGCAGGTTAAAGCTGAACATCAGAAGCCCGCAGGAAAAATGCAACTTTTGCCTATATCGTAGTGGAAATGGGATCATGTGACCATGGACTTTGTGGTTGGATTGCCTAGAACAACCAAAGGTCATGATTCCATATGGGTGATAGTTGATAGGTTGACTAATACAACACATTTTCTTCCTATCAAAACAACCTACACTGCTGAAAAGCTTGCATAGATATATGTAGATGAGATAGTACGGTTGCACGAGGTTCCAGCTACTATTGTTTCTGATAGAGGTCCCCAGTTTATGAGTCATTTTTGGGAATGACTACATAAAGCTTTGGGTACGCAGTTAAGGTTTAGTACTGCTTTTCACCCACAGACAGATGGACAATCTGAGAGAACCATACAAACCTTGGAGGATTTGCTTAGGGCATGTGTTCTTCAGTTTGTAGGAAGTTGGGATCTACATCTAAGCTTGATAGAATTTGCTTACAATAATAACTATCAGCACAGTATTGATATGGCACCATATGAAGCATTATATGGTAGACGTTGTAGATCTCCTTTATGTTGGTATGAAATAGGAGAATATCAACTTTTGGGTCCTGAGCTTGTGTAGCAGACAACTGAGAAGATTAAAGTAATACAACAACAGTTAAAGACTGCACAGGATAGACAGAAGTTGTACGCCGATAAATGGAGAAGACCTTTAGAATTCCAAGTTGGAGACAAAGTATATCTCAAGGTCTCACCTTGGAAAGGTGTTCTTAGATTTGGAAAGAAAGGAAAGTTAGCTCCTAGATTTATGGGGCCTTATCCAATCATTGAACAGATTGTAAAGGTGGCCTATAAGCTGGAGTTGGTACCTGAGTTACATAAGTTGCATCCAGTGTTCCATATCTCCATGCTGAGAAAGTGTCATCATGACACAGAGTTAGTTCTGCAACCTGTGGATGTAGAATTAAATGATGATATATCATATGTTGAAGGACCTGTGATGATCCTTGATAAAAGAATTAAAAAGCTGAAAAAGAAAGATATATGTCTAGTAAAAGTTCTTTGGCATCACCGTGGCATTGAAGAGGCTACGTGGGAACTAGAGGAAGAGATGAGGAGGAAGTACCCTTCTCTTTTCTCTTAATGATTTCAGGGACGAAATCCCTGTTAGGGGTGGATAATTTGTAACATCCCTAACCTGGGTTATGCCTTAACCCTAGATGTTTTGCTTAATAAAGTTAATTATATGCTTGCTATTATTTCTTGAAAAGTAATTAAGGATTAAGAGGAACTTATGTTTCAGTTTTAGTCCTTTCTGAATAATGTTGAAACAATGTTTTGCTTGTTTTGGACTAAAGTGCAAATTACCCAAGTTGAAGGGTTAACTTGCAAATGTCACATGATAAAATGTTCCTCAAGTGTTGAAGCATCATAAGAATGAGAATGATGCAGAGGTATGGCTTGAGATAGCCTGAGCACCAAGAAAGAGCTTGTTAAGCAATGCTTGTGCATTAAAACCTAGTTTTGGTGTAATGTGCAAACTACCAAAAACCTAGGGTTCAATATGAAAAATATAACCTCTAGAGGGTCCCTCATGTTTCTTGGAATCATTTAGAGAAAAGAAAATGAGAGGGGCGCCTCATTTGAATCACTTTGGAGGAGAGAGAATATTGATATTTAAATAATCAAGATTTAAGCATAATTGAAACTCTAATTCAATTTAATGCAAAAATAAATATATTAATTGAAGTGCCCTTCAATCAAATTTGAGATGGTTGAATTTGCATAAGTGTGAACGTCCTTGTGCCTTGCAAAGGCCATGAAATATCCTAAGTGAGTGGAGAGCCCACTCACATTAGTAAAAGGAAAAGTAATATCCACTCAATTTTGGATATTATTATTGTAATGGTTAAGATGCTTAATTTGTTTTCTTTTAATTCTTGGATAATGAATAGGATTATGCAAGGGATGGAGATGGCTTCGTATGCAAGGGATGGAGGGGAGTATGTGGCACCAATTTTGGAAATTAAAAGATTATTATAAAACTTTCTCTCTCCTTGAATTTCCTTATATACATCCCATTTCCAACCCAAATGAAAGGCTTTTTCGATCCCTTTTTATCTCCTTGATTTTTCCATGCACAAGGGATCTTAGAAGAAACAGAAGGACGAACTCCAACATGTAGGTAATCTCCTTAATCATCTTCAGCCTTGATTTCATGGTGGAAATCAAAAATCAATGCTTGATTTCTTCTTTTCTTCATTCAATCTTCAACTCTAGCCATTCCTTTTCACTCAGACTTGAGGACGACCCTTGGGAGGTTTTGAAAGCTTCATTCACCATTGGAGACGTGGAGCTTGAATCTTGGATTCAGTTTTGAAGGTGTGTTATATAACTTGAACCCTTAAATGTCATTATTACTTGCAATTTGTTCATTATGTGTTGAACCTTTCTACTCTCTCGATTTCCTTGTGATTAGTTGTTCAAATTAACATAAGAATCACAAATATTTTCGAAGGTTTGAAGCTTGAAGATGATTATGTCATCTTAAGCACACACCTCAACAAAGTAAGAGGCAATCGGTTTCCAAAATGATTGAGTTCATTCGGTTTCAAGATCGATTGAGTTGATTCGGTTTCAAAACCGAATGGGCAATTGAACCCAAGACCGAATGGGCAATTGAACCCAAGACCGAACGGGTAATCTATTCCAAACCAAATGGGTAATTAAGTACAAGACCGAATGGGTAATAAACTACAAGATCAAATGGGTAATTGAATCCAAAACCGAATGGGTAATGGATCTCAAGACCGAATGGATAAATTGGACCTCAAAACCATTTAGGGTTAATTGCTGATGTGATTGATGAAGATCCAATGGCTCAAATTGATTTGATTATAATTAATTTTAGAATGATGATCAATGGATTGTAAACCCTAATCGATTGATTGAAGAATTTCTAATTGAATCAAATCAATTTCTTGGTTGAGTCCAAACGGTCTCAAGACCGTTTGAGACCAAATGGTCTCAAAACCGTTTGGAGTTCAAGGGTCATGATGGATAGTTGGAGATCCAAGGGATGTAATTAGATGTAATCCCAATGGTTCAATTGTTAATTGATTCAATAGAACAAACCCTAAAATCAATTGATTGATTGAAGGAAACCAAATTGGTCCAATCGGTTTCATGATGGTTTGGACCAAACGGTCTTGAGACCATTTGAGTCCAAACAGTCTTGAGTCTGTTTGGGACCAAATGGTCCTCAGACCGTTTGAAGGGCAATTGTTCACTAACTATTTAGGGTTCATTCGGTTTCAATAATAAATTGATCAAACGGTTTCAAAATCGATTGAAGAAGTATGGCAAGACCGAATGGAGGTCAAGCACCTCAAGATCGAATGGAGGTCAAGCACCTCAAGACCGAATGGAAGTCAAGGTACTTCAAGACCATTTGAAGGTCTAATTGATTCAAGACATATTAGTACAATCAACTGCATGATTGTTGATGATATCTATCAAAGGTAATTACAATGGTTGTACCTTCAAGGTACTTAAGTGATTAGTACCTTTTGAATGGTTAACCTTTGATGCTTATGGAAGTAATGACATAATACACTATGTCAACCCTTCATTCAAAATGAGTTGACCTAATATAATCAGGTTTGAAGTAATTGACATCCTAGAGTGGATGAGAGAGAGAGGAATTTCTACATGAATGATAATCATGTAATGGTTAAGCCTCAACACTTTCAACATGAATAAAAGATGTAATTAGGGTATGATCTTTGATAAAGAGATCATGAAACCCCAATTGAAAAGGCTGATGAGCCCTAACCCTAATTCAGGGTGATGTCATATGAAACCCTAATTGAGGGTGATGTCATATGAAACCCTAATTGAGGGTGATGTCATGTGAAACCCTAATCAAGGGTGATGTCATATGAAACCTTAATCAAGGGTGATGTCATATGAAACCCTAATCAAGGGTGATGATATATGAAACCCTAATTGAGGGTGATGTCATATGAAACCCTAATTGAGGGTGATGACATGTGAAACCCTAATTGAGGGTGATGACATGTGAAACCCTAATTGAGCGTGATGATATGTGAAACCCTAATTGAGGGTGATGTCATATGAAACCCTAATTGAGGGCGATGTCATGTGAAACCCTAATCAAGGGTGATATTAAGTGAAACCCTAATGCAATGATGTGATGTGAAACTCTAACCTAAGGTAATGATATGTAACACCTTGATATGAAACCCTAACCCTGATACAGAGTAAAGGTATGAGAAGCCCTAATCTTGGGTTATAGTGTATGAAACCCTAATCTTGGGCAATATAATGATAAACCATAACCCTAATTTGGGTAATGAGATGATTATTCCTAATTGACATGAATTGGGAAATCTTAATTCTAATAAGGAAATAGTGATGTTATTCTTACATTGCCTAGTGCTGATATGTGATTGATATAACTGTTATCATATGCACTAATCATGCAGGTATCATGAGATGTTGGACATAGTCAGGTATGAGCTATGATGTTTTATTAATGAAATTGTTTATGGGCCTTGTAAGCCATAACATGTTGTGTTGGCTAGTGAGAGGTAACAAGAGATTAATGGACTTTAAGAGCCATGTGAGATACATGTATTGCAAATATCATATTTACCTTGGTCAGATGACATGAAGGTATTAGTTACTTGATAAGTAGTAACAAGTGTTCTTGATGAATTGAGGGTCTGAATACCCATTTTCCATAATCATGATGATGAGATGTTAAGGATGAGAATGCCCTTGATGTAACAAGGGATTGAGAACCCAATGTTTTATAAAGATTTGAAAAGGACTTGATAAATGTAGTACTCATTCTTTGTAGCATTGTTATAATAAATTATATTTGAAAACATGATTGATGCTAAAATAATATGGTAATGTACTTAATTAATCAAGTGAAATCTTATCATGTAGAGCCCTGACCATAGATCCATCATCGTCAGTAGTTGGTGATGGTGAAACAAGTTTTCCTACGGGAACTCCTGGAGGGCATACTATTAAGTATGTGGGGGTTATGGGCGTGAATATTCTTACGCCCTAATGGAGGAATTGATGTGAGGTAAACATTAAATCTCTCAATCCTTCATTATATATGTCGAGATGGATGTATCACTAATCTATCGAATGCCAGGATGGATGTATCACTAATCTCCTAATTATGTTAATATCGGATCGATGTGAAATAAACATGAAATCTCTTGATTGCAAAGAGAGTACAACATGCCACTGTAACTCTAATAGCGAAGTTGCTAGTATACCCTGAAAAGCTATTTAGCAGAGACACAAGATGTCCTACATTTGGTCCTCACACTGACAGAGGAAGATGAGGTCATGGGAATCCAGCTCTTCTATTGACCTATGTATGGTACCGATTTCGATTTCGCAATGGTCGGTTGGAGTATGAGCGGTATACCTCATCTCCTCATGGCTTAAGAATGCTTGTAAAAATGTAATCAGTCGGGTAGCGTATTTGCTTAAGATTGAAATACGAGAATCACTGATTGATGTTACTTTTCTTAGTATATCTTAGATAGATAAATGTTATACATGTTCTTCATATTCCTTACTGGATAAATGACATACTACCTTATTAAGCTACAAGCTAAAATACTTTGGAAAAGAACATTGCTTTAATATCCTTAAATAATTAATTTATCTGCTGTTGAATACTTATGATTCTTCTGCTCAGTTTTATTCCATTAATTGCAATACTAATGTTTCTGGCGGAGAGTTATATCTCTCGCTGGGGCAATTTCAATTGTCTCACCCCCCGTGGGATCCAACTTTTTAGTTAAACGTAGAAGAAGAAACAGAAACCCTACAGCAGGGGAAGAACAACAGCAACAACAACAGGGACAACAATGAATTATCAGGTGGAGACATTGGCTGTCATGTTTGTATATAGAGTCCTATGTGTCGTCTCTGTACTCTCAGGTCCTAGGAGTCAGTAGTTAGTTAATATTGATATGAGATTTTGGTTTGATGCCTCGAGATTTTTATACTGCCTATGTACAGTTTAACAGGGCAGTTGATGCTTGTAACTCTCAAGAAGGAATGGTACAAGAGATGTACTGGTGAACTAGAATGTAATTTAATTACTTTGGTTCTTGTTATAAGAGTTTTCCTATTTTTGGATCTCTTTGTAAAAGGTTTTAATTTTTAGTGATTTTCAATAATTCTGCTGCTAACGAACGCTTCCGCTTAAGTAAATCATGTTTTTGAGAGTTGGATGCCACAGTCACCAACCTGCTCTCCCACAATTATTCTCAGTTGTTCTCTCGCTCGCTATCTCTCCTTAGTTGGGTAGGACTTGCTTGGGATCTCTTGGTTATCACTAGCGGAGATGACAATAATTGTTAGAGCAACTGATTCTCAATTGTGTGTGTTGGAAAGCCCCCAACACCCTTCTATTTTTAGGAGGGGTTAGGGTCTGGGTTCCCAATCTGTGCAAGAATAGAAGGGTCCAGAATTTCCATGAATTTTGCATCCTGTGATGAGTGAACCGGTCGGCTGGCATAGTGAACTGATCGATTCACTCAGTGAGCTAATCATTTCACATGTTTCCCAATCACAATTTGAATTGACAATTCATTTCCAATTCATATACAACATTAATTCCTTGTACCAATCAAACTGAACAAGTGAAACGGTCAACTATTCTCATGAATTGGGAAAATCACTAGAAGCTTCAGTTGGCATGACTGAGCCGACCGGTTCACTAGGTGAACCGGTCATCTCACCAACCCTAAGCCGATCGGTTGGTGTTCTGATTTATGTAAAATTCGTCCATTTCAATTTCCAATAAACCTGACACCCTAACCAGTTCGTTCAATACTTGAACTTGATGGTTCTGAGTCTAGTTAGTTAATTGGTTGTTTAATTGAATACCTAAACATATTTAGTAATCAACTTAAACATCATTTATCAACAAACTCCTCTTCTAGATGAATTCCTATGTGTGTGACCCTATAGGTCCCATATAACATTGGTAGTGAATGTCCATAACTAATTTATGACATCACAAGCAAAGAGCGGTGCTTAGTCACACATTAGTTCTACCAAAGTGAATGGAAAGTTGGAGAACAACTTAAACCTACAATATATGTAAGGTGATATAGTGATTGTATAATTCGTTTGTCTCTGATATCTAGATTGAGGCATGGAATCGTCACCCTTTCAATGTTCAATATATGTTCCTTGAACTAGAACAAACTGTCTGTGATATACATAACCTCAATATTATATATTGATTCACATGTGCATGTGCATAAATTTCTCAGTCCCAGTTATCAAGTAGCTAGGATATCAAACTCTTGTAGGAGGGACAAATCCCATCTACATCACTCACAGTCATCCCCATGTGTCATAGTGCATTCAGACATCACCTTTATGTAAACCCTTATTTAGTATCACAATGGATGATGTCAAAGCACACTGAATGACATGTGATAAGTATAGTGACTTTAGGTCTACGAAATACAATCACCACCTTCACTATGAGAGATGACTATGACCACCATTTATGGTTTCCATGTGTCACTCTCAAGGTGGGTCTGTCTGATACATTGTTCTTTAATAAGTATCTGTCTGCTTGATTTGATATCAAATATCATGACTGATGAGACTCTATCATCAACCAACACACACTCTAGTCTTTAGTGTTACTGTTGTCTATCTTCCTTCCATAGTAACGTCCGACTAGGGACATAACAAGAATGTACATACTCTTAACATCCATATGATTGCATTGTTCAAGTCACATACTTGAAGACATACGTCATTGAGTAATTGTCATCCTTTAGACTTTCATTATGTTTCCTCATTATCTCATAGTTGAGTGAAACAAAATGAATTGGAAGTTTGCCTTTATTATTGTTAATTAAATCTTTTATGTAATATGTCATCACAATCATCATATGATTGGCTCTCTGGGCATACCATTGAAACAACAACAGACTCTCACTTGCACTTAGAGCCAATCACCCAAGAATATCATTCTTAGTGAACTAAACATATCCATCATGTTTCTGTTGTGCAAGTGCTAATCCAGTGGGTTAGCAACATTTTGCTAAAGTTAGTATATTGCATGTTCCTGATCTCTTTGCTATAAAATTTCTCATATGAGATGAATTTGCCATAATCATGGTATCCAATATTCCTTGCCTAACCATTAGATCTATTGTTGTCACGATATCTCTACTGTGTAATCAATTGTTGGAACATATTTAAGTATATTCATATGAACTTGTAGATCCATATGGTATCCACTCTGGTGCTCACAACACTAGGATACTCAACTTTAGTTGTAGAATTAAATTAATGGCCTATAGTTAGGAACTATTCCAACTTATAACTCTTCTCTTAAAATTTAAACACATTTAATATTGCGATCACTTCCTATCATTTCAGAAGCTTGAATCGTTATAACCCCTTACACCCAACTCTTCCTTATTGTTTTAGTCTAGCAACATTCCTTTAGTGCTTCTCAAGTACTAATCGATATTTTCATGACATTCCAATGACCCTCATTGGAAACTAATACTATCTTGTCAAGTAGTACATAAAAGACTATGGGATGAGTACATTATATACCATACATGGTAGATCCAATTGCTAGTGCATATGGCATCTCACTCATGGTTTTCCATTCTTCATAAGAATAAGAACATAAGGTTCTTGAGAGACTAATCATGAATTCTCTCTCATTGAATCCTTCATGTTGAACTTTTTCATAATCTTGCTATTATATGTGCTCATATATAGGTTATGAAACTTTCAAGAACTATCTCTATAGATTGCAATCCTATCACATGGGATGTTTCACCTAATCCTTCATTATTGAAGGTGTTTTCAATGCCAGGTCTCAATGTTTACAATATTGAGATGTTAATCCCCATAAATCATGTGGAATATTCATATATGCTCCCACTAAATCTTTTGTAATCACATATTTCATCTTTTATATTGATTCAAGTCAAACTCTTTCACTATCTTGTCAAGTCAAAAGATCCCATCTCTGAGATGCTTATTTTAATCTCTGGATTGAACTTTGTAGCTTATAGACTTTATTTGCATTCATGAAGTTATAAAACCTTTTAGGTTGTGTCACGTACACATCCTTTCTATATTCCTTTTAAGGAGTGCAATTTTAAGCTTCATATGCCAAATCTCATAGTCTATACTAGCTGCAACAACAAGCATGACATTTGGTGAAGGAATTTCTTCATGCTCAACAACTTGAACTGATTTGAAAACCATTACATCCAATCTATCCTTTTAGGTTATCCATGTAGGTATTTGCAACAAAACCCAATTGCACCTTATCAGTTTTACCCCTTTAGGCAATACTAGCAAGGTCATACCTTGTTGGTGTACATGGACTCTATATGGCCTTAAGCCACTTCTCAAATTTTGGTTCTCAATAGCTTCTGGTTGATTTGTTGGCTCATCATCTTATGACCAACCTATCTGAGTTTTCAGATTCCCAATCTTTCAAACTTAGATGTGTTCTACTAGAACTTATGAGATCTTGTGTTACATGAGGAACTTGAGATTCCACAACAATTTGTGATTCCCAAATGTTCTCATTGTACCTCCTTATTGATCTCAAATTTTTCTAGTTCTAATTTTGATCCCACTGATTCTTTTAGAACTCTACTAACTGGAAACAAACATTTTGTTGTTGGATTAGGATTAAAAGTAGTATTCAACAATTATGGTTTGTAAGTAAACTTTTCAAGAAACTATTTTCTTAATACAAGTTTCAATCCTTAAGACATATCGAGACATTCACATATCATATCTCATATGATGTATTTCAAACCAATTTAGTAGGTACATCATTTTAGTGTAAATAAGGTTTCTAAAGGAAATTAGAAGATTAAATTAAATGATAATTATGTCATGACTCATCATGATTTGATTCCTTCTTACTAATACATCTTCATGTTCATGTGGATTTGACTTTTGATACACTATCATAGTCTATCCACAAGGTCCTCAAACTATTGATGTAAAGTATTTCAACATCTGATCATATCAAAGTTTCTTAATACTTTTATCAAAGTTATACTTCATTTATGATCTCCTTGAACACTTCAAGACATTCATGTTTGTATTTCATCAAATACAAACCATATATCTACTGATGTCATTAGTGAATGTAATGAAGTATAAACAACTATCTATAGCATGTACTCTATAAGATCTTCATACATCTATATGTATAAGGCCCAATAGAATGTTTACCTTCTCCACTACATCTAGTGAGAGGTAGTTTGTAATGTTTCTCATAAATAAGACTTGCACATTCCTTGTTGGTTCAATAACCAATGAGTTGAGATAAACATCAATACAGATTCTAGATATGTATTTCTTATATATGTACCCTAGATGACAATGCTAAAGATTGTTTGAGTTATCAATTATAATCCTTTTTGGTATTTACATGATTAACATTCATCTTTACATCCTTTTATATAAAAATCATTAGACGTTTGGGCATTGCCATACAAGATCACATCTTTGAAATAGAAGCAGTAATAACTCTTTACTGATTTATCATCCTTGTCATACAAGATGCGTAAAGTAAAATGTTTCTATTTTGGCATAATGAAATAGCAGTTCAACTAACTCTATCACATGCCCAATGGGCTAAGATAAATTCTAAATGTAGACTAAAGTTGTAGAAACTCTTGGTCCACATAGTCCACCCTTGCCCTTTCATAAAGGCTCTACTTCTTATCAGATCCTACACGTCAACATATCTCGTATCTACATATGGTATCATATACCATGATGAAGAAGTAATTTAGAATTATCTTATAATGTTTATACCTAAAGTTGAGGCCTCTGCCCTTTCCTTATTCTTCTTTAGTTCCTCTAGAAAGAGAGGGTAATTCCTTTTCCAATGTCTAGACTGGTGACAGTGATGAAAATTGCCTCTCTTCTATATTCCCCCTTCGCCTTGAAATATGAAGACTTGGGCTTCTAGCTAGCTTAAGAACTCTTCTTAGCTTTGCATTTTCCTTTGAACTTTTCCTTTGTCTTGTTTATCATCATAACATACATGGGGTTTGTCTTTCTTCATTTGTGACTCAACTGTTCTTAATATGCCTAATAACTCTATCAATGACTTGTCAAAGTCATTCATGTTGTAGTTCATGATAAACTGACTGTATGATTCAGGTAGAGACTGTAGAATCACATCAGTGGCCAACTCTCAACCCAAGGGGAATCCCAGTTTAGCAAGGTTCTCCAGATACCCAATAAGTTTGAGTACATAAGGACCTATTGGATCTCCTTCTATAATGTTAAATGTGAATAGTGCCTTGGAGACATCATATGTCTCTTATCTTGCCTGATCTTGGAATGTGTTCTTAAGATGTGTGACCATCTCGATACATCCATGTTCTCATGATTCCTTTATAACTCATAGTTCATGGAGCATAGCATCAAATACTTTACATCCACAACATCTTTAGTATGCTTCTTGTAAGCATCCCTATCAGCCTTAGGTGCAGTGGGAAGGGGTTCATTTGGCTCTGGTGTCTCTAAGATGCAGAGCTTGCGCTCCTATGTGAGAACAATTCTCAACGTCCTGAACCAATCATGGAAGTTTTTCCCATTTAATTTATCCTTCTCAATGACCAATCATAGAGAAAAGTGGTTGTTGTTTGTTGCCATTTGATTCTACAAAAGAATCGCCAATTTTTTCAAAAACTCATTTTTGATTTGATTCGATTAAAATTGACGACGTTGATTAGGTATTTAATTAACTATCACTCTCATTGTTTTGATGAAATTGACAACCCTTAATTATCAATTCAGAATATTACAGTGAACAATCTTCTAATGAGCCAAGCCAAAATAATTCAATTATTACCCAGCCAATGTCAGCATCCATAAGCAATCATTAAGGTAGGCAATGTTTGCCAATTGCATCTTATGCAATTCTTGGATAGATAATATGTGCAACTCTTCTCCATAATTATATGTATGCTTCTAGTGCTTAATCTTATTAAGGACACAGTTAAGCTTGACCCAAAATTCAAAACAATAATAATGCACCCTACTCAGGCAGAACCCACATTACTACCATCACACTTCTACGAGATGGATGACACACCACGCTTGGGCATAACCTATGCTTAGTCAATCAAAATTTTCATGTGTGTTGTTAATGGAAATCATCTTAGATTTAATATGCTTGAGTGAGGAATTTTGTACATATATATAAATACATATACTTTATCCAATCACCACATATATATAGTGTGTATCATATACATGCTATAAACCACAATCTAAGCATGCAATATAAAATAAAAAGTGATTGTTATGGTTGTATCTATTGTAATTCCTTGGAGCCACAAGGAATTATTACCACCTAGGTCAACATCACATCACATGCATGAACTTTTTGTTGGTGTAAATATATGCTTGTCAATCCGGGTTGATTGGTTCAACCCTTGGACCGCTCATCTCACCTCTTGGCTGGTCAGTTGGTCTCTTAAAATGATTGGTTGGCCACCTTTCCAACTGATGTCTGGACACCTCTAAATGGTCGGTGGGTCTGCCAACCAGTCAGTTTGCTCCTCCTGCGGTTTGCCCCCCTCGGTCCTCCAGTCAGTCATCTCGTCACGTGAAATGATCAGCGCACCTAATGTCGTCATCTTTGTCATTACAAGAAAAGAAACTATCATATTGCTAATAAACTTATTACATGGTAATGAGAAACTTCAAGTTACATTCAAGGGGAGTAAAGGTAGGAAAGAATAACACTTTTATATTGGGAAGAAGAAGATAGAGGCTCAGTATGCAAATCGATATAAAATAGGAATAAAACCAAACCATCCAATGCCACACATATATTTAGGGTTATCAGGCATAACCTCACCACACATCCACCATCAAAACTCACTTTTAGGGAGACGTGTGTAAATTGCACACACATATATATATATATATATATATATATATATAAATATAAAAGTTTGGGATTATATGTGCTATTTGATTGGATTTGCACACTAATCAGTTTAAGTATTCACATCACATGCAATAAATAAATGATATAAACCAAAATCTGATCATATCGATTATCCTAAAACACAGTTAATTGATGTGACTCTGATAACACTATTGGGAAATATGGGCACAAAATAGACAGTGAAAACAAAAATTTATCTATCCATATTCCCCAAACCAACAAGATCATGTTAACAACTATGTATTGAGAAGGATGGTTTTTACGAGTTCATACATGGTCCTGGAGCAAGTCCAGTGACTATAACTCATTGTAGTAGTTGTGCACTCCTAGTTGCACTAGGACTCATCTACAGTAGTTCCATGTCTCCACCACAAATAACAAATTTGAACGACGTCTAAAATAGCTCCTCCATGGACTATAGGCTGACGTTGTCCTACTAGCAGGAAAAGTATCCATGCCTCTATAGAAGTCCACACGGACCACCTAGAACTCCTATCGTTCCATCAGAATAGATAGGAAGAAGTTATCCCCTTCTATTGGCATACTAGTCACCAAACTGCTCTCTTACAATTATTCTCAATTGTTCTCTCCCTCACTATCCCTTCGTAGTTGGGTAGGACTTGCTTGGGGTCTCTTGGTTACCACAACACAAGAGGACAACAATTGTCAGAGCAACTGATTCTCAATTGTGTGTGTTGGGAATCCCCCAGTACCCCTCTATTTATAGGAGGGGTTAGGGTCTATGTTCCCAGTTTGTGCGGGAGTAGAAGGGTCTAGAATTTCAATGAATTTTGCATCCTATGATAGGTGAATGGGTTGGTGCATCAGTGAACTGGTCGGATGGCACAGTGAGCCGATTGGTTCACTCAATGAGCGGATTGTTTCAAATATTTCCCAATCACAATTTGAATTGACAATTTGTTTCTAATTAATGTCCAACATTAATTCCTTGTACTAATCAAATTAAACAAGTGTAACGATCAACTATTCTCATGAATCGAGAATATCACCATAAGCTTTGGTTGGCATGACCGAGTTGATCGGTTCAAAGAGGCCCAAATATCAAACACGGGAAAACATAATTCAAGAAACTACTACTAACTGCTTTTGATCATCTAAGTCAAAGAAAACTTTGATTTAAGAGTTATTAAACTAATTGTAAGAAATAAAACTAATTTAATGGGTTGTAATCACAATGAGAAGAAATTCTCTAGGACTATGGTTTCACCACGATTGACACTATAATTTTAATCTAAGATTAATATATTTTCCTCCCACGTCTGGACAAAGAGCATGTAGCAAGAACTACCCACTCTCACAGTGTAGTTCACTACCTATGCTAATGCCAGTTCCATTTCCATAGTAATTGGTTGATTAGTTAGGTGCATTATAAATAATCTCTGGGTAATCTCTTCACGTTCGTAGGCCACTTTTCCCAAAGGGTGATATAAAATGTGTGTTATTATGGATTTCCAATCCTTAATCCTCCTCTTGAAGTTATTAAGGATCTAATTAATCACCTATGGTGTGCAACATAGACAATTCAATATGATTTTATAGCAACATGCCCAAGAATAAGGAGAAAACAATATATTAATACAAAAGATCCATATACAGTGTACAACTGGGCTACTCTCGAGTCCTAAAGAACACGGGGATTAGCCCCTCATGGTTTCCATGGAAAAAACATGCTAGGAAGAAGGAAAAATATGGAGAACATAGAAAAACGGATGAACCCCTAGAGAAAC
Source organism: Alisma plantago-aquatica (assembly GCA_963693085.1). Taxonomy (NCBI): domain Eukaryota; kingdom Viridiplantae; phylum Streptophyta; class Magnoliopsida; order Alismatales; family Alismataceae; genus Alisma; species Alisma plantago-aquatica. The sequence goes on along the minus strand of OY856410.1, from coordinate 1,504,387,984 downwards.
GTGGTTAGGACGCTCCATGCCGAGGAACGGATCCGCAATCCACAAATTCTACCCACCAAACGTGCCCAGAACCTCCCAAACATGCGGTTATCCTCCTCGTTCTCCTCTCCCGTGCCGTCTCCATCTTATAATGGAATAGAACGTAATACATTAGGTATGGCCAAACTCCCCTTAAGTCATAGAAGTGACTTAGGGTGAAATAAATCCTCAACTGTTGGATTTAACTTGATTTTCCGGACTACCTGATCAGACAGACTCGGTAGTACTGACTTTTGAACTCGGTAGTATTGAGTCTGGAGGTCAAATCTACTCTGTCTCTGATGTAAAGTTGGTAGTATCGACTTTTGGAGTCGCTAGTACCGAGTTTGTGAGACTCTTGTGGTCCTGAAATCGCTCCAAAATGTACATAAGTACTTGAAATATAATATATCATTCAAAAACATTAAAATTATTGTTATTTGATGAAATTGAGTAACACATGATAATATTAATAAATCATGCACAAATTAATATGAAAATGAATAGTAAGTGAACAAAAAGCAATATAAATAGCATGTGAAAAACGATAAAGATACAGTGCATCAGTGTCCTGATTCATGCAGAATTCAACCATTTCAATTTCTAATCAGTCTGACATCCTAACCAGTTAGTTCAACACTTGAACCTAATGGTTCTAAGTGTAGTCATTTAATTGGTTGTTTAATTGAATACCTAAACATATTTAATAATCGACTTAAGCATCATTCATGGATAAACTCCTATTCTAGATGAATTCCTATGTGTGTGACCCTATAGGTCCCATATCACATTGGTAGTGAATGTCCATAACTAGTTTATGAAATCACAAGCAGAGAGTGGTGCCTAGTCACACATCAATGCTACCTAAGTGAATGGAAAGTTGGAGAACAACTTCAACCTAAAATTTGTGTAAGGTGTTACAATGATTGTATAATTCCTTTGTATTTGATGTTCAAATTGAACTCGAGGCATGGAATCGTCACCCTTTCAATGTTCAATCCATGTTCTTTGAACTAGAAAAGACTGTTTGAGATATATGTGACCTCAATATCATATATTGATTCACTTGTGCATATGCATGCCTTTCTCAGTCTTGCTTATCAAGTGGCTAGGATATCAAACTCCTATAGGAGGGATAAATCCCATCTACATCACTCACAATCATCCCCATGTGTCACATTGCATCTGATCATCACTTTTATGGAAACCCTTATTCAGGATCACAATGGATGATGTCAAAGCACACTGAACAACATGTGATGAGTGTAGTGACTTCAAGTTTAAGAATCACAATCACCACCTTCACTATGAGAGATGACTATGCCCACCGTTTATGGTTTCCATGAGTCACTCTCAAGGTGGGTCTATCTGATACACTATTCTCTAACAAGTATCTGTGTGATTGGTTTGATATCACATATCATGACTGATGAGATTTTGTCATCAACCAACACACTCTAATCTTTAGTGTTATTGTTGTCTATATGCCTTCCACAGTAACATCCGACCAGTGACATAATAAGAATGTACACATTGTTAACATATGTAAGCTCTCATTGTTCAAGTCTCTACTTGAAGACATACGTCATTGAGTAATTGTCACCCTTTATACTTTCATTATGTTTCCTCATTATCTCATAATTGTGTGAAATAGAATGAATTGAAAGGTTGCCTTTATTATTATTAATCAATTTTTTAATGTAATATGCCATCACAATCATCATATGATTGGCTCTCTAGGCATACCATGCCAACAACAACCACAAATAACACTAAAATATCCAATCCTTATTCACTTCATACAATTCAAAAATGATGTAGAATCAATAGGGTATGCATCAGCTTAATATTTGCATTACAGAATGTGTTCTTTAGCCCAAGTATTGCAATTTCGTGCACTTTGAGTTCATGCCATCAACATGTGTGTAGACACACAACATTGAGTTGTGACACCAATTGTGTATGAAGTATTTGTTAGACCTAGACACCAATTGTGTATGAAGGATTTGTTAGACCTAGTTGACTAAGTTTACAAAAAGGACCATGCAGTTCTCCCTAGTTTATGTATAAAGTTGCCTTTTACTTTCCTTAACCCATTTTAGGTCCAATATAATAAAACTTAATATATACTGTAATTAATCTAGTCAAAGTCACCATTAGATTTATGGAAAACATGACATGTAGGTGTAATAAGGATATAACCCTAAGGAATGGGCATAAATGGATTTAAACATACAAGTAGCTCCAATATGTTTTAATTATAAGATATGGAACTAACTAGGTTGAAATAATACACATTATATGGATTGTGTTACAACCGGGTTCTTGCTCAACTTGTATATCAAGATTATGGAACCCTTAATCTCAATATTCTATATATTCATGTTCTTTTAAAGTTTTTAGCCTTACTAATTATTAAAATGTTAAATTTATTTATTTATGATAAATAAATAAAAATTTAGAGTTCAAATATATATATTTGAGTACTTGAATGGTGATACTGTAGTATATCTTGTTTTAGTTGAAGCGTGGATGATTATTTACATCTTTGATGTATAGACTGTATTTTAGTACAACATCAATGTATAAAACCCTTATTTTGCTATGGATGAGGAATGACTTGAATTGAATGGTACATATACAATTTGATATATTGATGGGGCCTATCTATGTCTAAGTACTTCATTTGGACACTTAAGAGTATCTTAACTGTGGGTTCAATTAATTAGTAAGCATACTAGAGGCTTAGTTGGCCGACTAAGTTAGTAGTGGCTTAGGGGGGATATGTTCGTCAGTGAGTGGTTAATATCAATAGTTTTTTTGCTAGGAATACCACTTAGTCAACCAACTAAATGAATTCAATGAAAATAAATGAGGTAGCAAGGTCGACCTAGAGTATCATTAGGAGTTGAGATCAACTAGTGAGGTCTAATAGCAAGATATCTTAGTTTTCCACCTCAAAATTAGTCCAGTCAACTAGGGGTTGATTGCCTGAATAGAGTACCCAATAGTGGTCTTATAAAGGTTCAATTGTGATACTAAGATTGCTACCTAGGAATGGCCACTAGCAACCCACTTCTAGATGGAACAATGGTCCAGACAACTTAGTAGTGGGATTGTCGATAGTGTGTTATAGCCTATCATATAAAAGGTTATGGTTATTAACATACTTTAAAGCTAAATATTAAAATTCACAAACAGTTGCAATTTAACCTTTTCTAGCATATGCAAACCCTAAAAGTTATTTGTGGTGATCATGAAGGAAATTTTGAAGAAAAACAGGAAGAATGGTGAAGAACATGCCATGAACGACAAAGCCTAGTAAAATCATCTAGAATAAAAAATTTAGATTTGATTATTTTTCTACTTTCTTCTTGATACTAGTACAAAGTCAATAGGAAATTTATAGTTTGGAAAAACATTTGATTCACCTATCTCTTTCTTGATCATGTAAGTCTAAGCTATGTATGGTATGAACTGGAAAATTGTCACGCGAAAGTAATTTTTGAATTTGTTTCCCAAATCCTAGTGTCGAGGGAGGGGATTATCATCCATTATAGTATTCAAAACCATATAAATGGAAATTCTCTCCCTATCCTAGATTTTGCAAAAAAAAATCTCATACAATACCTTCCACCAACAACCACCACAACCGCAATACATCCTCTAAAATCCTAACCACCACATCAAGGATCACAACAACCAACACAAGCTCCATCCTACTAAACTCATGTGCAAGTGAAGGTTGTGGCTCTGTTGAGAAGTGGGAAGACTTTAGAGCAACCAAAAATCTATACAATTGATGGTTTGTGAGTGAAGAAAGAGATGACTTTGTGGTTCATGGCAGTGACACTATGATACATGATAGTGATATTGTGATTGTTTGTAAGGAGTGGGACCCAATAGTGGGCCCACTCAATGGTACAAACATGAGCCATGAAATAATTAAGCAGCGGAAAACATTACTATTTACAAAGTTACAAAATATGCCCATGTACATAACTTTCTCACCCTAATGGTGGTACAAAGAATGATAATACTACATGTATATACACATGATCCCATATGCAGAGTGTAAAAAGGCTATCCCAAGTTGTCCTCATGTCCACCAATTAGCTCATAGTCATCCTGAGTCTCTTCCTTGTAAAGCACCTACACCTGGGTGGAGGGAACACCCAGAAAATAGGGAAACAAGATATGAATCAGCAAAGGCTGAGTATGTACATTAGAGGATTAACTAGGGCATTAAAAAGTAAAGTAAGATGTTCCCATCAAAAGGGGCCATAAAATTAGGTAAGATTCAATGAGAAATAACAAGAGAAAGAATTTACAAAAGAATGATGCATTTTAAATAAATCAATAAACAATGAACTTTGCCACAGTCAATCAATCATCAAATTACAACATTTATTTGCATGCAGATATATTGGACTAAATTAACTAAAGTAGGGCCAAGACACCACTGAGTCATTGGCCTATATATAAATTTTGGGTAGAAGTAGCACACCCATAGGCGGAATTAGCACACCTCTGTATATATAAGGGTAGAAGTAGCACACCCCGGGTAGAAGTAGCACACCCTAATGGTTACGCATAAGCGTCTACAATAGTTAGCTAGTCAAATTATCTACCATGCATAATATAGAGTGGCAAAGTACATTATTCATCATTCATACGTGTCATAATACATGCACAATAGCATGTAGGGTAATTGACCCAATTCAACCTGTAATAATAATTTCAAAAGAATATGATATGTCAAAGTGGAACAAAAGAGTAAGCATTTCAAGAATTGCCTCATTATGGGAAAATTTGTCATATAAATGCCCAGTTAAAAATGGGGAGGAGTACATACCTTAATTCTTGTCTTAGTTAAAATAAATGTCACCTAAGTCTGAGCCAAGTATAATACCACCACCTAAGCATAAAATGGTATTTAATATTAATAATATATCACATGAGGTAATTTATCCTTCTAAAAACATTCTCCCAGAAATCTCATGATGGGGTCTTGGAAATCAGTGTTAATAAATCTAGAAAACCCTTTTAATTTCGCACAACTCACATGACTCAAAGTTGGTCAAATAATGACTTACTAGGTTGTTTCAATATTTATGGTTATAAACTAAAGGAAAATTGCCAACAGTGACCTTTCCGTGAAATCAATACTCTCAAATACGATTCGATAAGGTGATAAAAATATATATCTATACTACTATAAAAAGAGCGAGTTTTCCATACAGTTCAAAAATACCCGCCCAAAGTCATATTGACCAATCACATACCACGATTTTGCCAACGTGGCAAATGCTTGCACTCTCCTTCACTCAAGTTGCTCTCACATTTTTCAAAATTTTTTACTTCAAAAAAATGATATCTATCTCCTATTAAACTACACCTCCACAATTCCCTCCAATTGACCACTTCAACCACATACTCTATCTCCCTCTCGCTCCATAATAGCTCTCTCCTTGGCAAACGAGATGGGGCCAATCCATTTTTCCTTGTATTTTAAAACTAACAACATCACCGGATAATCTTGTCCCTAATTACTACAAATTATCTCACCACGTTTCTAACTTCTCGCTCCGATAGTCTCTCATCTCCAACAACCCTGAGTTCACTCTCCCCACGTTCTCCATCTATATGTTTACATCCTCAACCAACAGTTCTTTCTATAAACTGGTTCTCATTCTTTCTGGATGCTCATGAGTTAGTCCTCCTTGTAAATTCAACGCACACTAAAGATGCTAGCAGAGGTTGTGAAAATCCCTTCATGACGAACGACAACTCCAGGAACAATGTTGTCTTCGCATGCTGCCTTCTTTTCACATGGTGTCTCCTCAGCGCCAGCACGTCTTCTTCCTCTTGTTGGGGTGTGTTGCCTTGACATGATACGGTAACTCACTCTCGCGAGACAATTTAAATATCAGCCTTAATTTAGTAAGAGAAACCTTTATAAATCATTGGTTGATAGCCATTATCCATATAAACTACTCATGTTTCTTCTTCTCATTAGTTATGTTTTAGCTGTCGAAGAGACCATCATGTCTATTTTCACTAATCATCGTTAATTTATTTAACTTTGAAGATTTCTGGCAAACAGCCACACACGGACCACACGAGCCCCGACAACAACATTGAGCTTCATGCATGTCATTTTCATTACCAGTCAATTTTTATCTTTCTTTCTAAGTGTATCATTTGCTAATCATGTAGTCTTTTCAGCACAGATGCTGACTGAAAATGCCAAAGGTTGATGTTTACCATTACTTAATTTTTCGCCAACATTGTACTACAGAAACCTACATCATCAAGAAGGATGACTTTCAGAAAATATTGGAGCATATGGGCGTCAACAACTTGGCCTACAATTCATATATGACCGCCATGGTGGAAGGTGTGCACATCACCTTAAAACTATACAAAATAGTATGGACTTCTCACCAGGTTACTTGGTTGAAATATTAATCATTTATTAAAAAAGTATCTACTGTATTAGCTGCCTGAATAATGCGGCAGTTCTTCTATTTGTCCTTCATTTGTTTTGTTTTTATTGTTAAGGTGTCTCTTAATATCCTGACATGATACGGTAACTCACTCTCGCGAGACAATTTAAATAGCAGCCTTAATTTAGTAAGAGAAACCTTTATAAATCATTGGTTGATAGCCATTATCCATATCAACTACTCCTGTTTCTTCTTCTCATTAGTTATGTTTTAGCTCTAGAAGAGACCATCATGTCTATTTTCACTAATCAACGTTAATTTATTTAACTTTGAAGATTTCTGGCAAATAGCCACACACGGACCATACGAGCCCCGACAACAACATGGAGCTTCATGCATGTCATTTTCATTACCAGTCAATTTTTATCTTTCTTCATGTAATCTTTTCGACACGGATGCTAACTGAAGATGCCAAAGGTTGATGTTTACCATTACTTAATTGATCGCCAACACTGTACTACAGAAACCTACATCATCAAGAAGGATGACTTTCAGAAAATATTGGAGCATATGGGCGTCAACAACTTGGCCTACAATTCATATATGACCGCCATGGTGGAAGGTGCGCACATCACCTTAGAACTATACAAAATAGTCTGGACTTCTCACCAGGATGCTTGGTTGAAATATTAATCATTTATTAAAAAAGTATCTACTGTATTAGCTGCCAGAATAATGCGGCAGTTCTTCTATTTGTCCTTCATTTGTTTTGTTTTTATTGTTAAGGTGTCTCTTAATATCCTCAAATACGTTCTTTTATCAAACAAATTTGTAGTTGCCATATTTTTTGTCCACCTCACTTTTACTCTCTGAGTGTATGGAGAATGAAAATGTAATATGTTTTCTAAATGTCCCAATATATAGATTCTATTAATGAATACATAAACCTTCCTAATAATTTGTATGACTGGAGTTATATGTGTAAGATTTTCCTAAACAGATACTGTATAAAAGTAAATGCAAACAGTAATTTATATATCATACGTTCACCAAAATTAGGTTTTGAATATCTTATGTTTGTCCTTTATTTGTTTTTTTTATTATTAAGGTGTCTCTTAATATCATCAAATACGATTCTTTTCTCAAACAATTTTATAATTGCCATATTATTTGTCCACCCCACTTTTACTCTCTGAGTATATGGAGAAAGATAATCTAATATGCTTCCTAAATATTCCATGTACATATTGTATTAATGATACATAAACCCATCTAATAATATGTATGACTGGAGTTATATGTGTAAGATTTTCCTATAGGAACACTGCATAAAAACAAATGGAAGTTTTGTTAACAGTAATTTATATATCATACGTGCACCAGAATTAGATTTCGAATATGGTGCTCGGTTCTACTATATATATGACCCATGTATAAAAACTAAAATACTTTATTTTCAATATCAACTTTCTTTTTAATAAATGTTTAAATTCACATGGAACGAAACATGTATGCTCAAAATATAATGAGAAATTTAAATTATTTGAGACATGCCGCATGGATGCGTTGGTCGTAGTAGGTACTTCATAAATGGTGGACACAATTGTGTAGTTGTACTTAAATCATATACAGTCGCATTAGCTTAAGCAGTGTGTTCATCTGTCTAATACTGAAACTGTAACAAAAAATACTTGTTATTATCTCCAACAATGGCTGTACGTAATTGTTTCTCATACTATCAGTTTATGTTTACAAAAATTTCCATCGTATGAGTTCAATGGAAAATAGTAGTTTGATAGTTATGTTTTCCACATAGTAGAACACATAATTTCAGGTAATATTTAATTGAACACCGTTGCACGTGTTGACCGCAATAATCTTAATTTACAAATTTAACTTTTTATAGGCGGTCTTTTATGATGGAGGAAAACAAAACTTTCACTCGCAAAAGAAATTCTAATGTCTTGTAAAGTACTTCGTAGCTATATTACTATAATATGTAAGTTTTCATAGCTTCTAAACTAACTCATTTGGAAGTGGTGTCCATCGATTCATATCATAACACTGAAAAACACAAAATTAAAATTGTTCTATAATGTTTCCATAAATATAGGTTTGAGTAACAAAATATAAAGTTATAATAATTTCCCTTAATAACTTCTTCCTATTCTTTATAACATGTTTCACAACTATTTTTTTTGAGTTAGAAGAGACATTAGTCTCCACCCTCTCTCAAACAGAGTCCGGATGACCAAAGGGATGGTAAATACAATGCACAACAGGGGATTCGAACCCGGGTCTCCTGGGGAGGACAAGCCGGACCGAACTACCTGCGCTATATTGGCCGAGTAATATGTTTCACAACTATTAGATAACTATTATATATTGATAAGAATATCAACCACGTAAGTGCATATGTCTGTGTACCAATGTGTTGGCACGGTATGCTTATTCATAAAAAATAGTTACACATCATATTACTACAATTCTCAATAAAGATAAATGATTGTATTCATCTACCAAAAAGTTAGATGGCTGACTTTTTTTATGATATGTTAATTAGGTCGTATGATTCTCCATGAAGGACACCAAGTTGATTAATCTCTCGATTGGTGGACATCAGGTCTCAGTTCATGTCTTAGTGCCAACATATTTAGAATATCTTTTTCCAAAGATATACGATGATGAATCCCTTTCCCCCTTCATTTATGATAATAATCACTATGATTACATATGACTGATAACTATCATTTTAATATAGGATTTCTAGATTTGTCAACTAAGTGAAGCGAATTATAGCAGATTAAGAGTAGTTTAACGAATGTTGATGCATTTCTTGAATAGTTTTTTTTCTTTTCATATAAAAATATATTTCACTTACATCTCAATATATTATAATTTAGATAAATTTTTTTGAGAATTTTTCTAATATTTTATTGTAACAGAGATCCATTTGGATATAATATGTAGTTATTGATTATTATGGTAGTGATCCATTTTTTTTCATTTTTTCTTTCCTAATTAATACATGCTACCTCACTAGACTATCTCCATACATATATTTAGTGAAACTTTGTAATTTACATATTTATTTATATTTCTAAATTACCCTTTTAAAACAATGTATAGTGGTTATATTTTTTTTGGTTGTGCTATCATATTATGACATAATGGAAAGCTAAAGCTAAGAAAAAAGTAAATTTTATTGAGAGTAGATTGTTGTTAATTTTTTTTGTGTTTGGTGATCTCATTCATTATTGACGCACCATAGATCTTTGTGTTGTCCACTTGACTAAAATTTATATTCATTTTTATTCTAAAGACGTGTATTCCTTCTTAAATAATATAACCTTTTCAAATACCTGGGTGTGATTGTAATTGGGACTTCATAAACGGTGGATAGAATTGTGTATTTTTTGCATGAATTTATATTTTTCTTTGATGATTGTTCAGTGTAATGAGTTTTAATTACCTAATGTAGTTTTGGTTACACATTAAATTTGGTCCCTTGATAATACACATGCCTTGAACTAACCTATTTCATAATTAATACTTCCTTTTCAAATTAAAATTCAAAATATTTACAAGCATAAACTTACATTTATGTTCTTTCACACTATCAACTGCAACAATATTAAAAACGTTTTATGCAAAATTTTTGAAAAAAAAGCTAATACTAATTCTAAAATACATATACTTTTTTTTCTGATTTTGATTGAAGATGGATGTAACTCTGTTATTAATTAAATTGTAGTAAGATCGCCTTTGAATTAATTTCAAAATATTAACAAGTTATAATTTACTTTTATACTTTTTATAAATGGTTACGTATTTCAAATTTAACCTAAAGAATCATATGCTAATATAAGCCTCCATCTTGATGTACACGTGCATGGGCACGTGTGCGTTTACTAGTATATATAAAAGCAACATGCCATTACTCTTCCCTCACTCTCTCCCTTGCAGATTGCAACTCCACAGATTGGGACCCCAAGGTAATTCATTACCTGTGTGACTACCCTCACAGATGAACAACTGCCTTCATCTGTTCCTTGAGCGCTGCTCTCAGTCAAGAATTCCCGGCATCCAACGATTTGCGATGCAGTTTAAAACAAAACACAGACGACTCATTTCTCCTTGCATTCACTACCGACGCATTGCTGGTTTCACTCCAGGGATGATTTCCTGGTTAGCAGAGTACTCAAGAAGGTGGGAGGTCCCTCTGTGGGTTCCATTTTCATAGCCGTAACCCCTTGTTCTGGTTCAGGAAATGAGTAGACCACCGACTAAATGACGGATGGTAAAAGACGGAGTTGCCCACTACAATTTCAAGAATGGAGGTGCTTGCCCAGCTGGTCACCTCAGCCTCACCAGAACACAATGCTCACCAGGTCACACCACCACCGGCGGTGGTGCCGGCACAGGTAGAATAAGATACTGTCGGAAATGAGATCGTGGACAGAAGAGGAAACCAAGACGAGTAACGAGTCTTTCAAAAGCACCTCTAAGGAATCACGTTGAGCAAAATAGTTTACACTCAAGGACCCAAGCCGATTAGACCTCTCACCGATGAGGATTCTGGAGGTCGAAGGGGGCTGCCTTAGTCGACCCCGAAGTCAGAGTAAACCCAGCATGAACTGAAGATGGGAATAAAATACATAGGAGTCGGAGTGGTTGCCCTTACCTTCGATTGCTCTGAGCACAGCACATAGGAACCCTTCCTGGCTTCCTCGTCGGAGTCTGCAACTGCGCCTGCACGGGAGGGAAGACGGCGTCCAAGATAAATTGGGCGTAAGGAACTCACGAGGACCTACATGCACCTCTTCGTGGATGTTCCTACGAGGAATGGAGCAAAGAAGGCAATGTGGTGCAGCGTCTTGGAGAGGGGTTTTTGCAGCCAATTGATTGGCCTTTGGGAATTTTGCGGCTAGGGCATTACAAGTCCCGTTTTAGGCATCGCTAGGACCGTTTCTTTCCCCAGAAGCGTTTCGGGTGATAAAGCGAGCAATGAAAGCCTGTGATTGGTGGGAGAGGGACTGTAATGCCTGTTCCCAGCTCATGCGGAAGGATGACGGAGCCTTGCACCCGCTCTCAGTGTACTCTCTTTAAAACAAAATATTAATAAGCTGTTGAACCTTGTCAATTAACGTGACGAATGAAATCAAGGTATTAAAGGCCACCTCATATCTTCTCCTTCAAAGAAATAAAAGGGTACAATTAATCCTCCTTTAGACACCTAATTTTGTAGGCTGACTATTAAACCGTCAAGGTACATAATCTGACCCCATAAATCCATATAAAAAATGTTAGGCGTTAATACTAATAAAGGGGTGTTAATTAGCGTAATAAAAGGATAATTTATTTTCTATATTGTTAAAATAGTTTTTGGGTATTTTGTATTCATTAAATCTCTCTCTCTAGGGTAAAAGAGGGTATTACATCTGATATGGCCTTGCTCTCCACAATATGTGAATTAAATTTCCAAAAGTCCTCAATGCCACTACCATGTATGATTATGTAAATGGGTGGTGATATAAGGTCTAAATTATTCTAAGATTATTTTCAGAGTCGAAATTACTACTCAACAAAGTTTAAGAGAAATAAAATTTAAGCTCTTTAGAAAAAAGGAAAAATAGAGGTGATACCTAGATTTGAGTTCGTTACATTGTTAGCCAAGGTTATAATGTGATAATCAATGATGATATTGTGATTACATTGATACTGCTAGATGATTTGATTTATGTGAACAAGTTAGGTGCATGACTTCCTCCTTTCTACAATGCACTTGAAGAGCCCTTCATTTCCAAAAGAAAGCAAAAGAATACTGAGGTCATCATGAAGAAGTTCAAGAAAGTGATAATGAACATTCCTTTGTTAGATTCCATTAAGAAGATTCCCTCTTATGCAAAGTTTCTAGAAGACATGTGAACTTTTAAGAGGAAATTGACTAGAAGAATGCCTAAGCAAGTCAAGCTCACTGAAAAAGTGAGCTCCATTCTACATCACATTGCACCAAAACAAGAGAAAAGATCCTAATGCCCTATCATTCCTTGTTACATTTGGCACACACCGCATAGACTAAGCTCTTATTGACTTGGGTTCTAGTGTAAATATAGTGTCTTATTATGTGTATGTTGAATTGAACTTAGGACAATTGGAGCCAATTAAATACATCTTGCAATTAGTCTACCATTATGTGAAGAGTCTCAAGGGTGAATCGATGATTTGTTGGTACAAATTGATGATGTCACATCTACCTTCTTTTTTTGATTTCGTTGTGTTGGATATGGAGAAAGACACAAGAAAAGTTCACATCATCTGGGGAGACCATTTCCATCAATAATTGAATTATGTATGTGCACTTCATGCACTTGAAGATCCGATTGAAAATTTTCAATGCATCCACCAAAGTCGAGGTTATATGTGTTGCATAATGTCTTGTTGATTGTCTAGAGGAAGTTGCTGAGGAATGCCTACCTTAATGGATTGAGACTGTCACAGAGGGTAGAGGTCTAGTGCCCATTGTTGAGATGCTTGATTAGGACACCACTAAAGAGAATGGGCTTGCATTAGTTGCTATTAGTGAAGATATACCCTCAATTTCTAAAAAACCTTAAAGAATTCTATTGAGGACTCTCATGTTCTTGAGTTGAAAACACTTCTTGAAGGTTTCAAGTATGCATTTATTGGTACCAATGGCACCCTCCTCAAGATCATTTTTTCTATTCTCTCTGCCACCAAGAAGATGCTCTCATTTCTATTTTGAAGAAGAACATTCAAGATATTGGGTGGTCTATTGTTGATTTGAGGGGTGTTGAGCCCTCCATATGTGTCCATGGACTTTATCTTAAGAAATTATGCATTACCAAGCTTCTAAATGAAAAAAGTATTGAATTCTAAGATGAAAGAAGTTGTGACCTAAGAGGTAGTAAAGTTACTTGATGTCAGGATGATCTATCCCATTATAATAGCCCATGGGTGAGTCCCATCCAAGTTATACCCAACAAGGGTGGGATTACTGTTACACTCAATGACGAGGGTGAAATGATGCCATTAAGAGAATAATCCAAGTGGAAAATGTGTGTAGATTATAGACAGATAAATGAGTATACAAAGGACCACTTACCTCTACCATTTGTTGATCAAATTTTGGAGAGTCTTGTAGGATAGACCTTCTATTTCTTTCTTTATGGTTACTCTGGATACTTCCAAGTGGAAGTGCACCCTACAAATAAAAAAATACTACCTTTACCTATCCAAGTGTTACCTTTGCTTATAGAAGAATGCCATTTGGGCTTTGCAATGCCCCCTCTACTTTTCATAGATGTGTTACATTCATATTTCACTGATATGATTGATTCCTCTCTTGAAGTCTTCATGGATGATTTCTTAGTGTTTGAGATGTCTTTTGATGAATGCTTATCTCACCTCACCGTTGATCTTGAAAGGTGTGTAAAAGTTTGTCTAGTTCTATCACAGGGGAAGAGTCACTTCATGGTTCCCGAAGGGCATTGTTCTTGGTCATCACATATCTAAACATGAGACTGAAGTTGATTAGGCCAAAGTGGGCCTCATTTCTACCTTGAACATTCCTTCCACCATAAGATATGTTCGTTCTTTCTTAGAGAATGCAAGTTTCTACCGTTGCCTCATAAAGGATTTTATCAAGATCTCTAAACCATTGTGCCACCTTCTTGGAAAGGATATTGAGTTTAACTTTGATGATAAATGCATCAAAACCTTCAATGAATTAGAGCACAAGTTGATTTGTGCTCCTATTATGTAGTCTCGAGACTTCTATTTTCCATTTGAAATCATGATGGATGCATTTGACACGATAGTGGGGGCTGTGTTGGGCCAAAGGATTGGCCAGATATCGCATGCCATCTATTATGCTAGTAAAACACATGATGAAGCTTAAAGGAAATATAACACAATAGAGAAAGAATTACTTGCCATGATCTGTGCTCTTGGTAAGTTTCATTCTTATGTTTTACAAAACAACATGATTGTCTACATTGACCATGCAACTCTCAATTATGTCATGTCAAAGAAAGATTAAAAGTCTAGATAGATTCAATGGATTCTATTGCTTCAAGAATTTGACTTAGAAATTGTTGATAAAAAGGGGATTAAAAATTCTACAACCGAGCACCTATCCCGCGTTGAGGCGCCTTATGATAACGTAAGCAAGATCAAGCAGACAATACCCCATGAGAAACTTCTATTACTTGATTCTACTCAAAGGCCATGGTACAAGAACATAGCCAACTTCTTGGTTAGTTGGAGAGTACTAAGGACATGGACTAGGGAAAAAAGTAGGTGATTGTTTTCTTTGGTAAAAAAATTACATGTGGGATAACCCACATCTCTTCAAGTATTTCTCTAACCAACTTATAAGAAGATGCACTCTGTAAAGTGAACAATATGACATTCTCTCCATGTGACACTGTTGTATGTGGAGGACATTTTGGTGTAAAGAGGATGGCTACCAAAGTTCTTCAATGTGGCTTTTTTTGGCCAAATTTGTTCAAGGATTCTCATGATTATTGCATAGCTTGCTTCAAGTGATACAATCTCAAAGAGGTACATGATGCTTCTATCTCCTATTCTAATAGTGGAGGTGTTTAATATTTGGGGTATTGACTTTATGGGGTTGTTCCCTCCTTCTTTTGGGTTTGTATACATCCTGGTGGTTGTAGATTATGTCTCAAAATGGGTTGAATCCACTACAACAAGGACCAACAACCACAAGGTGGTGTGTGATTTTGTTAGGTCAAACATTTTTAGCCGATTTGGTGTGCCAAGGGTAATGGTTAGTGATGGTGGAAGCCATTTCATCTATATAACTTTACAAAGTTTATTGAACAGACATGGTGTGAATCATTGTTGGCTACTACTTATTACCCTCAAACTAGTGGTCAAGTCGAGTTAGCCAATCAAAAGATAAATCTTATTCTTAAGAAGATGGTGAGATAGGACTACAAGGATTGGTCTCTACATGTAGTGGAGCTTTATGGGATTATAAGACTGCATTCAAGGCCCCAACACCACACTATTCAAGCTCATATATGGGAAAAGTTGTGATCTACCCATGGAATTGCAACATAAGGCTATGGATATGGATATGGAAACCACCAAAGTAAGGAGAATGCTACAACTCAATGAACTAGAAGAAATGAGTGAGTTGTCTAGAAGCTACAATGAAATAGTCAAATTCTTGCATGATAACTTGATCAAGAAGAAGATTTTTGAGCTTGGATAATGGGTATGGATGTACAATTATTGGATGAAATTATTTCCCAGAAAACCTAGGTCAAGATGGGAAGAATCATACCAAGTCAAGCATGTATATCCATTTGGGGATATTGTGATCAATGAGAAGTAAGGTACCAAAGAGTTCATATTCAATTGACAAATATTGAAAGTTGTTGCTAAAGTTGGTCCACACAACTAAAATTATAGTCTTGACATTGTTATGTTGGTTGAGGAAATTCCTATTGATGAAGAGATGGGCTTGAATACACATGAGAAGGAAATTTACTATGGTGGTTATGCATTGAGGTTCTCAAGAGGGTGGATGATTCAAGAATCAAGAATCTCAGCTAAAGGCATAAAACTTAGCACCAATGGGAGGCAACCCACCTAGGTTTGGGAACTTTTACACACAACCTTCAATTTTTTTATACTTTTTGGTTATTTTTCACACATCCCAAAAATTACACACACATATACTTTTGTTTAATAAATTTTGTTTGAGTTTTGAATGGTGACATGGAATGTGAGAGATTGAGAAAAACGGATCATACTATGGAAAATGAAGAGATAATATCTTGTGTGGATCAAGAAAATTGATTGAGATATGAATGATTGGAATATCTAAGAAGTTCTAAAGATTTTTTTAACTAAAAGTAGCCAACACGACCGTTCATCCGTGCTACCACAAAATGAGAGTGATGGGAGTGTCAAAGTTGTGGAGGATTTTTGCATTTTGGAGGCCGACCAACACATTGATGCTGACCAAAATGGTCGTTCTGGCATCTCGCCAACATGGCTGTGTTGGCTCAGCCCCACCACTTAAGCACATGTTCTACTTTTGGACACAACATGAGCTGATTCATTTTTTTCGCAACCAATTTTCGTGTTGTAGATGACCTAGGGAGACTCCAAGCTTCCCCAAAATTGTTCCAATCTTCACCCAAGCTCCATTTAATCTAATTCCTTATCCATTCTACTCCAAAGTCCTTACAAGATGAAGAAGGTGGGCAAGGCAATGAAGAAGGGGGTCCAAAGTGGCATCCAAGACATCACCAGAAGCAAAGCCCGCACTAAGAGAGCTTCAAATGTCACCCATCTTCTAACAACCCAACAACATCGCCCTCAAACTCTATTTTCACCGCACTTCCTCATTTAGAATGAATGGTTCAACCTCTGATCCTCTTCTCACCTCTATTCATCAAATCCAAACTACATCAACCATGAGAAGGAGGAGGAGATTGAAAATCTTATCAATTTAGTTGAAGTTGATGCTCCAACTTGAGAAATAAAGAGCAAGAAAGTTACTTCACCAAGCAAGAAATTTGTTGCCACCTTGTTCTCACACACCACCTGTAACAACCCCACCTCCCGATAACCCCCAATTAAGGGAAACCCGAAGGACAGAGCCATTATTCAATTAACATGATCAAAGGTTCAACAAATAATCAATAATAATTATGAAATTCTACTAACTAAACTGAAATCTCGTATTAAAATAAAACTTTGCATACCTTTTGAAAACTTTGGAAAACTATCTATCCACAACTTGAATTATTCTATATAACCCTCCTTGTACTTTACTTCTTATTTTCACGATGTGTCACTTTACTATTTGTGCCTTTCAATCTTATACATAAAACGCCGACAAACAAAATGTCGGTCAACATATCAAAATATGCCGGTATGTGGGGACATCCAAAATTTCACAGATATGGCTAACAATTTAATAATCACAATCAAATTATTTAACAAGACAATTTACATTTTCAATGTGTCATTATCCACCACTTTTGCCCTAACCCTGGCATACCCCTCTAGGGTTTCTCTTTTGCCATTGACTTAAGGCCACCTTCTCAATCCTGAGCTTGGTGCCTGGGAGTCACCTCTCATGGTGCTCCATAGTCATGCATCATAGACCACCTTCTCATTCCCGAGCTTGGTGTCTGGGGTCACCTCTCATGGCACCCATGGGTCTACCCTCTTGGGCCTGACCTTTATGGCATCTTCCATCAGGGTGGCATGTAGGTGCGAGAATACACACTTCTTTATAATTGTGATAACCATAGTGACTTTATAATTTTGCAAGTATGAACATCCAACTATTTGGATTTCATTTAATACGAGGAAACATCCAGAAAACCCTCGGGAAACTAATGTGATTAACCATAATTAACCACATACCTGTCAAGTTGATGTGAGACAGAAATAGTCCAACCAATCAATAGGAAAGCAAGCATTCAATAAGATCCTGAAACAATTATACAATTTCCTTTTATTACTGATGTCATTAATATCTATTAAATCTAGCTCGCTTCCTAGGGTTTCTAGTCCACTTTTAGGGTTTCCATTGCAATTAGGGTTTCCCTTCATCTTTTACTATTTTAAACCCTAATTTAACGCAATTGATCACAAACCCTAATTTATCTCAACATCTAAACCTCAGTTTCGGATTTAAGGCATAATTAACCATTAAGTAAGTCCATTAAGCCTCTTTTCATTAAAGCTACCATTTTTATCCTCTTTAACCCATGACAAAGTCATTATGCTCGTTTATCATGAATTTGTAGTTCATTATGCTCTAATACTCATATGAACATTATTTATTATTAATTCTACCTTGATTCATTCAAAAACCCTAATTTCTATATTAAGGTTATTTATCCACAAATTAGGAACTTTAATGCTCGAAATAGCTTAGAATTATTATATCTTATCTTTATTCACTACTTTGAATAATTAAAGCCATTAAGAGTCATTTTTACCAACATTAGGGTTTCAAGGCCCATTAAAGCATATTTATGCACATGAACTCTCAATTAAACTAATTACATGCAAAATTCATCTTTTTCGACCTTAATGTATCTCTTTAGGATTAACATGTTAATATCAACTTTAATCATCAATTAGACCCTACTAATCACATTAATCATATCAAAATAGGGTTTCTTAATCATCATTATACTAAAGTAAATAACTTCCATTACTTTTCGAATTGCAATCAGAATCAAGCTTCAATTATATTTTTATTGCATTCCTCTCATTTTTCTGAGTAAAATTTATGTAAAAACTTTTGTCATCTGAGCTACCATTAAAGAGTTATGATTTTCGCAAGAAATACCTTTTTAGACCAACCGGAAGCCGCCACGTTGCTCATTTTCCATGCAATGCACGTTGGTTTGCAAATAGAGTTGATTGACCATTTTGCCCTTGATAAGTTTGATGAGTCTTCTGCCCGCGGAAGGGCAAACTCATCTAATGTGCATCGATCGTCTTCAACCTCTGGATGGTGGGCTGCAGCCACCCTAGCTGCGTTTGGCGTGGCTCCTCCCTCTCCTTTGGGCCCGATGGCTGCCACCGAACCCTTCCCTATCTCCGCAACCCTCCGCCGCTCTTGGGGCTCATCCTAGCTACTGCCAAAGTATTCTCTACCAAGCGGGAGAAACACGGGATTGCTGCTGCAACTGCAGCAGGCCGGCAGTGGCTGCGCGAAGCCGAGGTCAAAGGAGAAGCAACCGATCGGTCTGGGGTGATCGTGGAGGCTTCCCGACTCAAGAGAGATCACAAAAAAAACCTTCATAGTTCCAGGGATAGATCTCTACTCTCGTCTAGGGTTTGCACATAGGGTAGAAGGATAAGAATGTGAGATCTTTCTCTCGCTCTCTTGGGCTCGAACTAGGGCTTTACTGTTGGCTAAATGGACATCTATAAATCCCTTTGTTTTGATTATGACAAACATTTCATTCTTATTGATCTAACGAGCTACTTGAGTGTGCAGGAACAAGGTGGATGACAAAAGTAACTAGGGAAATCCATATGCTTATATGTTTATATTTTCATGCAATGTAATCGCTTTGTAAAAAACTTGTACAAATATATAATGTACAAGTACTTAGATTGCATGTAAATCAAGCGTTAGATCTTCCCTAGCTAAACACCACATTTAGATAAGTTATCCCCTTCAAATTGGATCACATATGCACACTCATACATATAATTAGTGCCTAAATTGAAACATTGAAACATGATCAATCTCGGTCGACAAACTCCTCGACCGAGACACTCTCGGTCGATAATCTTCTCGACCGAGAAAGATCCAAAGTAGCCGTTAGACACAACTGACAAGGTAGTTGGCAGTTGGAGATAGACGTTGCAAATCACTTGTTCCAGAGAACCTGTCGGTCGACAAAAGTTCAACCGAGTAGGTGTCTCGGTCGACCATTCTTCGACTGAGATGGTCTCTGACAACAACTGCAGAATTAATTAATTAGCCGTTGTTAAAGCAACAAACTTGTACCTAACGGCTAGTTAAGCACTTAGAAACCCCTAGAAGTTGTCTAGAACGTCCTTAAGCATCCTTAGGCCATTCCTATAAATAGGACAAGCCATAGGACACTCAAATACACTTGCTACACTTGAGAAATCCTTGAGCATACTTTAAGCAATCTGTTTGTGAGCAATTTGAGCTTTGTGACAATTGGCTACTTCCTTCCTTAGCTCATAATTCGTGTCCTATAGGCTAGTATCTCCTACCCACTGCAATCACAAGTCCATACACTTGGTTAGGATATCTATACACTTGATCTAGGCAAATCAAGCCTTGGGCTACAAAGGATAAGTTGTAATTTCCTTTTTCCTTTCTTGTTCTTTATTACCGTTTGTACTCTCCTTGCTACTCCTAGGTTGGAGGCTGCTGATTGGAGAGGGTGGAGTTCTTCTTGGCGAAGAAGGTGACTTTGAGCTACTTCAGAAGGCTGGTGCAACGGGAGGTTACTTCTAGAGAGGAAGGCTACTTCAAGGGGGAGCTTGGAGTTACTTCAAGAAGGCTACCTCAAAGTTGGTGCACCTACTTCAAGTGAAGGCTGTTCAAAGGGTGTAAAGGAAAGTATTGTATTTTGTATAAATCCTTGAGAAGGTAATAAAATAAATACTTTCAAAATCCCGGTTGGGTAAGCAACCGGGTAGTGGACTGACAACTTTAGTATTTCCTAAAGTTGGAACCACTCTAAACACCTGTCTCCTTCTTCTAATTTCAATTGTGGTTGTTTGAGTTCAATAAATTGTTAAAATTATTTAAAAACTCTATTCACCCCCCCTCTAGTGTTTTTCAATTGGTATCAGAGCAGGCTTCAAGGAACCCTAACCAGGTCTTGAAGAATGGAGGGTAATGGTGATTACAATTACAACAAAAGGTGTTGCTTGGACAAAACTACAACATGTTGCAATTGGTGCTTAGGAACAAGCCACACAACAACTAGATGCCCATGGAGATCAAAGAAAGAAGATGAGAACAAAGATTGCCTCATTGCTACAACTAGCGAGGAAGAAGAAGAAAGGTAAGTCTTTTTGATTTATCTAAAGAAGAACTAGTTGCTAGCCTTGAAGAAACACATATTAAATATGTTGAATGCAAGAAGAAATTAAAGAAATCTAATAAAGAAAATGATGAATTACATGCTAAGATTCTTGCTATTACATCTGAAAACGAAGATCTTAAAAAGATCATTGAAGATCATGATATTGAGATAAAATCTATAGAAGCAAATTGTAATCTACTTTCTTTAGAGAAGAATAATTTGCAAAGTCAAGTAAATGATCTTCAAAAACAACCCATTTTATGCAATCATCTAGATTATGATTCTATTGTCAAAGAAAGAAATTCATTGTCATCTAATCTAGATCAAGCAAAACTAGATATCAAGAAGAGAATGGAAGAGATTGCCAAGTTACAACAAAAAGTTAGTAATTTGAATAATAATGGCATTCTTGATCAAATCTTAGATAAATCCTATCATCAAATTGGGAGAAGAGGACTAGGTTACAAGCCTAAAGGGAAATCCTATCAACAACCTAGTTGGAGAAAGTCACAAACCCATCAATCTATATATGTACCTAAAGGAACATCTTCACCCAAGGACAACACAGATTACAACCATAGAAAAAGATATGAGGTTGACTCGATATGCTGTCATTATTGTTTGCGCCTTGGTCACTATTCTTTTTCATGCCCTTACAAGAGAAAAGATGTCGAGTTAGTTTGGGTTCCAAAACCTCCAAACTAAATGAACAGAATCAAGTTGAGATATGACCAAGGACCTTAGTTGCATATTTCTACGTCTATCTCAACTCAACATAATGGGATAACAAAGAAAGTCAAGTATCTAAATATTTAACTTGCATAGTTATGTTTTATTTGGAAGCAATTAACAGTTTCAGAAATATTGTCGGTCGAGAGACTGTCGACCGAGACACTGTCGGTCGAGAAATTGTCGACCGAGCATGTCACTGTTTTCCAGTCTGTTGCAAAATTGCTGAATTTTTTTTATGAAATTGCTATCTATTTGTGATTGATGAATGGGTATATATTTTGAAAATCATCCCTAAAAATTTAAATGAGATGAATATTAGTTTATTTCATAAATGATTAAAGTTTAAACTGAAATTATGCTTAGCCCAAATAAAAAGAAAATTTCTATTTCCACAGATCATGTGATGGAATTATGTGCTGCTATCATGGACATACTTTCAATATTTGGTACGCATAGATAATGATGAATTGTATGCATGGATCCATGATGCCACTCGGCAAGCAAAATGAATTATTGGTTATATGCTATTGCTTGCAACACATAAGACAAAATCTCTAAATTAGTATCTATGAAGAAATTGAGATATTAATTGTGTCTTCATTTAAGAATTATATCAAGTAGTATGCTTCAACTTGATACTTAATCAAAATTTTATGCAGATATTATATTCGATATGTTCAATTTGAAAATCTGCAAATTTGCCTCTTGGTTAAAATGAAATTTGACCAAGGGGCGCTATGGTCGTAGTCAAAATCGACCTAAAATAAGTTTGACACAATAACTATTTGAATATCATTAAAAGCAAAATCAATTTATGATCACAAAATTATCCCAATATTGTCAATAATAAAACAAAATATTACTCCCTTAGAAAATATATATATGCTCTACAAAATCAGTCTATCATTTGCATTAAAATCAGCTTAAAAATTCGTACCCAGTAAGTCTGTCGGTCGACGAATCTTCGACCGAAAACCTCTCGGTCTGCCCACCTCTCTCGACCGACAGAATCTAGACAAACCTAACATCGGATACACTTCCGGTCGACAATTGTTCGACCGAGACAGTGTCGGTCGACAATTGCTCAACCGAGAAAGAGCCGTTGGGATATGACCATTGCAATCCGACCGTTACCGTTAACGGCCGACCGTTGCAAGTCGACCGTTGGACGGACGAAGTGGCGCGTCTGAAATATGACCGTTGCGGACTCTCGGTCGACAAATTGTCGACCGACCCGGTCACTGGATTGCTATAAAAGGAACAAAAATGGGTCACTTCTTCACACATTCATATTCTTGTTTCCATAGGCTCTCTCTAGTGAACTCTTGTGCAAATCTTTAGCATCCTCATCCCCAAGACTTCCTTGCTTCTTCTCCACCTTCAAGCAACACAATGGCATCATCCTCTGCTCGTGGAAAGAAGAAGGTCGCTGGCAGGAAACAAAGGGAGGCCACTCCACCATTGACGATCATCAACGACATTGCCTTCGTCGACGGAGATGCTGGTGATCGGTATCTACAGCTCTCCTCCAAAGCTCCTCTCCCTCGATGACCAGTTGAAGTTGTGGACTTCCTCAACATCGTCGACTTGGAGGACCTCTTCGAGGTGCAAAAGTTAAAAGAATTCATCAACCCTTCTTTCCCTTCCTATTCCATCAAGGTAGTGAATGAATTCTATGCTAACCTCATCTCCCACTCTGAAAATGAAACCCTCTTCTTCTATACTATGGTCAATGGGCATAGCTTTCGATTTTCTGAAGGGGATATTCTTGACATGCTAGATATTGACATAGATGAATATCAAGACACCCTTGACCTTACATCTGGAAACCCACTTAATCAATTTTCCCAAGATAACCATACTGTTAGTCTTAGTGACATCATTAGGGCCATTTTTCAATCCAATACAACCTGTCACGAAGATAGGGGCACATACTATGCTATCAATCTCAAACCAGCTGCTAGGATTATAAACCTTATTGTTTCAACAAACATACATCCTAGAGAAAATAAGTCTGAAGTTCCTATTTTTCGTATGTGTCTAATATATGCCATTATCCAACGTATTCCCACAAATTTTATTCGCATCATTCTTAAAAACATGCTTGAGTTTTCTGGCAATCCTCCATATGCTGATCTTGTATGCCAAATTACTCAACATTTTCTTAAGACCCAAATTGAGGATATGGGATATACATGGGAGCGTAGACCACAAAAAATAAGTAAGAATGCTATAGAAAAAATGGGAATTGATTTCGGTCATAAGAGGGCTAGGGTAGAAGGAGAGACATCTACCCAAGATATACCACCTCCACCTCCTCCTACCAGCTTACCCTATGATCCCATCCAAAACACTCTAACCTATGTTGCTGGGTCACAATATCATCTTAGTAAACAACTAGATTATAACCATCATGCCATGACTTATCTAAACCAAAGAATGCAAACTCTTTCTCCAAACCAACCAGATGAATATCCTTATTCTTTAAATCCTGGCATGCTAAATCCATATAACCCATCTTACAACTACTATCAACCTCCACCTCCACCATCTACTGATCTCACGCATACTCAGTTTTCATCAATGCAACTACAAGATATTGCTGCTCATTTCCGATTTGATCGTGTTCCAACCTTCTTGGAGGCATATGCTTTAACCAAGACAGGTGCTCTAGAGTGGCAAACTTTGGTCCAGTATTATGGAGCTGAGCCTTTTCTTGGGAAAGACCCTGATGTTGATGTAATTCTTAAGTCTTTCTAGTGAGATTTGGAGTTGTATTAGTTGTAATGGAATCTTTGCAAAATTGTAATAAATGGGTTATCTTTACATGATTTGGCTATCTTTTCATGCTTGTAATGAAATTGGATATCTTTATAATGGATATTTTTGTTTGGCATCATTTGAATTTGGATTATAAGACTATTGTAGAGCATACAAAATAAGGGGAGTAACAAATACAAATAAATCAAAAAGGATGAAAATCTTTGCAAATACCTAAAAGTTAAAGTTATGGCTAAATTGACATCTATTGCAAAGCACTTATACCTTGGGATATCTATCTAAAGGGGAGCATAGTATAAAATTAAGGGGGAGAAGTAATATCAAATATTCAACATGGATATCTTTTTGAAATGACAAAGGGGGAGAAAAGAATATCAAAAGATCAAAACTATAACAACTAAGTTTCATAATGAAAAAGGCCAAGCACTTACTTGCAAAACAAGAATGGCTACAAAAGGTAATCTTCAGGTATGAAACTCATATGGTTTATATTTCCTTTATTTATATTTTTGGAAATGTTTGTCATCTTCAAAAAGGGGGAGATTGTTGGCTAAATGGACATCTATAAATCCCTTTGTTTTGATTATGACAAACATTTCATTCTTATTGATCTAACGAGCTACTTGAGTGTGCAGGAACAAGGTGGATGACAAAAGTAACTAGGGAAATCCATATGCTTATATGTTTATATTTTCATGCAATGTAATCGCTTTGTAAAAAACTTGTACAAATATATAATGTACAAGTACTTAGATTGCATGTAAATCAAGCGTTAGATCTTCCCTAGCTAAACACCACATTTAGATAAGTTATCCCCTTCAAATTGGATCACATATGCACACTCATACATATAATTAGTGCCTAAATTGAAACATTGAAACAGGATCAATCTCGGTCGACAAACTCCTCGACCGAGACACTCTCGGTCGATAATCTTCTCGACCGAGAAAGATCCAAAGTAGCCGTTAGACACAACTGACAAGGTAGTTGGCAGTTGGAGATAGACGTTGCAAATCACTTGTTCCAGAGAACCTGTTGGTCGACAAAAGTTCGACCGAGTAGGTGTCTCGGTCGACCATTCTTCGACTGAGATGGTCTCTGACAGCAACTGCAGAATTAATTAATTAGCCGTTATTAAAGCAACAAACTTGTACCTAACGGCTAGTTAAGCACTTAGAAACCCCTAGAAGTTGTCTAGAACGTCCTTAAGCATCCTTAGGCCATTCCTATAAACAGGACAAGCCATAGGACACTCAAATACACTTGCTACACTTGAGAAATCCTTGAGCATACTTTAAGCAATCTGTTTGTGAGCAATTTGAGCTTTGTGACAATTGGCTACTTCCTTCCTTAGCTCATAATTCGTGTCCTATAGGCTAGTATCTCCTATCCACTGCAATCACAAGTCCATACACTTGGTTAGGAGATCTATACGCTTGATCTAGGCAAATCAAGCCTTGGGCTACAAAGGATAAGTTGTAATTTCCTTTTTCCTTTCTTGTTCTTTATTACCGTTTGTACTCTCCTTGCTACTCCTAGGTTGGAGGCTGCTGATTGGAGAGGGTGGAGTTCTTCTTGGCGAAGAAGGTGACTTTGAGCTACTTCAGAAGGCTGGTGCAACGGGAGGTTACTTCTAGAGAGGAAGGCTACTTCAAGGGGGAGCTTGGAGTTACTTCAAGAAGGCTACCTCAAAGTTGGTGCACCTACTTCAAGTGAAGGCTGTTCAAAGGGTGTAAAGGAAAGTATTGTATTTTGTATAAATCCTTGAGAAGGTAATAAAATAAATACTTTCAAAATCCCGGTTGGGTAAGCAACCGGGTAGTGGACTGACAACTTTAGTATTTGCTAAAGTTGGAACCACTCTAAACACCTGTCTCCTTCTTCTAATTTCAATTGTGGTTGTTTGAGTTCAATAAATTGTTAAAATTATTTAAAAACTCTATTCACCCCCCTCTAGTGTTTTTCATTTACCCCTCTATATAGGGTGAGGATCCACGTCCTAAGATGACCATCTATGGGTCAACTAATTCTTTTTCCAATAGGAATCAAATTCGTTTATGGAGAAGAAATTCTTCTCTCTCCTATTTACCTTCTTCATATTCTTTATTGCATGGATAATTAGAAATACAAAAATTCCCTCTCTTAATCTCTTTATTCATGCATTTTAATTTATTGGCCACGAAAATATCTTTTCCTTAAGTAGAAAATACTTTCTTCTTAACAAAACCACATAATTCATTAATTATGTATTCCCATTATCTCTTTATTTTGCAATTTTGGTATTTTCTCTTTCTTTCCTCTTTATTGGGACTCCTTGGATCCCAAGAAACTCTATTATTTCGAAATCCTTTTTATTGGATACTCATTATCCTTCTAGATGCATCTAAATGCATTATTTCTCATTATCATGTTTATTTCTTATTAAAATATCTCTTTTTGAGAATTTCTCTTTATTTCACTTTTATTTTCCTCATTGGTATTCCTTTTATCATTAGGAATCCTTGGGATACGAAATTCCACTAAGGATAACTCAATTGTACCTCTTTTTACTTATTTTCCACATTTTATCATTGTTTTCAATTTCTTTCTTAATAAAGAAATACTTAATTGATATTTTCTTTTCTTTTTGCATTATCTTTGCAATTTTGGACTCCTTGGGAACCAAGGAACCCATGTGGCACGAAATCCACCTTTGGATTAAGTTCTTTTGCCTTCTAGAGGTTTCCACACCTTTCTTTTCTCAAAAACTCAATTATTCATTTGCTAATTGAATTTCCTTTTTATTGGGCCCAATAGCCAATAAAGGCCACAACACAATCATCAGGGCTATTGTAAACGAAATCCATTTATTCAAAACAAATTATATCATTATTCGTTCCAATATCTTTAATATGAGAAATTACATTTCTCACCAATGAACCCAAAAGTTGGGGTTGTAACACCACCTCCACAACCTACTTTGGATAGGCATTCTACTTCCTTAGTGAAACCACATGCCGCACAATAGCACACAAGAATAAGGTTGCTAATTGAATAAGAAGTGGAAGACAAAACATTGGTTGAAATGGTGCCCTGAACTTGGATACAAGTTTGGGGCCACATGATTATCAAAAGGATGAAGGTGAAGGCACTAAAAGCGAGCAGGTAGAAGAGGAGCCAGTGAAGGTGAGTTCAAGATTGGAAGTAGAGTGAATGAAGATCTTTGAGAAAGAGCCCGAAGGATCCACTTTTGGTACGAAAGTGTTTGTGAAACCTATCAATCCCGAGTGAATGACGAGGATGGTGATTCCAGTGAAATATGCATGCATGTCCACTATGCAAGCTATAGGGATCAAATATCACTTCAAGCACTACATGAGAAAATTTGGGTTGCCAAAACTACTAATCGAGGTCCAAGAGACCTACCTTGAGACAACCTATGAGTTTTATGGATCACTAGAGAAGGTGCAGTATAAAGGTGAAGATGTCATACGGTTTAGACTCAATGATTCTCCACATGTGTTGACAACCTTCAACTCAACAAGATCCTTGCTCCCACTGCAAAAAATGGTATTATAGAAGGTTTGATAGAAATGTGAGAGCCAACTATTCAGTGGTGTGGAGACATTCACAAGCCAATAGGATTTTTCTCCAGGAAAATCTAAGACAAGTAAATTACACAATCCTTTTATAAGTACTTTCAAAAAGTCTTAGTAAATACTATTTTTGGATGGCATGACAATCAAGGTTACTTCTCTCAGAAGAATCTATATGTGACAGACACAATGGAATAATGAGCATATTAGTCTAGGGGCTATTGTTGGTATGTATTCCCAAAGAGCCAATCATATGATGATTGGAATGAGGCATTTAGTGCCTAATTTGATAATAATAATAAAGGTAATTTCGTATATTATGTTTGTCTCAGCATGAGATGATGACAAATAGTAGATGTCTAGTGAATGATATTACTCAATGACATGTCTTCAAGTACATGACTTGAAAAATGAGATCATATGTATGATAAGAGTACATACATTCTTGTTATGTCCCTAGTCAGATATTATTGTGGAAGCAAAATAGACAACAATAATATATAAGACTAGAGTGTGTGTTGACTGATGACATAATCTCATTAGTCATGATATTTGATATCAAGTCAAGCACACAGGTACATGTTAGAGAACAGTGTATCAGACAGACCCACCATGAGAATGATACATGGAGACCATGGAATGATAGTTAGAATCATATCTCAGAGTGAAAAGTGGTCATTGTGGTTCTTAGACCTGAAGTCACTACATGAATTACATGTCATTCATGTACTTTGACATCATCCAACGTGATCTTGAATAAGGGTTGCCATAACGGTGATGATTGGGTGCACTGTGACACATAGGGATAGAGTATGGGTGATGTAGATGGGATTTGTCCCTCCTATAGGAGATTGATATCCAAGGCCTCTTGATAAGCTAGACTGAGAAATGTATGGCCATACTCATGTGACCCAATATATGATATGTGATATCTCGTGCATCTCAGACAGTCTACTCTAGTTCAAGGAACATTGACCGAACATTGAGAGGATGATGATTCCATGCAATGAGTTCAATCCAGATATCAGAGACAAAGGAACTATATGATCACGGTAGCACTAATCACAGATTGTAGTTTGAAGTTGTTTTCCAACTTTCCGAATTACTTAGGTAGCAATGATGTGTTACTAGATTCCACTCTTTTCTTATGATGTCATAAGTTAGTTATGGACATTCACTACCAACATAATCCTGGACCTATATGATCACACACATAGGATGTACTTGAATTAAAGGAGTATATTAACGAATGATGTTTAGATTGATTACTATAGGTGTTTAGGTATTCAATTAAAAAACTAAGGTTTTAAATTGACTGACTGGACTCTAAATCGACCGGTTCAAGTGTTAAACTGATCGGTTAGAGTGTCAGGTTAATTGGAATCAACATTGGTTGATCAATGGCTGAACTAGGGTGCGAATCGACCAGTTCACATAGTGGAACCGACCGGTTGACAGGACCCAACTGACAAGTTGGTGATGTCAACCGACCGGTTCACCATCTGGGTTGCCCGGTTCTATGTTCAATTCAATTGGATTAAGGATTGGTGCTGACATCATGTTGTGCATTAATCATACATCGAATACCAATGGGATTCAGAATAGGAAACTATACAAACTGACCATTTCATACAAGAAACGGCCGATAGGGCTTGTGAACTGACTGATTCGCAGTGTGCAAGTTTTAGAAAAATCATGAATCTGTCTATTTTGACTCCCACACAGACTAAGAAGCCTGAACCTGACCTCTCCTATAATTAAGGGATATTGGGGCCTTCTTAGAACACAACAGTTGGCTCTGAGAATCATTGTCATATCTGTTTGTGGTAACCAATAGAGAGCCCGAACAAGTCCTATCTAATAAAGGGAGGGATAGCAAGGGAGACACAATTGTGGGAGAGCGTATCAACTCTAGTAGGCTGATGTTCAAAAGGGATAATTCCTTCCCGTTGACTCTAGTAGCGCAACGTGGAGTTCCCATTGGTCAGTGTGGACTACTCTAGAGGTGGGAGGCCGATGTCTGTCACTAGGAGGACACCATCAAACACTATCTATGGTGCTGTACCAGGAGGCCGGTAAAGACGTTGTTCGAGTGCTACTACTAAAGGAGCATGATGTTGCCTGAAGAAGAAGCATGGTGCTACTGCAAGGGTAATGTCGTTGGACTTTCTCTAGGACCAGGTATAACCTTGAAAACCTTTCCTTCGTAGATACATTGTCCTTGACATGATCTTGGTATCTAGAGGAATCAGGCTTTAAAATTTCGTTTTAACTACCTTATCTATCACCCCGATTTCCCTACAGTGGTATCAGAGCCACATCAATTTAAGGTGTGTCTGGAATGTAAATCGTTGTGATTAGATTTAATTTTCATTTTTTATTGCATATGATGTGAATATTAATATGATTAATTTTCATATATGATTAAATACCACATACAATCACAACTAATGTATATATGATATGATAAAATATGAAATCCATACACGTCGCCCTAAAAGCATTTTGATGGTGGATGTTAGCATGGCTATGGCCAATAACCCTAGATTTGTGCGTGTATGGTTGTGGTTGTTTATTCTCCTTTATATATTGATTTTCATACCAAGCCTCTCTCCTTTCCAAATGTAAATTAATGCTCTTCTTCCTATTTCCCCTCGAATGTAACTCAATGTTTTCCCTTATAACAGTGTACTACGAAATAAGATATATTTAATTTATGTTTTGACATGAGAAGATGTTCTGTAAGAAGGCAAACCAACTAGCTTGTGAGACAACCCGATCGACTGGAGGACCAAGGAGGACAAATGACAGGAGACGAACCAATCCACTAGTGGTCCAACCAATCGGTTGGAGGAGTCTAGACATCAGTTGAACTTTAGACTAGATGAGCGTTTTAAGAACCCAACTGACCATCCAGGAGGCGAGCCGACCGGTTCAAGTGTTGAACCAATCAACCTAGAGTGGTTTGAGCATGAATCTTCATCAACAATAGGGTTGTGTATTATTTGAATTACCAAGAAAAGTTCCAAATGATATCCTTAAAAATGAAAAGATCATCTACAACCTGAACCCTGAGTACCTTGGAGTTACCCTAGAGTTCCCCTATCACACCAATGTCTTATTGGATGATTTAAGACCGACTGAAGACTTGTTCGGTCCACGTACATGATGGGAGGAGGATCACCCAAGTGAAGGATATAGGGTTCCATCAATTGACCTACCTGAGGGATAGGGGGAGACTAATATCCAAAGTAACAACATATACTTGATCAACATATTTGTACTAGACATAGATATGATGAATTTGATGCGAAGCCACCTCCAACCAATGCATATGACCTGTCACCCATTCAATCATAGTTTGAGGGGATTCAATAGAGACAACAATTCATGTAGTTGGAGCAACAACAATTTCATCACTGAATCAACCACATATACAACTTCCAACATGCTTAAGTTAAGAGAAACCCTTAATGGGGGGATGGCTTTTGGGGTGCATTGTCTGATTACTAGGAGATATATCTACCTCCACATGTGGATTATTGGGATAGTTACTACCAACATCCTCCACCATATGGGGGCCCAACACATGATCCACCCCCACAATAGTGACATCTACCCTACCATTCCTAGGCTATAGATTCATTATGAGGATAGCATGATTCAAAAGTTTGGGGTGGTAAGGCGGTAGGCATCCTTTTCTCTCAGTTTCATTTTATTATGCTTGTTTCACCTTGTTTTACCCTATTTTTGTGATGAATGATTGAGAATTGCAACATCCTTATCTAGTTTAGATTTTTCTTTACTTGCTTTGCATATATGCATACCATATATTTATTTTCTTTCATTCTTTCTTAATTTCTTTAAATAAAAAAGCTTTTTTGCCACTCCATACCATGCATTGCATTTCATGTAGATTTTCATAAAAGCTTGAGTCACTCATTCCCAGTTGAAACCTTGTGATACTTATTCTTTCTAACTGACTTTACTGAAACTACCATGAGAATGAGAAACTGACTGATGAAAGTGGATTAGAAAATATTCCAAGGGTGATGTCTGGCATATTCCTCAATGATCAGGTAGCGCTTTTGTTTGAGATCTAGCAGTCTCCTTATAAAAAGATTGATCTTAGTTTTGCTTCTCATTCCTCATTCGATCAGGTTTTTCTTTATTGGGGATTTCAATTAGCGATGAGTGATGTTGATGAGAAGTTAGGGGGGTTTGGTCGGATTGGAGATGGTGGGAGGTACACATTTATAGAGGGATCAAATTTCCTAGGACCAACAGGTAAAAGAAATAAGCATATGCCTTCTTTGTTTGTTTAAGCTAACATTTTCTTGTTTGTAATTCATTTCTTTCTAGTCTAGGTTTAGATGTGATTTGAGGAAGTTTGGCACCATTTTGATGAATTTTCCCCAAGTTTAGGTTTAGTGTGTTTCAACTAAATATCTACTTATTATGACGTGAATGATGAGACTTGAGATAATGCAACCCTTTGATGGTGTTTTTGGCTAAAGGGGTTCCATGATGGAATTTTGCACGTGCTCCAAGCCTCTCACAAGTAATTGACTATTTTAATAAATATTGTGACCCTTAAAAGCCTTAAATGTTTGGGTTATTAATTCAACGTGGAAAGAGTGTAATATATCATAGTGCTCATTTTAAGCATTATTTTTCTTTTTGGTGAATGCTGCATGGATTAGCTTGCTTGAATGAAATCATGCATGGATCTTCATCACCTATGACCCTTCTTTGACTTGATATTTCTCCTACCATATTCTTACCTTTACGCCTCATCAAAGTATGACAAAAGTGCACATATTAGCCTTTGCCACCCTCTAAAAGTTTGGGGTGGCCATAAATATAACCCCCTATCTTCACTCTTGTCACCGTATTCCCTCCTTATGTATGGTGCAGAGAAAAAGAAAAACAACAAGAAAAAAGAAATAAGGGATGGCTCTATGTAATATCCGCTCAAGACATAACTATTTTGTATCTTTTTATGCCTAATAGGTCTAGGGTAAATCAAATATAGCCCACACACCCCTACACAAGCCAAGTGGGTCATGAGAGGTGAAGTGAAGTTTATTATGGAGTCCTAGCAAATGAAACAATAATTATAACCAATTTGATGTATGCCATGCATGATACAGTCTACCCAAAGTATTATGAAAAGTGCATCACTTACATGTATGATTGGTATCCCATATTTGAAGATCTTGTGATCTATGTTAGAATCACATTGAACAATAAAAAAATGAATAGAGAATAGTGGATTGCATGCCTAATTACACATGTGAACTTACTTCATCCAGTGAACATCATAATGATTGCATTCTCCCATGTTTGTCTTGAATGGAATGAAAGCGAGATTAAGTTGGAGCATAACTTGAGGACAAGTATGTTTTGAGTTTGGGGTGGTGATGTAGTCCTATTTCAGGGCTTCATCTTGTGTCTTTTTGTACTTAAATCACATCTAAACATTGTATAATTCATGCTATTTCCCCCAATAAATGGTTTACAATCAAATGCACTTTTGGACATTCTTTGCATGATTTGTAGGTACTTGAACCATGCCTTGGATGGAAGGGATAGAATGAGGAAGATCTAGGGGTTTATTTACCTCTAAACGATCCTAAAGAGAGTCCAACAGCTTCCCAATCTACCCCTGCCCCTAGTAGTCAAGACTCAAGCCAAAGAAAAGAATTCCAAGGATTGTGAAGTCAAAGATCAAAGTGCAAGTAAAAGGCCCCAACACAATCATGGTGACATGCCACGACCATGATGCCAATGGAAAATTCATAGGGGAAATCATAGTTGAGGAGAAGCTACAACAAAGTCATCATCACGACTATGCCATCTAGAACAATCATGCAAAGAAGCTCCCAACACAGTTGTACCAGCCAGAGCAGTCGTGTTACCCAAAGATCAAGACATCATGCTACATAGCTCCCATCACGAATGTGCTGTCTAGCTCAACCGTGCTACCAACCCTACAAATCCCAAATTTATCTGATAATTTTCCATTCCCAGCACACCCGTTCTCCCTCAACAGAATCGTTCTACCCTCTACCCACCACATCCTTTTTGTATAGAATCACCATGTTGCCTCAAACCCTAGATCATTTTTGCACTATTTTCCCATTTTGACCCCACTTAACCCTAAGCTTCCCTAGACCCTAAAATATACATAGATGGCGGCTAGAAATAAGAGGTTAGGCACCCTA
Source organism: Alisma plantago-aquatica (assembly GCA_963693085.1). Lineage (NCBI taxonomy): Eukaryota > Viridiplantae > Streptophyta > Magnoliopsida > Alismatales > Alismataceae > Alisma > Alisma plantago-aquatica. Next base: position 1,504,353,590 of record OY856410.1, on the reverse strand, counting down.
GCACTTATTGCCACCCACTACCTCATTCATTGGGCTCCCACCTATTCCCACTTCATTTCCAACATACCTACCTCAAAACCATAATTTTCTAGGGTTTAGGATGCTTCCATCCACCATTCCATGTCATCCAACCACCTTGGAGAGAGAAGTACGAGCTGGTGTTACAAGGAGGTCATTAAGGAGGAGTCTTCACCAAGATAACATGAATATTCACGTCTCTACTCCTTCTTTCTCCTTTTGTTTTGTTATGAGTAGCTAAGCCCTTTAGGTGGGTTGTTTGGGATTAAATGTGACTTTGATACCATGTTGAGGGTAAATAACATGTAAGCTCTATTAATTGTTTTTTGAATGATTGCCCTCTACTTATATCTTATTTCCCATGAGTTATCTTGTAGTCTATGCTTGAAAACATGGGTTGTCTTGTGTTTGTGCTTGAAACCACCTAGGTCTAGGAGAAAATGGTCTATATGTAGCTATTTTGGCATTTGATCCTAGGTCCAACTAGTGGATCCCTAGATAGTTACTCATATTCCTACATATATATCCCTTCTTCAATTTCTATGTGCAAGATCTAAGTAGCTATTCTACAAGCACTTAATGCAATTGGGTTGGAGCTATCTAAAGGCTAGATGATAGGTGATGTGAGGTGAAATACCCTCATTTCCACCCTCTATTACTACCCTTGCCCCCTATTACCCTAAAAGATTATATCTTAGAAACCTAGACTTGATTGGATCCTAGTAGAATTCCACCTATATCCTAATCCAAATGAGCCTAGCATGGTTAGATAGCGTGTGCTAGGGTGTTGTTCCCCTTCACACATCATATTCCATCCATGGCCAATTAGAAGTTTAGGGTAATTCTCTAGCATCTATCTTTTTTTTGGTTTAAAAATCCAAATCAATGATTATGGTTTTCATGTTATAACCCTCAACCTAGGTTCTAGTCACATTACCCCAAACAAACCACACTTCCCATTAGTTGCTTAAAACCCTAATTGCCTTCTCTCTAGTTAATTCTTGCTTAGTTAGTTGCTTACTTTCCTACTTAGTTAATTGTCTTGTTCATGGTAGTTAGCTCTTGCTAGTGTAATTAGTGCTACTTTATGCTTGTTTGTGCTTACTCTATCTACTTAGTTTCTAGTTTAGCCATTTTCTTGTCCTAGTTGCTCATTTCTAGTTCATTGTAGTTTCTTGTTAACTTAACTAGTTTCTCTCTCTAGGTTTTTAATTAGAATTGCTTAGCTAGTCTAGTGCTAGTGCTACTTGTATCTCTTGTTTGTTTGCCTACGTCTAAATTGATATTTTCTTACTTAGTTCCCTTTCATTGCTAATTTTTTTAGAGCAAAAGGATCGATTCATTACTTGTTGGCCATACGACATCTACAATTGGGAAGAAAGATACAAACAGAACAAACAAACATCAAGTTCAGTAATCCAAGAGCACTACAACTCATATTGGAATGAGAGTGAGACATTTCAACATTGATTCTTCTTCCTTGAGGCTGTCTTAAGTAGCTTTTCTTGAAGAAATCCTTCAACCTGAGCATTGAGTAGTGGTAGAGGTGCTGGAACAAGACGGTATTCTGCTCGTATATCAACTCAAACAAAGCCATACAGCTGAGTAAAAAGATCGATCCAAAGCAAAAGGGAGATCTAGCCGTAGCTAGAGATCTCATCGCTCTCCCGAAGAGAGGTCGCAGCAAAGCGTGACAGATAAAATGCCGACTAGCAGTGACAACTAAACGCCGACTAGCAGTGACAAACCAGACAGATAAACTACCACTGACCCTACCAACAAAGCTTATACAAAAGGAACAAAAACATCGATATGCGGCGGAACAAGACAGATAGCCTGCCAGAAACCTACTCCCAAGCGAAAACCTACAAAAGAGAGTCCCAAACTTGTCAATCACTCTAGCTGAGAGGGCGGCCACCAAACCTTACCTCTTTATGACAGCCAGGAGCCCAAAAACGGGCTGTGGCAAGGGCCACCCAAGCCCCCCCGTCGCCAGGGGCACAACGCTAGCGCCGTAGAGATGAGAAGTGAAGACATCAAGGGTGAAGAACGACCACCAACCTAAGGGCAATCCACATAGATCAGGCTCAGAAGAGGCCCTGGGGGAGCGGGGTGGCATTGGCCCCCGCCAAAGCCCCCTCCCCCGAGTTGGGGAACTCGTGCCCTAGTCGCCCTTCGGATCGCCCAAGCGGATGGGAGCGGACGAGAGATGCGGAAACTCCTTTCTAATTAGAACTGGATTGTCTAGGGTTAGATTAGGTTTTATTCTTGCTCTCTTTTACTTTCTTGCTTGGACCATCTAAGTGTAATTAAACCAAATCCAAGTCAAACCATAGACTCCATTATAGGAACCTAGTCCAAAGTGAACACATTTCTTGTACCCCCTATCTCCTTTGGGTTCGACCCCAACTTACTGGTTGTATACCACTCCTGACCTAGTACACTTGCATATTTGTTTAGAAGTATGCCCATCGGGTCATATATTCAAAAAATGATGTTGCGTTCCATAAGGCTCACTCAATCAAAATTCAATTGGTTGGATGTCATTTAGATAACCACAATAGACAATCAACAAAAGATCATGGAGACCTTAGTGGAGATGGCCAAGGATATTGCCACACTGAGGGAGGAGCATGATCCTCCACCAAATAGAGAAAATGGAGGGAGGTAGATATGACCTTTAAAAACCTAAATAACCAAGAGTAAAAAGACATAAGGTAACATGAAGACAGAAGTCACTCCCATACACCAAAGAAGGGTGTGGAAGTCGACCTCATTGCAGACTTACATGGGCAAAGTAAGGCACTGTCCCTGATGTGCCCCCACCTGACAACTCCCCCACTATAATCCTCTCCATAAAAGACAAGGGGTTGGATTCAGTGAAGAATATAGACAAAATCACTAGGGTGATGAAGATGAATTCCACTCCACAACCTCACCAAGATTGTCCACAAACATTCCCAAGATTGCCAGGGTGACCAGACCCGGGAAGGTTTTTGTTGAGAAAGTTATCATTGAGGGACAAAAATTAACAACTCCATCCAATGCAGAATAGGCCATATGGTAGAATGACACAATCCTTGACCCCATACCTGTAGTTGAAGAAGGGGAAATAAGGGAAAGTATTAAAGAGGTAATGGATGGGCTTTAATATATCTTTATCCACAAGCCCCCACTGACTGACCTAAATCACGCGTCTAAAAAGGAGAAGATCCAAAATTGTCAAACTATTAAGATAGTAACCCGATACTCAAGCCCCGAAAACTATTATACGGGTTCTAACATAGTAATTGGGGTTGAACCATAGGGATAAGGTTAGCAGGTGTTAAGATCGTACAGTCTTACACTCATATACTCCAGATAACAGATGGTTTGAAAGAGTGTTCCAAAAGAAACGATAGAGGTCATCTCAAAATAAAAGAAATAAACTAAAGATAAGAAGAACAAAGCGTAACAAAATAAGATGGAAATAAAGATATGGAAGGGAAACTTGGATTGTGTTTCACCTACTAAGACTTCTCACCAACATGCAAACATCACCTCTCCCTCTCATATACTCCTATCAAGACTATAAGTAATCATATAGGTGTCTATTCCTCTCTCTCTCTCTCTCTCTCTCTCTCTCGAGATGAGGATAGATCTAAGCCCAAGGACAACCTCTCTCTCGAGATGACTATCCAAAAACTTACAAGGAAGAACATATGATCATAAGCTTTAGCATTCCAACACTTTCATGCATTCATACTACTCCATAACATGAGATATTAGTGATACTACTCTTTCGAGATGCCAACGATCAAACATCACAAGATGGTAGCTAAGCATATAAGTGAAGCATTAAAACTGGTGCATGGAGATAATCTTGACGAGAGTATATATATTCAAAAAGGAGAGACAATATACATGTTGGGAGAGACTTAGTGGCTACTCCCAACCCAAGTTAAGTGTTTAGCTACATATGTTTACGGACAACATAATGAAATTACAAAGTGATAGATACATCAAGTTCCATAAAGTGAGGAGGGAAGTACAACGAGATGGAAGTGATAGATATAGATAGAGAGAGAAGAGAATGACACAACACAATACTTCTTCATATCTAGATCCAGGAGGTCAGTGGCATGGACATTCTCCTTCTCTTGAAGAAGATCGAGCCTTCAATCTTCTCTCTCCTCAACTTCTGCCTTTGGAGATCCAAGATTGATTGGATGGATGGGAATGAGTCTGGAAAATGGCAGCACTTCGTGGTCCTTCCAGATCTGATGATTTGACAAGACGTGTAGGTGGCCTATTTATAGGCATGCTTCACCGACTTAACTCCTCGACCGTAGTCGAGGTTTGATCTTGGTCAAAGCCTAATTTCGGTCGAAGCTTCATTTCAATCTTCTCCTCAGTCAAGGTGGATTAGGTCTCCTTCTCGACCGCGGCCTGGATGCTGCGCCCTTTGGTCAGACCATGGCCTAAAGCCCGGTCACAGGCTTCATACCGTAGGTGTGTGGACCATGGGTGAGAAGAGCATGAGGCACCACATGTGTGAGGGGTCACGGTTGTGAGGTACGAGGTGATTCTGGGAGGCCTCAACTACAGTGGGGTGGGCTCTAATGGTTGAATGGGCTGCGATCGACGTGTCAAATGCAACCTTGGCTCGATGTGACCCTACAACTGATGCGATGATTTTGAGTCACATTTATAGACATATTTTACTTGTGTTTTATGCATTTATTGGTCATTTTGGTGGTTAATATTGCATGATTCATTTACTTTGGTCTATGATCCTTCTCTATGTCAAATCTCCCTTATTTTAGTGTTTTGAGCATAAATGAATACAATAATATGTTTTATTTCGGCTTATGTGGTTTTGTGTTGCAATTTTAGGAAAAACGAATATCTGCTGCTGTCGATACCATCAAAAGTGGTCGATACCATCGACACAACCACAGGTTGCCAGCCGCAAGGAGTATCATAGAGTCGATACTATTGACACAGAAGTCGATGGTATCGAGATACCATCAGGTTGCTGGCGAGAAGACAGTCGATACTATCGACCCTAAAGTCGATACTATCGACACGAGGAGCTTTAGCGACGGAAAAAGACAAAAGCGACGCCTAAGAGAGTCGATACCATCGACCCTCGTCGATGGTATTGAGTTAGCATCAGTCACAACAAAGAAAAGAAAAGGAGACCATCCGATAACACGCAGAGTCGATACTATCGACCCGCGTCGATAGTATCGACACCGTCAGATACAAGTGTGCTTCAGATCGTTCTAAATCCGACGGCTGTGATATTTTGGAAACCTAACTTGGTGATTATACCTAATGACGGCGGCCAAGAGCAATCAGAGATGTCATTAGCCGCTGCACACGTCCTGAGAAGGTGTGGAGAGAAGGACGGAGCCCAGAAGCATGCCCCAGCCGTTCCGGACGCCGAAGAAGCCATTTTCCAACACCGAAAGGCGGGAGAACGCATATTCTACGCCAAGGAGTGCCTGGATCTCCTCCGTTGAGGGGTTTCAATTCTTGTTTCACGTTTTCCCTATGTGTCCCTTTGTCTCTACCATGTTTTTCTCTGAGATAAACATGCGGGGCTAATTCCCTTTATCTTTAGGACCGGGAGTAGCCCGGGGAATCATTGTATGACAATTTTATCATAGTAATTCATCATTTATCTCTCAAATCCATGGTATGATTTTGTTTTCTCAATTATATTGTTATGCTTAATCACCATAATAATAATCTAATGCCTTTAATTACTTTGAAAGAAGAATTAACAGTTGAAAAGAGACAAAATTCACATTAATTGACAAATCCCTTGAACAAGGTGGTGTAAGGTTAATGGTGGATACCCAGAGATCGATTCTAATGCACTTAGTTTAGGGTATAGGTTATTACGACGGTGGAACCGACCTAGACATAGGTAGTGAATTGTACCACAACAGTGGGTAATTCTGATTACAGGCCACTACCCGGATAGAGAGATGAATCTGAGTGACTATATAGAAATTCATATAATGAAAACCCATGGTGAAACCACAATCCTAAAGATTTCCACTTGAATTGATTAAACTAAACCTTTAATCGATTACTTTGTTTTGTTTTATTTCATTTTGTTTTAATTTTACAACAACTTCCAACTTTTTAACTGGTCTAGCTGATTGCAAGTAGTTAGTAGTAGTCTCCGATAATTCAGTGTCCCTGAGTTTGACTCGGGCCTCACAAAGGCCTATATTACATTAACGCGTACACTTGCATTCTACGCACGGTAAAATCGTGTCAAGTTTTTGGCGCCGTTGCCGGGGACACGACAATTGTCGGCACTACGAGTGCTACAAGCGTCCACTCTAGGCCATTTTATTTTTATTTTTATTAGTTTGAAATCATTTCTAAAATTCAAAGTCTATCTTCTAATTTTTGTAATTGTCAAGCACGGTAATGAACTCAAATTCTCACTTTGTAGGTACTGTGTATGGTGCAAACATGTAGCACCGACTACTCACAACTGGCAGCAGAGGTTCCACTGTCGGGACCTGACGAAGAAGAGTACTACAATCAAGACCACTTGGAAGAAACAGATTCCGTATCCGAACAAGAAGAAATGGCAGAGGAACAGACAATATGGGATAAGATTAAGGCTTCTTCTTCATCTGCTTCAAAGGGGCCAATCAAGAAGCATGCGATCAACATTCCAACTTACAAGATTGATCATGCGTTAATCAACTTGGTCAAGTCGAATGCTTTCCATGGGCTCAAGAACGAAGACCCAGTCACTCATATAAGCCAATTCGTGGAAAACTGTGACATGATAAAAATTGACAGATTTCCATAAGAGACACTCTACTTGAAGCTATTCCCAAGTTCTCTGGCAGGGAACGCACGAGAGTGGTTACACAATCTGGACGATGAATATGTGGAATCATGGAACCACATGGTGGAGGTATTCTTTGAAAGGTTCTTTCCGCCCGAGAAGACCAATGACATGATCAGGAAAATCCACAATTTCACTCAGAAGGCAGGAGAGACCTACTCTGAGACCTGGGAAAGGTTTTAGATCATGCTTAGGTAGTGCCCGCATCACGGACTTGACAAGGAAACACAGGTCAAAATCTTCTATTTTTCTCTCTCCGAACATGATAGAAGTAACCTAGACTCCGCAGGCTCAGGATTCTTTTTGAACAACCCAGATACGAGATGTTGAGAAATCCTAAAAAATATGGCCAAGAAGCAATCCTGGGGCGATAGGGATTCCGTAGGGCACGTTCGAGTAGCAGGGGAGTCAAAGGCAATCAAAGAGCTAAATGAAAAGATGGACCTTCTAGCAAAGAAACTGCTTGCAAAAGAAGATACTGAATTCGAGGATGAAGCTCAAGTCAAATTCATGCGGCAGCAACAGGGTTATAGAAATAACGAATACTCATGGAAGAAGGACAAGAAATTCTCATGGAAGGATCCGAACAACTTTTTGCAGGACCCCGATGCAAAACCCCAGCCGGTGGCAGAGGATAAGAACACGGAGTTGCTCAACCAAGTGATAAAGCAGAACCAATAACTTATGAACACTTTTGGTCAGCAGATCAAGCAACAGGGGGAATTTATGAATCAGTTTGGACAAACATTGCAGAGTCATGGGGCTCAGATGAGGACGATAGAGACGTCCATGGCACAAATGACAGCTGAGATAGCCAATCTGAAGAAGCCAGCGTAGCAAGGTTTTCCGGGTAACAGGAACAGTCCAGGAGGGAACCAACAGGCGAAGGCCATCTTGCTAAGGAGTGGCAAGAAGCTTTTAAACCCTAGAGCCGATGAACCAACCAAACCCCAAGCAGAAACCGAAGGTGAGGCCACTGAGGAGCTGTCAATCCCAGTCACAGAACCAGTTGAGGATATACCAGCAGATGCTACTGAAAATCCTATTGTAGTTGAGGAGGAGACGCAGAAAAGGACACCATATGTGCCGCCGCATCAAAGGGCACAGGACGTCCCGGTCCCATATCTGAATAGTGCAAAAGCAAGGAAAGTGGACACCCAGTTCAAGAAGTTTTTAGACAGTTTCAGAAAGCTCTCAGTCAACATTCTGTTAATAGAGGCAATAGAGAAAATCCCCTCTTACGGCAAGTTTTTGAAAGACATCATTACTAAAAATAGGAAAATCCCTGACACAGAGGTTGTAGTTCTTAAGGAGCAAGTGAGTGCCTTCATCATGGGCACATTGCCACTGAAGAGGCAGGATCCGGGCTGCTTCAATATCTCATGTTACATTGGAAAGGTGAAGTTTGGTGAAGCGCTATGTGACTCCGGGGCAAGCATAAACTTGACGCCCCTCTCGACATTCAAGAAACTGGGATTAAAAGAGTCAAGGCCGAGAAACATGACAATACAACTGGTGGATAATTCTGTGGTGAAGCCATATGGTATTTATGAAGATGTGTTGGTGAAGGTAGATCGGTTTGTATTTCCAGCAGATTTTGTCGTAATGGAGATGCAAGATGAACAAGGCAATGAGTTACTACTCGGACGACCCTTCCAAGCTACAGCTGACATGATACTTGAGATGGGGAGAGGTCTTTTGACCTTGGGCATCACTGATGATCGCTTCGAGATGGTCATGCCTTCCAGCACCACGTCATCTAAAGCTACAGAGTAGTGCCACATGGAAAAGCATTTTGATCACAATATCTCACTTTGTCTAGGGAAGCCACTTTTAGATATGGCTCATGTAATGACTAAGGTGGAGAGAGGGACATTGGCTGTAGAGATCGTGGAGCAGACCAAGGTTGTGCCCCTTAGCAAAGCTGTAGGTTTTCCTAATGATGAAGAGGACATTCCCCCCTCTACTGAAGATGAGGCCATAGCGAGTTCGGTTTTCAATGCATATCCAGAACTACCACTTGAAGCCTGCTTGGTCAATATAACACATGATTGGATGAGAAGCAAATCACTGCAGGAGTGTGCCAAGATGATTTAGTTGCTTCCATGCTTTTATGCTAGGTACTATGAAGACCTTGGCGAACTCCCACCACCGATTCAGTCATCCTTAATCAGCTTGCCAGATTTGGAATTGAAGCCTTTGCCACCGCACTTGAAGTACACATTTCTAGTTGAGGAAGAAAAGCTGCCTATGATTATATAGGCTTATCTGAGTGCCGAGGAGGAGGACCAGCTGCTGATTGTGTTGAAGAACCACCGAGGAGCATTCAGGTGGTCAGTTGCATACATCAAGGGGATCTCCCCTACATTGTTCCAGCACAAGATTCGGCTCGAGGAGGGAGCCAAGATGGTGATTCAGCCACAACGTTGACTAAATCCTAGCATGATGGAGGTTGTCAAGAAGGAGGTGATTAAGCTCCTTTCTGTAGGTATCATCTATGCTATTTCCGACTCGACGTGGGTGAGTCCTACGTAGGTAGTCCCTAAAAAGGGGGGATCACTGTTACTCATAATCTACTAAATGAACCTGTCACGACCCGCTTGGTAACCGGGTGGCGTGTCTGTATAGATTACCGTCGATTGAATGTTGCTACGCTTAAGGATCATTTTCCCCTCCCATATATTGACTAGATTTTAGAGCGTTTAGCCGACCGATCGCATTTTTGTTTTCTTGATGGTTATTCGGGGTACAATCAGATTTCAATTGATCCTAAGGACCAAGAGAAGTCCACCTTCACTTGTCCTTATGGAATGTTTGCATACCGCCGTATGCCGTTTGGGTTGTGTAATGCACCAGCGACCTTTCAACGTTGCATGCTTGCCATCTTTTCCGATATGGTTGAACGCTGTTTGGAGGTTTTTATGGACGATTTCTCTATCTATGGTGCGTCCTTTGATGAGTGCTTATACAATTTGGACAAGGTGCTACAACGTTGTGAGGACACACATTTGGTCCTCAATTGGGAGAAATGCCACATGATGGTGAGTGAAGGGATAGTGCTAGGACATAAAGTGTCTAGCAAAGGGTTGGAAGTAGACCCGGTAAAAATCGAAGTGATTTCCAAATTTCCCCCACCGAATTCGGTTAAAGGGGTACGGAGTTTCCTGGGTCACACCGATTTTTACCACCGCTATATAAAAGATTTTTCTAAAATCGCCAAACCTTTATCTGAGTTGTTAGAAAAGGATGCTATTTTTGACTTTAATGAAAAATGTCTACATGCGTTCAATGTGCTTAAGGATAAACTGATTTCCGTACCGATTGTGCAAACACCGGATTGGACCAATCCGTTTGAATTAATGTGTGATGCATCCGAATTCGCAGTTGGGGCTGTTTTGGGGCAACGACTGGACAATAAACCCGCTGTGATTTTTTATGCATCCAAAACTTTGAATGACGCCCAACTTAATTACACGACAATCGAAAAAGAACTGTTGGCCATTGTTTTTGCTTTTGAAAAATTTCGGCAATATCTTGTTGGATCTAAAGTCGTGGTATGGACGGACCACGCCGCCATTAAGTATTTGATGGAGAAAAAGGATGCCAAACCTAGATTGATTAGGTGGATCTTACTTTTACAGGAATTTGATATTGAAATCAAAGATAAGGCGGGCATTGAAAATGTGGTCGCGGATCATTTGTCAAGGTTGGAGAGGGTAGATGAAAAGGATTTGCACATACCCATTACCGAGACATTTCCGGATGAACAACTTTTAAAAGTGGAATTGAAAGACCCTTGGTTTTCTTACATTGTTAACTATCTTGCCTGCAAAATTATCCCGGATGATTGGACGTACCAAGAGAAGAAAATTTTCCATTCTTTACATTATTATTTCTGGGATGACCCTATTCTTTTGAAGCAGTGCAGGGATGGTGTCTTACGCAGGTGTGTACCAGAGGTGGAATACAAAAGTGTTCTTCATCATTGTCATACACTACCGACGGGGGGACACCATGCTAGTTCTCACACTGCAGCCGAAGTACTTGAAAGTGGCCTATACTGACCTACTTTGTTCAGGGATGCTTATGATTTTGTGCGGCAATGTGATTCCTGCCAAAGGGCGGGTAACATCTCAAAAAGTCAGGAGATGCCCCTCAATGTATTTCAAGAGGTTGAGGTGTTCGACTTGTGGGGTATAGATTTTATGGGACCCTTCGTGTCCTCAAATTCTAATTTGTACATTCTTTTAGCTGTTGATTATGTGTCGAAGTGGGTAGAGGCAATACCCACAAGGACTAATGATGCCGCTGTAGTGTGCATGTTTGTCAAAGAATATATTTTCTGCAGGTTTGGTGTACCAAGAATGATCATTAGTGATGGGGGTACACATTTCTGGAATCAAAAGTTCGCGGCACCGTTGAGAAAGTACGGGGTAAAACACAACATTGGTACCCCATACCACCCGCAAACTCAAGGGCAAGTGGAGGTCTCCAATCGGGATATTAAGAAGATCTTGGAGCGTACTGTGGCTGCCATGAGGAAGAATTGGAGTACCCTACTACCGGATGCTTTGTGGGCATACAGGATGGCATATAAGACACCTATAGGCACTACGCCTTTTAGGTTGGCTTATGGTCGGGCTTGCCATTTGTAGGTGGAATTGGAACATAAAGTGCATTGAGCACTGAGGAAATTAAATTTGAGCTATGATGAAGCGGGAAAGAAAAGATTGCTTGAACTCAACGAACTAGACAAGCTGAGAATGAATGCATATGAAAGCTCGCGGATCTACAAGGAGCGAACAAAGTTGATTCACGATCGCCATATTCAGATGCGCGTCTTCAAGAAAGGAGATCGTGTACTTTTGTTCAACTCCAGGCTGAAGATGCATCCTGGGAAATTGAAATCCCGATGGAGTGGACCATTCACCATAGAGGAGGTCAGGCCACATGGCACAATTGTGGTGCGTGACGGCGAGACAACCTTCCTGGTCAATGGGCAACATTTGAAGTTGTATTTCGGTGAAGATTACACAAGGAAAGTGAATGAGGTCAAACTCATTGCACTTCCAGATGCATGAGGAGCTTAATGTCGTCTAGCCTAAGATGTTAAATAAGGGCGCTTGTTGGGAGGCAACCCAGCCATCGCTAGTGTAGTTAGTTATTTCACATTTTGTACTTTGATTCGTTTTGACTTTGTTTTTAATGTAAAAAAGATATCGTGATCGTTTGCTCAATGTGCAGGACTGAGGCAGAGTCGATACCATCGACCATTGTGTCGATGGTATCGAGTTGGGTACAAGTTGTCGACTGCAAAAATTGCTCTGTGTTGATACCATCGACGGCCTCGTCGATGGTATCGACACACCAACAGGTTGATCGCAATAATGAGGTCGATAGTATCGACATGGGTGTCGATACTCGTGAGATCTCTGGAGATATTTAGAAGAAATCATCTCAGTGAAGTTGATACCATCGACGGGCCTGTTGATGGTATCGACCCAGTTACAGGCAGAAAGCGGTGACTGGGCCTCGCGAGGGTGTTGCCCTAACTAGAAGTCGATACTATCGACTAGCGTCGATAGTATCGACGTGACACGTCACCGATCCGCGAGAGGAGATTAACGGCAATCGCTGCATCAAGAGAGTCGATCCGTGGGACGGGTCGATACCATTGACACTTGTCGATAGTATCGACACGTCATCGATCCGACCCCCACATCCAGCCATCGACAACCGTCGATACCAGCGGCGGATGGATTGTGCTATAGGAGTCGATACCATCGACTCACGTTGATGGTATCGACGGGCATACAACAGTGCCGGCCACGGTTATATAAGAGATGTATTGTCGACATATGATGTCACACCTTCAGAGAATACCTTCTCCACTTGTGCCGAGCATCTTTGTGAGCAATCGGAGCCCGACTACGAGCATCCACAGTGAGTGTTCTTCACCGAGTCTTCATCGAGCGGAGATAATATTCTCCGACCTTCTCTGAGCTCCATCTTCTGATCCTTCTTCTTCTTCGACAATGGTGCACACCACCGGCGCATCTTCTTTACATGTGACTCCGATGGAGATCCCGGTGTTTGTTCCTCCACCAACTGCTTCTATTCCGCGCCCGCGGATTGTTCATCCTTCTACGGAGGTTCGGAAGACCTACAAGGAGATAATGAAAAGAAAGATCGAGCCGACCCGTTACGTCGACTGCAATATGATACATAATCTGGGGTTCGATGCTAATCTGGCCTACGTGCTTAAGGGACAAGCACGTCATACGGGCAGGAGGCCCGATGAGATGGACTTCCATGCCGATGGCCAGCCGTTCTTCGGTGAATGGCCGACATACAAGGAGCTGGTGTAAGAATTCATGGCATCGCTGGATATATGCGTCATGTCGAACGACATCATCGGCACAGATAGGGAATTGATCAACGGCCGTGTTTCTTTCCGACTGTATAACAATGATTACACTCTCACCCTCAAGCAGTTCAACTCCATCTATAACTGGAATCATGGGCGAGAGCAGTACCGGCGGCCAGACAACCGGACTGATTATGATGCTATCTTCGCCGAGCTAGTGACTATGCCGCCGGGCAAATCGGTGAGCTACCACAATGCGGCGGTAGCGGATTTCGAGCGTCCTTTTGTGAGGATTCTTCACCGCATGTTGTGCACCACACTCTTTGCTCGTGGTGACCTATCTCTTAGAAAGTTTCAAGAGATAGATTTGTTTTTCCTGCACAAGTTGTTGAAGCGTCAAGAATGCAATTGGGGCACATTTTTCTTAACGCGCGTTTTGGCGGTAAAGAGGAGTACGCGGAAGGCGCCAATTCATTTTAGAGGACTCATCACACCGCTGGCCTCCTACCTTGGGTTGAATTTCTCCCAGCTGTCTCCTCTCTCCAACAGGAGCAAAGTGAACCTGCAACATCTGCACCGCTCCAACCTCATCCTTCTTCGAGATGGCTTGGCATATGTACACTGTCATGTCAACCAAGAATATCAAGAGTGTTCACTTCCAGACCCCGTCTTCCATATTGAGGGTGCTCAACATTTCTGATGGCCAATCATAGCCATTGCTGATTCAGATGAGGACGGCGGCAACGATGACAATGACAATGATGACGATGAGGTTGAAGAGGAAGAGGAGGCCTTCACTCCTCTTCATGCACGAGTGGCACCTAGGAAGCATCCTCGCATGCATCCGGGTGCATCTTCTTCTTACCAGCCTCCGCCACCACCACCGCCCTTGCAGCAAAGCGAGGATCTCTACTCAATGCAAGGTATGTATGCCATGCTACAGGATATATAGCAGACATAACAACACCACACCACAGTGTATACCGGTGTTTAGGAGATGACGAACCGGTTACTTGACAATCATATGGCTATCTTCGACAACGAGCGCCTCCTCCTCGACAACCAACAACAGATTCATGACAGGTTGCATAGGATGGAGATGCAGCAGCACCCTTCTATGATCATTACTAGAGCCAGAACTACTTTGGGGGGTATCCACAACCTCCACCCATGCCCCAGTATGATCCGAGCTTTTAGGGGCAGTACCCATTCTGGGACCCCACAGCCCCACAGTACCCGCCTCCACCAGAAGAGTGATCGATATCTCTGTTCCAACCTTTAAGATTGTTTTTGAATATGAGGCCATAGTCGAATTCAAGCTTAGGGGGGGAGTTGGAACATCTCTATCTTTTATTTTCTCAGTTTTTAGTTTTATTGTTTTTGTTCTTGTCATTTATTTCTTGCAATCTTCGTTTGTTTGTAGGATCCACAATCTATCTAGTGTAATTGTGGATGTCTCAAGTCATGTGTCATCTCATTTTCTTGTACATGGGAATTAAGGGAAAATTAAAAAAATTGAGTGTTCGCAAGCTTGTGTTGTTCAACTTTGAGCACATAACTTAAGAAAATGATTGGGTTTGTCAACTCTAAAACAAAAAATCACAACTTTACATTCATAATGATTCATGAAAAGTGGACGGAATTGGTTGTGTGAGCCTAAACTGACCAAATGATAATGCATCTTTAATTTGAAGTAAGAGAGAGAAACCTATTAATTAATACACAGGTCAGTAAGGAGGGGCACATAATACTCTTCAAAGGTTCAGTCAATTAGTCTTGTGATCTTTCCACCACATTGTTTTTCACAATCCACCATAAGAATTGGAAGTAATTTACAGTTTTAATCTTTTTGATTGTATCTCATGTAGATAGGTCTTGCATTGCAAAAGTATTTTCACATATTTTGCATGAAAATAAAAAAATTAGAATAGTTACACATGCACATTATCCTTAGGTGTGTGTCATTTAGCTACATTCGTAATTTTTATGCATAGAGTACATCATGTATCTTATTTCTTCTGTAAGGGTGATTAACTTGTTCCATACCTTCTAAATAATTCAAATATTTGAGCTATGTAGAAAAAGTGAGCCCAACAAATTATTCATTGTCATTGGTGGATATAAGGGTTTAAAAAAACATGAAAAAAATGAAAAAAAGAGAAAAAGAAAAATTATTGAGAAGCAAGTAGAATAAGAGGGAGAAAGGAACATAGTCTCACTTGCATTTTTAGATGAGTAAGTACATGATGTAGTTCAGTTAGATATTCCATCTCATTTTGAGACGGGATGTTAGTGCATGCATCATTCCACCCAATTATAGGCATTAGGGCATTTTCATGTGCAAATGCATCATTTAGGGCACTTTTGTTTTATGCATGTTGAAACTGTATAATGCTTCCATTTCTTCCATGAGCCACCCATTCCATCCACCCGTTGCTCGAATTGGTAGGCCAGCGTGATTTTCTCCTCACTTGTGAATATCAGGAGAGATGCTTCCATGTAGATGGTAGTTAGGGCAAGCAATGTAGAATAGGAGATCACAAGATGCACCGAGTCTGAACCGGAAAATTTTATTATGTTAATTGCCTTATATGATAGTGTTCATCAATTGTGAGGTAGATATCTTTTATGAATGATTATTGTTGCCTTTAGGGTAATTATCATTCCGTGGTTAGTAAGGGCCGGTATGTGAATGTCTGGTGGGGATCATATGGTGATGTTTGTTGTGATGATCTGTTCTTTAGTTGACCCTTGCAATTCTATTCTAAAGTTTTGTTGCTCGAGGGCGAGAAATGTTCAAGCTTAGGGGAGTTTGATGCGATGATTTTGAGTCACATTTATAGACATATTTTACTTGTAATTTATGCATTTATTGGTCATTTTGGTGGTTAATATTGCATGATTCATTTACTTTGGTCTATGATCCTTCTCTATGTCAAATCTCCCTTGTTTTAGTGTTTTGAGCATAAATGAATACAATAATATGTTTTATTTCGGCTTATGTGGTTTTGTGTTGCAATTTCAGGAAAAATGAATATCTTCTACTGTCGATACCATCGACAGTGGTCGATATCATCGACACAACCACAAGTTGCCAGCCGTAAGGAGTATCATAGAGTCGATACTATCGACACAAAAGTCGATGGTATCGAGATACCATCAGGTTGCTGGCGAGAAGACAGTCGATACTATCGACCCTAAAGTCGATACTATCGACATGAGGAGCTTGAGCGACAGAAAAATACAAAAGCAACACTTAAGAGAGTCGATACCATCGACCCTCGTCGATGGTATCGAGTTAGCATCAGTCGTGACAAAGAAAAGAAAAGGAGACCAGCCGATAACGTGTAGAGTCGAAACTATCGACCCGCGTCGATAGTATCGACACCGTCAGATACAACTTTGCTTCAGATCGTTCTAAATCCGACGGCTGTGATATTTTGGCAACCTAACTCGGTGATTATACCTAATGACGGCGGCTAAGAGAAATCGAAGACGTCATTAGACGCTGCACATGTCCCGAGAAGGTGTGGAGAGAAGGACGGAGCCCAGAAGCACGCCCCAGCCGTTTCGGATGCCGAAGAAGCCATTTTCCACCACTGAAAGGCGGGAGAACACGTATTCTACACCAAGGAGTGCCTAGATCTCCTCCGTTTAGGGGTTTCAATTCTTGTTTCATGTTTTTCCCTATGTGTCCCTTTGTCTCTACCATGTTTTGCTCTGAGATGAACATGCAGGGCTAATTCCCTTTATCTTTAGGACCGGGAGTAGCCCGGGGAATCATTGCATGACAATTTTATCATAGTAATTCATCATTTATCTCTCAAATCCGTGGTATGATTTCGTTTTCTCAATTATATTGTTATGCTTGATCACCATAATAATAATCTAATGCCTTTAATTACTTTGAAAGAAGAATTAACGGTTGAAAAGAGACAAAATTCACATTAAATGACAAATCCCTTGAACAAGGTGGTGTAAGGTTAATGGTGGATACCTAGAGATTGATTCTAATGCACTTAGTTTAGGGTATAGGTTACGACGACGGTGGAACCGACCTAGACATAGGTAGTGAATTGTACCACGACAGTGGGAAATTCTGATTATAGGCCACTACCCGGATAGAGAGATGAATCTGAGTGACTATATAGAAATTCATATAATGAAAACCCATGGTGAAACCGCAATCCTAAAGTTTTCCACTTGAATTGATTAAACTAAACCTTTAATCGATTACTTTGTTTTGTTTTATTTCATTTTCTTTTAATTTTACAACAACTTCCAACTTTTTAACTGATCTAGCTGATTGCAAGTAGTTAGTAGTAGTCTCCGATAATTCAGTGTCCCTGAGTTCGCCTCGGGCCTCACAAAGGCCTATATTACATTGATGCGTACACTTGCATTCTACACACGGTAAAATCGTGTCAGCAACCTAGGAAAAGTGTGTAAGTAAGATACTTGGCATAAAGTGCTAAAATAAGTGAAAAACTTAACACTACCAAATTATCTCATTCTTGCATCAAGACTGTTGCGGTATGTTTGCTCAACCCTAAAGTCTCATTCCACCCTCTTCACAACTAGAGTTGCACAACTTTAACTTCTTTCCATTGACTTTGGTAGAAAAGGTCTCTCCTTCTCAATGTATCACCCCTTCCTGGGTTAGGTTACCAGCCGTACCAATACAACATCTCCCTGAGAGGTAGCTTTCACACTCTTCCTTTATTTTCTATCAGCCCTATGCTAATGTGTTTGGGTAAGCTTTACTTTTTACCCTCATTATGGAAATTCTATCTTGTTCAGTGGATAGAGCTCTGGAGAGACACCTGATTGCTACCTTCAGACAGGGTGGATGCCGGGTCCTTACCCATATGATATTTGCTGATGACGTCCTCTTCTTTCTGGCTGGTAATAGGAAGACCCTGAGAAACTTTCGAAAGACGATGACAGAGTTTGGGATCTGTACAGGGTTATATCTCAGCATTAAGTCAAGGATTTTTCTATCCCGGTCGTGTGATAGTAGAAGAGGGCACCTCAGAGATGCGACTAGTTTGCAGGTTGGCCAGTTACCAACCAAGTACCTGGGTATCCCCCTGAGCGATGGGAAGGCGAGGGGAAAGGACTTTTAGGTCTGCGTGGACTCTTTGTGAAACAGAATTGATGCTTGGATGGGTATCAACCTTTCGATGGCTGGCAGGTTGGTCCTTGTTTGTTCGGTCTTGGAAGGGATGATCCGATTCTGGTGTTTGCAAG
The DNA here is from genome assembly GCA_963693085.1 of Alisma plantago-aquatica. NCBI lineage: Eukaryota > Viridiplantae > Streptophyta > Magnoliopsida > Alismatales > Alismataceae > Alisma > Alisma plantago-aquatica. The sequence goes on along the minus strand of OY856410.1, from coordinate 1,504,335,090 downwards.
TGCACCTGCCTGATTTCATTCTGGACAAGATGAGAAGTCTGTTGGCTGCGTTTGTTTGGGGAGGGCGCGGGCATGCTGTGGCGTGGATGACAATTGCGAAGAATTTTGAGGAGGGGGGCCTGAATGTCAAGGATCCTGGCTACTTTGCTCGGGTGGCCAATTTAAAGAGGATTGATAGATTCTTGAAGAAGGATTCCCTATGGAGTTGTTGGATGACCGAAAGGTATGGCTCCTTTCCGGTACTTGGTGGACAGAAAAATGTGTCGAAGGTTTGGAGGGCTATGTGTCTGATGTGGCCGGATGTAGCTGGTGAGTATCATCCCCCTCCCCTTGGTTGGGCGCTGAAGGACCCTCTGGCCAAACCGTGGGCAATCTTTCACACTCACAGCCCGACAGTTCCCTGGTTTCCTTTGCTATGGAACCAGGGGCATGTACCCAAGTGGAGCTGCAGCATGTATAGGAATGTGCTGGGAAGATTGCCGATGAAGGACCTCCTCATAAAGTGGGGTCTTAATGTAGATGCTAATTATATTTTGTGTAAGAATGTGGATGAGTCTCATGCCCACGTGTTTTTTATTGTACCTACACTCGCTACATCTGGTGTAGATGTTGGTTGAAGATGGGTTGGGGCGGCTCCCCCCACCCACTTTGTTTGAAGGCATTATGGTCATTATGGAGAAGACCAGAGGCAATACCGGTCTAAGACATTTTGTGGGGGTCTGGTTGGCAGGTATGTGCTTTATGATATGGAAAGAAAGAAACAACAGGATGCATGGGAAAGGGGATACAGATGTCCTTCCCTTTTTTGATAATTTTGTGAGTGGTGTGAGGTTGGTGCTTAAAGCCAGACCTAAGATTATGAGGGGGTCAGTTCTGTTATTTTGGCCCGGTGGAATTTTGTAGTGTAGCCCTCTTGTACAGTATACAATGGTTTTTCCATCTATATGCTTCTTTTTTTATGATAGTAATATTTTACCTACTCCAAAAAAAAAGCTTTAGGCTTTAAGTGTTTTCTTCCTCTCCTAAAATTTTTCACCCACAACTATCGTAAGGACAGTGTTACCCTTTGGGCTTCTGACTTAGAGTTAGGTGGTTGTGTGAGTTTTGTTCAGGATTAGAGGTGGGTAAGTTTGGCTTTGATCTTCCACTTACGAGCATGACATATCTGCATTCATGAGTGCAGCAATACACCAGCTGTGTGAAAATGTTTGGCATATTTTAGGCACAACTCTCATTGTAATTGTTTTCTTTTTTTTGGCTTTTTATATCTCCTCTCTGGCTTGGGTTAGTGTGATTTATGCGGTCTTCTGGGCGGCCAAGCCTCTTTTAATCCCAAATTAGGGATAGATAGATTCGAAAGAGGTAGCTATTTCCTTCTTGATGGAGATGAGGATTTTCTGGTTGGAGCCATTAGGTTAGGGTGGTTGGTCATGAGTATGGCTTTGTGAAGTTCTCTGGATTTCAAGGGTTTCATAAGCTTAAGGTTGTTGCACACACAATGTCTTATTGCAAGAACAAGATAAATATGTATTGCTATGCTTCTCATTTTACTTTTATATGCATTAGTTGCTCATAATTTTCTCTCTATAAGATGATAACACTACAACCATTAGCAAGAAAATAGACAAATTTCTAAGGTAACTACACAAAATTGTGGCTTATATCCAAATTTCTTTAAGCAAATAGAAAGAGTAGTTTGGCTGGAGCTAAAATATGTACAAGTAAAGTTTTTGAAAATTTTAAAAAATTGAGTGGTAAAATGGTGGCAGAATTGTACCTCTCTAGCCCGTTTATGACTCCTCCCCCAAACTTATCCTTCATCCCGACCTGTGGTGTCAAAATTTGAGTGAGACATATAAACTGACTTTCTTCATACTGGTTTGTCGGTGTTGGAGGCCCACTAGGACTCGAGAAGCATGCTTGCGTACACTCCTCATAGCAGATGATACTATTCATATTACGTCCCCTCCACCTTTGTATTCAGACTGGCTAGGGTCATCATCTAGTTTAAATAGAAGAAGCCACAATCATTTGATAAAGGCACCTACTGAGGGCTTCTGTGGCAGAATTGTGTCTTCTTGAAGTCTTTTCCCACTGTGTGCTTGTACCCTTTGCCATGGCTTTTCAGCATCTCAACAATCGCTTCAGCGCAGGTGGCAACCTTTTCTTTGGTTGATGTATTTGTAGTAGTCATGTTTGTCTTTTTGTTCAGTGAAAAGGCTACGTCTGAGGTTTTGTACAACACTACAGTACTTTTGATGACGTTGACTACCAACAAAGTCCAATGATTGTCGTGAAGAATAGGCAAGAAGATGTAGTCTGGGAGGGACATTGCTAAGCATTGTTGAAGCGTTCTTTTTCACTTGATCTCTTGTCCTTCAGAATGCCATCCACCAGTAGGAAGTATACCATATATGTGTTTGGCATGATGTCGCCTAACAAAGCTTGGTAGGCTGACATCATGCTGATTGATAGGTACCCTCTCATTTTCAACGCATCACGAAGGTCGTCCTTCAGCACACAGATCATGTGCCGTTCGAATATAGCTTCTGTCGGCGTGTCATCTTCTTTCAAGAACTTCATTATCATGGTTAGGGATTCTGCAAATAGGCTTATGCAGCTCCACCTATCGAAGTCCTTGAAAGTGGGTACTATCTCTCCAGCCGGCCCATCTGGTTTCTCTTCAGGAAGATCATCTTCTTCTGCTTCACCTTCCTTTGGTTGCCCTGCTACAGGTTGTTCGTCTTTATCTTTTACCACTGGAGGCCATTCAGGTTCTATTTCTGGCATGTTTTCTACAACTATTCCAGTGTCAGTTTTCTAACCTTGTTTCCATACCGCTGCTCTGGCTGGTTCTGTTGGGTCAATCTGTAGTGTCTTGATTTGTTCCCTCCAAATTGCCTTTTCAGGTAGAGGGATCTCTACATGAACTCTCCGCGGTATTGTGTCCGGAGGCATCGCCGGGTCACTAAAGAAATGACAATTGTAGATAACCTCCATCACGTACATACCACTCAGCTCTTATAGATCTTCTGTGCATAAGTCTTCCAGTGGGATGTCCTTATTGATGGCTTCCATTATTCATAATATGATGAAGGCACAATCCCCTATTCCACCCTCTTCTTACGGGACCTTCTTGCAGTTTGAGAATAATTTCCATATTCCCTTAAATCTATCATCTATTGATTGTATTTCTCTCTACAGATGCAACAACACTTTCAGAATATCCCTGGCTTTCTTGTCTTTATATATTAGAGCAGTACTGTCTAGCTCAGCTGTGTAGCAGTTGAACACTGTCGTCTTTCGCTCATATAAATCAATGACGATCAGTGCCCAATGCTTCCCATTCCTTATGGGTAGGACCATAAACCTTGTTTCTTTCCTAATCACTGCCTATTTTAGTTCAGTCACATCGGCAACATTGTAGTCTTCATTGAATAAGAGTCCTATTAGATGTGTGGTGCCGTTAAACACTAGTTGTATCTTGTATGGATGTAAGAACTCTTCAAGGAGGGTGGCACACAATAATTTGAACATCTTCTTGTGTACACGTCCCCTTTTCGTGAAGATTCCTCTAAAGTGTTCCCTGGTGAGATGTTTGCCCTTGTTGTGGTATACAACGTCAGTTTTGGGCAGATTGTCATCTAGAATATCTGCCAAGATATGGACATCCCTACATGTTATCCTTGATAGTGTAGTCATGTCCATATCCACCATTTTGCAAGGCAGAGGAGCATCCACCCCTAGTTCTACTTTCTTGACTGGTGTGCTCTGCTTCCCGGTCGGCTAATTTTTGAAGAAAGTAGTGAGCCCACCTTCCTCATCGTCCGAGGTGTTGTCCTGTGATACCTTTAGGGGTGCTTCCCCGATTGGATGCAATCTTTCTGCATTCATTGGCATCTGGGCGGTCACCTTATCTACAACGCCCATGGAAGCCTACACAACTATATTGATTTTGATGTTGATTTCCTCAGACGACTACCTTAGTTCGACAACATTCAATGCTGCTAATGTTGTCTCCATCTTTCCATCATAAAGATAGTCGTTCTATTTTTTGTGGACTGGGGATAGCAAGAAGCCACTGCACATGTCCATCCCAGACGTCAGGTCATCCAACAACTTATTTATATCTCTCATTTCTCTTGACGTGAGATCTTCTGTCGCTATGCTCTCAACTCTGGTGATGACAAGCTATGTGGATTCTTCTGAAGTAGCCTTTCTTGTAGTTAGGGTAGCTTGGTCTTCTTCTGGTTCCCCCTTCCCCTTATCGGATTTTGTTTTATCCTCTTTAGGACTATTGTTCAAATCAAGCCCCCTTAAAAACATAGTAGTTTTCTTTGTTTCGTTGTCTTTGGGAGTGCTCGACTGTAGTGGTGCTTCCTTTGCTTAAGGTTCAACTGTCGATGCAGTCTTTACATTGGAACTTTCTTCTTTTGGCACTGTACCTACACTTGTCCCTCCCACGTTGTCGTCATCGTTATCGTTGGGGTTTGGAGGGCTCAATGAAGATTGTGATGTTGAGGGGTCTGGCACACACTTGCTCTTCTTCCTCCACCACTGGCTGTCTATCTCTTTGCGTTCGACTTCTAGCTACTGGCAGTCTTTATCCAGGCACTAGCGCTCCCTTTGGAGGTCATGCATTGCCGCCTCATACCCACTTGTTAAGTGCTCTCTATTGTCCCGTAGGGAATCCCTCTCTCTCCTGAGGGCTGTCATTTCCTCCGTGAGGGTCTTCAATGCTCCCATCATAGTGTTCTGGGTGTTTAGCACCCCTTGCATGAACTGGGGTAGCACTTCGGTCCTCTCGTTCAATGACTGCACCTGCGTGGTTAGTGTATATAGGGTGGAGGTTATGTTTGAATTAAATTTAGATGTTTGATACATGTGTTGCCACAGTACATCAAACTTGTTACTAGTATATTTTTGAAGGTTGGAGGATGTTGTGGTTGTGACTCCACATATGTCATGGATGCTCCTGGTTCCTCCAGTTGTGGAGTTGGCAATGTCGGACTGGGCACTCTATCCTTTGGTTGTCCCAAAATTTGAAGGATCACTTCTGGAATTTCCGGTTTGGGTACAACTTTAGAGTCTTTGTCTTACTAGTTGGGTTCTTGTTTGCCCATTGCCTGTTGTTTTGTTGTTTCTGGTTCAAGGTGTGGACTTTTCCTTACCGTGTCGTCCAGATTCACCTAGACATATTGCTATGTTATTTCTTTGTGATGTTAGCATCCCTTGCTCACTATTATTTCTGCATGTATGGGAAGTGAGGGTGCCTTTAGAGTGGTGGGCTAGTCTAACACTTCTTTCTTCTTCTTCTTCTTCTTCCTTACTGCCAGCTTTTTCTTTTCTTTTGGATTCTTCTTCTTCTCCTCTATCTTTATAGATTTGGCTTTATCGCCCTCTTCATCAACTTCTGATGGCTTCTCCACAGTGGTACGGATGGCCCCTGAGTACATCTTGTCAATGTCATCTTGGGTGGGCTGCAGCTTGTGGGCATCATAATACGTCATTTCTGGGAGGGGAAGGAGTTTCTTGGATCAGCTTTGTTTATAGTAGAGTTTGTCTCCCTTTTGCACCAAGATTCCCATGTTGATGAGGGACTTGATGTTGATCTTCATTTGTCCCTTTGTTACTTTATACTTCATCAACACGTCTGTACTCATGAAGTGGTGGGATATCTTTGCGATCTGGCCTCCCATGCAGAAATCCTTAGTCTGTTTGGATTCTCCTCCCACGATTGTTGATACCCTTTCAATTAGGATTGTTCCAATGTTTACTGGCTTCTTATTTAGCATAGACCATATCATGAAGGTCTCCCTTGGTTACTCCTCCTGTCTCTGATCTCATGTATATCGTAATAGTAGTTATCTTTTGCATCACCCTGATGAAGCATGAGGTGATCAGGATAGCCTTGGAGTTCTCAAAGTTATGTTCATCTTCTCCTGTTAGTTCTTTCCACATATTGTGGTTGTTGTATCCGATAGTTTCTTTTTCTCCAAGTGCGGAAGAGCAGGCTTGTGCTTCTACTGTTGTCCGTGTGAAGATGGTGTTGAGCATAGCCTCTGTAATTGTGTGAGACTTTCCTCCTAGTCTCACCTCTAGTTTGAAGTCTCCACCCCCTTTTTGCACTCTTCTTCCTTTACTGTGACTTTCTCCAAAGAGGATAGAAATTTTGCTATTAGTTGCTTCACGGATGGGGTTTTTTGAGGTGCATAGGGTGCGTAGGCTTGCACCCTCCAGGAATTGGATAACTCTGTCATAAAATCCCATTTTCTTGAAGTCATTGATGTCGAGATACCTCATAGGCCTGAACACCTTGACTTGTAGCATCCAATCATAATTTTACTGGTGCACAACATCCCTTGGAACAAATTCTGGCCCATTCTGATTTAGCGTTGATCCCTCAGTCTCTTCTTCCTTTGTGCGGACCATTTCTTTCTCCTGCCCCTTTGTTTCCTTTACAATAGTTATCTTCATCTTTTTGTTGTGCTTGACCTGCTTGGGTTGAGCCTTCTTTTCCCCATGCTCTTTAGTTCGACCTCTATAGGTTGGTACTCTGAAGTCTCTGTCTGAGATGTACCTTGTAATGTCTCTGACTCTTCTGTTGTCTTATGACCCAGGATGTGCTGATACTTCTCCATGGTCAGTTGTAGTTGTAATCTTCTTACTGGCAGCAGACTTGTATCGCTCTTTAAGGCTGCTTCTATCTTGACCATGATTTGTTTAATTTCCTTCAATGATGTTGCCCTTTTGAGCAATGAGTCTTCAGTTGAGCCCAACATTTTGAAAAAATTCAAATTATATCATTAGCATGGGGTATTGATCTTTAACCCACCTTCATTAATTATTTTATTCTATTATCATGTGTATGTATAATTATGTTGTATTTTTTATTTTTCTCATGACACTGCAACCTTTGAACAAAAGATGGGCCTCAACCGTGGTCCAGGCCGCGACCGAGGTATAGCTTGGTCAAAGAGTCTATCACACCACAACTGAGGTGTATAGATCAAATAATAGAACTATGTTAGAAGGATCGTAGTTGAGAAGCAAACAAGAACGACCATGACCGCGGTCAAAAAATCCTTATCCTTGTTATGACCATGACCCACGGTCAAAAGAAGTAAAATGAGGGTGACCGCGACTACGGTCAGAAGATCCTTAGCAAGGTCTCGACCGTGACCCGTGGTTAGCATACATTTTGACCCTCATTCAATAAACACCATGGCCCGAGGTCATCCGACAATGTGCAATCGTGATGACGGAGGACTAGAGGTCTTGCTCCATTGAAGGTGATAGAACTAGAGGTCCAAAACCTCGTTCGGTAGGTCGCATGTCCAAAACAAGTCTTGAACCCTAGCTTTAGGTGGTGATGATGTAGATACTGGCAGGGCCATGGTGGTTTCCGCCGATGTTCTTGAATCAACGAAGTTGCTACATACTCGAGAGAAATGATGAGGTACAAATGTATCTGTGACAGAGAATCGATTGAAAATGAATACCTCGGAGGAGCGAAGATTTTTGGGAATCAGGGCGGAAGCTGGAGAAGAAATGGGTGTAGGTAGTGGCAGAGATGCTCCTCATCAGTGTAGGATAGGACCGTGGCTGGTCGTCATCTCTGTTGTCAGCGTCGTTGGAGAGAATTGGGCATTTAGTTTCTCGGTTTGATAGAATCTGAGATTAAGTCAAGAAGAACGATGTTTTGAGAGTTTTAGTATATATATGATGGGTGCCGTGACCCGAGGTGTGGGGAACACCTCGACCTTAGTCGATTTACTCCTTGGCATGGACCACGACCGTAGCCTATCAAGACCTTGAGAGCAAGTGCTGCTGGTCACAATGTTCTTCCTATTAAACAAGATTGATACCGCGACTGCGATCATGACCGCAACCATGGTGTTTCAAACCAAAATACCTTGAAATAAAAAACAAAACTTGTTTCTCCGACATACCATCTTTGAACACAAGATATAAAGTATTTACACTCCTTTTGGAAAATGGGAACTAAAAAATGAGGAAAACTAGAGGCACTTAGCTCATAACACTAGAGTACGAAATAAAGGAAAACATGAAATGTGAAAAACAACAAAGCTTGGGTTGCCTCCCAAGAAGCACTTGTTTAAAGTCTTTAGCTTGAATTTCTCTTTCATCCTATCTTCATTCTCCCTCCATAGATGCAATTGTTGCCTCATTCATTCCATTTTTTGCTGAGTTGGCCTCACCCAAACTGAGTTCTAAACTCCTCACGAATGCTTCGTCTGTCTATTACCTTTTTACTCTATCTCCATTTACCTTAAAAGTTCTTGTCTTCTCTCTTGATATCTCCATCATCCCTGATGGGTATATTTTTACCACATAAAATGGACCTAACCACTTGGTTCTCAACTTCCCCAGGAATAACCTGATACTTGAGTTAAACAAAAGGACTTTGTCCCCTTCGTGAACATCTTTGTTCTTCAAATGGGCATCATGCCAGACTTTCATTCTTTGTTTATAAATCCTTGCATTTTCATAGGCATGAAGTCTCAATTCTTTGAGTTCTTGGAGCTATAGGAACCTTTTCTGTCCAACCTTATCAAGGTCCATATTCAGAATTTTTATGGCCCATAGAGCCTTGTGCTCTAGTTCGAGTGGTAGATGACAAGATTTACCATAAATCAACCTGTAAGGTGTTGTCCCTATGGGTGTTTTGTAAGCAGTTTGGTAAGCCCAAAGCATGCCATCTAGCTTCATTGACCAATCTTTCCTTATGCAACTCACAGTCTTTTCCAAGATTTACTTGGTTTGTTTATTCGATACTTCCACTTGCCCCAATGTCTGGGGGTGGTAAGGAGTCGCGACCTTGTGCTTCACCTCATACTTTCTTAGCAAAGTTTTGAATTGTTTCTCACCAAAATGTGATCCTCCGTCACTTATGACCGTGTGTGGTACTCCAAAGCGTGGGAATATAGTTTTCTCGAAAAGCTTTATCACGACCTTGGAATCACAAGTTTGAGTAGCGACTACTTCAATCCACTTGGAAATGTAATCAACAACAATGAGGATGTATTGATTCCCTTTTGATGGCGGGAAAACTCCCATGTAGTCAATTCCCCAAACTTCACAAATTTATACTTCTACCCAATCTACCATGGGCATCTCGTTCCTCCTGCTTATATTTCTTATTAACTGACATTCTTTGCATGATTTGATAAAAGAAGCCACATCCTTGAAGAGTGTGGGCCAATAAATCTAGATTGTAGGACCTTTTCTGCTGTCTTATCTCTACCATGGTGCCCACCATAAGGTGAAGAATAACACTCTTTCAGGATCAATGGCACCTCCTCTTCTGGTATGCACTGAAGATATACATTGTCGAAGCATCTTTTAAAAAGCAATGGGTCGTCCTAGTAGTAATTCTTCAAATAAGAAAACAACTTCTTCTTCTGGTTGTACGTGATTTTTGGTGGCAACTGCCCACATGCTAGATAGTTATAGATATCTACAAACTAGGGTAGTCTCTGCTCATCTGATTGAGCCATTAGTAGGGCTTCATCAGCATAATTGTCATTCACTGGTAACTGATTCTCTTTGTCAAAGACTATTCTAGACAAGTGGTCTGCAACCACATTCTCCTTCCCTTTCTTGTTGATGATTTCATGATCAAACTCTTGCAACAACAACACCTATCTTAAAAGTCATGGTTTCATATCCTTTTTCTGCATCAGATACTTAATTTCCCCATGGTATGTATATACTTTCACCTTCGAGCCTATTAAGTATGATCTGAATTTATCAAAGGCAATTACAATGGCCATCATTTCTTTTTATATAGTTGTGTAGTTTACTTGCGCCTCGTCAAGCGTCTGGCTCACATAACAAATTACATGATGTTTCTTGTCCTTTTTTGTCCCAAGACAATGCCTATTGCATAGTCACTGGCGTCACACATGATTTCAAAGGGCAATTCCCAGTCCAATGCCTAAAGAATTGGTTCCTTTGTTAGCTTTCTTTTCAGTGTATTAGGCATCTAGACATTCATTGGTGAATTCAAACTCGACATCTTTGAGCAGAAGATTAGACAAAGGCTTTGAAATTTTTGAGAAATCCTTTATAAACCTCCTATAGTAATCAACATATCCCAGAAAACTTCTCACTCCTGTTACAAACTTTGGTGGTGGATGCTTTGAGATAGCTTCAATCTTACTCAAATCCACTTCAAAGTCCTTCTTTGAAATCTTGCGACTTAGGATGATTTTGTCTCATACCATGAAGTGGAACTTCTTCCAATTTAGAATGAGATGTTTTTCCTCACATATTTGTAGCACTAGAGATAGATTTCTTAGGCATGCATCAAAGTCTGTTCCATAAATTGAGGAATCATCCATAAAGACTTCTATGATATTTTCCAGAAAATTTGAGAATATTGAGATCATACAACGTTGGAATGTTGCGGGTGCATTGCACAGTCCAAATGGCATTCTTCTGAAAGCATATGTGCCATAGATGCACGTGAATGGTGTTTTCTCTTAATCATCTAGGTGAATAGGTACTTGATAGAATCTTGAATATCCATCTAGAAAACAAAAATAGTTGATCGGCCTAAATCACACGTCTGGAAAGGAGGCAGATTCAGAAGGAATCAAACTTTAAATTTATAACCCGAAACCTTCAAGGACCCCCGCAACTTTATTATGGGATCAAAGTAGATATGCAAGGTCGAACATAGGGATGTAGGGACACTTAATATCTCATTCTTAAGTTAGATTTGCCGATCTGATAGTTGATAAAAGTATGGAGCTAGAACTAGTCTAGCAGATTGTCACGAAATGAAACAAAACAAAGAAAAGAAAACAAAACAATGTCTGTAGGATTCTACTAATCAGAGAGAAGGAGTTCTTGGCTATGTAATCACAAGTTGTACAGTCTATGCACCCGTTCTCAAGTGTAGACAACCCTCGAACACCCGAGCAAGCAACCTACATCCAAACATGGTACATACTGTGGTATTTGTTCTTGTGGGATCATCCCACTCGCTCTCGCGCAACATGACTAAAACTCATCAATGATATGAAACCTCTCTCAAGGATGAGAAATCAACATCCTTGAACATTCTAGATACCCTCTCAGGTCTAGAACATTCTGAGATGTCAGGAACATATGTGATCCACACAGAACCAGGTAGTGGGCTCAGCCTGGGTCTATGATTTTGCATGGATCACCTTGAACCGTCCTCCTTTTGGATTCTAATCTAAACTATCTTCTCCTATCTATTCCTATAACAAATCTCTCGATATAGGCAAAAATAGCAGTTCAAGCAAGAAAGAGATCAACCAAACTAGCAATCATAACTAGAAAGAGGAGATAGAACATAAAACACACCAGATCTGAAATGAAACTACTTACTTAAGGTAAAAGTACATAAACATGCCCAAAATGGTCTACATAGCCAAGAAGGAGCTCAACTAGCCATAGATAAGCATAGTTGGAACCGAACAAAGATGGAAGAACATCATTTGTACAGAAACAAAGGAGTACAGTAGAAGAAAGGAGAAGAAGAAGATATTTGGCCCATAGAGGAGAAGTGGCTCTCACTCCTTGGCCTCCGTATACACTAGATCTTGTCCTTTGGGTTATCCTCCTTGATCTTCTAGACTCCTTGGCTTCTTTTCTCTCTAGATCCTCCCCGAAAAACATCTTGGTGAGAGGATGGAGGTGGAAAATGATAGTGGATGGTAGGAAATGGGTGGAAATGGATGGATGATGGTGGAAAATGGTGGAGGATGGAAGAACACTGAAGAGATGGGCGTAGGGTGAGTACTTTGGCCTTCTCGGACCTCTGGACCCTCCCACAGGGCTCTGGGAACCTTCAAATGTCAGAACCAACACCTGGAACCTCTAAAATTCAGAACCCCTCTTCAAGTGGAGAGGGGAAGGTATTTATAGGTGAAATGGTCGAGGTGCTGATCCAGTTCACGGTCCTGCTCGCCATAGTCGCGGTCGCGGTTGTGCCACAATCGCAGTAGATCCTGTGGTAGCACTAGATCCTGGGGCCGCGGTGGCCACGGTCGTGGTATATCCTGCGGTCGTGGTGGATCCTGTGGTCACGACTTTGTCTTCTTGGCCACAGTCGCGACATCCTCCATGGTCGCTATCGCAATGTCATGGCCCGAACCCACCCCCACGGGGGCGGGGGGGGGGGTATTATCGGTGGTCAAGTGGCCCACGTTGATGAACCTTCTAATTGACGAGGATGTATTCTGATAAAGGACTGACCATCAGAAATAGGGTCTAAGAAATCAAAAGTTTCTTGGGCCCGCTAGTTGATTAGCGGGCCCACAGTCTTATAAGATGGTGCACATAGTGCGATGATTCATCCACCGTGGTCATGATGGATGGAAGCCTAGCTACTGAAAAAAAATGTGTTGGGGAGAAATCTTAAAGAATAGATGTCTTTTCAGGTTCGGTGCCTGCAAGTCCCAAAATTGGCTAGTTGAGCAACTTTATCTATGAAAATATATAAATTACTAAAAGATAAGAATCTATGGTTAATTTGGGAATATTAAGGCTATAATGACACAAAACCATAAATAAATGCTTAGCATAGATGCCTAAATTTGGGTGTTATCAATAGTCATGATGGGCCAACCTTTCTAAAACTTGGTTGATGAATGGCAAGGGGAAATGATCCTTTTTGGTGGCTGTATTTAGCTTGCGGTAATTGATGTACATGCGCCAGCCTGTCGCTGTCCTCATGGCGACTTCATCTCCATCTCCCCCCGTATGACCGTCATTCCACCCTTCTTGGGTACAACATGGATAGGACTAACCCAATTGCTGTCGCTTATTGGGTAGATGATTCCATCATCTCATAGCTTTATTACTTCTTTCTTTACAACCTCTTTCAACATTTGATTTAGCTTCCTTTATGGTTGAGATAGTGGCTTGGCTGTCTCTTCAAGGAAAAAATTGTGCATGCATAAAGCCGATTTTAGACCTCTGATATCCTCCATAGAATACCCTATAGCTTTTATATGCCGCCTCAGCTCGTCTACCAACTCTTCCATTTGGTCATCTGATAAGTTGGCATTGACAATTACTGGATTCCTTTCTTCTTCATCTAAGGATTCATATTTCAACCCTTCTGGAAGAGGCTTTAACTCTGGCTTGGGTTTCATCTCTTCCTTCTCCTCGGCTGTCTGCTCCAACGAAGCATACTTCACTATTTCAATTATTTCTTCATCATCGCTGGATTCTTCTTCTGGTTGGTTCAAATAATCTAAGATTTCCACAACTTCTTGACTTTCCATGGTAGGATCCTGGCTATTTAGGACTGGCATTAGTGGATCTAAAATTGCTTTATCCTCTTGCACTTCTTCACAATACTAATTATAGCTGTCCATGAAGTAGGCCGACTTAGATAGAGATGGTCCCCTCATGGCATCATGTACCCTAAAATCCAAGTGATCGTTCCCTACTCATAGTGTGATGATTCCCTCATCAACATCTATCAATGCTCTCCCCATTGCAAGAAAAGGCCTTCCAAATATCATAGGGCATCTAGAGTCTTTGACTTTGTCTATTACCAGTATATCACACGGTATGAAAAATCTCTGTACTCTTATCGACACATCTTCTACTATTCCCACTGGCCTTGTGAAGGTATGATCAACTAACTCGATCCTCATCCATGTCTTTACCATGTCAGTCAACCCAAGCCTTTGGGCTAGAGTCATGGGCATTAGACCGATTCTTTCTCCCAAGTCAACTGATCCTTTTCTCTCCATGTTATCTCCAACATAGAAAGGTATGTTGAATGCTCTGGGGTCTTTCTTCTTGGTAGGTAGTTCTGCTTGAACAAAAGACTAGACATCTTTGCTAACTAAATAGTTTCAATGTGATCACCCCTTCTTCTCTTCATAATCATGTCTTTGAAGAACTTTGCATAGGTTGGCATTTCTTCTATCGCATCTAGAAAGGGCACATCCAGGTGAAGCTTCTTTACAACTTCCATGAACTTTTCATACCTCTTCTTCAAGTGTGCTTTTATCAACTTATAGGGGAAAGGAATTCTTGGGGCGTATGGATTTTTCTTCGAAAGAACATCTCCCAGAGGGTATGAGTCCTTTTTCTCTCCTTCTTCTTTTCGGGTGGTCCTGCCTCTTTACCATGGCCAACTTGTTCTTTCCTTCTTGATTCTTCTGTTGCCTTTTCATTCTCAGACCGCTGACTAACACGATTTATTTCTTCTTCAACATTGTTGATATTAGCATTCACCATCATTTTCCCAGATCATAGAGTAGCCATTTTGGTAGTCTCGGTATTCGACGAGATCTTTCCTGAAGGATTTTTTAGTAGCTCGGCCAACTGTTGATCAATCTATCTATGATGAGTTTGCATGTTAGTTAGCACTCCCGAATTTTTTAAAGCACTTTTAGCTAGTTGATCATTCACCGACACTTGCCTCTATGTGAAGTCTAATAGTTGAGCAATCATGTTATCTTGGTTATTGTCTTTTACTTGGCTTAGTCGTGGGCCTTGCCCTTATCCTTTCCTGCTCACATTTTTGTTTTGGCTTTGATAGTTGTTTTTGTTCTGCTAGTAGTTAGTAGTCTTGGTGTATTGTGTTGACACCCCTTTCTTCTCAAACCCCGGGGGAGGTTTGGATGAACTACCCAGCTGATGTGCGTTCTCTACAACTTCTTTGTTGCCGTAACTAAACCCAGGGTGATCTTATCGCTTGAAGTTAACATAGGAGACGTTCTATGTCTCTTCTTCACTTTCACTTTCATCACTTTCCTCGGGCCGAGTATAGATACAGTTATCGGTCCCATGCCCTCCTTCTTCATAGGTAACACACTTCATGACCTTCTCAGTATGCTTCTTGCCCTTGGCTCCAATATCTTTCAACTGTTTGACATCAGTTGCTATAATCTGAATATGTGTGTTATTATCTCCAAGGCCTTGGCTTTAATAGACGGTCCTTCAGATCCTACTTTATTCATTGATCCCCTATCATTCC
Organism: Alisma plantago-aquatica; assembly: GCA_963693085.1. Lineage (NCBI taxonomy): Eukaryota > Viridiplantae > Streptophyta > Magnoliopsida > Alismatales > Alismataceae > Alisma > Alisma plantago-aquatica. The sequence goes on along the minus strand of OY856410.1, from coordinate 1,504,320,089 downwards.
TATCATAGTATATGCTCACTTGTGGCATAGACATGTTGTCTATTATCTTTGTGGTTTTTCTCAGTTTCTTTCTCAGTTTCAGTAGGAGTCATCCCATTATAGAAAGTGGTCATGAGGAACCCCTTACGATAATTATGGTGCGGGCAATCCCTTTGGTACTCCTGGAAATGTTCCCATGCTTCATGCAAGTTCTCTCCCAACTTTTGTGCAACAGAAGTGATCTTCTGCATGTTGTGGATAGTCCTCTCAATAGGATAAAACTTGGTAATGAAGGCATCTACTAGAGGTCTCCATCCATCTATGGACTGGTGAGGAAGGTTGAGATACTATGATAGAGCCTTATCTTCCAGAGAGAAGTTGAAGCCTTTATAGTATATCACTTCTTGAGGGACTCCCCTCATCTTGATGGTATCACATATATTTTTATAGGCATCGAGGTGGTGGTATGGGTTTTCACTTCTCAAATTCCCACAGAAAGGTTTATTCTGGATCATCGATATGACAGCTGGTTTCAACTCAAAGTTTTCTATGTTGAAGTGCAGGATGACGATCGGGCATCTAGATTCATTGACCCTAGTTGCTGCCAGTTTTTTAAGAGTCTTCCCCTCTTCATCATCCTCACTGTCACTATCCCGATCATCGTGCTCTTGTTCATTGTCATGATGGTTGCGATGGTGCCTTCTTTGGCATCGGTAGCGTCATTCTTCATCGCATTAATCTTCTTCCGGATGATCTTCATCCCGATGTTCTTCTTCCTAACACTCTTCTTCACATTGATGACCGTTTGAGTAATGGCCATCTCTGTCTTCATCCGAACTTGCCGGTGGCAGGGGGTTATGTTGAATCCTCAGATTCCGCTCATCCCCAGTGAGAGTACCATCCATGCGAGGCGGCATGGTGATTCAAGGTTGAGGAGCAAAGTCGAACGAGTTTTCTTCCCTCCGAGTTCCCTGAATAGACCGCACAGTCAAGTCAGTAAACTGGACGTGCGAAATGAACTACTCTATACAAACACGGGATAGCAGACTTAATGTGACTATGCATTCAAGCTTATTATTAAGATTGAGGCACAGGAGTATAGTGAGTGGACTCAAGTTCTTAATAGTGTCGTTTTGCCTTGTCCCTGACAATGGCACCAAAAAGTTGACCGGCCTAAATCACGCGTCTAAAAAGGAGAGGATCCAGAGTATTAAGACTATTAATATAGTAACCCGATACTCAAGGCCCCACAACTATTATATGGGGTCTGACGTAGTAATCAGGGTCAAACCAAAGGGACAAGGTTAGAAGGTATTAAGCACACATGGTATCACACTCATATACTCTTGATAACAGATGGTTTAAAAGGGTGTTCCTAAAGGAACAATAGTGCTCAAATCAAAGTAAAAGAAATAAACTAAAGATAAGAAGAACAAAGTGTAACAAAATAAGATGGAAACAAAGATATGGAAGGGAAACTTGGATTGGGTTTCACCTACTAAGAGTTCTCACCAACATGCAAACATCACCTCTCCCTCTCATATAATTACATCAAGACTACAAGCAATCATATAGGTGTCCATTCCTCTCTCTCTTGAGATGAGGATAGATCTAAGACCAAGGACAACCTCTCTCTTGAGATGACTATCCAAAAACTTACAAGGAAGAACTTATGATCATAAGCTTTAGCATTCCAACATTTTCATGCATTCATACTACTCCATAACATGAGATATTAGTGATACTACTCCTTCAAGGTACCAATGATCAAACATCACAAGATGGTAGCTAAGCATATAAGTGAATCATTACAATTGACACATGGAGATAATCTTGACAAGAGTATATATATATTTAAAAAGGAGAGACAATATACATTTGGGAGAGCCTTAGTGGCTAATCCCAACCCAAGTTAAGTGTTTATCCAGACATGTTTATGGGAAGCATAACAAGGTTACAAAGTGATAGATACTTCAAGTTCCATGAAGTGAGGAGGGAAGTATAGTGATATGGAAGTGATAGATCTAGATAGAGAGAGAAGAACATGATACAACACAGTACTTCTTCAGATCTAGATCCAAGAGGTCAGTGGTGTGGACGTTCTCCTTCTCTCAAAGAAGGTCAAGCCTTCAGTCTTCTCTCTCCTCAACTTCCACCTTTGGAGATCCAAGACTGATTGGATGGATGGGAATGAGTCTGGAAAATGGCGACACTTTGTGATCCTTCTAGATCTGATGATTTGATAAGACGTGTAGGTGGCCTATTTATAGGCGTGCTCCACTGACTTAACTCCTCAACTGTGGTCGAGGTTTGATCTTGATCAAAGCCTGATCTTGGTCGAGGCTTCATTGCCATCTTCTCCTCATTCATGGTGGATTAGGTCTCCTTCTCGGTCATGGCCTGGATGCCACACCCTTTGGTCAGACTGCGGTCTAAAGCCCGATCACGGGCTTCATGCCGCGGGTGTGTGGACCGTGGGTGAGAAGAGCACGAGGAACTGTGGGTGTGAGAGGTCGCGGTTGTGAGGCATCGAGGTGATTCTGGGAGGCCTTGACTGCAGGGGGTGGGCTCTAATGGTCGAATGGGCCGCGGTCGAAGTGTCGACCATGACCTTAGCTCGATGTGACCCTGCAACCCAGGAAAAAGTGTGTAAGTGAGATACTTGGCATAATGTGATAAAATAAGTGAAAACAATCTATAAAAGGTATGCTAGGGGAGGTATAAAGTATATGCAAAAAGTGTATAAAATGAGGTGTTATCACCCACTCCCCTAAGATACAAAGAAATATGTGGGGAATTTTCATCAAATCAACATTTGGTACTATACAAGGGGGGGTACAATTCAACTACATGTTTGATGATTGCCATGAGTAGGCCCCTTGTGATGAATAAGAGGGCAACATAGAATGTTCATTATGATAGGAAGAAGACGGAGAACTCGATCTTTCTAGAGCCTAAAGCCCCTCATAATGCCAACATGGTTGTCAGTAGGCCCCCTCCTCTTCCATATAAATGAATGACATGGACATGATGTTCAAATATGGGATACTCCTTAGGGACATCCATGTACTAGATGACATTATGGATGAGGAAAATCCTAGGTACAACATCATTTATAAGAACAAATTGCATATACTGACAAGGGAGGGACCTACGAACCGCTTTAAGACCTAAGGCCTCCATAAGTGATAAGATCTTCAAGGTTCTATGTGGAACTATTATTCAAGAATATATGCACAGAGACAAAGCGGAGCCCATTTTTAATGCAATACCAAGTTTGTTGGCCTAACATTATCAAGACAAGGACAATGCACCTTATATTATTGAACATGCTAAAGGCTTGAAAGCACCAGAGTCATAAAACTAATTACGCTACCACATAGAGCTTTTGACCACTAGTTGTTGATAGTAAGAGATCTGTCGAAATGGTAGATAATAACATACAACTATACCAATGACCCACAGTGCAAAAGGATGGTCTTTAAAAACCCCAACTCCAAGCATATATAGAAAATTTCAATCTAACTAAAGGACTTGATAAAAGGGCCCAAAAAATGGTACCATGAATTGGATTGGGGTTTGGATCTATAATGATGTCCCCCCAACAAAAGCCTAATTTAGGAAACAACACATTCATAGTGTTGTGGATGACTGAAGCATTAAATCGAGGAATTTCATGTGGAGGACACAATAAATGAAGACTTCGACGCATGACGGGGAAAGTATTTCATGTCTATAATCCATGATAAGAGATTTTTCTATGACCCATCCATGGAAACCACTCCCAAGAGAATATACACTAACATCATGTCCCTATGGAAGGAACTGATCAAGCTAGTTCGACACAATCCCACACCACAACAACAATCCTAACTCCACCAACACAACAAGAGACTACATGACAAGCCAAGCCTATGTCTGAAGTAGAAGAAGAGGCCAAAAAGATCATGAGGTACCTTATGACAAAGTCAGAGCAAAAGACTCATCACCTAGATACCTGGTCATTGCAACCTTTAAAAACTTTGACTGAGGTACATGCTATAACTTATTGATGAAAGAGTCTTATCATGAATAGATTGAAAACTAAATAAGAAAGGATTTCTACCATCTTTGAAGGGGAAGATGTCATAAGTGCTAAAGCCATACCTCCTTGAGATTTTCATAATCAAAGGTTACATGAAAGTTAACATAATGACTACTTGTCAGCTTCTTTTAGGTGATGAGCTCGATGACACACACATAGCTAATTAAGAACTGGTAGGAGCCATAATCATGAGGAAGAGGTCAAGAGAATAAGAATGTCTAAATGAGAAACTTAAACTAGATATTCCTAAATTCATCTTCGTCTCAATCTTCATAAGGACCATTGGACTCTACTTTCAATTGACATGAAATCCAAGACTGCCATTCTTTATAGAAGCTCAAATGTGATGTTCAACATGAAAAGAATAACATATCACAAGACTCCTAAAAGTGTGACTGGACAGAAACGTGCATAGGTTGCAACACACATCATTGAGCTTATGAAATAATATGGTATAGGGTACTTGATAGAGAATGAAGATTTTAGTAAGCCATAATTCTATCACAGGAGTCCACAACATACCCCACAATCAAATGATTGTGGCTTCTGCATGTTGTTCTAGATGTAAATCTTAGAAACTATGGACAAGAAGGTGGAGTCATCGCAAGAAGATTATTACCACAACCTACAAGATACATAAGCTATCTAGATTTTGACTTCAAAAAGGAAACCTAAGAACGACATGGGCTAAATATAACTCATTTTCTTACATCTAACCTCATCCTTTGACACTTAGAGTAGGATAAGCTTGCAAGGGGTGTGAACAAGCAAGGTTGGTACATCCTTGAGCACAACCATTTTCTTACCATTTCATATATTCTTTTTTTTCTTCAAAATTTTGAAAATCTTAAAAAATTCTTTGTCATCTTGCACATGGTAAATCATTTCTCATTTAACTTTTGATTTAACCAAAAGGTTAGTAAGAATGATAGGGTTTTTCTTTAGGAAATTTATGATCCAATTTTCTTGGAAGTTATCTTCATTTCAAAACCAGATTTAGTTTTCTTCAAGCACTTATGATCATATTATTGTATTCAGTAAAAAATTCGAGCTATAAAACCCACATAGCTTGTTAAGCAATTGTGTTCTTGTGCCAACTATATCTCAAGACACTACATGCTGCTAAAAGAATGCTAGTTCACATAAGGAATATCTTGGAACTAAGGTGGATCTTAACCCTTTACACTTTCAAGCAATAATCTGAGTCCCCAAGTATAGGTTGGAAGCACATATATTTCATACAAGGAAAAATCTACCCCTTCTAGTGTTAAAAACCCTAAAAGAAGAAAAGACGTTTGGCAGCCCACAAAATCCAAAAAAAATCTATCATCCCATAAGCCAAGAGAAGAAGAATAAAATATTGAGTGTGAATAAAAACATAAGACTTGTGCATGCTATAATCCAAGGGTAGTATTAGCCTCTGTATAGCTGCACTTAAGAACACAAATATCTCGTGACCAGTTACAATACCTGGAAGCTCTACAAACAATCCCTTATTCTTAAAAGGGTTTTCAAAGGTGTTGCATTCCTTACTCTAAACTTATAGTTGAATGATATGTAGAAGAAAAAGTTACACACCAACCTTAGCCCACCCTACACATTCTCTTGAACACTAAAAAAATAAAGCTTAGGAGTAAAGCTACCTTGTGTGAGAACAAAATGCAATACATGTAGGGAAGGGAACTTGGAGTGGATATCACAAAGGAAGAACTCTAACCCAAAGAGAGGGAGTATCAGGAAAAAGGTCATGAAAGCATGAATTTTTGAGAAAGATCCCATGGACCCAACTAGAAATAAGAGCAACCAAGTAAGGATCCTGAAATAGATTTGGCACGAAAGCATGATAAAAACATCATGAACTTTTAGATTAACATGCCATTTTCTGTCACATTGTATTTTGATTTTATTTATTAGCTTGAGGACAAGCTAGACTCTAAGTTTTTTTTTTGGGGGGGGGGTGTGACAACATCCAATTTTGTGGATGTTGCATGCCTATTCTATCCTTCATTTCCTTTGTGATCACAAATTTATGTAGAATTTCTTGTATTTACTTTCATATTTTCCCTATTTACCTTTGACAAATAATAACTTCCTATTTTTATGTAGGAAATCATTGGTTCCAATTTATGCAACCAAACCATCAATATATGCTTGATAATAAGTAGGGGATCTATGTATTTCCATAGACATAATAATATTGTTGGTTGTTGGCACTCGTAACCCAACCAACTGATGGAACTTAGTAGGCATAGACCGATCATCTATAACCATTGTCCAATAGCCCTATGAGTCGTCTACCTAAGGAAGCCCCGGTTGAACAATCTTTTGATGGTTCCACAAGACACCATCTTCCGATGGATGTATAGGCAACCATTAAATGATGGTCTCACTAACATAACCTTTTGATGGTTGTGTAGCTTCCATCTTTAGATGGTAACTCTGACAGCAACATCAAGTTACTTGTTGTCTACTAGTGGTCCGACTAGGTATTGACAACTGACGATTCTCCAGCTAAGCATCAATCAAAGTATCCACATATAGGCATCAACCAATGGCCCAACTGGCATCACCAATTGAAGTCTTCACTTACCATCGTTAATAGATGGACCCACTGAGTTGGTGTCTACCAACAAAACTTTTATGAGAGGCACAATTTGCTAAATGTGTGCCCTAAGGCACATACTAAGAGATATTGGGACACAAGAAAAGTCCCATCCCTATCCTTGAGTGCCTCACTGGTTCCTATAAATAGGGACCCATGACTATAAAGAAAGCACCTTAGTCCATATGACAAAGTGTTGTCTAGTTCTCAACCCACTATAGACCGTAGGAAGAGTAAGGATCAGAGTATGAGCTTCTTCATCACAATAGATAGCTTCCTAAGGCCGTGACAACCTTTCATGAGAGGAGAATGACTGCTAGAGCCATCATCTTTGTTGCCAATTCTACCATCATAAAGGAGGTATCTGTCGACCATCATGATCCCATTATGGATATTTTGTTATCTGAGTTTCTCCCTTGTTCCTAAATTTATTCACTCCCCTTCCATGTTCCATCTTTTTACGGATTTGTTCATCCATAAATGCACATTGAGTATCATGAACATGAGTGGCTAGTCCACATACTTGGGTTGGGAGTAGCCATCAAGACTCTCCTAACATTAAATATTTATATTCCATTGAATGTATATACTCTAATGCCTCACTTGCATGATCAACTACCACTGTAATGATGTTTAATTGATAATACCTTAAAAGACTAGTATTAGTTTAACTATAGAGTTATGAAGTAGTATGAATGCATGAAAGTGTTGGAATACTAGAGTTGATTATCATATGTTTGTATTTTGATTGTTTATTTGACATCTCAAGATAGAGACATGCTATTGATGTAGATCTAACTTGATCTCACAAGAGGAGGGAATAGACTATTATGATGATTTCTCATAAAATATACTAAGGGTATACAATGGGTGTGAGTATTGCATGTTGATGAGAGTTCTTAAATGGTTAAACTCAACCTAAGTTCCATCCATATATTGAAACATACCAAAAGGATCTACACTCTATTTTTCTTGTTAAATAGGAATTAGTTTGTGTTTGTTATCTTATTATTCATTTGGTTACTTTGTTCCATAAGGAACACCTTATATATCCTTTTAGTTTGAATTAGCTAAGCTAAAATCTCAAATCCTAAATGCCTTGTCACCGTTGTCCCTGTATTTGACCCCACTTACTACACAAGGCCCGATATTATTATTGCGGGCATCTAAGTATCATGCTATAAATTTAAATTCTAATTACTCTAGATACACCTCCATTTTGGATGTGAGATCATTGGTGATCTGAATGTGAAAAGATGCTTAAAGAAATGGACAAGTTATAGTAAAATAACAATAAAGAAGAAAGGCATACAAAGAGGAAGGAAACTTCCTAAGTCTCATCATATTCCATCACCGCTGGATGAGGGTAAAGATCATAGAGGTGGAGAAAAGCATAACCAAGAGCGTTCAAGCATTAGTACAACAGACCCTGTCACATGCCCAAAGTGTTGCCAATAAATATGAGGTTTCCAATACCATAGTGGCAACCCCTGAATATGGTGCCATAATGGAACGAAGATGATGCATGATGGGAGCCTTCTATCAAACAGGAGAAAATTCTAAAGAAAAATATAGACACAAAAACTTCCCCTGGGCAATAACCAAATGTATCTAAAATAAATGGGAAACAAAAGTTGAAGAAGAAAAGAACCAACAACATGATGATGTAGTGTTGACATACATCAAATTCAAAGAGGCCTTGGGGAAAACAACATAATGCTAGAGCAAAGACATCCACCCTATGATATGGTGGGGGAAATGTAGAAGATGTGATGAAAATCTTAGAGTATCTTTTTCATTATGAATCTCAACCACCACCATTTCAAGACACTTACAACAAATTCATATTCTACCCACACCGAGAGACATTTGTTGAAGGGGCCCTACAAGTAGTCAAAGAGGAAGAAATATGTGATAATCCATGTCATGGAGATTGGTCATCAAAAAATTATGACGGCTACATGCAATACTTTGACAATGCTCCCAAGAGGATGGTCAATTGTAACATCCCAGGATTTGAGACAATAAATAAAATGAACTTAGAAGGAATGATTGGAATACCCATATCACCAAGGTACACCTCTTTTTTAGGGACACCATTACTAAGAGCCTCATAGTTAAGTGTTCTTAGCTTGAAGTAGTACTAATACAAGTGACCAGTCGAGAAGTTTATCTCGACTTGTGTGTGAGTGAGGACAAAGCACAAAGTTAAGGCCAGTGGTGGTTTGTGGGACCCGCCATCATTCCTGAAACTCTACTAGAGTCTTGGGAAGTGGGCTCGAGTCTCAAAGAAATGATAATAGAGTCACGACCCCTCCACTAGGTGGTGACCCACATGGGAATGTGGCATGCTAGTCTTGAGCCATGAGGTCCATGCATGTTGGAAAGGTCTATCGATGGTGATGTAGCCACCCTAGCACTGGTAGTCATAATCATGAGTTGCGTTTCCATGAGCCATTTGAGCTCTACACTGAAAAGGGGAAATATTATGAGGCCACATAGTTGAGCCTTGACAAGGACATCCTAATTCTATGTGGGGGATATTTTGTAACGTCCCAAGATTGAGACCTAAGATAAAATGATCTTAAAAGGAATAATTGGACTACCCATATCACCAAAATGGACCTCCTTTTTAGGGTGCCCATCACTAAGAACTCAAAAGTTAAGTGTGCTCATCTTGGAGTATTACTAGGATGGGTGAATTTTTAAGAAGTTGATCTAGGCTTCTGTGTGAGTGAGGACAAAGCACACAATTAAGGCTAGTGGTGGTTTGTAGGGACACTTGCCATTCCTGAAACTCTACTAGAGCCTTAGCCGGTGGGCTCAGTCATAACACCAATCCAATTTTTCAAAAGTAAAAAAAATCTCATGATATGAGAAGGCCTAAGACACCACCTCTTCCATAAAACTAGAAGGATATTAACACGAAGTCCTTGTCCGGAATACAAATAAGATACATACATTCACTCACTAGCTTTTTAAATGACAAAAAACTTAGAGGGGATGTTTTGTATGTAATACATGGACACATCTTGATAAGATACGTTTTTTAAAATGCATTCAAGGCATTCACTTCAATAAGCAAAATATTCTTCAAATTTCTATGTGGCACCATAAGTGAAGAATTCTTGCACCAAGACAAGAAGGGGCCCATTTTCAATGAAGCTATAATTGTATCATCCCACTTACGCAAAAGAAAAGAAAGATGTGATGTCAGTCAAAGAACAAATTGTAGTATTACAAAGAAATAGATGAACAAAAAGTCATCACCGTACCATAAAAATTTATAAAGATCATTTCTTTCTATCCATAGTGGACTTAGTGGATTGGCAAGGCATGATACACAAGTGTAATGTAAAATAATTAATGAGCAATAAAATTCTTTTTCGTAACTTGGAGGCCAAAACATACAAAGAATACCAATCGAGCTAGAGCAGTTAATCAAAGCGACCGATGGCTCGTACAAAACCTAGCTAGAAGAATTTCACAATATATTCAAATGTCCCCCAACAAGTGTCTAACTCAACGGATTATGCCTTCAACATTTAGGATTGATGGAAACTTTTAACAGGAGAATCCTTCTTGAGGATATAATCAATGAAGACTCCCATGGGTTTTGTGGTAAGAATGTCATGAAGGATATCTACGATGGGAGATTATTTTATGCCCCCTCCATGACTATGATTCCAAGGGATATGTATACTACAATACCCTCACTGAGAAAAAAGCATGGAGGGAAGAGTTGGAAACTCTTTGGACCCAATCAGATTAGTAGAAACAACATAAAGAAACCCCTTCTCAAACTGATTTGAAAAAGAATCACTCACTGGATCTAGCTTCACAACAACATAAGAATCACTAGGAAGACCACTTTGGATAGATACAATAGCCAAATGACATCCACGTGTAATGTGCATACTAGAAAATAGGTTTATCCACAACCAACAATTTCATCAGAGCAACATATAAGTCCACAACATGACCAACAATAGTATGTGCTTGTAGAATAAACATAAGCTAAAGCAGTCGAAGTCACTCAACCCATAGTTGAGACTAAGAAAGAGCATATGTCTTAGAAGATTCCATAGGAACAACCACAACAGACACATTCTGCGACACCTTTTTCCATACAAAGTGAGATTACTCAAAACAAAGTGTGGAATTATCACTAATAACAATATTATCACAAAATAGGGTAAATTAAAACCGATGACATGCCAGGATCTCAAGCTCAACAAGACACAATTGGAGGCATAAAATGATGCCACTATATTTCATTCATAAAAAAGTATTACACTTCATTGCACATTGGCTATTTAGCCACAACCTGTTACAAATAATCATCTGCTCACATATACAAACTATGTCTGTACCACTATGGCTTACAGATGTACAACATTCACAAAACTCTCCCAAGGACTTGAGTGTATAGGGACAACACATATGACTCTATGACTAGACACAGATTGCATATCCATGATCCACTAGCTATAGCTCTTTGTATTATCAGATTGAACTACAAGATCTCTGTCTCAGCCTGTCCATCAACCCAAAAAAATTGGATCCCACGAGGTGAGACCAAAGTCCCATCAAGAGATATATTTCTCTGGCAACATCTATTATAAGCAGTGATAAGCTAACAACAATTTATACTATTAACAGATAAGTAGATTCAGCTAAATGATATAAGCAAGGTAGTTATCACTGTTTAAGCAGTTCAAGGATCTACAACTAAGCAATAGATAATCTTATACTTCAAGAAGGAATATGAAGAGCACATACAACTGTTATAAAATACTCAGTATAAGAAACACAACAAGGGGGTCATCCAATGTTATTCGAATGTGACCCTAAGCAATAACACTACATGGCTATGTTACATCTTTAATTATAATGCCCTACGGATTTGAGGCGTACCACTCAAATCCAACTGACCACTACTAAGTCAAAATTAGAACCATACAAGATCAATGGAAGAGACAGACTCCATGATCATCACCAACACTACTTAGTCAGCTTGAGTCAGCAGCGTAGTGACATATACTCAAACTACAAAGACATCAACTTATAACCGCAACTATAGTACTATAAAGATAACAACTCATAGTCAAAGCTATGGTCTTGTAAAACAACTAGCCTTCCGTATACATGTCACAATGCTAGAGAAGAGATTCACACATGGAAGTTCTATAATAAAACATCATATCACTTAATTCAACAATTTAAGGATATAGGGAGATATCTCCACTTGTATCCTGCATATTCAACAATATGTGCTCCGAGTTTCCTGTAGGAGTTACTCATTTCACCATACAACAAGATACTAATGCTGAAGATGGATCTATGGTACATGGAAAATACATTATTAAGGTTTCACTTTATTAGTTATGCCAATTGGGTGAATTAAGGCTCCATCATATAAGTGGACGTACAAACCCTAATTCAATCTAGCAAGCATAACTATGAAACAACCTTAGAAGATATAAAATGAATAAGGTGTGAACTTGTCACATCATCTCATGGCAACACTGTCTCACTATCTTAAACAAGGCCATCAACATCACCACTTGTTGACTCTGCCATTTCAGGAAAATCATTATGAACACATCACTGGGGATAACAATCCCTCATTACATCATTGGAGGATACACCTCTTATTAGGCATTAAGCCTTCATTAGGTCATAAGACCAATTACATTATTCTTAATACTCATTGTATCTCATCATGCCTCATCAGGCATATAAGAAACACATGTTTCCCATCATATATACATCATAACAATCATTAACTATGACAATCATTTTACCTGCAAGGTTAACACTATAAAATAGAAAGAGAATACTCTCAACAAATTAAACACTTTAAGAAAAGTAAGAAATGTATCATATATCCCCCTCAAATTAGGGTTAGGGTTATGCTTAACCACATAGGGATCCCAAAACATGATTTATTTATCAATCTCTAGTTTCATTGCCTCCCACAAGTTTGGAGTGAATTAGGGATTTGCACTATAGATTGTAACTAAGTGGGAACATTCACATATTTACAAATTTGAGTGTACCTCATCAAGGCTCATGGCCAACATCTAATATCATGTAATCATCTTGAAAGTATTCACAAACTATGAGACTCAATTAACCTACATGGTAAGAACCATACCCATTGGGGAGAGGAAACATCATAAGATGATAATCACTTCAAGAGAGAAAAATAAACACATAACATGACCCAATATTAGGGTTAAGGAACATGATTAGGGTTTCACTTGATTAGATATTCCAATTGGGTATCTTTTAATGCATAAATCAAGTTACAACATATTAACCCTAAACATATTCTATAAAAATTAAGGATAGTGTACAACTTCAAAAGATATAAAACGTACAGGGTGAGAAATTGTCACATCATTACAATACACTTGCATCATAATTATTACATGACCATAAATATCACATCACTATGGAATATCAACCCCTCAATTCTATCTCTAGAGGATTTCACCTCAAGCTCTGCTCAAGGCAGTCAATAGGTCATAAGTTTCACTTTACATAAAACATGTGCAATTAATATCACAATATATCTCAACAATGATGTATGCTTATAACCACCACCATGTATTGTGCAAGGTTCACCGTAGCATTCTCTTAGCTATGCACATTCATCTCACATACAAAGTTAGGATTTCATACATGAGAGAAAGAAACTCTATTTATAGAACAATAATCTCCAAGTAAAGTAAGCACATACATCATGTGAACATTGGATTAGGGTTAGAGTTTATATGTAATCAATTAGGGTTTCATATCACTATTCACCCTCTAAACCCTAATTCCATCACCTCCCATATTATTTGAGAGCTCTAGAGTCAATCACTATGATTAGTGATTAACCATTTAAGGTCACATCATCTCATATAGATCAATGCTCTATGTATTCACCATATATACATACATGAGTATAAGTGTATAGACCCATCACTATACATGTGTTACGACCTAGACACACTCAATGTGTCACGACTGCAACACTATGTTTGGACCCAAGAACATCATGGTGTAGCACCAAGGGGTGTTAGAATCAAAGGACTTGAGTGTCTCGACCTCAAAATCGAAGTGTTTCAACCTCCAGATTTCAAGGTGTTTCAACCTTAACCATTCATGGTCTCAACCCACAAGTAGATAGTGTTTTGACCTCAACCACATGTCGTGCATCAGCTATGAAAAGGTTCATGGTCTAAACCATCATCTTCACATGTGTTTTGACCCTAAACATACAGGTATTGTCCGTAACACTTTTGTATGGTTGCTACCTTCAAAACCCTAAAATGTTTCGACCCCTTAGCATGCATGGTCATAACCACACATAATCTTAGGTGTTGTGACCTCATGCAACCTGATGTCACAACCTATGTGCTGTCTAGCCTACTACCAAACAAGTCGTAACACCTTTGCAGAAAATAGGGAACACCAAACATTTAATCCAAGAACAAGGACCCTCCACAAGGGTGTTCTTCAAACCCTAGAACAAGATCATAGAAGATCATATTGATGATCATGATTAAGGGTGTGGAAATTAGTATTCTCACACATGAAACTATCATGAATACCATCATTTTAACTAAATGACATAAACAGAACAAAACATTTCCATAAACAATGAACACGAGATCACCACTCATTACTCCAAAATCTCCAAGTCGAGTACAAGGATTTTAGGGTTTACAAGAAGTATACATCATTTTTAATATTCAACATAGTTCAAACTTAACTATCATTGTTTCCTCTACTAAAAAAACATATTTTAGGATCTATACCAATAACATATGAACAACATATAATCAGGTTTATGTTGCACATAATAGAGGATGAAGGATTTATATAACCCATCTATAGTTGATGTTCCAAGCCTCCTTGGTCTTAAGCCCCAAATAAGAAAAGGAAGCCCCAACTAGATCCAAACATTTGACCACTATATTTCCTTCAAAAATAGAGGAACACTGTGGTTAAAGAATAGTCCAGGGAAAAGAAAACCCAAACCCTAACTTCAAACTAAGGTAGAAGATGAAGAAACCCTAGGTTATAACATGATTTCCGACCCAAGAGAAGAAGAAATCACCAAGAGGTATCACCATGGTCCATCCACAACCCTCTTGATCAACATGGAGGAAGAAGAAGATGAATAAGAAAGGGGAATCTAGATCTAGGGTTTGAATCACTTACCAAGAGAAGAGATTCTCCAAGAAACCACCACTAAGAAGATGATCTAGCACCAAATCCACAACATGCAAGATGGATCGGCCACCCTAGATTCAAGATCTACTACTTTTTACTCCTAAATCTCCAAGGTCAGTTCACATTCAAGGGAGGAAGAAGAGAAAGTCAAAAAGTCTCTTACACATGAAGAGAAAGGGATATATATCCCAAGGGAGAGAGAGAAAGCGGTTGGTGATGTGTCACCATTCTAGATCGCCCAAGGATACATGTCCTTTGATCCCATGGTATTATCCTCTTCCATATGCAAAAATAATAATATTTCATATTTATCCAAACAGTGTAGGGACCTCATCTAGGTTGCAACACTTTCAAGCACATCTTGTTTTGACCCAAAACCCTAATTCTCATACATGCATATGTGCATAGTCAATATACTAAGGGATAAGAGGTGTTTCTACCATTAGCATGTTTAGGTAAAAACCACATGACCTTAGATCATATGTTGCAGTCTCTAATCTCACCCAAAAGTGGGGTAGTGGTCGCAACACCTAAACCCTAGTTGATCACTACTTCCATGTAGCAAACCCTAGAAACCCTAGAACACTATGATGTGTTTCATCACCAAATATGATTCAAACAAGGTGCCCCATGTCAACATATTCTCTCTCATAGAGCCAAAGTACAAGTAGAACTCTCTACATGTGAAATTTTCCAAGTTAACCCTCACTTATGGGTAAATTGCAAACTAGTCCAAAACAAACACTTATATAGCAAAGATGGTTGAAACCTCAATCAAATTGAACCAAAGTGAAACCAAAGACCTTTCACGTTATATTAAAGCATTCCAAAAGATTAAATTAAAGTTTAAGTATCTCATTATATAAATTAAGCACAATTTCGCATTAAGCTAGGTCAGGGGCCTCACACGTGTGAAGGTGTTTGACAATAAAAATCAACTTAAAAGCAAAGAAATACAAGAAGAAGTCCCTGTAGTCCATCACGAGTAGCTAGAGGGAAAAAAGTCTTCAAAAGTGAATTTGAGGAAGAAAATGTACTAGGTGGACCAACATGGACAATAAATCAAATTTTTAGAATTTTAATAGATAGATATGTGCTATCCTAAGACTTGGACCTCCCTGGAAAATATAAAAGAAGACAAAGAGCATGGGAGTGTTATATATCAGTGAGGAAGCATATGAATTATGAAAGAATACATCCTAGATATCTTAACAATTAATGGCTACATAATTGGAAATATTGTGTCATGCCATTCCTTACTCTGGGACAACCTCCCAGATGTGCATATGGTAGGATTTCTACTATAAGGTGACCTCATGTTTAATAAGGATTACTAGGGAGAAAGAAATTCTTATCACATGGTTGCAATCTATTCCACGATACATATTATTACTACTCTTGCATGATAACCACTGAAATGTTCTATCTATGGACACAAAATCCATAAGTGTAGTATTAAATAACAGCTCAAATGCACAATTTGATGAAAGGAAGTATAATAATGTAACATGGACGTAGATCATCACAGAAGATAAAGAAAAAGTGTATGCAACTGTGATCATAAATATGATAAAGGATCATTGGATATAAAGAAATATTGGGAAAGTAAGAAAGGACTTCAAGAAGCCACAATTTTGTCATAGGTGCCCTTGACAAATTGTACAATCCAATGACTACAACACCCACGTTCTTTTATAGATATATGCATTAGCCCATCTGGAAGAACTAGTAGAATACCTATAGAACAAGGACCACCATTGTTTGTGTGGTATTTATGATGCTTAGTTTCTCCACTCACACTAGGCAAACAAGGGAATGCATGATAACATCTAAACCTCTCCATTCTACACATAAACTCTTCTTTTGACACTTTGAGGACAAAGTGAATGATAAATTTGTGGATGTAAACATGAAAAGAAGGTACTTATTTTAACTCTACATCATATTTCCATTCATCTATAATTCTTATAGATATATCCTTTATCCTAGATGGTTTTAACTTTCTTGAACATAGTATATTTGAATGTTGAGGCCTATTCTGAGCAGTTATTAATATGTGGAGTAGATAGTTTTGAAAATTAGAAAAATTTTAATTCAAAATTTTGGGTGTATTATTCACTACTAATGTGGGACCTAACTATCTCTGAGCTATTGTCATCGATATTATTTTCTTAAGAGAAATAGTGGAACCGAGTCTCTACTTGAATAAACATGTTTTTTTTATGTTGACCCTATTTCAAGATGTTACATGCTGTCAATAATGTCCCTGACTCCTCAAAAATAAAATGAGAATGAGGTGGATCTTATACTTAGTTACACTCTTTAAGTGATCATTCAAATCCTCAAGTACTGATTGGATGTACACACACCATCAACCAAGGTAAAAGCTACCCCCTCTTAGCAAAAAAAGGCTTGACAACCCACAAAACCCTAAAAATCCAAAAAACATGAAGATGGAGAATAAAAGCTTGAGTGTGGATAAAAGCATGATAGTTGTGCTTTCTAGGAGACAAGGATGTTTCTCATTAGGTGTCTTGATACGCTCAAGAATAGAGATGCATGCTGATCGCTAGAAGTATGTAGAAGCTCAACAGAATAACTCCTTGGACTTTAGTGGTGATCACTAAAGTTAGAGAAACCTAGGGAAGTGAAATGTAGGATGTGAAATAATTGCTCTAAATACAACATGCCTAGACTTTAGGGACCATTCCTAGTCATACTCATGGTGTGCAAAAGTGGTTCCATAGAATCTAGGATGAAGGCATCAACGAACAGGCAAGGACACCCCTAGACATATGTCAAGGATGGACTTGAAGTGTCGTTCCTTGTTCCTTTGAATTAGATGATATATTGTGTAGAGAAGGAAATAGGCTCACAAAAGTAGAGTTTTTTCAACCAATGGATGAAGGTTCCATAGAACAAACCCTCCTTTGAGGTTGGAAACTTGGTACCTTGATAGCAACAAAGGTGGAAGCATATTTGGTGAACATTCCTCAACTGATGGAAATGGTCAAGAGTTTCTTGAGGTGACAGGTCTGGAACGAGAGTGGTAGAATGGTAGTGTCAATGGCAGATCCCTTTTTCTAGAGGAGAAGGCCTTATATTTATAGGCAGAGTTTAGGGTTTGGAACCCTCCCATCTGTCATGGAGTTAAGCCTATAGGCCGCTATGTAGGTGAAGAGACAACGAAGGGAGGTAGATGAAGGGCTTGTGATGTTCAATATCTCTGTTGGTAGGTGAGGGGTTAGGATGACCATCAGAAGGCGAAGAAGAAGTCCCTTCAGAAGGTGAAATCATTGATTGTGGAGTACAAACCTTCCTTTAGTTGGTATGTGTAACATCCTAGGATTTGAGGCCTCAGATAACATGATCATAAAAGGAATGATTGGACTACCCATATCACGAAGGTGCACCTCCTTTTTCGGGAGCCCATCACTAAAGAACTCCATAGTTAAGCATGCTCAGCTTGGAGTAGTACTAGGATGGGTGACCAGTTGGGAAGTTGATTCTGCTTGTGCATGAGTGAGAACAAAGCGCGCAGTTAAGGCTAATGTGGGTATGTGGGGGCAGTCATCATTCCTGAAACTCTACTAGAGCCTTGGGCAGTGGGCCCGGACATTACAAATGGTATAAGAGCTAATTCCCCTCCAGTAGGTGGGCCCACATGAGCATGGCATGCCATCCTTGAGCTGTAAGGTCCGGGCATGTAGGAAAGGGATGTCCATGGTTGACGTAGCCACCCTTGCGCTGATATTCCATGATCGGGAGTTGGGTGTCCATGGGCCATTGTGGGTCTACACTGAAATGGGGATGAGATTATGAGGCTTCATAGTTGAGACTTGATGAGGACGTCAAGAGTCTAAGTGGGGGAGATTGTAACATCCCAAGATTTGAGGCCTCAGATAACATGATCATAAAAGGAATGATTGGACTACCCATATCACCAAGGTGCACCTCCTTTTTCGGGAGCCAATCACTAAAGAACTCCATAGTTAAGCGTGCTTAGGTTGGAGTAGTCTAGGATGGGTGACCAGTCAGGAAGTTGATTCTGCTTGTGTGTGAGTGAGAACAAAGTGCGCAGTTAAGGCTAGTGGTGGTATGTGGGGACAGTCGTCATTCCTGAAACTCTACTAGAGCCTTGGGCAGTGGGCCCAGTCGTTACAGTATGTGTCAGAGAACCATCTAACGGTAGACACTAAAGCTCCTTTAGTTGTGCATATGATTTCCATCAACAGGTAGGCACTGGACAACCATTGGTTGTTGGCCATCAAAATACATGTTTAGAACTACCTTTGATCATCGGGTGTAGAACAACCATCAAAAGGAAGACTGTTGGATTTCCTTTGTAAGGTGGAGTCAAAATAACCATTGGAAGGTGGACATAGCACACCCTTCAGAAGATGACCATTAGAGAGCAAGCATAGGAATTCCATCAAATGTTGATGTAGGTCAACCATTTTTTGTTGAGCATATAAATACCATCGAAAGGCGACCACCGGTAGGTGAGTGCGGGCTTCCTTTAGTTGTCAACAAAAGGAAGGATAGAGTGATATAAACTTAAGGTTTTGTATAAGTAATGCAAACAAATGTCTTGGTAGATGCAAGCCCAAACCAATGGCATGGCAGCTATAATCCCACCTAGGAGACTATTGTCTTATGCCGAAGGGTTTGAGCCTATGAAGAGTCAAGTAATGGAATCATCAACCAATGGAGGGACAATGGAAATATAGTCCATGTTATCAAAAAAAATGTTGGGCTACCTAGTCAGTTAGAGGGACCACCACCTCCTACACTCCTACCATGCAATGAAGCTCAAACCTTCCAGGAAAACCAAGAATTAGGATCAAAACCCTATAAATGATCATAACATAAAGAAAACCTAAATGCAAGCTAGTTTTAAGATAAAATGATGGAAATGAATGCAAACCTAGGTTGAAAATGCAAATAAAACTAGGATGAATATGCATTCATAAAATAACCCCAAACTTAAACATTGATCATCCTTGAGTAGCAAAAATATGAAACAAACACCTAATGAATACTTTCAACCCATGAGATTACCTCACCTTCCCATCATGCTCATTTCCATACAACATGATATGGTGAAGATTCCCAACTTTTTGAGATCACACTTGACATCTATCCATGTCTTCATTTCTAATTTTTCTTCTAAAAACACATCCACATCACATTTCCCAATGCCAGGGACATATAAGAGTTCTCATGAAAGTTCAGAGAATCACACTGAATAACAAGTATGCATATGATATGACACCAATGTACATGAAAAGGAGATAAAAATGAGACATTTATTACGTCCATGGGTGGAAAATGGAGAGAAGGGGGTTGTAGAAGGAATATGCAGATGTCTCCTCTATTTGACTCGAGATTGTTTTTATTTGTGCAAATACATATATTGTAGCATTTTTCTATCCACATTGGTATCTTTTCTTTTAATGGTACACCCCTATTACATAGAGAAGGGTAAGGAAGAAGAAAATAGAGTAGGGAGGGGTGTGAAACCCCACACTTGGAGTTCGGCACCTTTTATGCCTTTTTATTTTCTTTAAGATGGATGGAATGTAAGAAGAAGGAAGAAGAAGTGTTGTAGAGGGGTCAGATAAATATGCAACTTCATTTACATTTTAGTGAACCTGATTGTTCTCCTAGTTTCATTGTGCTCAAATAGTGATATGATAAGGGGAAAAATTGTGATTCTATGAATTTGTTTCACTAGTCATTAGAAGAACGATTTATTTGATCCCTCTCAGTTCCTCAAAACATGATGTTTTCAGTTCCTAGACCACATGGGGTGATTTCTAACCATTGGTTGTTTAAAAAATTGGTCATGCTGAGGTGTTATTTTAAGTAAGGGTAGTTAAACAACAAAAAATTCATGGAAGAAAATAGAAATTCAGATATAAGTCAGCTAGGTAATGGCTTTGTCTACTCTAAAAAATTCTTCTTTTGTTTTTTTTTTGAAAAATTTAAGCCTAAATGCAATGCCTGCTTGCAGTAATAAGATCATAAGTTACAAACAAATAGGTGTGGGTAGAGAGTAGAATATGTACCACCCATCCTCCACCCCAAACATATATATTTTCTCATCCCTAAGCAAACACTAAATTCAAAATGGAGGGGAATAACTATGTTGGTCGAACCATGAGTCCTGGTTTCTCTCCATTTAGTAAAAGTCATTCACTTATAGTAAAAATTGTTAGAGCCAATGATCTTATCATTAGGTGTATAAACTACAAAAATGCAATATGAAGTAAGATCTATAAGCAACTAGAAATGAATGTAACACTTGAGTTGTCTCACAAGAAGCACATTTGTTTAACATCAATGGCTTGGCACCTAAAGTTTAATCATGATATGTTGGAGGGCTTGCATATCAACGATAGTGAAATAATGTTTGAGTTGTTTTCCTTTGACTGTGAATTCTCCAACCTTCTCGTTGCAAATTATAACAACTCCATGAGGAAATATATGCTTGATAATGAATGGGTCGGACCACTGAGTCTTGAGATTTCCTAGAAAGAGATGGAGATGAGAGTTGTGCAGTAATACTTGATCCCCAACCTACATATTTTTCCTCTTTAGGTGGCCTTTGTGCCACGTCTTGGTGTGCTCCTTATAGATATGCGTATTTTCATATGCCACCACTCATATCTCTTCTAGCTCTTATAGCTGAAGTAGACTATTTTTCTTTGCTACATGGAGGTTTACGTTGGGCTTCTTGATGGCCCATTGAGTTTTGTGTTCAAGATCCACTGGTAAGTGACAATACTTCCCATAGATAAGATGAAAAGGTGTAGTTCCCAAGAGGATCTTATACGTAGTTCTATAAATCCAAAGTGTCGTTTAGCTTGGAGCCCAATCATGCCCTATCCTACTAACCATCTTTTCTAGAATAGCTTCGATCTAATAATTGAAATCTTCTACTTGACCACCAGTTTGAGGGTCGTATGGAGTATCCACATGACTAGAGATTCCATTCTTGTGAAGGAGGGCTTCAAAGCTACATTCAAGAAAGTGCAACCCCATCAAATATTACAATGTAGGGACTATGAAGTGTGGGCAAATGATGTCCTTGGATAGTTGAAACATCAACTTGGAGTGTCTAGACTTTTTGGGTATAGATTTGACCCATTTTGGAAATATAATCATCATTGACCAAGATGTACGAGAAGCCATAAGAAGAAGTAAATGGACCCGTAGTCCACACCCAAACGTCAAAATCTCCACTTCTTGCCAAAGGTCGAGGGGCATCTTGTCTATATTAGAAATATTACTAGATAGTTGGCATTGATCGCAAGAGTTGACAAAGATATGAGCATACTTAAAGATAGTAGGCCAGAAGAAACCACATTGGAAAACTTTAAACAAAGTTTTCTTGGAGCTCATATGGCCCCTAATTGGGATAGAGTGCCAATGCTATAGAATGATGAGATATTCCTCATCAAAGATGCACTGGTAGTAAAGGTTTTTTAAATACAATTGGAATCGATAAGGCTCATCCCAATAGTAATGGCATATGTCAGACATGAACTCCTCCTTTCACTCCTAGTGCTATCTAGATCACTATAGGAAAAGTTAGCAATAATGGCGGAAAAAGTTGATCGTAAATGTGAATAAGTTTGTCGTTAAAACTATTAATGATGAGAAAAAAGTCGTCACATCTTGTCGTTATTGGTCTTGCCGTTAATAAAGATAACGACGAAAAATTTCAGTTCGTCGCTAATGCAAATCATGACGACTTGTATAGTTTGTCGTTAATAGTTTTAACAACTATATTAAATGTCTGACGTTGATACTAGTTGTGACCACACAATCTTGTCACTGATACTAGTAACGATGGCTGGCAGGCTTGATCACAAAGGTCAATAGTGACTCCTTTTTTCCATTGTGACTAGCAATAATGACAAAAAAACTTAATTTCTAAATTTGTCTATCATGTTTGGAACACACTAGGATTCAAACCTAGGAAGAACGAACACGTACGTAGGCATGGGTTTAGCCAACAGTCTGTGGGCACATAAAATTTCCAACAATGTAGGGCACAAGTCAAAATATGAATTAACTCACAACATATATTAAGATCCTTAATTATAAAATTGTTGCAATAAGAATATACAAAATGGTAAAATCTAAGGAAGTAAAATTTTAGAGACAATAGTTTTTTTTATTTGTGAAGTAATGGAGAACATGTACTATTAGGAGGAAGAATGGTAGGGGGTAAGGAAATATTTTTGTGGTGATGGAAAAGATGAAGAATAAGGTGTCTTGGAGGTTGAGAGGGAAGAGAAATACATTTAAGTGCTACTTAAGATGCACGAGTAAGAGAAGGGGGAGGGGATATAGAGATGTAGAGAAGCAAGAAAAGAGGAGGCACATGGACAACACTCTGCTAAATTAGAGAAAATTACACATATATGTATATGAATAAGATATTTCTAAGGAACTTTTATACACATATAAACCATGTGATGAGTATAAAATACATGAATTCACTAAATTATGACATACTCAATGTAGTAAGTAGTAATATATAAAATTAAATATACACAACAATAGTCAATACATGATGCACTAGTGGTACATACTACATAGTGCATGAATATATAGTAGCGAGCGGTACATGATATATATGCAATACACTATACTTTAGAGGTGCATGCTACGTAGTATAGAATATACATTATACAATAGTAGGTAGTACATGATGTGTACATTATACAGTTATACGTATTGGATAATACAATGTACATCTACATAGTTAGTACATTAGTTGAACACATTACAACACAAGACAAATTAACGTATGAATGTATAAGCAGTATAGATACAAATATAGTTTATTAGCAAATATTAATAGTTGAGTCAATAGCATAGCAATAGTGTATGTATAAATGATAAATATGTGATGTAGGTGCAGCAGTTCATACATATAGATGTAACATGGGTGCAACAGTACATACATACAGAGCTTGTATGAAGTAGGGATGATTTTAATGCATGTAAAACCCAATTAAAAATTAAAAATGCATACTTACCTTGGTTTATAAGAATAAGTTATGTTTTAAAAAGCAAAATCAGTGTAGTACTGCACACTAGTTAACTATTGTACAATATTTAGATACATATTTAGTTGTTTAGTGTGATAGTATTATATTAACATGTTAAATAATGTTATACAATATCGATACATACTAACAATTAAATTAAATTTCATTTTGGGTCCAAGAAGTGGGTTCAAAACCCAATTTTCACATGAGCGGCCTCAGGCGGGCGCTCAGAAGCAGTACACAAGCAGACTGAGTGGGTCTGAGGTGGCCGCTTAATGGAGATCTGCCTGACCACTGCCTATAGCCGATTTTGAGTGGCCAGGGGTCTGGGACGCCTGAGCGGCCGCTTAAGCAGGTGCCTGGGCTACTTTTCAAAACACTAGTTTTAACTATTGATATAAAAATGTGAAAGCATACAATGTTGTGTGATAGCGTATCATAATATGTAATCTACAAATGTCTATTACAAGTATGAATGATAAAGTCTAAAACAATGTCCCTTGGCACAAATCAAGTATATTCCTTTGTCTCTCAAGGGGATAGTGGATGGTGTGTTTTGGTGTCCAAGCAATAACATTGTCTTCTCAGTCCGCTTGACATACTGACTGGGCAAACTGGGAGGTGCATGCCTGAGGGAAAGGGAAAGGGATGTCCCACATGAACTTTGGAGATTGATCAGGGATAAAAGATGACCTCCAAAATTGTCTCATTTTTGAAACAAAGGGGGCGGGGTGCTGAATGCGAGCACTCTGGGTATTGTGGGCGTTGATAGTAGCTGGCGATGGTTGTACATGGACGTTGCAGTGTGGGCGAATGGTCATTGTGGTCTTGGGGAAGTGTTGTGGGATGGCAAGGGGGAGTTTTGGGGGGTGGTGCAAAGACATGTTTGTGCAGATCGAAACTTAAACATTGTTGAGGTCATGGCTGCGAGGGAGGGGATGCTACTTGTGGTGGAGACTCTTGCCTTGGGAGGAAAGTTGGTATTATGCTCAGACTCGCTGAATGTGGTGAAAGCCTTGAAGGACACAGAGAAAAGACCTGACTACTGGGGTTTGATAGTTGATGACATATGTAGCTTAGCCTCTAGTTTTCTTTCTTCTATGTCTGTTCATGTAAAAAGGGCCCATAACTCACTGGCTTGGGATGCGATTGACTTGGGTGGCCATAGTATTAGACAAATGTTGTATTCTTTGTTTCTTGACTCTATGCCTGTTAGCTGGCGACAATGATGTATTCTTTTTTTCTTGACTCTCTTTATGAATGAAAGGAAGTGACTTCAAAAAAAAAAGTCTAAAACAAATTTATGTTTCAAAATTTGGTTCAATACACCATATTTACAAAATGATAAGGCCCAATATCTCCTAATTTTGTGAGATCTAAAGATGTAACTTCTAATACAATGTATGCAAGTCATAGGTAAAATCAAGTGGATTCAACATATATTATTTGCATGTTTGAGTACTATGTGTAAATTGTTGGACAATTTATATGTTTATTATAATAATCAAATCGATTTTATATATTTATTATGAATAGATGAAAAGCACTTACATTTGCATATTCAATATGTATAAAGGAAGAGTACTTACTTTTTCAATGCTCATATTTGATTTTTCTTGCACCAAAGAAATGAGGTGTTCATAAAAGTGAAGAACGTTTAGAAGAAGAAAGCCATATATATTCCAGTCTTGTAGCTACGTGTAACATATCATGTGAATATCATATGTCATCAATTACTGATAAATGAGAACCTACAAAAGAAAGTCCAATGTATTAGAAACACAATACATGAAATGCACATATCTCCAGATGTGCGTCGGACACATAAAGCTGAATGTGCAACAAACACATATCTCCAGATGTGCAACAGACACATCTTCCGGATGTGCTACAGGGCATATTTTCCATATGCTCGCTTGAAAACTAAAACAACATATACATTGTGCGTTCAAAAACAAAACAACGTGCGTCTAGAAGTTTAGGGGATGGAGAGGGTTTTCCAAGAAGTGTTTCGATACAAGACTTCACTTGATCTTTTCCATGTAAATCAGCAAAAAAAACATAAAAATACAAAGAAACACATGACCATATATTGAACATAACTATGAATCTATATATATTAAAGAAAAAGAATGAGTTAGTTTATGATTTAAAACCTAAATTTAGAAGAAAAAAGCATATAAAGATGAGGAAAATACAAGAAGAACAACATGCATAGAACAACATTTGATTAAACTCAAGTGAAAAAATGAACCTCATGATCATCTAAACAAACTGATATTCAAAAACTTAATTTTTTTTGCATGGGGGGATTTTAAACTCATAGATACATTTCATCCACAAATAGGTTGTATAAAAATAGGGTAGCATGACCATTTACCTAGAAAATATTATAGTATCAGATTGCCATTTCTTTAGGGTAAGACCTTGTCATACATCTTAAGCATAGAACAAGGAGAAATACATTGCTGTGAATAATGAAAATCTGAAAGAAAAAAAAACACATGTTGAATTTGAGGTTGAATTCACAACATATGACACAAATAAAAAATGACTAGATAATACATGACTTGTACAAGCATGTGGAAATTATGAAATCAACAAAAATAAACAAATTAAGGAAAACAAAACTAGATGACATGATAATTTAAACATATAATGTGTGTAGTAGTAGATGCTTACCAAGGCATTACCAAGGGTAGTGCTGATCTATAGAGTTCAAAGGAAATGGAAATAGCACCAATGCATAGTCTACACAGACGGGTCAAATAATGAGTGTGCACCTATCATATAATTGTTGGGTTTTAGGGGAGGTAGAGAAAGCAGCGGAAACAAAAATTTCCTCCCCAAACCCAAAACAAGGAAACATGTCAACGTCTATACAATAGGAAAGGATGGTTTGTGGAATCATACCTTGTCCCGAGGCTTGCTCGGTGATAATACCTCATGGCTTGTGCGGTCTTCACCTCCGGTCTTGGACGGTGTCTGTGCAGCTCCTGGTCGCACCAGGACTGACGGGATTGACAGATGTCCTCCAAGAGGTAGAAATCTCCCACATCTGAAATAGTCCACACAGACCACCTAGAACTCCAATCTCCTTGTCTCACAAAGAATTGGAAGGAGTCGCACCCTCCTGTCAGCGTACTAGTCACTGACACACTCTCCTGCGACCACTCACTTTCTACAGTTGTCTTTCCCTTACTGTGACTCCCTTATCGAGTAGCACTTGCTCGGGCTCTCTCAGTTACCAAAACCAGAGAGAATGACAACTTTCTAGAGCAACTGGTTGCACTGAGTTGTACTTTGAGAAGCCCCCAATACCCCTATATATAGGAGGGTCATGGGGCATGGTTCTCTATCTCGGGAAATGTGGGACTAAAGCAGGAGTAGAAGGGTTCGAGATTTTCCACAAAAACAACCAACTGTGCAACCTGAACCGATCGTTTCATTTATGAAATGGTCGGTTGGGGACCTAAGCCGGTCGGTTGACACCTCAACCGATCAGTTGGGACCCATGAAACGGTCGGTTCACTTCTGAACCGGCCGGTTCATGGTCCTGGTCTGTTCCCGATTGACTTTTCCTCTTTTGTTTCTAATTGGTACCAAATACCAATCCTTGTTCCAATCAAATTGGGCAAGTGAAACGAAAAGAAATTTCTCACCAATCCTACTTTCCCAACTTGCTCGGTTGCACCAGTTGAACCGAACTTTCAACACATGAACCAATCATTTTACCCTGTCCATGAGCCGATAGACTCACCACCTGAGCCGATCGGTTCACCAAGCTCAGCCGATCAGTTCATCACATGAGCCGATCGGTTGGGAGTGCAGATTGTACAGAAACAGTCAATTACAGTTTCAATCAATCTGATACTCTAATCAATCAGTCCAACACCTTGAACATTATGATACTGAGCTATCAATTGATTGAGTGATTAATTGAACTACTAAACTCCTTTAGTAATCAATCTAAACATTGTTTGTGGACAAAACTCCTCTTCCAGGTTAAATCCTATGTGTGTGACCCTGCAGGTCCATTTCACATTGGCAGTGAAAGTCCATAACACTTATGACTTCACAAGCAAAGAGCGGTGCCTAGTCACACATTAGTGCTACCCAAGTGAAATAGAAAGTTGGAGAACAACTTTCAATCCTACAATCTGTGAATGGTGTTTTAGTGAATGTATAATTTCTTTGTAACTGATATCCCGAATGAACTTGAGGCATGGAACAGTCATCCTATCAACGTTCATTCACTTTCTTGATCTCAGAGTAAATTGGAAGAGATATGTATGACATCAATATCACATACTGATTCACACATGCGTGTACGCCTTTCTCAATCCTACTCATCAAGTGGCCATGGATATCAAACTCCCTCTGGTGGGACAAATCCCATATCTATCACTCACCCCTCAAAAGCCCCATGTGTCAAAGCCACCCAATCATCACCTTTATAACAACCCATGTTTCAGGACTGCGTTTGATGATGTCAAAGTGTGCCCAATGACATGTGTTGAGTGTAGTGATTTCAGGTCAAAGAATCACACTCACCACCATCACTGTGAGTACTGACTGTGACTACCATGTCATGGTTCCATGTGTCAAACTCATAGTGGGTCTATCCGGTACACTTGTTCTCTAACAAGTACCTATGTGTTTGGTTTGATATCTCTATATCATGACTAATGATATTCTGTCATCAACCAACACCACAATATAGTCTTGTGTGTCATTGCTGTCTATCTACCTTCCACAATGACATCTGACTAGGGACATAATGAGAATGTACAAACTCTTAGCATTTGTATGATCTCATCGTTCAGGTCCTGAAACTGAAAGCATACATCATTGAGTACTGTCATTCTCTAGACATTCAACATGTTCTATCACTATCTCATATGATTAAACCAGAAAGAATTAGAAGCTTGCCTTTTATGTTTATCAAATCAATCTTAATGTATCCCACCAATCATCCCATGATTGGCTCTCAAGGCATACATACCAACAAACTCCCACTTGCACTGCGAGCCAATCACCCTTGAATCATATTCATAGTGATCTTCAAACATGTCCCACATGTTACTGTGCTCTAGTGCAAACATAGTGAGTTATGGAAACACCTTACCAAAGTCAGTATAAATTGCATGCCTCACATCGCTTCGCTGTACGTCACACGTATGAGATGGAGTTGCCGAAATATGCGATCTAGTATTCCTTTGCTAACCTTTAGCCACATTGCATGATCAAGGATTCCATACTTGTCATCAATGAGCGGAATATCTATAAGTTCATCTCATGAACTTCCAGATCCATATAGTATCCACTGTTGTTCTCCAACACATAGATGCTCGACATTTCCTTTTAAATGGTTTTATTGGAACACTTCCAATTATCAACAAACTTTAACTTTTATATATCCTATATATAATTTGTGATTAATTTTCTGTCCTTTTGGAAGTTGGCATCAATGTAACTCTTTACATTGAACTCTTCCTTATCTTCATAGAACTAGTACTTCTCAAGTGCTTATGAAGTTCTCATGGTATTCCAGTAACCCTTACTGGAAGTAGACATACATCCACTCGTCATGTCTCACATACAAGTTATCAGGATGAGCACATCATATTGCAATGTCATACATACAAGATGATGAATGCATTTTGTTCTTGCCATGTCGATACATGCAAGATAATGGGATGATTACATACATGAAAGATCCATATCTATTCTTAGTGTCCCCATTCTTCATAAGAATTGGACACTTGGCCTTGGGATACTAACTCCATGTAACATGGACAAGTTTTCTCCCACTAAATCTGTGCATACTGAACCCTTCAGTACATATTGTCAATGTATGTTTTCTCTTTTCAGGTCAAGAGGTTTTTGAGAACTATCTCTATAGGTCTCTATTCCTATCACATAGGAAACATCTCTATCTTCCTTTAAGATAATTTCCACTTTTGGATTTCCATTCTAGAACATTTCCATTTCACATCAACATGTGGAATGTGAACACACTCCCACTAAATCATAGATCCCTTCTTTATCTTTGACATATCATTCAAACCCTTTGAATATATCATCAAAGTAAAGATCCAATTCTGAGTTACTTGTACTCAATCAATCACATTGATTAGTCCATTGTAACTTATATACTTCATTTGCATTAGTGGATTCATAAACCTTATAGGTTGTGTCACGTACACATCCTTGTTTTATTCCTCATAGGAATGCGGTTTTAGTATCCATATGCCAAATGTCTTAGTCATTAAGTTGCAATCAACAAGCATCATCCTTCTCAAAATGTTATCCATGTGTCTTAACACTTAAGATTCATTTGCACTTATGGATTTCATCCAATGGGTGCTACAATCAAGGTCATTCCTTATGGTTCACATGGATGTCATTTAGGATGTAATGGTCATAAACCATTACTCAAAATTCGGTTCCTCATATTCATCTAGATAGTTGACTCATCACATGAACAACTTATCACATAGATAAACGAGGTGTGTCCGTCAAGGATATAAGAACTTACAACTCCTTGTGATTCTTAATGTCCTTTATTAGTGTAGGGTATTCTTTTATTAAGAATAATTCAGTTATTTGATAATCATTCTCTAACTCCTTAGAGTATGATTCCTTCTTGATTTAGACATCACCATGCCTTAATCATGAGTTCACTATGATACACTATCATAATCACTCATAAGGTTCTCAAACATTTGGTCCAAGTATTTCATTCATTGATCTCATCAAGAATTAACACTTTACCAAATTTGCACTTCATCAATGATAATCTTGAACACTTCAAGATATTCATATTGGTATTTCTCTAAATACCATTTGAAGTATTAGCATTTGTTCCAATAGGTATGTAAATACATCACATGTATTATACCTAATAGGATAATCATTCTCCCACTACCATTAGTGAAGATTGATTAATCATGTTCAAGATATTCATGTCTCTTACTGGTTCTCTAAACAAAAGAGTCTAGATTTATCCATCACATGGAAACTAGAAATGAATTTCTCATGATTGATGCTAATTTGATTTTTTGAGTTATCTATAACTTTTAGGTATCATTTTATCTTATGCATATCAAATACCACAAGATAAATAAGGCATTGCCACAAAGATCATTGAAACATCTCTTTATTGATTGCCACCATTGTCATACAATATGCAAAAATAAAGTGTTTCTATCTATTGGCAAATATGAAATAGTAGTTCTCAACTCTATTTCGTGCCCTTTAGGCTGAAATAAACTGAAAAGTACTCCTATCTATGGCAGCAACACTTGCTCCAATGATGGGTACTCCTTTCTTGGTCCTTTCACAAAGGCCATCACTTCTTTGTGGATATTGCATATCATATATGACATATCCATATCTTGGTATCATATACCTCAGATAAAGAAGCGGTTCATTTCATGATACTTTAGGTGGAGATCTCCATCCCCTCCTTCATCTTCTTTTGTTCTTCCAGATATAGAGGACAATTCCTTCATACACCCTTTCCCCATGTGCCTTGAGGTTGAAGACGGCTTGGGCTGCTGGCTAGCATCAGAACACTTCTTTGCTTTGCCCTTGCCCTTAAGACTTACCTTTCATTGATCTCATCAAAGATTAGGGTTAGTCTTTCTTCATATTTGCCTCTACTGTCCTCAACATGTCCAACAACTTTGTCAACGCTTTTCAAAGTTGTTCATGTTGTAGTTTATCATGAACTGTATGATTCTCGCAACATTTGTAGTATCATACCAATAGCCAACTCTTGGCTCAGAGGGAATCCTTCTTAGTCAGGTCATACCCAATCATATTGAGTGTGTGAATACCTTACTGGATCTCCTTCTGTCATGACATACTAGGACAATGTCTTGGAGACATCATATGTCTCATGTTGTCTCTGCAACTCATAGTTTAGAGAACACAACATCAAGCACTCCTCATCAATATCATCCTCGGTATGCTTCCATAAGCATACTTTCAGCCATTGATGTGGTGGGATCGAGTTCATCTGGTTCTGGTATAACTAGGACTTAGAGCTTTTGCTCTTTGATTGAGAACGCTTCTCAACGTCCTAACCAATAGTGGAAATTATTCCCATTTAACTTGTCCTTTTCAAGGACCGATTGCAAAGAAAAGTGATTATTGTTTGTTGTCATTTGTACTACAAAAGGAAATATGAAATTTTAGTCCAAAACTCATTTTTGACTTATTTGATTGATTTGAAAAGTTGACGATATAATTAGGCCTTTAACTAATTATCGCTCCCACTATTTTACTTCAAATTGATAGCCCTCACCATCAATTCGGAAGATTGCAGCGTACAACCTTCTAATGGGCAAGATCCTGAAATCCTCTAAGTCATGGACCAGCTTGGGCTGTCACCCACAACTTAGATCTCTCAGGTAGGCAACTCTTGCCAATTGCATCATATGAAACTCTTGATAAGATGTCATATGCAACTCCTTGCCATGAGCATCTCCATGCCTCAAGGTGCTATATCCTATCTAGGTCACCTTGTTAAGTCCAACCCAAAGCCAACACGATGAATATGCACCCTTCTAAGGCAGACCCACACATTCATCCTTCACGCTTCCATGAGATAGACGGTGCACCATGCTAGGGCGTGCCCACACTTGGTCGATCAAGCTTTTCACGTGTGTCGCATTTGGAAGGCATCTAAAACTTAATATTTAATGAGGGATTTGGTTTTTATATACATATACATATCCAATCACCACAATATATAGTACGTATCATATACATGCTATATCCCACAAAAACATGCAAAATGATAAAAGCGATGATTATAACCATCCTAATGTGATTCCCCGAGCCAAGAGGAATCACGATCATCTAGGTCTACATCACACGCAACATGTACAAGATGACCTCTGTGCTTTGCCTTTCTGGGTTTGATCAACTCATCACATGAATGATCGGCTCGCCATCAGACTGGTCGGCTGGGTGCCACCAGCCGATCGGTTGGCTCCTCCAAATGATCAGTTCACCTGGTCGTCGTGCATCTCATCATGGCCGCCACCCGCTCGTCTCACTCCTCGAATCGGTCATCAACCGAACCGCTCACTCCTTGAACCGATCATCTCGAACGTCAACCGATCGGTTCACGCCTTGAACCGATCGTCTCAGCTGTCGTCAGGATGTCCTCCGTTCTTTGACATAATAGGAAATAAAATTCTATCCTATTTTACATTGTAAAAAGAGAAACCTCGAGCTACATTTGAGGGGAGAAAAGGTAGGAAAGAAATCTCGAATTATTTCGAGTTACATCAGGAATAGGAGAAGGAAGATCGGTGCGCAGACCGAGATGCAAGCAACCGCATACAACCATACACAGATAGGGTTTATTGGCCATAACCACGCTATACATCCACCACAAAACTCGTTTAAGGGTGACACGTATCGAGTGCATTCATAATACATATCATATATGTAAATTGGGATTTGTGGATTTAGGATTGGACAAGCATAAAGCCAATTTTATTCACATCATATGCAATAAATAAAGGCGACAAACCAAAATCGATCATATCGATAATCCTAAAGTATAGAGCAGTTGACGTGGCTCTGATACCACTGTTGGGTTTTAGGGGAGGCAGAGAAGGTAGCAGAAACAAAAATTTCCTCCCCAAACCCAGAACAAGGAAACACGTCAACGTCTATACAATAGGAAATGATGGTTTGTGGAATCATACCTTGTCCCGAGGCTTGCTCGGGGACAATACCTCGTGTCTTGCACGGTCTTCACCTCCGGTCTTGGACAGTGTCTGTGCAGCTCCTGGTCGCACCGGGACTGACGGGCTTGACAACTGTCCTCTGAGTGGCAGAAATCTCCCGCCTCTGAAGTAGTCCACACGGACCACCTGGAACTCCAATCTCCTTGTCTCACAAGGAATTGGAAGGAGTCGCACCCTCCTGTCAGTGTACTAGTCACTGACACACTCTCCTGCCACCAGTCGCTTTCTACAGTTGTCTTTCCCTTGTTGTGCCTCCCTTATCGGGTAGCACTTGCTCGGGCTCTCCCGGTTACCAAAACCAGAGAGAATGACAACTTTCCAGAGCAACTGGTTGCACTGAGTTGTACTTTGAGAAGCCCCCAATACCCCTATATATAGGAGGGTCATGGGATAGGGTTCTCTATCCCGGGCAATGTGGGACTAAAGTAGGAGTATAAGGGTTCGAGATTTTCCACAAAAACAACCAACTGCACAACCTGAACTGATCGTTTCATTTCTAAAACGATCAGTTGGGGACCTGAGCCGGTCAGTTGACACTTCAACCGATCGGTTGGGACCCATGAAACGGCCAGTTCACTTCTGAACCGGTCGGTTCGTGGTCCTAGTCATTTCCCAATTGACTTTTCCTCTTTTGTTTCTAATTGGTACCAAATACCAATCCTTATTCCAATCAAATTGGGCAAGTGAAATGAAAAGAAATTTCTCACCAATCCTACTTTATCAACTTGCTCAGTTGCACCAGTTGAACCGATCGTTTCAACACTTGAACCAATCGTTTCACCCTGTCCATGAGCCGATCGACTCACCACCTGAGCCGATCGGTTCACCAAGCTCAGCCGATCGGTTCATCACATGAGCCGATCGGTTGGGAGTGCAGATTGTGCAGAAACAGTCAATTGCAGTTTCAATCAATCCGATACTCTAATCAATCAGTCCAACACCTTGAACATTATGATACTGAGCTATCAATTGATTGAGTGTTTAATTGAACTACTAAACTCCTTTAGTAATCAATCTAAACATTGTTTTTGGAAAAAACTCCTCTTCTAGGTTAAATCCTATGTGTGTGACCATGCAGGTCCATTTCACATTGGCAGTGAAAGTCCATAACACTTATGACTTCACAAGCAAAGAGTGGTGCCTAGTCACACATCAGTGCTACCCAAGTGAAATAGAAAGTTGGAGAACAACTTTCAAACCTACAATCCGTGAATGGTGTTATAGTGAATGTATAATTCCTTTATCACTGATATCCTGAATGAACTTGAGGCATGGAACAGTCATCCTGTCAACGTTCATTCACTTTCTTGATCTCAGAGTAGATTGGAAGAGATATGTATGACATCAATATCACATACTGATCCGCACATGCGTGCACGCCTTTCTCAATCCTAATCATCAAGTGGCCATGGATATCAAACTCCCTCAGGAGGGTCAAATCCCATATCTATCACTCACCCCTCAAAAGCCCCATGTGTCAAAGCCACCCAATCATCACCTTTATAACAACCCATGTTTCAGGACTGCGTTTGATGATGTCAAAGTGTGGCCAATGACATGTGTTGAGTGTAGTGATTTCAGGTCAAAGAATCACACTCACCACCATCACTGTGAGTACTGACTGTGACTACCATGTCATGGTTCCATGTGTCAAACTCACGGTGGGTCTATCCAGTACACTTGTTCTCTAACAAGTACCTATGTGTTTGGTTTGATATCTCTATATCATGACTAATGAGATTCTATCATCAACCAACACCACAATCTAGTCTTGTGTGTCATTGCTGTCTATCTACCTTCCACAATGACATCCGACTAGGGACATAATGAGAATGTACAAACTCTTAACATCCGTATGATCTCATCGTTCAGGTCCTGAACCTGAAGGCATACATCATTAAGTATTGTCATTCTCTAGACATTCAACCTATTCTATCACTATCTCATATGATTGAACCAGAAAGAATTGGAAGCTTGCCTTTGATGTTTATCAAATCAATCTTAATGTATCCCACCAATCATCCCATGATTGGCTCTCAGGGCATACATACCAACAATAATATTGATCATCGTCACCCAATTTAGAAAAAAAACCTACAAAAAATGACATATTAGGAACATATTCCATCAAAAAACATATGGCTCATGTGTTAACTTCATTCATTTTTATAGTTTTCATAGTTGTTACATGTTGAGTAATTAATTTCAAACTTGAATCATGTTTTTCTAGGGTATCAGATACTGACAATGTGAAAGAAGAGATAATTTGAGAAGTATTGGAACTACCCAACATCAAAATAGGTGCATTTTTTTAAAATAAATTAGCACAACCATATTAATAAACATTAAGAACCAAACCTCAAAATTTAAAATAAATAATCAAGGGGTAAGCAGCGTGATGCTATGCTTTGTTAATATCCATCAGCTCCCAATATACATAACTGCACCAAAGTGAGACAAGAGGTAACCAACATGATGCAAAGATTTGATGGTATCCATTAACCTCCGATATATATATAGTTCGATAGCCAGAGAAAATATATTAAGAAGTCATGTCTTCACGCAATACCCTACAAACCTAAGAGAAGAAGGTTAGGATGTGGTTGACATAATCAATGGTACAATCAACTTAGAGAACAAAGTAATCCAAAATCCCATTTTTGAAACAATATTCTTCTCTTTCTTGGCTTAAATTGAAAGGTCCTATTTAGATAGATTGGCCCTTGCTTATTAATAAATTTAGTATCACACATAGCACGTACTTGTAATAAGAAATATATGAAATAAAAATAATGGGATTTTAATTAGATAGGCAAAGACAATGTATAGAATCTTGAAAACATTAGATTCTTTAACCAAAGAAGATCCCATGTGATATCAACTAGATCAGAACAAAGGTACATTTCACGATAAGATATGATACTCTATTTCAATATCACAATCAAATGAACTTCATATCATAAGAGTTATTCAAGTTATAAAGGTACTGTGAAATAATTAATCAAATATTCACAATCAAACTGGTTGCAAACTTGCATTTTCAATTTAATAATTAGGCATGATATTGTTTCTCTCTTATGTAACGACATTGCCAAATATGTAAGGAATTGATGAAAGGGAAAAGAAAACAAAAATGAATTGCATGTATGAGAAAGTATACTATACAAATTGCAAACTATGTAATGATTAATGACATTTTCTAGATGAGAAGAAATTACAATCATCTTATATGCTACAATGATTCGTGCACAAAATAAGAATGTCTGTAAAAGAAATCTATTTTGTTTAATTTAAATTAAATAGAAGTTGGTAGGCAACTGCATGCAACAGTGACTTGCCTCTACTTGTTTAGGGGCAATTAAAATTTGTCATGATTGAGATAATCATCATGAGAAAAATGAATGCTACTATTTGCATTTAGGATCGTAAGAGCCTGAATAGCTTGAGTACACACAAGCTGGCGCCACTTGGAAAGGAAGACAAAAGCATACAATGTAAAATTTGTATGACACAAAGAACCAAACACTTGAAAGGTGTCCCAAAACTTCAGTTTGTGATCATTTTGCTCCTATGAAAAATCAATCAGGATCATGAGACATGATCTCTAGATATACCTATTTAAGGATGCCTACAAGACGATAATGATCTTGATTCTTTCAACAATAATGGCTTATCTGGAGAGGGTAGGATAGGATGAGGTAGAGAAGGCAAGGTGGAGCTAAAACACATCTTTTGTGGTCGCGATTGAAAGTGCATCAATGTAGGAGGATGGACATCGATCTTGACATTTATCTAACCAAATACTTCAAATCTGGGCACCATCGACCTGGAGAGGAACTGCAGATGGAGCCAGTGGGCACCCGTCGTGGTATCTCGGTGGCGGTCCGGAGCCAATTGAGCCGTAGTGAGTTGGGGGTCGAGAACCTGGGCGATGTCAAGCTGAAGCAGGTGGTGCCAGTCCGGTGTACGGAGTTGGTGACCTGGGAAACATCGGGCTGGAGCAGGTTGGGTTGGAGTAGGTTGTGGGAGGAATGACGGAACACGGGGCTGCACATTTACAACAGCGAACAATGTTCGCTTCTAGGGCTGGGTAGTGGGCATCGGGTGTTAGGATCACGCTATTAGTATTTTTTTAACTTGATTATTAGTTTTACTGATATTAGGATATTACTTCATCGATCTCAAGCTCTCCTATTGATGGGTTGTAAATGTTTTGGGATATATATTTTTGGGCAATAAAAATGTTAAAAAGAACCAAAACACTTTAGTTGTCATACTAAAAAAATGTGATTTAGACCGTACTAAATGAACAAACCATAAGAAGTTCATAAAAATATGCACAAAACATGAGAATAGTACATATTTAGGATGTATTGACTTAGATTTAATGGAAGGAAGTGAGAAGTTTTAACGACAGAAAATTTACATGATTAACGTCAGAATAAACTTTTCTTCGTTATTGGGTACACCTATTGCGGCAAACATAAACTCTTGTCGCCTTTTGTGTAGCAATTACATCAAGATATTAAGGTGGTCGCAAAGCTTGATATTAGTACCCCAGTTTCTTGTAGTGGATGAAGGACTCCTGCAGCTAGGTAGGCCACAAATTTAGCATACCACATGGTGAACGTACATACCTTCAACATGTGGTCATCAGACAGAGAGTCCATGACAAGATCATACTAAACCATGTGAAAGATAATATAATACCAAAGTGCATTAACATCAACA
Source organism: Alisma plantago-aquatica (assembly GCA_963693085.1). NCBI lineage: Eukaryota > Viridiplantae > Streptophyta > Magnoliopsida > Alismatales > Alismataceae > Alisma > Alisma plantago-aquatica. Next base: position 1,504,281,620 of record OY856410.1, on the reverse strand, counting down.
ATATGAAAACATTGTGTTTGTCTTCTCGGCATGAAACATGAAATAAATGAAAGGAGATTTGTTCACTAAAGGGACTACATGAACATGCAATGAAAGAAAAAAGATAATATGGCTACATAAAGGGAACCTGTCCATGCTCTGAGCTTTTTCCTAGTAATCCACTCAAGGAGAGTCTAGGTGAGCATGTCTCATTGTCCATGCAATATCCCATAGGGATTCATCAACACCATGGGTCAAAGAGAAACAATCGGTCAACAAAATGATGGTACTACACCTTGTCATTTAACTATCACAAAATAGGATTTAGATATATAATAAATTGTAGGAAATAACTATTTGGTGGACTAATAGCTAACAAGTAGGAATTCCTTATCAATTTCAAGATGGCAATCATTTACAAGGTTATCAACTAAGAAATGTTCAATATCTCAAATATGCAAATTCAACCAGGCTATTCACAAAGTAGATCAATTTCAAGTTATTAAACTTTGACAAGTTTTAGCACCTTACTATCATATCTTCTATAGGGATAAGTACCTTGTTCTCACACTCTAGGAGAGAACAATACTAGTGCCTTATTAGCTATTCCTATTAACCAAGGGACAACTAATATCCATCAATTGTGAGGGTTGTGGGGTAGTTGGACCATTCAAGTGAGACTAAGCTCCATAGGCCCAAAGCCTGAGTGACCAAAGTCCAAAGGGAGTCAAGATTCCATGAGATAAAGTCTAATGCCAAAATTTTATAAACAATATTTCATCAATCACATAACAAGGGTGGTGAACTTCAAGAGACAATAAAGGTTTTCAAGGATATTTGAAATTCACCACGAGTCAAGATGTATGTGAGAAAATCAAGAGAGAAAATAATTCAATAATAAAAATAGAAGATCTAGTACCTAAAACCACAAGAAAGAAATCAAATATTTACCTAACTAGGGTCCAAGGAGCTATGAAATTTCAAATCCTAACAAAAAGGAAATACCCCATGTTATAATATGATCCTTGGATTTGGAATTAGTTATTATGTTTCATTAGGTGCAAGTCCATACTTGTTCCTTTTTGTACATATTATAGATTTTAATACTACCTTATGGTGATAGTAGATTAAACCAAGTCTTTGCATTCATAATTTATATATCACATAATGTCCCTCTATGTCCATCTTATATCATACATTAGTACATGTCCAATATATGTATACTTATACATAAAATTTGATGATACATATTGTACAGTTGCAAAGGGGTAATTACTTACTAAGGTGTAGTTTTCATATTCATGGGTTTCAGAATAATAACATAATTAGAAGTATTATACTTAATTTTCCCAATTTATTTCTTAGCATCATTATTGGACTAATACTTTCATAAAATACACCATACATAAGATCAATCATTCTTAGTCCAACTATTGAAGAGTATGGCCTGAATCTTTGATTTGTACAAATTAGAGATTATCCTCACTATATGCTTAACTAGAAGATTCATTGACTTAAGGTTGAGTATTTAGGAAATGTATCTTAGGATAAATAGATTGTATCATTAAGTATTCCCTTAGGTCTTCATTAATGTCTTATATTTCCATTATTTACTTTATATTTCTTTTCTGGGATCATATTCAAGTGCTTAGACAGGGTTTAATTCATAGCTAATGGTGAGTTTTGACATGTATTATAGTATTAAAATCATAACAATATGTTTCTAGGTTATACTATGTTTATAGGACCATGGTTATATATTATCTCACTGTGTATATTCTTCATGGTCAGTGTTATATGTAATTGAAGAGGGGAAGTTGGGTCTTTGTACCTCTTGTCGGTAATAGTGAGGGTAATTTGCATTGTTTGCTTAGGGGATCAAGGGGACCGACTGAGTCATCATTGCTGCTCTAGACATCGGTTGTCACTGTCGTGAGGGTGGTGACTTCGACATTCTAGTGGCTGACTAGAGCATTGTGCTAACTGGAGAACTTGGTCTCCTAGGGAGGTGATCCATGTAGGAGGCAGTTGAGGAGGCTAATTCATGACTAGAAAGTAATGCATACAAGTGGTATTGGTTTCTTAGCTCATCATAGGGAAGGTGGTGAGGGAGTCTAAAGGTTAGAGGTGAAAAAGAGGGTGTTGTCGGTGTTGATTCAAGGTAGCTTGTTGATAGGATGACTAGGGGTATTTATAGGTCAAAGGAGCATAGGGTTTGCGTTTGAGGGTTAGAGGCAAAATTACATGCATCTTCAATTTGGTCTAGGATGGAGTGGGGCCTTGAAAAGGGCTCACTGACTATTTTCTTATAGGTCATCGAACTTTAAAGGTCTTTGGTGTCTTGGTTCTTTTATTCATAAATTGAGGGCCCAACTATTTCTGGGGGTGAAGAACAAACTTAGGGGATCCTATACCAAAGAGGGAGGGATTGTAAGGGAGAAGGATTCCACACCATTACTCTAGTCTGTATAGAAACCATCATGAGACAAAGACACATACATGCGGGGTAAGGGATGGGTCAAAGTTGTAATGACCCCACCTCCCGGTAACCCCCAATTAAGGGAGATCAAGAGGTCCGAGCCGTAATCCCAATTTCCCGGATCAAAGGTTTGACAAATAATCAATAATAATTATTAAATTCTACCATGACTATAATGAAAGTTGGAATAAAAATAAAACTTTGCATACCTTTTTTCCAAAAACTTGGATATCTAACTTCTATCCACCTCTAGACTCTATTCTAACTAATCCTCCTTGCACTTTATTTCTTAATTTCACAATATGCCATTTTACTGTTTGTCCTTTTCAATTTGTACCTAAAACGCCGACAAACAAAACATCGGTCAGAATAAATGAATATTCTGGTATGTGGGGGAAACAATAATCACACAATTATCCGTAACAACATATTGCAAGCAATTATGGTTTAGCAAGCAAACTTTACATCTTAAACATAACTACTCAATCCATACATACCCTAACCTCTATGCTTGTCCCTACAGTGGACATGGATACTACCTCTCATATGGTAGATCCCAACTAACCCCCATGATCCTACCTAACAGGTAGATCAATACCTAGGGTTGAAGAGTCGCATGGCACTACCCATAGGTAGCTCAATCCCTAACTCATGATATGTTGAAGAGTTGCATGGCACTACCCATACGTAGCCCAATCACTGACTCATGATAACCTGATGGACCTACCTAACAGGTACACCATGTACTAGGTCATCCTTTTCATCATTAGTAAAGCCACATAGGAGGACTAGGATCTGAGCTAGTTAGGTATACATATTTTAGGTGATAATCATAGTTACTTTATAGTTGCATGAAATAAAAGTCATCCAAGCAGTTATTTTCAGGCAACCGATAAAACATCCGAGAATCACTGTGAAACTAAAGCGATTAACCATAAGCGTAACCACATACTCGATCCAGAGTAACTTTATGTCCAAGCATTAATATTCAAGACAATCAAACAAGCAATCAACAATATCCTAAAATTAATGCATAACATCCAAGTGTCATTATTTTATCCAAAACATTCTCAAGATCGACTTGGATTCGACCTTAGGATTTCTAGGCCAACTTTAGAGTTTTATTAGGGTTTTAGCCTCAATAAAGCTTTTATCACTTTTAATACCCTTTTAGTTCACAAACCCTAATTTCAACATCATAGGCACAATTGAATGTTAATTAAATCTAATATGTCTCTTTGACATTAAAACTACCATCTTTATCCTTTTAAGTCATATCAAGATCATTAGGCCCAATTATCATCTTTGGTTTCTTTAAATTGTCAACTCACTTTCATTATGGTCTAATTCACATATGAACTCTATTTATTGCTAATTTCACATTAATACACTAGAAAACCCTAATTACCAAATTAATGGTATTTATCCAAAATTAGAAACGTTTATACTCAAAATAGGTTAGAATCATCAAATCTCAGTTCTATTCATGGATTTGAACAATTAAAGCCATTAAGAATCATAATTACCAAGATTAGGGTCTCAAGGCACATTAAAGCATATTCCTGTACATGGAACCCTAAATAAATTAAACTACACATAAAGATCATCTTTTTAGATCTAATGTGTCCTTTTTATAATCAACATGTTAACATCAACTTTAAACATCCAAATAACCCTTCCCAATCCATTAATCATCATAGATTAGGATTTCTTAATCATTAATGCATTAAAGTTGATAACTTCAACTACTTTTTGAATTTCAAGAGGAATTAACTCTAAAACTATTTTTAATGAATTCCTTGCATTTTTCTGAGAAAAATTCATATATTACATGTATTATTCCGAGCTACCAATAATTAAATATGATTTTTGCAAGAATTCACTTACTTGGACCAATGGGATGCTTACACGTCAGCCAACCCATGCACTACGTAACTCGACCGAGAATATAACCAAATTATGCTTTTGCCCTTGCGTAAGTAACCTGCTCTTCATACCCTGGAGGGGTATATCTGTCCAATGGCTCTAGGTCATCTTCAACCTTGCGACACACGCAGCGGCCGCCGAGTGCAGCCCTTCTCGGGGCCGCCCCCTCCTCCCCACGGCTCGTGGGTCGCCGCCAACTGCCGCCTTGGCTCCACCGCACCTCTGTTCACACAAGGCGCCTCCAGTTTGTGACCAAGGTGGCCGGTTTCGAGCGTGCCTAGCCTGCAACGTGCGGCCGACCTTGCACCCATGCTGTTTCTGCTGCATGTGGGCTAGGGCATAAGGATGATGGATGAGATCCTCTCTGGCAACGTGGGGCATGGTGCTTCAAACATGACGACTTCCCGGCTCCTCATTGCCTCAGGGATGGCACTACCCTCTCTTGGCTAGGGTTTATGCGGAAACAAGAAGAAAGGGAGAGAGGGATGCCTGAGATTCTCTTGGACTCGGGGCTAAGGGTTCAACCCTTATATAGGGGAGGATAGCAATGCCCTAACATGCTTGCCCACAAAGAAAATGAAGCCCTTTCCCAATAGGAAACCAATTTTCCTTAATAATTAAGAAGTATTCTCTCTCTCTTAATTATCTCCGTGATAATCTATATTATTTAGTTATTAGGAATTTGAAAATTATCTTTCTTATCTTCTTTGTGCTTGGTTTTTAATCCATTGGCCATGAAATTTTACTTCCTTATAACAAAAGTATTTCTTTTTTATAATACCAAAAGTCATTAATTATATAACACATTATCCTCATATTAAGACTTTTGTATTATTTGCATTTTCTCTTTCTTCTTCTCCATTGGGACTCCTTGGACCCCAAGAAATCCTTAGATTTCAAAATCCTTTTTGAAGTATGCTCATTATCCTTCTAGAAGCATCTACATCCATTATTTCTCTTTATTTTACTTATTTATTTACTAAAAACTCTTTTCAAGGATTTCTCTTTATCTTTTATTTCCTTTCCCTCTTTTCCTATTTCTTTCATTAGAAATCACATATAAATGAAATTTACTCAATTGTGGCCATTAATGCCACCTTCTAGAGATTTCTATATAATTCTCATAAATACTTTGCTTAATATTCATTATCTTGTATCTTTTCCTAATATTTGGACTTTTCTTCATTTCTTCTCTTTTATATCCATTATTGGATTAATATAACAATAGGAACCACGAAATTCCTATCAAAAGGGAGATTTGTAAAGAAATCCCTTCTTTGAAGCAAAGCATACAACCTTTTCAATCAAGTCCATATTCATAAAAACATTACATTTCAATTATGAAAACATATGCAAAATTGAGGTTGTAACATGCTTTCCCTCTTATAGGAATTTTTCCCTCAAAATTCCATCAAACATACAAACAAGTAGGATAAGACTTCCTCATGTCCATCATGGCTCCCATGTGGCTTTACCCTCTCCATGGTGCTTCGCAAGAACCTTTATCATCTCATATTCTTTACTCCTGAGCTCTCTCTCACCTTGGTATGTCATACCCTTATGGGTGACTTAGGGTAAGTTAGCCTCCCTTGGGAGCTCACTAGGTTCATTTCTCAACCCATGGCTTGGGCACCTCACATAGTGCTCTAGATCGGACTTGTGGAACACATCATACATCACATTATCCTGAGGGGTAAGGCTTCACACAAGCATCTCCACCAATCCATCTCAAATGGACCCATGTATCAGGGACTCAACTTTCTCAGCTATAGCTCAGAGGGGTCAGATTTTCATATCACATATTCTCCCACAATGAACTGCATGTCAGTCTTCTTTGCATCAGCTAATGACTCATGTCACCCCTGGGCTCTCTTTCAGCCATTGCACGATCAAAGAGACTTCATCTGCACACACTGTGGTCTTTTTCTGACCTTCACAAGGTCCCTTCACCAACATCATCTTAATGAAGCGGTGACCGACACAACCTCCCTTACAGAGCTTCTTACATCCCGATACTGGCTATGGTGGATATCATCACATCTTACATAGGACATGAACTGTCTCCATGTATCACCCTGAACAAGCACACATGCTCCCTTCAGACTCTTTAGTCTGGATCATACTAATCATCAGTTAGGGGTGATAAGCTGTACTAGCATCAAGTTCTTAATGTACCTACTTCCATCGCATGGAAGCGAATCTTTAGGTCACACTCAAGAACCTTTGAACTCACATCATGGTGTAGTTGAACCATCTCTCTCTCATATATATAGTTCAATCGGATCTGTCTCCCGACAATACTCTCTCTTTCTCTTAGATCATGTCATCTAGGTAAGGTGATCTACCATAACCCATACTGCATCCTGACTTTCCTTGGTCTAGGGAGACTTACCACAACATCTATAGTGATGAACACCCACTTCCTCTCAGGGACTCTTTATCCTCTATATCAACTCATTGGGTTACTGGTGTTCATCCTTCACCTCCTGGCATGCATGGCGATAAGCCACATGCAACTTCATCTTAGGCATCCAAAGTACTACTGCCACTTACTATCTTAATAGTATCAAGGTGTATGGAAAACTAAAAATCATGATCTCCTATATGTCATGATTTCTCAAGGTTGATTCCTCAGAAACCCAAAAACACTCTAGTCATGGGTTTCATCACCTTTTTTTCCAAAGAAGTGCATCTGAGGTTCTACAACCATCCTTTCATCACAACAAGCCCTAGGCTGGCTAACCAAGAAACTACTAACTCGATCAATGGATCTCGTTACATCCAAGTGTTAGCCAAACATATCTCACAACTCAGGGTTCACATAGCCACCTCTTCCAGCCTTTCCACTAGCTAAACTAGGCAGCTACATCTCAACAAGAGCATCCATTACCACCTTTCATCTTTATGTGCTAGGTAGCAGTGAAGACCTAGACCTCCATGCATTCCACTTATCATCTCTTCTCGGACTTTAGGTCTATCTTCATCAAGAAAACTCAGAGCTCATCTTCTTGGTTATCAAACTCAAACTTATATTACTCATAAATTCCATACAACTCATGATAAGAACATCCTTATAAGACGACTACCTTAGTTCTCTTGGAGTTTGTAAACCATCCACACATCGTACACTCCATAAGGGTACGTTATTATCTCTATCCTCATACATCATAGCAACGTTTCCACTCACATCATCTTTATCCTTGGTGTATGGCATGTGTACTTTCCTATCTCTCACTCCCATAATAAGAGGAAATAAGCATTTGGCTGCAGTCCAAATACAGAGTTCTATCCATTCCAAGAGTAGAGATGGTACATCCCACATTGCCAGTACACCTTCAAATCTAACAGGAAACGTGCATCACATGTCTCTACATCATGAACATCTCGATATCAAGTTTACTTCCATGAAAAATTGGTTTCGAACCCATTTGGGTCATCATATCATCCTTGGTCATCTCCTCTAGGTCTATAGGGTGCCGACACTTTTGGGGTCATCCCTCTTCCCTTATGCATCCAGAGAGTGCCCTCCTCATCTGCCCTTTGGGTCCCATGAGTTCATGAAGGTGATCAATCTCCTAACCCATGGCCCTCAGACAATGATAGTTGTTACCTCCCGACCCTATGGTCATGTGCAACTAGGGAATTAGGCAACTCCTACTCCCATCAGTCTTATCCCTACCTGACCCTAGGATAGACTTAGGATTCTAACATAGTACATATCCAACTTGAAGCCTTACCCAAGTCTCCATCATCTCTCTCAACATTCGTGGTCTGACTTACATCCTTTCATAGGGATCAGGGCGACCTACCTACCTCAGTCAGGCCCCATATTGGTTACCTCCATGGTAACACATCCACATGTACTTAGTGATGGTTATCTATGGGTCTACATGTTCCTTCTCATACTATGTACTCTCCACTTAGCTTCTCAAGATTCTATGATACCTCTTAAGGTTACCTCACACCCAACAAAAGCTGATCCATACCCTAAAAAATGGTCCCTCTCCCAGGATGGGAGGAAACTATCTCTTGATAGCGGCAAAGGTCACAAATGTCCTTTTGTCTAGGGTTTGCATTGACATGAGCATGCTTAGCCTTAGCAAGCTACTGAGGCACATTGATAACAAACAGACCACTACTAAACCATGCTAGGTCTCCATGGTAGGTCATACTTGTCCTCATTCCTCAACATTGGACCATCATCATACATGCCCATGTCACCAACCTATATGTAGGAGGTTAATCAAACATAGACCTTAGTCTCATGGATCTCCTTTTCCTCTAAACATGAGGAGTGCCATGCTCAAATCTATAGAAACTCAAATCTCATCATGAGCATCAGGTGCACCAGGTACTACTACTTCCCCTCTTATAGGTCTAGGAATCCTAGGTTCACATTTATGCATCATATGTCTAACTACATGCTCAACCTTCTAACAACTAACCAAGCATGTATGAGGTGCATCATGCACGTCCTATAATCCTTCTACTTGAACAGTACCTCAGAGTTGAGTCCTCCTCAAGGACAACCAACTAGATATAAGACCTTACAACTTGTTACTAAACCTCCTCAGGGTCTAAGGAACTCTTCTTCCTATCCCTAGCAGGTAAGAACCTATATCATCTGCACATAGGTACCAACAGCCTCATCTTTCTTCTAGGGTTTGGTTCCTCTAAAGGAAACCAAGATGCCAAAAGCCTCCAGGGGTCCTGCACGAGGCAACCACAACCATTCACTTAGGTTGCAACATACCCAAGTTCTTAGGGTTCCTCATGTCCCAGAGTCTAACCTTCCAACCTTCTTATTCGGGTCTTTCTCTCTCTCTCTCTCTAGAGCTAACCCTACAAACAACCTTGCCATTGGAGGTTCTCTCTCTAAAAGGGTGAATCAAGCTCACATGCATACACTTACATGGGTGAAACCTACGTTCACTCGAGATTATCTATGGCTCTTTATGCTTAGCTCATAATCTATCCAACATGCCCTTCTGGCCTGGGTTTTGACCTACTGCTAGCACTTACTAATGTACTCTAGGTGCATACTATGCCATGCTCATATCAGCCCATAGGATTTCTATAAGGTCATCATTAACCTCATCAAGGAAGGAGTTATCCTTCACCCTAGCATGCACGACCCTTCCTAGGGTTGGGTCACCAAAGGTACCAGGTCAACCAACCTCACATGGCTCAAACTATCATAGGGATTCAAAACCAACATCATGTCAACCCACACACAAGGTCGACCGTGACTTCCATCTCATCATGCCATCTATATATCTAACCACCACCACTTAGGGTTAGGGTTAGCATCATCCTCAGAGGATGTGCCAGGTCTCTACCTTTAATGGAGGTCTCTTCCTCCAAGACCAACTCTACTTCATCCTTCTGACAACAAGGTCTAACCTCAGGTCTCTCCTGAGGGCATGACAACACATGTCATACGACCTAAGTATGCAACTATTCTTTAGTTTATGCTTAAACTATTAAGGTTATGTCCATGACATATTATTTACATGCTTTTTCATTAATTTGGTGGAGGATTTCTTAACCTTATCATACATACCCTGACCTCAAGAGGGTGAGGAAGAGAGAGAAAAACCCTAAACCTCAGAATCTTAATAGAATTAGGATTGAGAAGGGATGAAAATAGATGAGAGAGTCCTAAATGTATCTTATTTCGAGTCAAATCCTAAGACATTGGCCAAGCAGTCACACAGATCTGGGAGTCCTTGTATTCTGACTAGCAGTGTAGAGGAAAATATTGCCAGCCCCTAGACGTGATCCTTTTCTAGATACCTCTGTCTTTCGAAAAATCCTCTAATAACTCGCTCGGGTTCTATAGAGTTTGTAAAATTTAATAATTACTAAAGACTAAATGAGGAACCAATGCTCTGATACCAAATGTAACAACCCCACCTCCCGGTAACCACCAATTAAGGGAGACCAAGAGGTTCGAGTTGTAATCCCAATTTCCTAGATCAAAGGTTCGACAAATAATCAGTAATAATTATTAAATTCTACCATGACTATACTGAAAGTAGGAATAAAAATAAAACTTTGCATACCTTTTTTGGATACTACCTCTCATATTGTAGATCCCAACTAACCCCCATGATCCTACCTAACATGTAGATCAATACCTAGGGTTGAAGAGTCTCATGGCACTACCCATAGGTAGCCCAATCCCTAACTCATGATATACTAAAGAGTTGCATGTCACTACCCATAGGTAGTCCAATCACTGACTCATGATAACTTAATGGTCCTACCTAACAAGTAGACCATGTACTAGGTCATCCTTTTCATCATTAGCAAAGCCACAGATGAGGACTAGGATCTGAGCTAGTTAGGTATACATATTTTAGGTGATAATCATAGTCACTTTATAGTTGCATGAAATAAAAGTCATCCAAGCAGTTATTTTTAGGAAACCGATAAAACATTCAGGAATCACCGTGAAACTAAAGCAATTAACCGTAAGCGTAACCACATACCTGATCCAGAGTAACTTGATGTCCAAGCATTAATATTCAAGACAATCAAACAAGCAATCAACAATATCCTAAAATTAATGCATAACAAGTGTCATTATTTTATCCAAAACATTCTCAAGATCAACTTGGATTCCACCTTAGGATTTCTAGGCAAACTTTAGAGTTTATTAGGGTTTTAGTCTGCACAAAGATTTTATCACTTTTAATACCCTTTTAGTTCACAAACCCTAATTTCAACATCATAGGCACAATTGAATGTCAATTAAATCTAATATGTCTCTTTGACATTAAAACTACCATCTTTATCCTTTTAAGTCATATCAAGATCAGTATGCCCAATTATCATATTTGGTTTCTTTGGAATCGTCAACTCACACATAATTATGGTTTAATTCACATATGAACTCTATTTATTGCTAATTTCACATTAATCCACTAGAAAACCCTAATTACCAAATTAAGGGTATTTATCCATTATTAGAAACTTTTATACTCAAAATAGCTTAGAGTAATCAAATCTCAATTCTATTCATGGATTCGAACAATTAAAGCCATTAAGAATCATAATTACCAAGATTAGGGTCTCAAGGCCCATTAAAGCATATTCCTGTACATGGAACCCTAAATAAATTAAACTACACATAAAGATCATCTTTTTAGATCCAATGTGTCCTTTTTATAATCAACATGTTATCATCAACTTTAAACATCCAAATAACCCTTCCCAATCCATTAATCATCATAGATTAGGGTTTCTTAATCATTAATACATTAAAGTTGATAACTTCAACTAATTTTCGAATTGCAAGAGGAATTAAGCTCTAAAACTATTTTTAATGGATTTCTTGCATTTTTCTGAGCAAAATTCATATATTACATGTATCAATCCGAGCTACCAATAATTAAATACGATTTTTGCAAGAATTCACTTACTTGAGTAGTGGGATGCTGACACGCCAGCCAACCCATGCACTCCGTAACTCGGCCGAGAATATAACCAAATGATGCTTTTACCCTTGCATAAGTAACTGACTCTTCATACCCTGGAGGGGTATATCTATCCAATGGCTCTAGGTCTTCTTCAACCATGCGACACATGCCGTGGCCGCCGAGTGCAGCCCTTCACGGGGCCACCCCCTCCTACCCAGGGCTCGTGGGTTGCCACCAATTGCGACACTGGCTCCGCCGCACCTCCATGCACATGAGGCACCTCTAGTTTGAGACCAAGGTGGCCGGTTTCGAGCATGCCCAACCCGCAATGTGCGACCGACCTTGTAGCCATGCTGTTGCTACTGTGCGTGGGCTAGGGCATAAGGATGATGGCCAAGCTCCTCTCTGGCAATGTGGGGGCATTGTGCATCAAATGTGACGACTTCCCAGCTCCTCGTTGCCTTAGGGATAGCACTACCCTCTCTTAGCTAGGGTTTATGCAGAAATAAGAAGAAAGGGAGAGAGGGATGCCCAAGATTCTCTTGGACTCGGGGCTAAGGGTTCAACCCTTATATAGGGGAGGATAGCAATGCCCTAACATGTTTGCCCACAAAGAAAATGACGCTCTTTCCCAACAAGAAACCAATTTTCCTTAATTAAGAAGTATTCTCTCTCTCTTAATTATCTCCTTGATAATCTATATTATTTAGTTATTAGGAATTTTAAAATTATCTCTCTTATCTTCTTTGTGCTTGGCTTTTAATCCATTGGCACTAAATTTTACTTCCTTATAAAAAGTATTTCTTTTTGATAATACCAAAAGTCATTAATTATATAACACATTATCCTCATATTAAGACTTTTGTATTATTTGTATTTTCTCTTTCTTCTTCTCCATTGGGACTCCTTGGGCCCCAAGAAATCCTTAGATTTCGAAATCCTTTTTGAAGGATGCTCATTATCCTTCTAGAAGCATCTACATCCATTGTTTCTCTTTATTTAATTATTTATTTACTAAAAGATTTATTTTCAAGGATTTCTCTTTATCTTTTATTTCCTTTCCCTCTTTTCCTATTTCTTTCATTAGAAATCATATATAAACAAAATTTACTCAATTGTGGCCATTAATGCCACCTTCTAGATTTTTTAATATAATTCTCATAAATACTTTGCTTAATATTCATTATCTTGTATCTTTTTCTAATATTTGGACTTTTCTTCATTTCTTCTCTTTTATATCCATTATTTGATTAATATAATGATAGGAACCACAAAATTCCTATCAAAAGGGAGATTTGCAAAGAAATCCCTTCTTTGAAGCAAAGCATACAATCTTTTCAATTAAGTCCATATTCATAAAAACATTACATTTCAATTATGAAAATATATGCAAAATTGAGGTTGTAACATCAGCGGTGGTCTGTGGGGCCAGTCGTCATTCCTGAAACCCTACTAGAGCAGTGGGCCCAGTCGTTACAAACGGTATCAGAGCCATAACCCCTCTAGTAGGTGGGGCCCACATGGGCATGTGGCATGCAAGTCTTGAGCCGTACGGTCCAGGCATGTAGGAAAGGGTTGTCCATGGTTGACGTAGCCACCCTTGCAGTGGTATTCCATGATCTGGAGCTGGGTGTCCATGGGCCATTGTCGGTCTGCACTGAAATGGGGTCAGATTATGAGGCCATATAGTTGAGCCTTGATGAGGACGTCTAGAGTCTTAGTGGGGGAGATTGTAAGATCCCAGGATTTGAGGCCTCATATAACATGATCTTGAAAGGAATGATTGGACTACCCATATCACCAAGGTGCACCTCCTTTTCTGGGAGCCCATCACTAAAGAACTCCATAGTTAAGCGTGCTCAGCTTGGAGTAGTACTAGGATGGGTGACCAGTCGGGAAGTTGTCCTCGACTTGTGTGTGAGGAAAAAGCACACAGTTAAGGCTAGTGGTGGTCTGTGGGGCCATTCATCATTCCTGAAACCCTACTAGAACCTAGGGCAGTGGGCCCAGTCATTACAAAAGTCCACTTGACCAGTCTTTAAAATTATAATTTTACCCCCATTTTGGTATAATTGCTTGTTTCCTTAACAAATTTATTACTCTTAATTCATAGATATGTTTCCTTTGAAATTTTCAAAATACTTTTATTGGTTATTAACCTAATTATTAAAGATACTAACTCCCTTAAAAATCAATCCATATGTATATCTAAAAATCCATAATATCTTTTAATGTGTTTCTAAAGCCAACTATTTTATTGTGGGTCCCAAGTGGGGTGATATGATCAAAGTGATGTATGCTTGAATTTTAAATACTCGATTTAATATATTTAAATAGTTGCAAGATATTTAGAGAACTTCGATAATAAATATTTTTTAGATCAAGAGAATTATGTAAAATGGCTCAAATTAGATTTGATAGAATATTTTGATGTGTTACAACTCACCTACCCTAAAAGGGGATTTCATCCTGAATTCATTGACTAAGTGAAAAGTCGGGGTAAGTCTTCATCATATCATATTAAAGTTTCCAAGTTGCTTCCTCGAGACCACGTCCACTAGTTTGATCTCCTCATTTTTGATTGCTTGGCTCTAGCATCAAGAATTTTCATTGGATACCCTTCATATGTCAGATCTTTTTTTAGAGATTTAATGGTTAAGACATGAGTGGGGTCTTTACCGTACTTCTTCATAATAGAGACAAGAAATACATCATGCATTATTTCATATGAAGGAGGAAAGTCTATCCTATATGCTCAATTCGTGACTCACTGAAGGATCTCAAAAGGTTTTGCATTTCTAGGACTCATCTTGCCCTTGATCTTTGACCTATCAATTGGAATTTGGATTAGTAATAACTATTGATTGTTCCTAATTATTATTTAATTTCAATTGTGATTTCAAGGGTTTCTTTTAGAATAATAGAATCTCCCACAAGAAAACTTTTATCCATCCTATGTTGGTCAACATACATTTCCTATCTATCTTGAGTTGCCTACATTCTTTTCATCGTCAAATCTTGAGTTGCCTTAATTCTTGATATCCCTCTTCTCAATATCATTCACAAGCTTTGAAACACTAGAAGTCATCATGGGAATATACCAAACACACTACATTGATTACTTCCATCATCTGGACCAATGGACTATTTAAAACAAATGCCTGTTGATAACCTCAACTTTACTCAACCACATAATTTTAACATGTTGACACCCATTATCGAGATTTTCTCTATGCAAGTTGCAAAAAAGGTAGGTAGCACAAGGATGTTTACACCCTTAATGTGGATTCTAATGATGCTAGAACCCAAAAGGACCTCTCCATCAACCATATATTGGAAAGTGGTGGCAAAAATTAGACATCACTACATATGATCTATTTATATACCTACAAATGGTGTCTTTAGTGTATTAAGGGTTTGTTATAAGGGTACCTCTCCCTATTTTGTTGTAGGTGTTATACCAAAAACTCCTATGAAGTTGGGTTCTCTCATTATATGGGTCTAGGATGATGCGTTGAACACCTATGATGTCTCCACCTATTCTCCTTCTTTTACTTTGCGCTTTTATATGGCATTGATGTACTGGACCATTAAGCTCATTATAGGTTGTAATGAGCTCCTATTAATATATTATCAGGAGAATTTATTAAAAAAAGGAAGGATGTAGACTACTAAATTAACATGTGGTCCAAGTTTGTTTTCAATTTGACCATGTTTAACACTCCAAATTAATTGGGAAAATTTTCCATATAGTGTGAAAAAGGTTTGTTCAAGAATTCATTTAATGCATGTAGCAAGCCTAAGATCTAGAATAATTTTGTTTCCACGCATTACATTCCCTTTTTATGCACGTGATATGATGGCCAAGATTTAATGCTCGTGATCTAACGACCCTGTCATCGTGTCCTTCCTCTGACACTTATGGGAAAGATACCGGTTAGCATGTTTTTCTTCACCGATTCAGTTACTGCTCATCTCTCAATCAATGCATGATATTTCTTTGCCCTAATATTCACCTTTCTATCCCATTTCAAAAGAGCCCCTGATCTCCCCTTTTGGCGGCCTATCCAAGAAACACTCAAACTAGGGCTTTCCCTCTCTTGCAACCTCAAATTGCAGAGGCCACCACAACCATTCTAATACCTATATTATGTATCACTATCCATCCTTGGACATAACCAATTGCTCCTCTTCCTCTAATTGCACCTCATGAGCCTCGAGCCACCACTTCCTACTCGACTTTCCTCTTCGGCAACCTTCACTGCATTTCTACTCTCATCATTGCTTTCTATGCTATTAAGCAATCTTTGAGCATCTATGAACTCTAGCCTTGCTTTTCATATCATTGTTTTACCTTGTTTTTCCCTGAGTCACAATACCCTATAACTAATGTTGTTGTACTCACGACGATTCACCGTCGTAGCATTTCTATGCTTCTCTGACCATGGAGACTTGATGCGATGATTTTGAGTCGCATTTATAGACCTTTTTCATATGTGTTTTGTGCCTTAATTACTCATTTTCATGGATATTATTGCATAATTCACTTTATTTGGTCTTTTTGCCATCATTTTATATCAAATCCCCTTTATTTCATTATTTTAAGCATTATTGATCATCTTATCATAAATCGTGTGGATTTATTTGGTCTTGTTGTACAATTTCAGGAAAAACAAGTATCTACATCCGTCGATACCATCGACGGATGTCGATACCATCGACCAAGCCACAGGTTGTCAGCCGAGAAGAGCAATACAGAGTCGATACCATCGACACCCAAGTCGATGGCATCGAGATGTCTCCAGGCTGCTGGCAAGGATGAAGTCGATACCATCGACGCAAGTCGATGCCATCGACACAAGGAGAGCTTCAGCGTCGCTAAATGACAACAACCGACGCTAAAGGAGTCGATACCATCGACACCCAAGTCGATGGTATCGAGATCACCACAGACGCTCAGAATAAAAGAAAGGAAAGCTGCCGCTAATCCGCCGGGTCGATACCATCGACCCGCGTCGATGGTATCGACGCCAGCAGATATGCATTGGATGTGTTTTGATTCCGATCGGACGGCTGTTGTTATTTGACGACCTAATTAGGGACTTATACCTAATGACGGCCGCCCAGACGGGAGGGGGGATCTCATTTTTAGATTGCACGAGTGCCGAGGAGGAGAGAGAGGAGAACGGAGGCCGAGAAGCTCATCCCGGGTGATTCGGATGCTGCCGAAGACAATTTCCACCACCGACAGGCGGGGAAAGCTTGTGTTCTACGCCAAGGATCCACCGGTTCTTCTCCGTTCAGGGGTTTTCCCATCTATTTCACGTTTTTCTTATGAATTCCCCAATTTCTACCATGTATTTGTGTAAGATGAACATGAGAGGCTAAAACCCTCAATCTTTAGGACCGGGAGTAGCCCGGGGATACATTGTATGATGATTTTATATTGATAATTCATATTTTTCTCTCATATCCGTGGTATAAATTCGTTTTCTCTATTGCTATTGTTATGCTTGATCACCATAATAATAAATTAATGCCCTTAATCACTTCGACAGAAGGATTAACGGTTGAAAAGAAACGAATTCTACATTAATTAATAAAACCCTTGACAAAGGAGTTGTAAAATTAATGGTGGGAACTGAGGGACCGATCTTAATGCGCTTAGTTTAGGGGAATGATTACTATGACGATGGAATCAACCTAAATCTAAGTAGTGGATTACACCACGACAGTGGGTAATTCTCAATTCAGGCCACTACCCGGATAGAGAGAGAAGTGTGAGGAATTATATGAAATCTAATACAATGTTGACCTGCGGTGAAACCGCCATCCTAAAGATATCCCTTTTAATTGATTAAATTAACCTTTAATCGATTGTTTTCTTTGTTTGATTTTTATTTTCTTTTGATTTGAACAACAAAACCCTACTTTGTTAATCGGTCTAGCTGATTGCGATTAGTTAGTAGAAGTCTCCAATAATTCACGTATCCCTGAGTTCGACTCGGGCCTCACAAGGCCTATATTACTCGACGCGTATACTTGCGTTTAAGCGCGTAGTAAAATACACGTCAAGTTTTTGGCGCCGTTGCCGGGGATACGGCGAATTATTGGCACTTTGAGTGCTAAGAGCGGCCATTCTAGGCCACATTTTTTTATTTTATTTTACTTTAAAACAATTTCAAAAATTCCTTTATTTCTCTATAATTGTGTTGTCTCGTTCAAAGCATTGTACTGAACCCCTATTTCCATATTTCAGGTACTTTGCATGGTGCACACACGTAGTCGAGACTACGTGAATCGCACACCTGAGGTTCCATCTGCGGGACCAGAGGACGAGGGCTACTACGAGGAGGAACACCATAGTGATACAAATTCTGAATCTGAGCAAGAATAAGAAGAAGTAATGGCTGAAGCACAGACAATATGGGAGAAGATCAAGGCATCTTCTTCCTCTGCATCAAAAGGGCCTATAAAGAAACAGGGGCTAAACATACCTACATACAAGATCGACCCAGCACTGATTAACTTGGTCAAATCTAATGCATTTCACGGACTGAAAAATGAAGATCCAGTGGCACATATTAGTCAGTTTGTGGAGAACTGCGATATGGTGAAGATAGATCGCTTTCCGCAGGATGTGCTCTATCTCAAGTTATTCCCCAGTTCCTTGGCGGGAGTAGCAAGAGAGTGGCTCCACAACCTCGACGACGAGTTTGTTGAGTCATGGGATCACATGGTGGAGGTTTTCTTCGAGAGGTTCTTCCCTCCTGAGAAGACCAATGATATGATCCGAAAGATCCACAATTTCACCCAACAGGCGGGTGAAACCTATTCTGAGACTTGGGAGCGATTTCAAGTCATGTTGAGGAGATGTCCACATCATGGATTGGACAAGGAAACCCAAGTGAAGATCTTCTACTTTGCTCTCTCCAAGCATGATAGAAGCAACTTGGACTCGACAGGTTCTGGATTCTTTCTAAATAACACTGATACAAGATGCTGGGAAATACTGAAGAATATGGCACGAAAGCAGTCTTGGGGAGAAAGAGAAAGAGGCCCAGTTGAGCAAGCAAGAGTTGCCAGTGAGTCAAAGGCAATGAGAGAGCTGAATGAGAAGATGGATCTTCTCGCAAAGAAGTTGCTGCAGAAGGAAGACAATGAGTCCGAGGATGAGGCTCAGGTCAAGTATATGAGGCAACAGCAAGGGTACAGGAACAACGATTACTCATGGCGGAAGGACAAGAAATTTTCATGGAAAGATCCAAACAACTTCCTGCAAGATCCGGACGCCAAACCTGCACCGGTCACGGAGGACAAGAGCACGGAGTTGCTCAATCAAGTCATAAAGCAAAATCAAGAGTTGATGAACACTTTTGGGCAGCAAATAAAGCAGCAGGGTGAATTCATGAACCAGTTCGGGCAGACGTTGCAGAGCCACGGGGCTCAGATGCGGACTATAGAGACTTCAATGGCACAGATGGCAGCGGAGATTGCAAGCTTGAAAAAGCCGGCACATCCGGGTTTTCCGGGGAACACCAATGTTCCCGGGGGAAACCAACAGGCCAAGGCCATATTGTTGAGGAGCGGTAAGAAGGTGCTTAATCCAAGGGCGGATGACACAAGCACACCGCAGGACACAGTAGAAGAAGCAACCGCTAAGGAGCAGCCTGCACCAGTCATAGAGCAAATTGATGACACAACCGAAGATGGTAAGGAAGGACAAGCCAATGAGGTGGAACCACAGAAATTAACCTCCTATGTGCCACCTCATCAAAGAGCACATACCGTTCCGGTTCCCTACCCCAATAGTGCAAAAGCAAGAAAGGTTGATGCACAGTTTAAAAAATTTCTGGACAGCTTTAGAAAGTTATCTGTGAATATTCCCTTGTTAGAGGCAATTGAACAAATTCCGTCTTATGGAAAGTTTCTCAAAGATGTAATCACCAAGAAGAGGAAGATACCCGACACTGAGGTTGTGGTATTAAAGGAGCAAGTGAGTGCTTTTATTATGGGCACTTTGCCGCCAAAGCGACAGGATCCTGGCTGTTTCAATATTTCATGCTTTATCGGGAAGTTCAAATTTGGCGAAGCGCTTTGTGATTCCGGGGCAAGCATCAATCTGATGCCCCTTTCTACATTCAAGAAACTTGGATTGAAGGAGTCAAGGCCAAGCAATATGACTATCCAATTGGCCGATAATTCTGTGGTGAAACCATATGGAATCTGTGAGGATGTTTTGGTAAAGGTAGACCGCTTTGTTTTTCCCGCTGATTTTGTTGTGATGGAGATGCAGGACGAACACGGTAATGAGTTACTTCTTGGTCGCCCATTTCAAGCTACAGCTGACATGATCTTGGAGATGGGGAGAGGTCGCTTGACCTTAGGCATTGCGGATGATCGCTTTGAGATGGTCATGCCCAACAGCAATACATCTACTAAAGCAAAGGCACAATGCAACATGGTGAAGCATGTGGAAAGCAATATCTCACTTTGTCTCGGGAAGCCATTTTTAGATATGGCCCATGTGATGAGCAGGATAGACAATGGGACCTTGGCGGTAGACCGTATGGAGCAAACGAAATCTGTCTCTTTATGCAAGGCTGTCGGGTTTCCAAATGATGAGAATGAGGACATTCCACCTTCGTGGGAGGATGATGTGATAATTACTTCTGTCTGTGATGCATATCCGGAATTGCCTCTAGAGGCGTGTTTGTTTAATGTCACTTATGATTGGATGCGGAGTACTTCACTCAAGGAGTGCGCCAAAATGCTTCAAATGCTTCCATGTTTCTACACGAGGCACTATGAAGATTTGGGTACACTGCCCCCACCGCTACAATCATCCCTTATCTGCCCACCTGATCTGGAGTTAAAGCCATTGCCCCCGCACTTGAAGTACGTCTTTCTAGCTGAGGAGGACAAGTTGCCAGTGATTGTTTCTGCATACTTGAGTGCGGATGAGGAGGAGCAGCTACTGATAGTGCTCAAGAACCACCGTGGAGCCTTTGGGTGGTCAGTGGCGGACATCAAGGGGATCTCCCCTACACTTTGTCAACATAAGATTCGGCTTGAGGAAGGAGCTAAGTCAGTCATACAGCCTCAAAGACGTCTAAATCCAAGCATGATGGAGGTTGTCAAAAAGGAAGTCATTAAGTTGCTTGCTGCAGGGATTATTTATGCCATATCTGATTCGACGTGGGTGAGTCCCACACAGGTAGTCCCTAAAAAGGGGGGAATCACTGTCACTACAAATCTTCTTAATGAACCTGTCACCACCCGATTGGTAACCGAGTGGCGTGTATGCATTGATTACCGCCGACTGAACGCCGCAACTCTGAAAGATCATTTTCCTTTGCCATTCATTGATCAGATTTTGGAACGCTTAGCCGGTCGGTCGCATTTTTGTTTCCTTGATGGTTACTCGGGGTATAACCAGATTTCTATTGATCCTTTGGATCAAGAGAAGTCTACGTTTACATGTCCCTATGGGACTTTCGCCTACCGCCGTATGTCGTTTGGTTTATGCAATGCGCCGGCGACTTTTCAACGCTGCATGCTCGCCATTTTCTCTGACATGGTGGAGCGGTGTCTCGAAGTCTTCATGGACGACTTCTCGGTTTATGGAGCGTCTTTTGACGAATGCCTTTATAATTTAGATAAGGTGTTGCAGCGGTGCGAGAACACACACTTGGTCCTCAATTGGGAGAAATGTCACATGATGGTGACAGAAGGAATTGTGCTAGGACACAAGGTGTCTAGCAAGGGTCTAGAGGTAGACCCAGTAAAAATTGAGGTGATTTCTAAGCTACCCCCACCAAATTCTGTAAAAGGGGTGAGAAGCTTTTTAGGACACGCTGGGTTTTATCGGCGTTTTATCAAGGATTTTTCAAAAATCGCAAAGCCATTATCGGAATTGTTGGAAAAAGACGCAGTTTTTGATTTCAATGAGAAATGTCTTCACGCATTCGAGGTTTTGAAGGAAAAGCTGATTTCGGCTCCGGTTGTTCAAACGCCGGATTGGACAAAGCCTTTCGAGTTGATGTGTGATGCGTCTGACTATGCTGTGGGGGCTGTTTTGGGGCAAAGGGTAGATAACAAGCCTGTTGTGATTTTCTACGCCTCAAAAACACTTAATGATGCTCAATTAAATTACACAACCACGGAAAAAGAGTTACTTGCTATTGTTTTTGCTTTTGAGAAATTTCGGCAATACTTAGTGGGTTCTAAGGTGGTTGTGTGGACGGATCACGCCGCAATAAAATATTTGATGGAGAAGAAGGATGCGAAGCCTAGACTAATTAGGTGGATTTTGCTCCTGCAAGAATTCGATATTGAAATCAAGGACAAGTCGGGAATTGAAAATGTGGTGGCTGACCACTTGTCTAGGTTAGAGAGGGTGGATGAACAAGGTTTGTATATACCCATTACCGAGACTTTTCCCGACGAACAACTTTTAAAAATTGATTCTAAAGAACCATGGTTTGCGGATATTGTGAATTATCTGGCTTGCGGGATCATCCCGGAAGATTGGTCTTATCAAGAGAAGAAGAAATTCTTCCATTCATTGAGATACTATTTTTGGGATGACCCAATATTGTTGAAGCAATGCAGGGATGGTATTCTTCGCAGGTGCGTGCCGGAGTTAGAGTACGAAAGTGTTCTACATCATTGTCATGCGTCACCTACGGGAGGACATCATGCTAGCTCACGGACAGCAGCTAAGGTGTTGGAGAGCGGCCTTTATTGGCCTACTTTGTTCCGGGATGCCTATGATTTTGTTAGGCAGTGTGACCCGTGTCAGCGTGCAGGTAATATCTCAAGGAGACAAGAAATGCCCCTGAATGTGTTTCAGGAAGTCGAGGTATTTGATTTATGGGGCATTGACTTCATGGGACCCTTTGTGTCCTCAAATTCAAATCTTTATATTTTGCTTGCGGTGGATTATGTGTCGAAGTGGGTGGAGGCAATCCCCACAAGGACTAATGATTCGAATGTAGTGTGCAGGTTCGTCAAAGAGAATATTTTCTGCAGGTTTGGGATTCCTCGAATGATCATTAGTGACGGAGGCACACACTTCCGAAATCAGAAATTCGCTTCACTTTTGAAGAAATATGGGGTCAAGCACAACATTGGCACCCCATATCATCCACAAACGCAAGGACAAGTGGAGGTATCAAATAGGGAAATCAAGAAGATTTTAGAAAGGACCGTAGCATCTACACGGAAGAATTGGAGTGCATTGCTACCGGATGCACTTTGGGCTTATCGGACGGCGTACAAAACACCTATAGGCACTACACCTTTTAGGTTGGCGTATGGCCGGGCGTGCCATCTTCCGGTAGAATTGGAGCACAAGGCCCATTGGGCGCTAAGAAGGCTGAACTTGCGCTATGACGAGGCCGGGAGGAAAAGAATGTTTGAATTGAATGAGTTGGATGAGCTACGTATGACGGCATATGAGAATGCCCGCATTTATAAGGAGCGCACAAAGCTGATTCACGATCGCCACATTGAGATGCGCACGTTCAAGAAAGGAGACAGTGTCCTATTGTTCAACTCTCGTCTCAAATTGCATCCCGGGAAACTGAAATCCCGATGGAGTGGACCCTTCGAGGTGGAAGAAGTGAGACCGCATGGAGCGATTCTCGTGCGAGATGGAGAGGCCACGTTCTTGGTGAACGGGCAACGCTTGAAGCTGTACTTTGGTGAGAACTATAAGAGGAAAGTGAATGAGGTTAAACTCATTTCACTTGTACAAGAATGAAAAGAAGGACCGACGTCTAGCCTAAGACGCTAAAGAGGGGCGCTTGTTGGGAGGCAACCCAACCATTGGTACATTAGGATAGTTTAATGTTAGGTGTAGTTTGCTTTTATTTTGTTTACTTTTTAGTTTAAAAATGATACCTTGATCCGTTTGTTAAATGTGCAGGAACAGGCAGGGTCGATACCATCGACACATCAGTCGATGGTATCGACATGGGTTCAGGTTGACACCAGCAGAAATCGCACTGCGTCGATACCATCGACGGCCGAGTCGATGGCATCGACATGGTCACAGGCAGGTCGCAATAAAAGTGTCGATGGTATCGACACACCAGTGGATACCATCGAGATCTCTGGAGATTTTCAGACGAATTTTGCTCAGTCAACTCGATACCATCGACGGCCTTGTTGATGGTATCGACATCATCACAGGTTGAATGCAATAAACGGAGGTGTCGCAATAAAAGCAAGTCGATACCATCGACACCCGTCGATGGCATCGACGGACATGTCACCGATCCGCATGAAGACATCGACGACGATCGCAACAGCCACGTCAGCGATCCGGGTGCTGCGTCGATACCATCGACTCAAGTCGATGGTATCGACACGTCAGCGATCCGGGTTTCTCTATCCAGCCAACGTCAGCCGTCGATACCAGCGACAGATGCGGCTACCCGCGAGCCATGTCGATACCATCGACCCGCGTCGATGGTATCGACGGGTCAACAGGGGCGCCGATCAAGTCTATTTAAGGGGACTTGCAACGTCATATGACATCACACCCTCAGAGCAAGTATCTCCTATTGCGCCGAGCACTCCCCCGAGCCCTCTACACCTGCGGAGAAGCGTCATCGAGCGAAGATCTTCACCGAGCGGAGAATTTCTCTCCATCTTCACCGAGCTCTTTTCTCCCAATCTCATTCTTCTCGCAAGCATGGTGCATACGGGCGGAGCATCTTCATCGAGCGCACACCCCAGGGAGATCGAGGAGTTTGTTCCTCCTCCAACCTCTTCCATCTCTCGTCCACGCCTCATTCATGCCAACATGGATGTAAGGAAGGTATACGAGGAAATAATGAAGCGGAAGTTTGAGGCCACCCGGTATGTGGACCGGGGAATGATCAGGGACTTGGGATTCGAGGCCAACTTGGCCTATGTGTTGGCCGGGCAAGCGCGGCACACCGGTCGCATATATGAGATGGACTGTCATGCGGATGGGCAGCCGTTCTTTGGCGAATGGCCCACATACAAGGAACTGGTGGCCGAGTTCATGGCGTCTCTTGATATCTGCGTCGTACCAAATGACGTGGTGCCATCGGACCAGACGTGGATCCAGGGAAGGGTGTCCTTCCGACTCTTCAACAACAATTACAACATCACGTTGAAGCAGTTCAACGCCATCTTCAACTGGAACCACAGCCGCCACGATCACCGACGCCCCGTCGCCCGCACCGACTACGACAAAATCTTCGCCGAGCTAGTTACAGTGCCGGCAGGGAAGACCGTGAGCTACCACAATGCCGCGGTAGCTGATTTTGAGCACCCGTTCGTCCAGGTATTGCATAGGATGCTTAGCTTGACTTTCTTCGGGCGGAGCGATCTTGCTTTGAGCAAGTTTCAGGAGAGCGACTTGTTCTTTCTGTACGCCCTCCTGAAACGTCAAGAGTGCAACTGGGGAGCATTCTGGTTACAGCGCGTCATGGCGGTGAAGCGGAGCACAAGGAAGGCTCCAATACACTTTGGTGGTCTTGTCACCAAGTTGGCGCTTTACTTGGGGCTGAACTTTCAGTCCATGACTCCGATTTCTACGCGGAGTAAGGTGAACGTGCAACACTTGCACCGTTCAAACCTCATTCTTATCCGGGACGGGTTGGCGTATGCTCATTGCCACGTCAACCAAGCTTACCAGGAGGCATCCCTGCCGGACGACGTCTTCCACATCGAGGGCAAGCAGCATTTCCGATGGCCCATCATAGCCATCGAGTCCTCGGAAGAAGAAGGCGGAGGTGACGACCAAGAAGGCCAGGCGGAGGAAGACGAGGAGGCTTTCACACCTCTTCGAGCACGCGTGGCACCACGGAAGCGTCCTAGGATGCATCCGGGTGCATCTTCATCATCTCAGCCCCCGCCGCCATCACCACAGCAAGAACAGCCAGCTGCGGATCCCTACTCCATGCAAGGGATGTATACCATGCTGCAGGACATCCAGCAGACGCAGCACCAGCATATGACTTTGTATACCGGCATCCATGAGACAACGGGCCGGTTGCTTGATAATCAAAGGGCTATGTTCGAGAACGAGCGGCTCATCCTCGCCAACCAAGAACAAATGCACAACCGGTTGCAGCGGATAGAGACGCAGCAGGAGCCCTTCTTCGACCACTACTGGAGTCGAGACTACTTTGGAGGTTATCCACAGCCTCCGCCGAGGACCCACTATGATCCAAGCTTCCAGGGGGAGTACCCGTCTTGGGATCCTACGGCACCACATTACCCTCCACCGCCTCCGCAAGATTGATCAGGGTATCACTGTTCCACCCTTAAGTTGGTTTTTGACTATGAGGCCATAGTCAGATTCAAGCTTAGGGGGGTGGCTGGAACAGCTCTATCTTTTATCTTTTCTTTAGTTGTTTTAGTTTCTGCTTTGTTATTTGTTTTTGCAATTTTAAGTTTTTATTTAGGATCCACATCTATCTAGTGTAATTGTGGATGTCGTAAAAAAATTGTCATCTTGCTGTTTTCATGGGGAAATTAAGGGAATTGATAAATTTTTCTGTGTCAGATGAATAGCTTTACTTGGTTGTCCTTGGGGAACTTATTCTATGAAAATGATTGATTATGTCAACTTTGAAGCAATATGTCATACCCACACCCGCATTGACTCATGAAAAGTGGATAGTAACGGTTGTTTGAGCCTAACCTAATCAAATGGTAATGAGACCTTAATCAGATGTAAGAGAAAGAACCCTTTAAACTACTACACATGTCAATAAGGAGGGACGCATAATTTTCTTCTAAGGTTCAGTCACTTAATCTTGTGATCATTCCACCCCATTTCCTATATTCCACCCAAGAATTGGAAGTAAAGTGCAGTTTCAATTTCTTTTGCGTGCATGGCATGTAGATAGGTTTTGCATTGTTATTTTCATGTTTTTGCATAGAATAATAAAAAAATATATAGTGATACATGCACATTACCCTTAGGTGCATGTCATGTAGTTGCACTCACAATTTCATGATTTTCATGCATAAGCACACCATGTATCTCAGTTTTCCTAAATAGGTGATCTAATTTGTTCCATACCCTCGAAATAAAGCAAAGATCTCCAATTGGAAAGAAAATGGCCTTATACATGTATCTCTAAGCAATTATGGATATATGGGCAAAGAAAAAAAAAAGAAAAAAAAATTCTGGAAACATGAAAAAAATGCTAGAAAAAAAAAAGAGAGTTGGAAAGAAAAGGAATAAGAGGGAGAAAGGAATGATATCACTTGTATAACAGGGGAATTGAGTACATGATGTGGCTTGAGTAGATTTCTATCTCATTTTGAGGTAGAAGGTTAGTGCATGCATCATTCCACCCACTTTTAGGCAGTAGGGCATTCTTAATTTGCATTCGCATCATTTAGGGCATTTTGTTATATGCATACTGAAACTGTGTAATGCTTCCAAATGTCTCCCATGAACCACCCATTCCATCCACCCGTTGCTCGGATTGGTAGTCCACCGTGATATTCTCCTCACTCATGTGTATAAGGAGGACGACTTCCATGTAGATGGTAGTTAGGGCGAGCAACGTAGAGTAGGTGATCACAAGATGCACCATGGCTGAATCGGCGAACTTTATTATGATAACTGCCTTATGTGATAGTGTTCATCAGTTTGAAGGATAATTTCTTTTATTGATGGTTATTGTCGCCTATAGGGTAATTACTGTTCTGTGATTAGGGTAGGCCGGTTTGAGAACGTCCAGTGGGAGTCATTTGTGAGGTGGGTTGGTGTTTTGATTGTTAGTTGACATTCGCAATTCTATTCTAAGGATTAGTTGCTCGAGGGCGAGCAATGTTTAAGCTTAGGGGAGTTTGATGCGATGATTTTGAGTCGCATTTATAGACCTTTTTCATATGTGTTTTGTGCCTTAATTACTCATTTTCATGGATATTATTGCATAATTCACTTTATTTGGTCTTTGCCATCATTTTATATCAAATCCCCTTTATTTCATTATTTTAAGCATTATTGATCATCTTATCATAAATCGTGTGGATTTATTTGGTCTTGTTGTACAATTTCAAGAAAAACAAGTATCTACATCCGTCGATACCATCGACGGATGTCGATACCATCGACCAAGCCACAGGTTGTCAGCCGAGAAGAGCAATACAGAGTCGATACCATCGACACCCAAGTCGATGGCATCGAGATGTCTCCAGGCTGCTGGCAAGGATGAAGTCGATACCATCGACGCAAGTCGATGCCATCGACACAAGGAGAGCTACAGCGTCGCTAAACGACAACAACCGACGCTAAAGGAGTCGATACCATCGACACCCAAGTCGATGGTATCGAGATCACCACAGGCGCTCAGAATAAAAGAAAGGAAAGCTGCCGCTAATCCGCCGGGTCGATACCATCGACCCGCGTCGATGGTATCGACGCCGGCAGATATGCGTTGGATGTGTTTTGATTCCGATCGGACGGCTGTTGTTATTTGACGACCTAATTAGGGACTTATACCTAATGACGACCGCCCAGACGGGAGGGGGATCTCATTTTTAGATTGCACGAGTGCCGAGGAGGAGAGAGAGGAGAACGGAGGCCGAGAAGCTCATCCCGGGTGATTCGGACGCTGCCGAAGACAATTTCCACCACCGACAGGCGGGGAAAGCTTGTGTTCTACGCCAAGGATCCACCGGTTCTTCTCCGTTCAGGGGTTTTCCCATCTATTTCACGTTTTTCTTATGAATTCCCCAATTTCTACCATGTATTTGTGTAAGATGAACATGAGAGGCTAAAACCCTCAATCTTTAGGACCGGGAGTAGCCCGGGGATACATTGTATGATGATTTTATATTGATAATTCATATTTTTCTCTCATATCCGTGGTATAAATTCATTTTCTCTATTGCTATTGTTATGCTTGATCACCATAATAATAAATTAATGCCCTTAATCACTTCGACAGAAGGATTAACGGTTGAAAAGAAACGAATTCTACATTAATTAATAAAACCCTTGACAAAGGAGTTGTAAAATTAATGGTGGGAACTGAGGGACCGATCTTAATGCGCTTAGTTTAGGGGAATGATTACTATGACGATGGAATCAACCTAAATCTAAGTAGTGGATTACACCACGACAGTGGGTAATTCTCAATTCAGGCCACTACCCGGATAGAGAGAGAAGTGTGAGGAATTATATGAAATCTAATACAATGTTGACCTGCGGTGAAACCGCCATCCTAAAGATATCCCTTTTAATTGATTAAATTAACCTTTAATCGATTGTTTTCTTTGTTTGATTTTTATTTTCTTTTGATTTGAACAACAAAACCCTACTTTGTTAATCGGTCTAGTTGATTGCGATTAGTTAGTAGAAGTCTCCAATAATTCACGTATCCCTGAGTTCGACTCGGGCCTCACAAGGCCTATATTACTCGACGCGTATACTTGCGTTTAAGCGCGTAGTAAAATACACGTCAAGACTCATCCTTTTGCTTCAATTTTTAGCGAATAGCATTTTTGCATGGTTTGGTGATGATTTTATTCTATTATTTGATTGTTTCAAGCTTCAAGCATCTTCCCCTATTTCACACTTATTCTTGTTTCATAATTGGGTTTTAGACACCTTCTTTCCCTCATGGCTGTTGCACTTGTTCTGGTGACTTCTCAAGAACTCAATCAAGTCTTTCCTTTTCTTCTCCCATGTATCTTTGCTCCTTGAACCTCCCCACTTGTACAACCATGATGGCAACAAGGGCTTTGGCTCCTAGACTCTAGGAAGCCTCACCGATGGCTCGCCCAATTCGGCACAATGTGGTGGACCTTTTGGGGATGGTTTAGATTCTAAGGCAAAGGGATATACTAAGTTTTAGTTGGATATCAGAGATATAGCTCTTTGCAATGAATCAAGTAAGAACAAGAAGGGTCACTGAATGAAAGTATTCATGTTCTATTAATTGAATGATTTTGTTTGTCAAGGCATATCCGTATTCTCACTTGAGCTTTTGATTTATCAGTCACGAGATTTGTTGTATGGTTGAAGGACAAGTTTTCCCCCCATGATTTTGATCATATGTCTAATGCACCTAAGAGTTTCCCATATTTTCACTATTTATTTACATCAGTCGTATTTTGAATTTAAATGATTGTCAAGCTATAGTTTTCTTGAAGTATGATTGGTCCATATTACAAAAATAATAGAAATTGCATATGACCTCAGAAAATGATGGAAAAATATGTGTTGGAAAGAATCTTGTGTTCTCTATTGATATATGCCATTTGCAAACCTTCTCTTATACATATACACTCTTCAATAATTCAATGATCAATATTAGGATTTAATGATCACAAACTAATATACACATCATGTTTTTAAATCATATTACAAGAGATTAAGCACTCAATCAAGTCAAAGAACTTCACCTAAGGTGGTTTTCTCTAGGTAAGCGGCCATGCATTCATGGAATAATTAAGTTTCATTCAATTGGTTGTTCAGTCTTTATGATTATGCACATTATTGTGTTACATGAAATTATGAATGCTTTCTAAAATGACATCATGTATAGATATTACCGTGTGACTGATTGTTTTATAGTCTATTGTAAAACCCCAACCATAATTCTAATTTATGGTTAAGGCATTATGTTTCAAGAAGGGAGAAATCCCACTAAGACATTATGAGGGAGAAATCACATTATGATTCAAGTAGGGAGAAATCCCATTAAGACATTATGAGGTAGAAATTCCATTATGGCACTAAGAGGGGCAAATCCCATTATGGTCAATATTAAGATTAAAGGCATTAATGATTAAGTCAATATCTAAGATAATGAATAAACTTAAGGAATTGGTTAAGTTTTTCTATGCACCTCAATCATGAATCTTTGGGTCATTATGGGCTTTCCTAGCATTATGGGCTTCCTAGAAACAATGGGCTCCTATGGGGCATTAAGAGAGGCAACATATATTCACTTATCCACTTGATCTTGTTTAAATGATTTAAAAAATGCTTAATATAATCCATGGTCAATTTTATGCCAAGTTTATGTCAAATCTATTTCATGTCAAGTTACTTCATCTCAAGTTATAATTATGTTTAGTTTTATAAAGTGTAAAGCACGACTTGTTTATGTTTATGTTTGTTATTGCATGACTGGGGACACAATGTCCACAAGCAAGGACTACTAAGAATTGAAGTCTAGCCTGGTGGGGTGCCATATACCAAGCCGATTAAATGCCTTTAGATATCATTTATATCATGTTTAATCTTATCCAAATCAAGATTAGTAGAATTAGATTTCATGTTGAATGAAGTTTTAGACTTCATGTATGATTTTATGCTCCAAGTTAATGCAAAGCATTTCATTTACTCTAACTGCAATGGTTAGCATTTCGTGAAACCTCCTTGAGAATAATGCTTCAACCCAATGATATATATATATATATGCTTTAAAAAGTGGGATGTTACATTATGGTATCAGAGCAATTTGGTTGATGGCCACCAGGAAAATATGATTCACATAGTCGCCCTAGGATGAAAGTATGAAATTAAGGTCTAGGAATGGAATCTTGAGAAAAGATACCAGTCCCTAGGATGTCATGAAAAGATAGAGGTTTACCTAGTTAGATCTCAACTATCAATATATTCCTATCTAATGAGATAGCCTCTTCATTCTTAATGGTCATGGCCAACTAGTTTAGAGTTGCAGATGGAATTCATAAGACTTTTGATGAATTTATCCTTTGTTACTAGTCTATGTGGTATGGGACACATGTATTAGTAGGTTAGTGAGAGGTATCATGATAAGACCCCACATGTCTAAGCATGTACCTGATCACCACATATCAAGAAATGTTAGATATACTTAATGTCCTAGATTAAAAATTCATCTACACATAATGATAGGAAGTGATGACAACATCAAAGGTAGATACTATAAATGGAGTGATAATTTAGCTTCATAAACCCTAAGTATAAGTTGAGAAGGATACCAAGGTGATAGTTAATCCATGCTCACATAAATCTTTTCTGAAATTCAGATGCCATAAGTTATCTCTTTCCATGCTAAATTATGAACATAAGTGGACCTTGAATATTAATTATCATTAAATAACGAGGTAAGCAAAAACCTAAGGTGTATAGTATCTTAAATAAAATTTTGAGGACAAAATTTATTTCAATGCAGGGAGAACTGTAACACCCCAATTTTCAAAATTAATTCAAAACTTAGAATATGATTTTTGTTAAATAAATATAGTTGAAGGGTATAATGTATAAAGGACATGAAATGATATCCCTTATAGAAAAATGAAGTAATAAAAACAAAAAGGAAACTCAAAATACTTTTCTCTTGCATATATGCCATAATGTGTTACAATTGACTTAAAAGGATGAATATTAGTTTCCCCTTTCCTTTGTCTCTCTCCTACCATTAAGGATGTTTAAAAGAAATAAAATATGGAGTTAAAAGGATTAGAATTTGTAAATATAGAATATTTAACTTGGACAAGAAGTTTTAGAATATTTAACTTGAACAAGAAGTTTTCATTTTCTTTTTGTAGCTTTTAACATAGGAAGGAAGTACATTAACCTCTTTTTCATCCTCCAAGAAAGTTTCCCAAAAAGGCATAAAAGATATTTGATATGTCTTTTGAGGGGATAATCAATGTCCATCTCGAAAATGGTTCAAAGGCTAACAAAGGAAATACTTTTCCATTTATTTCATCCTTCAAATACATAAAAGTTAAGTAAATGACCCTTATGGAAATTACAATTTTTTTTTGCAAAACTCGAATTTTATTGTCTAGAAAGGATGTAAACTACTTAATTAACATGCAGTCCAAGTTTGATTTTATTGTCTAGAAAGAAACCAGTTAGCCATATTTTTCTTCACAGGTTTGGCTATTGCTCATATCTCAATCAATCTGTGATATTTCTTTGCTCTAATCTTCACCTTTCTTTCCTATTTCAAACAAGCCACTGATCTCCCCTTCCTGTGGCCTATACATGAATGCCCAAACTAGGGTTTCCCCTCTTTCATGACCCTTATTTGCAGAGGCCACCAAAACCATTCTCACACCTATATAATGGATAGTAATCCATACTTAGGCATAACCAATTGCTCCTCATCCTCCAATTGTGCCTCCTATGCCACAATCTTCCACCACCTTCTCAACTTTCTTCTCTAAAAACCTTCACCATGTTTTTGCTCTCGCCACTGCTTTCTATGCAATTAAGCAATGTGTGAGCAACTATGAACTCTAACCTTGCTTTTTCGATCGTCGTTTTGCCTTTTCTTTCCCCGAGTCACCACACCCTATAACTAATGTTGTTTTACTTGTCGAAGATTCTTCATCTTATAGTTGTTGTGCTTCTCTGACTATGGACTCATTCTTTTGGTCTGCCTTTCATTGATGAGCACTTTTGTGGGCTTTAATAATGCTTTTAAGCTAGGGTTTGATGGTTTAAGGCTCTGAGCATCTTCCCCTATTTCACGCTTATTCTTGTTTCATGATGGGGTTTCAGACACCCTCTTTCCCTCACGGTTTCCATACTTGTTCTAGTGACTTCTCAAGAACTCATTTGAGTCTTTCCTTTGCTTCTCCCATGTATCTTTTCCTCCTTGAACCTCCCTACCTTGTAAAGCTATGGCGACAACAAGAACTTTGGCTCTAGGACTCTAGGAAGCCTCACCGATGGCTCTCCCAGTTTGACACAACGTAGCGGATCTTTTGGGGATGGTTTCATTTCTACGACGAGTGAATTTCCCAAGTTTTGGTTGGATATCAGAGATATAGGTGAAGCTCTTCACCATGGATCAAGAAAGAACTAGTAGGGTCAAAAAATGACCTTGGTATCCTCATTTTGTTAATTGAATGGTTTTATTTGTAAGGGCATATCAGTCCTCTTGCCTGAGCTTTTGATTTATCAGTCACATGATATGTTTTATGGTTGAAGGACAAGTTTGCCCTCATATTTTTGGTATTATGTGTAACATTCCTAAGGTATTCTGTATTTTCACTATTTATTTCCATCAGGCATATTTTGGATTTAAATGATTGTCACACTATACTTTTCCTGAATTCTAAATGGTCCTTATTGTAAAAATGATAGACATTGCATTTGACCTCAAATATTGATGGAAAAATATGTGTTGGAAAGATTCTTGTATTCTCTACCAATATAGCCTATTTCCAAACCTTATTTTATACATTCAAACTATTCAATAATTCAATGATAAAGATTAGGGTTTAATGTTCATGAAATAGTATACATATCATGTTATTAAATCAAATTATAGGTGATTAAGGACTCAATCAAGTCAAAGGACTTGGCCTAAGGTTGTTCACTTTAGGTAAGTGGGCACTACATTCTTGGCATACTTAAAATTTGTTTAATTGGCTATTCTATCTTTTTTATTATACACATTATTATGTTTAATGAAATTATGAAGGATTTCTAAAATGACATCATGTATAGATATCACTGTGTGACTAATTGTTTATGGTCTATTGTAAAACCCCAGCCATGATTTAGATTTATGATTAATGCATTAAGTTTCAAGAAGGGATAAATCTCATTAAGACATTATGAGGGAGAAATCCCATTATGGTTCAAGTCTGGAGAAATCCTATTAAGACATTATGAGGGAGAAATTGCATTTTGTAACCCTATTATGTTCAAGATTAAGATTAAATACATTAATGATTAAGTCAAGATCTAAGATAATGAACACACTTAAAGAATTGGTTAAGTTTTTCTATGCACCTTGATCATGGACCTTTGGGTCGTTATGGGCTTTCCTAGCATTATGGGTTTCCTAGAAATTGTGGGCTCCTATGGGGCATTAAGAGAAGCAACATATATCCAGTATCCAATTCATCATGTTTAAATGATTCAAAGAATGCTTAAGATAACCCATGGCCAAGCCAATGTCAATTT
Organism: Alisma plantago-aquatica; assembly: GCA_963693085.1. Lineage (NCBI taxonomy): Eukaryota > Viridiplantae > Streptophyta > Magnoliopsida > Alismatales > Alismataceae > Alisma > Alisma plantago-aquatica. The sequence continues at coordinate 1,504,246,879 of OY856410.1, read as the reverse complement.
TATGTCAAATCTATTTCATGTCAAGTTTACTTCATGTCAAGTTATAATTATCTTCATTTTATAAAGTGCCAAGTATCGCTTACTAACATTTATGTTTGTTATTGCATGGTTGGGGATGTGATGTCTGTCGGACATGGAGCAATTGAAAATTTAAAGAAACAAGCCAGGACAAGTAGGATTTGAAGTCTAGCCTGGTGGGGTGACATCTACCAAGCCAATCCAATGCCTTTAGTTATCATTTACGTCATGTTTAACTTATCTTATCCAAATCTAGATCAGTAGAATTCGATTTCATTATGAACACAATTTTAGTTTTAATGTATGAATCTACATTCCAAGTTAATGTAAGGTGTTTCATTTACTCTAATTGCAATGATTAGCATTTTGTGACACCCCCCTTGAGAATAATGCTTCCGTCCAATGATATATATAAATACATACATATGCTTTAAAAAGCGGGATGTTACATGCTACCAAACCCTAATTAGATTTGGTTCATTAGCACGGAATGAAGAGGAGGTGTGAATTTCGCTTGTATGTATCAAGTAGATACATAGTGATTTGGTTCGTTAGCACGGAATGAAGAGGAGGAGTGACTTTCACTTGTATGTATCAAGTAGATACATAGTGAGTCAGAGGTGGGGGTACACGATAGGGAATGCGACTGGAGCTATTGCAAGAGGGGGGTGGAGGAGAAGGTGGTGGCTATTTGATCGAGTCACAAACTAGACCTGTTCAGATATGATCGTAAGGTATTGTAACATAATAGTCATTGTGACAAAGAGAATTATAAGGGAGATAGGTTAATCATAATAATTAAACACAATAAATCAAACCAATTTAGATTCTATAATGCTCCCTCTATAAAATTCAATTGAAGGATCAAACAATACCCAAATGATATGAAATTCAATGCGTAGGCTAATTAAGATGTAATCTAAATTGGCATCATTTTTATGTTTCAAAAAAGTTTAATATTAGATTTTATTATTTATATATTATATGTCCATGTAATTTATCTGTTCATTTTAGTTAATCAATTGTGAAACTATGTTACAATTAATTTGGTTTCATTCATCTTATATCCGTAAGAATATTTTAGAATGTCAAATTAAAGTCAATCATGGTATTTGGCATATTTGTTCATTAAGTCTTCTTATTATGTAATGTGGTTATTTTACCTTAAATATCAAATATTAAGGGTATCTATATATCCAAGATACTAATTGGATTCAAATATTCCTAATAAAAGTTAATCTAGTTAAATCATGTATTAATTATCAACACATTTGAATAGGAGCCTGCAACAAGGGAGGATTAGCCCATATATCCATATTTTAGTATGTTACATAATTCCATGCGATCTCCTTTAGATTTGGATTGAACTTGTATTGAGGTTCGATGGAGGTTTGTAGTTGTTGATCATGTTTATTATGTGCATGTAGGAAGCTTGGCTTACCCCTATTAGGTCAATCATTTTGTAGCCAAGCGTATTCTATTGCTTCCTTAGTTTCATCAACAACCTATATTCTTGCACAATAGTTAGATCTGCATTGATGATGACTGGACATACCTCCTTCTCGTACAAGTAGACATATTTTAACCCCTTTTGTAGAGGTTTCATCCCTGGTGCAGTAGGATCCTTGTCATCTTATTCAATTACAAAGACAAACTTTACATCTTCAAATTCAGCCTCAGGGTCTTCCTAAGCAGAGTTTAAGTGGAGAATAATTCTTTCAGCTTGTTCATCATTTAAGTCATGAGATTTAGGGTCTATGTGTGCTTTCTCAAGAGGGTCCTTAAAAGTAGGCGTCTCTTGCCACAACTTTCCATTTTGTCAACACAATCAATCAAATAGCATTGCACTTGGAAAGAGGGCCCTTGCGACTCTCAAAGACCTTGAAGTCAGTAGTGTCCATCCTAAGCCTTAACATCAAGATTCCTACTTCAACATTAATTAAGACATGAACAGTTTCAAGGGAAGGAAGGAAAAAGATGAGAGGATATCAAAGATACTCCTTAAGATCCATGATTAGGAAGTCACAGGGGCCGTATGATTTGGGACCCACTCTGACAGGGATGTGTTCTATGATATCCAAAGGAGTGGTCATAGAAAAGCCAACAAGTAGAGTCACAATGCTCATATGAAAGACTTCAGTGGTAAAGCCTAATCTTTCACACAATCTGTAGGGCATGGTAAAAATGCTTTCCCTAAGATCATCTAGGCCTTTTTGGCATATGGAGTCCCCAACAAAGTAAGATATATTGAAAGATCTTGGATCTTTGAGCTTTTTAGGCATCTTTCTCTGGGAGATGCATGATGTTTTCCATGCTAGCTTGATAGTGTCAACTTCCTCTATGAGATACTTGTGAGCGAGGGGAGTTTTAAGTAATTTTGTCTGAAAAGGAATTTCTACTAGAGCGTCAATGAAGGGAATATCAACATGTCATTTTGTCATTGCTTCCTTGAACTTCATGAATCTTTAGTCCAGACGTGTATTGGCTAGACGACTCTAGAATGAGACTCATGGTTTGTAAATAGTCACCACAGGGATGGGAGAAGAGGTTGGGGAAATTTCTTGTGCCTTCTAAAGTTTGGGGTATGTGCTAGTAGCAGAAGGTGCAACAACTGGTTGCACTGGTATAGCTATTGGCATAGACATTGCAGCAACTTATTCATCATCATCATATTCAAGATTAAGCTTTCTTCTATTGATGATTGGGGTTGGGGGTTTTGGTAGCACACTCCCAAAATGTATGGTCACAACCTTCAAATGCTCCTCCTCATGCTTGGGGTTGCCTTCAGGTTTACCTATAAATCTACCCTCGAGAGGGTGAATGGTGAAAATAATTTTTGCAAGTTGGGCCTCCATAGATTTATTGTATGCTTGTTGGATCGCTAATATATTCTCATTTGTACCCAAGAAACTTTAATCATTTGAGGCATGTATATTATGTTGTCTCCCCTATCCAATGATTAGTTGTCCTTGTTGGTTGTAGGGTTGTTGCCAAACATTTTAGTTATTGCCTTGACTGAAGTTGTAGCCATACTATCCATGATTGAAATTATTTTGGTGGTAGGTTCTTTGTTTTTAGAACACCCAAAAATTTATTTTTAGTGGGTCCTTACTTGAGCTGACGCACATTCTCTACTCTATCTAGATATCCATATTGGAAACTTGGATGGTTCCTCAGTCTATTACGGCCATAGTAGCCCTATTCAGAATATAATTAGAAATGTTGGCTTCTTTAATGAGGGGGACTGTTGTTAAACTAGGTATGGTGCATGTTTAGTGTAGCTTGGTAGAGGTGGTTGCACTCTAGACTCATGTGCCCCTCTGCACTACTGACTTGGCAGGCCTCTTGTGCTGCTATGACTGGAAAAGAGTATGGGCCTCTCTTCCCATTCTTCTAGAAAGAAGACTCAAGGTTGTCTTTCTTAAGGGCTAGGGCCTTCAAGGACTCGATAATGCCATTCAAATTATATTTTTTTTTCATGGAAACCTTGAGAACACCTTTCTTGTGGGATGAGCTCCAATTAGCCTAGTTCTACACTCCTCTACTGACAACCTTCCATGCGTTGTCAAAGCTCTACTGTATGAAGACTCCATTAGAAGCAGTATCAAGGAACTTCTTGATGTCCTCATAGACTCCCTTATAGAACTTCTCGATATGCTGTAAAGGGGGTATGCTGCGATGAGGGAATTTGTATAATAACTCATTGAATTATTCTCAGTATTCAAAGAGAGTTTCTCTTGGGAGTTGCTCAAACTGTGTTATTTTTTCTTTGATTTGATAATTTAGTGAGGGCAGAAAGAACTTCTCAAGGAACTAGTTCTAAAGTTCCTCCCAAGTTCTGATGCAACGATCATCTAGGGAACCATACCACAACATAGCTTTGTCAACAAGGGAATAATGCAATAGACTTATCTTCAACTCTTTTGACACACCAACTTGCTTTCTCAGTCTATAGAGATCTATGAACTTCTGTAAGTGGTCGTGTATGTTCTGACCAACTTATCCCACAAAATTATTGTTTTGTATCATTGTCACCCATTGTGTCTTAAATTCAAAGTTTTGAGCTTTGATATCTAGATGGAGTATGGGGTTGCATGTATCTACAACTTTTAGTATAGACACATAATGTAGTTCTCTCTACCGTTCTGCTTCCTCGCCTGCTTGTAGTTCCTCCTACACTACATCTCTAGATTCTGCTACAAGTCTGCCACATTGTGTTGTGAGTGCTTCTTCAACTGGGTGAGTGATCTCTTATTCTTCCATTTGTGTCTGACGCTCTCAAAGGATCCTATAGTGGGTTCGTTATTTCAAACGATCAAAGTCTCTAATGGAGTTGATGCTAGAATAGTGTCACATGCACAACATATATATCCTGAGAAGTGCAAATGACCAAGTCGAGATGGCTGAAAATGAGTTGGATTCAATATGATTTTCAATAATATCAATGGTAAAAATGAAAATCATACCTAATCCAAGTTAGTTAAAAAGATAAGAAAATCATGTTGTCCCTGGCAAGGATTCCAAAATCTGATGTGTGTGATATTGCAAAGACAAATTCAGTAGGGGTGAAATCCCTAGAATTAATCTTAACCAATGTACAATAAACACAACCCACAAGAGAACATATCTTATTATAGTATAGTTCAGGATCGAACCCAAGGGATGACATTTTTATGAATTAATATGATCAAGATAATGTGATAAACTAGATTTTTTACTACAAAATCTGGTTCTATATTTCTTGTACTTAATAACTCCACTTTATCATCAAATAGGTTTGAAACACTCATTTTTGAAGAATTTTAGATAGTAGTGTCATTTGAGGACATTAGTGGCACTTAATTGAGGATTTTGACACCATTGTATACATGTAATACATGAATTTCTACTTTTTTTAGACTTGATGATCTTTTATTTTATTCCAATATCTATCTTTATCCTTTGGATTCCATTTTTTAAATATTCTAAATCATATTTCTAGCTTTGTGTACAAATTTCAGGTCAAACAGAGCTTTCTACCTCACTATAGAAATTCCTGAATATAGCACCTAAAACACCTCTTTTTCTTGATTTTGGGCTAAGTTTTGCCCTTAATGGGCCACACTGCATGGCAGAACCAGGGTGGAGTGCTACCTGGGCACCCTTAGATCCCCTACCCTAGATCGGTCTACTATAATAGATGCCAGGTAGGGAAGCCCGAGTCATCTGATTCTCCTTTGTTTCAACACTGTTTCATGTAATTTTTGTTGGTTCGACTTTGTCTTCAAATTCCACCCTAGATCCACATATTTTCACACTAAAACTATGCAATTTTGGAAAGTTTCTAGCCCCTTTGTGGCAGCCACCGCCATGGCTAAAAGTGGGCCGAATACACCCTAACCCTAGTCTTTAACACCTATATAAGACCCCCTTTGGCTCCTTTTCTTCCTCAGGAACACATCCATATCCTCGGATTTTACTTTCTTGCTCTCTAGCAAGTTTCCCCATCTTGGTAGAATGCATGCAGTCACAGAATTTAGTGTAGCATCTCCATTTTTGTGAGCTTTTTCTCTCTTTGGGTATGATTCTCTCTCTTCCTCTCTCTAGAAACTTGCTTCGACCATAACTTTTGATTCCATGCTCGAAAACACATGAAATTATACTCCGTTTTGATTGCGAGAATGAGTCGGACAAAATGGAACTACTTTCAACACCTGATTCATGATCCTTTTCCAAATGATTTTTATCTAATTATATTTGATGGTGATATGTAAATCAAGTTTTTAACTTTATATAAATCTTGACTTGATATCATGAAATCTTATAAAATTAGTCTTGGATCTATTATCTAAATAACAATATTGAACTATTTGAAATCTAATCACTTTGTGGAAATCTATGTCTTAGTCTTGATCTAGAAGATGACTAGTGACCATAATTTGTGGGTAAAGTGTTATTATGAACTAATTATGGATCTTGATACTAACCTTGAATGATATGAAAACCTGACCTTGATGAATACTAGATCTAAAGTTCACTAATAATACATAAAAGCCCTACATGATCATTGTAACCACTTTATGGTGAAATCCCTATTTTGATGCATGTGCCCTTGTTTACATGCCAAGACTTATCAATCTTGACTTAAGTTACTCAAGATCTTACTTTAATCGTTGGTGAAAGGTATGTATACTCTACTCTCTTGAAATTGGATGTTGCGATGTAAGGTATGAATATATACCCATGGATACAAAACACTTGGCTACATAAATGGTTGAGATGCCTTGTTTCCTATGATTAGAGTTTCAAATTTATATATGTATGTTGATCGTTCTCTTACTCGTTTATTGAGCTTGTAAATATACTCCTCACTATTGTTTTTTCTCGTGCCATTCCCCATTTTGTAGATAGGGGTGAAGTGGCAAACTTTTGCCTTTTACTTAGGGTCAAGTGTTTGTGGCCTTTCTCTTAGGGTTAACTTACACCTCGTTAGTCTTTCCACCCACTCTTATTACTTAAGGTGATTAATTCTTATTACGAAGTATATTGTGTTTGTTTGTGTATTTGAAAACTTGCACTTGTTGATCATTTGAAAGTTAAGTTGTTGTTCATTATTGTTTATTAGAGATATGCCAAGTGGTTATTTTCTTTTGAATATACATATCTTGTTCTTGTTTTTCCATAACTGTACTCAATACGTTTGCACTGACTTTGGGTCATGTTTTTCAGTTTAGGAAATCAACACGGATCATTATGAGGAATTGATTAAATCGTTCCACTCTTGACAAACTATAATGATATGGATAAATCTATAAAGTCATAATTGGGCTGGTTAGTTTTTTTAAATCTTTTGTTTTACGAGCCATTATTTTTTATTGTATATGCCATTATGTGAGATCCATTTGGGCAACCTATGGATGGGTGCTTCAATCCTTTTACCATTGTCTAGGTAGTGGTATTGGGATTGGGGTAAGAACAGTTTCATGGCAGACAACTAGGCACATTATTGGATTGGTTGTTGATTAAACTAAGGTTGCAAATAATAAATGTGTTGAACTAAGGGTTGATTATTAGATGGTGGGAATAGTAGGGTGGAATAGGTTTCACCACTACTACCTATCATTCACCTCTCACTGCATCATATTTAACATGGTATTACATATGTTGAGGCTAGGAAAATCCCCTTTTTGGAATTAGGATTAAACCCAAACATATATCACTATAAGCTCATCACCGTGTTACCTAGAGATCATACAACTATCACCTCAGAAACACCTATCCGGATTTCTCATCAAGGGTTTAACAAGAATCAATCAATATCCTAGATCCTAGATTCAAAGTTCTTTGCACCCAAGACCATGATAAACATATAACTTTGCTGATGAGAGAAGAGTATAAGTATAAAAGTGATTGACTCCATACATATAATAGTTCATACAATAAAAGTTGTAGTAAAGAGAACAAAATTGGGTAGCAGGACTACACCCCACACTCTAGAGAGAGGACTACTCGCTCATGGAAAAAGTAAAAAGAGCAAAAAGAGTAGAAAGTGTAACATACCCAAACCTAGTATATTGACTCTAGAAATTCTACTCCCATGATTAGGAGATTAGAATGTTTTATCTTTTAAATTTATTTGACCAAACAAGGATAAAGTTACACCTTAACAAACATTGTTGATGCACATCACATATTTTGTGGCAATAGTTTCTATAGTCAACAACATATATTATAATACACTCAAATTAACATATAACTTAATTATGTGTTAACATGTAAGTAAATTCATTAAATATATCACATATGTTCTTTTTTCTAACAAAAATGCAGATAATGGCTAAAATATGTTTAGTTAGAGATATAATGTGCTTTGGGATAAAATTCTTATTCCCATGATCAAAAATATAAATAATGTGTTATCATCTAAAATAAATATTTATTTGATGGAATAAAATGAGTACATAAACAAAATATAGAAATTCATGCATAATGAAATCCTTCTCAATTGAATTGAAGATAATATGACTTAAGTGAATGTTGATAACAAAGATATAATATTTTGATAAATATAATGGCAACAAGCCAAAAATCCTAATGATGCCATAATTCATAAAAGGGAAGTTCAAAACTAAAATATAATGGTAAAATTGTGTTCTTTGGGTCCCAATTAGCTTGTATTCTAAGTTTCACTTTATTTGAATAAAAATAACTATCCTAATTTAATTAATGGAAAAAAAGATAATGCCAAATATGTTTCAAGAACTATTGAATTTCTTCAAAAATGGAAAATAGTGAGAAAAATAGCTTTCTCCTTTCTTATTGGTCTTAGAATCCTATTTCTTATTATTGAGAAGATCAATATAAGTTGGGAAACTTGTTGTTATTTTCTAGATGATCTACAATAACAACAATCCTAGTGAAAATTTGAATGAAAAGAAATATATGACTTTATGGATTTGGAGTAAAATGTAACAAAACAATAAAACTTATTTTCTAATTTTATAAATTAATTTAGATACAATTATGCAATGATTCAGTAGACATATGCAATATTTCTTACAAGACATGTAGCAATAGATATTACAATATACATATGTATATGTTAATGTTAAAAATATGAATAAAAGTCTAATTAAATATTAATGGGTATTTCATACAAGTGGGACAATTTATGTTGCCCTTGGCTAACAAATTTCTTGATGGAAACTGGTTTATTCTATGAGGTAAATGTGTGAAATTGTTCATCATAAAAGAATTCAAATAAAATTCTAATTTCCAAATATGGTGATTGTATATGGAATTTCTTGACATTGTTCCATTAAATACAATATAAATTCCACAAAAACCTAATTTGGTGTCTCTTTCTCTTATATATAAAATAGCATGTAGGTATAATTATCCTCTTTAGCCTACCACAAAGGAAGTAGACTCCCATTATGAAGTTTACATTCCATTGAAAATATGTCGCAATATAGAGCACATCTAATAAATACATGAATACTAATTGAAAAATTATAACAATTTTGTTTGTATGATTTCTTAAAGAAAAACTTGCCACTTTACTCCACAAATCCACAAAATTGGAAAACTGCCAATTTGATAATCTCATCATAATTATTTTGATTTTAGACAAAATTTTAAAAAATGCTTTATTATGTATACAATGAATATCTTTACATGTTTCCTGTTATACGTTATTGATATAATCAAATCCATGATATGAAAATTTGGAACAGTTTTGGGGAGGTCAAAAATCAAAATTAGAATCTATCTTTACACTAATTACATAGATACCTTTTTCTTAGAAGGAAATTGTGATACACATACTTAATGGAAAATTAGCATGACAATATCTATTTAAAGAAATATAAAAAGGATATACTTCCCTCATGAGTAGATATTTTCCAAAAGATCATAAGAATCAAATATAGTAACACATTATACATTGTGATAATATTTATTTAAATAATACCAAAACATATTTATATATTAAATATTCCATTAAACAATCTAAAAACAAAAAATAATGTTGAACTTGGATTCATCAAGTATTAGTTAGTCCATTTATGATATTTGATGTCAATTGGATAATTCTAAGTTGCCATAAATAAATTGGCATGATAATTCTAAAAGGACATAAATGAATTAAATGACTTATTAAATAGTTTCAAAATAGGAAAGACATGTTAAATTTGTTTTATATACATCATAATTAGATGACATGTCAAATTTACTTTGTTTGGTTAATGTTTATTTCCTTGAATAAAATATTAAACAAAGGACAAAAATACTAGTATATAAGGAAACCTTACAAATTTAGTTGGTTGTATTTTCCTAAAGATTTCCTATCACATAGATTATATATCCGTAAAACAAAACCAGTTAGACAACAACCCCTAACTCTCATTCTTAATTCTATAATATCACTTGCTTCCTTTCTCTATCTGCAACCCTACTAAGTCAGGTGCTATGCTGAAGGTTGCTCGTGATTTGCTCTTCTCTTCTCCCTTCCCTATTCTTCCCCTCCACCATGACCATAAAGCAACACCTCCTACCACCATGATTCCCTCTTTCCAAAAAAGCACAAAACATCATCAAAACATCATGTTTGTAGTTAATAACCATGCTCCGCTAGTCCTGACATTTGTCCTTGGTTCCTTTCCTCATGTTGATGGACTATTTAGAGAACTCCATGACCATACATGGTGACTTGTGCAAAAGACCTAATAGTACATGCAAGAAGCTACAACTAGGAAACCATTGAACTACAACTCAAAGAGCATGGACACTATATACAACTGAGATTCATGGACATTGGAAACTTGAACTGAACCCTCGACCTTCCTTGATCCCTTTGACATTTCATATATGTTTTGAAGCCAACTACTAAGTTACGGTCATGTCTTCTTCTTCTTCAATAATGATCAAGAATATGAAGATCTTAATCCATGTAACTAGTCAATGGTTAACCTTGTTTACGATCAGAGAAGATCACGAGTCTATTTGGCTGAGGCCAGTTTCAACACTACTTGTAAAAGATCAGATGCCTTCATGTCTAAAGGAATAGTTCAATATTGGCTTGTTGTAGTTTGAATTCACAAAGAGTTTAATTAAGTAGATAAACAAAAAGAAGACTGAAATATTGATATCATAATTCATATATATATATATATATATATGAATATAGGTTTTGGTGCGATCATTACTGTGATCTTGTGGTGGATTGGATATTTAGGCTTTCAAGTAAGGTATGTTGCATTCCAAATCATATTGAACAATTTCTAATTTCACTCGCTAAATGTATGTTGCATTCCTTATTATTTCTATTGAGCAACCGCTAATATTTCCTCTCTCTCTGGGTCCTATGGACAAAATAGCCTACACAATTTTTCTCTCTTTTGAGAATTTTTAGTTCATGTGAAAGATTCTATCTTGATTCTAGTCTTGTAATCATCTTAATTTGTTGGATATTCTTCTTGGACTCTTACTTATATCTCGTTCATCTTAATCCTTGTGAAATCCTAATTTTCAAGTTGTGGACTAATGCTGTGAAGCATCTCATAGCTCAAATGATTATATATTTGTTTATGGGTCCTCTGATCCCACTTTATAATGATTGGATGTTCTCATCATGTTATTTTAGATTGAATAGATTTATTTCTGCCTTTATATTTTGGTGTGTGTGCAAATAGACTAAGTTTATTTATAGTAGCATGTACATATGTACATAATATTTGGGTGCACCTTTCTACCTCAAGTGAACCTTTCCACTCATGGCACACCTTTCCACCTAGGGTGCACCTTTCCACCTGACTTAGGATTGAGATTATATGGGTCTCGACCCTACCTAAATAAAGGTACTCTAATTATTGTACATGCACTAAATATGATTTGATAATGTTGTTATATGAAAAAATTCTTCTGTTAATCATATTACTTTTAGTAAATGCCTCGTATATGACTTGCTTATCATAATTTTAAAATTCATATTTTTTTGATACCCACCTGGGTGGTACTTTCCTCTTCTATGGGAAGCCTTATTATACTTGATGTTCTTGTTCCTTATATTGCTCAATCCATATTTTTTATGCACATATAGTGTTTTTGCTGATAACTTATACTTTGTCTTCTCTTCTGTGGTATGCTTCCTACCCCAGGTGTAGGACTTGGAAGACTGGCGGTGACATGGACCTTCTAGATGGAGCCCTTGGGAAGACAGACTTGAGATAGATGGATATCCCTCTACTTATATCCTTATGTTGTAACTTTCATGTAAATCCATTATGGAATATGATGATGTACTTTTGTAAAATTGAATATAGTCATGAAATATTATTGCATTGCTACTTTGGTTATTTGGTATAACATCATTTGAGAAATGAAAAAAAAATTACACCTTTTCCAACATACCTTTTAGTTTGTTTGGAATAGATGCATTCATTCCTCAAATTTAGTAGGGAGTGGATACCCTCTTGGTTCATACTCCTTATAAGATGATATTAGAGCCATAGTGCTTGGATTTTGACTATTTCAATTTTGTCTCCCTAATTAGAACCCTCATGAAATATTATTGTATTGCTAATTTGGTTATTTTGTATAACATCATTTGAGAAATGAAAAAAAAATTGCACCTTTTCCAAAAAACCTTTTTAGTGTGTTTGGAATAGATGCATTCATTCCTCAAATTTAATAGGGAGTGGATACCCTCTTGGGTCATACTCCTTACAAGATGATATTAGAGCCATAGTGCTTGAATTTTGACTATTTCAATTTTGTCTCCCTAATTAAAACCCTCACCCTACACAGTCACCCTCTAAGTGAGATGCTTACCTTAGAGTTGAACTATGTTACTCATGAGATGGTGAAAGGTCGATTTAGGATCATATGAGGTACACATAAGAATCATGGTTGGAAAACCCTAATGTGATGAGGCTCTAGTTTCTCAGACCCTATGATGTAGGTCATTTATGGCATGTATTTTTGAATATAATGAGGTTTGACTTGATGATGGAGTTAGGTTATCAGAATGATAAGGAGATCTTAAAAGGAAATTGTGATTTGGTTTCACATTAATTTTGGCACCAATTTTGAGTTTGCATCACACTATTTTGCCATAAATTTTTTGATAATACTATATGTATAAAAAAGTTTTACATGATCTTTAGTTTTTCTTGAATTAAGTCACAATGAAGAGATGTGTGAACTCTTGATATAGAAACCCAAGAATTATCTGGAATAGATATCCTAAACCCTAGTTTTGGTGTTTGGAGTGATGACTAGGAAGATGTGTCTAGTGCTAAAGGATTAGTTGACCTACTGTTCTACACCCTATGATCTTTAGTTTGGAAATGTGAACCTTATGGTTGTTACGTTGGAAAAAACAAGGACCTACAATTCAACCCTAGGTGGTTATGGTAGGGACACAAGAACACCATAAATATGTTCACGATTGAAAGGATGTACATGTAACCCTAATATCTTTAAGTGTTGTTTAGTTTGTCCTATTAGGTTGAGCCTTTTGAGGGGTGGATGCAAGTTGGTTAATGGAGTAATGATGGTAGGATTTTTTTGAAATCCTCATTAAGGGGTGGAGTGTTGTAACATACCCAAACCTAGCATCTTAACTCTAGATATCCTATTCCCATGATTAGGAGATTAGAATGTTTGGTCTTTAAATTTGACCAAACAAGGATAAAGTTACACCTTCATGAAAATTGTTGATGCACATCACATATTTTGTGGCAATAGGTTCTATACTCAACATCATACATCACAATGCACTAAAATTAACATATAACTTAATTATGTGTTAACATGTAAGTAAATTCATTAAATATGTCACATATGCTACTTTTGCTAACTAAAATGCAAATAAAATATGTTTAATAAGAGATATAATGTGCTTTGGGATAAAAATTCTTGTTCCCATGACCATAAATATAAATTATGTGCTATCATCTAAAAATATTTATTTAATGTCCTAAATATGTTAAATAAGTAAAATATGGAAATCCATGCATAACAAAATAAGGAAATTTTGGAAATGAATTGAAGATAATATAACTTAATTAAGTGAATGATGATAATAAAGATATAACATTTTGATAAATATAATGGAAATAAGACAAAAATCCCAATGGTGCCATAATTTATAAAAGGAAATCTCAAAACTAAAATATAATGGTAAGATCGTGTTCCTTGCGTCCTAATTAGCTCGGGTGCCACACTTCACTTTTATATGAAAAAAACAACTATCTTAATTTCATTAAGAAAATAAAATAAAAGGTAATGCTAAATAATTTACAAGAATTATTGAATTACTTCAAAAATGGAAAATAGTGAGAAAAAGTAGCTTTCTCCTTTCTTATTTGTCATAGAAGTTAGTTTCTTATCATTAAGAAGATTAACATAAGTTGGGAAACTTGTTGTTATTTCCTAGATGAAATACAATGATAAAAGTCCTTTGAATGAAAAGAAATATAAAACTTTATGAAAATAAGAAAACTTACTTTCTAATTTTATAAATTTATATTAATATACAGTTATGCAATGATTCAGAAAACATATGCAATATTTCTTATAAGACATGTAGCAATAGATATTATGATATACATATGTACATATTAATGTTACAAACATGCATACATGTCTAATTAAATACTAATGGGTATTTCATACAAGTAAGACAATTTATGTTGCCCTTGGCTAGCAAATTTCTTTAAGGAAACTATTATGTTATGTTTAGTAAATGTGTGAAATTTTTCATCATAAAAGAATTCAAATAAAATTCTTATTTCCAAATATGCTGATTGTATATGGAGTTTAATGACAATGTTCCATTTAATACAATATATAAATTTCACAAAACATTAATTTGGTATCTCTTTCTATTATATATAAAATAGCAAGTAGGTAGAATTATCCTTTCTAGCCTACCGCAAAAAAAGTAGACTCCCATTACAAAGTTTACATTACATTAAAAATATGTTGCAACCTAAAACACATCTAATAAATAAATGAATACAAATTGAAAAACTATTACAATTTTTTTTGTACACTTTTCTTAAAGAAAAACTTACCACTTTCCTCCGCAATTCCACAAAAATGGAAAATTGCCAATTTGCTAATCTCATCATCATTACTTTTATTTAAGAAAATTTTAAAAAAATGCTATATTATAGATACCATGAATATCTTCACATGTTTCCTCATATAAGTTATTAATATAATCAAATTCATGACATGCAAGTTTAGAATAGTTTTGGGGAGACTGGAAATGAAATTTCAAATGTATATTTACATTTTTATGAATGAATGTATATTTACATTAATTACATAGATACCTTTTTCTTAGAAAATTGTATTACACACAATTAAAGGAAAACTAGCCTGAAAATATGTATTTAAAGGAATATAAAAAGGATATACTTCCCTCATGAGTAGATATTTTCCAAAGGATCATACAAACCAAATATAGTAGCACAATATACATAGTGATAACGTTTATTTAGATAATACCAAAAACATCTTTATGTATTAAATATTCCATTAAACAATCTAAAAACAGTAACTAATATTAAACTTGGATTTGTCACGTATTAGTTAGTCTATTTATGATATTCCACATCAATTATAATTCTAAGTTGCCACAGATATATTACAAAATAAATTAGCATGATAATTATAAAAGGACATAAATAAATCAAATGACTTATTAGATAGTTTCAAAACATGAAATATATGTTAAATTTGTATTATACACATCATAATTAGACTACATTTCAAATTTACTTTGTTTAGTTAATGTTTGTTTTCTTAAATAAAATATAAAACAAAGGGCAAAAATACTACTATATAAGGAGACATTACTGCTTTAGTTGGGTTGTATTTTCCTAAAGATTTACTATCACACTACATTACATATCCATAAAACGAAACTAGTCAGACAACAAACCCTAATTCTCATTCTTAATTCTGTAATATCTCTTGATGAAGGTATGTTCTTTGTAGATCCCATTTGGTCACCTTCACGATTCGTATCAGGGTTAGGGTTACCCTTTGTCACCTCCCCTTGGCACCTAGAAAGATACATTTTTATACCACATAGGGGTGTTAAGTCCTTTATCAGTATCTCTGTGGCTTTTTCATTAATCTCCATCTTAGTATATCCCATTAGATCATTAGATCCATGCATTGCTATAAATTGGAAAGTTATTTCAACCTTTAAGATTGAAACTCTAACACCATTCTTCACATGTCCTCCTGGTTTTACGTTCTTGTCTGGATCCTTCCATTGATCATCCACAATAAAAGGAACATACTCCAACAATTTTCTAGATCCCCTACCACCTCCATTACCATGATGGCCTACACCACCCCGCGTCCCCCATAGCCCCCTCAAACTCCTCTTATCCACATCCACTACCCTAATAAATATGACTCATAAGAATGCAACATACCTTAAAGATGTGTGTCAATAGTCAAGGTCCAAATCCTAGATCCCAAAATGGTACTCTTCACCTATTAAAACAGCGAGAATATATATATATATATATATATATATATATATATATATAATGTAAATCTACCTAACCCTATATATATAACTAATTAATGTGTATGATTCAAACCCTAAATTACAAACTATTAGTAACTTTTAAACTAAATCATTATAATAATAGTTTATAATTTAGGGTTTAACTTATACACAATAATTAATGATATACACATGTTCAATGTCTTAATAGGTGAAGAGTACCATTTCGGGATCTAGGGTTTGGACCATAATTGTTGACACACATATCTGAGACATGTTGCATTCATGTTAGTCATTATGAGAAATTACTCTCTTATAATTCTCTCTTGAACCTCTACGAGGGATTAATATATTGAAATTTCTCTTTCATATTTTAATCGTTCTACGTGGATATAATTTATTGAAAACATAATTATATCTCGTTAGTATGTTGGAAATGCTTGTTGGGCTCTATAGTTATATGTTGACCATCCTATTCCACATGGTAACCCTAATTGGAGGATTTGAATTAAGTGAAGCTCTAAATTTTAGGTGGTGGACTTTGGTGGTCTTATGATGTATGTTTTATGTAGGGTCATCAAATAGTTGTTTATGGGTCCTCTGACCCCACTAGATAATATTTGTATGTTCTCATCCCTAACTTGACATTGACTATACTTTATATTGCTTGTATTTGCATGTGTGATTTGACTAGTCATAACTAGAAGCAGTGATACCATAT
Organism: Alisma plantago-aquatica; assembly: GCA_963693085.1. Lineage (NCBI taxonomy): Eukaryota > Viridiplantae > Streptophyta > Magnoliopsida > Alismatales > Alismataceae > Alisma > Alisma plantago-aquatica. The sequence continues at coordinate 1,504,230,125 of OY856410.1, read as the reverse complement.
TTTAGGCACTATTTTTATGCCCTTATCACTTATAATGTTTATAGGCACTAGATTTTATTCCCCTACCCAGTACTGGGTTTTATTCACCTACCGTGCACTGAGGTTTTATTCCTCAAAACTTTAAAATTTTTGGAACTGAGGTTTTAGATATGGAATATATGGGTTCCTATCCTACTTTTTTAGTATATGTTAGTCTACTTATTATTTACAATGCAACTATTTAATATTGTAATATTATTGAAGTGACATTGATTAAACAAGAAACTCTCTTATTTATTCTCTTCAAATGAAACACCTTTTTGTAATGTTTATTCTTTTGATCATCCATTTGTATGCTTTGATGTCATTCTCTTGATTTGGGAAGCATATATAAATACATTGTTGTCATTTTCAGTTAGTATTGCTCAATCCCTATTTATATGCATATATCAACATTTATTATGAAAACTTTCACCTTTTCTTCTGTTGTAGGGTATGCTTCCAACCCCTTAGGTAAAGAAGACTTTAGAAAGATAACCAAGATGACTATGACCTTCCTAGTGTAGATATTTTGTTGGAGATAGATTTGAAGTAGCTCCTTCCCTTTACTTAGTTGTTGAAGTTGTTACTTTCATGTAAACCCAAATGGGAGATGATCATGTAATCTTGTAAATGTAAATAGTTATTATATTTTGTTATGTTTCTATACTTTGGTCTTTATGATGTCTATTTATGAAGAATTAAATAATAGTTATTCATCCATTATAGAAAAATGGGTGTGTTTGTTATGAATGATGACTCTTATTTAACTGAATAAGGAGTATATCCCCTCTCAAGTCCCTTAATTATAACTTAAGATTATACTGTAAGTCCTCACACATGTTTTGCAACATATATAGGATGCATTATGCCACTAGAGGATACTCTGGTGTTAGTGAGGGCAACATGCCAATCGTGGGTGCATAGTGCCATAGAGGACACTTTAGTGCCACAAAGGGCACTACATGCCAAGAAAAGGTCCATCACACTAATCGAGGACACTGCAATGTCAATCAAGGAGGACTCATTTTATAATGGTGGCCATAACATATAAAATAAGTAACTAAAAGATGTATTATTATTTATTCAAATTACCTTTCAATTTTCCTAAACTTAATTGTTATTGGAGTAGAATTCAATGCCACTTACTCTAATCATAGATACTTTCTTATGTGCATGGCTGGGGATGGGACACTCGAAAGCAATGAGTTGTAGTTTAAGGAGTAACTTGCAGATTCATAGATTCAAAGATTCAAGATATCATTTACTGGTGCGACTTATCTTAGGTGATCCCATTCTAGTTTATAAGTTATAGTTCTTTCCATTCCAATTGATGCAGAGAGTTATGTACTCCTAAACTATTTCATTATGTTGAGATTTATCATCTTTATTTCAATATTATGGCTATTTAATATTAATTAAATCCAAAAGTGATGCTTGCCCTAGTATATGTAATACTATATGTGTGTTGCCATGTGATTTTATGGTTAATTAATGGACAAGCATTACATCATCTCCCTCCAACAGACCTCAAGTTGTTCTTCACGTATGTGTGTCACTCATTAGAGCAAGAAGAATATGATAAATGAAGAGAAGGAACCTAAAATCATCTATGCTATTAGGTTTCCCCATGGGAAAGGGAGAGAAAAGAAGAAATGACCTAAAACAAGTTCCCCTTGATTGATTCAAGCTAGCTTTTCAATTCTCATGTTTTCTTCCTATCATTGCCTTTACGCCCCAAAATCACCCTCTAAATTTCCTGCACTTAGATTTAGGATTTTTGGTAGCTATTTGATGCTTATACAAATAAAAAAGGCCAAATTATGATATTTTGTTTGTTCAAATTATCAACAAAGAGTTGGCTAGTTTCTTAATCACAACTCGGTATGGCCTATCCCCTTGAATTTAGCTTGGGTCAAGTCAGTGGGGGTGGTTGAAGTTCTAAGAACAAGTATGTTGAATTTTCCAACTCTAATGGAGACATGCTTTTCTAAGGGAACCATGTTATGTGGTATCAACAGGATGTGTATTATGGACCAATTTAAGGTAAGGAAAAATTTATCTTCATGTAAATTTTGGTAGAATGACCATGTGTCACCTTTTTTATTAATTCATCATAAATTCACACATGATGGTAGTAGTGAGGTTTTAATAAGTTGTAGTCTACATTCATGAATGAAAAGTACCCGTTTTGGGGATTTACATCAAAGTAGAAGACAAGCGGGAAATAAATTGTGTCAGTAATCCTTTGTAGATTGCAAAACAAATCCTTTGAAACACTACGTCCATACACTTGGCAGTCATAACATTACTGTTCATCACTTTTGGGACTCTCTTCATAAGATCCACAACCTTCGATGCTAAGAATCCAAAAGTATCAAATCCAAAAGGGATAAAGGTGATGTTGATTGTCAATACATGCTTTCTCATACTTGACCACTTTGGCTGAGGCAGCTTAAAGGGCAACCTATCTTGCTATAAAAGCACCACTTCTCAATCCCACCAGTGGATAAACTCCTATTAGTTGTACACACAAAAAATTTCATCTGACCCATCTAAGAAGGAAAATGTTGACAAATCTTAGTGTAGATGTCCCCTCTTGTGGATCTATCAAAAAGTTCACAAGTGACTCTTTCTTAGCATCAATATATGCATGTCTGAGTAAATCAAAGAGAACATCCCTTACAAGATCATGCATATATTTAAAACTTGGAAGCTCCCTGCAATGAACCACATGCTCCCTAAAAGTGTCCAAACGTCCCTTACGACAAGCTGGACATATCTCATCAACTGGAAACTAAATAATCATAAGATGATATATAAAGATAGTGTGATACTCCACTATTTACATATGGAGGACAAGGCCATATATGAATATCAAGGAGAAAATATTTAGCGTGATCAGTTTTTAGACATCCAAAAACTACCTTCTGCATAATAGTCATATCAAACTTTACTTCACGTCCTCAATTATTTTGCTAAAAGGGGCACTCGCCAAAGCATTTTAGGCCATTGGGGGATGGTGTCCATGTTAGAAAAGCAACTAAGGTCAAAATAAGGGATCATGACATGAATGGTATAGGGCATAATCAAAGTCAGAGTCCATATCGTGAATCCTGATACATAGTAAGATATGGTCATGAAGTGACAAAGATTGAACTCTAGATGCCACAAAAGTGTATGAGAAAGCCTCAACTCCTGAATATAGTCTCAAGCTAGAAAGTCAAATGGGAAATTAAGCCACCCTCCATTGGAGGTCTCTAAAAAAGGACCTCCAAAAACAACATTGTCTTCAATAGATCCTCGTAAACCTCTATCAAACCATGTTGATGCATCCTCCATGTGCTTCGGTTGGCAAGATGCACATTGTAATATTGAGATGAATAAAACCCTTTCTTGTGACTTGGGAGACCATAATGAAAAAGAGGTTTCCCTTAATATGCTACAAAAACATGTATCTTCACATCCACCTTAACAAAATAATATGAAGAAACTTAACTATTTGAGATGAGCAATTATTATCAAGACCAGTCACCTATAAGGCCTATGGAAGGAACATCATTTCATGACCCTATTGATGATCATAATGTTTAGAGTGTTTAATAATGAAGCTCCTATTGTAATGGAATTGGTTTTTTTAGATTAAGCTTCAAATAAATCTTGGCATGTGTGTCCCCTGGAAGTGGCTTGACATGTTTACTATAAACAATAAGGGAAACAATTTGCATCAGAGAGTGAATAAAATATTTTTTAATGATGGATATGTGTGATGCATCTTCAGGAATGTAATGTTGAGATATGACTCCTGTGGGAACATGAGGCATGCCTTTTTAGAACCATCATTTGTGAAAGTTCATATGAGAACATTAATGCACCTTAGAGTAAATTATCACCATCACCAAATTTTAGGTATTTAAAAAGATTAGATCATCCATTACAAGAAATCAACCAATTTGTACACAATTCAGGGAAGATGTCATAGAAGTCCCTTAAGCTTCTATGTGATCCAACCTTTATGACATTAAAGGCCAACAATACTATAATAAAGTGGAAAGAGAAGAAAATATAAGATGCATCAATTGTAGTCACATAAAAGGACTTTTCTGTATGGTTGATGAAGACATGCTAGAAATATGGGAAAGCTTGTCTACAACAAAAAGTTTCCACTCCCCAAAAGCAAGATAGTTGGCATTATGCAAAGAGACTTCACTCTAGTAGAAATTATATTTGGTACAACTGGTTACCTATAATAGAGGTTTTCCCTTGAAGACCTCCCTAGTGGGATAAGTGGAGATAGTTGACAACATATTCATGACATTTTAAGGGGCCATATTGATCATCATCCATAATGTAATTGATTCTGTGGCTCACTGGTTTTGGGTTTGGGTTTGAGACACGGGAAATCATGGTGCACATGCGTACCACACCTTTCTTAGGAGAAACTAAATCACTTGAGAGGGACGGGGCTCTACAAGTTCCAACTATGGGCATTGGGTTGGAGATGAGTGAAAGATAGGGTTTTCAAGTGGTTGGCTAAGGGGAAGGGGTAACCTAGCACCATCATTTGAGAGGAACATCTTACCAATATTTACAAAAATGTCATGTTTTGGTCTTCTAAAATTATAAATTTACAACAAGGCCAAATCACATGAACATGTCATAGAGTTAGAGGTTGTATACCTCATATGTACTCCTTCTAGAGCAAAAGATAATGTGAAATATCTACTCACACGTAAAATGAAGAACTTGGAAGATTGTCAAGATCTCATATAACTTGTATGACTGGAAGAACTTTTTGAGTTTCATTTTTTGATTCCTTCGCTTTACTCTATTCTATGATCTTTGATGTCATATCACTTTTAGAAGTTAGGTTGCACATGCATTGCATTGTTTTTCATGTAGACTCCCTCGTGTTTCATATTTTTTTCACTAACCAAAACAATTAACAAGTCATGGGAAATGACACACTAGAACTGAGCATGTTAGGATAATAACATTTTCTAACACAATTTTTTTTACTTAGATCCTATGAACTTAACATCATTTATAATTGGATCTTGGTTTGGTATTTAATCCCATATTAATTTCAAATCAACCAAATAAGTATATATGTCAAATTTAACTTAAAGAAAGACTTGTTAATTTATCAATATATATATTTCAGATACTCTAACCTCACGTTTGCTTCATTTTTGTACTCTTATTTTCCTCTTATGCGTACATTTTTGAGTAATCATTATAGTGTCATTATTTTATTATTCATTCATATTCAAATTGTGTTATAATATATATTTTGAGGGTTGTTTTATATTATGTTTTTATGTTTTACTTTGTCCATTATATTTTTTGAACAACATGATTTACATTTGAACTTCGAGCTGATAAATATGAAAGTATATTTAGGATCAATTTTGCAAATTCTTCTATTAAAGTAGGTCCTCTGAGAGTTTGTTTTGAAATGAAACAAGCTAGCCACATATAAATAGAAAAGCCTCACCAAAAGAAACAAGTCCTTATTGCACAACCAAAGTCCACCCACCCCTAAAATATTTTTGTATGCTCTATAATGACTATTTATTCTCTACAACTCTAATCCATCTTATTTCTACTTCACTTTCCCTTACTCTACCTCTTCCTCAATGAATCTTTTGATGACATTTCTCATGGCATTACTGAATTAAGATACCAAGTAACCTACTTTGTTCTCTACTAGATTGCAAGGTATGTCCACTATTTACTCCTTTTGATCCTTTTAAATTAGTATGCATACCTCTCTCTCCCTCCAATACCTTTTGCATCCAATCACTCAATAAAACATTATAATAAGAGAAGTTGGATGCTCTTAGTCAGAAAGCTTCTCTTTGACCGCATCAATAGTTTAAGGCCATTACATAGATGAAGATATCCAAGTGTCATTGTGGATTTGATATATCCTCCTACTAACTTCAATATGATTGTGATAGTGGATATTACAACCTAGACAAACAACAACAATATATACATGGATCATGTGCACCCACGTCATGGTCGTTGCCTATTTCAACACACAACCATGTCCATGTTTTAGGGCGATGTCAAAATGATCTACTAGACTAAGAGATCCATAAGGATGAGACGATTCTTACCACACATGTGGCACGACCATGCCCACATGCCAGTCCCAGCTACATGGATATCTAAGTGTGAAATTTTCATTGATACACACTCTTCCTTTATCACTCAAAGACCCACCTCATCACTTTCTGGTGCTAACAAGAATTGATTGTTGTACTCAACATGTTTGGTAAGAAGTTCTTATTTCTAAACCATGTGGGAGATGATATGTGGTCTATGATGTGATAAAGATCATGCATTTTGTTCTCCTACAACCTTCCAAAGTGATGACATGGCTGCCATATACCATTGACCTTTGGAAAACAAGATATACACATATTTAGTGAAGGTAAATGTCTAATTAGCTTTCTTAATGCTCAAAATACTTGCAAGAAAAACAAAAGCAACCATAGTTTCCCATATAATAAATCCATGGGTCTAAAATGCTCAATATATCCAAATTATATAGACCTTCATAGCCCCTACATCATTTAGACCATCAAAAAGATCCTAGTTATGCCTAGGAATTACATATAGTCTAACTTAAATGTCATGAAAGGGGTAGCAACAAAAAAAATGTAGCCAATGTGGATGACATCACTGAAAATGATGATGTCAATGTTAGTTCACATAATCAAGTTTCAAAATAAGGAAAAAAAGGAAGAAGAAAATAAAATTGACGATATAAATTTAAGAAAAGTTGAGATTTAGAAGATGGTTCAACAACATTAGGTATATCCTGTATTAACAATCAATGATATGATAATAACATATTCAATATAGGATATGGTGAATCTACATTAGCACATAGTTTCACAAATGAAAAAGAACAGTGGCATGTGGTTCAAACAAATTTGCAAAAAAAACACCTTTTGTACACATTGTCTAAAATTAGCCCATCACAAATATGGTTGTAAAAACTTAAAAGTGTCTCAAATGCTTTGGATTAGGGCACTATGTAATTTTTTTTCATAAAGTAAAAAATGGTTAACCAAAATATTACTACTCATAATACTCGTACTGATTTCCACAAAGCTCAAAAAGCTCTACAAACCACGTTAACACTATATTTAAAAAAATACACAGTTAAGTATCACAAAAAAAACAACATAGAAAACATTTTTGTAGAACAAATATGAATAGTAGGTATGACCAAAATCCATCCTTGTTTCAAATCATACAACCCACTAGAACTACCATACATTCATGATGATAACCTATCATGGTGGTTTATAGGGAAGGTTTGAAAACAACCTTTCAGTAGGTCTGAGCTTAAGATGACTATAGTATTAATGAGGATAAGATGATTGAGAGTCATGTAGATGGCACTAAGTACAAATATATGAAGAACCTATATTCTATAGTGCCTAATAATTACTCTCATTGGGCACACAAGATATCTCATAGTATACTTGATACCCCAATGAGTCAATCTATTGGCCTAACAGTTATACAGTAACATCCCAAACTTTTGAGAATAATTTAAACCACAGACTGTAGTTTTCCTTAAATAGAAATTTGTGGAGGGTCTTAGTGCAAAAATACCATTAAATGAACTTTTTTAAAATATAATGAAGCAAGGAATTTAAAATGAGACTCAAAATAGACTTTTCCTTCATATGTGCGCTATGTGTTACATTTAACCCAAATATACAAATGTCGATTTTCCTTTTATCTCCCATATACTTGAAAATGTTTAAAAGAGGTGAAAGAGAAAGAGAAAGATGCATGCAATTCGAAATTAAGGATATGATGACTTGCATAAGGAGTAATATTTTCTTTTGATAGCTTTTAAGATAAGAAAAATCATTAATATATTTGTTTCTCTTTCCTTCTCTTTGGTTTTGCAAAAAGGATAATAAATGACCCTATGCACCAATTTTGAAAATATGGGATGGGTGGATCCCTTGCACCATAATAAATGACTTTCTTTTCTTCTGGATTATTATTAGATAAATGAACAAAGGAATTTGTAGAAGTAATGAAGAACTGGTGATTAAATAAGAATTATGTAAAAAATTCTAGAGTAGGGTAGGTTGAGTGTAACCAATGGACATAATTCGATCCTAACTTGCACCCAAAAGAAATATATACTAAAATTAGAGATCCTGCCAAGTTTGGATGGGAAAAGGAATTAATTGATGGATTAAATGAATCAAATAAGTCAATTACTTAAGGGCCAAGAAAAGGGTATCTACCTTTAGTAGTTTCATCCCAAATTTCTCCCACAGATATATTTAAGTGTTAAATACTTTCCCTTAAAATTTGGAGTCAATTGGTTAAAAGGAGAGGAAGTTATACATCAATTACTTTTTACTAAAGTGAATGGGTTATTTGAGAAATACATTAAATGTCACAAAATCTAATTATTTTAGAAATCTTGGGCCCGTCCCATGTGCATGTCACACGTGCTTTATGACTGTTGGATTAAGGATCCAATGGCCAGGAGATTATCTCCTACCTATGACTGATTTGGAAACCAACAACAATGTGACTCTTATTTCCTTCTTGTCTTTCCTATCACGACAATTGACGAGCAAGTATGGAAACTCTTCATTGTGTTGGTGAGGGAATTTTGCACGAATTCATTACTAGTTTGGTCACCTATGGAAGGCTATTGAGGTTTCCCCCAATTTACATAACAGTCGATGACCAACTCTCCATAGGTTAGACCTGTATAAAAGGGTAGATACCCCCTATAAGGGTGCGTTTGGCCCCGCAAGATCCTTCTCGACTTTGAGCTTCGTCCTCGACAACCAATTTTTTCACTAAGATCTTCTCTTTGTCTCATCTTCCTCTCTGAACCACGCCGGAGGTTCCCTCACCGTCCTCTCTATTTTGGTTGCCTCACGACCAAATTGAGACCGTCGTTTAGTTCGGTGGGGTAGAACAAAGGCGACAATACTCTCATTTACTTCTCTCAAACCTAAATGCCCAGAGTCAAGAACCATGTTGACTGATCATAGAAGCCTACATCACAATCGGGGAGGACCAAAGCTGAAGATAAAGACTGGGTGAAAAGACTACCCAGCCCCTGCGTCCTCTTCTTGATATGAAAGGGAAATCTCACCTTTTCCCTTTCTTTTCTCCTGTCTCAATGGGACCCACATGAGTGTGGTCCGCCAACCTAGCGTGAGCTGATTGGTGCATCCTAGCCTAGCTAGCCACCCATGTGGCGAGCTCCTTTTGGCCCAAAGGTATTTATTCTATAAAAATGCTAGTAAATCATAAGATTGTCCAATGATGGAAAGTTATATATGAAAATTGATCAGAAAAATACAAAGAGTTTAATAAAATTAGTTTCATATATTGATTTCCATCCTAACTCCAAAAGTGTATAAAAGTTCTATCTTTAATGTGATTTCATATGTGAAAAACCCTAATTACAAAAAATTAATGAAATCGATGAGCACAACTTGTTTAATTAGACCTTATATGTGAAATCTAACTATTTGGATAAAAAAATATCATCTTGGATATAATTCAAAATCAAGAATTCATGTATTACCAAAATTAGGGTTAGATAGTTAAGATGGTAATTGATATAAAGTATATTGATTACAGGACACTAGGGTTTCTACAAATCTCAGGAGACCTAGGATTTGACTCAAGTTCAGAGTCACCAATATTAGGATCTACTTTGCTCCAAGGTAAGTGGGTTATGCCACTATACATGTGTACCTTGGTTGAATTATATGATATGTATGGTTTATTAATTATGATTTCAATTTTAATTTCAATGCATTAATCATGTTCATCATATAAATTGATTGATTTTTGCTATATCGTATGTCTTATGGTTATCATGTTCATCAAGATTAGAGATTATGATTAATGATAAAATATTAATGGATTTTAAAGTTCATATTTCAAGAGGGAGAAATCCCATTATGTTAAGTTCAAGGATCATGTTAATGATAATGTCGTGTTAATGATCAAGTTAATTGGAATTGAATCCGTGTTTATATGCTCCTCGAATCATGGACCTCAAGGGGTCGTATGGGCATTCACGCCAATTATGGGCTTTTATAGACAAATCATGGGAATTCATGCCATTATGGGCTTTCTTAGCATTATGGGCTTTCCTAGAAATCGTGTTCTCTCAAGTGTGAGTCATAGAGAGATGCATATATTTACTGCTCAATTCTTCATGTTGTAAGAATCATGTAATCAAGAATGCTTAAGTTTAGTTCATGTCAATATTTTCTCTCAAGTCAAGTTTGTATGCTTATGTTCAGTTCTTATAAATGTATAGTGTCACTTACTGATGTGTGTCTTTATTTTCGCATGGCTGTGGGATGATATGTCCCTAGATCAAGGAGAAAAGGTATTTGAAGTGAGTGATTCAAAGTAGAAGTTTCTAAGACTTAGCTTGGTGGTGTGCCATCTACACCTTAGAAGATCCAGTATCAAGTTTCCAAAGAGGAATTATGTCATAGATTTGTTATACCTTTCATGTAGTAGATGTTAGGTCAAGGATGAAAATAGTTTATGTTATAAGTTATGTCTTTCAAAGAACAATGTATGAATCTATATTTTCAACTAGTGCATGGTGTTTCATTCATCTTATTGCTATTGAATATCATAATTTGTAATGTTTCTCCAAGCCAAGTGACCCATGTTATGGACAACATAGGGTTTGCTTCCGCTGACATACATGTGCTTGGAGGGGCATTACAATATGGTATCAGAGCGATGAGTAGATGGACACTAAGCTAAAGATTCACATGTTGTAAGACCTAGGTATAGAAGATTAAGTCAAAGATATTAGAAACCAAAGTGGAGGTCTAGTTAGGAAACATCAGTTAGGATAAGGATTAGGGTTATGAGCCTAGATGGTTTTAGACTTTCATGTTAACTCTAGAATAGTATATAGCATACTCTATCTTTTTCCCACGTGTTTGTGGTATGGGAAATAGGCTCATGGGGTTTTGTAGAGAGGATGTTATACACATAATCATACTTGTTGTGTTCTTTCAAGTGCATGTGGTATGGGACATGTGCATGAGAGAGGTACTCAGATAAGTGTGATAAATCATGTCACCTTTGCATATATGAGCGGCCACCATGTCTCCAAAGGTGAAAAAGAAATCAAGAGTTGCATTAAATGTTTGAGACATATAGTCACCTATACCTAGTCTTGTTTATAGTATGACCAAACATGTAGACAAAGGGTGAATGATTTAACATAGATAAGTTAGATCTAGGGTAGAACCTAAACCCCTAGAGAAGAGGTATAAAGGTCCTTTTTCATGTCAATGGTGATAAGATAGATTCATTAGTGGTGATCTGTATGAACATTTTTATAATGAGGTTAGGGGTAATGTTTTGCATGATAAGGTCACAACTTGGAGATGCAAGTGGAGCCTTTAAGATAATATTAGAGAGTCAATATACATAGAATAAGTAAAATCCTAAGGTGGGTAGTAAGTGGAAATTTTGAGGACAAAATTTATTTAAGGTGGGTAGAATTGTAACATCCCAAACTTTTGAGAATAATTTAAACCATAGACTATAGTTTTCCTTAAATAGAAATATGTCAAGGGTCTTAATGATAAAATACCATGAAATTGAACTTTCTTAAAAGATAATGAAGCAAGGAATTTAAAATGAGACTCAAAATAGATTTTTCCTTTATATGGGCACTATGTGGTACATTTAACCCAAAGATACAAATGTTGGTTTTCCTCTTATCTCCCATATACTTGAAAATGTTTAAAAGAGGTGAAATAGAAAAAGAAAGAGGTATGCAATTCGAAATTAAGGATATGATGACTTGCTTAAGGAGTAATCTTTTTTGGTCGGTAAAAAACTCGTGTTACTAAAATTTGATGCCCAAAACTTTGGCTACAAAAAGATTGCGCCCCAATACAGACCTGGATGGAACATTCAAACAACTAAACAAAACATTCTCACACTAAGATTCTAACTAGAAACAACTACCTAGATGACAGGAGGAACATTTTTGCAATACAGACTCAAGAGAAACTAGAGTACAAAACAATGACACTCTCGAACAGCTCATGTTGACAAAGGCATTAAAACCATCTTCTAAAAGTATGACAACAAGAGTAGCCAGAAATTTTAGTTTAGGATCAGGAGCTCACAGGAGTAGCACCGCAATAAGGCTCGTTACTATCATCTGGGACATCAGAATTCTGGTAGACAAAGAAAAAAACCTCAACAACCTACGAACCATTAATCCTTTTTCACAGATTGGATCAGTCAACTGAGCAATTGCACAACTGGCATTAACCTCATCTTCTTGAAAGTGAGTGGACTACACAACCAACATAATTCCAATCTGAAGCCAAGAAGAAATGTCTAAAGATCATCCGATCAATTCATCTGTAATGCAGAAAAACCAGCTGCTACTCTGGTAGATAAGACTCTCATGACGGACATAGGACTGGATTCAAAGCCATAGAGTCCCTAATAAACTGAACATTCACACACTAGCAATAAGCTCACCACTAAAATTGTGAGGACTGGTCAGCTAGACAGAGAACAAAATAACCTTGAAAAAAACCAACACCAAGCCCATTGATCAGCCCTTATACACATCCTGAGACCTGCAGCAAAAAAACAAGGGCCAAAGCAGAAGTTCAACCCCCATCTCTCTTCATCTTTGTGGATTTCTTTTTCCTGTTGTCCCATGATTCCTCGAACTCTAGGGATTCAACCACCAACCGGTCAGATTCAATACCTGAACAAGAGTCATCCATGGAGCCAACATCTTCCTCGAAGAGTTGTTCTTTTATAAATTGGTAGTCGGCAGAACAGTTGCCACTTTCCCAGATCTTATTGACCTTCCAAGATTCAGAGCAACTACGGGCAAACTCTAGTTCCCATTCTAGATTAAGACTATCGAGATTGCATATCAGGGGAAACCCAAACATGTCTGGTTCCATAGTCCCATCTCTAATAGCTTTGGGTATATAATCGTAGGCTGATGTACTGCAGGCAATGACAACGTCTTGAACCTGTTGAGCAATGAGCTTCTGCAAGCAATCGTTGTCTTCTTCAGTATCACTCTTCAATGATGACGGACCCCCTAGCTCTGTAGCTGCTATATCCACCTTCTCTGAAGAGGCATTTAAATAAACACCTTTCTTCTTCCCAAACCTAACCTGTAGGTCGTTGTCCGGAGGAGGTTTCCTGGCCTTAGACGGGCAGGAAGAAGCTCTGTGACTGAACAGCTTGCAGTTTGGGCACGAAGCAGGCTTCAAAACTATCTCGATATTCAATTGCTTGACGATGGAGTCCACTTCAACCTTCGTCGACTTAAGCAAGGCGGAGCCACTGCACACTTCAACACAGGCTGCTGCAGCGCCAAGGCAACCAGTAGTCGTTGAGCTATCATCGAAGTCCACTGGCCTCCCTATTGTACTAGCGACCTTTGCAATGCTGTCACGCATCCAAGGAACACTTGTATTCTCAATTTTAACCCAAATCGGAACCTGAAAGAAGGAAAAAGTAGGAAGAAGAGTGCCAGGCTTCCACTTATGGGCAATAAGCAGTGACCCGTCCATGAACCATGGTGCCTCATCCAGCACTCGATCGCTCTCAGTTTTGGATTGCAGCTTGATTATGAACCCCTCCCTCTCTTCAGCGAAGATCTCAATAGGCCCGTTGGGACGCCATTGCCTTCGAATCCACCCTGCCAGTTGCTCCCAGTAGGGTTTCTTTCCTACAAACCGAACAGAGACAAATTCGCCCCAATCCGGTACAGGGCACTCCAGACTAGAGATCAAAGCACACTTTGCTCCGTCCCTGAGGCCTGGTTCAACATCCAAGGAGCAGTGGCTGCTTCATTTTCAGGGTGGGGTGGCGAGGAGGGAAAGGAAGAAGCTGCCGCCGCCACCTTTCCTTTTGGATGTGTGGGCGAATCAGAAAGGCCAGGATAGGTCTGCTTGCCTCCATCTCTAGGTTCTGCTGATGAACGATCTGGAGGAGTCGTCGAAGACGGCTCTGCAGCAACGCGGACCTTCTCCCCACGGCCGCTAGGGATTTGCCCCCTTCCTCTCCCACGCCAGTATAAGGAGTAATCTTTTCTTTTGATAGATTTTAAGATAATAAAAATCATTAACATCTTTGTTTCTCTTTCCTTCTCTTTGGTTTTGCAAAAAGGATAATAAACGACCCTATGCACCAATTTCCAAAATATTGGATGGGTGGCTCCATTAGACCATAATAAATGCCTTCCTTTTTCTTATTGATAATTATTATATAAATAAATAAAGGAATTTGTAGAAGTAATGAAGAACTGGTGATTTAATACGAATTATGTACAAATTTCCAGAAAAGGGTAGGTTGAGAGTAACCAATGGACATAATTCGATCCTAACTTGCACCCAAAGGCAATATATACTAAAATTGCATATCTTGCCAAGTTTGGATGGGAAAAGGAATTAATTGATGCCTTAAATGAATCAAATAATTCAATTACTTAAGGGGAAAGAAAAGGATATCTAACTTTAGTAGTTTCTCCTCAAATTTCTCCCACAGATATATTAAGTGTTAAATACTTTCCCTTAAAATTTGGAGTAAAGTGATTAAAAGGAGAGGAAGTTATGCATTAATTACTTTTTGCTAAAGTGAAGGGGTTATTTGAGCAATACACTAAATGTCATGATTTCTAATTAAATTAGAAATCTTGGGCCTGGACCATGTACATGTCACACACACTTTATGACCATTGGATTAAGGATCTAATGGCCAGGAGATTATCTCCTACCTATGACTAAAATGGAAACCAGCAACTGTGTGACTCTTATTTCCTTCTGACTTTCCTCTCACCACAATTGACGATCAAGTCCATAAACTCTTCATTGTGTTGGTGAGGGTATTATGCACGAATTAATTAATGGTTTGGTCTCCTTTGGAAGGCTATTAAGGTTTCCCCCAATTTACAGAATAGCCAACAACCAACTCTCCATAGGTCTGACCTATATAAAAGGGTAGATACCCCCTGCAAGGGTGCGTTTGGCCCCGCCATATCCTTCTCAACTTTGAGCTCCCTCCTCAGAAACCAATTTCTTCACTAAGATCTTCTCTTCATCTCATCTTCCTCTTTGAACCATGCCAGAGGTTCCCTCACTATCCTCTCTATTTTGGTTGCCTCACGACCAAATTGAGACCGTCGTTCAGTACGGTGAGGTAGACCGAAGGCGATAGTACTCTCCTTTTCCGCTCTCAAACCCAAATGCCCAGAGTCAACGACCATGTTGACTGGTCACAAAAGCTTGCATCACAATCAGGGAGGACCAAGGTTGAAGATAAAGACCGGATGAAAAGACTACCCAACCATTGCATCCTCTTCTTGCTACGAAAGGGCATTCTTGCCTTTTCCCTTTCTTTTTGCTTGTCTCAGTGGGACCCATGCAAGTGCGGCCTGCCAACCTAGCGTTAGATGATTGGCATGCCCTGGTCTAGCTAGCTGCCCATGTGGTGAGCTCCTATTGGCCCAAAGGTATTTATTTTATAAAAATTCTAGTAAATCATAGGATTATCCAATGATGGAACGTTAAATATGAAAATTGATCAAAAGAATACAAGGAGTTTAACAAAATTAGTTTCATAGCCTGATTAGAGATAAGTTCAAGGATCATGTTAATGTTAATGCTAATATCATGTTAATGATCAAGTTAATTGGAATTGAATCAGTTTTTATATGCTCCTCTAATCATGGACCTCAAGGGTTCATTATGGGCTTTCGTGCCAATTATGGGTTTTTATAGCCAAATCATGGGCGTTCGTGACGTTATGGGATTTCCTAGCATTATGATCTTTCCTAGAAATCATGTTCTCTTAAGTGGGCATCGTAGAGAGATGCATATATTTACTGCTCATTTCTTCATGTTACATGTAATCAATAATGCTTAAGTTTAGTTCATGTCAAGATTTTCTCTCAAGTCAAGTTTATATGCTTATTTTCAGTTCTTATAAATGTGTAGTGCCTCTTACTGATGTGTGTCTTTGTTTTTGCATAGATGTGGGATGAGATGTCCCTAGATCAAGGAGCAAAGGTATTTGAAGTGAGTGCTTCGAAGTAGAAGTTTCCAGGACTTAGCTTGGTGGGGTGCCATCTACACCTTAGAAGATCCAATATCAAGTTTCCAAAGAAGAATTATGTCATAGATTTGTTCTACCTTTCATTTAGTAGATGTTAGATCAAGGATGAAAATAGTTTATGTTATAACTTATGTCTTTCAAAGAATAATGCATGAATCTATATTTTCAACTAGTGCATGGTGTTTCATTTATCTTATGCCACTGAATATCGTGATTTGTAATGTTCCTCCAAGCCAAGTGACCCATGTTATGGACAACATAGGGTTTGCTTCCACTTACATACATGTGCTTTGAGGGGAGTTACATGTAGATTGTCCATATTTTGATGATGTACTAACCATTCCATTCATATTATCTAATATGTCTATTTGATATTGATTTCAACTATTAGGTACAAGAAAACGATCAACTCAATCAAACACTGGCTTGACTAAATACATACCAAAGTCAATGCGAAATCACTTTTTTGGAAAATGCCCTAAAACCCTGAGGACAATTTTTATAATCATTTGTATTGATGCTATGACTTGTAATCAAGCTGATAAAAAATTAGGATCACTTAAAACAAAATTTAAATCACTCAAATGGCAATTTCCAAAATCCACTTACAAAGAATTTTGTCGCTCAAGTTTCATCCTTGATAAACTTGACTGATACCCTTGATGGATTTTGGAAACTGTCAAGGTTGACTGAGTTTCCTCGGGATAAACTCGACCGACACCCTGCATTGACCAAATTAAAGTTGTCGGTCGAGTTTCATATAGGATAAACTCGACCGACACTTCAAATTTACTTTGTCACATAGTGTTGTCAGTCGAGTTTGCTTTATTGAAACTCGACTGACCATACTGTGTAGAGTATGAAGAAAAAGTGTTTCTAGCCATTGGAGTGTTGCAAACATCAAAACTAGATCTTTTGCAACACCCCAAATGACTAGAATTTGTCCCCAAGTACTTCTACTGACTGGTAGACAACTCCAACTATAAATAGGCACCCTTAGGCTTCATCCCAAGTTTGCTTCTTATGTTCCTATCTATAGTTGAGTGGATTTTTCTACTAAGAGCCCCTTCATCTCTCTTGCTTACTAACCAAAACGTCATTATGAGTGAGAGAGGCTATGTGTGAGAGAGCTACTCCATTGTACTCTTATAAAGCTCTAAAATCTTCCCTTTCCCAATCCCTTCCTCAAGAGAAAAGTCAGTGAAAGCTTCTCCAAGGTGAAGGCCAAAGATCTTTAAGGATAGTAGGTAGTTCCTTCAAGGTAGAAGGCTCATGGCAAGAGGGGAGATCCTTGGAGAAGGTGTCCTGCTCATGCAAAAGTGAGTAAGCCCTTGTAGGGGTTGAAGACTCTAGCTCAAAGGATAGGTAAGATATTTTAATGTTTATTGGCTCCTTTTATTCCCTAAAAAGGAAGTCTAGGTATCCCTGCCCTAGAAAAGGAAGGTCTTATGGTATGTCTTATAATGGAATAAGTATGCAATGGTTGAGAAATCCTAGAGGTGGACCTCTCTAGGCAGTGGATGTACACTCTTCTAGTTTGGAGTTTGGAACCATAATACATAGATTGTTCTTGATCTCATTCAATCTCTCTCATCCTTTCTATGTATGTTTAGTTGCATGAAAATTCCATATTTGCAACCTTTTATTTTGAAGTAACCTTAAGGTATAATGAATCTTGTTTAATCGCTTATAGATCTATTCACCCCCTAGATCCCACTTACCCTACAAGTGGTATCAGAGCCACAGACTTCTCCGAAAAGATCTATCATGAGATGAGAAGATGGGTGACAACCTTTTAGGTTCTCTCAAATTGAAGAGTGGATTCTCCATGATACCTCTCTTCGATGGCACAAACTTCCTCTATTAGAAGTGGAGGATGAAGTTCTACTTGCAAGGGATGAGCTATGACATGTGGAAAGTGGTCCTCCTTCCATAGAAGGTGATAAGAGGAGATGTGGATACTTGGGATGAAGCTACATTAAAGAAGGTCTAGCTGAATGAAAAGGCTAGAAACATCATTTACACAACCCTCACTCCTTCTAAATTCAACCAGATCTCTTCTGGGGACATGCCTATGGGATATGGAACAAACTATGCATCACATATGAAGGGACCAAGCAAGTAAAGGAGTCTAAGGTCTACATGCTCAAAGGTTTTCTTGAGAACTTCAATATGGGCAAGAAATAGAGAGTGGTTGAGATGTACTTAAGACTCAACACCATTGTGAATGGACTTGATTCTTTGGGCCAACATTTGGATCAAGGCTCCATCAACTCCAAGATCCTTAGGTCTCTTTCTAAGAGGTGGAAATCCAAGGTGACCTTCATTGAAGAAACAAGAAGTCTTGCTGAGATCACTACCAAAGAGCTCATTGGGAATCTTAACGTCTACGAGCCTAGACTTGACAAGCAAGAAGAAGAGGAAAAGATAGAAGAGAAGGAATAAAAAAAGATGAAGGAAAATGTCTTCAAAGCTCAAGTGGAGGCCATTGTTCTTCAACAACAACTTGCTTTTTGAGATACTCCCTTCTCAAGTGAAGATGAAGCCCCTAATGATCATGAAGCTAACTTCTCCAAGGGGAAGCACTTCAAGGGAAATCCATCCTCCTCTTCTACTCCAAGGTTCTATGAATGTAGTCAAAAGGGACACTACAAGAATGATTGCCCAAGGCAAAGAAGTCCTATCACAAGAGTAGCTCCAAAAAGAAGGTGGACTACAAGAAAGAAAGCAAGTTCAAGAGGAAGGACAAGAAGGAAATAAAAAGTGAAGATGCCACCCAGAAGCATGGGAAGAGTCTACTTTTAGCGATTCAAGCTCCAATGAGGGAAAATGCCACCCTGCTCTCATGGTCTCAACTAGTGAAGACATATGTGAGGTAAGTGAGGAAAGTGAGGTAAATTGAAATGAACAATCTAAAGAAGCCATCATTGATATGATTAATGTTTCATGTTCTTTTTATTACAAATACAAATCTCAGTATATAAGGATAGAAAAAATTATCAATGACTTGTATGCTAAAATTGATTTCCTTGAGCAAAATGAAAAACTTCATCTTGATAGTATTGATTCCTTACGAGGTCAATTTCTTAAAACCAAACTACCTCAATGAGCTTGTTTTGATTAGAACTAAAAATGATAAGCTTGTTGCCAAGTTTAATGATCTTAGACATGGTTGTGATGGTATTAGGGATGAAAATAGAATCAATCTTGATGATATTACTATGCTTATAACTAAAAATTCTTGATTTCTTGCTAAAGTTCATGCTCTTGCTTTTAGACATATATTGCCTAGTAATGAAGTCAAATTACTTCAATAAGTAGGAGAGAAAATATGTAATTTGATATGAAACTAAGCATACATAGCAAGAATGAGAGATATTGAATGATATCAACAACAAGGTATTTTGAGTGTTCATATCTCCAAACTAGGAGAAAGTTAGTCCACTACCTAGAGAGGCAATCCCTAGGATTTTGCAACCATTGACCACAATGACTGTAAATAAAGCCATTAATTTATCAAATAAGAATTTTAAGATATGAAACATGCACTAAATATTATTTATTTTCAATTTACAAGATGGAGTCCATTAAGCAAGCAATTAAACATGTAAATCACCAATTACCATATGAGAGAGAAAATTTGACATAAAAGTATTTATTCTCATTTTCTTAAACAAAAGAGCATAGATATATATATATATATATATATATATATGAAAACATTTTCTTTAAATAAAACATGGATAATAAAGCAATTGGACATAATAAAATAAATTTGCAAAACTAACATGGGCAATTTGCATTTAAGTCCTCAACAATTATCTTATTAGAAAAAGAGCATGCATAGAATAAAATATTTTGGAAATTGTTTTTCATAGTAAGAGTGGGATGTTATAGGGTAAAACCCATAGGGTGCACATGGGTCTTCAAGAAAAAGATCCACATGGATGGTAAAGTACAAACCTATAAGGGAAGATTGGTTCCAATGGGTTTCAAACAAGTTCAAGGTGTTGACAATGACGAAACCTTTTCTCCAGAAGCCATGGTTAAATCCATCAAGATCATGATTACAATTGTAGCTCATTATGACTATGGAATTTGGCAGATGGATGTTAAATCTGAATTCTTTAATGAGAATCTTCTTGAGGATGTGTACATGACACAACCTAAGGGTTTTATAAATCCAAAGGATGAAAATAAATTATGTAAGCTACAAAGATCAATCTATGGATAGAAACAAGCATCTTGGAGCTAGAATCTTTGTTTTAATGAGATAGTAAAAGAGTTTGGCCTTTTTAAAAATGAAAATGAACCTTGTGTGTACAAGAAGGTTAGTGAGAGGATAATGACATTCCTCATATTATATGTGAATGACATACTATTGATGGGGAATGACATTCCTACTTTACAAAAGGTAAAGACATGGCTTGGAAGTACATTTTCTATGAAAGACTTGGGAGAAGCATCCTACATGTTGGGGTTAAGATCTACAGATATAGATCCAGAAGGCTTCTTGGATTAAGCAAAAGCACAAACATCGAAAAAGTATTGAAGATATTCACCATGAAGAGATCAAAGAGAGGAAACCTTCCCATATCTCATGGAGTTACCATATGTAAAGCTCAATGTCCTAGTTCTCATAAAGAAAGGGAACACATGAGTATGACTCCATATGCGTCATCAATTGGATCGATCATATACGTAATGTTGTGTACCCATCCCAATGTCTCATATGCCTTAAGAATGACAAATAGATATTAGTCAGATCCAAGTGATTCTCACTAGATACTTGTAAAGAGCATCCTTAAGTACTTGAGAAGAACTAAGGATCAGTTGCTAGTCTACGACAGAGAGGAAGAGTTGGTGGTAAAAGGTTACACTGATACAAGCTTCCAAACTAATAAACATGACTATGGATCGCATTCAAGATTTGTGTTTTGCCTAAACAATGGAGCTGTAAGGTAGAAAAGTTCCAAGCAAGAGACAATTGCCAATTCTACAATAGAGTTCGAGTATATCATTGCATCGAATGCAACAAAGGAAGACGTCTGGATCAAGAAGTTCATTTCATAACTTGGGGTGGTTCCTGTTGGTATATATGCCCATAGAGCCACCCGAGCGATTGCATGGAGTCAGATATTAATTAATCAATTAATATGATTAATTGGTTAATTAATAATTCTAGAATATTATAATTAATCCTTGAGCATTTTAATTAACATAGTCTTTCTGTTTACCGAAGGGTTTAGGAAACCCTACTTCCTTTCATCTCCTATTTAGAGGGGATTGATGGATAATGTCTTTACAAGATATTGAAAGAGGCTTTTCAGTTTACACTCACATATGTAAACCCTAGCAGTTACCATCCTCAGGAGAGAAAGGAGAGCACCACAATGCTAGAACGTCATCACACAAAGACTACTCCTTCTTGCCGACTTAGGAAGCATGGCGTGGAGTTCTAGTCCATCCGCGTGGACAAAGTAGAGACACAAACGTCGAGACGCCAATGCTCGAAGGACGTCAACAACTGTCCATACACACTATGTCGTCATATGTCAACACACGAAAGGAGGGCCACTGGATCTTCCCGAGACACATTCGGAAGATGGGAGAAAAGTATCATCTGTGTAAGCTAGGAGCGTTGCACACCATCGTGCAGTGGGGCATTGCCGGACTTGCTCTGCGACAAGGTATATCCTACGAACACTCTTTATGAATACACTGTTGTCGATGAGATCATGTTGCGGGTTGTGTGAAAACATATTTCATTTTGTTGCTTCTTCCGCGCATGTTTCCTTCTACAAAACCCAATAGTGGTATCAGAGCAGCGTCGATCTACGACATATTTGGATTCATATGATTGAATTGTTGTATACTATTTTCTATGGTTACATATGATGCAAACTTAAAACTATTAATGTACATATCTAAACCTAATTCCACATAATCTGCATGCTTCTATTTTTGACATTTCGGATGTGGTTGACTATGGAAAATATTAATTTTCCTAAGTACATTGAAGTAAAATTGTATAGACCTTTCAGGGGCTCTGCCCTTGAGACCTCATGAGGGGCGGCCTCCTGTGTACCCTGCAGAGTGTGCATGGGAGTCAAAAAATTATTTAATGGGAAATGTCCCAAATTAAAAGGATTACAGTTTTAATATGTATATATGTATATGTACATATACATATGATATCATACACATCACCTTTAAAATCTATTTTATGTGGTGAATGCATGCACAGTTATGGCCTAGAGTCCCCTTTTGTGAATGTTGTGAATGAATGTGGTTGTAAATGTTGTGGATATGTTTTTTTTTAAATGTTATGGATGTATAATGGTTGTACAAGGATCCTTTGTATAAAGTATTCAGCTTGCATGCTGAGCCTCATCTCTTATTTCAAAGTGTAATTAATTCTTTCTCTTTATATTTGTACTCATATGATGTAATAGAGATATGATTGGTTTTAGTATTTGTAAACTTGATGTAAGGAGGCCACTTGAAGATCCAACTCCAAGGAGCATCCATAGAGAAGAAACCTGAAGATCTAATTCCAAGAAGTGACCTGAAGATCCAACTCCAAGGAGCATCCATGGAGAAACAATTTGAAGTTCCAACCTCATAGAGCATCCATGAAGTTGTTCATTGTAATGTTGATCCTTACAGGCTGATTCACAGGTGTTGTTGCATGAGATGCATAAGGCCTTAGGTGGACCGTAATCCTATGTGGCTCCAAAGGATTACAATAGTATGACCATAACTAATGTTTTTGTGTTTGTGATTGCATGTCTATCGTTTTTGGTTGTGGATATAGTATTATATGATACATACTATAAGTATGTGGTGTGTGGATATGTATATGTATTAATCAAACCCCTCAATTAATAATATTAAGTTTTAGTTGCCTTCCATAAATAAACACACATGAAAATCTTGATCGACTATGTGTGGGCACGCCTCCGCGTGGTACACTGTCTATCTCGTGGAAGTGTGATGGTGGGTGTGTGGGTCTGCCTCCATAGGGTGCACACTCATTGTGTTGGACTTAACTAGGGAACCTTGATAGGATCAAGTACTTAGAGGCACACAGATGCATCATGGCGAGGAGATGTGCATGATCATATATCCAAGAGTTGTATGTGATGCAATTGGCTAAACTTGCCTACCTTAGTATTTTGTCTTTGATGCCGATGTTGGCTGGGCATTGATCCAATTATTTTGGATCTTAGCTCACTAGAAGGTTGTATGCTGCAATCTTTCAAGTTGAGAGTGAGGTCTATCAATTTGAATAAAATAATGGGAGCGTAATTAATTAAAGGCCTAATTAATATCATTTATCAAATCTTTACAAGTCAAAATGTTTTGGACTAAATGCAAACTTTTTCTTTTGTAGCAATCAAATGGCAAACAACACTCACACATTCTCATTGCGTTCGGTCCTTGAGAAGGACAAACTTACCAAAATCAACTTTCAAAACTGGTTTAGGACGCTGTGAATTGTTCTCGCACATGAGCATAATCTCTATGCCCTTGAAACACCAGAGCCATCAGAACCTGCCTCAAATGCACCCAAGGCTGAAAAGGATGCTTACAAGAAGAACCTTGATGATGTTGTAGATGTCAAGTGTCTGATGTTGTGTTGAATGAACTATGAGTTGCAAGAGTAGAATGAGAATATGAATGTCAAGGAGATGGTAACTCATCTCAAGATCATGTATCAACATCAAGCAAGATAGGAGAGATATGATGTCTCCAAGGCTTTGTTCAGAAGCAAGATGAAAGAGGGAGAATCAGTTGATACCCACATACTCACTTTGATTGGATACATGGAAGCCTATCCAAGCTAGGATTCCCCTAGGTCAAGAGTTGGCCACTGATGTGATTCTACAATTATGGCCTGAATCATATAGTCATTTTGTCATGAACTACAACATGAACAATCTTCACAAGCCATTGTCAGAATTGTTGGGCATGTTGAGGACAACTGAAGCACAGATGAAGAAAGACAAGCTCAAGTCTGTGATGATGATCAACAGGATAAAGGGAAAGTCAAAAGGAAAATGCAAGTCTAAGAAAGGTTCTAAAGCCTGGCATAAGCCAAAGTCATCCACACTCAAAGATAAAGGTGGGATCTCTAAAGAAGGTAGTTGTCACCATTGTCACCAGGCTAGACATTGGAAAAGAAAATGTCCTCTCTACCTAGAGGAACTGAGGAAGAAGATGCAGGGGATAGAGATATCCAATTTAGGTATAAAAATTATTGAGATAAACTTAAATACTTCTAGTTTAAATACTTCTTCATCATGGGTTCTAGATACTGGATGTGGATCTCACATATGCTCAAATATACAGGATCTGATAAGAAGTAAGACTTTACAAAAGGGCCAAATTGAGTTGTGGGTCTCTAACAGAGCAAGAGTTTCTTCCACCACAATTGGATTTATTAGTTTATCTTTGCCTATAGACCTTTTAATAGAATTAGATAATTGCTATTATGTACCTACCATTAATAGAAATATTATTTATGTATATTGTATGGATAAGAGTGGAGTTGAATTACACATTAAGAATGGAATGATTTCTATTTCTAAAGATGAGATTTTTTATGGAAATGCCCCTATGTCTTATGGTATCTACTTGTTAGAACTTGAGACTAGCATATACAATGTAAATACTAAAAGGCTAAAACTGGACAACTCAAAGAAAACATACTTATGTCATTGTCGTCTTGGGCACATAAACGAGAAGTGCATATGTAGAGTCCATAAGGATGGTTGTCTAGACTCTTTTGATTTTGAATCATTTGAGACATGTGAGGCTTGTTTATTAGGCAAGATTACCAAGACTCCTTTCACTGGACATAGTGAGAAAACCAGTGATCTGCTAGGGCTCATACATACAGATGTATGTGGACCTTTTAGATCAAATGCTAGAGGAGGCTATCAATACTTCATTACCTTCATTGATGACCTCAGTAGGTATGGCTATGTATATCTTATGAAACACAAGTCAAAAACTCTTGAAATGTTCAAGACTTTCATGAATGAAGTAGAGAAGAAACTTGGTAAGAGTATTAGAGCACTCCGTTCAGATTGAGGGGGTGAATACTTAAGCCAAGAGTTTGAGGACCTTCTGAGAGACCGTGGTATTGTATCACAATGGACTCCACCTGGTACACCACAACATAATGGTGTGTCAGAAAGAAGGAATCATACATTATTAGACATGGTACGATCAATCATGAGTTCAGCCAAACTTTAAATATTGTTCTGGGGATATGCTCTTAAAACCGTAGTATTTACACTTAACTGTGTACCTTCCAAATCAATTCAAAAGAAACCATATGAGATATGGAATGGGAATCGTCCCAATTTGTCTTTGTTAAAGATTTAGGGATGTGAAGCTTATGTTAGGAAACAATTTCTTAAAAAGCTTGGACCCAAATCTGACAAATGCTATTTTGTTGGATACCAAACTCGAGGGCATTACTTCTACACACCAACTCACAACAAAGTGTTTGTTGCTAGGACTGGTGTATTTCTTGATAAGAAATTTATTTCCAAAGGAATTAGTGGGAGGAATGTAGATCTTGAAGAAGTTTGAGATCAATAAGAAAGTAGAGAACCTGAGGAGGTACATACAGAACATGAAGATTCACAAACTATTATAGAATTTCAAGTTCCAAATGTAACATAGGAACCTCATAGGTCTAGTAGGAAATGACTTGAGCCTGAGAGATTTGGATTTTTTGTGACTCAAGATAGTGACGAATACACTATTAAAAAAATAAATTACAACAAATTACATAAATGCTCTCGTAGAAGCGCGAGCAACAAATTGGGTGTAGAAGATGTGCTAACTTCCTATCTAGAAGTTACTAAGGGACCATAATATGAGAAATGGCTCAAAGCCATGAGACCTGAGATGGAATCCATGTACACCAACAAGGTATGGATCTTGGTGGATCCACCCGAAGGGGTAAAACCCATAGGGTGCAAGTGGGTCTTCAAGAAGAACACTGATATGGATGCAAATGTTCAAACCTATAAAGTTAGATTGGTTGCAAAATGATTCTATCAAATTCAAGGTGTTGATTATGACGAGACCTTATCACTAGTTTCCATGGTTAAATCCATTAGGATCATGCTTGCCATTGAAGCTTATCATGACTATGAGATTTGGCATATGGATGTTAAAACAACATTCCTTAATGGGAATTTACTCAAGGATGTGTACATGACAAAACCTGAAGGTTTTATCAATCCAAAGGAAGCCAATAAAGACTATAAGCTACAAAGTTCAATCTATAGATTGAAGCAAGCATATCAGATTTGAAATCTATGTTTTGATGAAGTAGTAAAAAAGTTTGGCTTTAGTCAAAATGAATATGAACCTTGTATTTACAAAAAGGTTAGTGGGAGCACACTCATATTTCTCATATTGTATGTGGATGACATACTATTGATGAGAAATGACATCCCTACTCTTCAAATAGTAAAAGGTTGGCTAGGGAAGACCTTCTATATGAAGGATTTAGGTGAATCATCCTATATACTAGGAATCAAGATCTATAGAGATAGATCTCGAAGGCTTCTAGGTCTAATCTAGAGAACATACATTGCTAAGGTGCTAAAGAGGTTTAGCATGGAGGGTTCTAAGAGAGGTAACTTGCCCATGTACCATGGGGTTAAGATCTCTAAATCCCAATGTCCTAGTTCATGTAATGAATGGACGCACATGAGTAAGATTCCATATGCATCAACAATCGGATCTATCATGTACACGATGCTATGTACTTGTCCTAATGTGTCATATGGTTTGAGCATGATGAGCCGCTATCAGTCAGATCCAGGTGAATGTCACTATACAACCATAAAGAACATCCTAAAGTACACTGATGCTAGCTTCCCAACTGATGGTAGAGGGTTACACTGATGCTAGCTTCCAAACTGACAAAGATGACTATAGATCGCAATCCGGATTTGTGTGAGCTAAAAGAGTTCCAAGCAAGAGACAGTTGTGGATTCTACAACAGAGGCTGAATATTTTGTCGCATCTAATGTTGCAAATGAAGCTGTGTGGATCAAGAAGTTCATTTATGAACTTGGAGTGGTTCCAAGCGCTAGTGATGCAATTGAGTTGTTTTGTGACAACAACATAGAAATTGGACAGGCTAAAGAACCAAGATCACACCAACATTCCAAACATATTCTACAACAGTTCCATCTCATATGAGAGATCATACATGGAGGAGATGTGAAGATTTGCATAGTACCCACAGAAATCAATGTGGCTGGCCCGCTCACAATAGAACTTTCATAGTAGGAACATGACAGGCATGTTCGATCACTTGGATTGAGATTCATGAGTGATTGGGTATAAGTGCAAGTGAGAATATGTTGGTATGTATGCCCATAGAGACTATCATTTGATGATTGTAATGGGATACTATGTAAACAATTTGTAATATTAAATTGATCATATTAATAAAGGCAAGTTTCCAATCTATACGCTTGTGTTTTATATTGTGAGATGAACACAAAACTTATAGATGTCTACAAAATAATATACTAAATGACATGTCTTTAGGTTGATGACCTAAATAGTGAGATCATATGTATGCTAAGAGTATTTATTCTTGTTTTATCCCTAATTGGTTGTTATGGTGGAAATATCCATAAATATCAATAACACATAAGATTAGAATGTATTTTGGTTGATGGAAGAATATCATTAGCCATGATATGTAGATATCAAACCAAATACATACATACTTGTTCGAATATAGTGTATCAGACAGACCCACCTTCAGAGTGACACATGGATACCATGATTGGTAGTTAGAGTCACATCTCATAGTGATGGTGGTGATTGTGATTCTTAGACCTAAAGTCACTACACTTATCACATGTCGTTTGATGTACCTTGACATCATCCACCGTGGTCCTGAATAAGGATTTCCATAAAGATGGTGCTTGGGTGCATTATGACACATGGGGATGACTGTGAGTGATGTACTTGGAATTTTTCCTTCCTACGGGAGTTTGATATTCTGGCCACTTGATAAGAGAGACTGAGAAATGCATGGCCATTCTAATGTGATTCAATATGTGATATTCAGATTAAATATATCAGACAGTCTGCTCTAGTTCAAGGAACATGAATTGAATGTTGAAGAGGATAACAGTTCCATGACTCGAGTTCAATCTGGATATCAACGACAAAGTAACTATACAATCACTGTAACACCAGTCATGAATGATAGGTTAAGTTGTTCTTCAACTTCTCCAATTACTTGGGAGGCAATGGAGTCTTGCTAGATACCAATCATTGCTTGTGAAATCATAATATGATTATGGATATCACTACCAACATAATTTGGAGCCTACCAGGTCACACACATAGGATGTGTTGGAATAGGAGTATAATTGTGGATTTGATTAGAATTGTTCTGAATCACATTGATTACTAAAATGTTTATGTAATCCATTAGAAGAATATTGGAATATTTTAAAATTTTTGAGCCAATTAGTTAGAGTGACTTGATCTAAGTGCAAGTGGGAGTCTATTGGTATATATACCCATAGAGCCATCCCGAGCGATTGCATGGAGTCAGATATTAATTAATCAATTAACATGATTAATTGGTTAATTAATTAATTCCAAAATATTATAATTAATCCATGATACATAATGGTTTTTGCTATTTTAGGCCTAAAACGTATACAAGCAGTAAAACTAATTATATAGGGACGTTCTAGACCCCCTAATGCACCTATGGTCAAAATTTGGGCTCATTTGACCCATGTTTGGACCCTCTAAGCAATTAAAGGAGGTTTTTAATATAGTGTAACCATTCAATTGAATGATATGTCATTTATTTGATCAATTTAAGCTATGGTTTGACGTCACACATTACTTCATTTCCTTTTTCTCTAATTGCACTGTGGCAGCCGAACTAGTTGTTTCACAAACGAACTGGTCAGTTGGGAGTGTGAGACAATCGGTTCACCAGTTGAACCGGTCATTTCACATTCCTGACTGGCCTCCAATTGACTTTCCTCTTTCGTTTCCTACTAATCCAAAGATTAGTTCATGTCCCAATTGAATTGTACAAGTGAAATGAAAATCTTTTCTCACAAAGTGAGACAACCCAACACTGCTCGTTTGGTCCAGTCGAACTGATCGCTTCACCAAGTGAATTGGTTGTCTCACTGACCATGAGCCAATCGGTTCACCCAGTGAACCGGTCGGTTGGTGGTCTAGATTTTGCATAACACAGCCAATGCAGTTCTCAATCAATCTGACACTCAAATCAATTAGTTCAACACTTGAACTTGATGATTCTAAGTCAAGTCAATTGATTGGATGTTTGATTGAGTACCTAAACACCTTTAGTAATCAATCCAAACAACATTCATGGATAAACTCCTCTTCCAGGTTAATCCTTTGTGTGTGACCCTATAGGTCCCATTTCACGTTGGCAGTGAATGTCCATAACTAGCTTATGACATCACAAGCAAAGAGAGATGCCTAGTTGCACATCAGTTCTACCCAAGTGAAAAGGAAAGTTGGAGAACAACTTTCAATCCTACAGTCTATGATTGATGTTCCAGTGAATGTATAATTCCTTTGTCTCCGATATCCTGAATGAATTCAAGGCATGGAGCTATCATCCTTTCAACATTCATTCATGTTCCTTGATCCAAAGAAGATTGTCTGAGATATGTGTGCCATCAATATCACATATTGACTCACATGTACATGTGCATGCCTTTCTCAATCTTGCTTATCAAGTGGCCATAGACATCATACTCCCTCAAGAGGGAAAATTACCATATTCATCACTCACAGTCAAAATCCCACGTGTCAAAGTCACCCAACCATCACCTTTATAACAATCCATATTTCAGGACTGTGTTTGATGATGTCAAAGTGTACCCAATGACATGTGATGAGTGCAATGATTTTAGGTCTAAGAATCACAATCACCACCATCACTGTGAGAGCTAACTGTGACTACCATGTCATGGTTTCATGTGTCACTCTCACAGTGGGTCTGTTTGATACACTATTCTCTAACATGTATCTATGTGCTTGGTTTGATATCATATATCATGACTAATAAGACTTTGTCATCAACCAACACACACTCTAGTCTTGCTGTGTCATTGTTGTCTATCAACCTTCCACAATGACATATGACCAGGGACAAAACAAGAATGTACAAACTCTTAGCATCCATATGATCTCACTCTTCATATCCTCAACCTGAAGACATACGTCATTGAGTACTATCATTCTCTAGACATTCATTTTGTTCTATCATTATCTCATAACTGATTGAACCAAATAAATTGGAAGCTTGCCTTTGATATTTATTAAATCAATCATAATGTATCCCAATCCAAATCATCATATGATTGACTCTTAGGACATACATACCAAAACTTCTACCCCTATGCCTTTTTATATATGATAGAGGGGGAGAAGTGATCTCAATCATATTACTTTGTGATCCTTTTCTAGTATATTCTCTAAAATATCATGTGACTTGTAAGAGGACTATATAGCATATATGTGTGATATGGTTACTTTTCTTTTTGGAAGATACTAACCATACAGGTGAAGGAACAGAGAAATTGAGGTAAGCATGATTTCAGGGGGAGAAATTGAAATTATTGATTCATGTATCATCTTACAAATCACAAGGTAAAAATTGAAATTCTAAATCCTTTTCAATATGTTGAGTAATGGTTTGTCATCTTCAAAAAGGGTGAGAATGTTGACCTAAGTGTTATACATTGTCTATATTTTGATGATGACTTGACCATTCCATTCATATGTATCTAATATGTCTATTTGAGAATGATTTTAGGTATTAGGTATGAGAAAAGGATCACTTCAATCAACCCCTAGTTTGATCTAGTTCAAGTCAAAATCAATGCAAATGTACTTTTATGGAAATAGCCCTAAATGACTTAGGACAATTTTCATAATCATTTGTATTGATGGTATGACTTGTAACTAAGATGAGAAAAAATTAGGAGCACTTAATTTGAACTTTTAATCACACTAATGATGATTTCTAAATTTATCACAGAGTGTCTGTTCAGTCGAGTTTCATCCTTGATAAACAAGGCGGACACCCTTGATGAATTTTCGGAATGTCCATATTCAGTCAAGTTTACCTCAGGATAAATTCGGCCAACACCATGCACAGGCAAACTGATTTTAAGCAATCGATCAAGTTTCATCTAGGATAAACTCGGCCGACAACTCAAAATTAGCTTGTCGAACAGTGATATCGGTCGAGTTACCTTTATGGAAACTCAACCGACTGCACTGTACAGAATGTATAGAAAAAGTGATTCTATCCATTAGAGTGTTGCAAACATCAAAAATAGATCTGTTGAAACATCCCAAAAGACTAGAAATCTTTCCCAAGTGCTTCTAGTTGCTAGTGTACATCTCCAACTACAGATAGAACCCCTGAAACTTCATTCCAAGTTTTCTCCTTCATGCTATTCAAGCTCCTAGCTATAGTTGAGTGTATTTTGTCCACTCAAGCCTCTTTCTCTCTATTGTTTACAAATCCAAACGTCCATATTATTGAGATAGGATATGTGTAAAAATTCTACTCCATTATACTCTTATTAAGCTCTCAGAGTTTCCCTTTCCCAACCCCTTTCTTCAAGTAAAGTTGGTGAAAAGCTTCTCTCAGGTAATGGAGATGGTGAAAAGCTTCTCCAAGTTGAATGAGAAGGTGAAGGCGGAAGATCCTTCAGGTGAGTAGGTAATTCCTTCAAGTTAGAAGACTCATTGAAAGAAGGGGAGCTCCTTCACGAAGGTGTCCACCTACTTGAAAGAGTCGGTAATCCCTTATAGAGATTGAAGACTCTACCTCAAGGATATGTAAATACATCGGTTGGTTTATTGGCTCCTTTTGGCCCTTAAAAAGGAAGGCTAGGTATCTTTTCCCAACAAAAGAAAGGTCTTATTGTATGTCTTATAATGGAATATAAGTATGCAATGGTTGAAAAATCCTAAGGCTTGACCTCTGTAGGTAGTGGACTACTTTCTCCTAGTTTGGATATTGGAACCACTCTACATAGATTGTTCTTGTTCTTGATTTGGTCTCTCTCATCCTTTCTATGTATGCTTAGTTGCACATCAAATTCAATATTTGCAATCCTACTTCTTGTAGTAACTTGAAGGTCTAATCAATTTCATTTAAGTATTTTTAGCTCTATTCACCCCACTAGAGCCCTTCTATCCAATAGGAGTATTTGCAAAACTCAAAAATAAATTTGTTGCAACATGTACCCCCAAACGACTACAATTCATCCTTAAGTGTTTCTACTGGCTAGTAGGTATCCCCAACTATAAATAGGACCCCTTGGGCTTCATCCCATGGTTAGAAAAACACTATGAAGGTCCCTATATTATAGTTGAGTGCCTCCAAAAGCCCACTTCCACACTTCATTTTAATCACTTGCTACATCCATTAGAGTGAGTAGGAGATTTGTAAGAGAGCTAGTCATGCATGTATATCTTGTGAGCATCTCACTTCCTCCACCTCCCAATCTCTCTATCTACCATGAAGATGAAGATTCTCTCTCTTAGCTGAGAGAGGTGAAGAATAAGGGAAGGAGTCCCTTGGTGAAAGTTTCTCCTTGGCAAAGGTGAAGTCAAGGGTGGAAGATCTAAGTCAAGAGTTGGTAAATCCTCTAGGCAGAAGACTTTTGCAAGAGTAGGTAAGTCCTTGGTGAAGGTAGAAGACTCAGTGCAAAAGTGGGTAAGTCCTTGGTAAGGTAGAAGACTCTTGGTCATGGATAGGTAAGTCCTTTGTATGGTTGTTGCTTCCGTTGTCCTCAAAGGGAAGATTGGGTATCCTTGTCCCAGAAAAGGAAGGTCATACTCTTATAACAGAATATAAGGAGTGAGACATGGTTAAAAAATCCTAAAGGTTAACCTCTCTAGTTAGTGGATGTACACTCTCCTAGTTTGGAGTTTGGAACCACTATACATAGCTTGTATTCTTGATCTTATTCAATCTCTCTCATCCTTGCAATGAATGTTTAGTTGTACTCAAATTCCATATTTTCAACCTTATCTCTTGATATAGTTTGAAGGTCTAATGAATTTAGTTTAAGTGTTTTAGCTATATTAACTCCCCATCTTCTAGAGCTCATCATCCTAGATCCAACATGTGGTATTAGAGATAGTATTCTCCAAACAATACCTCCACAAGTAGGACGAGATGGGTGATTATCAAGGTGGTAGATATCTCATCAACAGTCCAATCTTTGATAGGAGCAACTTCCTCTATTGGAAGAGAAGGTTACAATTCTACATCTAAGGATCAAGTCTTGGGAAATGGATAATGGTGGACCTTCCACACAATCTATCAGAGACAAAAAGCAACATTGAATGCAAGAGATATCAACATTCTCTATGCATCTATATTCCCCACCGAGATCAATTGGATCTCTTCATGTGAAACGGCCTATGGGATATGGAGAAAGCTATGTGTCACTTATGAGGGGACAAAGCAAGTAAAGAAAAGCAAAGTCTATATGATCAAAGGTCTTCTTGAAATCTTCAAGATGGGAAAGAAGGAGAGGGTACCTAAGATATACTCAAGGCTCATCACCATTCTGAATGGTCTTGTTCTTCTAGGTCATCCTATGGATAGAGGAGAGATAAATTCAAAGATCCTCAGAAATCTCTCAAAGAGGTGGAAACCCAAGGTGACCTCCATTGAAGAAACAAAGTCACATGGTGATATTCCTATTGGAGGGCTCATAGGAAATCACAAGACCATGAAGTTAAACTTGACAAGCAAGAGGAAGAAGAAGGAGAAGAAGAGAAAGAGCTCAAGAGAATGAAGAAGGTTGAAATCAAATCCCAAGTTGAAGCTATTGTTAGTCAAGCTTCTCCATCCTCTCAAGTTGACAAATATGCCATGTACTTCAAGGGTATATTCTACAAAGGCAAGACTTCCACCTCAACCTAGTGCTTCAAATGTGGAAAGAAGGGTCACTTCAAGGAAGATGGCCCATAAGGCAAAAAGACCCATAATCACAAGAAAAGGGAAGAGAAGCACAAGAAGGAGAATGGCACAAAGTCTCTAGTTACTCCTCCAACTCAAGTTGAAGTGAAGAATCTAGTGGAGGATCTACCTCAAGCTCTACTAAAGATGGAGAATGCCACTTTTCTCTCATGGCAATTCAAATGAAAACACAAATGAGGTAAATCTAAACTCTTTAGATAAAGAATATTTAATTGCAATTATTCATGCTACTTGTGCCTCTCTTATGTCTACTAAGCATAAAAAGAAAAATCTTGCTAAGATTATTGATAACTTGCATAACGAAAAGGATGATCTTGAACATGCTAACATTTGCTTGAAAGATGATGTTAATGATCTCAATTCTAGAACTAGAATTGAAATTCAATGGTGTGGAGATAGAAAACAATCCTTATCTTAGTCAAGTAGACTCTCTTAAACTTGAAATGCTAACATGCTTGATAAGATTAGATTTCTAGAAGCCCAACCTCATTTCTTTAGTTCCAATGAAGAGGATAGTAATATTGTGAATTCTCTCATGTTCAATATTGATGTCCCTAAAATTAAAAATGAGGACAAAGATTTTGTCTTGATAGAATCCAAAAATAGTGTCTATCTTTCTAAGATTGCTTTGCTTGAAAAAGAAAATGATTCCTTGCTTACTAAAATCAATGTCCTTGAATCTTGTTCTAGCTCTACTAGGAGAGAGAATTATGTTGTTTCTCTTCATATTGAAAAAGATTCTTATATGACCAAAGCTCTTTGCTTAGAAACTTATCTTTTTCATGCTAGAGATGATATCAATCGATTTTATTCTACTATTACTAATCTTATGCATGATAATCATAATTTGAGATCCTCTATGCAAAGATTATTAGATGATAAAAATAATCCTAATAAAATCCTAGATCATACTACCCAAAAAATGGGTAGAGATAGTTTTGGACTTGATAGTAGCCAAAGGAGCAGCAAAGATAAAAGGACCTTCAAGTTTCAATGAAGAATCCTCTAGTTCCAAGGCCATGGGATCATGTAATCATTGTAATGAAATTGGTCATTATTCTACATATATCCCTTTTATAAAAGCACCTAAGAGCGGTAGAACTTAGGCTGATAAGCTAACCTCTCCGGGCCCAAAAATATGATTGGGGACCATTTCATATTTCTTCTTATAGGTCACTTGCTAGTGGATTGACTTGAGCTATTGACTTGAGAATTAGTTTCTCAATCCACATAAAAGAAGAAAGGTAAAATGTGTTAGGGGTGGCAACAAGTGGAAAAGAAATGTAAGAACAAAGACAATGTTATTCTTGCTCATATCCAATCATAGCGTGCTTTTGCTAAGTTAGTATGCATTGTACATATGATTTTGAGTAAAAATTGGTATAATGTGATTCTCATCACTTTCTTGCTCAAAAACTTCCCCTAATGCTTTTAAAACATATTACTAACTCGCTTACACATATTTGGATATGTTTTTTTTATCGTGTCTCTAGATATGTTTTTCTAGATATATATATATATGTGCTTTTTGACCAAGTTTGTCATGAGGAAACTTGACTGACAAGCACCAATGTGGTTGTTGACAAACCTATTGTCGGCCGATAAGTTCAACCCAGAAACTTGACCGATAACACTATGCACAATATGTACATATGGCTTTTTGGATGAGAATTTCCCTATCACCTAGACTTTTCCAACCAATAGCCATATTCTATGGCACTCCCCTTGGTACTTTTATATGTTCATATTACCATGCTTGAAATTTCCTATCTTGCATACAACTCTATCTTTCTAATTGCTATTAGTTGGTATACATGTATCTTGCAATTACTTATCTTGAGTTGTAATGCTTGTTTTGATGATGATCTCTTTGAATCTCTTGGTTGTGATCTAAATTGCTTTCATTGAGCTAGAACTTGATATATCTATCTAGTTGTATATATTTTGGTGCAACATTGAGTTTCTTAGTGGTAATCATATTTTGGTAATGATGTATATTTGATACTGAGTTATATCCTTTAATGCTTCTAGAATTGCATATCTCCTTGTTTGGATATATCTCTACATCTACTCATGCTTACTCTTTAACTTGTGCATCTCTTCCTATGATCTAGATCCTACTAGCAGTCCTAACTTGTGATATCATCTACTAGTATTCCATCTACATGTAGTTCTATTCTTGTTCATCTTTTGGTATTCAACTATATGTTATGCTTGTATCTCATTTCATACATACTCAAGCTTGTTCCTTATTTTTCATATCTACTATCTTAAGTTACTTGCTTGCATAACATTTCCTTGATATATGCTAGGATTACATCTAGGGTTGTTATTATGCATGTCTTGATTTTTTTTCATATGCATTGCTTGGACAAGCCCTTAGTTTTTGCTCTTCTACACTCCCTTTCTAACAAATTGTGTTTTATCTCTTCAACCCCCTCACTTTTTGAAATGACAAAGGGGGAGAAGACATGTCTTACGTAAAGGGGAGAACACATATATGTGGAACATATATGAGTAGAAGACATAGTTTCTACAAATGTTATGAAAGCTAACCATGCAGGAGAAATAGCATCAATTGAGGAGGGGTATGTGAACTCCATTAGCTTCAATTGAGGGGGAGCATATGAATTCAATTCTGTTGAAACCCCTAGGTTTCTCCAAAGGTATGATTTTACATAAATGCTTCCAATACATTTATGGAATGGTTTGTCATCTTCAAAAAGGGGGAGAATGTTGACTCCAACTATAATTGACTAAACCCTTATTTTAATGATGACTAACCATTCCACTTTTTGTGTCTAATGATTCTACTTGAGTGATTTCATATTAGGTATAGACACACTCCAAATGCCCTAACTTGTGCATCCTAACTTGGAGAAAGACAAGTCAAAATCAATGCAAGTGCACTTTTTTGGAAAAGACATCAAATCCACTAGAATCATGTTGTTAATCACTTGTAATAATTGTATGAATTATAATTAAGCTATAAAAAATCAAGAGCACTTAAATCGAATATTTAAGCACTTTTATGGTACTTTCCAAAATTCATCACATGGACTTTTGTCGGTCGAATTTCATCTAGGATAAACTCGACCTACACCCTTGATGAATCTTGGGAACTACCAGGGTCGGTTGAGTTTTTCCTAGGACAAATTCGACCAACACCCCTGCATAGTAAAATCAATTTTAAGCGACTGGTCGAGTTTCATCTAAAATAAACTCAACTGAGAACTCAAATTTGACTTGTTGCATAGTTCCATCGATCAAGTTTCCTAAAAGTAAACTTGATCGACCGCACTCTAAGGAATGTGCAGAAAAGTGTTTATAGTCATTGCAGTATTTGCAAAACTCAAAAATAGATCCATTGTAACACCCCAAATGATAAGAATTCGTCCTTAAGTGTTTCTACTGGCTAGTAGGCATCCCCAACTATCAATTGGACCCCTTGGGTTTCATTCCATGGTTAGCCAAGAACTACGAAGGTCCCTATATTATAGTTGAGTGCCTCCAAGAGCCTACTTCCACTCTTAAGCTTAATCACTTGCTACAACCATTAGAGTGAGTAGGAGATTTGTAAGAGAGCTAGTTCTACATGTATATCTTGTGAGCGTCTCACTTCCTCAACCTCCCAATCTCTCTATCTACCACGTAGATGAAGATTCTCTCTCTTGTCTAAGAGAGGTGAAGAAGAAGGAAAGGAGTCCCTTGGTGAAAGCTTCTCTTTGGAAAAGGTGAAGTCAAAGGCAGAAGATCCAAGTCAAGAGCGGGTAAATCCTCAAGGCAGAAGACTTGTTGCTAGAGTGGGTAAGTCCTTAGTGAAGGTAGAAGACTTGGTGCAAAAGTGGGTAAGTCCTTGGTGAGGTATAAGACTCTTGGTCATGTATAGTGTGATGACCTGATAACAAATCAAGCCATCACCAGTAATAATCACGGAATAATCATAAGCAGCGGAATTAACAAAATCACTAAGAATTAAAACCATTTTGCAAAGAGATCCATTCCATAAAAACTCTTTAAGAAAGAACCAAAATTTTATATACATCATGGTTCGTATTGTACATACATTGTACTGTCTCATTTTGAGGATAACAAATACCAGTTGCTTTACTTAAACATATGCATCAACAACATAAACCCTCGAGGCAAACAAGTCAAAATCTCAAGTCACTCATAAAAACCACTAAGTAGTATCTCCCAAGGATCTCAGAGTACAAAGATGACACATAGGACTTCTATCTACAAGACACGACAGATAATACACTCAACATGAGCTATTATTGTTGTTCCTACTGATGTGATCCTTCCTATGTAGTCTGGTTTCTACTTCCTCATCCATGTCCACCTAAAAATTGTGGATCCCACGGGGTGAGACTATTGTTCCATCGAGAGATATAACTCTCTAACAACAATATTAATATCACATGAAATAGTATAAAAAATTGAGAAGAGGATACTTTATGCAAATAAGAAGGTTTATTTATAGTGCAAAGCAATAACATTGATAAGATACCTCAACTATTCATAACAGAGTTATAAATCATTTATTTGATTTATAAGAAATATGAAGAACATGTATAACATCTATCAACTAAGATGTATAAAAATAATGAAGCATCAACCAATGTTTTCCATATTCGATCCTTAAGCAAATACGCTACACGGCTGATTACATGTTCACATTCACACTTATGCCCAGAGGAGATGAGGTATACTGCTCATGCTCCAACCGACCACGACTACATTAAGCATCATACCATACAAGGTCAATGGAAGAGCTGGCTGTCAAGACCTCACTTGTCTCGGTCAGTATGAGATAACTGGTAGGACATCTTGTGTCTACTGTAATTAGCTTACCAGGGTATACTGGTATATTTGCTATAGAGTTACATCTGTAGCATGTACTCTCTTCAGGAGAAGACCACTGAGCTTTCCCGGATTTTTCATTAGGAAGACCACTGAACGATCATGGTTTAGTTGGGGAGTCATGATTTGATGATTTTGAGTCACATTTATAGACTTGTTTTACTTGTGTTTTATGCATTTATTGGTCATTTTGGTGGTTAATATTGCATAATTCATTTACTTTGGTCTATGAGCCTTCTAAACATCAATTCTCCCTTATTTTAGTGTTTTGAGCATAAATGATTACAATAACATGTTTTATTTCGGCTTATGTGGTTTTGTGTTGCAATTTCAGGAAAAACGCATATCTGCAGTTGTCGATACCATCAACAGTTGTCGATACTATCGACACAACCACAGGTTTCCAGTCGCAAGGAGCAGCGCAGAGTCGATACCATCGACATTGAAGTCGATGGTAGCGACATTCCATCAGGTTGCTGGTGAGAAGATAGTCGATACTATCAAAAATTAAGTCGATACTATCGACCCCAGAAGATTTAGCGACGGAAAAGGACAAAACCGATGCCTTAAGGTGTCGATACCATCGACCCGTGTCGATGGTATCGAGTCAGCATCAGGCACAGCAAAGAAAGAAAAGAAGACTTGCCGATATCATGCAGGGTCGATACCATCGACTCGCATCGATGGTATCGACATCGTCAAATACAAGTTTGTTTCAGATTGATCTAAATCTGACGGTTGTGATATTTTGGCAACCTAACTCGGTGATTATACCT
Organism: Alisma plantago-aquatica; assembly: GCA_963693085.1. Taxonomy (NCBI): domain Eukaryota; kingdom Viridiplantae; phylum Streptophyta; class Magnoliopsida; order Alismatales; family Alismataceae; genus Alisma; species Alisma plantago-aquatica. Next base: position 1,504,190,219 of record OY856410.1, on the reverse strand, counting down.
AATGACAGCGGCCAAGAGCAATCTATCACGCCATTAGCCACTGCACACATCCTGAGAAGGTGTGGAGAGAAGAACGGAGCCCAAAAGCATGCCCCAGCCTTTCCGAAAGCCGAAGAAGACGTTTTCCATCGTCGAAAGGTTGTAGAGCACGCATTCCACGCCGAGGAATGCTTGGATCTTCTCCGTTCAAGGGTTTCTTTACTTATTCACATTTTTCTCCATGTTTCCCCTTTTCTCTACCATGTTTTGCTCTGAGATGAACATGCGGGGCTAATCCCCTTTATCTTTAGGACCGAGAGTAGCCCGGGGAAGCATTGTATGACATTTTTATCATAGTAATTCATCATTTATCTCTTAAATCCGTGGTATGATTTCGTTTTCTCAATTATATTTTTATGCTTGATCACCATAATGATAATCTAATACCTTTAATTACTTTGAAAGAAGAATTAACGGTTGAAAAGAGACGAAATTCACATTAATTAACAAATCCCTTGAACAAGGCGATGTACGGTTAATGGTGGACACCCAGAGGTCATTTTAATGCACCTAGTTTAGGGTATAGGTTAATACGACGGTGGAACCGACCTAGATATAGGTAGTGAATTGTACCACAACAGTGGGCAATTCTGATTACAGGCCACTACCTGGATCGAGAGATGAACCTGAATTATTATATGGAAATTCATACAATGAAAACCCGCGGTGAAACCGCAATCCTAAAGATTCCCATCTGAATTGACTAAATTAAACACTTAATCGATTGCTTTATTATATTTTGTTTTCTTTTATTTTTACAACAACTCTCAACTTCTTTTAATCGGTTTAGTTGATTGCAACCAGTTAGTAGTAGTCTACCGATAATTCAGTGTCCCTGACTTTGACTCGGGCCTCACAAGGGCCTATACTACATTGACGCGTACACTTGCGTTCTACGCACGGTAAAAGTGTGTCAAGTTTTTGGCTCCATTGCCGGGGACACGGCAATTGTCGGCACTACGAGTGCTGCAAGCAGCCATTCTAGGCCACCTTTTATTTTTTATTATTTTGTAATCATTTCAAAATTCAAAGTTTATTTTTCAAATTGTGTAATCGTCTAGTACGGTAATGAACTGAGAGTATTATTTTGCAGGTACTGTGCATGGTGAGGACGCGTAACACTGATTACACGTAGCCTACACTAGAGGTTCCACTGTCGAGACCTGACGATGAGGAAGAGTACAATCAAAACCAACTAGAAGATAAAGATTCCGACTCAGAATAAGAAGCCATGGCCGAAGAGCAGACGATATGGGAGAAGATAAAAGCTTCTTCCTCATTCGCTTCAAAGAGGCCAATTAAGAAGCAGGCGATCAAAATTCCGACTTATAAGATTGATCCTGCATTAATCAACCTGGTCAAGTCAAATTCATTCCATGGGCTAAAGAACGAAGACCCGGTGACTCACATTATCCAGTTTGTGGAGAACTGTGACATGATAAAAATAGACAGGTTTCTGCAGGAGACACTATACCTGAAGCTGTTTCCGATCTCTCTGGCAGGAAATGCATGAGAATGGTTGTACAATCTTGATGATGAATATGTGGAATCATGGAACCACATGGTGGAGGTGTTCTTTGAAAGGTTCTTTCTGCCTGAGAAGACAAATGATATGATCAGGAAAATCCATAATTTCAGCCAGAAGGCAGGGAGACTTACTCCGAGACCTGGGAGCGGTTCCAGATCATGCTTAGGAGGTTCCCACATCATGGGCTTGACAAGCATACGCATGTCAAAATCTTCTATTTTGCTCTCTCCGATCATGATAGAAGTAACCTGGATTCCGCAGGTTCAGGGTTCTTTTTTAACAACACAAACACGAGGTGTTGGGAAATTGACGTGTATTTTACTACGCGCTAAAAATGCAAGTGTACGCGTCGAGTAGTATAGGCCTTGTGAGGCCCGAGTCGAACACAGGGATACTCGGAAATGTTGGAGACTCCTACTAACTATTTGCGATCAGCTAAGCCGAATAACAAATTGGTGTTGTTGAACAAAATTAAAAGAAAATAAAAAATAAAACAAAGCAAACAATCGATTAAATGTTAATTTAATCAATTCAAAAGGGTATCTTTAGGATTGCGGTTTCACCGCGGGTTTTCATTGTATTAGATTTTATATAATGCCCCAATCTTCTCTCTCTCTATCCGGGTAATGGCCTGAAAGCATAATTGCCCACTGTCGTGGTGCAATTCACTACTTAGGTTTAGGTCGGTTCCACCGTCATAGAAACCTATTCCCTAAACTAAGTGCATTATGAACGATCTCTCAGTATCCACCATTAATTTTACACCACCTTGGTCAAAGGGTTTATCGATTAATGTAGGTTTCGCCTCTTTTCAGCCGTTAATCCTACTTTCAAAGTGATTAAGGGCATTAGGTTATTATTATGGTGATCAAGCATAACAATATATGGAGAAAACAAAACTATACCACGGATTTAAGAGAGAAAATATGAATTACTATTATAAAACTGTCATACAATGAATCCCCGGGCTACTCCCGGTCCTAAAGATGAAGGGGATTAGCCCCGCATGTTCATCTCACACAAGTACATGGTAGAAATAGGGGAAAACATGTGAAAAACGTGAAATGAAAGGGAAAACCCCTGAACGGAGAAGAACCGGTTGATCCTTTGCATAGAAAACGTGCTCTCCCGCCTTTCGGTGGTGAAATCCGTCTTCTACAGCGTCCGGATCGACTGGTATGAACTTCTGGCCTCCCTTCTCCTCTCTACCGCTCCTCGGTACTCGTGCAATGGCTCCTCTCTTTTTTCCCTCGTCTGGGCGGCCGTCATTAGGTATAAGTCCCTAATTAGGTCGTTGATTAACTCCAGTCGTCCGATTGAGATCAATCTGAATCCAACGCATATCTGACGGCGTCGATACCATCGACGCGGGTCGATGGTATTGACCCCGTGTGGTGGCGGCAGCCCTTCTCTTCTTTTCGTCCGAGTGCCTGATGCAGTCTCGATACCATCGACTTGAGTCGATGGTATCGACTTCCTTTAGGCGTCGGTTTTGTAGAATTCTATCACTGTAACCTCCGTGCGTCGATGGTATCGACTTGGTGTCGACAAGTCGATGGTATCGACTTCCTTTAGGCGTCGGTTTTGTAGAATTCTATCACTGTAACCTCCGTGCGTCGATGGTATCGACTTGGTGTCGATACTATCGACTGCTTCTCCGCCAGCAACCTGAAGGTGACTCGATACCATCGACATCCATGTCGATAGTATCGACGCTTTGCTGCTCTTTTCAGCTGCAACCTGATACCATGTCGATGGTATCGACGGAAGCAAATACTCGTTTGTCCTGAAATTCAAAGACAAGATCACATAAATTCACACAAATAATAATAATGTGCCAATTAATGCTCAAAACAATGAAATAAAGAGGATTTCACATAAAATGGTGGCAAAGACCAAAATGGATGAATTATGCAACATTAACCATAAAATGACTAATAACAGCATAAAACACATATCAAACAGGTCTATAAATGCGACTCAAAATCATCGCCTCAAACTCCCCTAAGATTGAACATTGCTCGCCCTCGAGAAACTAATCCTTAGATTAGACTTGCTAATGTCAACTGAAAAACAACACACCAACCCAACATCCCATATGACTCCCACTGGACATTCACAAACCGGCCTTCTCTAACCACAGAACGGTAATTACCCTAAAGGCGACAGTAATCATCAATAAAAGAAATTGACCTCCAAACCGATGAACACTATCACATAAGGCAGTTAACATAATAAAACTCGTCGGTTCAGACTTGGTGCATCTTGTGATCGCCTAAACTACGTTGCTCACCCTAACTACCATCTACATGGAAGTAGTTCTCCTGATATTCATTAGTGAGGAGAAATTCACGGTGGCCGACCAATCCGAGCAAAGGGTGGATGAAAATGGGTGGCTCATGGAAGAAAGTGGAAGTATTGTACAGTTTCAACATGCATAATACAAAAATGTCCTATATGATGCAAGTGCACATGAGAAATGCCCTAATGCCTAAATTTGGGTGGAATGATGCATGCACTAACCTTCCGCCTCAAGATGAGATGGGTATCTAGTTAAGCTACGTCATGTACTCAATTATCCTGAAATGCAAGTGATATTACGTTCCTTTCTCCTTCTTGTTCTAATTGCTTCCTTTTTTCCATATTTTTCAGATTTTTCTTTTTTTTTATTTTTTTTTCAGCCCACATATCCATAATTGCTTAAAAATAATTTTATTGGGCTATTTCCTTCATACTCAGAAATTTTGCACTATTTAGAAGGTATGGAACAATTTAGTTCAACATTTTGAGAAAAATTGAGATACATTATGTACTTTATGCATGAAAAGAATGAATGCAACTACATGGAATGCACCTAAAGGTAATGTGCATGAATCACTATTCTCATTTTTTTTCTTTTTATGCAAAATATATGGAAAAATTTCAATGCAAGTCCTGTCTAAATGCTATGTAAAAAAAAGGAATTAAAACTGCACTTTACTTCCATTTCTTAGGTGGATTATGGAAAAATGAAGTGGAACGATCACAAGACTAGATGACTGAACCTTAGAAAGATATTATGTGTCCCTCCTTACTGACCTGTGTAGTAGTTTAGAGGGTTCTCTCTCTTACATCCAATTAAGGTCTCATTACCATTTGGTTCGGTTAGGCTCAAACAACCATTTCCGTCCACTTTTCATGAATCATTAGTAGTACGGGTATGAAATATTGTTTTAAAGTTGACATAACCAATCATTTTCCATAGGATGTGTGCCCAAGGTCAAAACAAAACAAGCTATCCAAAGACACAAAAATTTTCAAATTTCCCTTGAATTTCCCATGCACTAACAACGAGATGACACACTTTTATGACATCCACAATTACACTAGATAGCACGTGGATCCTATAACAGCTAAAATTGCACGAAACAAATGACAAGAACAAAAGCAATAAAGCAATTAAAACTAAAAACAATAAACGATAAAACTGTTCCAACTACCCCCCTAAGCTTGAATTCGACTATGGCCTCATAGTCAAAAACAAACTTAAAGATTGGAACAGATATACCAGATCAATCCTGTGGAGGTGGAGGCGGGTAGTGCGGTGCAGTGGGGTCCCAAGACGGGAACTGCCCCTGGAAGGTCGGATCATACTGGGGCATTGGTGGAGGTTGTGGATACCCTCCAAAATAGCCCTGGTTCCAGTAATGATCGAAAAACGGCTGCTGCTGCTGCTCCATCCTGTGCAGCCGATCATGGATGTTCTCTTGATTGGCGAAAAGAAGGCGCTCATTCTCGAAGATCGCCTGCTGGTTGACAAAAAGCCAGTTGGTGGTGTCTTGAATACCGGTGTACGCAGCGGTGTGGTTGTGCTGTGTCTGTTGAATGTCATGGAGCATGTTGTACATGCCCTGCATAGAATAAACATCCTTGCTCTGCTGCGAGGGTTGCGGTGGTGGAGCCAGATGTGGAGAAGATGAGGATGCACCCGGATGCATCTTAGGATGCTTCTGGGGTGCTACTCGTGCTCGAAGAGGTGTAAATGCCTCTTCTTCCTCCTCAGCCTCATCGTCCTGTCCGTCGTCACCGCCGTCATTGCCGCCTTCTTCATCATCGGAGTCGATGGCTATGATCAGCCATCTGAAATGTTGTGTGCCCTCGATGTTGAAGACGGGATCCGGCAGCGCGCACTCCTGGTACGCTTGATTTACGTGGCAATGCGCAAAAGCCACGCCATCCCGGAGAAGAATGAGATTGGCCCGGTGTAAATGTTGCAAGTTCACCTTGCTTCTCGTAGAAAGAGGAGTGAGGGTCTGGAAATTCAAGCCAAGGTATGAAGCAAGCTTGGTGATTAGCCCGCCGAAGTGAATCGGCGCCTTCCTCATACTCCTCTTCACCGCCAAAACTCGTTGCAGAAAGAATGCACCCCAATTGCATTCTTGTCTCTTCAGGAGCTTGTAGAGAAAGAAAAGGTCAGGCTCCTGAAACTTGCTAAGGGCTAGGTTGCTGTGAGCAAAAATGGTGGAATTCAACATCCGGTGCAATACCCGGACAAATGGGTGCTCGAAGTCGGCTACCGCGGCGTTGTGGTAACTAACCGACTTCCCTTGTGGCACCGTCACCAACTCGGAAAAGAGAGCGTCGTAGTTGGTGCGGTTATCCGACCGCCTGTAGTCGTACCGCGAGTGATTCCAGTTGAAAATGTCATTGAACTGCTCGAGGGTGATGGTGTAGTCACGGTTGTACATCCAAAAAGACACCTTGCCCTTTTCCCACTCGCGGTCGCTTGCTGATATCTCATTGGGCACAACACAGACGTCCAATGACGCCATGAATTCTGCCACCAGCTCTTTGTACATTGGCCACTCGCCGAAAAATGGCTGGCCGTCTTCATGGTACTCAAGCTCATCGTGTCCACGGCCCGTTTGGTGGGCCTTCCCCTTCAGTACGTAATCCAGATTGGCCTTGAAGCCAAGATCACGGAGCATCTCCGGATCCACGTACCGGGTGGGCTCGATCTTGCGCTTCAGAATTTCTTCATACACCTTCTTCACCTCCGCGGATGGGTGGACCAGTCGAGGACGTGCGACCGATGATGGCGGTGGTGGCACGAACTCGGGGATGTCAATCATATGAGTGCGCGAGGAAGAAGCTCCAGTTGTATGCACCATTGTTGCGACGAGAAAAGGATTAGAAGAAGAGCTCGGTGAAGATGGAGAATTGAATCTCCGCTCGGTGATGATCGTCGCTCGATGCTGCTATTCTTCGGGCTTGGATGGCTCGGGGGAGTACTCAGCACAAAGGAAGAAGAGAGCTCTGAAAGTGTGACGTTAAATGATGTCATGAATCTCCTTAAATAGACCTGGCCGGCTCTACTATTGACCCGTCGATACCATCGATGCAAGTTGATGGTATCGACACGGGTCGATTCTATCCACCACTCACTGGTATCGACGGTCGTCGATTGCTGGATCTTGAAACCCGGATTGATGTCGTGTCGATACCATCGACATGGGTCGATGGTATCGACGCTGCACCCGGATCGATGACGTGGAAGCCGTGATCGCCGTCGATTTGTTTGCGCGGATCGGTGACATGGATGGTCAATACTATCGACAGGTGTCGATGGTATCGACTTGTCTTCATTGCAACACTGCCACTTTGCATTTCAACCTGTAACCATGTCGATACCATTGACAAGGCCGTTGATGGTATCGAGTTGACTGAGACAAATCGGTCTGAACTTCTCCAGAGATCTCGATGGTATCGACTCCTATGTCAATACTATCAACTTTTTCCTTCTTGACTACCTATAAGTATGTCAATACCATCGACGAGGCTATCGATGGTATCGACTCACAACGAAATCTGTAGTCGTCAACCTGTATCCTTGTCGATACCATCGACCAGTGTGTCGATGGTATCGACTCTGCCTCAGCCTACACAATGAACAAAATGGATCAAGGTATCTTCTTTACACTAAAAATTGAACGAAAATAAATCAACCTATGATTGTAACTAAACTATCCTAATGTACCGATGGTTGGGTTGCCTCCCAACAAGCGCCCTTATTTAACGTCTTAGGCTAGATGACTTGAAGCTCATCATCTTGGAATTTTGGGGCATGTGCTTAGAGGATCGTGCGGTAATTTGAATTCAACTCGATCTCCTCCAATTCCCAAGGACAATGTACCTCTCCCTAAGGCAGTCACGACATCTGCCGTTGCTTGAAAAGGTCTTCCTAGAAGAATTTCACAGCTTTGGAGCGGTGGCATATCCATGACAACAAAATCCACTGGGAATACAAATCGATCCACTTTGACGAGAACATCTTCACATACTCCATATGGTCTCACTAAAGACCCATCCGCCAATTCAATTGTCGTGGCTGACTTCTTGATTTCTTTTAACCCAAGTTTCTGAAATGTCGCCAGAGGCATGAGATTTATGCTGGCACCTGAATCACATTGCGCTTTAGGAAAATGTTGATCACCTATCGAGCATGGAATGTAGAAACCTCCTGGGTCTTTTCTCTTCTTTGGCGAACTCACGTGAATCATAGAACTCACTGTCTCATTCATCCGACAAATATCATCGTCTTTTATCCGCCTCTTCTTATTGATGATTTCTTTGATGAACCTCCCATAGGCGGGAACCTTCTCGATCATCTCCACTAATGGAATATTGATGTGGAGTTTTCGGAATATTTCCAAGAATTTCCTAAAATGACGATGCTCTTTCTTTGGCCCTAGATTTCCTGGACTTGACACAACTGCTGCACTCACACGCCTGTGAGGTGGCACATATGAGCTTTTTGGGGCCAACGCCCCTAAGCTTACTTCAATCACTCCCTCTGACATGGGCTTTGGCGAGACATCATCAACCGTAATAGCTTGTGGTGGTTCCTCTCTTGCCTTAGATGTTTCCACACGTGCACAAACAGCCTTCAATTGTTCTTCTTGCCTAGATGGAGATGCAATATTCATAAGTCGTTGTGATTTTCTGAAGAAAGTGTTTCTTCCAGGTAGTCCATAGTAAGTGCGTGGATACGGTATTGCCGGCGTCGCATGCATATTAAAAATCAATTTTCTTTGATCTTTTGTCTCTGGCACCTAGGATTCCCCCTCATTGCTTAACACAGATATGTACTTGACCTGATGGTGTGCTTGGCCCACGTTTGCATTCTCGGCCGGTTTCTATTGATTCGCGTGCTTGATGGCCACCACTTTACTTGAAATCTGTGCCACGGTGGTTTCTAATGCCCGCATCTGTGCTCCATGGCTTTGTAGCGTCTGCCCAAATTTGGTTAGAATATCACCTTGAGATTGTAATTGTTTACCAAACATAGCCATCATCTCCTGATTTTGCTGCACCATTTGACTAAGTAATTCAGTATTCTTGTCCTCCGCTCTAGGTTGTGGCTTGGCATCCAGATCTTGCAGAAAATTATTCGGATCCTTCCATGAGAACTTTTTGTCCTTTCTCCATGCATAGTCATTGTTTCTATAGCCCTGTTGTTGCATGAATTTAACTTGAGCCTCATCCTCGGACTCATTTTCCTCCTTTTGCAGTAGCTTCTTGGCGAGAAGATCCATCTTCTCATTCAGCTCTTTCATTGCTTTGGATTCACCTGCAACTCTGACCTGCTCCACAATGCCTCTGTCACCCCATGACTGTTTCCTAGCCATGTTCTTTAATATCTCCCAACATCTGGTATCTGTATTATTCAGAAAGAATCCCGACCCAGCTGAATCCAGATTACTCCTATCGTGCTCAGAGAGAGCAAAATAGAAGATCTTCACCTGCGTCTCTTTATCCAACCCATGATGTGGGCACCTCCTCAGCATGACCTGAAATCTCTCCCAGGTCTCAGAATATGTCTCACCGGCCTGTTGGGTGAAGTTATGAATCTTACAGATCATGTCATTAGTCTTCTCAGGAGGGAATAACCTCTCAAAGAAGACCTCCACCATATGGTCCCAAGACTCCAAAAATTCATCATCTAGGTTGTGTAGCCATTCTTGTGCAACTCCCGCTAGTGAACTCGGGAAGAGCTTCAAGTAGAGCGCAGTCTGCGGAAATCTGTCAATTTTCACCATATCGTAGTTCTCCACAAATTGACTCAGGTGCGCAACAGGATCCTCATTCTTTAAACCATGGAAAGCATTAGACTTCACCAAATTGATTAGAGTCGGATCAATCTTATATGTCGGTATATTGATCGCTTGCTTCTTTATCGACCCTTTAGAAGCAGATGTGGAAGAAGCTTTGATCTTCGCCCAAATCGTTGGTTCTTCGGCCATCTCTTCGTGTTCGGATTCAGATAACAGTTCCTCATGATGGTCTCGATTATGGTTACCTTCGTCTTTCGATCCCGCCAGTGGAACCTTTGGTGCGTGCTGCGCGTAGTCAGTGGTACGCGTCTGCACCATGCACAGTACCTGAAATAAGAAAGTTCGAGTTCAGTACAGTGCTATGACGAGTATATAAAAATTATCAAACAATTTAGAAATATTTGAAGTTGTTTTAGTATAAAAAAATTTGTGGCCTAGAGTGGCCGCTCGTAGCACTCGAAGTGCCAACAATTTTGCTGTATCCCCGGCAACGGCGCCAAAAACTTGACGTGTATTTTACTACGTGCTAAAAATGCAAGTGTACGCGTCGAGTAGTATAGGCCTTGTGAGGCCCGAGTCGAACACAGGGATACTCGGAAATGTTGGAGACTCCTACTAACTATTTGCGATCAGCTAAGCCGAATAACAAATTGGTGTTGTTGAACAAAATTAAAAGAAAATAAAAATAAAACAAAGCAAACAATCGATTAAATGTTAATTTAATCAATTCAAAAGGGTATCTTTAGGATTGTGGTTTCACCGCGGGTTTTCATTGTATTAGATTTTATATAATGCCTCAATCTTCTCTCTCTCTATCCGGGTAATGGCCTGAAAGCATAATTTCCCACTATCGTGGTGCAATTCACTACTTAGGTTTAGGTCGGTTCCACCGTCGTAGAAACCTATTCCCTAAACTAAGTGCATTATGAACGATCTCTCAGTATCCACCATTAATTTTACACCACCTTGGTCAAAGGGTTTATTGATTAATGTAGGTTTCGCCTCTTTTAAGCCGTTAATCCTTCTTTCAAAGTGATTAAGGGCATTAGATTATTATTATGGTGATCAAGCATAACAATATATGGAGAAAATGAAACTATACCACGGATTTAAGAGAGAAAATATGAATTACTATTATAAAACTGTCATACAATGAATCCCCGGGCTACTCCCGGTCCTAAAGATGAAGGGGATTAGCCCCGCATGTTCATCTCACACAAGTACATGGTAGAAATAGGGGAAAACATGTGAAAAACGTGAAATGAAAGGGAAAACCCCTGAACGGAGAAGAACCGGTTGATCCTTTGCATAGAACACGTGCTCTCCCGCCTTTCGGTGGTGAAATCCATCTTCTGCATCGTCCGGATCGCCTGGTATGAACTTCTGGCCTCCGTTCTCCTCTCTACCGCTCCTCGGTACTCGTGCAATGGCTCCTCTCTTTTTCCCTCGTCTGGGCGGCCGTCATTAGGTATAAGTCCCTAATTAGGTCGTTGATTAACTCCAGTCGTCCGATTGAGATCAATCTGAATGCAACGCATATCTGACGGCGTCGATACCATCGACGCGGGTTGATGGTATCGACCCCGTGTGGTGGCGGCAGCCCTTCTCTTCTTTTCGTCCGAGTGCCTGATGCAGTCTCGATACCATCGACTTGAGTCGATGGTATCGACTTCCTTTAGGCATCGGTTTTGTAGAATTCCGTCACTGTAACCTTCGTGCGTCGATGGTATCGACTTGGTGTCGATACTATCGACTACTTCTCCGCCAGCAACCTGAAGGTGACTCGATACCATCGACATCCGTGTCGATAGTATCGACGCTTTGATGCTCTTTTCGGCTGGAAACCTGATACCATGTCGATGGTATCGACTTCCGTCGATGGTATCGACGGAAGCAAATACTCGTTTGTCCTAAAATTCAAAGACAAGATCACATAAATTCACACAAATAATAATAATGTGCCAATTAATGCTCAAAACAATGAAATAAAGGGGATTTGACATAAAATGGTGGCAAAGACCAAAATGGATGAATTATGCAACATTAACCATAAAAATGACTAATAACAGCATAAAACACATATCAAACAGGTCTATAAATGCGACTCAAAATCATCGCATCAGAAATTCTGAAAAATATGGCCAAGAAGCAATCATGGGGCAACAGAGATGTTGTAGAGCACGTTTGAGTTGCGGGAGAGTCAAAGGCCATCAAAGAGCTGAATGAGAAGATGGACCTTCTAGCAAAGAAACTGCTTGCAAAAGAAGATACTAAAATAGATGATGAAGCTCATGTAAAGTTTATGCGCCAGCAGCAGGGGTATAGAAACAATGATTATTCATGGAGGAAGGACAAGAAATTTTCCTGGAAAGATCCGAATAACTTCTTGTAGGACCCCGATGCAAAACCCCAGTCGGCGGTGGAAGATAAGAGCATGGAGTTTCTCAACCAAGTGATAAAGTAGAACCAAGAACTGATGAACACTTTTGGCCAGCAGATCAAGCAACAGGGGGAATTCATGAATCAGTTTGGGTAGACATTGCAGAGCCATGGGGCTCAGATGAGGACGATAGAGACGTCTATGGCACAATTGGCAGCTGAGATAGAAAATCTGAAGAAGCCAGCATAGCAAGGCTTCCTGGGTAACACAAACATTCCAGGAGGAAACCAGCAGGCGAAGGCAATCTTGCTACGGAGTGGCAAGAAGATTTTAAACCCCAGGGTCGATGAACCAAGCAAACACCAGTCAGAAACCGAAGGTGAGGCCAAAGAGGAAGTGTCAATTCCAGTCACAGAGCCGCTTGAGGATATAGTAGAGGAAGTCACAGCTGAACCTGTTACTACTGAGGAGGAGACAAAGAAGAGGACACCATATGTGCCACCACATCAAAGGGCACAGGCTGTCCCGGTCCCATATCCAAATAGTGTGAAAGCAAAGAAAGTGGATGCCCAGTTCAAGAAGTTTCTGGACAATTTTAGAAAGCTCTCTGTCAACATTCCATTATTAGAAGCAATCGAATAGATACCCTCCTATGGGAAGTTATTGAAAGACATCATCACAAAGAAAAGGAAAATCCCTGATACTAAGGTTGTGGTTCTCAAGGAACAGGTAAGTGCCTTCATCATGGGCACATTGCCACCTAAGAGGCAGGATCCGGGATGTTTCAATATTTCATGCTATATTGGAAAATTGAAATTCGGCGAAGCACTTTGTGATTTAGGGGCAAGTATAAACATGATGCCTCTCTCTACGTTCAAGAAATTGGGATTAAAAGAATCAAGGCCGAGAAATATGACAATACAGTTGGCGGATAATTCAGTGGTGAAGCCTTATGGTATTTGTGAAGATGTGTTGGTGAAAGTAGATCGGTTTGTATTTCTAGCAGACTTTGTTGTAATGGAGATGCAAGATGAACAGGGTAATGAGTTACTCCTTGGACGATCATTCCAAGTCACTGTTGACATGATACTTGAGATGGGAAGAGGTCGGTTGACCTTGGGTATCGCTGATGATTTGTTTGAGATGGTCATGCCCTCAAGCGCTACGCAATCTAAAGTAAAGGAGCATTGCCGCATGATGAAGCATTTTGATCAGAATATTTCTATTTGTTTAGGGAAGCCATTTCTATATATGGTGCATGTGATTACTAGAGTAGAAAAAGGGACACTGGTTGTAGACATCATGGAGTAGACCAAGGTTGTGTCCCTTAGCAAGGCTATGGGTTTTCCCAATGATGAAGAGGAGGACATCCCTCCCTCTACTGAAGACGAGGTCGTAGCAAGTTCTATTTTCAATGTGTATCCAGAATTACCACTTGAAGCATGCCTAGTTAATGTAACACATGATTGGATGAGAAGCAAGTCACTACAAGAGTGTGCCAAAATGCTTCAGGTGCTTCCATTCTTTTATGCTAGGTACTATGAAGACCTTGGAGAACTTCCACCACCGCTTCAGTCATCTTTGATTAGCCCACCAGATTTAGAATTGAAGCCATTGCCACCGCACTTGAAGTATGCATTTCTAGTTGTGGATGAGAAGCTGCATGTGATTATTTCAGAATATCTGAGTGCCGAGGAGGAAAATCAATTACTGGTTGTGTTGAAGAACCACTGAGGTGCATTCGGGTGGTTGGTCGCAAACATCAAGGGGATTTCCCCTACATTGTGCCAGCACAAGATCCGGCTTGAGGAGGGATCCAAATCGGTGATTCAGCCACAGCGTCGACTAAATCCTAGCATGATGGAGGTCGTAAAGAAGGAGGTGATCAAGCTTCGTTCTACAGGTATCATCTATGCTATATCTGACTCGACGTGGGTGAGTCCCACACAGGTAGTCCCTAAAAAGGGGGGAATTACTATTACACATAATCTGTTAAATGAACTTGTCACGACCCGCTTGGTAACCGGGTGGCGTGTATGTATAGACTATTGTAGATTGAATGCTGCTACGCTTAAGGATCATTTCCCTCTCCCATTCATTGATCAGATTTTAGAGCGATTAGCGGGTCGATCTCATTTTTTTTTCTCGATGGTTGTTCGGGTACAATCAGATTTCCATTGATCCTAAGGACCAAGAGAAGTCCACCTTCACTTGTCCTTACGAAACATTTGCATACCGTAGTATGCCATTTGGTCTGTGTAATGCACTGGCAACCTTTCAGCATTGCATGCTTGCCATTTTCTCCGATATGGTTGAATGTTTTTTGGAGGTTTTTATGGACGATTTCTCCGTTTATGGTGCGTCCTTCGATGAATGTTTATACAATTTGGACAAGGTTTTGCAACGTTGTGAGGACACGCATTTGGTCCTCAATTGGGAGAAATGCCACATGATAGTCAGTGAAGGGATTGTGCTGGGACATAAAGTGTCTAGCAAAGGGTTGGAGGTAGACCCAGTGAAGATCGAAGTGATTTCCAAATTGCCCCCACCGAATTCGGTTAAAGGGGTACAGAGTTTTCTAGGTCACGTTGGTTTCTATCGCCGCTTTATAAAGATTTCTCAAAAATCGCCAAACCATTATCTGAGTTGTTAGAAAAGGATGATGTGTTTGATTTTAATGAAAAGTGTTTACATGTGTTTAACATGCTTAAAGAAAAACTGATTTCCGCACCGATTGTGCAAACACCCGATTGGACAAAACCATTTGAATTGATGTGTGATGCATCAGATTTCACAGTTGGGGATGTTTTGGGACAACGTGTGGACAATAAACCAGCTGTGATTTTCTATGCGTCTAAAACTTTAAATGATACACAGTTAAACTACACAACAACTGAAAAAGAACTTCTCGTTGTTGTTTTTGCTTTTGAAAATTTCTGGCAATATCTTGTAGGATCTAAAGTCATGGTATGGACGGACCACGCTGCCATTAAGTACTTGATGGAGAAAAAGGATGCCAAACCTAGATTGATTAGGTGGATCTTACTTTTACAAGAATTTGATATTGAAATCAAAGATAAGGTGGGAATAGAAAATGTGGTTGCGGACCATTTGTCTAGGTTGGAAAGGGTAGATGAGAAGGATTTGCATATACCCATTACCGAGATGTTTCCCGATGAACAACTTCTATGTGTGAAATCGAAAGATCCTTGGTTTTCTTACACTGTTAATTATCTCGCCTGCAAAATTATCCCGGATGATTGGGCATACCAAGAGAAAAAGAAATTTTTCCATTCTTTACGATATTATTTTTGGGATGACCCTATTCTGTTGAAGCAGTGCAGGGATGGTGTGTTGCGCAGGTGTGTACTGGAAGTGGAATATGAAAGTGTCTTACATCATTTCCATACTCTACCGACGGGTGGCCACCATGCAAGTTCTAGAACTGCGGCCAAGGTACTGGAAAGTGGTCTTTACTGGCCTACTTTGTTCAGGGACGCCTATGACTATGTGCGGCAATGCGCTTCCTGCCAAAGGGCAGGTAACATTTCAAAAAGGCAGGAGATGCCCCTCAATGTATTTCAAGAGGTCGAGGTGTTTGATCTGTGGGGTATTGATTTTATGGGACCCTTTGTGTCCTCCAATTCTAACTTGTACATTCTTTTAGCTGTTGACTATGTATCGAAGTGGGTAGAGGCAATACCCACTAGGACTAATGATGTCGCCGTAGTGTGCAGGTTTGTCAAGGAACACATTTTCTGTAGGTTTGGTGTACCAAGAATGATCATTAGTGATGGAGGTACACATTTCCAGAATCAAAAGTTCGCGGCACTGTTGAGAAAGTATAGGGTAAAGCACAACATTGGTACCTCGTACCACCCGCAGACACAGGGGAAAGTGGAAGTCTCCAATCGGGAGATTAAGAAGATCTTGGAGCATACTGTGGCTTCCATGAGAAAG
Organism: Alisma plantago-aquatica; assembly: GCA_963693085.1. NCBI lineage: Eukaryota > Viridiplantae > Streptophyta > Magnoliopsida > Alismatales > Alismataceae > Alisma > Alisma plantago-aquatica. The sequence goes on along the minus strand of OY856410.1, from coordinate 1,504,174,219 downwards.
AACTGGAGCATCTTGCTACCGGACGCTTTGTGGGCGTACAGGATGGCGTTTAAGACACCTATAGGCACTATGCCTTTTAGGTTGGCTTACGGTCGGGCCTGCCATTTGCCGGTGGAATTGGAGCATAAAGTGCATTGGGCGCTGAGGAAGTTGAATTTGAACTATGATGATGCGAGAAAGAAGAGGTTGCTTGAGTTGAATGAACTTGACGAACTGAGGATGAATGCATATGAAAGCTCGCGGATCTACAAGGAGCGAACAAAGCTGATTCACAATCGCCATATTCAGATGTGCGTCTTCAAGAAAGGAGATCGTGTACTCTTGTTCAACTCCAGGTTGAAGATGCATCCCGGGAAATTGAAATCCCGATGGAGTGGACCGTTCACTATAGAGGAGGTCAGGCCACATGGCGCAATCATGGTGCGTGATGGCGAGACAACATTCTTAGTGAATGGACAATGATTGAAGTTGTATTTCGGTGAAGATTACACAAGGAAAGTGAATGAGGTCAAACTCATAGCACTTCCGGATGCATGAGGAACTTGATTCGTCTAGCCTAAGACGTTAAATATGGGCGCTTGTTGGGAGGCAACCCAAACATCAGTAGTTTCATTTAGTTTCTTTTACATTAGTAATTTAGTTTGATTTGACTTTTTTTAGTGTAAAAAAAGATACCTTGATCGTTTGTTGAATGTGCAGGACTGAGGCAGAGTCGATACCATCGACCCTTGTGTCAATGGTATCGAGACGGGTACAGGTTGGCGACTGCAAAAATTTCCCTACGTCGATACTATCGACGGCCTCGTCGATAGTATCGACATACCATTAGGTTGCTCGCCAGAATGAGGTCGATAGTATCGACACGGGCGTCGATACTCATGAGATCTCTGGAGATTTTCAGACAAAAATTGTCTCAGTGAAGTTGATACCATCGACAGGCCTGTCGATGGTATCGACCCGGCTACAGGCAGAAGGCGGCGGTCGGGCCTCGCGAGGGTGTTTGCCCTAAGCAGAAGTTGATACTATCGACTTGCGTCGATGGTATCGACGTGACATGTCACTGATCCACGAGAGGAAATCAACGGTGATCGCTGCACCAAGAGAGTCGATCTGTGGGATGGGTCGATACCATCGACACCCGTCGATTGTATCGACGCGTCATTGATCTAGGCCCCCAAATCAGGCTATCGACAACCGTCGATACTAGCGGAAGACGGATTGTGCTACAGGAGTCGATACCATCGACTCGCGTCGATGGTATCGACGGGCATACAGCAGTGCCGGCCATGGTTATAAAAGGGATGGATTGTTGTCATATGACGTCACACCTTTAGAGCTTTCCTCCTCCACTTGTGTCGAGCGTCTTGCTGAGCGATTGGAGCCTGGCTACGAGCATCAAAGGAGTGTGTTCTTCCACGAGCCTTCACTGAGCAGAGATTGTCTTCTCCGACCTTCACCAAGCTCCGTCATCTATCCCTTCTTCTTCGACAATGGTGCATACAGCCGGTGCATCGTCTTCACGTGTGATGCCAATGGAGATCCCAGTGTTCATTCCTCCACCGACTGCGTCTATTCCACGACTGTGAATTGTCCATCCTTCCACGTAGGTCAAGAAGGTTTACGAAGAACTGATGAAGAGAAAGATAGAGCCGACCCGTTATGTCGATCGGGACATGATCCGCAATCTTGGGTTTGAGGCCAATCTTGCCTATGTTCTCAAGGGACAGGCAAGGCATACGGGAAGGAGACCCGATGAGATGGAATTCCACGCCGACGGCCAGCCATTCTTCGGTGAATGGCCCACATACAAAGAGCTAGTGGCGGAATTCATGGCGTCGTTGGATATATGCATCATGCCAAACGACATCATCGCCACTGATCAGGAATGGATCAAAGGCTGCATTTCTTTCCGTCTGTACAACAATGATTACACTCTCACCCTACAGCAGTTCAATTCCATCTACAACTGGAATCATGGGCGAGATCAGTACCGGCGGCCAGACAACAGGACAGATTATGATGCTATCTTCGCCGAGCTAGTGATTGTGCCGCCTGGCAAATCTGTGAGCTACCACAATGCGGCGGTGGCAGATTTCGAGCATCCATTCATGTGGGTTCTTCACCGCATGCTCTGCACCACCTTGTTCGCTCGTGGTGATCTGTCTCTCAGCAAATTTCAAGAGACAGACTTGTTTTTCCTACACAAGTTGCTGAAGCGAGAAGAATGTAATTGGGGTGCGTTTTTCTTGACGCGTGTGTTGGCTGTAAAGAGGAGTACGAGGAAGGCTCCAATCCACTTTGGAGGGCTCATCACACCGCTGGCCTCCTATCTTGGGTTAAATTTCTCCCAGCTTACTCCCCTCTCCAACCAGAGCAAAGTCAACCTGCTGCATCTGCATCGCTCCAGCCTCATCCTACTTCGTGATGGCCTAGCATATGCACATTGCCATGTTAATCACGCCTATCAAGAGTGTTCACTTCCAGACCCTGTCTTCCACATCGAGGGCGATCAGCATTTCAGATGGCCTGTCATTGCCATCGAGAGCTCGGATGAAGACAGTGGCAACGATGACAACGACAATGACGGTAACGAGAATGAAGAGGAAGAGGAGGCTTTCACTCCTCTTCGGGCATGAGTGGCACCTAGGAAGCGTCCCCGCATGCATCCTGGTGCATCTTCTTCTTCGCAGCCTCCACCACCACAGCCCTCATAGCAAAGCGAGGATGTCTACTCCATGCAGGGGATGTATACAATGTTGTAAGAGATCCAGCACACCCAGCTACAGCACACAGTTTCATATGCCGGCATTCAGGATACGACGAACTGGCTGTTAGATAACCAGAGGGCTATTTTTGAAAATGAGTGCCTCCTCCTCGACAACCATCAGCACATCCGTGACAGGTTGCATAGGATGGAGATGCAGAAGCAGCCCTTCTATGATCATTACTGGAGCCAGAATTACTTTGGGGGGTATCCACAACCTCCACCAATGCCTCAGTATGATCCGAGCTTTCAGGGGCAGTACCCATCTTGGGACCCCACGGCTCCGCAATACCCGCCTCCTCCGGAAGAATGATCGGTATCTCTATTCCACCTTTTAAGGTTGTTTTTTACTATGAGGCCATAGTTGGATTCAAGCATAGGGGGGAGTTGGAACAGCTCTATCCTTTAGTTTTTAGTTTTTATTGTTTTGTCTTTTGTCTTTTAGTTCTTGCATTTTTTAGTTTGTTTGTAGGATCCACACTCTATCTAGTGTAATTGTGGATGTCTTAAGTCATGTGTCATCTCGTTGCTTGTACATGGGAATCAGGGGCAAATTTAAAATTTTAGTGTTTTGCAAGCTTGTGTTGTTCAACTTTTAGCACACAACTTAAGGAAATAATTGGGTTTGTCAACTCTAAAATAGAAAATCACAACTGTACATTCTCATGATTCATGAAAAGTGGACAGAACTGGTTGTTTGAGCCTAAACTGATCAAATGATAATGAGACTCTAATTTGAAGTAAGAGAGAGAAACCTATTAATTGTTACACAGGTCAATAAGGAGGGACACATAATAATTTACAAAGGTTCAGTTAGTTAGTCTTGTGATCTATCCACCTCATTGTTTTCATACTCCACCTTAAGAACTGGAAGTACATTATGGTTTTAACTTCTTTGATTGCATCTCATGTAGATAGGACTTGCATTGCAACTACATTCACATATATTTTGCATATAAAAAAATAAAAATAAAAAATAGATTAGCTATACATGCACATTATCCTTAAGTGCATGTCATTTAGTTGCATGAGTATCATTTTGTAGCTGCATTCACATTTTTATGCATATACAGTACATCATGTATCTTATTTCTTCTGAAACATTAAAGGTGATAAACTTGTTCCATACCTTCTGAATGCTTCAAGTATATAGTTGTGCAACAAGAAGTGAGCCCGACAAATAATTCATTATCATTTATGGATATAAGGGCCTTAAAAGAAAAAAAAACAAGAAGAAAAATTTGAAAGAAAAAAAAAGAGACAACGAAAAGAATTGAGAAATAAATAGGAATGAGAGGGATAAAGGAACATGTTCTCACTGCATATTAAGAAGGATAAGTACATGATGTAGTTTTCTTAGATATTCCATCTCACCTAGAGACGGAATGATAGTGAATGCATCATTCTACACAAATGTAGGCATTAGGGCATTTTCATTTGCATATGCATCATTTATGACTTCTTTTTTTTTGCTTTGTGCATGTTAGAATCGTATAATGCTTCCATTTCTTCCATGAGCCACCCATTCCATCCACTATTGCTCGAATTGGTAGGCCACCATGATTTTCTCCTCATTTGTGAATATCAGGAGAGCTGCTTCCATGTAGATGGTAGTTAGGGCGAGCAACGTAGAATAGGAGATCACAAGATGCATCGAGTCTGGACCGGCGAAGTTTATTATGTTAACTGCCTTATGTGATAGTGTTCATTATTTTTGAGGTATATATCTTTTATGGATGATCATTGTCGCCTTTAGGGTAATTATCATTTTGTGGTTAGTAAGGGTCGGTATGTGAATGTCTGGTGGGAATCATATAGTGATGTTTGTTGTGATGATCTGTTCTTTAGTTGACCCTCGCAATTCTATTCTAAAGTTTTGTTGCTCAAGGGCGAGCAATGTTCAAGCTTAGGGGAGTTTGATGTGATGATTTTGAGCTACATTTATAGACTTGTTTTACTTGTGTTTTATGCATTTATTGGTCATTTTGGTGGTTAATATTGCATAATTCATTTACTTTGGTCTATGAGCCTTCTAAACAACAATTCTCCCTTATTTTAGTGTTTTGAGCATAAATTATTACAATAACATGTTTTATTTTGGCTTATGTGGTTTTGTGTTGCAATTTCAAGAAAAACGCATATCTGCAGTTGTCCATACCATTGACAGCTGTCGATACTATCAACACAACCACATGTTGCCAGCCGCAAGGAGCAGCGTAGAGTCGATACCATTGACATGGAAGTCGATGGTAGTGACATTCCATCAGGTTGCTGGTGAGAAGATAGTCGATACTATCGACAATTAAGTCGATACTATCGACCCCAGAAGATTCAGCAATGGAAAAGGACAAAACGAACGCCTTAGGGTGACGATACCATCGACCCATGTCGATGGTATCGAGTCAGCATCAGGCACAGCAAAGAAAGAAAAGAAGACTTGCCGATATCGCGTAGGGTCAATACCATCGACTCGCGTCGATGGTATCGACACCGTCAGATACAAGTTTGTTTCAGATTGATCTATATCCGACGGTTGTGATATTTTGGCAACCTAACTCAGTGATTATACCTAATGACGGCGGCCAAGAGCAATCTATCACGTCATTAACCGATGCACACGTCCCGAGAAGGTGTGGAGAGAAGAACGGAGCCCAGAAGCATGCCCCAGCCATTCCGGAAGCCGAAGAAGATGTTTTCCACCGCCGAAAGGCTGTAGAGCGCGCATTCCACGCCGAGGAATGCTTGGATCTTCTCCATTCAAGGGTTTCTTTACTTATTCATGTTTTTCTCCATGTTTCCCCTTTTCTCTACCATGTTTTGCTCTTAGATGAACATGCGGGGCTAATCCCCTTTATCTTTAGGACCGGGAGTAGCCCGGGGAAGCATTGTATGACATTTTTATCATAGTAATTCATCATTTATCTCTTAAATCCGTGGTATGATTTTGTTTTCTCAATTATATTGTTATGCTTGATCACCATAATGATAATCTAATACCTTTAATTACTTTGAAAGAAGAATTAACGGTTGAAAAGAGACGAAATTCACATTAATTAACAAATCCCTTGAACAAGGTGATGTACGGTTAATGGTGGACACCCAGAGGTCGATTTTAATGCACCTAGTTTAGGGTATAGGTTACTACGACAGTGTAACCGACCTAGATATAGGTAGTGAATTGTACCACGACAGTGGGAAATTCTGATTACAGGCCACTACCTGGATCGAGAGATGAACCTGAATTATTATATGGAAATTCATACAATGAAAACCCGCGGTGAAACCGCAATCCTAAAGATTCCCATATGAATTGATTAAATTAAACACTTAATCGATTGCTTTATTGTATTTTGTTTTCTTTTATTTTTACAACAACTCTCAACTTATTTTAATCGGTTTAGTTGATCGCAACCAGTTAGTAGTAGTCTACCGATAATTCAGTGTCCCTGAGTTCGACTCTGGGCCTCAGAAGGGCCTATACTACATTGATGTGTACACTTGCGTTCTACGCACGGTAAAAGTGTGTCAAGTCAACTGAGAAACCCTTGTTTAGTTGGGGAGTCCACTGAGCAACCCCGGTATAATTAAAATTACATATTCAACAATACGTATACTGAGTTAAACTCATTTCACCATTCAGCAAATCCTGACACTGAATGGATCTATGGTCTGGGAAACTACATGATAACATTTCACTTGATTAATTAAGTGTATTATAGTATCTTTTAGCATCAATCAAGTTGCAAGCAAGAATTATATCAGATGCTACAAAGAAAGGTATAATATGTTTATCAAGTACTTTCATGATTATTTGGAACACATATAACACTTAGGATCTCATTCTCTTATCATCATCATCCTTGGGAATTCAAACCCTTAGTTCATCACTGAGTATTGTTACCACTTATCAGGTAACCATTACTTTTAGGTCATCAGACCAAGGTATTCATTATACTTGTTGCACAAATATTCACATAGTTCACAAAGCCCATTAAATCTGTATCATATAAACATCATAGCTCTTACTTATCTATGCTCATCACCTCATGATACCTGCATGGTTAGTATATCATGCTAACAATAATATCAAATACATGTCATAACCATGCAATGCAACAGAGATACATCCTCCCCATTATTTAGGGTTAGGATTTCCCTTCATTAACCGGTTAGGGTTTCAAATCATCTCATCACCCATTCTTAGGGTTAATATTTACCTTTATTAACCAATTAGGGTTTCGAGATCACATCATAAAAGATTAAGCCCCAATTCATACTCCATTCATAATAGGAGTATTAACATATACTTATTACATGGATAACATTCAAATCTTAGTTTCTCTCATCCTTACTAGGATGTTGTTGGCATCATTATTTCCTTACATTAGCTCAATTCTCCTCTTAAGGTACATTAGCTCACAATTATCAAATTTCATTAAACTCATTGCATCTTAATGTTGCATTTAACACAACACACAACATGTATTACTCAATCAAGTTCATTGGATTGAGGTATTCCCACTATATCGGGTATCAAGGTGTATGTATGCTACCATATCGTGCTTAATATGCAACCTTATCATCATATCGTGCATCTATATTGGGCATGTGGTGTAACCACATCACCATATCGTGTTTAGGGTGTATCCCCTAATACCATAACGTGTACCCATATCGGGTTAGAATTTATCATCTCAAGTTTAGAGATACTTAACCTCATATCATGTATAAGATGGATGCTTGACATCATATTGGGTATAAGGGTATATTTGATACCATATCATGCACAAGGTGTGCACCATGTTGGGCATGGAACATATGCTTCATCATGGTATCATTTTAGTAATATATACACAATACCATATTGGGTTTCTATGTTGGATTATCATATCGAGTTACCATGTTGGTTAACATATCGGGACTTAACCTCATATCATGTATAATGTGTAAATAGGTATCACCCATATTGTTCATCAGGTATCCCTCATATCATTCATGAGGTATCATTCATCCCTATAGCGTGTTACCCATCATCTTGGGTTTCCTATCGGGTTTAAGGTACTTCAACCCTATATCGGGTTGTACCATGATGATGTCACCATCATCAACCTCAAGACATTTGTTCTTACTATACTAGTTCATGGAAAACATTCCTAACATACGTTTGGAACTCAAAGGAACATCAATTAATCATAAGAACTCAAAATTGAAAATAGATCAACAAATACAACAATATTAAAGGTGAATAATAACATAGTTGGGTTTAAGTTATATAACCTGCCTCAAGAACAACTTCCAAGCTCCAAGCTCCAACTATTCATGTTCCCAAGGTTGAATATGATCTTATAAAAATTCTAAGGCTTGAGCTCCTTATCACTATACACGATATCTTCACCACTTGTGGCCGATATGCCCCACTTGTGGTCGATATCACCTTGCTAGGTCGATATCCCTTCTCTATGGCTGATACCAAGGCTCTAAATTCGACACTCCTTCACTTATGCACGATACCAAGATGGTGTGAATGATATCTAAGGGAAATATGGTAACAATATCCAAAAAAAATACTAATAGATGAAGAGAATGGAATTTATAGTTGCGTTTTATGAAAAGAGTGTAAGAGGTGTCATCTTCTTATTACTACTAAGTGCCACATGGCCATGCATAGATTGACGCATGTATTTTCATGCATCCCATCTTCATCTTGACATTCAAAAATAAAAGCTTGAGGATAATGCAAGGAATAAGGGTCGGGTCCCTTTGGTTATCTTCTAGGGCAAGCAACTTCCACTCACATTATTATTATATTCACAATTCAATACAACCTTTTCCAAAGAAAAGTTGCAAACCAATGTCTATTTCTTTATTAAGGTTCTTTTCCCATCATGGCTTTTTCTAAGAGTCAACAAACTGATAGGAGACTCCCTCTATGGCTCCTTGTCTGATAGGGACTCCCGTATTAAGTCTACAACTCGATACAACTCATATAAAGATTTTAACTATACATTTTCCTTGGTCTTTTCATCACCAAGAGTGCTACCACTCTAAAATGATTCAAACATAGTGTATCCTAATTTCTCTCTCATCTAGATGATACTAGGAAGGAGTAGTGACACTCTAGAATTGGTAATTTACACATCAACCCTATATTTTGGATAAATTACAATTTGTACCAAAATTGGTGCACAAAGCACTAGCATTATTCAACAAGTTCTCACTTGGAATTTAAGCTTTCCACAAGCCACCACTTAGCATAATTCTCTCTCTTATGATGCTAAAACACTTAGGGTACTTTAAACAGGTGACATTTTGCAATATAACCCCTCATCTTGGGTAAATTGCACTTTACACTCAGACTATCATATAATGCACAAATAATTTACAAATAAGCTCAAAATTGAAAATAAACTTCACAAAGAGTCTTAATTACTTTTCAAAAGATAAAATCAAGTTTGTAAATAACTTACTTAAGCAAAACTTCTAGGTTTAGGCCATAACCCAGGTTAGGGATGTTACAGATAGGTAAGTCCTTTGTAATGTTATTGACTCCCTTGTCCTCACAGCGAAGACTAGGTATCGTTGTCCCGGAAAAGGAAGGCTATATGTTTTAAATCTTATAATGGAATATAAGGAGTGATAAATGGTTGAAAAATACTAGAGGTTGACCTCTCTAAGTAGTGGATGTACACTCTCCTAGTTTGGAGTTTGAACCACTATACATAGCATGTATTCTTTAACTTATTCAATCACTCTCATCCTTGCTATGTATGTTTAGTTGCACTCAAATTCTATATTTTAAAAACTATCTCTTGATATAATTTGAATGTATAATGAATTTAGTTTAAGTGTTTTAGCTCTATTCAACCCCCCTTACAGAGCCCATCATCCTAGATCCAACAAATTGTAGTGCGCACAAAGGGAGAGGGAAGGGAGGTCGTGATTTGTAGGTTGTGCGGCAGATGTCTTCCTTATATATTGAGGGGTGACTGATGGTAGGGATCCTCATGTGGTATCTATCCATTTCTATCAGTTTGTAAGGAGGTACAACCAAGCTATTGTTTGAGCAAAGCTAGCCATTGTTGAGGTTATGTGGAATGAGGTATATTTTTGACATTAATGATGAAGGGAATGATGATAAGAAACGATTGGGTTGATCATCATTTATTGTTAGCATTGTTCGCCCATTAATGGTGTCTATCATTAGGGCAAAGGGGTCTCTTCTGGGAAATATCATGGAGAAGAGGGAAAGGAGGAAGGGAAGCCACATGAGATTTTTGATGATAACATTACATGGAGGGAGGTGCTAGGGTTCCCATGAGAGGAGGGTGAAGACCCTTATTACCTCATTTACTTAGGAATTAACCTAACAACTATACTTAATAACATATTTACTAATTCCTTTTAAATTTATAACTTCTAAACAGAAAAGCTAGTTGTTATGAGATCTAATACTAGGTGTAAATTCTATTTGACTAAACTTTAAATGTATTAGTACCATCATTTATAGATATGACATATATAACTCAAAAAGTCTTCAAATTGATTCACTAGTACAGAAATGATGTTTAACGTCATATTTGATGTCGTCAGTTGTTGTTGAAAAACTGACGCCAATAGTCTACGATGTTGACATATAAACTCAATTGACACCTATATGTTAAGACTGGATGATTTACAAAAAACATCGGTATCGCTTTTCTTTAACGTCCAAACTGACGTCCAAAATCACCCGCAAAATACAATTTTTCAGTGAAAATTATTTGGCTCAAAAAAATTTAAATTCGGCATCGATTGTGCAAAATCCGACGACACATGTTCCACTCCAAACCCCACAAATTTTTTTATCCCCTCATATGTTGTCGATTTTTTCTAAAGAACTGACGACTAAATATACTTTGCGAGGCAAAAATTCATTGACTTATTTATCGTCGGTTTTAGAAGAATAATAGACGCTGATAGTTAACATATGAGCACTGCGTGAGCCAGACTCTTCCCCTTCATTGTTTAGTTCCTCATCTTCTCCCCCCATAGCTAGGTCTGGTGATTTTTTTGCCGCCTCCCTTCTCTGCTCATCGCCTCTGTGCACCGCCACGACGAGCTTGAAGCTGCTCGCCGCCTCCACGTGCCGCCCCGATGAGATTGAAGCTACTCATGCTGGAGCTACTACTTCTATACCCAGTCACCAACCGCCACTAGCTACCTGCACCCGTCACCACCACCTGCTCCAGGCAGAGTGAGGAGCCTTCTTCTACCCACCTTCATCTGCTCCACTCACTGCCACCGGCCACCGCCTGCACCTCCAGCGTCGGCCACCTTTACCTCCAGCCCGGCCGATCACCTACACCTCCGGGTGCCGCCACCACAGCCTATAGTTTGATCCACTGATGGGGTGAGTGGTTTAATCAGTACTAGATTTGAACTTAGGGTTAATAATGCCACCATTTGTGCAGTTGATTGATATTGAATTAGGGTTTAATAATGAATGAATAAACACAAAATGTAAGAATGAATTGAATTAATTGATTAGGATGATGATGAGGATGAGGATGAGGATGAGGATGATGATGAGGGATGATGATGATGATGATGATGATGATGATGATGATGATGATGATGATGATGATGATGATGATGATGATGATGATGATGATGATGATGATGATGATGATGATGATGATGATGATGATGATGATGATGATGATGATGATGATGATGATGATGATGATGATGATGATGATGATGATGATGATGATGATGATGATGATGATGATGATGATGATGATGATGATGATGATGATGATGATGATGATGATGATGATGATGATGATGATGATGATGATGATGATGATGATGATGATGATGATGATGATGATGATGATGATGATGATGATGATGATGATGATGATGATGATGATGATGATGATGATGATGATGATGATGATGATGATGATGATGATGATGATGATGATGATGATGATGATGATGATGATGATGATGATGATGATGATGATGATGATGATGATGATGATGATGATGATGATGATGATGATGATGATGATGATGATGATGATTATGATGATGATGATGAAGCATCATCATCACCATTATCATCATCGTCGTCATCGTCGTCAATCGTCATCATCATCATCATCAATCATCATCATCATCATTATCATGATCATGATGTGGGATGATGATGAGGATGATTGATCACGATGTTGTTGAGGATGATGATGATGATGATGATGTGGGATGATGTGGAGGATGATGATGACAATGATGATGATTCCTCATCATCAATCGTTAGCATCATCCTCATCATCGTCCTCATCCTCATCCTCATCATCATTATCATCATCATCATCATCATCGTGGGATGATGTGGAGGATGATGATGATGATGATGATGATTCCTCATCATCAATCATCATCATCATCCTCATCCTCATCATCATCCCTCATCATCATCCCTCATCATCATCCTCATCCTCATCCTCATCATCATCACCATTATCATTATCATCATCATCATCATCATCATCAATTATTTATCCATCATGAATATGAAATAACCCATGTTGTTGTGTGTTATTAGTACTTACATTTATATTACATTTTCTCAACATTTTACATTATTGTAGGCATAATGGTCTGGGCCTCTATCCTAATGTTACTATTCCCTATTGAAGAGTTGTTGGACATCATTCTATACAATCGTTCATTAGCACAACTCACTATACCTAAACATTGGCATTATCTAAATAGAAGACGCTACACGGCTGGTGAAGTAGCCCTAAATTTTGAAACTTCAACATCTGTTATCGAGGTTAAGTATGATGTTGATGGAAATCTTATATCCACATCCAGTTGGTGTGAGTGGGTTGGGAAGATGCTATTGGGCCATAGTGACAAGCTTTTTCTTCAACCATTTGGCCATAATACCATCAAGGTTTGGATAACCAACATCAAAAATGAGATGCCCGATCATCTGATCCGATTTGAGCACTCGATAGGGGATAGCACATATTTGTACTCATTCGATGAGGAGAGAACAACGGATTTCCCTTCTATTCCTACTATTGGTATTGTCCATTTCCCTATCACAATCAGTTCAGATTCATCTAACAACGACGAGCTCTGCGATATAGCAACATCAACAAAGTAGGTCCAAGCTAGCAACAAATTTACTTTCTCATATATGCACATGTTTAGGGGTACAGCAAGCCCCCCTTGTTTAATTAGCTATTGTCATTTATTTTCTAAATTTTGTTGTCATAATTAGTATTTTGATAACATGTTCAACTTTGAAAGATGATGTCTGAATGAATTTTTTTTAATTGTCTTATTTATATACATGTGTTTGTGAAGATGGAATGAATGAATGTTTATGTGTGTGTGTGAAAAGAAATGAATGGAACTACAAGTTGCTGAATGTGTGTGAATATATGAAATGGAGGAATGAAATACAAGTTTCTACATGCATGTGTGTGATGAATCATATTTGAAACTATATGTGCTTATTATACATGTGTGTGAATCATATGATCCATATAAAATATATAATTTGTATACATCTTGTCAATATTTGTAGGTTTGTGGCATGTTGTTGGTTGAAATCAAAGGGATGTTGTAAACCTATAGTTCATAACTGAACTGTAGGTTCTGCATATCCTTCTGACTAGCCGGATAGCAGGCCTGGGAGTTGATAGGCAAAAAAAAAACATCGGTGTCAGTCAAATACCAAAAACCGACAATGAATGCTTAACTGTGTCGGTTGTTTGTTATAAACCGACGCATATGGTCGGACTATTGGCTCTTTTGGGTTAAATTGTAATCGGGAACGTCTTTCTGTCATCGGTTATGTAACCGACGCTGAAGGTGTCTACTTTTAGTTTCACCCACTTGGGTGTCACTTAAAAATCGATGAAAAATGTCTTACTTAACCGACGCAAAATGTGTTATATGTACTAGTGATTCTAATATCAATTTCATTAAGTAGATTGATATTTCCCATCAACTCAAAGCCATCAGTGTGAAAATTGACAGTACTCCATGAATGTGAGTCTAAAATCAGATGGCTTGGAATTGTTGGTTTGAACTCAACATTGAATTGCTTCATGAAACCAATCAAGGGACTACTTTGTAAGCTACACAAGTAAGAAGAACTGAAGTCATCGTGCATGAGGAATTCAATTGGTGAGAAATCAATATCAAAGAATATGATGGTACTTATGTCAGACCCCCTCTATTGATTAGCATAACTACCAACCATTAGAGAGAAACCCTAAACCTAATCTTGGTTATGAAACAAAACAATAAATTCTCAACATCACGATTATCACAATATATGGAAAATACACATATTTTTCCCCTTTTTCCATTCTCATAAAACCTCATTAACAGTTTCATACTATCATAAGAACTTATTCAATTTTGTTAAAGCTAGATTCAAAATCTTATTACTCATATGCAGTTCAATTTACTTCCGTTACATGTACATAAAACAACAAACTTTGTATACTATCCATCCCATGAAAGAGACAATACATGGACATTCTATTCTACCCAAATTATCCTTCTATTTATATCTTCTTTATCACGACCTCTCTGTTGGATAGCATTATGCCTAAAAACATTGGAAACAACCTCATGAGACTCATATAGAGCCCTTGTGAGTGGATACCTCCCACTCAAGATGGATACATGCATCAACATCAAATTAAGTATAACGAACTTCGTATACTATCCATCATGTGAAAGAGAGAATAGATGGACATTCTATTCTACCCAAATTATCCTTTTATATATATCTTCTTCGTCACAACTTCTCTGTTGGATAGCATTAAACCTAAAAACATGAGAAACAACCTCATGAGACTCATATAGAGCCCAAGTGAGTGGATACCTCCCACTCAAGCTAGATACATGCATCAACATCATATTAAGTATAACGAACTCAAAAGAAACTTACAGATATGGAAAGGTCTAGCAAATAGTTCTAGCATTATCCAAATCTAGTCTATAGTGGTAATCTAATCAAATAGACAAGGTAATCACTTAAACCAAATATAACTTTGAAACATCTTTCAGAGCATGCCTATGAACAAATATGTAGATACTTCTTAGTTCAGACAAACAATCCTTCTACATGTGTAACAAGTCAAGATCTAAGCATTTTGAATCAATAACTAACAATAACATCATTTTTGTAACACTCCACCAGCCGGACCAGAAACACCTCCTGCAATCCTGAACCTAAAGTACGAATAAGACATGTCTACCAAACAATATCATCAAATGACAAGAAATTCAAATCACATTCATAGTGTATCTAAAAATCAAATGAGAAGCAATCCAAATCATATTAAGAGTGAATATAAATCCCAATGTTTAATACTTGTCAACAAGACAGGTTAGAATATGAAAGAGATAATCTCTATAATCGAATGATTATTTTCCACAACAAGAAGTATAATCAACAATGACAAATTATCAACTAGCAGTACAAGTATTGTAACAAACATTCAAATCATATTGTAAATTGCTTGTCATATTTTATTCATTCACCCTGAAACTACTAGGCTTGTACCTCACCAAGTAGAAGTTGCCACGCCAGATTCTTATGTCAATGACTAAGCATCACTATCTTAGGGTTTAGCCGGCCACCCTAAGATATCAACAACAAACCATGTACACCTCAGGGTTTCCTAAAGAGGCTCACATCCTCATCTTGGGTACACGAGATAGGAGCCAACAAAACAATATATCACATATCACATCATTTCTCATAATTCACATATTTCATTTCATCACAATTTATTTCTCATAGACATAGACTTTCACATCAAGGATTTTGGACAAGAGCCACTCCATATGGCTCACTACTAAATCCTGGTGGTCTAACCTTTAAGGTCTCAATCCAAACTCCAAAAATCCTTCTCATAATTCATCGATTACAATAAGGAAATCCATTTTGTTTCCCCAGTGTGAACCTCAGGGGAAACTCACAGTGTTTAGGGCACCTAACTAGATGTGTCATCATTTCACTTATAATTAATCTCTTTGAATCATGTTGAAAGAATTCGAAACATGATGTATCAAATGTGTGTATTCTCGTATAACTAGAATTACATGAAACACATTAGGCTTGTCAAGAAAGATAATGACCAAAACAAGAATCACAACAATCAATAATTTGCAACACATCTAATTATTTAATTTCCACATCATCTCATAGAAGTCATCATCCATGGGCTTTCATCCCAAGACATAATCTCATTGTCCAACATTTACCCTCATCAGGGTTTTATCATCATCAGTGTGATTTAAGCTCGAGACATAATCTCCTTTTCTAGCATTTACCCTTGTCATGGTTTTATCATCATCAGTGGACTTTCAGCCCAAGACATAATCCCATTGCCTAGCATTACCCTCTTTAGGGTTTCTCAAAAGTAGTCATAGAATGTAAATTCTATCTCAACATATTTCTTATCCATTCATTTCATATCATAATTCTCATCAAGTATTAACAAATATATTGGAACTAACAACAATATAAGCATATAGACATCTCATGTCATTCATCATGCTCAAAATAGGCTTAACATGCAAAAAATACATATTCTATTCAATTTCTATTAATATGAATGACTCTCAAGTATAAACATGCATAACACATTTAATACTTCCCTCTTACTAATTACCACTCTTAAGTTACAACTACTATTCAACGTGTAACTGATCTCAGTTAAAATCTATTAGAAAAGGCCTTATCAGAATACAAGTATCCTAACATACAATTACAATCCAAGAGCACACTCTAATAAACCAATTCAAATCCTTGAACCCCATCTTATTTAATTAAACTATACTCATATGCATTCTTTAATCCCTCATTTGGTGTTATTATTCATTAACATCACATAGCTCATTATTTTAGGTTTAGGGTTTTGTTTTTAGATTCATCTAATAATTTTCATTATTTTCCCTTCAGTTCATATTCATTAGTTTTAACTTATTTCATTTCATGTTCACTACTACTCTAGGAACAAATCATTCTAAATTTACTTAATATATAAATTTCTCTCTCATTGAAATCCTTCATAATCTGATTTTGATATATTTCATTCAACTTAGATCAACACACATGTAATCAAAATATATATAGACTACATTATTCATCATACACATTCCATTAATTTCATTTTTAACTTGTCATCACCATTCAGTCATTCTTGTCCATCTACTTCTTGTAAATAGTTGAGTGTACCATGTCATTGACTTCCAATAACATTGTTGTGATTAACAAAGATCATTTGTCTCTAATAAAACTACTCACTTTATCTTAAGGGAATGTATTAGATTACATCTTCTTACATCATAATCTTTAATCATTCTTCCCAATTTATTGTTATGTAGCTTGTATAAAATGACCCACGTTCATGTGAGGGTTTTCTCATTATTTTGTAAATCATACTAAAATAGATGCCTTAGGCTTATATCATATTAGAAAACTCATAATCTTCAATTGAAGCACTAATACCTACATTGAACGATTTCATCACATTAACAACATTATATACAAGTTCTAGCTTTATCACTCATACTCGTCTCAATACTAAACTTCTAGGGTTTT
Source organism: Alisma plantago-aquatica (assembly GCA_963693085.1). NCBI lineage: Eukaryota > Viridiplantae > Streptophyta > Magnoliopsida > Alismatales > Alismataceae > Alisma > Alisma plantago-aquatica. Next base: position 1,504,156,820 of record OY856410.1, on the reverse strand, counting down.
CAAAAAGTCATTCTTAGTTCAACATATTATAAGAATCATACCATTTAGTAATCCCATCATGGTGCACAAGGATTCATTGGGGCTATTTGCACACATGGAAACCCTAACTTCCGTTTCCACATATTTTGTTCATCAATCATAAGTATTCATTGATTTATGAGCTCATTTGATTAAATCTCTAAACACAAATCCTATACAGGGAATATTGCCACCTCAAATTGATCTTTATTTATATATCAAATTCAATTCGGTAAAATTCAACAATACACTTGTATAATTCATTCTAATGAAATTCAAGTATGATTCTATACACATCAATTCAATTCCCAAGCATATCAAGCAATGGACTAATTTCTTAGGCAATATTTACATGAAACAACATAGCCCTCCATTTATAATTTTCCAATGTATGCCAATCAATATATCAGGAACTAATAAAGTTCACATCAATGAGAAATAATCAAAATCAATAGAATTTGATTCCCTAATATCTTTCCAAATCAATATCCAATCACAAACAAATACAAGTAAGGTTGATTATTTTTTCCAGACAAGATTAGGCTTTCAACATGAATACAGAGCTTAAGAGGGAGATAAGCACTCACCTAATGATACAAATACCTTAAAAATGTAGGTCAAATGCTGAATTTCTAGAAATCCACCAAGGTTCTAGCTATTGGATCATTTCTTCCTCCTCTCAACTCAGAAATTCTAGAAATGGAGAATAGGAGAGAAAGAGTGAGAAAATGGGGTGACTTGATATCATTTCAAATCAAATTAGGAGAGGGATGGAATATTGAAATGTGAGAGAAGATTCACCATGAAATACTATGCAAAGAAGATAAATGTGACACCCCCATCCTCAACAAAACACGATTACATGCTAACCAGCGGATTACCAAAAATCATGAGAAATTAAAACTGATTTACAACAAGCACCATAAGATGAGACAGGTAATATTTGAGCCAACACTTTTCTTTTCATAGCATATTTCCAAGGTGCTACAACATAATTTCCCATCATCTCTTTACATGAAACAATTGTTTGTCATGCTCCTTTACATCAAGATACATACTGAAAACTATACATTGATCATTATACAAGAAACATCGAAAAGCTCTCCTGAAGACCTGAGTGTACAGGGATGACACATAGGACTCTACTTCTAGACACTATCAATCCCACCGAGTATGATACATCTGCATATCATCTGTATCCACATGATCTTCATCTCGCCACGCACGTCCACCTAAAAAGGGTTATTAACTAGTGGGGTGAGACACACAGTCCCAGCGAGAAACATAACCCTCTACCAAATTTATTATTACCACAAATAATTGGTATAAACATATTATAGGAGCAACATACTAAGAAAAGCTAACTTTATTAACATTCTTACCAGACTATCCAAGAGGCATATAACAGGCATTCTTTATGGATCATGATTGACAAGATAAGATTCATAAGATCTTACCACATAACATAAGGAATGAATAAGTAATTGTAAGGGATAATAAGATCAACTACACAAGCAAGGCCTCAACCAATGTTCCGTGTTTTTCCTTAAGCATTAAATACTATTCGGCTGGATTACATATTATTATGCCCTGAGAAAGTGAGTCGTACCGCTCAAATCCAACCTTCGGTTGTGAAACCCAAGCTGGTGCCATAAAAGGTCAATGAAAGAGTTGGACTCCACGACCTCACCACCTCGGGGTCAGTGCATGAGTGCTCAACAAGAAGGACCACAGTCTCATGCATAGGTGGCCTCATCCACATGGTTAGGCTACCCTCTGCATAGCCCACCTCAGTACATCTATCGGCGCTAGTGAAACTGAGCCAAGGGCCGATTCACCATGCTCTGAGCCATGAATGCATTCATGCTCTTATCACACATCCTGAGCCATGGGCATGTTCACCATACTCTAACATATTGAGACACGGGCCTGAATATGCGCTCTGGAGTCTACAAATGAAGTTGCACTCTAATCCTCCTGATTTTCGGCTAGGAGAAACCACACATATTCAACAATATGTGCTTCCAGGTTAACCCACAGGAGAACCCGTTTCACCATCACCATCTACTGACGATGATGGATCTATGGCCAGGGCAAACTACATGAGAGATTCATCTGTAATTAGTTAATGCATTTTAAGTGGATTGTTGGGGCAACCAAGTTGTATTAAGAAACCATATATAAAACATGAATAGCATTAGATTTCATTACTTTGGTGTTACAGTGCTACTGCTATTCTCATTGCCTTCAGCAATCATCATATTTCCATGGGATAGTAATCCCTCATTCATCACATGGTACCACTGCCTCTCAAGGCTTTCACATCATCATGGGATCTCAATCCCTCGGGTCATCACCTAATGCAACTGCCTCTCAAGGCTTACATTGTCACCATGGGATAGCAATCCCTTATCCCAACATCAGAGGATAACACCTCAACTAGGCACTCAGCCTGTAAGGACCCTGACCTTCGTTTAGGGTTTACCCTGTTTGTTTTGCTTAACCTTGGTGCTTTGGTGCTTGCTAATCACCTTTAGTGGTGATTAGGGTTTAGTTGTGCTTTGTTGAGAGTTCAAGGGGCTACTTGCAAATAACCCAAGTTTAGGGTTTTGTGTGCAAGTTTGCCATCTTGTGAGATGTTTTCCCTCTCTTTTCTTCCTCTAGGGTTGAGAGGAAGGATTGGGCTCGTTGTTTGAGTTCTTTGGGCCTAAGTTGAGCTTGTTTGGGCCTTGAGGTGCCTTGTTTGGGCTTGGTTGAGCCTTGTGTCAGCCAAGACTTGCTTGTGTCACCCAAAGTGAGTAGTGTGTCGACCTAGGATGGGTTGTGTCGGCCAACAAGGTTGTGTGTCGCCCAGGTACCTTGGTGTGTCGCCCTTAAGAGATGCTAGTTGTGTCGCCCATGATGTTTGGTCCAGCCTTGACCATGTTTGGTGGACACTTGGTACACATCTTGGACAAGTGTCTTAAGCTTGCTAGAGTGGTGGCTTGAGCTCTAGGACAAGTGTCCCTTGGGTGTATGACACATAGCATGGATCTACCTTGTTTTCTCCTCCCTTTCCTTCTATATAGGTGGTTCTTTCCCTTGCCTTAGCTTCCTTTGATCCTTTGGTCTCTCCTCCACCTTGAGTGCACGACACTCCTTCCTTCTTTGCTTGTGTTGGCCGATACACTTCCTTGGAGTTGCAGTGGTGGTCGATACCCCCCCTTGGAGGAGTTGTGGTGGACGATATCCCTTAGAGCTTGGAGTGCTTCTTCTTCCTTGGAGCTTGGAGCTTAAGGCGGGTTGCATAACTTCTAACCCTAACTTCATTACCTTTTGTTATGTTCTTGTTCATATGTTAGTAGCTAGTTCCTTGCTTTTGTACCTTTGGTGGCCGATTCTCCTTAGGGTTTAGGGTTTCCTTGTGATCTAGTGTACCTTGATCTCTAGGGTTTGAGTTTCCTTGTGCTGGAGGTAGATGATGATCCCTGTTGGGTGATACCCTCCCTTGTCTTGGTGTGTTGGATGACAAGAGTCTTTGTGATGGACGACATAGTGAGTGTTCTTGGTGTTGGGTGATATCCTTGCCCTTGTGATGGGCGATAGGTTAAGCTAGAGAAGTGTGGGCCGATATGGTTGAAGTTGGACGACATGATGGTTCTTCTTGTGATGAGCGACACCCTTGTTCTTATAATGGACGATAGACCAAGAGTGGCATGGTGGTTTGTTGGTGTTGGACGATAGGGCCTTGTTTGGCAAGATTTCTTGGGTTGGACGTTATGTTATGTATAGTGAGGTGTTAGCCGATATGTCTTTGTTGTGCGATAGAAGGAGTGTAACGGGCGATACATCTTGGGTTGTGACGGCCAATAGGCTGGGCTTGTGATGGGCGTCACGCCACTCTCTTTGGAGCATGTCGGTCGTTAGGCTTGGTCTTGTTGGTGGCACATTTTGTGGTGTGTTCCTTCTCTCTTCCTCTCTCTCTTGGTGGTTGGAGATGGTGGTGACCTGGCCGTTTTGCTAGCAAGAGTATCGGGCATTGCGGTTGGGAGTTGTGATGGGCGTCACACTCCCTGGTGTGTCGGCCGGTAGGAGGTGTGACGGGCGTTGCCCGATAGGCATGACGCGCGATACCCCTTGTGACGTTGTGTCACGGGTTGGGTGATGTTGTAGCAACGGAGCGTTGCTGCACTCCCTTGTACCAGCCGTTGTTGTTGTGTTTGGGTAAGGGTTTTGAGGAGTTTTTAGTGAGGGTCTTGTGATCTTTCAGCGACAATTCCTTGTGTTATGAAAGTGAATAATTATGCACAAACAAACGATGGTGATGCCTTGATAACAATGTTAATCATAGCAAATAATGATAATGGTAGTAGTGATGATAATGAGGAAGGTAGTGGTAATGATATGCATGATGTGATCCTTATGCTTATTTGTTGATAATAAAGAAAATAGTGGTAGTTACACTAGTAGTTGCTTAATGATAGTAATGATAATGATGATAGTGATGAAAGTGGATGGTAACAGTAACAATGGTAGTAATAATAGCGCTTGTTCTGTATACTTAACATGGCTACTTGCATAAAGTGAACATCCTGATTATTTGTATAATCCTGAAATAAGGATAAGCATGGATATGGTTTGATTTATACACTTGATCACCAAATAGTGTAAGAATGATAAGTAGAGTATCTTGAATGGCATTTCATGATAAGTAAGCATATTCCTTATGATGAATCTATGAATATTGAGTATCCTAACCATGCAGGTGATGATTAGCCATGAAAAGGCTATGAGACATATGTGATGAGTAACATCCCTTTTATAATTAATCTATGAGATTGTAGGTAAGACGTGTTAGTCCCATGATGTTGATGTGAGCCTTGAAGAGGCATTGGCAGTGCATGATGAGGGATTGAAGTCCCATGGTATGTGATGATCCTTGAGATGGATCTGGATGGTTGACAAGAGGCCAAGTGGTAACATGTGAAGTTGGAACCTTGAGATGGATCAAGTTGATGTGGTTATAATAATAATATAATGTTGTTTACTTTCTGTTATATCTTGCATGTTATACAACTTGGTTGAATCTTGCAATCCATCTAAAATATACTAAATAATTACAGTGGAATCTTATCATGTAGTTTGCCCTGTGGCCATAGATCCATCATCGTCAGGATTTGGTGATGGTGAAACAGGTTCTCCTACGGGTTAACCTGGAAGCACATATTGTTGAATATGTGTAGGTTGCTCTTAGCTTGAAATTGAGGAGGTAAGAGTGTAACTTTGGTTGCAGACTCAGATATGTATATAGAGCATGGTGAACAGGCCCATGGCTCAGGATATGTGATATGATGAGCATGAATGCGTTCATGGCTGAGAGCACAGTGAACAGGCTCGTGGCTCAGTTATACTAGCACCGAGACCTATACCAAGGTGAGCTAGAGAGAGGGTAGCCTATGGAGCTGACCCTGTGGCTAAGACCACTTTAGCATGAGACTGCGGTCCTGCTTGTGTTGTACTCGTATACTGACCACGAGGTGGGAGGTCGTGGAGTCCGGCTCTTCCATTGACCTTGTATGGAACTGGCTTGGGTTTCGTAACCGAAGGTTGGATTTGAACGGTATGGTTCACTTCCTCAGGGAATAATAATACGTAATACAACCATTTAGTATTTACTGCTTAAGATAAACACGAAACATTGGTTGAGGCCTTGTTTGTGTAAATATCTATGTTACATCTTGCAGGTTATGAGGTAATATGTCTCATCTTGATAATCAGGTTATGTGGCATTATATCTTATTCTGATAATCATGTTATATAGTGATATATCTTATCTTGTCAATCATGTTCCACTGAGAGATATCTGGTTATATGCTTTTGTACAGCTGGTAAGCTTATCGGTAAGAATTGCTTTGCTTTATATAGATTGCTCTTGTTATACCTATTGTTAGTTATCTGCTTTTATAGTTTATCTTGTTGAGGTTCTGTAGTTGCGGTGGGGAGTTATGTTTCCCGCTGGGACAATGTTCAATTGTCTCACCCCGCTGGTTTACACCCTTTTTAGGTGGTCGAGCTAGACGTGGTGGTGGTCGTGGTGTTATGGCCGAGCAGCTTGATGAGCAGTAGAAGGCAAGTGATGGATATGCTGCTGTTTTGGATGTTTTGTAGTAGAGTCTAGAGTCATCCCTATACTCTCAGGTCCTTGGCAGTGTTTTGACAATGTTTCACGATGAATGATCGATGATGTTTGTATATCCTGCTGTTGGCCGAATGTGAGCCTTTACATATATGAACAGGTGGTGAACTCATGTGATGGATGAACAGCTGTTTCTGGAAGCTGTAGACACGTATCAGATCTCGTGTATGTATATATACGACATGTTTCTGTGCAGGATGAGGGCTAGAATGTAACAGTTTCACAGTTTATCAGTCTTCCACAATCGGTTTTAATTAACCCGTATTTTCGATAATCTGTGGTTATGGTGATTTCCGCACGTTTTCGCGTAATACCTCATTATCATTATGATAATGGGATGTGTTGCCACAAGTTTTGGTATCAGAGCTATAGGTTCGCTAAGTCTACAGGGATTTAGGACTAGGTGAGTCTGTTCTTATGAGTTTTCTAGGTTTTCTTACAAAATCTTCTGCCCTCAGTGGAAGAAAAGCCAAGATGTCTGGAAACCATGAAGAACATGCTCCTGAGCATAGTGATGTTGCATCGGTTGATGGAGCAGATGGATAGGCACATGAAGATCGGGTGCATGAGGGTCCCCAATTCAACCCAGCCATACTTGAACATCTTGCTTACCAACAGCTTATGGGGTAGTTAATGGCTACGATGAATTTCATGGTTGAGCGATTACCAGTGCCTCCTCCACAAGCACAGGTTCCCCATGGAGAAGCATCAGGTATTGGGAAGACCTTCGAGCGGCTTCGCCGAGTTGGAGCTTCAGAGTATGCTAGAACGGCTGATCCAGCAGATGCAGATCTGTGGCTGACAAGTCTCGAGAAGGCTTTCTGGATCCTTGACATCCCCGAAGCAGACAAGGTAAAGCATGTTGTCTACCTTCTGAAAGGTAGTGTTGGTCACTGGTGGACCATCGAAGAAGAGAAGTGGCCTGGTGAGGTGATTTGTTGGGAAGTGTTTCGACGCGAGTTCGTCACCAGATACTTTCTGAAGATGTATCTAGATGAGAAGGTTAGTCAGTTCGAGAACCTGAGACAAGGAACGATGAACATCACTGAGTACGAAGCCAAGTTCATGGATTTGTTGAGGTTTTGTCCTCACATGGCGGAAACATATGAGGAACGGATCAGACGTTTTGAGAAGGGTTTGAGTGCTGAGTTGACAACCTCGGTGTCTGCGTTGGAGAATCGAGAGCGGTTTGCTACGTTTGTGGAATCAATTTGAAGGATCGAGAAGATAGTAAGGGAGAAAAGAGAGTCTATGTCTCACAAAAGACCTGCTCAGTTTCAAGGACAGAGGTTTGGTGGCTTTAAGAAGCCTAGGTTTCCAGCACAGTCAGCGATGAGAAGTTCTGGTGTACCATCTAGTGGTCTCCGAGTAAGGGGAAAGGTTATGTTTCTTCACCGTCTAAGGCGCATAGTTCACCTTCTGTGGCAGTGACAGGGCCAGCTAGGCCACGGTTTGAGGACAAGTCATGTCATCTGTGTGGACAAGTCAGACATTGGAAGTTCAATTGCCCGAATAGAGATGTTGAAGTGATGCAGCAGCCGAGGTAGAGTTTTCAGAGGTTAGAGAGACCACAGCCCAGTGGGAGCAGAGGACGAGGACGCGGTCAAGCATCTCAAGTTGGATCATCTTCTCAAGGAAGCAGAGGTCGTAGACAGCAAGCAACGGCTCGATTCTATGCCATGAGTCAGCCGGAGGCGATAGTCAACTCGCGAGTGGTGATAGGTCAGATGGATTTATTTCATTCTGATATGTCTTCTTCTTGCTTTATATCTATTCTGGTTGACCTGGGTGCTACACACTCTTTCATCGCCTATAGTATGATTGAAAACTGTAGTTTACCTGTTAGCTGTAAGAAGGATAGCTTGTTGTTAGAAACCCCTCTTGATGGTTCCTCTTTGCTTCGAGAAGAGTGTCCATCTTGTGTCTTGTCTTTCTCGGGACACATCATCCAAGTGGATCTTATACCACTTGATATGCATGGTTTCGATGTTATCCTTGGGATGGATACCTTAGAGAAGTATAAGGTTGTTTTGGACTATGGTTCCAAGCAGGCAGTGTTTGATGATGCTGGAGAGAAGTGGACCTTCCAGGGAGATAGGAAGATTCTTCCGACGTGTTTGGTATCAGCTATGGTGACAGATAAGTTGTTACGACAAGGATGTGAGGCGTTCTTAGCTCACGTGGTGGATACCCTTGTGGTTACCAAGGTGAAAGGTCCTAGTCTTGAGGATGTGTCAGTGGTTTGAGAGTTTGCAGATGTGTTTTCTGAGGAGTTTCTTGGTGTTCCTCCACCCCGAGAGATTGACTTCAAGATCAATCTGGTTCCAAAAACACAGTCAGTTGCACAATCACCGTATAGGATGGCTCCAGCAGAGATGGCAGAGTTGAAGAAGCAGTTGCAAGAGTTGTTGGAGAAAGGTTTTATCCGACCGAGTACGTCGCCGTGGGGTGCTCCCGTGTTGTTTGTTAAGAAGAAGGATGGTTCAATGTGGTTGTGTATAGACTACCGGCAGTTGAACAAGGTCACGATCAAGAACAAGTACCCTTTGTCGAGGATAGATGATCTGTTTGATCAGTTGTGTGGTGCTCCAGTGTTTTCGAAGATCGATCTACGGTCTGGATATCATCAGTTGAGGATTAAGGCGGATGACATACCAAAGTCAGCTTTCAGGACAAGGTATGGTCATTCGAGTTTGTGGTTATGTCATTTGGGTTAACCAATGCACCTGCTGCTTTCATGGACCTGATGAACAGAGTATTCCATCTGTTCTTAGATCAGTTTGTTGTAGTCTTTATAGATGACATCTTGATCTATAGTTGGGACAGGCTAGAGCATGAGCAACATCTTCGTCAAGCGTTGACTCTTCTTCGTCAACATCAGTTGTATGCCAAGTTCAGTAAGTGCAAGTTCTGGTTGGAGGAAGTAACTTTCTTGGGTCACGTGATATCTTCTAAAGGAGTCAAAGTAGACCCAAAGAAGGTGGAATCCGTTGCGGATTGGGAACAACCGAAGACGCCGACAGAAGTTCATAGTTTCCTTGGTTTGGCATGATACTACCGGAGGTTTATCAAGGACTTCAGTGTGATCGCGTTGCCGATGACGAAGTTGACCAGGAAGGATGTACCTTTTGTTTGGGTTGATCGATGTCAGCAAGCTTTCCAGAGTTTGAAGGAGAAGCTGACCAGTGCTCCAGTGTTGATCTTGCCAGAGCCTAGGAAAGGCTATGTTGTTTTCTGTGATGCTTCCAAGAAAGGTTTAGGTTGTGTGTTGATGCAGGAAGATCATGTGGTTTCTTTTGCCTCGCGACAACTCAAGAAACATGAGGAGAACTATCCGACTCATGACTTGGAGTTGGCAGCATTGGTTCATGTGTTAAAGATATGGAGACACTATCTGTATGGGGAAGTGTATCAGATCTTTACGGATCATAAGAATCTGAAGTATATCTTTACGCAGCAAGAGTTGAACATGCGACAACGTCGATGGATGGATTTGATCAATGATTACGACTGCACTATCGAGTATCATCCTGGTAAGGTGAATGTGGTAGCTGATGCGCTTAGCAGAAAGTCTTCTTCTCTCTCTTTAAAGAAGGCACAATTGAGTTCTCTGGTGTGTCATTGGTGAGATATGTTTGTTTCTCTGTGACAGATGAATGTACAGATGGAAGTTTCTTTGTTGTCTGGTCTTTTCGCACAAATGCAAGTTAAGCCTACGTTGAGACAGCAGATCAAGGATGCACAGCAGACAGATGATGTGGTACAGTTGATCAGATCAGAGTTCGGCAGCGACAAGCGTGATGGGTTTCATGAGTCTGAGGATGGGGTAGTTTGCTATCGTGATAGGATGGTGGTTCCAGATGCTGATAATCTGAGGGAGTTGGTGCTTGAGGAAGCACATATTTCGATGTATGCTATGCATCCAGGTGTCACCAAGATGTATCATAGTCTGAAGGACTTGTATTGGTGGCCCGATTTGAAGAGAGATGTAGCTGAGTTCGTGGCGAGATGTGTAGTGTGTCAGCAAGTGAAGGTTGAGCATCAGAAGCTGGCAGGTACGTTGCAACCTTTGCTGATACCGCAGTGGAAATGGGATCATATAACCATGGATTTCATAGTTGGTCTACCCCATACAACTAGGAATCATGATTCCATTTGGGTGATAGTGGACAGATTGACTAAGTCTGCCCATTTTCTACCAGTGAAGACGACGTATACAGCTGAGAAACTAGCTCGAGTGTATGTGGATGAGATAGTATGTTTGCATGGTGCGCCAGCAACGATAGTTTCTGACAGAGGTCCTCAGTTTACGAGTCGTTTTTGGGAACAGTTGCACAGAGCGTTGGGAACACAGTTGAGGTTCAGTACAGCTTTTCACCCGCAGACAGATGGACAGTCTGAAAGGACTATTCAGATTTTGGAAGATCTCCTTTGAGCTTGTGTTTTGCAGTTTCTAGGCAACTGGGATGTACATCTGAGTTTGATAGAGTTTGCCTACAACAACAGTTATCAGCAGAGCATTGACATGGCTCCTTATGAGGCTTTGTATGGAAGGAAGTGTAGATCTCCTTTGTGTTGGTATGAGTCTGGTGAGTATCAGCTTTTGGGTCCTGAGTTAGTACAGCAGACAACAGATAAGATCAAGGTGATATAGCAACAGTTGAAAGTGGCACAGGACAGGCAGAAGTCTTATGCAGACAATCGCCGACGACCTTTGGAGTTCCAGGTAGGAGACAAAGTGTATCTTAAAGTCTCGTCGTGGAAAGGTGTGTTAAGGTTTGGACGGAAGGGTAAGTTGGCACCCAGGTATATGGGGCCTTACTCAGTCATAGCACGTGTTGGCAAGGTAGCTTATGAGTTAGAGTTGCCTCCAGAGTTGCACAGGTTACATCCAGTGTTTCATGTCAGTATGCTGAAGAAAAGTCATCCGGATTCAGGTACAGTGATACAGCCAGTTGAGGTTGAGCTTGATGCAGATGTGACCTACGAGGAAGGTCTAGTGGCGATCCTTGACAGAAGGATCAAGAAGCTGAATAAGAAGGACCTGGTTCTTGTGAAGGTTCTTTGGCAGCGTCGTGGCATTGAGGAAGCCACGTGGGAGCTTGAGGAAGAGATGAGGAGGAAGTATCCCTCGCTTTTCTCTTCGGATTTCGAGGATGAAATCCCTTAAAGGGGGGTTAGCTTGTAAGGACCCTGACCTTCGTTTAGGGTTTACCCTGTTTGTTTTGCTTAACCTTGGTGCTTTGGTGCTTGCTAATCACCTTTAGTGGTGATTAGGGTTTAGTTGTGCTTTGTTGAGAGTTTGAGGGGCTACTTGCAAATAACCCAAGTTTAGTGTTTTGTGTGCAAGTTTGCCATCTTGTGAGATGTTTTCCCTCTCCTTGCTTCCTCTAGGGTTGAGATGAAGGCTTGGGCTTGTTGTTTGAGTTCTTTGGGCCTTAGTTGAGCTTGTTTGGGCCTTGAGGTGCCTTGTTTGGGCTTGGTTGAGCCTTGTGTCGGCCAAGACTTGCTTGTGTCGCCCAAAGTGAGTAGTGTGTTGACCTAGGATGGGTTGTGTCGACCATTAAGGTTTTGTGTTGCCCAGGTACCTTGGTGTGTCGCCATGTATAGCTGCTGGTTGTGTCGCCCATGATGCTTGGTCCAGCCTTGACCATGTTTGGTGGACACTTGGTGCACATCTTGGACAAGTGTCTTAAGCTTGCTAGAGTGGTGGCTTGAGCTCTAGGACAAGTGTCCCTTGGGTGGACGACACATAGCATGGATCTACCTTGTTTTCTCCTCCCTTTCCTTCTATATAGGTGGTTCTTTCCCTTGCCTTAGCTTCCTTTGATCCTTTGGTCTCTCCTCCACCTTGAGTGAACGACACTCCTTCCTTCTTTGCTTGTGTTGGCTGATACACATCCTTGGAGTTGCAGTGGTGGTCGATACCCCCCCTGGAGGAGTTGTGGTGGACAATATCCCTCAGAGCTTGGAGTGCTTCTTCTTCCTTGGAGCTTGCAGCTTAAGGCGGGTTGCATAACTTCTAACCCTAACTTCATTACCTTTTGTTATGTTCTTGTTCATATGTTAGTAGCTAGTTCCTTGCTTTTGTACCTTTGGTGGCCGATTCTCTTTAGGGTTTAGGGTTTCCTTGTGATCTAGTGTACCTTGCTCTCTAGGGTTTGAGTTTCCTTGTGATGGATGTAGATGATGATCCTTGTTGGGCGATACCCTCCCTTGTCTTGGTGTGTTGGACGGCATGAGTGTCTTTGTGATGGACGGCATAGTGAGTCTTCTTGGTGTTGGGCAATATCCTTGCCCTTGTGATGGGCGATAGGTTAAGCTAGAGAAGTGTGGGCCGATATGGTTGAAGTTGGACGACATGATGGTTCTTCTTGTGATGAGAGACACCCTTGTTCTTATAATGGACGATAGACCAAGAGTGGCATGGTGGTTTGTTGGTGTTGGACGATAGGGCCTTGTTTGGCAAGCTTTCTTGGGTTGGACGTTATGCTATGTATAGTGAGGTGTTAGCCAATATGTCTTTGTTGGGCGATAGAAGGAGTGTAGCGGGCGATACATCTTGGGTTGTGATGGCTGATAGGCTGGGCTTGTGACGGCCGTCTCGCCCCTCTCTTTGGAGCATGTCGGCCGTTAGGCTTGGTCTTGTTTGTGGCACGTTTTGTGGTGTGTTCCTTGTCTCTTCCTCTCTCTCTCTTAGTGGTTGGAGATGGTGGTGACCTGGCTGTTTTGCTAGCAAGAGTATCAGGCATTGCGGTTGGGAGCTGTGACGGGCGTCACACTCCCTGGTGTGTCGGCCGGTAGGAGGTGTGACGGGCGTTGCCCGATAGGCATGACGCGTGATACCCCTTGTGACGCTGTGTCACGGTTTGGGTGATGTTGTAGCAACGCAATGTTGCTGCACTCCCTTGTACCAGCCGTTGTTGCTGTATTTGGGTAAGGGTTGTGAGGAGTTTTTAGTGAGGGTCTTGTGATCTTTCAGCGATGGTTCCTTGTGTTATGAAAGTGAATAATTATGCACAAACAAACGATGGTGATGCCTTGATAACAATGTTAATGATAGCAATAATGATAATGGTAGTAGTAATGATAATGAGGAAGGTAGTGGTAATGATATTCATGATGTGATCCTTATGCTTATTTGTTGATAATAAAGAAAATAGTGGTAGTTACACTAGTAGTTGCTTAATGATAGTAATGATAATGATGATAGTGATGAAAGTGGATGGTAATAGTAATAATGGTAGTAATAATAGCACTTGTTCTATATACTTAACATGGCTACTTGCATAAAGTGAACATCATGATTATTCGTATAATCCTGAAATAAGGATAAGCATGGATATGGTTTGATTTATACACTTGATCACCAAATAGTGTAAGAATGATAAGTAGAGTATCTTGAATGGCATTTCATGATAAGTAAGCATATTCCTTATGATGAATCTATGAATATTGAGTATCCTAACCATGCAGGTGATGATTAGCCATGAAAAGGCTATGAGACATATGTGATGAGTAACATCCCTTTTATAATTAATCTATGAGATTGTAGGTAAGATGTGTTAGTCCCATGATGTTGATGTGAGCCTTGAAGAGGCATTGGTAGTGCATGATGAGGGATTGAAGTCCCATGGTATGTGATGATTCTTGAGATGGATCTGGATGGTTGGCAAGAGGCCAAGTGGTAACATGTGAAGTTGGAACCTTGAGATGGATCAAGTTGATGTGGTTATAATAATAATATAATGTTGTTTACTTTCTGTTATATCTTGCATGTTATACAACTTGGTTGAATCTTGCAATCCATCTAAAATATACGAAATAATTACAGTGGAATCTTATCATGTAGTTTGCCCTGGCCATAGATCCATCATCGTCAGGATTTGGTGATGGTGAAACAGGTTCTCCTACGGGTTAACCTGGAAGCGCATATTGTTGAATATGTGTAGGTTGCTCCTAGCTTGAAATTGAGGAGGTAAGAGTGTAACTTCGGTTGCAGACTCAGATATGTATATAGAGCATGGTGAATAGGCCCATGGCTCAGGATGTGTGATATGATGAGCATGAATGCGTTCATGGCTCAGAGCATGGTGAACATGCCCGTGGCTCATTTATACTAGCGCCGAGACCTGTACCAAGGCGGGCTAGAGAGAGGGTAGCCTATGGAGCTGACCCTGTGGCTAAGACCACTTTAGCATGAGACTGCGGTCCTTCTTGTGTTGTACTCGTGTACTGACCACGAGGTAGGAGGTCGTGGAGTCCGGCTCTTCCATTGACCTTGTATGGCACCGGCTTGGGTTTCGTAACCGAAGGTTGAATTTGAATGGTACGGTTCACTTCCTCAGGGAATAACAATACGTAATACAGCCGTTTAGTATTTACTGCTTAAGATAAACACGAAACATTGGTTGAGGCCTTGTTTGTGTAAATATCTCTATTACATCTTGCAGGTTATGAGGTAATATGTCTCATCTTGATAATCAGGTTATGTGGCATTATATCTTATTCTGATAATCATGTTATATAGTGATATATCTTATCTTGTCAATCATGTTCCACTGAGAGATATCTGGTTATATGCTTTTGTACAGCTGGTAAGCTTATCGGTAAGAATTGCTTTGCTTTATATAGATTGCTCTTGTTATACCTATTGTTAGTTATCTACTTTTATAGTTTATCTTGCTGAGGTTCTGTAGTTGCGGTGGGAAGTTATGTTTCCTGTTGGGATAATGTTCAATTGTCTCACCCCGCTGGTTTACACCCTTTTTAGGTGGTCGAGCTAGACGTGGTGGTGGTCGTGGTGTTGCGGCCGAGCAGCTTGATGAGCAGTAGAAGGAAAGCGATGGATATGCTGCTGTTTTGGATGTTTTGTAGTAGAGTCTAGAGTCATCCCTGTACTCTCAGGTCCTTGGTAGTGTTTTAACAATGTTTCACGATGAATGATCGATGATGTTTGTATATCCTACTGTTGGCCGAATGTGAGCCTTTACATATATGAATAGGTGGTGAACTCATGTGATGGATGAAGAGCTGTTTCTGGAAGCTGTAGACATGTATCAGATCTCGTGTATGTATATATATGACATGTTTCCGTGCAGGATGAGGGCTGGAATGTAACAGTTTCACAGTTTATCAGTCTTCCGCAATCGGTTTTAATTAACCCGTATTTTCGATAATCTGTGGTTATGGTGATTTCCGCACAATTTCACGTAATACCTCATTATCAGTATGATAATGGGATGTGTTGCCACACAACCTTTATCAGATCAACATACTTTTCACATCATACTAGTGATACATGTTATCTCATCAACAGAATTATCATCATTTAGTGTTATACAAAACACATACATCACATAGCTCTTACTTGGCTATGAAATCTTTACACCTGCATGGTTAGCGTGCATAAGAGAGAGATAATTGGATCACCTCAACATTGAACATAGATCCTTGAGAACATATTGTGATTATCATACTCTCAAGAAATTAGGTGTACAGGATTGGAACAACATCCATGTTCATAGTTACATGAAGCACAAAGCAGCATCTGTAGACAAATTATATTATTGTTATCAAACTATGAGCAGCCACCATGCCCTATATCTCCTGAGCATATCATGATTATCATGTCATTAAGATTACGGTTTATAGTATTGGAACATTCATCCATATGCAATATAAAGTCATAGAGGGTGTATTAAACAATATACCATGGGTATCCGCCATACCCTACATCTTGTTCCATATGCACATCATCCTTAAGGATTCATCTTTAAGGATCATACACCATGATCCACCATCCAACTTATTAGAGGTTCAACTATCACCAAGCATAGGTAACCACCATACAAAGGTTCACCGCTTATCTTGCCATAGTTCTTCAGAATTAAAAGTGTGAGTTCAAGATAACGTTCATAGGGTTATCGAGTTAGAACACAACCCTCACTAAAAGGGGTATCAGGTAGGGTACCAACCCTCACCCAATGTTGTCGGCTACAAGCATCACCTATACCCATGCACAAAGGGAGGGTATCGTGCAACTAGGGCTATAAGCTATATCGCACATCCATGTGCAAGGTGGTATCAGGTAACCAAGTACCAGGGCGTGTGTCATGCAGCTCATGGGCATCACATATTTCCCAAAACCTTATCACCCATTAGGGTTAGGGACCCTATAACGGTCAAGGTATTGTGTCGTCTAAGGCTCAACTCATATCGTCCAAGATTCTATACTGCCCAAGTTCAACACATGTATCGGCCAAACCTTCAACCTTAGAACCATCTAAGAAATCAACATCATGCTCATGTTGATCAACCAACCAAAAGGGGAGCATGTGTCAGGCAAAGCATATCATCTAAGCACTTGATCCATTGCGTCACCCAACTAGCACATACAGTACATGATTATCTCGGGTTAGGGTTTATGATAGCAGCCAAAACCTCTATGGGTGTGTGTCGGGCAAGCTAGGGTGTCGTGTTATGATATTCACCAAGGCATATCGGGCAGGGATGCTAGCATCACTCAAAAGCTCAGCCAAGAATAGGGTTCTCACCCGAAGTATCATGCAAAGCCAACAAGGCCATATCGCCTAACACATCATAACAACCAACTCCTCATATCGTGCAACACTCAACTAACTCATCTAGCAAACACCATATCGGGCTAGGGGTCTACAAGGTGCCATCCACCCATAACACCTAAGAACACCACCTATCGGTCATCTAGGGTTAGAGCAACCTTATCATCCAAGGCTCCATATCGGGAAACTAGAGTTAGGATCATCCTATCAGCCTAGCAAGCATATCACCCCAAACTAGGGTTAGGCATTTGTATCACCCAAGGAACCACTTTTAGGGCTAACGCCCACACCCAAGGTTATCCCATTGGTTTCATCTACTACCAAAGACATCACCACTATATCACCCAAGATATCAACCAAGAACATGACCCCAATAACATGTTGTGCAATAAGGGTAGACCATCAATTCACCACTAAAGATCAGCACTTCATATTAGCCAAAGGTCCAACTAGGTATAAACCACCCATATCATCCAAACCCTAAACCCTAGGGTAGGAAAGGATATCGGTCACCACACCATATCGTCCAACAATACCAAAAGTTGGCTCACCTCTCAAAAACCACGTGAGAGGGGTCTTGCACAACCTTTAGCATATCGGGCAACAAGGGTAGAGCGACACCCTATCGGCCAACCAACTTAACCTAACATCCAAACACTTAGACCATAGGTTCACTTTTAATTTTCGAAGGAGAGAGAGGAGTTTTTTCCAAGCTGCTAGAGCATGTATCACCTATCAATTCCAAGGGATATTACTCATGTGCCATCGGCCAAAGCAAGACCTAACAGGCAAATCACTATATCGTGCAACCACTATATCGGGCAAGCACCCTATCGGGTGGTTCATCTTCAACCTCAACTCACCCAATACCATTATGCACAAGATAAACAAGAATAAGGAAGTAATAAAACGTAGCATTCCCATTAGATCAGATTCCAAGTTCCACATATATAACTATCATGGAGAAAAGTATCAATTTAAGTACAAAAACCAATATGTGCACATATGAAGAATGAACTTAATAGAGATGGTTAAGAGTTATGTAACCCGCCTTAAGAGGATCTCCATGAAAGGCATCAAGATTCTTGGTCCAAGTAGAAAAACCACATTCCTCTCCAAGAACATCATCCATCCAAAGCTCCAAACATGCCTTCAGCACCATCATCATCACCTCAAGAAACAAAGGAAAAAGAAGAAAAAGATACCATGGTTATGTATAGCTCAAGAAGAAGAAAGGAGGGGAGATAAACATGGCCTTGCCTTCTAACATCAAGGGACTATCCATGTCCGAGAGGGGAATAGGAAGGTGAAGAAGAAAGCACAAGGAAAAGCTAGCAAAGAAGCATGACTCACCAAGGTCGGATCTTGAGCAAGGAGTTTCCATGGCCAAGGAGCTCGCCCCTCCAAGCTCCATGGGAGTCTTCCTTAGTTCCCAAAGCTCCCATGCTCATCCCAACAGGAAGGGGGGGAGGAAGTTGGATGAAAAGGATCACTTGGATAAGGAGGAAGGGAGTTATATACACCAAGGAAGAGAGAGGTAGCAAGGGAGAGGTGTCACAACCACATAAACCAAGGTGCCATTTGCTCTTGCACTTAACACCACATGTTGCCACCCTAGCAGCTCATGCACAGCCTAGTGATACACTCTAGAATGTGTATCATACATCTGGGCAACTTCCATGGCCGATACACCCCTCTTGGGTGACACACCTTCAAGCCCTAGCCGATACACTAAAAGACAAGGTAGCATATGTGACACATATATGTTATAAAGATCATGTAGAGATGTCACTCCTCATCTAACAACCAAACAAGGCACCCCAACCTCAATACTCATACTAGGTGATGCCAAACAGAAGCAAGAAGAATCTAGAGATGATAAATTGCATATTGACCCTCCACTCTGGGTAATTTGCAATTTACACCAAAACTAGCACACAAAGCACAAGCACCAACCAACCAAGCTCAAACTTCGAACATAGGTCCTCCACAAGGTGCCCCATAGCATCATTCTCTTTCTAATGATGCTATAGAACTAAAATCATGCTCTACATGTTACATATTGCAATATAACCTCTTACTTTGGGTAAATTGCACTTTGGTCCAAAACATGCAAACATTGCTCAAACAACATCCAAACGGGGCCAAACTAGAAATATGAGCTTGTCACATGATATCAAAACATATTAAGAGAATAGATTAAGGTTCGAAGCACCTTTCATAAGCAAAGCAAAGAGGGTTAGCCCAAAACATGTATTCGAGAAATGATGAAATCAAGTAAGTTTATTAATGGAGATCCTCTTAAGGTGGGTTACATAACTCTTAACCATCTCTATTATGTTCACTCTTCATATGTGAACATATTGGTTCTTGTACTTAAATCGATATTTTTCCCATGATAGTTATATATGTGGAACTTGGAATCTAATCTAATGGGAATGCTACGTTTTATTACTGCCTTGTTCTTGTTTATCTTGTGCATAATGGTATTGGGTGAGTTGAGGGTGAATATGAACCACGTGATAGGGTGCTTGCCCGATATAGTGGTTGCACGATATAGTGCTTTGCCCGTTAGGTCTTGCTTTGGCCGATGGCACATGAGTAATATCCCTTGGACATGAGAGGTAAGCCATTTAGGTTAAGTTGGGAAAAACTCCTCTCTCTCCTTGGAGAGTGAAAAGTGAACCTATGGTCTAGGTGTTTGGATGTTAGGTTAAGTTGGTTGGTCGATAGGGTGTCGCTCTACCCTTGTTGCCTGATATGCTAAAGGTTGTGCAAGACCCCTCTCACTTGGTTGTTGAGAGGTGAGACAACTTTTGGTACTGTTAGACGATATGGTGTGGTGACCGATATCCTTTCCTACCCTAGGGTTTAGGGTTTGGACGATATGGGTGGTTTATACCTAGTTGGACCTTTGGCTAATATGAAGTGTTGATCTTTAGTGGTGAGTTGATGGTCTACCCTTGTTGCACGACATGTTCTTGGGGTCGTGTCCTTGGTTGATATCTTGGGTGATATAGTGGTGATGTATTTGGTAGTAGATGAAACCAATGAGCTAACCTTGGGTGTGGGCGTTAGCCCTAAAAGTGGTGCCTTGGGTGATACAGATGCCTAACCCTAGTTTGGGGCGATATGCTTGCTTGGCCGATAGGATGATCCTAACTCTAGTTGCTCGATATGGAGCCTTGGATGATAAGGTTTCTCTAACCCTAGATGACCGATAGGTGGTGTTCTTTGGCATTATGGGTGGATGGCACCTTATAGACCCCTAGCCCGATATGGTGTTTGATAGATGAGTTAGTTGAGTGTTGCATAATATGAGGAGTTGGTCGTTATGATGTGTTAGGTGATATGGCCTTGTTGGATTTGCACGATACTTTGGGTGAGAACCCTATTCTTGGTTGAGCTTTTGAGTGATTCTAGCATCCCTACCTGATATGCCTTGGTGAATATCATAACTCGATACCCTAGCTTTCCTGACACATACCCATAGAGGTCTTGGCCGATATCACAAACCCTAACCCGAGATAAGCATGTAGTGTAGGTGCTAGTTGGGCGACACAATGGATCAAGTGCTTGGCCGATATGCTTTGCTCGACACATGCTCCCCTTTTGGTCTATTGACTGACATGAGCATGAGGTTGATTGCTTAGATGGTTCTAGGGTTGAAGGTTTGGCCGATACATATGTTGAACTTGGGCAGTATAGAATGTTGGACGATATGAGTTGAGCCTTGGATGACACGATACCTTGACCATTATAGGGTCCCTAACCCTAATGGGCGATAGGGTTTTGGGAAATATGTGATGCCCATGAGCGCATGGCACGCGCCCTGGTACTTGGTTACTCGATACCACCTTGCACATGGATGTGTGATACAACTTATAGCCCTAGTTGCATGATACCCTCCCTTTGTGCATGGGTATAGGTGATGATTGTAGCCGACAACCATGGGTGAGGGTTGGTACCCTACTCGATACCCCTTTTAGTGAGGGTTGTGTTCTAACTCGATAACCCTATGAACATTATCTTGAACTCACACTTTTAATTATGAAGAACTATGGTAAGATAAGCAGTGAACCTTTGTATGTAGGTTACCTATGGTTGGTGATAGTTGAACCTCTGATAAGATGGATGGTGGATCATGGTGTATGATCCTTAAAGATGAATCTTGAAGGATGATGTGCATATGACACAAGACGTAGGGTATGGCGGATACCCATGGTATATTGTTTAATACACCCGCTATGACTTTATGTTATATGGATGAATGTTCCAATACTATAAACCTTAATCTTAATGACATGATAATCATGATATGCTCAGGAGATATAGGGCATGGTGGCTGCTCACAGTTTGATAACAATAATATAATTTGTCTACAGATACTGCTTTGTGCTTCATGTAACTATGAACATGGATGTTGTTCCAATCCTGCACACCTAATTTCTTGATAGTATGATAATAACAATATGTTCTCAAGGATCTATGTTCTATGTCGAGGTGATCCAATTATCTCTCTCTTATGCATGCTAACCATGCAAGTGTAAAGATTTCATATCCAGATAAGAGCTATGAGATGTATGTGTTTTGTATAACACTGAATGATGATAATTCTATTGATGAGATAACATGTATCACTAGTATGATGTGAAAAGTATGTTGATCTGATAAAGTATGAGTGACTAGTTGAGGTGTTATCCTCTGATGTTGGGATAAGGGATTGCTATCCCATGGTGACAATGTAAGCCTTGAGAGGCAGTTGCATTATGTGATGACCTGAGGGATTGAGATCCCATAATGATGTGAAAGCCTTGAGAGGCAGTGGTACCATGTGATGAATGAGGGATTACTATCCCATGGCAATATGATGATTGTTGAAGGCAATGAGAATAGCAGTAGTAGTGTAACACCAAAGTAATGAAATCTAATGCTATTCATGTTTTATATATGGTTGCTTAATACAACTTGGTTGCCCCAACAATCCACTTAAAATGCATTAACTAATTACATATGAATCTCTCATGTAGTTTGCCCTAGCCATAGATCCATCATCGTCAGTAGCTGGTGATGGTGAAATGCGTTCTCCTGCAGGTTAACCTGGAAGCACATATTGTTGAATATGTGTGGTTTCTCCTAGCTAAAAATGAGGAGGATTAGAGTGCAACTTCGGTTGTAGACTCCAGAGTGTGGATCAGGCCCGTGTCTCAATATGTTAGAGCATGGTGAACATGCCCATGGCTCAGGATGTGTAATAATAGCATGAATGCATTCATGGCTCAGAGCACAATGAACAGGCCCATGGCTCAGTTTCACTAGCGCTGATACATGTACCGAGGTGGGCTAGGCAGAGGGTAGCCTGACCCTATGGCTGAGGCCACCTAAGCATGAGACTTCAGTCCTGCTTGTTGAGCACTCGTGCACTGACCATGAGGTGGTCAGGTCGTGGAGTCCGACTCTTCCATTGACCTTTTATGGCACCGGCTTGGGTTTCACAACCAAAGGTTGGATTTGAGCGGTACGGCTCACTTCCTCAGGACATAATAATATGTAATCTAGCCGAATAGTATTTAATGCTTAAGGCAAAACACAGAACATTGGTTGAGGCCTTGCTTGTGTAGTTGATGTTGTTATCCCTTACAGTTACTTATACATTCCTTATGTTATGTGGTAAGATCTTATGAGTCTTATCTTGTCAATCATGTTCCATAAAGAATGCATGTTATATGCCTCTTGGATAGTCTGGTAAGAATGTTAATAAAGTTAGCTTTGCTCAGTATGTTGCTCCTTTAATATGTTTATACCAGTTATTTGTGGTAATAATAAAGTTGGTAGAGGGTTATGTTTCTCACTGGGACTGTGTGTCTCACCCCACTGGTTAATAACCCTTTTTAGGTGGACGTGCCTGGCGAGATGAAGATCATGTGGCTACGGATGATATGTAGAGGTATCATACCCGGTGGGATAGATAGTGTCTAGCAGTAGAGTCCTATGTGTCATCCCTATACACTCAGGTCTTCGGGAGAGTTTTTCGATGTTTCTTATATAATGATCAATGTACGGTTTTCGGTATGTATCTTGATGTAAAGTAGCATGACAAACAATTATTTCATGTAAAGAGATGATGGGAAATTATGTTGTAGCACCTTGAAAATATGCTATGAAAAGAAAAGTGTTGGCTCAAATATTATCTGTCTCAACTTATGGTTCTTGTTGTAAATCGGTTTTAATTTCTTGTTATTTTCAGTAATCCGATGGTTAGCATGTAATCATATTTTTTTGAGGATGGGATGTCACAGTGATGATGGAGTTGTTGTAAGGGCATGCTTCAGATTATTGAAACTCTTGACACATTCTTTGTCAAAATGGAAATGAACGTCCTTTAGCAACAAATTCGTCATCGGCTTGTTTATCTTGGAGAAATCCTTTATAAACCATCTGTAAAAGCCTGCATGACCAAGGAAAGTGTGAACTTCTCTTACATTTGTCGGGATAGTGAGTTTGGAAATCACTTCGATTTTCGCTCTGTCTACTTCGATCCCTCTACTACTGACTCTATAGCCAAGGATAATGCCTTCCTTTACCATGAAGTGACATTTCTCCCAATTTAACACAAGATCTGCTTCTTCACACCGTTTAAGGACAAGGGTAGGGTTGTAAATGGGTATGGGTAGACCCGCAGACCCTCAAATATGGACCCTTAAAAAACCCACCACAGGTCTAATTTTTTATACCCGCATACCCTTGGACATGTATACCCTTGGACTCGCATATAAGCAGGTCCAATAATGGGTATGCTTGGACCCAGACCCGCTAGACTCGTGTACCCGGTATACATAAGTAATTACTTAAATAATATGTTATGTATATCATACTTTACTAGTCTAAGTAATATAATTCTTGAGATTATATCCTACTCAAACCACAATAAGGTTGAGACTAGTCATACAATTAAGAATTAACTATTCTAGTTACAATAATGAACATCATATGTAAACTTTGAATCAAAATATCTACTAATTTACATTACTTTCTAAATAGGTTAAACATTATGATGATGACTACAACTATGCAAACAATTAATTCAATTCATGTTAATATATAAAATATAACATTATCTAATATAACTATTACATGTTAATATATTATATAATAATAATATCTTGTTGAATTAAAATATATAGAACATAGTCATTTTTCTTACATAAACAATATGATGTTTTTATAGAACCTCTTACCCGCAGACCTGCACCACATACCCGCTATTATTGTGGGTACGGGTATGGTGCGGGTCTAAGTTTTGTATTATGCGGGTCTAGAACCGGAACTGGACCCGCTAAATTATATGGGTATGGGTATGGGTATGGCCAGACCCACACCGTACCCGCACCGTTTACACCCCTAGATAAGGGAGAAGTGCTTTAGACACGAGTCGTATGAATCTCCATATATGAAAAAATCATCCATAAAAACTTCCATTATAGTTTCAATGAGACCCACGAATATAGTTGTCATGCAACGTTGGAAAGTTGCAGGCACATTGTAGAGGCCGAACGACATCCTTATAAAGGCATATGTTCCAAATAGGCAAGTAAAAGTTGTTTTCTCTTGGTCAACTGGATGTATAGGTATTTTATAGAATCTAGAGTAACCATCGATATAATAGAATTATTCTTGGTGAGCCAACCTTTTTGGTTGGAACTCAGGTGTTGTAGAGTCTTGGACAACCACAGAGTCACCCTCATCAGTAATAACCACAGGTGTCTCGACAGGAGGGTCGGGATATACGTTACCAGAATGAGTCATAATAGCCTTCATTTGCTCAGGATGTTTAGGGTTGTTCTCTGGTTGACCAGTAAATGCTCCAGCTGGAGGCTTGAGACTGGCTGACAGTTGGGCTAACTGAGATTTAATAGCTTTCTGGTGGGCTTGTTGATTAACTATCCTAGTTTGTTGTACTTTTAGCATCTTCTCAATGGCTGACAGTTTGTCATCACGAGAGATGGGTCTGGATTGTTGTCCATGTTGTGGATTCTGGTAAGGGACATGGTTCAGATTTTGGAACTGAGAATTATTTTGGATTTGGTTGTAGTTTTTATTCTGGAAGTTGCCTCTGAAGTTTCCTTGATTCCCAAAATTTTGTTGTTGGTTATACGAACCAAGTTGTTGTGAGTTTACCGCTCCTGAAGAATTTCCATATTGAAAACTGGGATGATTCTTGTTCTGATTTGGATTGTAATAACCTTGACTAGGGATAGTGCTGACAGCATTCAGGCTTTCCATCTGGCCATTATCTTTGTGTCCATTGATTTTGCTTAAAATAACATCATAAAGAACATTGCAGGATAAAGTAGAGTGGTCATTGCCTTTACAGGCTTCACAAAATAGAGAGGTAGACTTGACTTGCTCTTGTTGTTGTGGGAGCAAGTGTCTTCTTTCATAGGCAGCAAGGGATGATTCAATATGGTCTTGCTTGGCAACTAAGAGCTTGAGGGTTTCAGCGATAGACTTGTACTCAGGAGTAGCTTCTACCATAGCTACCTTTAACACTCCTTTTTCTACCGATCTACCCCAATTAGCTTGATTTTCAGCTCCAAGGGTGACAACCTTCCATGCACTATCATAACTTTGACGCATGAAGTTTCCTCTAGATGAGGAGTCTAAGAACCTCTTAATATCGTCATCCATGCCCCTATAGAAAATCTCAATGAGTTGATTCTTAGGAATACCATTGTGTGGACACTTGCACAGAAGCTCTTTGTATCTTTCCCATGCTTCAACAAGGGATTCTCCAGAGACCTGAGTGAATTAGGTTATACATCCCCTAATTTCATAGGTGAGAGAGGGAGGGTAGAATTTTTCTAGAAAGACATTTTGAAGTTGTTCCCAGGTGGTTATGGGTTCACATTACAAGGAATTGTACCAACTTATAGCTCTATCAACAAGAGAATACTTGAAGAGACGGAGTTGGATGGCATCATCTGAAACTCCATTTTGCTTTGTCATGGCACATAAATCAATAAACCTCAGAAGATGCTCTTGACTATCTTCTCCTTACTTACCATAGAATGGGTTGTTTTGAAGCAAGGTGATCCAATGTGCTCATATCTCAAATTTTGGAGCATTGATGGGAGGAGGTTGTACTGGGTGGTGAACGTCAGCAGCTTTAGGAATGGAGAACTCTCTAAGGTCCTTTTATAGTTCTGCTGCTTGCGTTGCTGCTTGTGCTGCTCAGATCTCTATTTCAACTAGATCTCTGACTTCTTACATAAGCTTATCTCTTTGTGCAGTAAGGGCTTGAGCAACCCTTCAAAATATTTCCTCCTCTTGAGCCATCCTTGCTTGGTTCTCTCTACTCTGACAATGAAAAGTTCTGTCTATCTCAGGATCAAAGCTAGCAATGAGACCGGGACTGTTTGAGCGGTGCATGCACTAGTCTTTGTCGGTACCTGGGATGGAAAGATTTTTCAGAAGTGAGATTGACGGAGTAGAACCGAATTCAAGTGAATGATCAATTGTATCAAAAGAAAAAGCAAAATCCTAGATTAGCCTTAAAAGAACTAGATTCGACTAACTGATTCTGTTGTCCTTGGCAATGGCGTTAGAATTTAACGTGGTTTATTATCGCACTAACAAATTCACTCAGGGTTGAAATCCCAGAGTTTTCACTAAAACCTTGTGCAATAATACCACCCGCAAGCGGACGGGTCTTATCACAGTATAGTTAAGGATCGAATCCCAAGGGACAATGTTTTTAAGAATCATTGCTAGTCTAGTCTAGTTTAAGCAAGGCTAATATTTAGAATAAAAGTTGATTTTGAGTTTGATTAAACTAAGTGCAGGAAAGTGAAAAGCAAGATTAAAGTTTGATCTAGATTAATGATATGGAATCACTGGAGTGGTCTCAGGTTTCACCACCACTACTCATACAAACATATCCAAACACATAACATCCAGGCAAGATCTAACTATCCAAATAGAACTGATGTGAACCCTCCCGGAGGGATGTTTAGATTCACATAAGCATCACCTTAGGCATCAGATGTCTCGTCGCCATCTAGATCATGCACTTACGGTTCTGAAGATACAGATATCCAACTGAAGTTGTGGGCCCCCTATATGGGCGTTAGGCACACAGAAGCATCACCGTAGGCTAGATGGCTCGTCCCCTCATGAATCATACACTTATGACCTCAAGGAATCCCATTCTATTTCTAGTTTTGGAGTCAACTGCATTAATTGACATTCTATCCTACATATTGAAGTTCTAGCGACATAGGAAAGAACAAGATAAAAGCAAGCAGGTGATCAATCTACAAGCAAACATCGACGATTAACTACGAAATGAAAAGTTACATTCATTGCCTTGGAATGTTAAAATGAAAAGACATGAAAGCATGGGCAGTGGGGCTAGTCCCCGCTCCCCAGCAAAAAGGAACTACTCCCTCATGATGTGAGAAACAAGAAGAATAAGAGAGAGGGAAGATTCCGCCATGAGCATGATGCAGAAGGTGATCGCAGCTCAGTGAAGATGAAGCGGTCTTCTACGCCGTGTCGGAGCAGATCTGGATGAGGAACGAGGGACGCCAAGACAGATCGGGTAGTCTTTCTCTCTCCTCCTTCCTTCTCTTCTCAATCTCCTTACTCACAGCAGGAGTAGCAGGTGAAGTGGCAATGGCATAGATGTATGTGGACCGAACCTGTGTTCAGGCAGCCTGTCGGCGTCTTGGGTCTGATACCCCAAAATGAGGACCCTCCTGGTCCTATTTATAGGCTTGGATGGGGTCTTCACGATTTGGACCCCATTACAATTTTCACAGATTGGACCCTTTATACATCTTCACAGTTTTGCTTTAACGGTTTTGTAAATTGTATAGTCTTCTCACGGTTTGGAGTGTTAAACGTCCAAATGGTCTTGGATACTGATTAATATGCTCACGGTCTGCTACCCCAGTGTTCTTCTCCTCCAAATGGTTTTGGCTTCCAAACGGTCTCTACTCCAATCGGTCTTCACCTCCAAACGGTTTTGGTTCTGTGGCCTTAGTAGTTTGCTTCCAACCGATCTCGTGGCCTTCACGATCTTCAGTGCCCAAGTGTTCTTCATGATCATTTGCTCTGATTGGTTTTGGAAATAGTCATTGTCCTAGCGGTTTTAGAGACGGACGATCCTCATGGTATGGGGTCCTCATGCTCTAGCAGTCTTGACGATGATCGGGCTTGCGGTCTCTGC
This sequence comes from Alisma plantago-aquatica, assembly GCA_963693085.1. Classification (NCBI taxonomy): domain Eukaryota; kingdom Viridiplantae; phylum Streptophyta; class Magnoliopsida; order Alismatales; family Alismataceae; genus Alisma; species Alisma plantago-aquatica. Next base: position 1,504,128,814 of record OY856410.1, on the reverse strand, counting down.
TTGGCTTAACGGTCTTGAGATTGAGCGCTGCCAAACGATTTTGGATAGGGTGCTTGATCAGTTTGGAGACCAACTGCCTCCTCACGGTCATGAGACCATGAGGAGAAGGTCGTGTGGTGAAGGTGGAGGTCGTTGATGGAGGGATGGAGGTCAGGTGTTGTGTCGTTGGTCGTCGGAGGTGGAAGGTGCAGTTGGTGGAAGGCGGAGGTGTCAACGTTGTTGGTGCAAGGACGGTAAGAAGGCGAGATGGAAGCAGGTCTAGGGTTGCAATGGGAGTTAGGGTTACAGATCGGGCGGGAGGAGTAAGAAGACGAAGGACGAGGGCCAACCGATCTTGGTGTGAGTGGGGTCTCCATGCGGTTTAAGGGTTGTGACTGCTCATACGGTCTTAAGATCGTGAGGCTTCACATGGTCTTGAGACCGTGTGGCCTCAGGCGGTCTTGAGATCCTATAGAGGGGGGGCTAGAAACCATTAGGGAAAGTGACAGGGTAAAACCGTATAGCCAAGACCAAGTAAGGTCAAGACCGTTAGGGCAAAAATAGGGAGAGAAAACCATAAGGGTAGGTTGCATGGGTGAAAATGAGAGGTCTAAGATGTTGAGGAAGGTGAATTAGGGTTAAATGGAGGTGGTTTTGATGGTGAAGTTGATGAAGATAAAGGTGTAATAAGCTCACAGTTTCGAGACCAATTGATCAAAACTGGTTGAGCAGAATGAATGGGCAAACCATTTGGTCAAGACTGATTGATCAAATCATTTTGTTCAAGACCGATTGATCAAACCAAGGCTGAGAGGATCTTGAGTGAAGATGAGTTCCAGTTGATGGTTGAACCTCATCATGACCTGCATAAAATCAATATAAACCCAGTTAATCATCTTGATAATTGAACCAATTAAGCAATTTTGCATATTGTGAGATTTAGGAGATGAAATCGGATGTATTGAGTTGAATTGAGCCCCAAGATGGCGAATGAATATTATGATGAATATGCATTCATCTGTAGCCGTGGATGGGAGTTGGTTGTCCATGGGTCATTCTGGGTTTGCACTGAAATGAGGAAGAGATAATGATGTCGTAGGTTGATCCTTGACGAGGACGTTAACAGTTTAAGTGAGAAAGATTGTAACATCCCAGAATTTGAGGCCTTGAATAAGATGATCTTAAAAGGAATAATTGGAATATTCATATCATCAAGATGCACCTTTTTTTCAGGGAGTCCATCACTAAAGAACTCTGTAGTTGAGCGTGCTCAACTCAGAGTAGCTTTAGGATGGGTGATCAATTAGGAAATTTATCTTGACTTACACGTGAGTGAGGATAAAACACATACTTAATGTTAGTACTAGAGTCTTGGGTAGTGGGTTGAATGTTACATCATTTCTCTCATTATGGTTGTTTAAGATGATATAATATGTGGGTTACTTTGTATGGAGTCCTCAACTCCACTCATGACTTACTCTACCCTAGACACTCACGATGAACTTCTTTTTATTGCCTATCATGCACTGACTTTTGAATCATGCATGAGGATCGGTTTCTATACCCTATAAATAAATGGAAGTGACTTGTGTGCTATTTGTAGTTGTTACCCTGGCTGCTTTCTAATGAGGCAGGCATTGTTTCTTTTTGCAAAACTACTCGTTGATGACGCCTTTACCTGCTTGTTGACAATATTAAATTTCTACTAGCATGTTCTTTAGAATGATGAACAGGTTGTGGGGATGTGTGCTTTGACTGCATTATAGATTCAAATTAACCCAGTACTACCACATCACATAAGACACATATTTATTTTTCGATAGCAGGCTACATATGCCACACGGTATCATGTTAGACCAATAAGTAGACGTGTATTCACGAATATATGGAAAACGTGAACATCGATTTCGCCCTGTAAACAGGTATTGACATTGTGCTTTTCATTTCTTTTCCTTTGTTTCTCTGATTCCTCTATTCTATTTCACAATTGTTTATTTGTGTATTCTATCACAGCCGTAAAGCAAGGACTCCTTGTGAAAGTTACTTCTGAAAAAAATAATTTGGCCTCCAATTATACCAGTTTATTGATTCTGTTGTGTTGGTTGATGCACGCATTAATTCTTTGTCAGCTATATACTTTTGCCTATTGTTTTGTTTGTTACACGTCAATGTTTGTTGTTGTCCCGCATGCGGAAGCAGACCTCCTTTCACATTCATTCACGAAGAGCTTTTGTAAAAACCAACTGCAGTACTCTGAGTTGGAACAAGCAGTTGGCATGAACCTCGTGGATGTGGGAGACGATGGAGATGAGGCCGGTCCCCGGGTTAGAAATGAAGGTTGCCAAGTCAGATCTCTTGATGGTGGTTGAACGATACTACTGTGGGATTTGGTCAGCGGCATCCCCGTGAATGATTAACTCGGACTTTTGAGACAGTGATCTTCTGGAAGGCGGTCGATCGTTTCAGAGGTGGAGGATGACATCCCAAGCATATTGGTCGGATTCTTTAGGGATATAACAAATCAGGAATTAAATTGAAAGACTTACCGTAATCTGACCGCTACAAGTTAATTAAGTTATCATAGCACACACGGTCACTGGAACATTGTTTAACCCAAATTAAAGTAGGCCATAGAGGAACCAAAAAAGCAATTTTTCTAAAAGGTTGTATTGTTCATTGACCATGTTAGAAGATAATAGATCTATGGAAGATATTAGATCTGTGGTAGAGGAGATTGTGTTTTGAGATACCAAGAAATTAATATATTGTGTTTGCAATTTTGTTGGATTTCCAACATATGTGACGTAGTTTACCAAATCTTTTTGCATTGTTTGGGAGCATGAGCTACCAAAATTGATGTCTCCTGAAGAGGGTGCCAGACATGTTTTAACAATAATTTACATACACAATGTTCGATCCACTAATATGGTAATAACGGGTCACATGCCTCCATAGTTCATGGTTATTTGATTAATCAAGAGATCAATAATTGAATATCCTTTAGGATTAGATCTAAGGGATAATTAGTCCGCTTCTACACTATCACAGTCTTCAAAAAGAAGAAAAAATTGTATTATACAATAATTTATAGTTAACTCTTTTTACTTACAACATACCTATATATACACGTATATGCATACATATGTAGTTGTACATATATTTAGTACCATATTAAAAGCCATAAAAGTGACAATAACAACCACTATGTACACTAATTTAGTCTAAATTTCCTATTGGTAATTTTTTTAACATATATCTATATACTTATATGTGTATCTATAACCAAATAGTGCAATTTATGTCAAACAAATATTTAGAATGAGCTTCAATCAGTTGTTTTGAAATGATGTCACAGGCATGTCCTTTACAACTGATGACGTATGCATATCTTATTATTTTTTATGGAGCTCATATAGGGTTCGAATCTATAATCTTAATTTACTGTCTTAGTTTAGTCTCTTTTAAGTCATACATACATCTTAATATTTTTTGAAAATGGAAATATATAATTTTAAGAGAAACAAATTACAACATCAACAACTAGGGACATTATGTTTGGAGGTGATTTGAATCTTAGATAAATACCATTCACATCATATTGTCTCTATCTTAATACTTGCAAAATAATATTACACTCATAATGTACAAGAAAAATACAACCTCATGGAGAAATGACAAGCTAATCTCACAAACATACATCTCACGCTTCAAGTACAAGTTGAAAAGAAGTATAAAAAATGTGTACAGTTAAAGATCTTGAAGATTCAAGAAGAAGAAAACAACTAGGTTTCATATTCGTATACAATATCTTTTGTACAACGTCTACATATGTGTTGTAAAAATCATATTTATATGACTTATGTGTTGGTAAATAGTGGTTGTCGTTGCTCTGTAAGACAAATGTTAATTAGATATTGCAAGCAGTTAACCACCAAAATGCAACAGTAATATTAACTATAAATCAGATTCAGAGAAAATAGCGAATGAGTTTAGAAATCAAACACTAGAGCTTGAAGATGAAGGCGTGTGAAACACTATCTTCAAGACAGATTCCACTGCTTCTAGCACGAGCATCTCCGGCGGTCTATCTCCAAGATTCAGCCACACCAACTCTGGTACATCCGCTTGGTGCAAGTGAGAGTGTTGTGTTGAACTCATTCCTTAGCCCTTGGTCTCAAATAGCAAAACGAACGTCGCGAAGTAGTCATCGGCGCAAGATAGCAGCAAGGCGTGGTGGTGTTTGGGAGAATAGGCTTGTTGTGGTGGAGAAAGGAATAAAGGAGCATGAAGGTAACCTCAGTACAGTAGGAAAGGAACTAGTGTATAGCAGTGAAGGAACCAGTGTACAGTGAAAGTAAAGTCACCGTAGCTTTATACTGGAGGAAAGGAACCATAGTACAGCACTAAAGTAACCATGGTACAGCAACAAAGGAACCGCGATACACCAGTAAGGTAACCATTGTATATGAGGAAAGGGACTGTTGTATATCTCTTTGTATCTCACTGTTGATTTGTTGTCTATAGATTTGGTTACTCAAATGAGATTGGATGCCTCCTTATATGGAGCATGTCTTAGCCGCCGCGGTAACTTCCCACACCTGTTGGACTTTCCAACGTGCATCATTAACATCACTTTAATGGTCGGCTTTAATGGGTAGTCAAGAGAGGTTTATTGTTGTATCTTAAACGTTGTCAACCGAACTCCAATCGACGCAACACAGAAAACAAAGTGTCATTTTGGGACAAACAAAACAAAATAAAATATTTCGTAAAAAGATAAATACACGCACGCACCAAACCGAACCGAGTCGGGCTGGGTCAGATGGGGTGGGCGGGCGAGCGAGCGAACGAACGAACGAACGTGTGTGTGTGTGTTTATTTTATTCAGAGAAATACACAAGACAAGACAAACAGCCTTATGCCCTTGATAGGTCCTAACCTCTATGGGACCACTAGCTCATATAAGGAGTTATGTGGTGCCTGCTGTAGGCAATATGGGATAAAACATTGGTTGTAGAAAACTAAATTCTGGAACAGGAATACAACATTCCCCCACATGTTCCATAATTCTTATTGGAAATTCAATAAATAATAAAAAATTAAAATTTGTGTGATTACCATGTTTTTCAGCATTGGTAGTATGTGGCTTTGAACCATTGCCTAGAATGACTCACTTCAATCTGGAGAGATGTGGTGAACTACGTCTTGAACCAGACTCCCTGATTCGAACCTTAGTAAATCAAACAACCATAGTGTGGGCACTAGAACGAGTTCATATTGGTGTTGCGCATAAACAGCCTTCGCAAGATCTTATTTCTTGAGTGCTCTAGTGAGTATGCCCAACTCACATAAACCCCGATTCTCGGGTTACACTCAAATAGTAGGGATCTCCAAGGGTATCCTGACCAGTACATACCCTGCCAATAAATGGCCTTGAACCCATTTAGAGCAAAGCTCTTCCTATACTTAGACAGAGTCGAAGCACAAACGCTATAGGGAGGGTCAAGGAGTAAAACTCCTGAGTGTGCTTCCGCATAACACGATACCTTAGTTGTCCCTTTGAACAATTCCTCATGGGATCTCCAGCTTTGGAAAGGTAGGGTTACTAGTGTAATGTTTATTCTATGGACAAAAGACCCATCCCCCTTGACGAACTGAGTACTGGCTTTCTAGCTAGACCCTTAGTAAGTGGATCAACAATGTTACTAGCAGATTTCACATACTCTATAGATATGACCCCTCGGGTGATGTGATCTCTCACATCTTCATACCTTAATCTCATAAAGTGCTTTCCCAGGTCCTTTAGATTGCTTATCTTTGTCTATGGCTGCTTTATTATCACATAATAAGCAAACATGAGGAAATGGTTTAGAAACAATAGGCAGATCAATAAGTAAATTTCTAAGCCATTCAGCCTGACAACAAGCTAAATCTAAAGCAATAAACTCAGCCTCCATTGTGGATCTAGCTCTCATAGTTTGCTTGGATGATTTCCAAGAAACTGCACCTCCTCCAAGGCAAAATACATACCCAGTGGTAGATTTGGTTTCATCTGAATCTGCAATCTAGTTAGTGTCGGTATATCCTTCTAATATAGGTGGAAAACTAGTATAATGAAGGTTGTACGTAGTTGTACCTTTAAGGTACTTAAACACTCTTACCAAAGATTTCCAGTGGTCCTCATTATGACAGCTAGTGTACCTGCTCAACCTGCTTATAGCATAAGAAATATCGGGCCTAGTGCAATTAGCAAGGTACATAAAGCTTCCCATAACTTGAGCATATCTATGTTGATCAATAGGAGTGCCCTTATGTACAGCAAGATGTAAACTAGCATCATAAGGTGTATTAACATGAGTGCAATCAAACATATCAAATTTGTGCAATATTTTATCAACATAATGAGTTTGATTAAGTACATAACCAGAAGCAGATCTATTCAATTTAATACCAAGTATTACATCAGCAAGTCCTAAATCTTTCATATCAAAATTGCAAGCAAGAAAAGATTTCATTTCAGATATAATTTCAGAATTAGATCCAGACAACAATATATCATCTACATATAAACACATTATTATGCAAGCATCATCAACAGTTTTAGAGTAAATACAACGATCAGATTCATTCACAATAAATCTGACAGATAAAACAATTTTATCAAACTTATCATTCCATTGTTTAGGTGCTTGTTTCAGTCCATACAAGGACTTGACAAGTCTAAAAACTTTGTGTTCTTGTCCAGGTGCTATAAAGCCTTCGGGCTGATCCATATAAATTTCTTCTTCAAGATTTCCATTCAATAAGGTTGCCTTGACACCCATTTGATGGATTTCAAGCTTATGGATCACAGCTAAAGCAACCAGGACACGAATGGAAGAGATTTTAGTTACGGGTGCATATGTATCAAAGTAATCAAATCCTTCCTTTTGACTAAAACCTTTGGCTACTAGTCTGGCCTTAAACTTATCAATGGAACCATCTCCCTCATCTTCTTTCTAAACACCCATTTACATCCAATAGTCTTGCAGCTTGGAAGGAGCTCAGTAAGAATCCAAGTATGATTGCTCATAATTGATTCTATTTCATTTTCAATGGCTTCCTTCCAAAAGTTAGAGTCTATGGATTTCATGGCATCCTCATAGGTACGTGGGTCTTATTCTACTATGAAGGTGTAGAAGTTGGGACCATAATTCTTATCAATTTTAGTCCTTTTACCCCTACCTAGATCACTCGGAGGTTCATCTACTGGGAGTTCATGTTCTACTTCATAAGAAGGTGGAACTACAAAAGGTTTAGTAGGAGAAGAAGAAGAGGGATTTTCACTAACTTGCCTAGGAACCTTTTCCTTAAGAGGAAAGATGGTTTCATAATAGACAACATCTACATGTCTAATCTCAAATATAGAGTTAACTCTAATGTTTGAGATTTTAGATTTTATTACTAGGAATCTATTGGCATTATTGTTTTCAACATATCCTATAAAGACAATATCAATAGTCTTAGGTCCTAGTTTTCTCTTCTTATTCTCAGGAATCTTAACCTTAGCCAAACACCCCCACACTTTGAGGTATTTCAAACAAGGTTTCTTGTTAAGCCAAAGTTCATAGGGTGTTTTGTCAAGGTGCTTAAAAGGGATGCGGTTAAGAAGGTAATTGGCTGTATGAAGGGCTTCCCCCCACAGTCTGTTACTAAGTCCAAACTCGGCTAGGATTGAGTTGACCATGTCAATCAATGTTCTATTCTTCCTCTCAACAACTCCATTAGATTGCGGATTATATGGGGCAGTGGTTTCTTGAATAAGGCCATGGTCCTCACAGAACTTGTTAAGTTCATTAGAAGTGTACTCACCACCTCTATAGAACCTCACTCTCTTAATGTTCTTCTCTAGTTGTTTCTCTACTTGGGTTTTTAGATTCTGAATTTTTCTAATTGTTCATCCTTAGTTTTCAGCAAGAAAATAGAACAATATTTTGAAAAATCATCTATAAAGGTAACAAAGTATCTCATACCATCACGAGTAAGAATGTAACATCCCTAACATGGGTTAAGGCTTAACCCTAGAAGTTTTGCCTAAGTAAGTTATTTAGATTCTTGTCTTTATCTTTTGAAAAGTAATTAAGACTAAAGGAGAGCTTATGTTTCAATTTTGGTTCTATTTGAATAATGTTGAAATAATGTTTTACCTATTTTGGACTAAAGTGCAATTTACCCAATTTAAGGGGTTATCTTGCAAATGTTACATGATAAATGTTCCTCAAGTGTTATAGCATCATAAGAATGAGAATGGTGCTGAGGTATGGCTTCCACAAGCTTAAGTTCCAAAAATGAGCTTGTTTGAGTAATGCTTGTGTATTAAATGCTAGTTTTGGTGTAATTTGCAAATTACCCAAAATCTAGGGTTGGGTATGTAAAATACCACCTCTATGGAGTCCCTACTATTTCTTGGTATCATTTAGAGAAAATAAAAAGAAAGGTGTGTCTTGTTTGAACTACTTTTGAGGAGAGATAATCTTGATAATAAAATAATCAAGATTTAAGCATAATTGAAACCCTAATTTTATTTGTAGCAAAAATAAACATATTAATTGAAGTACCCATCAATTAATAAGGCTTTGGCTGAAATCCTATAATGCAAGGACGTCCAAATTCCTTGAGTTGCACCGAAATATCCTAAGTAGGTGAAGAAACCCACTCACATTTGTTAATTAAAAAGTAATGTCCACTAAAAATGGATAATAGTATTATATTAATTAAGGTACTTAAGTGGATTGATTTTAATTCAAGGATAAATGAAAGGATTTTGAGAGCAAGAAATATGTCTTCTAAGTCAAGGAAGTTCAGGGGGGCATGTGGCAAGAAAATGGATGAAATTCTTCTGCTTTCTCTCTCCTAGAAAATCAATCACATATATTCAATTTTCTCCTTACTTGAAAGACCATTTTTCAAACCACTTTCTTTCTTTGCTTTGGCTGACGAAAAAGGAGCTTAGGAGCATGAGGAAAACGTTCCCCAAGCTTAAGGTAACTCCATGATCATCTTCAACCTTGAATTGATGGTTGAAATCGGATTTCAAAATTGATTTTCTTCTTTTCTCCAACCAATGCTCAACCTTGGCAATCCTTTGCATCCAAAGAGTTGGAAATGAGCCTTGGCTAGTTGAAGGAGATTCTTTCACCATTATAGACGTTAATCTTGAAGCTTTGAAGCTACTTTGAAGGTGGGTTATATAACTTGAACCCATTGATGTTGTTATTGATTTCAATTTCTCATCATATGTTGATCCTTTATTTCTTCTTGAATAATTGCTGAAATTTTCATATATGTGGCAATAGAAATCAGAGGTATGAAGCTTGATGATGATTACATCATCTTAGCACACACCTCAAGAAATATCATGAGCAAATGGTTTTGCTTTGTGTTGGTCAAACGGTTTCCAAACCGTTCTAGACCAAACGGTTTGAAACCATGTGGTGACCAAACGGTTTCAAAACCGATTGGAGGGCAAACGGTTTCAAACCGTTAGAGACTAAATGGTTTCAATAGGTTCAAGGATTGATTGTTCTCATGACCTAATAACTTCAAATAAATCAAATTCAATTAATTTTATAACCCTAGCTCAATTGGGTTCAAAGCCCTAAATCGGTTGAGATCAAAACCCTAGTTTAGGGTTAAACGGTTTCAAGTTGAGATGACCAAATGGTCTCAGACTGTTTGAGGACTAAACTGTCTCAAACCGGTTGGGGTTAAATAATATTTAAATCAAATGGTCTCAGATCATTTAGGGATTAAACATTTTCAAAATTGATAAAATCAAACGGTTTCAAAATTGATTGAAGGTGTCGACCAAAACCGTTTGATGGTCTAACAGTCTCAAACCGTTTGAAGAATTTGGACAAGCCCATTTAAGGTCTAATGGTCTTCACGATCATTTTAAGGTCTAATAATTTCAAGACCATTTGAAGGTCTAGTAATTTCAAGATCGTTTGGAGGTCAAGCACCTCAAGACCATTTGGAGGTCAAACACCTCAAGACCGTTTGGAGGTACAAAAGGTTCAAGACCATTTGGAGATTCAATTGAACCAAGACTGTTTAAGGTCTAACGGTCTTCAAGACCATTTGAAGGTCAAGTGAATTCAATACCATTTGAAGTTCAAGTGACTTCAAGACCGTTTGAAGGTCAAGTGACTTCAAGACCATTTGAAGGTCAAGTGACCTCAAGACCGTTTGAAGGGTCAATTGGTCCAAGACCGTTTGAAGGTCTAATTGGTTTAAATTATGTAATTACTAATAACCCCATAAGTGGTTGAAGGGTATCTCAAGGATGACTTCAATGGAAGAACTTTTAAAGTATTTAGGTGATTAGCATAATTAGAGTGATTATCATTCGATGCTTATGAAGGTAATAATTCAATGCACTATGATAAGCATAGGTGCATGTACTTAGTGGAAGGTTAAGTCAATTGAATAAGGTATGATGATGATGTGTGATCCTAGTATATGGAATAATGACAAGTATGATTTAATACTTAAATAATGCTATGTACTCCAAGATATGTGGAAGCACTGGCTTAGGGTTTGGATTAATGAAGTAATCATAAAGCCCTAATCAATGGAGAATGGAAACCCTAATCAATAAGGGAAATTACAATTCATAAGTTTAATTGAATACTTATGAAGGTATTATAAAATTCTAAACATGTGGGACAATGAGTTGGGTTTTGGATATTAATTGTAATATCAATGCATTCTCTAGGGTACATGGAGTTTTGAATTAGGGTTTGATCTTTGATAATGTGATCATTAAACCCTATTTGAGTAGGAGGGTAAACCTTAACCCTAATTTTGGGCTATGGGTTGAGAAACCCTAATTTCAGGTAATGCTATGAGAAAACCCTAAAATAGGGTGATGTTATGTAAAACCCTAATATAGGGTGATGTTATGTGAAACCTTAATTGATAATGATGTGAAACCCTAATACAGGGTAATGTTATGTGAAACCCTAACACAGGGTAATGTTATGTGAAACTCTAATACAGGGTAATGTTATGTGAAACCCTAATATAGGGTGAAGTTATGTGAAACCCTAATTGATAAAGATGAGAAACCCTAACCCTATGAGGGAATAGTGATGTTATACTTGTATTTCATAATGCTAATATGTAATTGATATGACTGTTATCAAGTATACTAACCATGCAGGTATCATGAGATGATGAGCATAACCAGGTATGAGTCATGATATTAATGGGCCTTGTGAGCCATTATTTTAATTGTTGCCTAGTGAGTGGTGACAAGGAGTTGAATATGCCTGGTGAACTATGTGAAATGCTTGTGTAATAAGTATCTAGAATACCTTGGTCAGATGAGCTAGAGGTAATAGTTACCTGATAAGTGGTAACCATGTTCAGTGTTTAACTAAGGGTTTGAGTACCCAGATCCAGCAAATTTGATGATGGTGATGTTGAGGGATGTGAATTCTCAGCAATGAGACAAGGGATTGAAATCCCAATGCTTCATAAAGTTTTGAAAAGTACTTGATAAGAGTATTATTTCCACTGAGCCAAGAGTTGGCTACTGAACTGATATTGCAATCGTTGCCAAATTTTATAGTCAGTTTGTGATGAACTACAAGATGAACAACTTTGATAGGCCACTGTCAGAGTTGTTGGGCATGTTGAGGACAGCCGAGACACATATGAAGAAGGACAAGCCTAAGTCTGTGATGGTGATCACGAGCAAGAAAGGCAAGTCCAAGCGCAAGGGCAAGGGAAAAGCTAAGAAAGGTAGACATATCGGAATGAAATAATTCCATCTGACCTATCACGACTCGTGGTTTAACCACGACTTCCGGCTGATTCATAGCATAGAATCTTACCATTGGTGGTCGTCGACCACTAGCCCTGTTGTTGGATGTAGATGAGCCAGCTTGGGATGCTTGTCCACGTCCTCGAGTGCCATTGCTAAACTATCGCTTCTGAGAGCCTTGTTGACTCTGCCTTGGTGGCTGAGTTACACTCATGTCTCTAACTAGACAATCCTTCATCAGATGTCCCATCTTCCCACATTTGTAACAAACTCTGTTCTCCCACTGTGGTCTAGATGGTCATGTTACTAACATTGAGGCTGAGATGTGGGCTCCCTCTAGTGGTAAACTACGACATCTACCCTTTCTGGATGTCCACTCTGTCTGAGTATTGAACCTTGGTGGTGTTGTTGGTGCGGAAAACCTTGGTTTCTTAAAGCTTTCGGACCTCTATCCCTGGAACTGGGTATACACTTTCTTACTACTGGCTTGACGTTTCTCAGTCACAGACCTTTCTATCTGCCTAACTGACTCCACAAAGGTAGAAAACCTCTCTCTATTCTCTAGGACAGACACTGGTGTGGTTAAATCAGCGTTCAAACCCTTCTCAAAATCTTGAATCCTCTCCTCATCTGTAGCAACCATGTGCGGACAGAACCGTAGAAGCTCCATGAACTTAGCTTCATACTCACTAATGTTCATCGGTCCTTGCCTTATCCGCTCAAACTGAGAAATCTTCTCATCCAGGTAAGTCTTAGGAAAATATCTGCTAACGTATTCACTTCGGAATTCTTCCCATCCGACTTCAACACCTGGCCTTTTACCTTCTTCTATGGCCCACCAATGGCCAACACTCCCCTTTAATAGGTACACCGCATGCCTAACCTTCTCAACTTTTCTGGGATATTAAGGATTATGAAGGCCTTTTCTAGCTCAGTCAGCCACAAGTCTGCATCTGTTGGGTCAGCTGTACCAGCATACTCAGTGTCTCCTACCCGGTGAAGCCGTTCAAAAGTCTTTCCAACTCCATGTCCCTCATTATGAGCTGGTGCCCTAGGTGCGGGTGGTGGAATCCTATCCACCATATGTGTCATAGTCGCCATGAACTTCCCAAATAGAGCATGGAAAGCTGGGTTTTCTAGTGCAGCTTGATCAAATTGGGGATGTTCAAGTACTAATTCTTCTCTAGCCTGATCCCCCGCACCTCATCATGGTGCAGCAATACTACTTTCAACAGCATGTTCTTCGTGTGATCCAGCCATCTTCAAGTTTTACTTCTTATCCTGAGAGCAGAAGTCACTATCAGATAAACTGAAAGACAATAGAACAGACTCAACGACCTTAATCCTATGTCTCTGTAGACTCAGCGAACCTTAAGCTCTGATACCACTAAACTGAGATGACCCGACACCAAATCAGACCGTCACAACGTAATTAATTGTGGAATCAAACATAAGCAGCGGATTAATGAAAATCACTAAAAATTAAAACCATTTACAAAGAGATCCATTTCTAGGAAACTCTTATAACAAGAACCAAAATATCATATACACATTCTGGTCCACAAAGTACATACCATGTACCTTCTCTTCTCGAGGATTACATACAACAATTGCTCTATTAAATCTACACATAAGCAACATAAAACCTCAAGGCATCCAATGCCAAAATCTTAGTTCGATCATAAAAACACTAACTGCTGACTCCTAGGACCTGAGAGTACATAGACGACTCATAGGACTCATATTTACAAGACACGATAGTTAGTATCTCCACCTGAGATGTTACTGCTGTCCCTGATGTTGCTGTCCTTCCCCTACTGTAGGGTTTCTACCTCCTCGTCCTCATCCACCTAAAAAGGTTGGATCCCACGGGGGTGAGACAATTGAAAATTGTCCCGGCGAGAGACATAACTCTCCGCTAGAAACATTATTATTGCAGGTAAACAGTAATAAACTGAGTAGAATAATCTCTATTGAACAACAGGTTTAAATTATTATTAAGTAGAATAGAGCAATATAATCTATTCATTTTAATAAGGAATATGAAGAACATGTATAATATCTATCTACTTCAAGGTACAGTAAGCAATGTAACATCAACCAATGTTTTTCGTATTTCGTCCTTAAGCAAATACGCTACATGGCTGATTACATTTTACAATCATACTTATGCCCTGAGGAAGTGAGCTGTACCGCTCAAATCCAACCTTCAGTTGTGAAACCCAAAGCTGGTGCCATACAAGATCAAAGGAAGAGCTAGACTCCTCGATCTCATCCGTCTCGGTCAGTGCGAGACCACAAGCAGGACTGCAATCTCTTGCTTAAGTGACGTTAGTCACAGGGTTAGCTCTCATAGGCTACCCATCCTCTAGCCCGCCTTGGTATAGGTCCCGACGCTAGTAAATCTGAGCCACGGGCCAGTTCACCATGCTCTTTGAGCCATGAACACATTCATGCTCCATCATGCTGAGCCATGGGCCTGTTCACCATGCTCTTATACATAGTTTGAGTCTACAACCAAAGTTGCACTCTAATCCTCCTATTTTCGGCTAGGAGCACCTCGTATATTCAACCATATACGCTCTGGATTAACCACCAGGAAAACCCGTTTCACCATCACCAGCTACTGACAATGATGGATCCATGGCCAGGGCTCTACATGATAATATTCCACTTGATTTGTTCTTTCTTTTTCAGAACATAGCATTTAGGTGGATCTTATACCACTTGAGATGCATGGGTTCGACATAATTCTTGGGATAGACACCCTAAAAAAGTATAAGGTTGTCTTGGATTGTGGTTCCAAGCAGGCTATGTTCACAGACAATGGTGATACATGGATCTTTTAGGGGGACAAAAAGATTCTTTAAACCTGCCTAGTGTCAGCTATGGTAGCTGAGAAGTTGATAAGACAAAGATGCTTTGTATTCTTGGCACATGTGGTAGATACCAGAATAGAGAGTCCTAGCCTTTCAGAGGTTTCGGTTGTTAGGGAGTTTGAGGATGTGTTTCCTGAGGAACTTCTAGGTGTTCCTCCACCCCGAGAGATTGATTTTGAGATTAATCTAATCCTAGGTACACAACTAATAGCTCAAACACCTTATAGAATGGCACCTGCTGAGATGGCAGAACTCAAGAAACAGTTATAGGAGTTGCTTGAAAAGGGTTTTATTCGACCGAGTACTTCACCATCGGGTGCTCCGGTTCTTTTTGTTAAAAATAAAGATGGGTCTATGTGATTATGCATCGACTATAGACAGCTAAACAAAGTAACCATAAAGAACAAATATCCTCTGCTAAGGATAGATGACTTGTTTGACCAGTTGTGTGGTGCAACTATCTTCTCTAAAATAGATTTGAGATCAGGATATCATCAGTTACATATCAAGGAGAGTGACATACCTAAATCATCCTTCAGGACAAGGTATGGTCACTATGAGTTCATGGTTATGTCGTTTGGACTAACTAATGCACCAGTTGCATTCATGGAACTCATGAATAGAATCTTCTGACCATTCCTTGATCAATTCATAGTAGTTTTTATAGATGACATCCTGGTTTACAGTAGAGATGCTCGACAGCATGAGCAACACCTTTGTCAGGCTCTGACTTTGCTGAGAGAGCACAGGCTATACGCTAAGTTTAGCAAGTGTGAATTCTGGTTATCAGAAGTGTCTTTCCTAGGGCATGTAATATCTACCTCAGGTATCCGTGTTGATCCTAAAAAGGTAGAATCTATCTTAGAGTGGGAACAGCCAAAGACACCAACGGAGATACGCAGTTTTCTAGGACTGGAAGGCTACTATAAGAGGTTTATTAAGAACTTCAGTTCTATAGCATTACCCTAACCAAGTTGACCAGGAAGGAGGTTCCTTTCGTCTAGAATGACAAGTGTCAGCATTCTTTCCAGTCGTTGAAAGAAAGGTTGACAAGTGCACATGTGTTAGTGTTACCTGATCAGGGAAAGGGGTATATTGTTTTCTGTGATGCTTCTAAGAATGGTCTAGGATGTGTGTTGATGCAGGATAAACAAGTGATTTCTTTTGCTTCTCGACAGCTTAAGAAACACGAGGAAAATTATCCAACACATGATCTAGAATTAGCTGCAGTGGTTCATGCGTTGAAGATCTGGAGACATTATCTCTATGGAGAGACATTCCAGATTTTCACAGACCATAAGAAACTAAAATACATCTTTTCACAGCATGAGTTGAATATGAGACAACACCGTTGGATGGAGTTAATCAAGGACTACGATTGTACAATTGATTATCAACCAGGAAAGGCTAATGTAGTGGTTGAAGCACTAAGTAGAAAATCATCATCACCGGCCATGGACAAAGCACAGTTGAACCCTTTAGTGTGCTTTAAAAGAGACATGTTTGTCTCTTTGAGGCAAAACAATGTACAACTTAAAGTATCCTTATTAGTTGGATTGTTAGCTGAGATGCACATAAAACCTACTCTAAAACAACAGATCAAAGAGGCACAACATGTTGATCTTGTGATTCAACAGATTAGATCAGAATATGGTAGTGAGAAAGGGGAAGGTTTTCATGAGTCAGATGATGAGGTAGTCTGTTACCATGGTAGGATGGTAGTACCTGATGCCAATGACTTAAGGAAGTTAGTCATGGAGGAAGTTCATTCATCCATGTATGCAATGCATCCAGGGAGCACCAAAATGTATCATAACTTAAAAGATATGTACTGGTGGCCTGGTTTGAAGAAAGATGTAGCTGAGTTTGTTATGCGGTATCCAATATGTCAGCAGGCTAAAGCTGAACATCAGAAGCCCGCAAGAACAATGCAACCTTTACCTATAGCCCAGTGGAAATGGGATCACGTGACCATGGACTTTGTGGTTGGTTTGCCAAGAAAAGCCAAAAGTCATGATTCCATTTGGGTGATAGTTGATAGGTTGACTAAGTCAGCACATTTTCTTCCTGTTAAAACAACCTATACTACTAAAAAGCTTGCACATATCTATATAGATGAGATAGTGCGTTTACACGGTGTTCCAGCTACAATTGTTTCTGATATAGGTCCCCAGTTCACGAGTCATTTTTGGGAATGACTACATAAAGCTTTGGGTACGCAGTTAAGGTTTAGTACCACTTTTCACCCATAGACAGATGGACAATCTGAGAGGACTATACAAACTTTGGAGGATTTTCTTAGGGCATGTGTCCTTCAATTTATAGGAAGTTGGGATATACACTTGAGCTTAATAGAATTCGCTTACAACAATAGTTATCAGCACAATGTTGATATGGCACCGTATGAAGCATTATATGGTAGACGTTGTAGATCTCCAATATGCTGGTATGAAATAGGGGAGTATCAACTTTTGGGTCTTGAAGTAGTACAACAGAAAACTGAAAAGATTAAAGTAATACAACAACAGTTAAAGGCTGCACAGGATAGACAAAAGTCATACGTTGATAAACAGCAAAGACCTCTAGAATTTCAAGTTGGAGATAGAGTATATCTCAAGGTCTCACCTTGGAAAGGTGTTCTTAGATTTGGCAAGAAGGGTAAGTTAGCTCTTAGATTTATGGGGCCTTATCCAATCATTGAACGGATTGGAAAAGTAGCCTATAAGTTGGAGTTGCCACCTGAACTACACATATTACATCCAGTATTCCATATATCCATGCTGAGAAAGTGTCACCCTGACACGGAGTTAGTTTTGCAACCTGTGGAGGTAGAGTTGAATGAAGATATGTCCTATGTAGAGGGACCAGTGTTGATTCTTGACATGAGAATCAAAAAGTTGAAAAAGAAATACACAGTTCTTGTGAAAGTTCTGTGGCATCGTCGTGGCGTTGAAGAAGCTACGTGGGAGCTGGAGGAAGAGATGAGGAGGAAGTACCCTTCTATTTTCTCTTGATGATTTTGAGGATGAAATCTCTGTTAGGGGTGGATAATAGTAACATCCCTGACTTGGGTTAAGGCTTAACCCTGGAAGTTTTTCCTAAGTTATTTAGATTCTTGTCTTTATCTTTTGAAAAGTAATTAAGACTAAAGGAGAGCTTGTGTTAATTTTGGTTCTATTTGAATAATCTTAAAATAGTGTTTTACCTATTTTCGACTAAAATGCAATTTACCCAAGGGTTATCTTGCAAATGTTACATGATAAATGTTCCTCAAGTGTTATAGCATCATAAGAATGAGAATAGTGCTGAGGTATGGCTTCTACAAGCTTAAGTTCCAAAAATGAGCTTGTTTGAGTAATGCTTGTGTATTAAAATGCTAGTTTTGGTGTAAGTTGCAAATTACCCAAAATCTAGGGTTGGATATGTAAAATACCACCTCTATGGATTCCCTACTATTTCTTGGTATCATTTAGAGAAAAGAAAAAGAAAGGGGCGTCTTGTTTGAACTACTTTTTAGGAGAGATAATCTTGATAATAAAATAATCAAGATTTAAGCATAATTGAAACCCTAATTTAATTTGTAGCAAAAATAAATATATTAATTGAAGTGCCCATCAATTAATAAGGCTTTGGTTCAAATCCTATAATGCAATGACGTCCAAATGCCTTGATTTGCACCGAAATATCCTAAGTAGGTGAAGAAACCCACTCACATTTGTTATATAAAAAATAATGTCCACTAAAAATGGATAATAATATTATATTAATTAAGGTGCTTAAGTGGATTGTTTTTAATTCAAGGATAAACAAAAGGATTTGAGAGCAAGAAAGATGGCTTCGAAGGCAAGGAAGTGGAGGGGGGCATGTGGCAAGAAAATGGATGAAATTCCTTCTACTTTCTCTCTCCTAGAAAATCAATCACATATATTCAATTTTCTCCTTACTTGAAAGGCCATTTTGCAAACCACTTTCTTTCTTTTCTTTGGTCGACGACCAAGGAGCTTAGGAGCAGGAGGAAAACGTTTCCCAAGCTGAAGGTAACTCCATGATCATCTTCAACCTTGAATTGATGGTTGAAATCGGATTTCAACATTGATTTTCTTCTTTTCTCCAACCAATGTTCAACCTTGGCCATCCTTTGCATCCAAAGAGTTGGAAACGAGCCTTGGCTAGTTGAAGGAGATTATTTCACCATTAGAGACGTGAATCTTGAAGCTTTGAAGCTACTTTGAAGGTGGGTTATATACCTTGAACCCATTGATGTTGTTATTGATTTCAATTTCTCATCATATGTTGATCCTTTATTTCTTCTTGAATAATTGCTGAATTTTTCATATATAGGGCAATAGAAATCGGAGGTTTGAAGCTTGATGACGATGACATCATCTTAGAACACACCTCAAGAAATATCATGATCAAACGTTTTTTCTTTGTATTGGTCAAACGGTTTCCAAACGGTTTTAGACCAAATAGTTTCAACCCATTTGGTGACCAAACGGTTTCAAAATCGATTGGAGGGCAAATGGTTTCAAACCGTTAGAGACTAAATGGTTTCAATAGGTTGAAGTATTGATTGGTCTAATGACCTAATAACTTCAAATAAATCAAATTCAATCAATTTCAGAACCCTAGCTCAATTGGGTTCAAAGCCCTGAATCGATTGAGATCAAAACCCTAATTTAGGGTTAAATGATTTCAAGCTGAGATGACCAAACGGTCTCAGACCGTTTGAGGACTAAACGGTCTCAAACCATTTGGGGTTAAATAATATTTAAATCAAACGGTCTCAAACCATTTAGGGATTAAACGTTTTCAAAATTGATAAAATCAAACAGTTTCAAAACCGATTGAAGGTGTATACCAAGACTGTTTGATGGTCTAACGGTCTCAAACCGTTTGAAGAATTTGGACAGGCCCGTTTAAGGTCTAATGGTCTTCAAGATCATTTTAAGGTATAGTAATTTCAAGACCATTTGAAGGTCTAGTAATTTCAAGAGCGTTTGGAGGTCAAGCACCTCAAGACCTTTTGGAGGTCAAGCACCTCAAGACCGTTTGGAGGTACACAAGGTTCAAGACCGTTTGGAGATTCAATTGAACCAAGACCATTTAAGGTCTAACGGTCTTCAAGACCGTTTGAAGGTCAAGTGACTTCAAGACCGTTTGAAGGTCAAGTGACTTCAAGACCGTTTGAAGGTCAAGTGACTTCAAGACCGTTTAAAGTTCAAGTGACTTCAAGACCGTTTGAAGGTCAAGTGACCTCAAGACCGTTTGAAGGGTCAATTGATCCAAGACCGTTTGAAGGTCTAATTGGTTTAAATTATGTAATTACTAATAACCCCATAAGTGGTTGAAGGGTATCTCAAGGATGACTTCAATGGAAGAACTTTTAAAGTATTTATGTGATTAGCATAATTAGAGTGATTATCATTCGATGCTTATGAAGGTAATAATTCAATGCACTATGATAAGCATAGGTGCATGTACTTAGTGGAAGGTCAAGTCAATTGAATAAGGTATGATGATGATGTGTGATCCTAGTATATGGAACAATGACAAGTATGATTTAATACTTAAATAATGCTATGTGCTCCAAGATATGTGGAAGCAAAGACTTAGGGTTTGGATTAATGAAGTAATCATAAAGCCCTAATCAATGGAGAATGGAAACCCTAATCAATAAGGGAAATTACAATTCATAAGTTTAATTGAATACTTATGAAGGTATTATGAAATTCTAGACATGTGGGACAATGAGTTGGGTTTTGGATATTAATTGTAATATCAATGCATTCTCTAGGGTACATGGAGTTTTGAATTAGGGTTTGATCTTTGATAATGTGATTATGAAACCTTAATTGAGTAGGAGGGTAAACCTTAACCCTAATTTTGGGCTATGGGTTGAGAAACCCTAATTTTAGGTAATGCTATGAGAAAACCCTAAAATAGGGTGATGTTATGTAAAACCCTAATACAGGGTGATGTTATGTGAAACCTTAATTGATAATGATGTGAAACCCTAATATAGGGTAATGTTATGTGAAACCCTAATACAGGGTAATGTTATGTGAAACTCTAATACAGGGTAATGTTATGTGAAACCCTAATATAGGGTGAAGTTATGTGAAACCCTGATTGATAAAGATGAGAAATCCTAACCCTATGAGGGAATAGTGATGTTATACTTGTATTTCATAATGCTGATATGTAATTGATATGAATGTTATCAAGTATACTAACCATGCAGGTATCATGAGATGATGAGCATAACCAGGTATGAGTCATGATATTAATGGGCCTTGTGCGCCATTATTTTAACTGTTTCCTAGTGAGTGGTGACAAGGAGTTGAATATGCCTGGTGAACTATGTGAAATTCTTGTGTAACAAGTATTCTAAATACCTTGGTCAAATGACCTGGAGGTAATAGTTACCTGATAAGTGGTAACCATGTTTAGTGTTGAACTAAGGGTTTGAGTACCCAAATCCAGCAAATATGATGATGGTGATGTTAAGGGATGTGAACTCCCAACAATGAGATAAGGGATTTAAATCCCAATGCTTCATAAAGTTTTGAAAAGTACTTGATAAGAGTATTATTTCTTTATAGCATTTGTCATAATAATTCTTGTTTGAAAACTTGACTGGTGCTAAAAGAATATGGTAATATACTTAAATAATCAAGTGGAATATTATCATGTAGAGCCCTAGCCATAGATCCATCGTCGTCAGTAGCTGGTGATGGTGAAACGGGTTTTCCTACTGGTTAATCTGGAGCGTATATGGTTTAATATATGGGGTGCTCCTAGCCAAAAATAGGAGGATTAGAGTGCAACTTTGGTTGTAGACTCAAAATATGTATAAGAGCATGGTGAACAGGCCCATGGCTCGGTATGATGGAGCATGAATGTGTTCATGGCTCAGAGAGCACGGTGAATCGGCATGTGGCTCAGATTTACTAGTGTCGGGACCTGTACCAAGGCGGGCTAGAGGATGGGTAGCCTATGAGAGCTAACCTTGTGACTAATGTCACTTAAGCAAGAGACTGCGGTCCTGCTTGTGGTCTCGCACTGACCGAGACAGATGAGATCGAGGAGTCTGGCTCTTCCTTTGATCTTGTATGGAACTGGCTTTGGGTGTCGCAACTGAAGGTTGGATTTGAGCGGTA
Source organism: Alisma plantago-aquatica (assembly GCA_963693085.1). Lineage (NCBI taxonomy): Eukaryota > Viridiplantae > Streptophyta > Magnoliopsida > Alismatales > Alismataceae > Alisma > Alisma plantago-aquatica. Next base: position 1,504,106,984 of record OY856410.1, on the reverse strand, counting down.
CGACTCATTTCCTTAAGGCATAAGTATGATTGTAAAATGTAATCAGCCGTGTAGCGTATTTGCTTAAGGACAAAATACGAAAAACATTGGTTGATGTTAAATTGCTTATTGTACCCTGAAGTAGATAGATATTATACATGTTCTTCATATTCCTTACTAAAATGAATAGATGATATTGCTCTATTCTGCTTAATAATAATTTAAACATGTTGTTCAATAGAGATTATTCTACTCAGTTTATTACAGTTTACCTACAATAATAATGTTTTTGGCGGAGAGTTATGTCTCTCGCTGGGACAATTTTCAATTGTCTCGCCCCCATGGGATCCAACCTTTTTAGGTGGACGAGGACGAGGAGGTAGAAACCTACAATAGGGGAAGGACAATAGCATCAAGGATAGCGGTAACATCTCAGGTGGAGATACTGACGGTCGTGTCTTGTAAATATGAGTCCTATGAGTCGTCTTTGTACTCTCAGGTCCTAGGAGTCAGTAGTTAGTGTTTTTATGATCGAACTAAGATTTTGGCATTGAATGCCTTGAGGTTTTATGTTGCTTATGTGTAGATTTAATTAAGCAACTGTTGTATGTAATCCTCGAGAAGATAAGGTACATGGTATGTACTTTGTGGACCAGAATGTGTATATAATATTTTGGTTCTTGTTATAAGAGTTTCCTGGAAATGGATCTCTTTGTAACTGGTTTTAATTTTTAGTGATTTTCATTAATCCACTACTTATGTTTGATTCTGTAATTAATTACATTATGATGGTCTGATTTGGTGTCGGGTCGTCTCAGTTTAGTGGTATCAGAGCTTAAGGTCTAATGAGTCTACAGAGACATAGGATTAAGGTCGTTGAGTCTGTTCTAGTGTCTTTCAGTTTATCTGATAGTGACTTCTGCTCTCAGGAGAAGAAGTAAAGCTTGAAGATGGCTAGATCACACGAAGAACATGATGTTGAAAGCAGTATTGCTGCACCAGGAGGAGGTGCAGGGGATCAGGCTAGAGAAGAATTAGTACTTGAACATCCCCAGTTTGACCAAGCTGCACTAGAAAACCCAACTTTCCATGCTTTGTTTGGGCAGTTCATGGCGACTATGACACACATGGCGGATAGGATTCCACCACCTACACCTAGGGCACCAGCTCATAATGAGGGACATGGATCTGGCAAGACTTTTGAATGGCTTCGCTGGGTAGGAGCCACTGAGTATGCTGGTACAGCTGACCCAGTAGATGCAGACTTGTGGCTGACTGAGCTGGAAAAGGCCTTCAGAATCCTTAATATCCAAAAAGCTGAGAAGGTTAGGCATGTGGTGTACCTATTAAAGGGGAGTGCTAGCCATTGGTGGGCCATAGAAGAAGGTAAAAGGCCAGGTGTTGAAGTTGGATGGGAAGAATTCCGACGTGAATATGTTAGCAAATATTTTCCTAAGACTTACCTGGATGAGAAGATTTCTCAATTTGAGCGGATAAGGCAAGGATCGATGAACAATAGTGAGTATGAAGCTAAGTTCATGGAGCTTCTATGGTTCTGTCCGCACATGGCTGCTACAGATGAGGAGAGGATTCAGCATTTTGAGAAGGGTTTGAATGCTGATTTAACCACACCAGTGTCTGCCCTAGAGAATAGAGAGAGGTTTTCTACCTTTGTGGAGTCAGTTAGGCAGATAGAAAGGACTGTGATAGAGAAACGTCAAGCCAGCAGTAAGAAAGTGTATACCCAGTTCCAGGGATAGAGGTCGGAAAGCTTTAAGAAACCAGGGTTTTCCGCACCAACAACACCACCAAGGTTTAATACTCAGACAGAGTGGACATCCAGTAAGGGTAGAGGCCATAGTTTACCACCAGAGGGATCCCACAGCTAAGCCTCAATGTCAGTAACAGGACCATCTAGACCAGAGCGGGAGAACAGAGTTTGTTACAAATGTGGGAAGATGGGACATCTGATGAAGGATTGTCTAGTTAGAGACATGAGTGTAACCCAGCCACCAAGGCAGAGTCAACAAGGCTCTCAGAAGTGACAGTTTAGCAGTGGCACTTGAGGACGTGGACATGCTTCCCAAGCTGGCTCATCTACATCCAACAACATGGCTAGTGGTCGACAACCACCAATGACAAGATTCTATGCTATGAATTAGCCAGAAGCAGTGGTTAACCCACAAGTCGTGACAGGCCAGATGGAATTATTTTATCTGGATATGTCTTCATCCTGCTTTGTATCTGTTTTGATTGATCCATGTGCTACTTATTCCTTTATCACTCGAGAAGTGATTCATGACTGCAATATGATTATTAGTGATAGAGTAGATAATATGTTATTAGAAACTCCATTAGTTGGATCTGCAGTGTTGCGGGAGGTATGTTCTCCCTGTGTTCTTTCTTTTTCAAAACATAGCATTCAGGTGGATCTTATACCACTTGGGGTGCATGGGTTCGACATAATTATTGGGATGGACACCCTAGAAAAGTATAAGGTTGTCTTGGATTGTGGTTCCAAGAAGGCCATGTTCACAGACAATGGTGATACATGGATCTTTCAGGGGGACAGAAAGATTCTTCTAACCTACCCAGTGTCAGCTATGGTAGCTGAGAAGTTGATGAGACAAAGATGTTTTGCATTCTTGGCACATGTGGTAGATACCAGAATAGAGAGTTTGAGCCTTTCTGAGGTTCTGGTTGTTAGGGAGTTTGAGGATGTGTTTCCTGAGAAACTTCTAGGTGTTCCTCCACCCCGAGAGATTGATTTTGAGATTAATCTAATCTCGGGTACACGACCAATAGCTCAAACACCTTATAGAATGGCACCTGTTGAGATGGCAGAACTCAAGAAATAGTTACAAGAGTTGCTTGAAAAGGGTTTTATTCAACCGAGTACTTCACCATGGGGTGCTACGATTCTTTTTGTTAAAAAGAAAGATGGGTCTATGCGATTATGCATTGACTATAGATAGCTAAACAAAGTAACCATAAAGAACAAATATCCTCTGCCAAGGATAGATGACTTGTTTGACCAGTTGTGTGGTGCAACTATCTTCTCTAAAATAGATCTGAGATTAGGATATCATCAATTACGTATCAAGGAGAGTGACATACCTAAATTAGCCTTCGGGACAAGGTATGGTCACTATGAGTTCATGGTTATGTCTTTTGGACTAACTAATGCACCAGCTGCATTCATGGAACTCATGAATAGAATCTTCTGACCATTCCTTGATCAATTCATAGTAGTTTTTATAGATGACATCCCGGTTTACAGTAGAGATGCTTGACAGCATGAGCAACACCTTTGTCAGGCTCTGACTTTGCTGAGAGAGCACAAGCTATATGCTAAGTTTAGCAAGTGTGAATTCTGGTTATCGAAAGTGTCTTTCCTAGGGCATGTAATATCTGCCTCAGGTATCCGTGTTGATCCTAAAAAGGTAGAATCTATCTTGAACAAGAAAGGATCTCACTGGAAAAAAGCAATATTATAGCAAAGAAAAACCAATATGATTGAGTTTCAAGACTTGAGCTATCTCTTGAAATATCTCTCCCCCTTTTGACATTATCAAAAAGGTAGGGGGGTAGAAGAGCATAAGCCAGGTCTTCTCCAAAACACACATAGCCATGTATGCAAAGGAATGAGCAATAATTAAAAAGCATATATCACACAAGGATAAAAGATAACATACATGCCAAGTCATAATCAAAATATAACTCAAGATGGTACCAATGAATAGGATAAAACGATAAGAAATAGCCATAGTGCACATCAAAGATATTACAACTCATATATACGTCCACATAAGAGCAACTACAAGCACAAAAGTGATAAAACAAAGATAACAAATAGTACAACTCAGAAGAATGTGCCAAGATGTTTCTAATACAAAATAGTCTAGAAAGATGTATATAAAAAGCATGCTAGACTACAAACGAAGAAACCACCTAAACATCTAAGCTATCTATATCAACAACATCCTCATCGCCAGGTGTGTAGTCCTCATCCCTGTCAGAAGGTGGAGTAGTAGTGCCAGCATCATCGTCAGCACCACCACTATCATCGTCATCAGAAGCATCCTCGTCATCACCGTCATCAGCATCAGCATCAGCATCCTCAGCCTGGTCTGGCATCTCCTCATCAGCAAGAGGTTCAAAAGAACGACCGGGCCAACGGGCATTCTGCTCAGCCCAAGACATACCAAGAGCATGAAGCTCATTGGCATGTGGGAAAGACGGAGCAGAGTCACCCAGAGCGGCTAGCAGGGTGTCCAGGGGGCCAGCAGGTAACGGGAGGATGGCAGGAGCAGAGCTACCAACAGTAAAAGGTGGCAGAGCAGCAGTGGAAGGCTCGGGAGCAGGATAGTAATGATCATATGCATAGGAAGCATAAGCATTACCAGGATAGGGCTGGTAGGTGGGATAGGGGTGAGCATAGGAAAGGTTCATGGTTGACATGATGGAACACAAATCTCGGTGCAGGTGGTCCTGAACATGTTGATTGTACGCCTGTTGATACATCATATAACCCATAAGGGTTTCATTAGACACACGAAAAGACGCACGGCTGGGTCTAGGAGGAGGTTGCGGTGGTGGAGCTCGGGTGGAGGAGGATGGGGTTGAAAAACACTAGAGGGGGGTGAATAGAGTCTTAAATATTTTAACAATTATTTCACTCAAACAACCACAATTGAAAATGGAAGAAGGAGACAGGTGTTTAGAGTGGTTCCAACTTTAGCAAATACTAAAGTTGTCAGTCCACTACCCGGTTGCTTACCCAACCGGGATTTTGAAAGTATTAATTTTATTACCTTCACAAGGATTTTCACAAAATACAATACTTTCTTTACACACCTTGAACAGCCTTCACTTGAAGTAGATGCACCAACTTGAGGTAGCCTTCTTGAAGTAACTCCAAGCTCCCCCTTGAAGTAGCCTTCCTCTCTAGAAGTAACCTCCCGTTGCACCAGCCTTCTTGAAGTAGCTCAAGGTCCCCTTCTTCACCAAGAAGATCTTCAACCTCTCCAATCCACAGCCTCCAACCTAGGAGTAGCAAGGAGAGTACAAACAACAATAGAGAACAAGAAAGGAAATAGAAATTACAACTTATCCTTTTGTAGCACAAGGCTTGATTTGCCTAGATCAAGCGTGTAGATCTCCTAACCAAAGTGTATGGAAATGTAATTGCAGTGGATAGGAGATGCTAGCCTATAGGACACGAAATTTGAGCTAAGAGGGGAAGTAGCCAATTGTCACAATGCTCAATTTCTCACAAACAGGTTGCACAAAGTCAATGTATGCTCAAAGATTGCTCAAGTGTAGAAGCAAGTGTCTTTAGGTGTCCTAAAGCATGTCCTATTTATAGGAATGTCCTACAAGTGCTTAAGGACGTTCTAGACACTTTCTAGGGGTTTCTAAGTAATTAACTAGCCGTTAGATATAAGTTAGTTGCTTTAACAACGACTAGTTAATTAATTCTGCAGTTGCTGTCAGAGACCATCTCGGTCGAGAAATGGTCGACCGAGACACCTACTCGGTCGACGTTTTGTCGACCGACAGGCTCTCTGGATCAAGTGTGTGCAACGTTTATCTCCAACTGCCAACTACCTTGTCAGCTGTGTCTAACGGCTACTTGGGTCTTTCTCGGTCGAGAAGATTGTCGACCGAGAGTGTCTCGGTCGAGGATTTTGTCGACCGAGATGGACCCTGTTTCAATGTTTCAAATGAAGATATTAAGTGTGTGTATGAGTATGCATATGTGACACTATTGAAGGGGATGACCTATCTAAATGTGGTGTTTAGCTAGGGAAGATCTAACGCTTGATTTACATGAAGTCTAAGTACTTGTACATTATATATTTGTATAAGTTTACAATTGATTACATTTCATGACATTTACAATCATTCAAGCATATAGATTCCCTAGTGCTTTGTCATCCACCTTATTCCTACAACACTCAAGTAGCACGTTAGATTAACAAGAATGAAATGTTTGTCATTATCAAAACAAAGGGATTTATAGATGTCCATTTAGCCAACAATCTCCCCCTTTTTGAAGATGACAAACATTTCCTAAATATAAAATAAGAAAGTATAAAAACATGTGAGTTTCATACCTGAAGATTACCTTTGTAAATTCCTTCTCTTGTTTATAAAATGTGTGCTTATTATTCCCCATGAATTATGGAACATGAAATCCAATCCTTTAGGGAATATAGCAACTTTCAATGTAAAGCCAAGAGTTTATGAAACTCATTGATTGAGTTTTGCACAAATACTAAGTTTTATATTTATTTCTCCCCCTTTGTCATTTCAAAAAGATATTCATTTAAGAATAAATATTGTATGAAAAGTATTGCTCCCCCTTAAATACATATCCGATTTAAATAGATGGTCAATTTATCCACAATTTTTAAATTTCAGGTTTTGCAAAGATGTCATCCTTTTTTATTTATGACATATTTATTACTCCCCTTACTTTGTATGCTCTACTAGAGTAGTCTTATAAGCCATATTCAAATGATGCCATAGAGGAATATCCAATATAATCAGTAAAGATAACCATTTCATGTAAAGATAACCATTTCATTACAATCATGCAAAGATAACCATTTTATTACAATCATGCAAAGATAACCATTTCATTACAATCATGCAAAGATAATCATTTCATTACAATCATGCAAAGATAATCATTTCATTACAACTAATACAACGGACACTTCAAATCTCACTGGAAAGACTTGAGTATTACATCAATATCAGGGTCTTTTCCAAAAAATGGCTCAGTTCCATAATATTGGACTAAAGTTTGCCACTCCAAAGCACCTGTCTTGGTTAAAGCATATGCTTCCAAGAAGGTAGGAACACGATCAAAACAGAAATGAGCAGCAATGTCTTGTAATTGTATTGAGGAGAACTGAGTATGTGTGAGATCTGTAGATGGTGGAGGTGGAGGTTGGTAGCAGTTGTAAGATGGATTATATGGGTTGAGCATGCCAGGATTTAAAGAATAAGGATATTCATCTGGTTGATTTGGAGAGAGGGTTTGCATCCTTTGATTTAGGTAGGTCATGGCATGGTGGTTATAGTCTAATTGTCTGCTTAGATGATATTGTGACCCAGCAACATAGGTTAGGGTGTTTTGGATGGGATCATAGGATGGGTTGGTAGGAGGAGGTGGCAGTGGTATATCTTGAGTAGATGTCTCACCTTCCGTCCTAGCCCTCTTGTGACCAAAATCAATTCCCATTTTCTCTACTATGTTTTTGCTTATTTTTTGTGGTCTTCTTTCCCATGTGTATCCCATATCCTCAATTTGTGTTTTAAGAAAGTGTTGAGTGATTTGGCATACAAAATCAGCATATGGGGGATTGCCAGAAAACTCAAGCATGTTCTTAAGGATTATGCGGATAAATTTTGTGGGAATACATTTGATAATGGCATAAATTAAACACATGCGAAAAATAGGAACTTCAGACTTGTTAGCTCTAGGATGTATGTTTGTGGAAACAATAAGGTTGACAATCCTAGCTGCAGGTTTGAGATTAATGGCATAGTAGGTACCCCTATCTTCGTGACAAGTAGTATTAGATTGAAAAATGGCTCGTTTAATGTCACTAAGACTGGCGGTATGATCACCTTGGGAGAATGTATTGAGTGGATTTCTAGTTGTAAGGTCAAGAGTGTCTTGATATTCATCTAAGTCGATGTTGAGCATGTCAAGAATATCCTCTTCAGTAAATCGAAAGCTATGCCCATTGACCCATAGAGTAGAAGAAGTTATTTTCATTTTCGGAATGGGAGATTAGGTTTGCATAGAACTCATTTACCACTTTTGAAGAGTAGGAAGGGAAGGAAGGATTAAGAAATTCTTTCAAATTTTGTACCTCAAAAAGATCCTCCAGGTCGACAATGCTGAGGAAGTCCATGACGTCAACCGGCCATCGTGGAAGAGGAGTTTTGGAGGAGAGCCTGAGATAGCGATCGCCAGCATCTGCGTCGACGAAGGGAATGTCGTTGATGATCGTCAATGGAGGAGTAGCCGCCCTTCCTTTCTTGCTAGAAACTTTCTTCTTTCCACGTGTAGATGATGAAGCCATTTCTTTGCTTTAAGGTGGAGAAGAAGCAAGAAAGTCTTGGGGATGAAGAAGCTAAAGGATTGCACAAGAATGCACTAGAGAGAAGCTATGGAAGTAAGAATATGAGAATGTGTAACAATGACCCGTTTTTGGTCCTTTTATAGTAATCCAGTGACCAGGTCGGTCGACAATTTGTCGACCGATCGACCGCAACGGTCATATCCCAGACGCGCCACTCGGTCCCCAAACAGTCGACTGATGGGTTGCAACGGTCATAAAACGGTCGGATTGCAACGGTTATATCCCATCGGTCAATTCTCGGTCGAGCAATTTTCGACCGACATCCGCTCGGTCGAATAATTGTCGACCGGAAGTGTGTTCAATGTAATTTTTATCTAAGGTTGTCGGTCGAAAGAGATAGGCTGACCGAGATACTTTCGGTCGAAGAATTCGTCGACCGACAGACTTTCTGTGAGTGAATTTTAAGCTGATTTTTAATGTAAATGATAGACATATTTTCTAAGGGAGTAATATTGTGATTATTATTACCAATATTTGGACACTTTTGTGATCATACATTAATTGTTCTTTTGATCACAATATATAGAAAATGATATTCAAATAAGTATTATGCCAAACTTATTTTAGGTCGACTTTTGACTACGACCATAGCGCCCCTTGGTCAAATTTTATTTCAACCAAGAGGCAAATTTGCAGATTTCCAAATTGAACATTCATATATCTGCATGTAATTTGATTTGATATCGATTTGAAGCATTTAAAAAAATATTCGTCCTTGATTTTTCTAGAAAATTTATATGGACTTTGTTGTAGATATCAAATTCTATTTCTTAAAAAAAAATGAAAACATAATTAATTTCTCAAGTCTTTTTAAAAATAACATTGTGCTCCTGCAAGCATTAAAGTTCTAAGAAACTAATTATAATGCATACAATTATCATTCTCTATTCGTGCTAACATAGCATCTTCTTTGAAAGCATATCTATGATGTAATGACAATAACAACATATAATGATAATTCCATGAAATACAATGATTGTGATCATTTAAGCTAGATGTCATGATTTCTAGTGAATAAATCAGGAAATGCTTTAGGAAAATCATGTGAAACAGTAATTTCTTTTATTGAGCCAAGCATAATTTTCAGTTTTAACTTAAAAAAATGATCTCATTTATATTTCAAACATGGTCTTCAGCTTGTTTTACATGTAACATCAGTTGTCAACAATGAATAGATAGCAATTTGATCAATTGAAAACACATTCAGCAGATTTTATTGCAGACTGGAAATATTGCCCTGCTCGGTCGAAAATTTCTCGACCGATGGTTCTCTCGGTCGACAGTTTCTCAACCGACAAGGTTTCTGGAATGTTTTCAGAACTGTTAATTGCTTCCAAGTAAAAAAAAAGAGCATGACATTTGTATATCAAGAATCAGTTTAGGTCAAATCTCAACTAAATTCCGTTCATTTAGTTTAAAGGTTTTGGAACCCAAACTAACTCGACATCCTTTTTCTTATAAGGACATGAAAAAGAATAGTGACCAAGGCGCAAACAGTAATGACAACATATAGAATCAACCTCATATCTTTTTCTATGATTTTGGTCTAGGTTGTTCTTGGGTATATATGTATTTGTGCCTTTAGGTACATACATAGATTGACTCTTTGGCACTTGTGTTCTTCCCCAACTAGTCTTTTGATAAGATTTTCCTTTAGGCTTGTAACCTAGTCCTCTCCTTCCAATTTGATGGTAAGAATTATCTAAAATTTTATCAAGTGTATCATTGTTATTCAACCTACTAACTTTTTGTTGCAACTTAACAATCTCATCCATTCTTTTATTTATGTCTAACTTTGCTTGATCTAGATTAGATAACAAGGAATCTCTTTCTTTCACAATAGTATCATAATCTAGATGTGTACATAGAACAGGTTGTTTTTGAAGATCATTTACTTGAGTTTGCAAATTTAACTTTTCTAGAGAAAGAAGATTACAATTTGCTTCTACAGATTTTAGCTTAATATCATGATCTTCAATAACCTTTTTGAGATCTTCATTTTCAGATGTAAGAGCAAGAAGCTTAGCATGTAACTCATCATTTTCTTTATTAGATTTCTTTAATTTCTTCTTGCACTCAATATATTTATTGTGTGTCTCTTCAAGAGTAGCAACTAGTTCTTCTTTAGATAAATCAAAAAGGCTTACATCTTCTTCTTCTTCTTCACTTATTGTAGCAATAAGACATTCTTTATGCGTATCTTCCTTCTTTGACCTCCACGGGCAACCAAGTGTTGTGTGGCTTGTTCCTAAGCACCAACTGCAACTTGTTGAAGATTTTTCCATATTTTTCTTTTGTTTGCGGTTGTAGACACCACCACCCTTCATACTTCAAGACTCGATTAGAGCTCCTTGAAGCCTGCTCTGATACCAAATGAAAAACACTAGAGGGGGGGTGAATAGAGTTTTAAATATTTTAACAATTATTTCACTCAAACAACCACAATTGAAAATGGAAGAAGGAGACAGGTGTTTAGAGTGGTTCCAACTTTAGCAAATACTAAAGTTGTCAGTCCACTACCCGGTTGCTTACCCAACCGAGATTTTGAAAGTATTAATTTTATTACCTTCACAAGGATTTTCACAAAATACAATACTTTCTTTACACCCCTTGAACAGCCTTCACTTGAAGTAGATGCACCAACTTGAGGTAGCCTTCTTGAAGTAACTCCAAGCTCCCCCTTGAAGTAGCCTTCCTCTCTAGAAGTAACCTCCCGTTGCACCAGCCTTCTTGAAGTAGCTCAAGGTCCCCTTCTTCACCAAGAAGATCTTCAACCTCTCCAATCCACAGCCTCCAACCTAGGAGTAGTAAGGAGAGTACAAACAACAATAGAGAACAAGAAAGGAAATAGAAATTACAACTTATCCTTTTGCAGCACAAGGCTTGATTTGCCTAGATCAAGTGTGTAGATCTCCTAACCAAAGTGTATGGAAATGTAATTGCAGTGGATAGGAGATGCTAGCCTGTAGGACACAAAATTTGAGCTAAGAGGGGAAGTAGCCAATTGTCACAATGCTCAATTTCTCACAAACAGGTTGCACAAAGTCAATGTATGCTCAAAGATTGCTCAAGTGTAGAAGCAAGTGTCTTTAGGTGTCCTAAGGCATGTCCTATTTATAGGAATGTCCTACAAGTGCTTAAGGACGTTCTAGACACTTTCTAGGGGTTTCTAAGTAATTAACTAGCCGTTAGATATAAGTTAGTTGCTTTAACAACGACTAGTTAATTAATTCTGCAGTTGCTGTCAGAGACCATCTCGGTCGAGAAATGGTCGACCGAGACACCTACTCGGTCGACGTTTTGTCGACCGACAGGCTCTCTGGATCAAGTGTGTGCAACGTTTATCTCCAACTGCCAACTACCTTGTCAGCTGTGTCTAACGGCTACTTGGGTCTTTCTCGGTCGAGAAGATTGTCGACCGAGAGTGTCTCGGTCGAGGATTTTGTCGACCGAGATGGACCCTGTTTCAATGTTTCAAATGAAGATATTAAGTGTGTGTATGAGTGTGCATATGTGACACTATTGAAGGGGATGACCTATCTAAATGTGGTGTTTAGCTAGGGAAGATCTAACGCTTGATTTACATGAAGTCTAAGTACTTGTACATTATATATTTGTACAAGTTTACAATTGATTACATTTCATGACATTTACAATCATTCAAGCATATAGATTCCCTAGTGCTTTGTCATCCACCTTATTCCTACAACACTCAAGTAGCACGTTAGATTAACAAGAATGAAATGTTTGTCATTATCAAAACAAAGGGATTTACAGATGTCCATTTAGCCAACAGGGGTAGCTGAAGCGGCTGTAGAGGCGGAAGCACCAGAGGTAGAGGAAAACACAGGAATGAACTTTTGAAGAGTGGTTTCACTAATACAAACACCTTTTCTGGCGACCGGATAATGGAAGTAAGAAAATAGACATTTTGTCAGTGGCAAACTTGAAAAAATCACAGATCAAAGCCGGGTAGGGTGGGTGGATGCCTTTGGTGTTCTTGCCAGTGTCAAAGCAGGTCATGTGATGTAAGATATACCTGGACCACTTGACATCAATATTGTTTAACAAACAATACATAATGATTGCGGTGTTTTCGGCAATGTCCGTTTGATTTCTCTTTGAGTGGACATTATAGTTAATCACCAAAGCTAGTATGCGCCTCTTTAGGTCAAGAGAGGAGGAGGGAAGGGTGGACTTCTTCTTATAGGCCATGTCATGTTTCTTCAAAAATCGATGAACATCCGGCAACGTCAATTCATGGTGTTTGTAAAAACCTTTCGGGTCAAGAAGATCAAAATACTCTCCATAATCCTTACGCCATGTGTCATTTTCCTCATTTCCAGCAAAAAAGGCATTTAAAGTATCCTCAAAAAGTTGAAAACGACGACCGGCGATCATAGAAGTAAGAATTACTTGAGTATTTGGTGGTGGGATGAGCAAATCATAGTTCCAACGCAAGTTGGCGTAGAACTCATGAACAACCTTAGTGCTTGACATGGAGTTGTGAAAGCAGTCATGTTTGATCGCTAGGGTGGACAAATGGTGGGAGGCGAGAAGCCGAGAAATAGAGGCAATAATCGCTTGATACCTAGGGGAAGTATCGATCAAAGAACGAAAAGGAAAAGGGCTTCGGGGAAGAAGGTCCTTGTACCTATTTACAGCCTCAACCGGCACAAAAGAGGTATTATCAAATAGAATCAAATGATTATTAGATGAGGAAGCTGGAGCATTGCTTGGAGCATGATGTTTTCATCTATGAGAAGCCATGGAAATGAAAATGAGATGAAAAACATGCAAACAGGCAATGGTAAACCTCAAACGCCGAACAAACACCACCAATGACGCCTGGGGAGGTCAAGATCAAGGTTTCTAGGTCGATCTAGGGCTAGGAGCGGGAGGGTTAGGGAAGGGTTTGAGAGCTTAGGGCTAAGAGGTGAGGAATCGGTCATCTATTTTCTATTTGAGAGGGAAAATAGGCGGTCGATCCTAACTTTTACGTTGGCTCAGCCTGCGGATCGGTCGAGTTCTGTGTATGGAAAACTCGACCAAACGATCCACTAAAGATTTACTCTCAGCTCCTGATCGGTCGAGTTTTTGAGGGTGAAAACTTGACCGAAGATCAACCTGATCTAAAAGTCACATTCTTAGTTTCTAGCCATATACATGCCAATTAAATTCATTTTTCCATTCTATTATGTATAATTAACATACTTAGGAAAATTTAGCTCATCATTGGGCACTATTTTGCGATAAAACATGGCATTTGATAAAAACCCAGAAACAAGCAAAAACTAAGCATGTTTATAAGCAAGTTAGGCACATTTAAGCATATATAGGCAAAACAAGGTGAAGAGTGACATGAGCAAACATATAGGAAAGAGACAACTAGCTGGATCACTTGGCAATATCATCCAAAGCAACAATAAGTAGTTTAGATCGAATAACATTAAATTGATCTCTAGCTAGAGGTTTGGTAAAGATATCCGCCAATTGATTTTCCGTATCCACATGCGTGATATAAATATCCTTCTTGGCAATGTGATCACGGAGAAAGTGATGGCAAACCTCTATATGCTTGGCTCTACTATGCAATATAGGATTGTAAGAAAGATTAATTGCACTAGTATTGTCACAAAAAGATAGGAGAAGCATCAAAAAATATGTTATAGTCTTGGAGCATTTGCTTCATCCATAGGACCTGAGCACAACAACTCCCAGCTGCAATGTACTCAGCCTTAGTAGTTGATAATGCCACGGTGCTCTGTTTCTTGGAGAACCAAGACACCAAGCATGGTCCTAGGAGAAAGCAAGTGACACTTGTGCACTTTCTATTAACCAAACAGCCTGCGTAATCCGCATCACTATATGCTATAAGAGTAAAATCCCTTGATTTAGGATACCATAGTCCAAAATTTTGGGTTTTGGCTAGGTACCTCAAAATCCTCTTAACAACTATAAGATGTGATTTTCTAGGGCTAGATTGAAAGTGAATACACAAGCCAACACTAAACATAATATCAGGTCTAGAGCCAGTTAAATAAAGTAAACTTCCAATCATACCTCTATAGAGCTTCTCATCTACTTTCTCACCTTCTTCATCTTTAACAAGTTTGGCGGTGTTGGACATGGGTGTATCCATTGGCTTCATATTCTCCATCCCAAAGCATTTGAGTAGTTCATTTGTGTACTTGCCTTGATTGATGAAGTTTCCTTCTTTGGTTTGTTTGATTTGAAAGCCAAGGAAGAAGATCAACTCACCCATCATGCTCATCTCGAACTCACTCTACATAAGAGAACTAAACTCCTTGCAAAGATCAAGATCAGTTCCGCCAAAACTGATATCATCAACATAAATTTGAATAATAAGAAAATTGTTAGAAGTGTGTTTTAGAAACAAGGTAGAATCGTCTTTTCCCATGACATACCCATTATCTAAAAAAAAGTTCTTTAGTCTCTCATACCAAGCTCGATGTGTTTGTTTGAGTCTTTTTGTAACAAATAAACATGATTAGGTAGCTTGTCATTTTCAAAGCCCGGAGGTTGAGCAACAAATACTTCCTCCTCGATTGTACCATTTAAAAATGCACTTTTAACATCCATTTGATATAGCAAGAAATTTTTATGACTAGCAAAAGCAAGTAGCATTCTAATTGATTCAAGTCTAGCAACAGGAGCATAAGTTTCATCAAAGTCAATACCTTCATGTTGGTTGTAACCTTGTGCTACTAACCTTGCTTTGTTTCTTACCACTTTGCCTTGCTCATCTAGCTTGTTGCGGTAGACCCACTTGGTGCCAATGATCTTTCTATCACTTGGTCTTGGCACTAGAGTCCACACACGATTCTTCTCGAATTGCTCCAGCTCTTCTTGCATAACAAGGATCCACTCGTCATCACCAAGGGCTTCTTTAATGTTCTTTGACTCTAATTGTGAGATGAAGTTGTTGTCTGTTTGTTCTTTGTTGTATGTAGCTCGTGTCTTCACTCTCTCGAATGGATTGTCGATGATAAGTTCCTTGGGATGATTCTTTGCAAAGCGGGGAGTAGGATCCTTCTTTTATTCTTCTTCTTCTTCAAACACTTGCTTGCCTTTGTTGTCGATGTTGAGATCTTTTAAGATAAGAATTAAGTCATCTGCAACATCATTGTCCACAATATGCTTGCTAACAACATGGTTAGTTTCAATAAACCTAACATTAATAGATTCCTCAATTTTAGACAATTCAATGTTGAATACTCTATATGCCCTGCTAGTAGTGCTATAGCCTAGGAAGAAGGCCTTATAAGATTTCAGATTAAACTTGTCAAGAGAATCCTTCATTTTTAAAACAAAACAAGGACATCCGGAAACATGAAAGAAACCAATAGACGGCTTTCTACCATGCCATAGTTCATAGGGGGTTTTCTTCAAAGAAGGATGTGTAAAAACTTGATTTTGCACAAAGCATGAGGTGCTAACGGCTTCAACCCAAAACTTCTTAGGAGTGCCATACTCAAGAAGCATGGTCCTAGCCATCTCTTGTAGAGACCTGTTCTTTCTCTCTACAACCCCATTTTGTTGAGGCGTATGAGGAGAAGATAAATTGTGTGAATAACCAGAGTTTTCACAAAAATGCTCAAAATGATCATTTTCAAATTCTCCCCCATGATCACTACGGATAGAAACAATCTGGCAAGAAGCTTCGTTTTCAGCCCATTTACAAAAGCTCGAGAAAACATCAAGAGTATCATTTTTAGAAATGAGAAAGAAGGTCCAAGTATATCGAGAGAAATCATCAACAATAACAAGACAATACTTGGAACCACGAAGCGTTTGCGTTCTCATTGGTCTGAATAGATCAATATGAAGAAGTTCAAGAACTCTCTTGGTACTCATGAATCCTTTGGATTTGAAGGAGGATTTGGTTTGTTTCCCTTGTGTACAAGGTTGGCATTCCTCATCCTTTTCAAAATCCAATTTGGGAAGTCCTTTAACCAAGTCCTTTTTGCTCAATTTATTCATTTGATGCATATTTACATGACCCAAATGGCGATGCCAAATAGAAATATCATGTTTATCCACTACCAAGCATCTATTTAGTATGGGCTTAAGAGCATCAAGAACAATAACATAAAGATTACCATTTCTAGTTCCCTTATATATAACATTGTAGGAGAGGGAATCTAGAAGCAAGCATTCTAAATAAGTAAACAACACAAGATATCCATTGTCACAAAGTTGACTAACACTAATCAAATTGTGATGTAGGCCATCAACAAGCAACACATTTTTAATACACAACTCATTGCCCATATCACCCTCACCTATGACCTTACCCTTCTTGTTGTCCCCGAAGGTTACCGATCCTCCTTTCTTTTTCACAAACTTGTTGAAATGGTTGATTTCTCCAGTCATGTGCTTAGATCATCCACTATCAACAATCCATCTCTTTTTAACCTGCAAGAAAGAAGGATGTCAGAACCCAACTCAAACTTTGGGATCCGGAGTTAGCTTGGGGACCCATTTCATCTTTGGGTTGGTCCCCTTGGGCTTGTAAGGACAATAAGTAGAGTAATGGTCATCACATTTACAATGAACACAAATCATAGGGTTCTTAGAGACGGAAGTCTCTCCATGGAAGATAGGAGGTTCCACACTCTTCTTCTTACCCTTGTTATTGCTCTTTTTCTTACCTTTGGGAGCAGTCCCATCATATCCCAAACTGCTAGTACCAACATGTTTGGTAGAGTGTTCTAGGACATCATTGAGGGATTTCTTTCCCGAGGGAAACTTTTGCAAGGAAGATCTTAACTTAGCATTATCATCACTAAGGTTAATGACAGTAATAGAAAGACTAGCAAGATCATCTCTAGCATGCAATAGTTTGGCCTCTAGACAGAGGGCTTTAATATGAAAAGAATCTCTTTTAAAGCTATGCTAGCAACTTCATTACTTTGCAAAATAGGTCTAGAAGATAAGTCATTTACTTGAGCAAGTAATTTGGCATTTTCATATTTAAGCAAAACAATTTCTCTTTGATAAGTATAAACTTCATTTCTCCTAGCATCATCCATGAGTTTGAGTTCCACATTTTTAGTTTTAAGAACATCAAGCTCATCTAGGAACTTTTAGTTTTCTATCTTAAGGTCTTCAATGTTTTTAAGATATACACCATTCTCAACCTCTACTCCATTGTGTTGAAGCTCAAGGTTAAGAAATTACCCTTGCAAAGAGTCTATGCTATCAAGGAGCACTTTTTCATTTTTATCAAGGATTTCAATTTTAGCATAAAGATCATCAACTATCTTGCCTAAACTTTTCCTTTTAGATTTGCATTTAGTAAAGGATGATTGGAATTCATTTAGCATATCAATGATAGTTTCTTTGGGCAGCTCTAGCAAATTTACTTCACTTACCTTGCTTACCTCACTTACCTCACATACATCTTCACTAGTAGAGGCCATGAGAGCAAGATGGCATTCTTCATCTTTGGAGCTTGAGGAGATTGAAGAAGACTCCTCCCAAGCTGCATGGGCTGCAACTCTTGATCTTCTTTCTTTCTTGTCCTTCCTCTTGTACTTGCCTTCTCTCTTATACTCCTTATCTTTCTTGTGGCTGCTCTTGTGATGGCTCTTCTTGGCCTTGGGGCAGTCACTCTTGTAGTGGCCTTTTTGACTGCACTCATAGCACCTTGGAGTTGAAGAGGAGGGCTTGGTCTTGAAGTGTTTGCCCTTTGAGTAGTTTGCCTCATGCTCATTAGGGCCTTCATCTTCACTTGAGGAAGGGCCGGGAGACTTCAAAGCAAGTTGTTGTTGCCGCACCATTTCTTCGATTTGTGCTTTGAAGGTTGTGTCCTTTATCTTCTTTAACTCTTTTTATTCTCTCTTCTCTTCCTCTTCTTGCTTGTCAAGCCTAGGCTCATGGGCTTTAAGATTACCAACCAACTCCTCAGTTGATAGCTCACTTACCTTGTATACCTCTTCAATGGATGTCACCTTGGGCTCCCATCTCTTTGGAAGAGATCTCAAGATCTTGGAGTTGATGGTTCCTTTGTCTAACACACTCCCAAGGGCTGCCAATCCATTTATGATGACATTGAGCCTAGTGTACATATCAGTCACTCTCTCATTCTTACCCATCTTGAAGTTCTCTAGGAGACCACCAAGCATGTAGATCTTGGCTTCCTTCACTTGCTCAGTTCCTTCATAGGTGACACACAATTTGTGCCATATCTCATGTGTGGTGTCCCATGAGGAGATCTGGTTGAACTCGGATGGAGTGAGGGTGGCATAGATGATGCTCATAGCTTTGTTGTTGAGTTGAGCATTCTTCATTTCAGTTTCAGTCCATGTAGTGATGTCCCCCTTTGGATCTTCATATTTGAGGTGGACTATCTTCCACATTTCATAGCTCACACCTTGGAGGTAGAACTGCATCCTTCTCTTCCAATAGAGGAAGTTGGTGTCATCGAAGACCGGAGGTCTCATGGAGAAGATTCCTTCTAGGTTAAGCGAACCAAGTGCCAAATCGCCCATCTTCTCCTACTTGTTGAAGTAGCTTGGAGAAGACCTGCTCTGATACCACTTGTTGGATCAATGGGCTCTAGAAGGAGGGTTGAATAGAGCTTCACAAATCTCACAAGATAAATTAGACCACCAAATTATATATATTTGAAAAGCTTAAATAAGCAGCAATTTGATGTCCTAATCTAACATTCATAGCAATGATGAGAGATAGTGAAAAACAAGCACTTGGACAGGTGGTTTAGAGTAGTTCCTTGTCCTAAACTTAGGAGCAATGTCAGTCCACTACCTAGAGTGGGTTAGTCTATAGGATTTGCAATCTTGGTACTATTATATTCCAAAATAAGATTACAAGATACAACAACCACACATCCAAGGGATTAGTACCTCAAGCAAAGATCTTCAACCTATAGAAGGAGCTTACCCACTTGAACCATGGAGTCTTCAACCATCAACATGGACTTACCCACTCCTTTCTTCAAGTCTTCTACCTTCAAGGGATTACCTATCTTCCTTGAGTGTTGCCTTGCTTCTCTCCTTCACTCAAAGATCTGAAGCACCTACCTCTTTCACTTGGAGACCTAGAGAAGCTTGCCTTCTTCAATCTTGAAGAACATCACATCCTTCTCCTTCACTTGGAGAGGGATCTTCAACTTGACTTCAATAGGAATTGAGGTTGGAAGATGGAGGAGGAGAACTTTACAACAATACAGGGAGTATCTCTCTTACACAGGAACCTATCTCACTCATACTCATGAATTTGACTTGAAGGTAGAGAGAGAAAGGGGCTGAAAGGCTTAGAACACTCTCAGCTATGCTAGAACTAAGCTTGCAATGGAAGAGAAGCCTTGGAATGAACTTTGAGTGTTCTATATATAGCTGAGGGTGCTGCTTTGAGTTAGGTGAACTCTTGGGCCGAAATATAGCCATTTTCCTTTAAGAAAATGTCTCTATTTTTTATCAAATAACCCACCAACGGTCACATCACTTTTTTCTACAAAATTCGTACAGTGCAATCGTTCGAGTTTCAATAAAGGTAACTCAATCGATCAAGTAAAAGACAAAACTGATATTCAAACTGTCGGTCGAGTTTGTCCTGGGGAAACTCGACTGATCACTGAAGATCGTTTTGGTCTGGCACTTGATCGGTCGAGTTCTGTGTAAACACAACTCGACCGATGCTGTCTTCAGAAAATTGACCAAGATTGATCGGTCGAGTTTTTCCTGGGGGGAAACTCGACCGATTGACAACCTAATGTCAATTTTTGAATATGCATCTAAAGTGATCTAACATTGGTGTTTTATGTCCCAATCAATTTTCTCACCTTAGTTACAAGTCAATTCATCATTACAAGTGATTACAAATATGTTCTAAGGTCATTTACATAGATTTCCGCAAAAGCACACATGTAGCTCTTCGACTTGAACTTGAGTCAAACTAGGGTTTTGTTTTTGGGATCCTTTTCATGTACCTAATGCCTGAAATCAATCTTTAATACACATATTAGATACATATGAATGGAATGGTTAAGTCATTATCAAAATATAGGCAATATATAACCTCAGGTCAACAGTTTATGCCTAAGGATCCTGGCGAAATCCTTCCATGAAGGAGGGAGTTTCTCTATGAGGGTTGCTACTTGAACATTCTCATCAAGGTTGTAACCTTTAGCATGGATTTAGACACTAAGTTTTGGTATTTTAGGACTTGAGCCGAAATAGGTTTATCATCAACCATATTATATGTTAGCCATTCAACAAAGGTGTAACGCTCAAGACCAGTGTCTTCTAGACCAAATTTAGAGTCTAAGGCAGTCCATAGTTCAAGAGCAGTTGGGATCTTATGGTAGATGTCATACAGTTCATCAGATAAGGCTGATAAGATCCTACCATGACAAAGGTAATCAGTTTCCTTAGAAACAGGAGTGGGGACAACCAGTTCAGGAACAATGGGTTCAGGTTGATTTTCTCCAAGAAGGAGGTTTTCAGGTTGTGGTGTAGGCACCACAGGTGCAGACTCATCAGGTGGTAAGATGGTTGATACAAGTCCAAGGGATGTGAGCCAAAATTGCATTTTCTGTTGCCAATGATGGAAGTGCAAACCAGAAAAACATTCTGGATGAAGGGAGGCTACATCGCCAAGCGAAAGCATAGTTTTCGAATCCATATTACTCAAACAGGTAGTAAGATGTATATCTAATTAACAACTATTTAGGAATGAATTGGTCTGTCTATGCAATTGTTTATACAATCTAAAGCTGAGCAGTAAACAGATTAATCTGTCTTGAAAAATGTTGGAAAATAGTGGTTGTCGTAGCTCTGTAAGACAGATGTGAATTAGATATTGCAAGCAGTTAACCACCAAAATGTAGCAATAATATTAACTGTAAATTAGATTTGGAAAAACGGCGAATGTGTTTAGAAATCAAACACCAGAGCTTGAAGATGAAGGCATGTGAAACACTGTCTTCAAGACAGATTTCGCCGCTCCTAGCACGAGCATCTCCAGTGGTCTATCTCCAAGATTTAGCCACCCCAACTCTGGTACAGCCGCTCGGTGCAAGCGAGAGTGTTGTGCTGAACTCGTTCCTTAGCCCTTGGTCACAAACAGCAAAATGAATGTTGCAAAGTAGTCGTCGGCGCAAGACAGCAGTAAGGCCTGGTGGTGTTTGGGAGAATAGGCTTGTTGTGGTGGAGAAAGGAACAAAGGAGCACGAAGGTAACCTCAGTACAACAGGAAAGGAACTAGTGTATAGCAGTGAAGGAACCAGCGTACAACAGTAAAGTAACCGTAGCTTTATACTGGAGGAAAGGAACCACAATACAATACTAAAGTAACTGCGGTACAATAACAAAGGAACCGCGATATACCAGTAAGGTAACCGTTGTATATGAGGAAAGGGACTGTTGTACATCTCTTTGTATCTCACTGTTTATTTGTTGTTTGCAGATCTGTCTACTCAAATGAGATCGGACACCTCCTTATATGGAGCGCCTCTCAGCCGCCGCAGTAACTGCCCACACCTGTTGGACTTTCCCGTGTGCGTCATTAACATCGCTTTAATGGTCAGCTTTAACGGGTAGTCAAAAGAGGTTTATTAATGTGTCTTAAATGTTGTCAACCGAACTCCAAATGATGCAACATAGAAAACAAAGTGTCATTTCGGGACAAACAAAACAAAATAAAATATTCCGTAAAAAGATAAATCCACGCACGCACCGAACCGAACTGGGCCAGGTCGGGTCGGGCGGGGCGAGCGAGCGAACGAACGTGTGCACACGTGTGTGTGCATTTTTATTTTATTCAAAGAAATACACAAGACAAGACAAACAACCTTATGCCCTTGAGAGGTCCTAACCTCTATGGGACCACTAGCTCATATAAGGAGTTGTGTGGTGCCTACTGTAGGCAATATGGGATAAAACATTGGTTGTAGAAAACTGAATTCTAGAACAGGAATGCAACATTATGTAGACATAAATGACATAATTTTGATATAAATATATATATATGTACATATTATAAGCTATTTTTTTATTCATATCACAATCACTTTTCATATATGAGCCGCATGTTTAGCACATGCCCTATGACTAGTACCATAAATAAATAGAGGTGACCAGCCTACTATTGGTACCTCTTTGTCTGTCTGGTTTATGTGGTCACACCTATTATTTGTACTTATCTATTCTTCCGTCTGTCCATGTTTGATCTGGCTGTGTCATAAAAAAGTTGGATTAACGTGGCGTTGCCGCATGAAAATAGACTTTCACTTCTTTTTTAACTGTTCACACTTTTAGCACAACAATCAATGCATATGTATGCCAATCAGATGCCAATAAAACATTTTAGCAAATTGTACTACCGAAGAGATAGCAAGGCTCTTTATTTTTGGCTTATTTTCTGTTATTCTCATTCTTCCATTTGTTTCATGTTTAATTTTCTTAGCCATAATGTGGGAGCAACACACTCGGAAGGAACTAGGGGGTGGCAAACATCTGATCCATTGCGGTCAAAGCAAAGAGAATCTGTGTCGACGACCATGTCTCAATGTACTTCTCATCACACGCTTTGTTGGTGTTGTGCCTTTGTCGGTGTTTGTAATGGGATGATAGGTAAGTGGCTATTAGAAAAGTACCCATACACCGAAAATTGAAAATGTCTTTATTTATTTTATTTACATATTTAGATTTGAGGAATTACTATTGCTTTTCATTATGATTATGATGATGATGATGATTATTATTATTATTATTATTATTATTATTATTATTATTATTATTATTATACTTGTTGTTGTAGAAGTTTGTCGACCATTATTACTATTATTGTTGCTTTTTATCGTCATCTTTAGTAAAGTTGTTGTTAGTTGTCTACTATAATTCTATATGATTTTGAGATCACGAGTTGTCGAGGGACCAAACATGAGCCAACGGTAATATTTGTGACTTTGTGAAATGTATCACATGTAATTATACACATAACAATATCATATATACAAATTTTTTTACTACGCATCATTTTTGTTACTCCTTGACAATCAAAATTACAACCGCTAACATAAATAAATATTGAGTAATTAAGATGCATTAGCATAATCCTTCCTACGCTCGAGATCTCACATGCATCAAGATGATAAAAATCGATAAAATATAGAAAAACTAGCTTAAAGTTTGGTACGTGGGTTTGAAATCCTATAACTAAGATCTAATTCTATGTTATTCAATATTGAGTCATATTTGACATTTAAATATACTCAAATAGTTAAATCTAGGATGGCCTAAGAGATTGTGACTACAATGTTTTAAAAATAGTTAACTTTATATTTAATTGTCAAATTAACTCCATTTTAGTTTTTTTTTGTCGGTCAAAAACTCATGTTGCTTTTTTTCATTTTTGTTAGTTTGAATGTATAATGCTTGTTGATTCCCAATTGAGAAACAACTAAAAGAGAAACTATCTTTCCATCTTTACATCAAAGAATGCTAACTATGAGACCAAAACTGAGAAGGACCTAAGAAGGAGCCTCAAACCTACACAAGGCTTGAAGCTTCAAGGAAGACCACAAAAACAAACTCGACCATCACTACAAAGTGAGAGGGGAGCATAAAGACCAAACCACACTACCATCAAAAAACTCAAAGGCACCAACCACATTCCTCCGGGAAGGATTCCAAGCAGAAGGGGAGATAAAAGCCTTCAAAAAGTCCAGCCCCAAACATCATCTCAGCTTACCACAGAAGGGGAAGCAAGACTTCCAAAAGCATCCAAACTCGACCATCACTATAAAAGTGAGAGGGGAGCAAAAAGGAGCAAGAAGCACAACTGTCAACAACAAAGCCTAAGCCATCAACCACATCTCATCATAGAAGGAGATAAACAGACTTCAGCGAACAAGTACTCTCTCAGAACAAACTCAAAGGCAACAGGAAGCTAAGCCTTCGACAAGGATGACCTCAGTCTTCATCTCAGCTAGAAGGAAAAAGCAAGCTTCAGGTCTCAAAACCTCTCTTAGAGCAAGCTCGCAGACACTAGGAGGAAAAGCCTTGATGCGATGATTTTGAGTCGCATTTATAGACTTGTTTTATATGTGTTTTATGCATTTATTAGTCATTTCTGTGGTTAATGTTGCATAATTCATCTACTTTAGTCTATGATCATTCTCTATGTCAAATCTCCCTTATTTCAGTATTTTGAGCATAAATTATCACAAGAATATGTTTTGTTTCAGCTTATTTGGTTTCATGTTGAAATTTCACGAAAAACAAGTATCTACTGTTGTCGATACCATCGACCGGACCACAGGCAGGCAGCAGTAAGGAGTAGTAAAATCTCGATACTATCGACAGGAGAGTCGATGGTATCGAGATAACATCATGTTGCTTCAGAAAAGAGAGTCGATACTATCGACACAAATGTCGATACCATCGACTAGTGGAGCTACAGCGACGGTAAAAGGACAAAATCGACGCCTATGAATGTCGATACCATCGACCCGCGTCGATGGTATCGAGGTGGCATCAGTTGTGACGAAGAAAAGAAAAAAAGAACTGTCGATATCACGCCAGGTCGATACCATCGACCCGCGTCGATGATATCGACACCGTCAGATACAAGTTTGCTTCAGATCGATCTAAATTCGACGACTGTGATTATTTGACGACCTAACTCGGTAATTATACCTAATGACGGTGGCCAAGAGGAATCTATCACGTCATTAGCCGCTGCACACATCCCGAGAAGGTGTGGAGAGAAGAACGGAGTTCAGAAGCACGCCCCAGCCGATCTGGACGCCGAAGAAGACGATTTCCTCCACCAAAAGGCGGGAGAATGCGTATTCTACGCCAAGGAGCGCTTGGATCTTCTCCGTTCAAGGGTTTCACCACTCAATCACGTTTTTCTCCATGTTTCCCTTTTTCCACTCCACGTTTTACTCTGAGATGAACATGTGGGGCTAAACCCCTTTGTCTTTAGGACCGGGAGTAGCCCAGGAATTCATTGTATGACAATTTTATCATAGTATTTCATATTTTATCTCTTAAATCCATGGTATAATTTTGTTTTCTCAATTATATTGTTATGCTTGATCACCATAATAATAATATAATGCCCTTAATTACTTTGAAAGAAGAATTAATGGTTGAAAAGAGACAAAATTGACATTAATTGACAAATCCCTTGAACAAGGTGATGTAAGGTTAATGGTGGACATCGAGAGATCGGTTTTAATGCACCTAGTTTAGGGTATATGTTACTACGACGGTGGAACCGACCTAGACATAGGTAGTGGATTGCACCACGACAATGGGCAATTATGATTTCAGGACACTACACAGATAGAGAGATAAATATGAGTGACTATATAGAAATTCATACAATGATAAACCGTGGTGAAACCGCAATCCTAAAGATTCCCACTTGAATTGATTAAACTAAACATTTAATCGATTGATTTGTTTTGTTTTATTTTATTTTCTTTTGAGTTTACAACAACCTCCAACTTTTTAATCGGTCTAGCTGATTGCGAGTAGTTAGTAGTAGTCTCTGATAATTCATGTGTCCCTGAGTTCGACTCGGGCCTCATAAAGGCCTATATTACATTGACGCGTACACTTGCGTTTCTACGCACGTAAAAAGCGTGTCAAGTTTTTGGCGCCGTTGCCGGGGATACGGCAAGTTTTCGGCACAACGAGTGCTGCAAGCGGCCACTCTAGGCCACATTTTTATTTTTTTTATCATTTTAAAAATTCATAGTCTATTTTCTAAATTTTGTAATCGTCAAGCACGGTACTGAACTTAAATTTTCACCTTACAGGTATTGTGTATGATGCAGACGCATAGCACTGACTACATGTGAGAGGCACCATAGGTTCCATTGCTGGGACCGAAAGACGAGGAGGATTATAATCAAGACCATCTGGAGGATATAGATTCAGAATCAGAACAAGAAGAGATGGCAGAGCCATAGACAATATGGGAGAAGATCAAAGCTTCTTCTTCATCTGCTTCCAAGGGGCCGATCAAGAAGTAGGCGGTTAATATTCCGACATATAAGATTAACCCTGCATTAATCAACTTGGTGAAGTTGAATGCATTCCATGGGCTCAAGAATGAAGACCCAGTCGCGCATATAAGTCAATTTGTGGAGAATTGTGATATGATAAAAATAGACAGATTTCCACAAGATGTTCTCTACTTGAAGCTCTTCCCGAGTTCTCTAGCGGGAAATGCACGAGAGTGGTTGCACAACCTGGATGATGAATATGTGGAATCCTGGGACCACATGGTGGAGGTTTTCTTTGAAAGGTTCTTCCCATCCGAGAAGACCAATGACATGATAAGGAAGATCCACAACTTCACGCAGAAAGTAGGAGAGACCTACTCTGAGACCTGGGAAAGGTTTCAGATCATGCTTAGGAGGTGCCCGCATCACGGGCTTGACAAAGAGACACAGGTCAAGATCTTCTATTTTGCTCTCTCCGAGCATGATAGAAGTAACCTCGATTCCGCAGGCTCAGGATTCTTCTTGAACAACACAGACACGAGGTGTTGAGAAATCCTTAAGAACATGGCCAAGAAGCAATCTTGGGGCGACAGGGACGCCGTTGAGCATGTTCGAGTAGCAGGGGAGTCTAAAGCAATCAAGGAGCTGAATGAGAAGATGGACCTTCTCGCGAAGAAACTGCTTGCAAAAGAGGATACTGAATCCGAGGACGAGGCACAAGTCAAATTCATGAGGCAGC
This sequence comes from Alisma plantago-aquatica, assembly GCA_963693085.1. Lineage (NCBI taxonomy): Eukaryota > Viridiplantae > Streptophyta > Magnoliopsida > Alismatales > Alismataceae > Alisma > Alisma plantago-aquatica. The sequence continues at coordinate 1,504,080,091 of OY856410.1, read as the reverse complement.
AGCAAGGTTACAGAAATAATGATTACTCATGGAGGAAGGACAAGAAGTTCTCTTGGAAGGATCCAAACAACTTCTTGTAGGATCCAGATGCAAAACCCCAGCCATTAGCGGAGGATAAGAGCACGGAGTTACTCAATCAAGTGATAAAGCAAAATCAAGAATTAATGAATACTTTTGGCCAGCAGATAAAGCAACAAGGGGAGTTTATGAACCAGTTCGGGCAGACACTGTAGAGCCATGGGGCTCAAATGAGGACAATAGAGACGTCCATAGCGCAAATGGCAGCGGAGATAGCCAATCTAAAGAAGCCGGCGCACCAAGGTTTTCCGGGTAACACTAATATTCCAGGAGGAAACCAGCAGGCGAAGGACATCTTGCTAAGGAGTGGCAAGAAACTGTTAAACCCCAGAGCCGATGAACCAAGCAAACCCCAAGAAGAAATTGAAGGTGAGGCCACTGAGGAGCTACCCATACCGGTCACAGAACCAGTTGCAGATATAGCAGTGGATGCTACTAATGATCCTATTGCAGATGAGGAGGAGACATAGAAAAGGACACCTTATGTGCCACCACATCAAAGGGCACAGGCTATCCCGGTCCCATATCCGAACAGTGCAAAGGCAAGGAAAGTGGATGCCCAATTGAAAAAGTTTCTAGACAGTTTCAGAAAGCTTTCGGTCAACATCCCATTATTGGAAGCAATTGAGCAAATCCCTTCTTACGGTAAATTTCTGAAAGACATCATTACTAAGAAGAGAAAAATCCCAGACACGGAGGTTGTTGTGCTCAAGGAGCAGGTGAGTGTCTTCATCATGGGCACACTGCCGCCAAAGAGGCAGGATCCGGGTTGTTTCAACATCTCATGTTACATTGGGAAAGTTAAGTTTGGTGAAGCGCTATGTGACTCAGGGGCGAGCATTAACTTGATGCCCCTCTCTACATTCAAGAAGCTGGGATTAAAAGAGTCACGGCCGAGCAACATGACAATCCAGTTAGCGGACAATTCAGTGGTAAAGCCATACGGTATTTGTGAAGACGTGCTAGTAAAAGTAGATCGATTTGTATTTCCAACAGATTTTGTTGTCATGGAGATGCAAGATGAACAAGGCAATGAGCTACTACTCGGACGACCCTTCCAAGCTACAGCTGACATGATACTTGAGATGGGGAGAGGTCGTTTGACCTTAGGTATAGCCGATGATCGATTCGAGATGGTCATGCCTTCTAGCGCCACTTCACCTAAAGCCAAGGAGCAATGCCACATGGTAAAACATTTTGATCACAATATCTCACTTTGTCTAGGCAAGCCATTTTTAGACATGGCTCATGTGATGACCAAGGTGGAAAAAGGGACTTTGGCTGTGGATATCATGGAGCAGACCAAGGTGGTATCCCTTAGCAAGGCTGTAGGTTTTCCGAACGATGAGGAGGAGGAAATTCCTCCCTCTACTGAAGATGAGGCTATAGCAAATTCGGTTTTTGACGCACATCCAGAATTACCACTTGAAGCCTGCTTAGTCAATATCACACATGATTGGATGAGAAGTAAATCACTGAAGGAGTGTGCCAAGATGCTTCAGATGTTGTCGTGCTTCTATGCGAGGTACTATGAAGATTTAGGCGAACTCCCACCACCGCTTCAATCATCCTTAATCAGCCCGCCAGAATTGGAGTTGAAGTCGTTGCCACCGCACCTCAAGTACGCATTTCTAGCTGAGGAAGAAAAGTTGCATGTGATTATATCTGCTTATCTGAGTGCTGAGGAGGAGGACCAGTTGCTGATAGTGCTGAAGAACCACTGGGGAGCATTTGGGTGGTCTATTGCAGATATCAAGGGGATCTCCCCTACTTTGTGCCAGCACAAGATTCGGCTCGAGGAGGGAGCCAAGTCGGTGATTCAACCGCAACGTCGAATAAATCCGAGCATGATGGAGGTTGTTAAAAAGGAGGTCATTAAACTTCTTTCTGCAGGTATCATCTATGCTATTTCTGATTCTACATGGGTGAGTCCTACGCAGGTAGTCCCTAAAAAGGGGGGAATCAATGTTACCCAAAATCTTTTAAATGAACCTGTCACCACCCTCTTGGTAACCGGGTGGCGTGTTTGCATAGACTACCGTCGATTGAATGCCTCTACGCTAAATGATCACTTTCCTCTTCTGTTTATTGATCAAATTTTAGAGCGTTTAGCCGACCGATCACATTTTTGTTTTCAGGATGGCTATTCGGGGTACAATCAGATTTCGATTGATCCTAAGGACCAAGAGAATTCCACCTTCACTTGTCCTTATGGAACGTTTGCGTACCTCCGTATGCCTTTTGGGTTATGTAATGCACCGACGACCTTTCAGCGTTGTATGCTCGCCATTTTTTCTGATATGGTAGAACGATGTCTATATGTTTTTATGGATGATTTCTCTGTTTATGGAGCATCTTTTAGCGAGTGTCTTTACAATCTAGATAAGGTGCTACAACGTTGTGAGGACACACATTTGGTCCTCAATTGAGAGAAATGCCACATGATGGTGAGTGAAGGAATAGTGCTAGGACATAAAAGTGTCTAGCAAAGGTTTGGAGGTAGACCCGGTAAAAATTGAAGTGATTTCCAAATTTCCCCCACCAAATTCGGTAAAAGGGGTACAGAGTTTCTTAGGTCACGTCGGTTTCTATCGTCATTTTATAAAAGATTTTTCTAAAATCGCCAAACCTTTATCTGAGCTGTTAGAAAAGGATGTTGTTTTTTACTTCAATGAAAAATGTCTACATGTGTTCAACGTGCATAAGGAAAAATTTATTTCCGCACCGGTTGTGCAAACACCATATTGGACCAAGCCGTTTGAACTAATGTGTGACGCATCCGATTTCACAGTCGGGGATGTGTTGGGACAGCGGGTGGACAATAAACCCGCTGTGATTTTTTATGCATCTAAAAAGTTGAATGACGCCCAACTCAATTACACGACTACTGAGAAAGAATTGCTTGCCGTTGTTTTCGCTTTTGAAAAATTTCGGCAATATCTAGTTGGATCGAAAGTCGTGGTGTGGACGGACCACACTGCCATTAAGTATTTGATGGAGAAAAAGGATGCCAAACCTAGATTGATTAGGTGGATCTTGCTTTTATAGGAATTTGATATCGAAATCAAAGACAAGGCGGGGATTGAAAATGTGGTCGCGGACCATTTGTCTAGGTTAGAGAGGGTAGATGAAAAGGATTTACACATACCTATTACCGAGACATTTCCAGACGAACAACTTTTGAAAGTGAAATCGAAAGACCCGTGGTTTTCTTATATTGTGAACTATCTTGCCTGCAAAATCATCCCGGATGATTGGACATACCAAGAGAAGAAGAAATTTTTCCATTCTTTACGTAGGTGTGTGCCGGAGGAGGAATACAAAAGTGTTCTTAGTCATTGTCACACACTACCGACGGGCGGCCACCATGCAAGCTCTCGCACTGCAGCCAAAGTACTGGAAAGTGGCCTATACTGGCCCACCTTGTTTAGGGATGCTTATGCGTTTGTGCGTCAATGTGATTCCTGCCAAAGGGCGGGCAACATATCAAAAAGACAAGAGATGCCCCTTAATGTATTCCAGGAGGTTGAGGTATTTGACTTATGGGGTATAGATTTTATGGGACCCTTTGTGTCCTCAAATTCTAATTTGTATATCCTTTTGGTTGTTGATTATGTGTCGAAGTGGGTAGAGGCAATACCCACAAGGACTAATGATTCCGCTGTAGTGTGCAGGTTTGTCAAAGAATATATTTTCTGCGGGTTTGGTGTGCCCCGAATGATCATTAGTGATGGAGGTACACACTTCCGGAATCAAAAGTTCGCGACACTATTGAGAAAGTACGGGGTCAAACACAAAATTGGTACCCCGTACCACCCGCAAACTCAAGGACAAGTGGAGGTCTCCAATAGGGAGATTAAAAAGATATTGGAGCATACTGTGGCTTCCACAAGGAAGAATTGGAGTACCCTACTACCGGATGTGTTGTGGGCATACAAGACGACATTCAAGACACCTATAGGCACCATGCCTTTTAGGTTGGCTTATGGTCGGCCTGTCACTTACCGGTGGAATTAGAGCATAAAGCACATTGGGCGTTGAGGAAGTTAAACCTGAGTTATGATGAAGCGGGAAAGAAGAGGTTACTTGAACTAAATGAACTTGACGAGCTGCAAATGAATACATATGAAAGCTCGCAGATCTACAAGGAGCGCACAAAGTTGATTCACGATCGCCATATTCAAATGCGCATTTTCAAGAAAGGAGACTGTGTCCTTTTGTTCAACTCCAGGCTGAAGATGCATCCCGGGAAGCTGCAATCCCGATGGAGTGGACCATTCACAGTAGAGGAGGTCAAACCACATGGCGCAATCATGGTGCGTGATGGCGAGACCACGTTTTTGGTCAATGGACAAAGGTTGAAATTGTATTTTGGTGAAGATTACACGAGGAAAGTGAATGAGGTCAAACTCATTGCACTTCTGGATGCATGACGAGCTTTAAGTCATCTAGCCTAAGACGTTAAATAAGGGCGCTTGTTGGGAGGCAACCCAACCATCAGTACTTTAGTTTAATTTCTGTTACATTTGTAGTTTGATTTGTTTTGACTTGGTTTTTAGTGTAAAAAAGATACCGTGATCGTTTGTGCAATGTGCAGGACTGAAGCAGAGTCGATACCATCGACCATCACGTCGATGGTATTGACCGGGGTACAGGTTGGCGACTGCAGAAATCACACTGCGTCGATACCATCGACGGCCTCGTCGATAGTATCGACACACCAACATGTAGATCGCAAAGTCAAAGTCGATAGTATCGACATGCCAGTCGATACCATCAAGATCTCTGGAGATATTCAGAAGAAATCATCTCAGTGAAGTCGATACCATCGACAGGCCTGTCGATGGTATCGACACAGTTATAGGTAGAAGGCAGCGGCCGGGCCTCACAAGGGTGTTGCCCTAAACGGAAGTCGATACTATCGACGCGCCACGTCACCGATCCGTGAGAGGAGATCAACGACGATTGCTGCAACCAGAAAGTCAATCCGTGGGACGGGTCGATACCATCGACACCTGTTGATAGTATCGACATGTCAGCGATCTGGGCCCCGCGAATCCAGCCATCGACGACCGTCGATACCAGTGGCAGTACAGATTGTGCTACGCGTGTCGATACCATCGACCCACGTCGATGGTATCGACGGGCACGCAGCAGCACCGGCGTCAGTTATATAAGGAGGGGTTTGTCGTCATATGACGTCACACCTTCAACAAGTTCTTCCTCTACTTGTGTCGTGCATCCTCAAGAGCAATCTGAGACTGACGACGAGCATCCAGGAGCACGTTCTTCATCGAGCGGAGATTTCCTTCTCCGATCTTCACCGAGCTCTTTCTCTACTCCTCCTTCTTCCGCAACCATGGTGCATGTTGCTGGTGCATCGTCTTCACGTGCCAACCCGATGGACATCCCAGAGTTCGTGCCACCACCGACTGCATCGATTCCATGCCCACGGATTTTCCATCCATCTGCGGAGGTCAAGAAGATCTATGAGGAGATCATGAAGAGGAAAATTGAGCCAACCCGCTATGTTGACCGGGAGGTGATCCGCAACTTGGGGTTCGACGCTAATCTCGCCTACGTCTTGAAAGGGCAGGCGAGACACACGAGCAGGATGCCTGACGAGATGGAATACCATGCTGATGGCCAGCCGTTCTTCGGTGACTGGCCGACATACAAGGAGTTGGTGGCTGAATTCATGGCGTCGTTGGATGTCTGCGTCGTGCCCAATGATATCATCGCCACAGACCGCGAGTGGATCCAGGGCCGTGTGTCTTTCCGGCTATACAACAATGATTATAATCTCACCCTCAAGTAGTTCAACAACATCTACAACTGGAACCATGGGCGAAATGACTATCGGAGGCCAGATAACAAAACAGATTATGATGCTATCTTCGCCGAGCTCGTGACGGCGCCGCCGGGAAAATCTGTGAGCTACCAAAATGTGGCGGTAGCGGATTTCGAGCATCCGTTTGTGCGAGTTCTTCACCGCATGATCTGCACCACCCTATTCGGCCGTGGTGATCTGGCTCTTAGCAAATTCCAGGAGACAGACTTGTTTTTCTTGCATAAACTGCTGAAGTGCCAAGAGTGCAACTGGGGAGCATTCTTTCTACAGCGGGTGTTGGCTGTAAAGCGGAGTACGCGGAAGGCTCCAATTCACTTTGGAGGACTCATTACACAGTTGGCCTCCTACCTTGGGTTGAATTTCCAGCAGCTTACTCCTCTCTCCATCAGAAGCAAGGTTAATTTGCAGCATCTTCACCGACCCAATCTTATCTTGCTTCACAATGGTTTACCATATGCTCATTGCCATGTAAACCACGCATATCAAGAATGCTCCCTTCCCGACCCTGTCTTCCATATCGAGGGTGCTCAACATTTCTGATGGCCAATCATAGCCATTGTTGACTCCGATGAAGACGGCGGCAACGCCAGCAACAATGACGACGAGGCTGAAGAGGAAGAGGAGGCTTACACTCCTCTTCGGGCACGAGTGGCACCTAGGAAGCGTCCTCGCATGCATCCAGGTGCATCATCATCTTTGCAGCCTCCGCCACCACCACCGCCCTCGTAGCCAAGCGAGGATGTCTATTCTATGCAGGGAATGTATGCTATGCTGTAGGACATACAACAGACGCAACAACATCACACTACAGTGTATATCGGTATTCAGGATACTACGAACCGGTTACTGGACAATCAGCGGGCGATCTTCGAGAATGAGTGCCTCCTCCTTGGCAACCAACAACAGATTCATGACAGGTTGCATAGGATGGAGATGCAACAGCAGCCTTTCTATGATCACTACTGGAGCCATAACTACTTTGGGGGGTATCCACAACCTCCACCTATGTCCCAGTATGATCCGAGCTTTCAGGGGCAGTACCCATGCTGGGACCCTACAGCTCTGCAGTACCCGCCTCCGCCAGAAGAGTAAATCGGTATCTCTGTTCCAACCTTTAAGATTGTTTTTTACTATGAGGCCATAGTCGAATTCAAGCTTAGGGGGGGTAGTTGGAACAGCTCTATCTTTTATTTTCTCAGTTTTTAGTTTTATTTTGTTTGTTCTTGTCATTTATTTCTTGCAATCTTAGTTTGTCTGTAGGATCCACGTTCTATCTAGTGTAATTGTGGATGTCTTAAGTCATGTGTCATCTCATTTGCTTGTACATGGGAATTAAGGGAAAATTAAAAATTTGAGTGTTCACAAGCTTGTGTTGTTCAACTTTGAGCACATAACTTAAGAAAATGATTGGTTTTGTCAACTCTAGAATAGAATATCACAACTGTACATTCCTAATGATTCATGAAAAGTGGACGTATTTGGTTGTGTGAGCCTAAACTGACCAAATGATAATGAGACTCTAATTTGAAGTAAGAGAGAGAAACCTCTTAACTATTACACAGGTCTGTAAGGAGGGACACATAGTAATTTTCAAAGGTTCAGTCAATTCGTCTTGTGATCTTTTCACCTCATTGTTTTTCACAATCCACCATAAGAATTGGAAGTACTTTACGGTTTTAATCTTTTTGATTGCATCTCATATAGATAGGTTTTGCATTGCAACCACTTTCACATGTTTTACATGAAAATAAAAAAAAATTAGAATAGTTATACATGCACATTATCCTTAGTTGTGTGTCATTTAGCTGCATTCATAACTTCTATGCATAGAGCACATCATGTAACTTATTTCTTCTCTAAGGGTGATTAGTTGTTCCATACCTTCATAAATGCTTCAAATATTTGAGCTATGCAAAAAAAGTGAGCCCAACAAATAATTCATTGTCAATTATGGATATAAGGGCTTAAGAAAAAAAAAGTGAAAAAAAATAAAATGAAAAAAATGAAAAAGAAAAAATTATTATTGAGAAGCAAGTAGAATAAAAAGGAGAAAGGAACATAGTCTCATTCCCAGTTAAGATGAGTAAGTACATGATGTATCTCAGTTAGATATCCATCTCATTTGGAGACGGGATGCTAGTGCATGCATCATTCCACCCAATCTTAGGCATTAGGGCATGTTCATGTGCAAATGCATCATTTAGGGCATTTTCATTTTATGCATGTTGAAACCGTATAATGCTTCCATTTCTTCCATTAGCCACCCATTCCATCCACCCGTTGCTCGAATTGGTAGGCCACCGTGATTTTCTCCTCATTTGTGAATATCAGGAGAGCTACTTCCATGTAGATGGTAGTTAGGGAGAGAAACGTAGTATAGGAGATCACAAGATGCACCGAGTCTGAACCGGCGAATTTTATTATGTTAACTGCCTTATGTGATAGTGTTCATCAGTTTTGAGGTAGAAATCTTTTATGGATGATTATTGTCGCCTTAGGGTAATTATCATTCTGTGGTTAGTGAGGGTCGGAATGTGAATGTCTGATGGGGATCATATGGTAATGTTTGTTGTGATGATTTGTTCTTCAGTTGACTCTGGCAATTCTATTCTAAGGTTTAGTTGCTCGAGGGCGAGCAATGTTTAAGCTTAGGGGAGTTTGATGCGATGATTTTGAGTCGCATTTATAGACTTGTTTTATATGTATTTTATGCATTTATTAGTCATTTCTGTGGTTAATGTTGCATAATTCATCTACTTTGGTCTATGATCATTCTCTATGTCAAATCTCCCTTATTTCAGTATTTTGAGCATAAATTATCACAAGAATATGTTTTGTTTCGGCTTATTTGGTTTCATGTTGAAATTTTAGGAAAAACAAGTATCTGCTGCTGTCGATACCATCGACAGTGGTCGATACCATCGACCGGACCACAGGCAGGCATCAGCAAGGAGCAGTAAAATCTCGATACTATCGACAGGAGAGTCGATGGTATCGAGATAACATCAGGTTGCTTCTGAAAAGAGAGTCGATACTATCAACACAAATGTCGATACCATTGACTAGTGGAGCTACAACGAAGGTAAAAGGACAAAATCGACGCCTATGAATGTCGATACCATCGACCCGCGTCGATGGTATCGAGGTGGCATCAGTTGCGACGAAGAAAAGAAAAGAAGAACTGTCGATATCACACCAGGTCGATACCATCGACCCGCGTCGATGGTATCGACACCGTCAGATACAAGTTTGCTTCAGATCGATCTAAATCTGACGGCTGTGATTATTTGACGACCTAACTCGGTAATTATACCTAATGATGGCAGCCAAGAGGAATCTATCACGTCATTAGCCACTGCACACATCCCGAGAAGGTGTGGAGAGAAGAATGGAGTTCAGAAGCACGCCCCAGCCGATCCGGACGCTGAAGAAGATGATTTCCACCACCGAAAGACGGGAGAACGCGTATTCTACGCCTAGGAGCGCTTGGATCTCCTCCGTTCAGGGGTTTCACCACTCAATCACGTTTTTCTCCATGTTTCCCTTTTTCCACTCCACGTTTTCCTCTGAGATGAACATGCGGGGCTAATCCCCTTTGTCTTTAGGACCGGGAGTAGCCCGAGAATTCATTGTATGACAATTTTATCATAGTAATTCATATTTTATCTCTTAAATCCGTGGTATAATTTCGTTTTCTCAATTATATTGTTATGCTTGATCACCATAATAATAATCGAATGCCCTTAATTACTTTGAAAGAAGAATTAATGGTTGAAAAGAGACGAAATTGACATTAATTGACAAATCCCTTGAATAAGGTGATGTAAGGTTAATGGTGGACACCGAGAGATCAGTTTTAATGCACCTAGTTTAGGGTATAGGTTACTACGACGGTGGAACCGACCTAGACATAGGTAGTGAATTGCACCACGACAGTGGGCAATTATGATTTCAGGCCATACACGGATAGAGAGATAAATCTGAGTGACTATATAGAAATTCATACAATGATAACCCGTGGTGAAACCGCAATCCTAAAGATTCACACTTGAATTGATTAAACTAAACATTTAATCGATTGCTTTGTTTTGTTTTATTTTATTTTCTTTTAAGTTTACAACAACCTCCAACTTTTTAATCGGTCTAGCTGATTGCGAGTAGTTAGTAGTAGTCTCCAATAATTCACGTGTCCCTGAGTTCGACTCGGGCCTCATAAAGGCCTATATTACATTGACGCGTACACTTGCGTTTCTACGCATGTAAAAAGCGTGTCAAGCCTTCAAAAGACAGCCACAGTTATCATCACTGCTTATCTCATAAGGCGAAGCAAAATATCCAATAGCATCCAGACTCAACCATCACTATATAAGTGAGAGGGGAGCAAAATGAACAGAAGCACAACAACCATCAACAAAGCCAAAGCCATCACCACTTCTCATCTTAGAAGGAGATAAGTAGGCTTCAGAATACAAGCACTCTCTCAGAACAAAACCATAGGCAACAAGAAGAAAAGCCTTCAACAAGGACAACCTCAGCCTTCATCTCAACAATCTCAATAGAAAAGGAGAAACATTCAAAAAAACTGAAGACCAGAGCCAAACACAAATAGCATATAGTGAGAGGGGAGCATTGGACTCAACCATCATTAGGCACTAGCAACTATCCAAACGAGGGCCACAAAACCAAGAAGCAACCAAGCAAGAAAGGCAAGGAGCCAAAGCTTTCTTCAAAACACAGAACTACTGCCTAGACCAAAAAAGCAGAGCCCACAGCTAGCTTCTTGTCCATCACCAGAAAATAAGAAACATAACCACAGACATAACCAGAAGAAGCTTCAAACTAGTTCAGGCAAAGAATGCTATCCGATTCAATCATATTCCAAAGAACATCAAAACTTCTATACTTGTTCTCATGAATTCTCATGTTTCTTTCAAGCCAACAATAGTATAAGGTAGTAGGGATGATGATACCTTCTTTAATACCTTTCATCTCAATCACAGACTCCCAATTACTGGGGATGACTTTAATAAACCCTTTATTAATAGCCTTGTTCTGCATATCTAGGATATAACAACATCTAAAATTTAAATGATATGTGTCTTCATAACCATTCATATAGAGGAAGCAAATGGAAGTAACAGGGATACCTCTCCTTCTAGAGTAATCTGAGGTAGGAAGCTTATGACAAGAGATCCATTTCCAGGAAACTCTTATGACAAGAACCAAAATATTATATATACATTATGGTCCACTAAGTACATACCATGTACCTTTTCTTCTCGAGAATTACATGCAACAATTTCTCTATTAAATCTATACATAAGCAACATAAAACCTCGAGGCATTCAATGCCAAAATCTCAGATCAATCATAAAAGCACTAACTACTGACTCCAAGGACCTGAGAGTACAGAGACGACACATAGGACTCATAACTACAAGACACGACAGTTAGTATCTCCACATGAGATATCACTGATGTCCCTGATGCTGCTGTCCTTCCCCTAGTGTATGGTTCCTACCTCCTCGTCCGCGTCCACCTAAAGATGTTGGTGATCAACGGAGTGAGACCCATGTCCCAACGAGAGATATAACTCTCCGCCATAAATATTGTTATTGCAGATAAATAGAAATAAACTGAACAGAGGAATCTCTATTGAACAGCAGGATTTAACCATTATTAAGCAGAATAGAGCAATATCATATTTTAAAGCATTACAACTATAAATGATAAAGCAGTAAATCATTTATTCATTTTAATAAGGAATATGAAGAACATGTATAATATTTATCCACTTTAGGATACAATAAGCAAAGTAACAACAACCAATGATTTCCGTGATTCGTCCTTAAGCAAATATGCTACACGGCTGATTACATTTTACAATAATTCTTATGCCCTGAGGAAGTGAGCCGTACCGCTCAATTCCAACCTTCGGTTGCGAAACCCAAAGCCGGTGCCATACAAGATCAAAGGAAGAGCCGGACTCCATGATCTCATCTGTCTCGGTCAGTGTGATACCACAGGCAGGACTGCAATCTCTTGCTTAAGTGACCTCAGTCACAGGATTAGCTCCCATAGGCTACCCTTTCTCTAGCCGGCCTTGGTACAAGTCCCAGTGCTAGTAAATCTGAGCCACATGCCAATTCACCTTGCTCCCTGAGCCATGAACGCATTCATGCTCCATCACACTGAGCCATGGGCCTGTTCACCATGCTCTTAAACATATCTTGAGTCTACAACCAAAGTTGCACTCTAATCCTCCTATTTTTGGCTAGGAGAAACCTCACATATTCAACAATATACGCTCCGGATTAATTATCAGGAGAACCCGTTTCACCATCACCAACTACTGACGATGATGGATCTATGGCCAGGGCTCTACATGATAATGTTCCACTTGATTATTTAAGTACATTACCATATTTTTTTAGCATCAGTCAAGTTTTCAAACAAAAATTATTATGACAAATGCTACAAAGAAACATGTAATACTTCTATCAAGCACTTTTCAAAACTTTATAAAACATTGGGATCTCAATCCCTTATCTCATTACTGGGAATTCACATCCCTCAACAATATCATCATCATGTTTACTGGATCTGGGTATTCAAACCCTTAGTTCATCACTGAACATGGTTACCACTATCAGGTAACTATTACCTCTAGGTCATCTGACCAAGGTATTCAGGATACTTGTTACACAAGCATCTCACATAGCTCACCAGGCATTTTCAACTTCTTGTCACCTCTCACTAGGCAAAAAATAAAATAATGGCTCACAAGTCCCATTAACATCATAGCTCATACCTAGCTATGCTCATCATCTCATGATACTTGCATGGTTAGTATACTTGATAACAACCATATCAATTACATATCAACATTATGCAATACAAAGATAACATCACTATTCCCTCATTAGGGTTAGGGTTTCCCGTCCTTATCAATTAGGGTTTCACATAACATCACCCTATATTAGGGTTTTATGATTACCTCATTAATCCAAACCCTAAGTCAGTGCTTCCACATATCTTGGAGCACATAACATTATTTAAGTATTAAACCATACTTATCATTGTTCCATGTACTTAGGAGCACACATCATCATCATACCTTATTAGGTTGACTTAACCTCTTACTAAAGTACATGCAACTATGCTTATCATAGTGTATTGAATATACTACTTTCATAGGCATCAAGTGATAATCACTATAATCATACTAATCACCTAAGTACTTTAGAGATACTTCCATTGAAATCAACCTTGAGATACTTTTCAACCACTTATGGAGTTATTAGTACTTGCATGGTTTGAATCAATTGGACCTTCAAACAGTTTGAACCAATTGAACCTTCAAACAGTTTGGCCCTAAACCTTTAAATGGTTTGAGACCATTTAGACCTCAAACGGTCTTGGTCTTAGACCTTCAAACGGTCTTGAACCTTTTGCTCATCAAACGGTTTTGAAATCACTTGACTTTCAAACGGTCTTGAGGTCACTTGACCTTCAAACGGTCTTGAGTTCACTTGACCTTCAAACGGTCTTGAGGTCTCTTGACCTTCAAACGGTCTTGAGGTCACTTGACCTTCAAACGGTCTGAAGATCGATTAACCCTAAACGGTTTGAGACCATTTGATCCTCAAACGGTTTGAGACCGTTTAGTCCTCAAACAGTTTGAATATTGATTAACCCTAAACGGATTGAGACCGTTTAATCCTCAATCGGTTTGAATATTGATTAACCCTAAACGGTTTGAGACCGTTTGATCCTCAAACAGTTTGAGACCGTTTAGTCCTCAAACGGTTTGAGACCGTTTGGTCAATTCATAGTTGAAACCGTTTAAACCTAAATTAGGGTTTTGACATCGATTGCTCTAGGGTTTTGAAATCAACTGAGTTCTAAACGTTTTGAAATTGTTTGGCCATCCAAGATTGAGACCATGTGAATTAGATTACGTTGAAGCCATTAGATCTTTGCACATTCTTGAAACCGTTTAGCCTCTAACAGTTTGAAACCGTTTGGTCACCAAACAGTTTGAAACCGTTTGGTCTCTAACGGTTTGAAACCGTTTGACCAAAAAAATTTGAAAATGTTTTCTTTTGATATTCTTGAGGTGTGTGCTAAGATGATGTCATCATCATCAAGCTTCAGACCTTCGAATTCTATTGTCATATATATGATGAATTCATCAATTATTCAAGAAGAAAATAAAAGATCAACATATGATGAGAAATTGAAATCAATAATAACATTAATGGGTTCAAGTTATATAACCCGCCTTCAAAGTAGCTTCAAAGCTTCAAGCTTCTCATCTCTAATGGTGAAAGAAGCTCCTTCAACTATCCAAGGTTCGTTTCCAACTCTTTGGAAGCAAAAGATAGCCAATGTTAAGGATTGGATGGAAGAGAGAAGAAAATGAGTGTTGAAATCCGAATTCAACCATCAATCCAGGGTTGAAGATGATCATGGAGCTTACCTTCAGCTTGGGGAACATTTTCCTCCTACTCCTAAGCTCCTTGTTCGTCAGCCAAAGCAAGGAAAGAAAGTGGTTTGCAAAAATAGTCTTTCAAGTAAGGAGAAAATCGAGTACATATAATTGATTTTCTAAGAGAGAGAAAGTAGAAGAAAATTCATCCACTTTCTTGCCACATGCCCCCTCCACTTCCTTGCCTTCGAAGCCATCTTCCTTGCCCTCAATATCCTCTCAATTGTCCTTGAATTAAAAGCAACCACTTAAGCACCTTAATCATTATAATAATATTATCCATTTTTAGTGGACATTACTTTTTAATTAACAAACGTGAGTGGATTTCTTCACCTACTTAGGATATTTCGGTGCCACTCAAGGCATTTGGACATCCTCCCGCTATAGGATTTCAACCACAACCTTTTTAGTTGATGGGCACTTCAATTAATATATTTATTTTTGCTACAAAATAAATTAGAGTTTCAATTATGCTTAAATCTTGATTATTTTATTATCAAGATTATCTCTCCTCAAAAGTAGTTCAAACAAGACGCCCCATTCTTTTTATTTTCTCTAAATGATACCAAGAAACAGTAGGGACATTATTGAAGTTGTATTTTACATATTCAACCCTTGATTTTGGGTAATTTGCAAACTACACCAAAACTAGCATTCAATACACAAGCATTACTCAAACAAGCTCCTCCTTGGAACTTAGGTTTCCACAAGCCATAACTCATCATCATTCTCATTCTTATGATGATATAACACTTGAGGAACATTTATCATGTAACATTTGCAAGGTAACCCCTTAAATTGGGTAAATTGCACTTTAGTCCAAAATAGGTAAAATATTGTTTCAACATTATTCAAATAGGACCAAAATTGAAACATAAGCTCCCCTTTAGTCTTAATTACTTTTCAAAAGATAAAGACAAGAATCTAAATGACTTACTTAAGCAAACCTTCTAGGGTTAAGGCATAACCCAGGTTAGGGATGTTACAGTTCATGCTACACTTTCTACTCCAGATCCAACTAAAATTATTATCTTTACTCTTCTTGATTCTAACAGAATCCCAGACATCTTTAAAGTTAGCTTTCTCGAGACCTTTAAGAGAGATATCATCCTCCTTCTCTTTGTAAACATGCACAAACTTAAGAACTTCTAACATCTTTGAAAAAAAATCTAGAATTCTTAATCTTCCATTCACCACTATCTATAATAAAGCTCAAGCGTGCATTTCTTGGGATCCCAGCAGTGATAGACATGCTTTTGTCCACAATATCATGAAGAAACTTACCATTGACCCAAGGATCGCCCCAAATATCAATGTTGCATCCAGTACCAATTTTGAGATCAATCATATCAAGGAGCCTACTCCTGCAACGAATGATGTTATTGAACATCCAAGAGAAGTTGGAAGAACACTGAATGCACCAGAAAGTATCTTTTTTTAAATACTTTTCATTAATCCACTTGACCCAAAGAGAATCTTTTTTTCTTGCAACATCCCAGACATTAACAATAAGACAGGCTTCAACCACCTCTTTGCTTTTTCTAATGCCCAAACCACCTTCATCTTTAGTTAAAATTAGATTTTAATTTAATATAGTATTTAATTATCTTATTTCTTTAGTATAGTTTAATGGAAATGACATATTTAATTAAGGTATTTGTGATGATGAATGCAAAAAAAAGGGTAAACTTCCTCGAGGCCAATATATAGGAAAGAAAAATAGATAAAAAAACACAATAAAAATTATTCATAGATTTTAAATAAATTTGCTTAAGTTCAAATGAATAATTTCTAATTTATGATATAACATAATTGTATAGGTATGAAGTAAATATCATGTTAAGCTTAGTTTAATTAATTTTTCAATCTACTTTTACTTCATGGGACTCACATTCATGTTTCTTATTAGGGGTTTATTTTAAAATAAGTAATTTAACTCTATGGCATTTTCTACACATTCATGCTTGAAAATTTTAATATACTCCATGATATTTAGAACAATATGTTCAAGGATATTATATTATATTATAACTAAATTGACGAAATTGTTGGTTTATTTTAGCTTTGATTGTTGAGGAATATTGCATGTTTCTGAGTGTTATCGATTTTTAAAACTTCAATTGTTGGTCAATTTTATGATTGATAATTTTGCATAAATCTAGATCTAACTCAACTAACAACATAGTTTTTGGTTTAAAACCTAAAAATATGACTTAATATTATATATATATATATATATATATATATATATATATATATACACACACACACACACACACACACACACACACACACGTATTGTTAATCAAATGACACATTTTTACGACGAATGATGAAGTGAACTTAATCTTAAGCTATTTTTTTTTTCTATTTGACTTTTTACAATCATATTTATGTTTCATTATACATTCCATTTATTAAAAAGCAATTTAACTTGATAGTTTCAAAAAATAAAAGTAAAAAAACAAATGTATAATCAAATAATATAATATGATTAGAAGTATTTAAAATAATTAAATATGTAAAAATATTAAGTATAATTTAGACTCAACAATTGAGATTGTTTATTTATTTTCTTTCTAATATTGATTAAAATGTAATACACGTGCTAAGCACGTGCATTCTGCTAGTTTTTATAAAAAAAGGAAAACCCCGTCGCCACTCGTATGACTAAAGCTTGTAGAAACAAGGTTTTAGTGCTTGTATAAAATTAATTCTGCACCACTTCTATTCCGACTAAGATTGGTTAATTAGAACCCTAACTCATAATGGTCAATCTGAGTTGAAGCCGCCAAACGTTGCGCTGCTCTATATCTGCCGCCTCTTCATAAAAAACTGAAGGTCCGGACTCACCTGTTACTTTCGCAGTTGCTTATCCCGACGTTCTAATTGAACCATCGAGCCCCTTCTTGGCTCTCGCCGTTCTTCTTTCCTATCGCCTTCTCAAGTAATTCCGGTGCTCGATTTTGCCCAATCTTCCCCCAGTTTCTTCCAGGTCTGTCTCTTTCCTGATTTTATTTGAGTAGATGGAAGGTGCGTCTGCGTCTCCTTCGGCGGCGGCACCGCCAACCCAATCGCTAAACCCTACCTGGAACCACTACCCGTACTCCGAGAACGGACCGGAGCCCCAGGCTATCACTTACCCTCCTCCCCCGTTCCAGGCCCCGTATCCCCAGGATCCGCCGCCGCCGCCGCCACCAGAGGACGCCCTAGACTACCAGACGGCCCCTCCTGGCCAGTATCAGGATTACTATCACGAAACTGGAGCTGACCAGGGCGCTGGATATGGGCTGCACGCCGGGCTAGGGCACCAAGTTAATGGATCCGCGATTTCTGAAGGCGGGGGACACCCGCACCAGACTATCCCAGGCGAGTCGACTCCGGCGGGCGGAGCTAGCGCCGTGGATGGCGTTCCGAGGATGGAAAGGCCACTGGTCTCCGATCACAGCGTACCTAGGACCCAGAGTGGAAACGAGAGGGATGGTTCTGGAGGAGAGGAGGAGACCAGTAGCCGCAGGAGGCGTCGCAGCAGGTGGGATCCGCCGGCGGATGGGGACCAGAATGGGGACGGATCTGGGACTGGGGGCAGAAAGCGAAAGTCTAGATGGGCAGAGGAACCCGCCATGCCTGCGGTGCAGCTCCCCGATTTTATGAAGGATTTCACCGTTGGACTCGATCCTGAAGTTCAAGCGCTCAACATCCGGTTGCTAGAGATTAGCCGCATGCTTCAATCGGGTCTTCCTTTGGATGATCGGCCAGAAGGCGCTCGCTCACCGTCACCCGAACCTATATATGACAACATGGGTATTAGAATAAACACCAGAGAGTACCGCGCAAGAGAAAGATTGACAAAAGAGCGGCAGGAGATCATATCACAACTCATCAAGAAGAATCCAGCATTTAGGCCCCCAGCAGACTATCGCCCTCCCAAGCTCCAGAAAAAGCTTTACATCCCCATGAAGGAGTATCCAGGTTATAATTTTATTGGGCTTATTATAGGGCCAAGGGGAAACACACAGAAGAGAATGGAGAAGGAGACTGGTGCCAAGATCGTTATCAGAGGCAAAGGATCTGTTAAAGAGGGAAGGCTGCAGCAGAAGCGTGACTTGAAGCCAGATCCTTCTGAAAACGAGGATCTGCATGTTTTAGTGGAGGCAGACACTCAGGATGCTTTAGATGCAGCCGCTGGCATGGTGGAGAAGCTTCTGACCCCTGTTGATGAAGTACTTAATGAACACAAGAGGCAGCAACTTCGAGAACTTGCTGCACTAAATGGTACAATTAAGGACGAAGAATTCTGCCGTCTTTGTGGGGAGCCTGGTCACCGTCAATATGCTTGCCCTGCTCGTACTTCGACCTTCAAGAGCGACGTGCTGTGTAAAATCTGCGGTGATGGCGGGCATCCGACAATAGACTGCCCTATGAAAGGAAGTGGTAAGAAAATGGATGAGGAGTATCAAAATTTCTTGGCAGAGTTAGGCGGAAGCGTCCCAGATTCACTGACTAAACCTGGTTCAACGCTAGCCCTTACTGGAAGTTCGTCAGGAAGTGCCCTCCCCTGGGCGTCTGGTAGCACTACATTGGGAGGGCTCCCAAATCCTTTAAAGAAGGAATACGACGAAACGAATTTGTATATTGGTTACCTGCCCCCTACACTGGATGATGATGGTTTGATAAGACTATTCTCACCGTTTGGTGATATTGTGATGGCCAAAGTTATTAAAGATAGAATTACTGGGCTGAGTAAAGGCTACGGTTTTGTGAAGTATTCTGATGTTTCCATGGCTAATCAGGCCATTTCTAGTATGCATGGCTATCATTTGGAAGGACGCGTCATAGCAGTCCGAGTAGCTGGAAAACCACCTCAGCCCGCCGTGCCCCCTGGTCCTCCAGCCCCTCCTGCACCCCCAGCTCCGACATACTCTTCAACAGATGCATCGGCAGGAGGATATCCATCTCAGCAGTACACTGCTGGTGGCCCTCTAGCTCCACCTCCACCACCCGGTGGCTATATGGCTGCTCCAGTTCCTTGGGGTCCTCCTCCACCCTATGCTTCTTATCCCCCACCACCTCCTGGTTCTAGTATGTATACACCCGTACCAAGTCAGCATATGCCTCCTTATAATATGCAGTACCCACCTGGCCAGCAGCCCATTGCTCCTCCTGGGGCTGCTCCTCCGAGTCAAAATGTTTCTTCCACTGATGCTACACAAAATTTGCCACCGGGTGTCTCATCTCAGAGCTCTATGGCAGTGCCGCCTCCTCCACCGGGTGGCATGTACTCAAATGTTCCACCACCATATCCACCTTCCTCTTACAGTTATCCTTCCTACTATCCTCCAATGCCAGGCCCCCCTCCACCTGTAGATTCGTCTCAGACTGTACCTTGGGCTCAAAGTTCAGCTCCACCTCCTCCCCCTCCAGTGGAAAATTCTCAGGCTGTACCGTGGGCTCAGGGTTCAGCTCCACCTCCACCTCCTATGGAGTCTTCTCAGGCTGTACCATGGGCTCAAAGTTCTACTCCACCCCCACCTCCTGCAGAACAACCTGCAACCTATGCTGCTGATACAGAATACGAAAAATTCATGGCAGAAATGAAGTGATGTACAATGCTTTCTAAATTCTGAGGTATGGATTGGCTTTGTTAAGTTGATATGCATTATTGTTGTTAAGTAGGCAGCGCATATTCCTTTTAAATTTTGATTGTGGAGTGGAAAATGACTTTAGGAAAAAAGAAGGGGAAGATGAGTAGCACACCGTCTTCTTTTAATCACTTCGGATTAGTTTTCAGTTCATAAACTTCTCCAATTCTCTGTCCACTACTATTCCTGTTGTGATGTAAGCGGCATCACAATCAAAATTTTGTCGTAAAGATGAGTTTGTATCTTATATTTGTTGATGCGTTTGTCTTCATTCTAAATATAATCTTTTATGTTTTTTTCTTCATCTTTGTGTTATATTATTGATATTGATTATTAACGATGATTGGGTTTTTGGCAGGACTATTGAAGATTTCGACTTGATTAATAACCTGTTGCTATGCCTTGAAGTAGTTGCAAGTTTGGGTGATAACTAACCTTGCTCACTTGCTATGCTGTTATGATAGTTGCAGACTGCATATAGTTGGGATCTCTGGGCGTTCAGATTCATGTGGCTTACTACTTCAAAGATAAATCATGCAACCTTTGTTGAGTTCATATGGTCCTGGAAATTATAAGATTTTGCTGATAGCTTATTTGTTCTCTTATGCTGAACTTGTTGTTTGAGCTTCTAACTCATGTTTTTAATGAGACGTGTTTGTGTTATCTTGCATGGCTGCTCCTGCGACAGAGTTTATCGCTTGTGCTATTTCAATGGTAACAATTTTATTATGCTTATCGTCTGATTTGATCTTAGGGGCTTTGATTAATCCAGGTTATCTTTTGAAAGGAGTTGAGTATTCGGTGACATGCAAAGGTGATATAGTATTGGGTCACTATTTCAGAACAATGGTTTGTTCCAGTTTTGCTCGTCCTCTAACATGTATTTGCAAGTTGTATCTTCCAGGTTGGACGGAATACCATCTCAAATGGGAGCTTCTATTTGTTTAGTGTTGTCTGAACTTTTGGTGTTGATCAACAATCATTTTATCCTTATTTATCAATTTCATCCACTTTCCGAAAAAAAATTAATCTGATTTCCAGACACATCTCTCAAACAATATAAATTTAGGGTATTGTCGGCTTTGTTTGGAGGTTTTTCTTGTGCATGTTTTATGGTGTCATTCCTGTTATGCTCTAGCTTTATGACGATAATCCTACCCACTCATGTGTATCACTATGTGTCCTCATTTCTACTCGTTCTGAGTCAACATTGCTTTCCTAAATTTCAAGACTTCGGCTCTTAAATTCATTTTCTGAAAGCAGGACGTTAAGGTCAACAGCTACAGTATTTGTCAATTTTTAATGCTTGCCTTTCTCGTTGAATTCCGGATTGTGCTGCTTTTCTACCTAACTAGATCTCTTTATGAAGTTTCTTGCCAAGAAAAATTGTTTAGCATTTTATAATCATTCAACTTAGCTAGACCATCAATTTCTTTTTAGATTCTTTTCTTCTTTGTCCACCCCACCACACCCCACAGCCCCAACCAGCATCTACCTTCCTGAAAAATGACCATCATGTCTCCCCTGTTTTTTCTCACTCATTCACAGAAAAACCTGCCATCTTAACCGGACTGTACCCTGGCGAAGGCAGGATACTTTAGTTATTGTAATGCAATTTCCTCCTATTGGTAATAATACCAAACTACTGCACATGTCAGCATTTGCTGTGCATCTCTTATTGACATTCTCCGATGCATATAACTTGCAAATTAGATACTGGGCAATTTAGCTGCCAGTCTTCAGAAACAAAAGCATATTATGATAATAGAATTGAACCCCTTTTTTTTAGGATGGTGAGTTATTTGTGTATAGTTATCTAAAAATAAGATACTGAGCGTTATAGCTGCTTACTTTCTTAGTCTTCACTTACAAAAGCAAGTATTTTGAAATTATATTTGGACCTTTTTTTCATGTTGTTGTGCAACTTCTTATTCTTTTACACTAACCATGGTCTTACTTTGCTTAATGATGATTGTTCTGAGTACACCTTATGCCCAGTTTATATGGCATGTAGTGGTGTAGGTAAAGGCACCGACACAATGAGTCTGAAATGCACTTCCTCTCCCCCTCCATATAATTGACGCTTCATCCCTCAAACCTTGTTGCAAGATAATAAATTCATGCTGTTCCTGCATTTACAACCACTAGTTGAATCGTTGATATTTTATAGTAAAAACTTCATCAGGACTTCAACCTGTTTATCTTGTTTTTAGTTGCAGAAAAAAAAACATGTTGTCCATTTTGAATTTCGTCAGATAGCTGCTGCATCACAAAGACGGAAGATATAAAGTGGTTACATTGCCTCATTTAAATAAATAAAAAGATGGATTTGTGGGAATACAAGGATCACTGTGATCTTTGACCATGGGAGAAGTAGAAATCGATGTTACACTTTGGGTCATGATAGGTATCTTCAATGTGTCGTTTACTCATGCAATAGATAGTATCAGTGACAGTTTAGATGGAAGGAGATTGAACGGCAGAAGTATTAGGTTGAAAGTTACAAAGGAGACCTAGTAAACTTGGATTTTGGTTTCTTTACAATTCAACAATAATATGTCACGAACAGATCTGGTTTCAAGATATGAGGCTTGGATAATGATGATTTTGTGGGCCCTCTCCATCTTTATTAGTAGCTATAACCGTTTCAATCATTACCTCATGGCATGGTTCTTATTTAGGTTGAGGATAGCCTTATTTTACAATTTTTTTGGCTGAACATGCTTTCTTCCCACTTCATGAGACCCACATTTCTTTAACTCTTCAAATCAAGTTGGTTAGTATATCTTCTGTAGGACATGTCTATCTGTATCATCATCATCCGGTCAGATTCCCAAGTCCCAACTGTGTTTGGGTTTGTTACGTGGGTCCTTCTCCACTCAGTTACGGTATGGACAAGCTCGTTGTATATGATGTGCATTACTATAATATACAAACTCAAGTAACAAGACCAGAAGGCGAAACTTCAAACAGGACAACATCAAAGCATTGCTCTACTCATTGTAAGCAGTAGCATTACAAACTAGCCATTCACATGATAAATAGATTACCAACTTAGGCAAAAAACTGCCTATCGTATCAACTCCGATGGTTAGCAATGTTGAACCTCCCCCAACTTCCATCTTTTTTTGTATTAGACCCAACTTAGGCTGAGAGTTAGACTAAGTAGGTCTAGTATCTGTCAAGATCTTCAATGAATTGGCTACTATCAAGCTTGAGATTTTGCGTACAAGCTATTTTTATGATAGAAAAGGAATTCTTGTGTTACAACTCTCTTAGGAATGTGGTTGCTATCATTAGCTAGTGAAAAGGCATCATTTTGATGTAAAAATGATCATATTGCTTACTGTATCCAATGTGTTCACTACTACTTCAGGATGCTTGCAGTGAAGTGTTATCTTCTAACTTTCTGACTTGGCAATATGGCTCTGACTCGAGTCTATATGCCGTGTCTAGACCTAAATGAGAATTACATGGAATGCGAGTTATGGATGAAGAATCCTTTGGCCCCTGTTTGGTTCAGGATCCAGATTCTGTAGTCGGGGTTGGGTTAGTCATGGTTTAGTCAAAATATCTAGATAAGTCTGATTCAGATCTCGTCCGATTTCGTTTGGCAACCTAATTGGCACCTTGATTGGTCTGGTCTCGTTTTTAGTGTAGCATGTAAAACAAAATAGCATATAAGACAGAGCTAAATCCGGACTGAGATTTCTGCTAAAAGCAGGGTTGAGTTGGTCTGAACCTCAAGGCTATGGAATCCTAAAACGGGGCTGTTATATCAATGTCATCAAACACCCTACTTGTTCAACTTGGACCAGATTAATGTCAGGTGACAGAGACAAGCACCAATCCAGATTGCATCCCGCCCCAAATGGGGGCTTGAGGGTTGAATCCATGGTGCATGACTTTGACTTCTTGTGGACTTTGTATAGTGTGGAAGTGGAAGTTTTTGGAAACTTCGGGGGGGTTGCATCCCGCCCCAAATAGGAGCTTGAGGGTTGAATCCATGGTGCATGACTTCGACTTCGTATGGACTTTGTATGGTGTGGAAGTGGAAGTGGAAGTTTCTGGAAGTTCAAACGTGCACACTTCGAAACTTTGATGCCATTTTGAAAACAAAATGAAGCAAATACAAAGAGAAGTTTTATTGAAAACTACTACTTATGTTGTGCAACTCTTACCTTAAACATCTTAATAATGAACAAAAATCATGGCTTCACAACACAAACAAGATTCACATGTCATAAAGTGGAGAATAGAAATGTAGATCCAAGCACATGGAGTGCCTCCTCCAAGCTCCAACACTCAAAAGAGTCAATACATCTAAGTTCCCACAGACGCCACTATTCAATTTCACAAAGGAGTTAAGTGGGAGGCCATTTCAAGAACCCCCCTTGCTTAAGTAAAACTCCAGCAAGACACTTAAGTGGGTTGACTGGGGATTGTCTAAATGGTAACCTGTTATCGCCAACATCGGGGATTAATTGACAACATCGACAACCTTATGATGAAAAAGAACTAGACCAAACCAACATTGCCAATGTTTAGGAAAAGATCTGCCCGACATTGTTACCAAGTCAACTTATCAAGGCTTTGACTTCACACCCGTCGAAGTCGACAACATCTGCAAAAAATCACTCAATATCACCAATTTTTAGATCCATGCCTGTATCTCCTTAGATGGTAGGAGAAAGAAGTCGCAAATGCTACCAACCTGGTGTGGATAGTGTGCATATTGTACCAAAGTTAGCATTTGAGTTTTTTGTCCAGACAAAAAATGGGCTGGAGAGCATCCAAAATTTTGGACATGGTTGGTCAGTGTCATGTTTGAAGAAACATTAGGTGCCTATTTTCTGGTCTCGTCATATATATGTTGTCCACTAGGCATTGCCGCACATGTTACGTAGGTGTATATATGAGATCAACACAGATGTTACCTTGTCAACATCATGGATAATTTATATGGTTGTTGGCAGTTTAATGTCTCTTAAGTGCATTAAGGATTGCATAGTGCATGGCCGATTGCATTATTTGTTATGGAGGGCCTTATTGCATCATAGATATTATCTTGATGGCTGGTAATGGTCTCACAGTGATGGATGTTTTTTACAGGGATGTTTAGGTAATTTCTATCTTGTTACGCTTTCTAGCATATCTACGTCTTTGGGCTAGGATTCGGTCTTCTTTTGGAATGATGGTGTCGTGATTCTTCCCTTTCATATATGTTTCCTGAGTTTTGGAGTTATCCTCTTCTTAAGGAAGCTAGTGTGCTACTTGTCGATGGTATGTTTTATCAGCCCTTCTACTGATAAATAGTAGTCTATCTCGTAGAGTTCCTGTTCCTTGGGTTCATTTATTTAGAAGATACAGCTTTACAGCCAATATTTATCCCTTTTTCCTTTTGAAGATCCATACATAATGAACTGACTAAGCTGTGTTTGATTCGATGTTTTGTCAAGAATGGAAGCTCCCTATGTGTTTTCTGTGGTACTGTTTCTGAGAATGTTAGCATATTTTGTTCATGATAATGCGTTTTTGCCAAACCTTCTTTAGCTTCACGAGGCATCCAAGAGGCTTCTTTTCGCCGTCATCATCCCCTTCATGGGAAGAATAATAACTGATCCTCGTGTTGCTGGTATTTTATGGCAGATTTGAAAGAGGAACTCTAGATTCTTTCATATATTCCGTCTTTTCTATACAAGTATATGTAGAAATGCTACCTGTAACTTATCTACTGGGTTGAAAGTTCCTCTCGGTGAAGGAGGCTGCTAGTGGCATTTGATGGTATGGAAGGGAATGAATTCTGGAGTCTTCAATCATTCATTTCTTCTAGACAAGTTATGTGCTAATTCTGCTACTGCTAACATGTTTTACTGGGTTGAAAGGTTTCTACTAAGGAGGCTGCAAGAGGTGTTAGATACTACAGTGAATTGTATGCTTCGTTGTATATTGCCAACTATTTGTAAACTCTTTCTATTCCTTATGAAATGAAACCTGACTCCCTTTCCAAAAAAGTGTCTAGATGCATGCCTACGTTTTTGGTGTTCTACATGCATAAATTAGAGCTCAATCCAAATAGAGCCTTACCCCCACCCCACCCTCATTTTCTAATTCAATACAAATCACTCTTCAAGAAGATACACATTAAGTCATATGTCATACCCCAGACTCTGTACCTGAATATGATCTGAATGATACATAGATGTAACCCATGTATCTGTTGGTCTCCAATTTGTTTGCATCTCGGCATCAACTTTAGCAGCATTTGGGATGTGTTCATGTAAAAGACGCATCTAGGATGTTCGCATGGCTTGTTTAGCAGAGATCATATTGGCTCTAGCCATAGTTGTCTAGAGCAGGAACCTATTCAAATCACCTAGGCGGCTAGGCGCCACCAACTAGCGTGGCAGGCATTCTATTGTTTTTCTATTATTTGAATTGTTTTAGATTTTTTTTACAACATGTTGGATAGGTCTGTGTATTTTGTCGATTTCTTAAATTTAATCGATCCTAGTTTTACCTAGATTGAGTCTCAAATTTAATATAACTTGGATCATTCTACTCTCGTTTGACCTAAATTAGACTGACTTAACCAAATCAAACCTAATCTGACCTGGATTGAACATAGTCAAATGTTTTTAGCTCTTAACTCACCTTACATGACCCGTTTGACAAAATTTAAACTTGATTTGGATCTAATTTCGTGCTAAAATGATCAATATTGCACCTAAACGGCCCTGGGTGCCCACCCATTGCATTGGGGCTTAGGCACGCCCAGAGTTGGACAGCACCTGCAAAGCTAATCCCGCCTAGGCGAGGGCCTTGATAACAATGGGTCTAGCGGATTTTCTTCCATACCTTACCTTGTATGTTCTGTTTAGACTTGACAGTATCAAAATCGTTCCAGTGCCTCCCTATGGTTATATACTTATATGTATGCCATGTTTTGTTTAATACTTGAGCTTTAGATATGAGCTCAGGTTAAAAAGAGAGATTACATATCTGATGTTATGGGAGTGAGTGTTGTATTTTGTGTTGTTGGCTCTGAGCTTAACTCTTTTTGTTGTCATCTCGACGGACTTCTTGTACCCCCTACTCACAAATACCAATCCCGTGTTTATCATTTTCTTACCCCACTTTGTGTTGCAAGTTCTGTTCCGTATTCTCTTGCAACGTGCCATAAAACCTGGTGTATCTTCTTATTATTTGTGACACCCATTTTATCTCGATTGTGCCACATGATCCTGCTGCCCATTAACCCTATTAACACTTCACTAGGCAATCTCCGAGTTATGCAAAGATATTGTATACCAGGTGCACCAGGATGGTACAATATTTTAAAATCTTTGATCGTAACTTTGTTGTAACGTTGGTACTAATTTTCATTTCAGGTAACAACAACTTAAAATGCGTAACACTACTGTCAGTGATAATAACTGGTTAGCTGTAAAACTTTATAAATTATAAGTTCTAATATATGTGAACTAAAGCAAAACGGATCTAACATCTTGATTTATATTGGTGATATCAATCAATCAAGTTAACCTCTGTTATACAATAATTTTAAGTTAATAATTCAATTTTATTAACTGGGCCATACATGAGGCTATGACTTAAAGAGTATTTGATACTCAAAATATTTCAAATAATGATAAGCTTGATGAAGTACACTAAAGCAAAACGGATCTAACATCTTGATTTATATTGATGATATCAATCAATCAGGTTAGCCTTTGTTACACAATAATTTTGAGTTAATAATTCGATTTTATTAACTAGGCCATACTTGAGGTTAAGCAAGATATGTATATTTTCAAGTGCTATGTAAATATCAAAACCAATTAAACACAAAATTACATGTTTTGAAATATTAAACAATCACCAAGCTTGTACTGTGTGTTTTAGTGTTCACTGTTTATATCAGTTGAACGAACTGGAAGTTTTAATACAACATGAACAGCTGTAGAGCATTAAAACTCTAATTTGAAGGTAAGGTTACTTTTTACTGATTAGGGGTTTGTGCAAAGCCTTGGGTAGATACGAAACACCGATAATCCTGACTTACTGGGTTCTATAACCCAGAAGAGTTCAAATGTATCACTAGATTTCGTGACAGCCAAGGGTGTTATTAGATCTTGAAACCCTAGATCAGGGGTGAAGTGATGTTGTAAGAGACCCTAAAACCTTAGAGGGTGATCTTAGGTCATATTTTAAGAATCCAGTTCCGTATATCTAGGAGTAGTTGATGTAATAACATTTTTTTGTTTATGACACTAGTGTTCTAAATATCAGAAGTGAGAACATCCAACTGCATATGCACCATTGTGCAAGTACTGCTTGACTAAAACCAATAAATAATGTTTTTGGTAGGAGTAAAACAAGCGTCTACTTTTGTGGTGATAAAATATAAACGATTGTGTTGTAATATTATAAAAAATTTTAAGCTATTGAATGAAAAAGAGCAGAGTTTCCCGGCAAGAATTTGGTTGAAGAACCCCCCGTCATCTTTACCATTGAATGCTTAGTTTCAGCTACTGAACAAATACATTAATTGATTTTTGCTATGATGTTTCAATTCTGGACCTTCTTTTGTATTTGAGAAATTCTTGGAGCTTAATTTTTATCGACCCTGCTGAGCAATATTAATGTGTGTCCATGCTTGGTAATCTTTTTCCACTAATTGTATTCCTATTCTTCCAATACCGACTCATTGACAAGGCAATGAACTCTGTCTTGGTGCCACTCACTGCGGTCATGATGGATCAGTCAAATGGAAATCATGATTTAGTAGATATTTTTAGCTCTGATTTGATAATATGGCATGATGGTTGGTAGCCATTCTAATGTTTTTATTGAAAGCTACTTGTCTTTTGCACCCTCATGGGTCATTCCAATAATCGTTTTGAACTTGTCAAGTGTATCCCATTTGCAAAATAATGAAGAGTGATGCTGTTTTTCAAACCTATAAAGTCAAGTTTCCATATCACAGGTTCTTGTAAAACCAGTGCTCCTTAGGCAATTGAGCCTTTTGTGAACGAAATCTGCATTGATAGCCTTTATTTTCTCCTAGATCTGTATTGACCGCGTTTATTTTCTTCTAGATGAGAGTTAAGTTTGACTGGCTCTCACTTTATGCTTTTGACCAAGTATGCTTCCCAACCTTTTGGTTTTACACAGACGGAGAATGGAGTTTACAGTTACTTAATAATCTGCTCATCTGTCTTTACTAGTGCTCTGCGTGGTAATTGTTGGGGGAAGTGGTGGAATGCAGGTGTGCCACTATTTGTCTAGTGATCTGACCAAATAGACGTGTTTTTCTTATTCCTTAGAAATTACATGACTTCATGTAATGAAGTTTTTATCCATATTGGAGCCGGCCTCATATTCAGTAGTTGCTGTTCATGGTGTGTTTTGTTTCAGCCCTCTTGCCTTTTTAGGATAGTGTCCTTCTGCCGAGGTTTCCAAGCTGCTGTCGTAGTGTATTCTGTTTCAGCCATTAGTGATAGACCTCATGCAGTGCTTGCCCTTTTTCCTGTTTACTGCGATGATTTTAGATACGATACTGGTTATACTGGTGATCCTTGTCGTATAGATTCCGCCCTAAAGGGCACAGACTAACACCTTAAATATTTTATGCTGTCTTATGTAGAGGCCGATCAACATTTGGCATGTGGGCTTAAGTTGAACATAGACGTACTGTTATACCAGAACTAGCTGCTTACTCCAACGTGGACTTCACGGTCGAACGTCTCAGTTGCAGTGGGCGTACTATGTTTTACAACTGTAGTGTATCTCAATTTGAATCTTTTCCCACACGATTGTTGTGCCCGTGGGCAGTTGGTACAGTTTCTTGATTGCTTTATATTTGAAATTCCTTTTCATTTTGTGTATGCTTTTGTTTAACTTAAATTATTGCTTCAAATTTCGATGTGTGTTTGATTTCTCCTTTTTGGGTAGTTCCGTCCATCGTGAGTTCATTCTGAGAGGTGTGAGCCCAAATGGTAATGTTTGGTTCTGGACGATTAATTGGCATCTGGCTGTGGAATTGCATAATTAAAATCACGCATGTAAACACGGTTCGAATGAGTGGGTGAGACGGGGAAAGTTTGTAAAGCTGTGTACAATGGGAATCAGATGAATATGTTTTACTGCATCCAAAATGTGGTAACAGGTCAGTATATATGTGGACTCAGATTGTTGAAACACAAGTGGGGAAGGGTGGATTACCAGTTACTTCGTTGGGAATTGAACTTCTCAACACTTAGTACTGGTTGACGAGGAATACTGTGATTTGGCCTTTTGAGCGGCATATTGCAGGCAAACATTGATGACTCCTGTAACAATTGAAATTGAAAGAAAATAAACTAATAAAATCCAAGTATTGTTTGATCATGCATCTTGTAGAAATTGGGTTAGACAAGTATTGTTTGTATTTCCGTGGCTCTAGTAGATGGAGAGTGCAAAGCAGCAACATTTCATGCTCACAGTTGCTACAGATAATAGGCCATATTAAACTCTTAAATCTCTTCCAAAAGACGATCTTCCTAAAAAGTCTCTACATGTTTATTAAATGGTAATAGAAGCACGAGGTAAGAGTCTAATCAAAATCATAGATAGATATATATTGTAAAAAGATGTGTAAATTGTTTTTTTTGTCTCTACAGCCGAATATTTGAATCTCTTTGATTACTGAGGCTAATAATAGGTTGCATGCAAGGTGGAGGATGCAAACAATGTTAAATGTAGCTAAGCAACTGAACATGAATGACTAGCAAACAATGTTAAGCAACTGAACATGAATGACTAAAAGCATGATATGGGTAGCTTTACAACATAGACAACTCATATATCAATTTTGATTTGAAGTTACATGTAAAAGAAGAGTTTTCTTTCCCATGGAAGAGTTTAAAAGAGGTTGCTAGGGTGCACCGGTACGGTCTAAGGGGCCGAGTCAAGAGTGGTTGACCTCTTAACTATTGTGAGGATATCACACATATATTGGGCTTGTGATACACAATGACACCCAACACTGCTTATATTAGCATATGGTACCTAGTTACAGTGGCATTGAGGTGCTCAATATTGTCCAAAGGTTTTAGTGGCACTCTTAAGTTTGCTGGAGGTGATGCATGTATGCTATCGGAGACCAAATAATGCATTGACTCCTCCATAATCATTACCGTGGGGAGTTTTGTAAAGGTTGACATTTTATTGTTGGGACTATATGTGGTGAATCGAGTCACACACTAGGGACTTGAACCAATAGTCTTAGTATATTAGGTCTATACCAATACTTGTGTGGTAAGTCACTAAGAGGCTTCTAACAGGATGATACAATCTAAGTGAGGTAACATAATGTGCCAACAAAAAAAAGAATTGACACAATCACTAGAATAATCTAGATTAGAAATATCTAGAGATGATGATTTTAAAGAGATAAATGATTGATGCAAATTTTTTTGTGAGCTATTGTATGAGTTATGAATGTAAGGTGTTCACACTCTTTAAGGTTTTATCCACTTGCTATTACTTCTTCACATATTAAGCCAGGAGAAGTGCATAAAGGCACATGGCTATGGCTATTGAACAGGCTCGCGCTTCGGTTTGTATATTATCACATCGATTAAAGATTTAAAATCACATTTGTGAGTTTAGATTACATGAGAGAAAGGGATATAGTTCTTTGTGATTTTGGTACCAGAGACAAAAATCACAAATTTAGGGTGAGCATAAGTACTAGGATAAGGTGGGGGAGGCATCCCTAAACAAACATCTAATTTAAAGGAGGAAACGTAAAAAACCCATAGACATCTAAAGGATAGAGATATCCTCATTACCCTTGTTGATATTTTTAGAATTTATTCGATTGAATATGTACTATGACATGTGTCAACACCCATAATATGCATCATTTGTGAATTCTTTGCCTATATGGAATATGATAATGTCATCATATGCGCATTTCAAACACGTTATAAAATGTTTAATGTGCCTATCTTTTATTTCCAAAGATTTTATAATTTCTCTCTTTAGATAGATGAATATATAACTATGGCTAAAATATTAGGGGATGCGATGTTTGTTATTTGGGTTTGACATGAAATATCCGGTTGATTGTATTCTTTCCAAGGCAATGGTGGTATTGACGTATGTGAAAATATCTTTTGCTATATACTATGGGTGAAAGCACATGAAGAAAATATGTTGCACGTTTTCTTGCGCTGGTTTAAACATTAAGCAAATTATGGGTCCTTAACCATCATTTTTTAATCCATTGGTTAACTACATTATCTTTGCTATAAAAACCCAAAAAAATTAAATATTGAGAATCTGAAGATACAAGAATAATCATAAATGCATTAAAAAATTTAAAATATTATTTGGGAAAAAGTAAAAAGTGAAGAGTATAGTCTTAATTAGTAAGAAAAATAGAATCCCCAAACTAGAAGCACATTGAATATGATGGTAATCTAAATTAAGATGATTATGGTGAGATACAAAAAATCATAACTTCATCAGTTATGAATCATAATTTTATATCAAAACTTGATATATAAGATTTGATGTAGAGAATATATCATAAATATATCAAAAGAAATTAATGAATGACCAGTAGAAAAATTGCTTATAAAAAATGAATACACAAAATACTGAGGAAACGGTTAAAGAGGAAATGAGGATGGAAAATGATAGTTAGGATGGATGCATTTTATACGTTAATTGGGCAAAGAGCAGACGAAATAGTTAATAAGTGAGTAACTTGTTGCTCAACTATGTGGGTAAGGGTCTCTTACCTTAGGATGTTGGGTTCATCAATGACTAGCATATGGAGCTCCTAGATAACTATGTAATGAGATCATCAATGACATTGATTGTTAGAGAATCACTATAGAGGTTTAGTTGAGGGTGTGGTTTGTGAACACTAAACTCTAGCAAATTTAGAATTCCTCACATATATGTTTAACATTTTAGAAATCACATCTACAAGTTCATAAAAGATTAACATCCCAATGGGACTATATAAATGCAACATAACATATATGAATATGGGTACTATGGCACCTAGCCATCCTTTGAGATGTTTTGTCCTTCCGTAGAGGCATATTGAAGAGGTTCATCTTTAGGTTCTATCCATATGGAATAGATGACACATGAACTTATGACCTTTTATTTGAGAACTAGACAAATATGATTCAAACTACCAAGAAGTTTCTTGTATGACTTTGCAAGAAAGTTTAAATGTAGACATCTATTAAGTTTTAAGCTAAGGCTACCAATATGGACAAGATTAACTTTTAGATTCAAGACTAGCAGTCCAAAATTTAATGGATACCACATGTGAATGTCTATTTTGTTAGGGATATCATAACCTATGGAGAATGACAAATCTCCAACCAAGATTCTGGTATAATGGGCAATAACTAACTCCTTCCCTACCTAGACTCATGGCAACATAGTTACACTTGACTTGTAGATACCAACCATCCCTTAGTTGACATTACAACGTGCTACCTTGTTCTAGGGATAAAAAATGCTGGTTGCTTTACAAAGGTTACAACAAAATTCTAAAACCAATCAAAGGAAAACCAATGTACTGTTCGCTTATGAGTTCAATTGAAGAGCTAACTTTTCCAAATAAAATTTTAGTATCATACCTTGAATTCAAAAACATGAAATTCAATTGTTGGAAGTATTGATCTCCATGAATCTATCATGAGGGATCTTAATGTATAGAGTAAAATTGTTACTATTTTCCTATAATTTCTTAATTATATATGACCATTGAGTAAATTTCCCATCTACGATTGTTATTCATCAAGTTTCTTGTTGTAGTTATTTTATATGATTTTTACCCTAAGTTGTATATGAATTTATGCAACACAATCATGTATATAATCCCATTATTAAAATTCATTTAAGTAAATCTAATATCATAATGTCTCATTATGATACTAACTTAAGAGTTTGTCATTTCTCTATGGTTAAAATCCATATAAGAACAAATAAAAAGTCATAGACTAATGCTTAGATCTCAATCATATGTATGTATGGATCTATTCCTATACATGAATGAAATGCAATATATTCATATATAGTTCATATAAAATTTCCAAGTTGTTTTGAAAATATCAAATCACTTATCTTTGTATTCATGAAAAATCTTTCTTATACACATTCGTACTCTAGTCCTTCCTCTAAAAACAAAGCCCAATCTAGATCAAAGTAATTCCTGTACATCAATACATGCTAATCTAGGTCAATGCAATACATTATTCATACTATATTTTTGAAATACTCCCTGCATTTCTATATACATGGTTTAATTACATAAAGGGAATAATACCATATGTATGATAGTCTTACAAACCAAATTTTTTTAGGATCCTTGTGAGGCTATTTATTCATCTTGCCTTTTAGGATCCTTGTGAGGCTATTTATTCATCTTGCCATCTCGAAGCAAGCGTACTAACTAAAATATTAGACTTGTAATGTGATCCTTCCTTCTTTCTTCTTGGTACATTTCTAAGAATTCAACACATTATAATCAATGAGCCCTCGAGCTCGCATGCATAATAAGCCACTTCACACTAAGATCAATTAACTTATTTATTTTCCTCCTTGCAAACTTGATCTCTACATCATATCAAAATTATTAATCCATTGGTTAACTACATTATCTATAGAAAAATTCTAGTTACGAATATGTAGGGGTGGGGATATGTTGATTTGTTTACCACTGAAACTGCAAACCGAACCACACATATTGATTTGTAAAATTTTCAAATTGAATCAAATCATTCACTAGTCCAGAATCAAATCGAAATGAACTATAGATTTGTGGTTGGGTTCAGTTTAGTTTGGTTTTGAACTGTTATATGAGAAATGATAAGATTTATAAAAAGAGTTTTTTTTTGAAAAAACAACAACTATTTCTCACCGTCTTAATCAAGATCTAGCATTATAAACAAACTTTATATTAAAACATATAGTTTAGAAAGTGGTAATATAAGAACACATAAAAACTATAAGTAGATAGTTTTCAATGAACTTCAAATAATCTGTGGTATACTTCATAGCTAAAATTTTATATGCCTCAGTTTCTTTATTTAGCATTCACATTGGCATATACAAACTTATTATGTATCATAGAGTTTAGTTCAGATAAGTATTTTTACAACATAATAATATATTTAAATGATATATATATATATATGTTTCGTTTCCATTTGGTTTGGTTAAACTTCACTCTAAAACTGAACCGATCCATTGTTTCATAGTTTGAAAAATCTTTCAACCAAACCAAACCATTTACCCATATAAAACTAAACTGAGCAGGTCTGCTTGGTTTGCTTGAGTTCAATGGTCTGGTTTGGTTTGTTGCCCAACCCTACTAATATGAATATACTACTATGTAGATCAATATGATTGATACTATGAACTAGCTAGTCTAGGCTATTAGTATAATCAAATTTTATATACTAACTACAATGATTACTAACTAATCCATACTCTAAAATACTAGTATAAACTTATATAATATTAAACCTATTATATAATAATAATATATATCAAAGTGTAAAATGGTCGCAAACTCTAACTAAGTACTAGGATTAATTATAACTTATACTCAATTATATTATCTCACTCTTCGTTATCTTTCACATATCTATTAATCGACTTATATAATAGATAATACATTGACCTCTATCCACATCAATGATTGCCTTGATGATCTCCAAGAAGGAGATTGTAGGATTATCTTTCCAAGAGTCCCACCTTTATTTTCAACAGTTACAAAGTCTACCTATACATAGCAACCTTCAACCATCAACCCAATTAACACACTTTCCACCGCAACTATAGAACTTTCCCTCAAATCGATGCATATTAATCCAATCGAGACGATATGGTTAGTGGCATAACATTTAAGGTAGTACCTTGATCATAGCATAGTAGAAAAGTGCATGTTACCTATGACACTTAAGATGTATAATGCTCCTGGGTCTTGCTGTTTGGGAGGAAGTTTGGCTAATGCCGTGGGTTCTTACATCTAGTGCAAGCACCACATCTTGAAGTTCACCCTTCTCTCCATATTCAGTTGGATTCTCTTGAATGGAAAATTCTCGAGTACTCCATCATGTCTTCATGAGTGGTGAAAAGAAATGGTTATGTAGTTGGCTGCACTATTTTATTCTTCAAATATGGTGGTACAAAGAGGGTTGCAATCTTCTCTTCTAGCTCATCTTTGGTGGCTTTCCTCTTGTTTCTCAACGACAAGTTAGTGTGCGTAGAAAATTACTTGGAAAACACATCATGCAATATCACTTGCATGGGTTGTTGCTTCATTGGTTCACCACTCTTGTCAGCTTGTTTAAAGTAGTTGACCTTGATTGAATTTACATTCTCACTATGGTTCACCAGCCCAATATTGCTCCCGATTCCTCTTGATTCCACCTACGGCTGAAGTTAGTTTCCCTATTTAATGCTCAAGCCATTTGATGAGGTTGCCTGGTTTTGCATAAGAGATGGTGCATCATTCATAAACTTGAAAACATTGCCTTCAAGCCAGTCATTCTTTTTGAGCTATCACTGGTGGTTCACCTGGCATCATTGATGTTGGTGATTGTCCTTCAAGTTGAAGCTTGGGTGTTTTTACACCCTAGATTGTAAGAGTTTGAAAAAGGGTTATTCCTTGGATTCCACCCAATGAAATTAATCTACTCCTCACTGAATCCCATTGTAGACGCATTGCAATCCACATTAATGTGCGAACCATTATAGGAGTCACACGACATGACATATTGTACACCATTGACACTAATGCATTAAGTTGCTTGGTGAGGTTGTCCATCTTTGCATTCAGAGCAACAGTTGCTTCCATGTCATTCTTGCTTCCACAGTCCATGCCCCTAGAACATTAGTTCATGGACATGATTTGTTAGTTTATTGATATGATCTCAATCAACGTCTTGCCTTCACTTTCATTCTTAGTCAAGAAACTTCCTTTGGCGGATGCATCAATAGTTGAGGTAGTATCATGGGATAAACCTCCATAGTAAGTGTCCAACTATGTCTATTCTGGTAGATTGTGGTGTGGATACCATTGAAGTTACTTGATTGATAATGATGTAGACTAAAGGTAATCATAATGGTTAACCCTAACTGTGTGTACTTAAATGAAGAGCTGACCTAGATCAATCTTAGAGTAATTGACATCCTAGAGAGGATGAGAGAGAGAGAGAGAGGAATGCTTATATAATTAAGCCCTAATTCTCTCATTATGAATACATATGTAATTAGGGTTTGATCCATAATAATGAGATCACGAAACCCTTATTGAAAAGATTAATGAGCCTTGACCCTAAATTAGGGCAAAGCTATGTGAAACCCTAAATTAGGGCAAAGCTAGGTGAAACCCTAATTGAGGGAGATGTCAAGTGAAACCTTAATTTCAAGTAATACTAAGTGAAACCCTGATAAAGAAGGATGTTATGTGAAACTCTAATGAAGAGTGATATTAAGTGAAATACATATTTATGGGAGATGCTATGTGAACCTCAATTTATAAATATGGAAAATCCTATTCCTAATAATGGAATAGTGATTAATGTATTGACAAATGTAACGCCTAGATAGGTTGATAATGGATACCCTTATATAAATAGTTCCTAACTCAAGGATGAGTCCATATCATTGGCAATGGTCGTATATTCTAAATAAGTGACTTATGACCAATACATTACATGATAAATGTGATGAATTGGTGCGTAAAGTATTAGGATGAGGAATACCCTAATACAAGCTAAGTGGATGAACTCAAGTATGATAAAGGTGATGAGGGAGGTGATACATCAAGATAAGATAGATATCACATTCAACACCTCAAAACTGATATACCTTGATGTGTTTTAAATCCAATATATTTGGATGAGTGACACATGGAGTGTGTCATGTTAGTTGTTTCCTTGAGATGCAATGCACTTTGATAAGTGTAGGCTAACATGCCTTATGAAAAGGTTAATCCAAACCAATAAACTATGATGCAATCATATTCTCATGAAGATGAGAGAGAAACTTATACTTTGTGTTGATAATTCATTTGATGATGAATGATGAGAATACATAAGTATGATTGAATACTTATGTTATCCATCTTGATTCCTAGCTGTGTGAAGCAATTAAATAGGACTTGATAATTAATAATATGATCTTGAGAACCTATATGGTTATTTATACAAACCCTAATCCAGGGTGATGTTATGTAATGTTACAGTAAATCCTAAATTGGGTAAAAGGACATGATGAACCCTAATCTGATGTGAATAGTGCATCCTAACCCTAAATTGGGTAATGAGATATAATAAACCCTAATACAGGGTGATTCTATGTGAAGTCCTAACACAGAGTAATCCTATGTGAAGCCCAAATACAGATTGATGAGTTATGAATGTAATAAAAAAACCCTTGTATTGCATGGTACTGATATATAATTATTATCATGAGTATTAATCATGCAGGTATGTTGAGATGAAGAGCATAGCCATGTATGGGTTATGATGCTCTGTATATTGAGAATGTTTTATAGGCCTTATAAGCCTTCATATGCCTTGTTGCTCAGTGAGAGGTAATCTTAAAAATTAGTGAGCCCGATGAGCCATATGATGTATTTAATTGTTGAAATTGTCTATGAGCTTCATAAGCCATAATATGCCTTGTTGCCTATTAAGGGGTAATAAGAGGTGATATGAGCTTTGTGAACTATGTGGAATACTTTGTGAAACAAGACTCATAGTGTCCTTGGTCAGATGACCTGAAGTTATTAAGTTACCTAATAAGTGGTAACAAGTATTCTATGATGAGTTAAGGGTTCAAATACCCATATTCTATAATCATGATGATGAACTTGTTAAGAAATGGAAATATACTTAATGAGATGAGGGATTAAGATCCCAGTACTTTGTTAAAAGAATATGGCTACATGCCATGACTCCACAAAGACAATGCCAGGCATTAGCTATGTGATCTAAGCCTGAAGAGAATATATGCTGCGATTATAACTCTATAGTGAATAAATGTTATACATGTTCTTCATATTCCTTAATGGATAAGTGACATGCTGCTCTATCAAGTTATAACTGCAATGCTTTATATAAGAATAATGTTCTAATCTGTTAGACAATGAAATAACTGCTGTTAAACAATTATGATTCCTCTGTCCAGGTTTATCCTATTAAACTACAATAATAATGTTTCTGGCGGAGAGTTATATCTCTCGCTGTGGCAATTTTACAATTGTCTCACCCCCGTGGGAACCACATTTTTAGGTGGATGCGGACGAGGAGGCATGAATCCTTCAATAGGTGGAGGACATCAACGACAACAGCAGGAACAACAGTGAAATCTCTATTGGTATGTATGCCCTGAGAGCCAATCATGGGATGATTGGTGGGATACATTAAGATTGATTTGATAAACATCAAAGGCAAGCTTCCAATTCTTTCTGGTTTAGTCATATGAGATAGTGATAGAACATATTGAATGTCTAGAGAATGATAGTACTTAATGGCGTATGCTTTCAGGTTAAGGACCTGAACGATGAGATCATACAGATGCTAAGAGTTTGTACATTCTTGTTATGTCCCTAGTCGGATGTCATTGTGGAAGGTAGATATACAACAATGACACACAAGACTAGATTGTGGTGTTGGTTGATGACATAATCTCATTAGTCATGATATAGAGATATCAAACCAAACACATAGGTACTTGTTAGAGAACAAGTGTACTGGATAGACCCACTGTGAGTTTGACACATGGAACCATGACATGGTAGTCACAGTCAGTACTCACAGTGATGGTGGTGAGTGTGATTCTTTGACCTGAAATCACTACACTCAACACATGAAGTTGGGCACACTTTGACATCATCAAACGCAGTCCTGAAACATGGGTTGTTATAAAGGTGATGATTGGGTGGCTTTGATACATGGGGCTTTTGAGGGGTGAGTGATAGATATGGGATTTGTCCCACCTGAGGGAGTTTGATATCCATGGCCACTGGATGAGTAGGATTGAGAAAGGTGTGCACGCATGTGTGAATCTGTATGTGATATTGATGTCATACATATCTCTTCCAATCTACTCTGAGATCAAGAAAGTGAATGAACGTTGACAGGATGACTGTTCCATGCCTCGAGTTCATTCGGGATATGAGTGATAAAGGAATTATACATTCACTGTAACACCATTCACGGATTGTAGGATTGAAAGTTGTTCTCTAACTTTCTATTTCACTTGGGTAGCACTGATGTGTGACTAGGCACCGCTCTTTGCTTGTGAAGTCATAAGTGTTATGGACTTTCACTGCCAACCTGAAATGGACCTGTAGGGTCACACACATAGGATTTAACTTGGAAGAGGAGTTTTGTCCACAAACAATGTTTAGATTGATTACTAAAGGAGTTTAGTAGTTCAATTAAACACTCAATTAATTGATAGCTCAATATCATAATGTTCAAGGTGTTGGACACATTGATTGGAGTATCGGATTGATTGAAACTGCAATTGACTGATTCTGCACAATATGCATTCCCAACCGATCGGCTCATGTGATGAACCGATCGGCTCAGCTTGGTGAACCGATCGGCTCAGATGGTGATTCGATCGGCTCATAGATAGGGTGAAACGATTGCTTCAAGTGTTGAAACGATCGGTTCAACTGGTGCAACCGAGCAAGTTGGGAAAGTCAGGTTGGTGAGAAATTTCTTTTCGTTTCACTTGCCCAATTTGATTGGAACAAGGATTGATATTTGATACCAATTAGAAACAAAAGAAGGAAAGTCAATCGGGAACTGATCAGGACCACGAACCGACCGGTTCAGAAATGAACCGACCGGTTCAGAAATGAACCGACCGTTTCATGAGTCCCAACCGATCGGTTGAGGTGTCAACTGACTGGCTCAGGTCCCCAACTGACCGTTTCAAAAATGAAACGATCGGTTCAGGTTGTGAGTTGGTTGTTTTTTTGTGGAAAATCTTGAACCCTTCTACTCCTGCTTTTGTAACACCCCTCCCTAGGGTTACATACATAACCAGCGGAAGCACAGCCTAATCCCCAACATTATCCATAATGTGGGGTACTTGGCAATTTGGGGAGGGTTGTCACGAAAGAGTATTCATTGCAAGTAAACAAATAATTCACCATTTAGATTCATATTACAATAACAAGTCTAGAATTTTAATCAGTCCTCAACATGGGACACTAAACATGATAATAAGAAACTCTATATAATTGGATCGCCTAGAATGGATGGCACCCCACCAGAAAGCTCCTTGATGTCTTCTAGTCTTGTCTTGCCCTTCTTGAGTCCTTACTTGCTCCAAATCCTGGGGACATCACGTCCCCAGCCATGCAAAGGGAAAAACAACACATCAGTAAACGGTACTGGCACTTTATAAGATAAACAAAGTAAATATACTTGACATGTAAGGAAAAATTGACATGAATTAACTTTAGGCATTCTTGAATCATCATTATTAACATAAAGAATTGAAAAGAAATCTTATGCGTCCCTCTGTGACGCCCCCTTAGGAGCACATGATTGCTAGGAAAGCCCTTGATGCTAGGAAAGCCCTTGACGACCCTTTTGAGGTCCA
Source organism: Alisma plantago-aquatica (assembly GCA_963693085.1). NCBI lineage: Eukaryota > Viridiplantae > Streptophyta > Magnoliopsida > Alismatales > Alismataceae > Alisma > Alisma plantago-aquatica. Next base: position 1,504,038,372 of record OY856410.1, on the reverse strand, counting down.
TGATCGGGAGCATAACAAAACTATTTCAATTCCAATTGCTTGACCATTAACATAATGTTGACATTAACATAAATCATGATTCTTTAAACTTAACATGAAGGGATTTCTCCCCATTAAGATGGTATCTTAAACATGATGGGATCTCTCCCTCTTGATCATTAACATTATTTTCATGAGTCTTTAATGATAAACAATAATCATGGTGAACATTACAACATAGGACATAGCATGTAGAAATCAACAATAAATAATATAGTGAATCGTGACTAAAGCATTAAACTTGAAAAAAGTAATATCTATTTCATATTTAACATGCAAGCAACCATAAGTATTTGTGCTTCAGCAGCATGGCCCGTTTACCTTGGAACAAGGATGATCCTTGAGTCAGATCTAGGTCTAACCTTCCCTTGACTTAGCTCTACAAACCTGTCCATAATCATTAAACATAATTAATCAATACATAGTATTGATCTTATGTGACTGAGGGCTTGAGTGTATCCGGATCAGTCTCATGAATCAACATTATTATATTTAAGAAAAACTAGGTTGACCAAGGTCACATTAATCATGTTGATGCATGATTAGGGTTTCAAGAGTCCAAACATGGTTTCTAACAAAACATCAGAACAGGAGATCAAAACATGTTCTAGAAACCTTAAAATCGTATTCTACTCGAAAAACCAAATCCAATGACTATTTATTCATAATTTTCCGACAAACGGTTGAATTACTATGAATTTTTGAAATTCTGGCCAATGAGAAAATAGGGAAAAGCCACGTGGATAAAACTTGACCCAAGCCAGTGGGCCGGGTCTGAGCTGGACCAACCGGGCTCGGCCAACTCAGCTACGAAGATCGCCTTCTGAGGTTCGCGGCTAAACCAGGGGAAAAAGGCAAAATCCCTAAAACACCCTCGACAGTGAAATGCATCAAAATAGGTGGGTAGGGATACCAAGGTCATTTCCTGACCTGGTTTGTTCCTGCCCAAACCATGGCGAGAAAACGATTGACAGGAGCTTGGCAAGCTCCGATCTTGGGCCAACTTCAGTGCTCAACTGAGTGAGTCACCATGCCCATTGCGTTCCTGAAGGGAAACCGCACCCAACGAGCCAAGGCTCAGGTGCTGGGGGGTAGTGGAGCTCAGGAACCTGCTCCAGCCATGGCGGGCACAGGTTGGGATCGAGCAGCAGGGGGACGAAGCACACTGCAATGACAACGAGGGGCGAAGCGAAATAGTTCATCATCCACAACTGAAGCCGGACACCTTCTCGCGAAACCAAACACACCAGTGTTGTACTGGGTTGTCAGAAAACAACGGAAAACAGGGGAAGAAGTCGGATGTTGAAAACCATCAAAGCCGAGGCACCAGTGAACTGCTAAGAGTCAGAAAATCTTCACGGTGGACAGGAGAAGGTTGAGGCATCATTTCCTAGTCTGAGAAGCATAACAGAGGCGATACGGTGAGTTGCCGGTGAGGATGATCACTAGCCTATAGGGCGTGGTGACTGGGCCAATCACGGGGTTACCTAGCAATTGAAAGGTGATCGATGGGGGTCAGGGAAGCTTACTTGACTTCCAATTTGACCCGCGGTACCGGAGCAGGCTTGGGCAGAGCCAAGGTCGGCAGAAGGTAGAATGGAGTAGGTCGGGGATTCTGAGGGTATGAACGGTGAAATTGAAGGAGGAGAAATGATCTATGGGAGTTGTCGGTGCTTTAGGAGTGGTTATATAGGCATGAGGATGGCTACCTCAGCCGCTGCAAGTCTCTGGTTCGCGAGGAGGTAAAGCCCTAGTTGGGCGTTTCGTCAACAGAGAGAGATGGAAGGTGAGTAATGGCTCATTAGAAACGGGAGAGAGAGACGAGCAAGGTGGAGGAAGAATCGTGTGATTTGGTGCAGTGACGAGGGAGATTGGGATTGTGAGAGTAACAACCTGTGAAACGGCTGCTCATCGCGAGAAAATCGGAGGAAGAAGAAGATAGGCGCATCGTTGGATCGTGATCCAACGATGGTTGTGTACCCACGTGAGAAAAAAAAGCAAAAGTAGCGCGTGACATTCAATAGAACCAGAAACTTACGGAAAATAAAGACAATTAATGAAATTCTCAATAATTCCTTAGTCAAACCATATACAAATATTTCAAATTCGATTTGGATGGTCAAACAAGGGTCAAATGAGCTCAAATTTGAACCATAGGCCAATAAGAATCTCTAGAATATTCTTGTGAAGCTATATTTCGTTTTTGTACATATTATAGTCCATAACTCTCATATCTCAATTAAAATTCATTTAAAGGTAATATAAATTGAAAAGAAACCTATTGTTGAATTCTAGAGTCATAACTCCAAGATTAATATTAACTAGTCACCTAATAGCCTTTCTCTAAGATTTATGGCTATTTAGTAGGAGAGAGAAAAGGTGAAAAGGAAAACATGTGTTCAACATTTGTGTTAATTGAAATTCATTTATAGCATGCATATGAGAGAAAATATATATATATAGTCTTTATTTTTCTAAAAGGATATTTTCATGCCCTTTTTGTATCAAACCCCTCAACTAATTATTATTTGGGAAAAGTCCCATTATTTCTTTTAAAATATATATGAAAGTTTGGGATGTGACAGCTTTAGTCTCGCATTGCCCGGGATAGAGAACCCTGTCCCATGACCCTCCTATATATATAGGGGTATTGGGGGCTTCTCAAAGAACAACTCAGTGCAACCAGTTGCTCTGTGAAGTTGTCATTCTCTCTGGTTTTGGTAACCGAGAGAGAGCCCGAGCAATTGCTACTCGATAAGGGAGGCACAGTAAGGGAAAGACAACTGTAGAAAGCGAATGGTGGCAGGAGAGTGTGTCAGTGACTAGTACGCTGATAGGAGGGTGCGACTCCTTCCAATTCCTTGTGGGACAAGGAGATTAGAGTTCCAGGTGGTCCGTGTGGACTACTTCAGAGGCGGGAGATTTCTGCCGCTCGGAGGACAACTGTTAATCCTGATAGTCCCGGTGAGACCAAGAGTCGTCAATCCCGGTGCGACCAGGAGCTGCACAGACACCGTCCAAGACCGGAGGTGAAGACTGCGCAAGCCATGAGGTATTGTCTCCGAGCAAGTCTCGAGACAAGGTATGATTCCACAAACCATCCCTTCCTATTGTATAGACGTTGACACATTTCCTTGTTCTGGGTTTGGGGAGGAGAAATTTTTTTGTTTCCGCTGCCTTCTCTGCCTCCCCTAAAACCCAACAGTGGTATCAGAGCCACGTCAACTGCTCTATACTTTAGGATTATCGATATGATCGATTTTGGTTTGTCGCCTTTATTTATTGCATACGATGCGAATAAAATTGGCTTTATGCATGTCCAATACTAAATCCAAAAATCTCAATTTACATATATGATATGTATTATGAATGCACTCGATACACTCGCCCTTAAACGAGTTTTGTGATGGATGTATAGCGTGGTTATGGCCAATAAACCCTATCCGTGTATGGTTGTATGTGGTTTCTTACATCTCGGTCTGTGCACCGATCTTCCTTCTCCTATTCTTGATGTAACTCGAAATAGTTCAAGATTTCTTTCCTACCTTTGCTCCCCTCGAATGTAACTCGAGGTTTCTCTTTTTACAATGTAAAATAGGATATAATTTTATTTCCTATTATGTCAAAGAACGGAGGACATCCTGACGACAGCTGAGACGATCGGTTCAAGGCATGAACCGATCGGTTGACGTTCCAGACGATCGGTTCAAGGAGTGAGCCGATCGGTTGATGATCGGTTCGAGGAGCGAGATGAGCGGGTGGCGGATAAGATGATATGCACGATGACTGGGCGAACCGATCGGTTGGAGGAGCCAACCAATCGATTGGTGGCACCCAGCTGACCAGTCTGATGGCGAGCCGATCATTCATGTGATGAGTTGATCAAACCCAGAAAGGCAAAGCACATAGTTCATCTTATACAGGTTGCATGTGATGTAGACCTAGATGACCATGATTCCTCTTGGCTCGAGGAATCACATTAGGATGGCCATAATCATCGCTTTTATCGTTTTGCATGTTTTCTGTGGGATATAATATGTATATGATACATACTATATATTGTGGTGATTGGATATGTATATGTATATAAAACCAAATCCCTTATTAAATATTAAGTTTTAGATGCCTTCTAAATGTGACACACGTAAAAAGCTTGATCGATCAAGTGTGGGCACGCCCAAACGTGGTGCACTGTCTATCTCGTGGAAACGTGAAGGATGGATATGTGGGTCTGCCCAAGCAGGGTGCATATTCATCATGTTGGCTTTGGGTCGGACTTAACAAGGTGACCTAGATAGGATCTAGCACCTTGAGGCATGGAGATGATCATGGCAAGGAGTTGCATATGACGTCTTATCAAGAGTTGCATATGATGCAATTGGCAAGAGTTTCCTACCTAAGAGATCTAAGTTGTGGGTGACAGCCCTAGCTGGTCCATGACTTAGAGGATTTCAAGATCTCGCCCACTAGAAGGTTGTATGCTGCAATCTTCCAAATTGATGGTGAGGGCTATCAATTTGAAGTAAAATAGTGGGAGCGATAATTAATTAAAGGCCTAATTATATCGTCAACTTTTCAAATCAATCAAATAAGTCAAAAATGAGTTTTTGGACTAAAATTGCATATTTCCTTTTGTAGTACAAATGACAACAAACAACAATCACTTTTCTTTGCGACCGGTCCTTGAAAAGGACAAGCTAAATGGGACAAACTTCCACGACTGGTATAGGTCATTGAGAATTGTTCTCACTCAAGAGTGAAAGCTCTATGTACTGGATACTCCAACTCCAGAGGAACCTGCTCCTAATGCACCAAAGGCAGAAAGGGATGCTTACAAGAAGCATTCTGATGATGCCATTGATGCAAAGTGCTTGATGTTGTGCTCTATGAACCACGAGTTGCAGAGACAACATGAGAACATGGGTGTCATTGAGATGATTCAACATCTCAGGAACATATATGAAGATCAAGCACGGCAAGAGAGATACGATGTCTCAAGGGAACTGTTCAAGTGCATCATGACAGAAGGAGATCCAATTGGTCCTCACACACTCAAGATGATTGGGTATGTGGAGAACCTGCAAAGACTGGGATTTCCACTGAGCCAAGAGTTGGCTACTAACGTGATACTGCAATCATTGCTAGAATCCTACAGTCAGTTTGTGATGAACTACAACATGAACAACTTTGATAGGCCACTGTCAGAGTCGTTGGGCATGTTGAGGATAGCTGAGACACAGATGAAGAAAGACAAGCCTAAGTCTGTGATGGTGATCACAAGCAAGAAAGGCAAGTCCAAGCGCAAGGGAAAGGGCAAAGCTAAGAAAGGTTCTGATGCTAGCCAGGAGCCCAAGTCGTCTTCAGCTCTCAAGGCCAAGGGAGGCGTGACCAAGAAAGGAAATTGCCACCATTGTCAAAAGCTAGGACATTGGAAAAGGAATTGTCCTCTCTATCTGGAAGAACAAAAGAAGAAGGAGGTGACAACCGTCTCTACTTAAAGGTGTCATGAAAGTAAACTTGTAACACTTTTGAGGTATATGATACCAAGATGTAAAGTGTAAAGCACTCAATAAATGGGGCAAGTGTTGCTGCCATAATAATGAGTACTTTAGTTTATTTTCAGCCTCAAAGGCATGTAATACAGTTGTGAACTGCTATTTCATATTTGCCAATAGATAGAAACACTTTATTTTTGCATATTGTATGACAATGATGGCAATCAATAAAGAGATGTTTCAATTTATAAAGATATGATATTTGTGGAAATGCCTTATTTATCTTGTGGTATTTGATATGCATAAGATAAAATGATACCTAAAAGTTATAGATAACTCAAACAATCAAATTAGCATCAATCATGAGAAATTCATTTCTAGTTTCCATGTGATGGATAAATCTAGACTCTTTTGGTTAGAGAACCAGTAAGAGACATGAATATCTTGGACATGATTAATCAATCTTCACTAAAGGTAGTGGGAGAATGATTATCCGATTAGGTATGATACATGTGATGTATTTACATACCTATTGGAACAAATGCTAATACTTCAAATGATGTTTAGAGAAATACCAATATGAATATCTTGAAGTGTTCAAGATTATCATAGATGAAGTGCAAATTTGGTAAAGTGTTAATTCTTGATGAGATCAATGAATGAAATACTTGGACCAAATGTTTGAGATACTTATGAGTGATTATGATAGTGTATCATAGTGAACTCATGATTAAGGCATGGTGATGTCTAAATCAATAAGGAATCATACTCTAAGGAGTTAGAGAATGATTATCAAATAACTGAATTCTTCTTAATAAAAGAATACACCACACTAATAAAGGACATTAAGAATCAAAAGGAGTTGTGAGTTCTTATATCCTTAACAGATACACCTCAATTATCTATGTGATGAGTTGTTCATGTGATGACTCAACTATCCAGATGAATATGAGGAACTGAATCTTGAGTTATGGTTTATGACCATTACATCCTAATGACTTCCATGTGAACCATAAGGTATGACCTTGATGGTAGCACCCATTGGAATGAAATACATAAGTGCAAATAAATCTTAAGTGTTAAGACACATGGATAACATTTTGAAAAGGATGATGCTTGTTGATTGCAACTTAATGACTAAGACATTTGACATATGGATACTAAAACTGCATTCCTATGAGGAATAAAACAAGGATGTGTACATGACACAACCTATAAGGTTTATGAATCCACTAATGCAAATGAAGTCTATAAGTTACAATGGACTAATCAATGTGATTGATTGAGTACAAGCAACTCAGAATTGGATCTTTACTTTGATGATATAGTCAAAGGGTTTGACTGATATGTCAAAGATAAAGAAGGGATCTGTGATTTAGTTGGAGCATGTTCACATTCCACATGTTGATGTGAAATGGAAATGTTCTAGAATGGAAATCCAAAAGTGGAAATTATCTTGAAGGAAGATAGAGATGTTTCCTATGTGATAGGAATAGAGATCTATAGAGATAGTTCTCGAAAACCTCTTGACCTGAAAAGAGAAAACATACATTGGCAATATGTACTGAAGGGTTCAGTATGCACAGATTCAATGGGAGAAAACTTGTCCATGTTACATGGAGTTAGTATCCCAAGGCCAAGTGTCCAATTCTTATGAAGAATGGGAACACTAAGAATAGATATGGATCTATCATGTATGTAATCATCCCATTATCTTGCATGTATCGACATGGAAAGAATAAAATGCATTCATCATCTTGTATGTATGACATGGCAATATGATGTGCTCATCCTGATAACTCGTATGTGAGACATGACGAGTGGATGTTTGCCTACTTCCAGTAAGGGTTATTGGAATACCATGAGAACTTGATAAGTACTTGGGAAGTACTAGTTCTATGGAGATAAGGAAGAGTTCAAGGTAAAGAGTTACATTGATGCGAACTTCCGAAAGGACAGAAAATTAATCGCAAATTATATATAGGATATATAAAAGTGAAAGTTTGTTGATAATTGGAAGTGTTCCAATAAAACCATTTAAAAGGAAATCCTGAGTATCTATGTGTTGGAGAACAACACTGGATACTATATGGATCTGGAAGTTCATGAGATGAACTTATAGATATTCCGTTCATTGATGACAAGTATGGAATCCTTGATCATGCAATGTGGCTAAAGGTTAGCAAAGGAATACTAGATCACATATTACGACAACTCCATCTCATATGTGTGATGTACAGCAAAGAGATGTGAGACATGCAATTTATACTGACTCTGGCAAGGTGTTGCCATAACTCACTATGTTCACACTAGAGCACAATAACATGTGGGACATATTTGAAGATCACTATGAATATGATTCAAGGGTGATTGGCTCGCAGTGCAAGTGGGAGTCTGTTGGTATGTATGCCCTGAGAGCCAATCATGGGATGATTGGTGGGATACATTAAGATTGATTTGATAAACATCAAAGGCAAGCTTCCAATTCTTTCTGGTTCAGTCATATGAGATAGTGATAGAACATATTGAATGTCTAGAGAATGACAGTACTCAATGACGTATTCTTTCAAGTTAAGGACCTGAACGATGAGATCATACAAATGCTAAGAGTTTGTACATTCTTGTTATGTCCCTAGTCGGATGTCATTGTGGAAGGTAGATAGACAACAATGAAACACAAGACTAGATTGTGGTGTTGGTTGATGATAGAATCTCATTAGTCATGATATAGAGATATCAAACCAAACACATAGGTACTTGTTAGAGAACAAGTGTACCAGACAGACCCACCGTGAGTTTGACACATGGAACCATGACATGGTAGTCACAGTCAGTACTCACAGTGATGGTGGTGAGTGTGATTCTTTGACCTGAAATCACTACACTCAACACATGTCACTGGGCACACTTTGACATCATCAAATGCAGTCCTGAAACATGGGTTGTTATAAAGGTGATGATTGGGTGGCTTTGACACATGGGGCTTTTGAGGGGTGAGTGATAGATATGGGATTTGTCCCTCCTAAGGGAGTTTGATATCCATGGCCACTTGATGAGTAGGATTGAAAAAGGCGTGCACGCATGTGTGAATCAGTATGTGATATTGATGTCATACATATCTATTCCAATCTACTCTGAGATCAAGAAAGTGAATGAACATTGACAGGATGACTGTTCCATGCCTCGAGTTCATTCGGGATATCAGTGACAAAGGAATTATACATTCACTGTAACACCATTCACAGATTGTAGGATTGAAAGTTGTTCTCCAACTTTCTATTTCACTTGGGTAGCACTGATGTGTGACTAGGCACCACTCTTTGCTTGTGAAGTCATAAGTGTTATGGACTTTCACTGCCAACGTGAAATGGACCTGCAGGGTCACACACATAGGATTTAACCTGGAAGAGGAGTTTTTTTCCACAAACAATGTATAGATTGATTATGAAAGGAGTTTAGTAGTTCAATTAAACACTCAAGTAATTGATAGCTCAATATCATAATGTTCAAGGTGTTGGACACATTGATTGGAGTATCAGATTGATTGAAACTACAATTGACTGATTCTGCACAATCTGCATTCCCAACTGATCGACTCATGTGATGAACCGATCGACTCAGCTTGGTGAACCGATCGGCTCAGATGGTGAGTCGATTGGCTCATAGACAGGGTGAAATGATTGCTTCAAGTGTTGAAACGATCGGTTCAACTGGTGCAACCGAGCAAGTTGGGAAAGTCAGGTTGGTGAGAAATTTCTTTTCGTTTCACTTGCCCAATTTGATTGGAACAAGGATTGATATTTGATACCAATTAGAAACAAAAGAAGGAAAGTCAATCAGGAACTGATCAGGACCACGAACCGACCAGTTTAGAAATGAACCGACCGTTTCATGAGTCCCAACCGATCGGTTGAGGTGTCAACTGACTGGCTCAGGTCCCCAACCGACCGTTTCAGAAATGAAACGATCAGTTCAGGTTGTGAGTTGGTTGTTTTTTTTGGAAAATCTCGAACCCTTCTACTCCTGCTTTAGTCCCGCATTGCCCGGGATAGAGAACCCTGTCCCATGAACCTCCTATATATATAGTGGTATTGGGGGCTTCTCAAAGAACAACTCAGTGCAAATAGTTGCTTTGTGAAGTTGTCGTTCTCTCTGGATTTGGTAACCGAGAGAGAGCCCGAGCAAGTGCTACCCGATAAGGGAGGCACAATAAGGGAAAAACAACTGTAGAAAGCGACTGGTGGCAGGAGAGTGTGTCGTCGACTAGTATGCTGACAGGAGGATGCGACTCCTTCCAATTCCTTGTGGGACAAGGAGATTGGAGTTCCAGGTGGTCCTTGTGGACTACTTCAGAGGCGGGAGATTTCTACCGCTCGGAGGACAACTGTCAATCCCGACAGTCCCGGTGAGACCAGGAGTCATCCGTCCCAGTGCGACCAGGAGCTGCACAGACACCATCCAAGACCGGAGGTGAAGACCGCGCAAGCCGCGAGGTATTGTCACCGAGCAAGCCTCGGGACAAGGTATGATTCCACAAACCATCCCTTCCTATTGTATAGCCATTGACGCGTTTCCTTGTTTTGGGTTTGGGGAGGAGAATTTTTTTTGTTTCCGCTGCCTTCTCTGCCTCCCCTAAAACCCAACATTCTCAGGTGGAGACACTGACTAACATGCTTTGTATAGATGTATATAGAGTCCTATGTGTCATATCTGTACTCTCAGGTCCTCGGAGTAGTAGTTAATGCTTTTGAGATTTTGTTTTAGTGCCTTGAGATTTCATACTGCCTGTGTTTAGTTTAACAGAGAAGTTGATGCATGTAATCCTTAGAGAAAGATGATACATGACATGTATTTGTGAACCAGTGTGTAATTAAGTTACCCCAGTTCTTTATGAAAGAGTTTTCCTATGTGTGGACCTCTTTGTAAAATGGTTTTAATTTTTAGTGATTTTTGGTAATCCACTGCTTAGTGATCTCTTCCACTTAGTTAATTATGTTTTTGTGATCGATGTGTCACAATTTAGTGGTATCAGAGTGCTAGGTTCGTTGAGTCTATAGAGACATAGGACTAAGATGTTGAGTCTATTTTAGTGTCTTCCAGTTCATCTGATAGTGACTTCTGCTCATATAGGAGGAGAAGAAAAACTTGAAGATGTCTGGGACACACGAAGAACACGCTGCTGATAGCAGTGTTGCTGCACCAGGAGGAGGTGCAAGAGACCATAATAGGGAAGGGTCTGTACCTGAACAACCCCAGATTGACCCAGCTGTGATAGAAAACCCAGCCCTGCATGCTCTATTTGAGAAATTCCTGACAACAATGACACACATGGCAGACAAGATGCCACTATCTGCACCTAGGGCACCAACCCACCATGAGGGATATGGAGCCGGTAAGACTTTTGAGAGGCTTCGTCGGGTTGGAGCCATAGATTATGCTGGTACATCTGATCCAACAGATGCTGATTTGTGGCTGACAGAGCTGGAGAAGGCTTTCAAGATCCTTGATATCCTTGAAGTAGAGAAGGTAAGACATGTTGTGTACCTCCTAAAAGGGAGTGATGGTCACTGGTGGATGATAGAAGAAGATAAGAGACCAGGTGAAGAGATTGGATGGGAGGTATTCCGACGAGAATTCGTCAGTAGATACTTCCCTAAGACGTATCTAGACAAGAAGATCTCTCAATTTGAGAAGATCAAACAAGGACAGATGAACGTTAGTGAATATGAAGCTAAGTTCATGGAGCTATTGCGGTTTTTTCCGCATATGGCAGTTAGTGATGAGGAAAGAATTCGATATTTTGAGAAGGGATTGAATGCTGAACTGACCACTCCTATGTCTGCTTTAGAGAACAGGGAGAGGTTTGCCACCTTTGTGGAGTTGGTAAGGAGGATAGAGAGGTCTGAAGTCGAGAAACAACAGACCAGTGGTAAGAAGGTGTACACTCAGTCTCAAGGATAAAGATCCGAAAGTTTTAAGAAGTCGAGATTTTCTGCATCGGCATCACCATTGAGATTCCATACCTAGACGCAATGGACGTCAAGTAGGGGTAGGGATCGTAGTATTGCTCTAAGTAGAGCCCCCAACATAGCATCAACATCGGTGACTGGGTCTCACAGACCCTATTTTGTGCCCAGAATCTGTTACCAATGTAGACAACCGGGACATCTAGCAAAGGATTGTCCAGACGGGAATTCGATGACAACTCTACCTCCAAGGCAGAGTCAGCAAGGCTCAAAAAGGAGGTAGTTTTCTAGTAATAATAGAGGATGTGGACAAGCATCACAAGATGGTTCCTCAACACATAATAATCAAGCACAGGGGCAACAACAAGCAACTGTGAGGATCTATGCAATGAATCAATCTGATGCAATAGCCAACCCTCGGGCTGTGACAGGCCAGATGAAATAGATTCATTTTGATATTTCATTTCATGATTCTATGTGTTAAAAATAAGAAAGTAGTTGTTTTTGAACTCCCTCTGACTAGTCCTATAAGGACACAAGGGAGATGAGAATTTACATTTTACTCAGTGCTCCTTCAAAATTCTTTATAATCTCTCTTATCTATGTGATAAAAGATGAGATATAGAAGTGATGTATGAAGAAAATACAGAAATGAAAAATTCTGTGTGTATAATGATATGAAAAGTGAGGAACATGATAGTAAATAAAGTGCATACTACCTAATCTTAATACTTGTATACCCTGGCCAATCATATGATTATTGGAGATAAGGTAAGTATGGAACTCTTAGATTGTTATCTTTCTGATTACTCTGATCAAGTAGTCATTCTAAAATAATCTAAAGAGTATAATGAAATTAAATAGGAACTGCTAAGTGAACTTTTCCAATTAAATAGGAAATTGCTCAGTGAACTTTTCCAATTAAATAGGAACCGCTAAGTGAACTTTTCCAATTAAATAGGAAATTGTTCAGTGAACTTTCCCAATTAAATAGGAACTGCTAAGTGAACTTTTCCAATTAAATAGGAAATTGCTCAGTGAGCTTTCCTAATTAAATAGGAAATGCTAAGTGAACTTTTCCAATTAAAAAGCAAATTTCTCAGTGAACTTTCCTAATTTAATAGGAACTGCTAAGTGAACTTTTCCAATTAAATAGGAAATTGCTCAGTGAACTTTCCCAATTAAATAGGAACTTCTAAGTGAACTTTTCCAATTAAATGGGAAATTGCTCAGTGAACTTTCCTAATTAAATAGGAACTGCTAAGTGAACTTTTCCAATTAAATAGGAAATTGCTCAGTGAACTTTCCCAATTAAATAGGAACTGCTAAGTGAACTTTTCCAATTAAATAGGAAATTGCTCAGTGAACTTTTCCAATTAAATAGGAACTGCTAAGTGAACTTTTCCAATTAAATAGGAAATTACTCAGTGAACTTTCCCAATTATATAGGGTTTGCTAAGTGAACTTTCCCAGCCACATAGGGTTTTCTAAGTGAACTTTATTAAACAAATAAAGGATTGCTGAGTGGATTACCTTTGTTAAATATATATGTTCCCTCTTTGATGAACAACCTTGGGTAATGATAGGGTTATGTTCCTTTATGTTTCTTCCTTTCATTAAACATGATGATCAAGTAAGTATTATGATATTTGATGCACATGGATTAGAAATAATCCGTTGATGGATACTTTGAAAAGTATCAGTTTGCTTTGGACTTTGGTTCCAAGATAATGATATATGGAACAAGCAATGTCCTAAAGTAAAAGAAATACTTTGTGCATGTATACCCTTGGTGGTAACAATAGGAAATCGAATATGATAAGGATGAGATGTGTTCTCAATACATATGATGAATACCAAAGTAAGGTATTTATGTTGGTTAACTATAGTTTCCAACTGTGAAATCAATCAAGTTACATCAAATATGTGGACATCATATGTTAGGGGTTTATGCTCTGCATAAACATAAACATTAATAAGGGTGAACTAATGGAAGAAAACTTTGTGTGTGGATTAAAGATCTATAGTATCTCCATGATATTGAGATGATAATTAGAGACTTAATGACATGAGTAACAACTATCTTTTGTTATCTGGGATTTCGGGGATGAAATCCTTTTTAGGGGTTTATAATTTGTAACATCCCTGACCTGGGTTATGCTTAACCCTAGATGTTTTGGTTAATTAAGTTGATTATATTCTATCTATTATCTCTCTAAAAGTAATTAAGGCTCAAGAGGAACTTATATTTCATTTTCAGTCTCTTTTGAATATGTTGAAACAATGTTTTGCTAGCTTTGGACTAAAGTGCAAATTACCCAAGTTGAGGGGTTAACTTGCAAATTGTACATGATACAATGTTCCTCATGTTTTGAAGCATCATGAGAATGAAGATGATGCAGATATATGGCTTGTGATAGCCTGAATACCAAGAAATAGCTGATAAAGCAATGTCTGTGCATTAAAACCCAGTTTTGGTGTAACGTGTAAATTACCCAAAATCTAGGGATCAATATGCAAATTACCACTTCAATAAGGTCCCTAATGTTTCTTGACATCATGTAGAGCAAAGAAAATGAGAGGGGTGTCTCATTTGTACCTCTTTGGAGGAGAGAGAATCTTGATATTAAATAATCAAGATTTAAGCATAATTGGAACTTTACTTCCATTTAATGCAAAAACAAAATAAAATAATTGAAGGGCCTTCAACCAAAAACGATATGGTTGATTTTGATCAAGTGTGAACATCTTTGTGCCTTTTCTAGGCCACGAAATACAAAGGAAGTGGATAACTCACTCACAATATTATAAGAAAAAGAAATATCCACTCACTTATGGATATTAGTATAATATGATTTAAGGTGCTTAGTTTTTTTCCTTTAAATCGTGGATAATTGAGAGTAATAAGAGGAAAATAGGATAGCCTCGTCCCTAAGGAAGAGAAGGGGGCATATGGCAAGAAAGTTGAGGAGATAATTCCTACTTTCTCTCTCTTAAATGAATTTTCAATAAAATTCATATATAAGCTCCTTTATCTTTGAGGTGAAGGGATAATTTCGAATCCACTTTCACTTCTTGCTTGAAAAAATGACCAAGGGAGCTTGGAGCAACAGGAGGATGACCCCCAACCTGTTGGTAAGCTTCTTGACCCTTTTTCACCTTGAATTCATGGTGGAAATCACAAAACAATGCATGATTTCTTCTCTATTTCACTCCATCTTCAATTCATGGTTTCACCAAACCGTTTGGGGTGGTTGACCATTTGAGGAAACATGCTATTGTGCTTGGATACTGATCCAATGGTTGCAATTGGTTTGATCTTGATGATTTCAATTGTGAATGATTCCTTAAATGTAAACCCTAATCGGGTTGAGTGTGGAACCCTAAGTAATTGAATCAATTTTTGGGTTGACTAATCCCAAACGGTCTCAAGACCGTTTGGAGGTCACCCAAATGGTCTCAAGACCGTTTGGAGGTCAAACAAGACCATTTGGAAGTTTATGATGAAGTATGATTGGATGGTTGAAGATCCAATGATATTACATTGAAATACAATCAATAACTCAATTGATGATTGATTCAATGATGCAAACCCTAATTGAATTCCATAGATTTTAATGATGGATTGGGAAAATGGTCTCAAGACCGTTTGGAGGTCATCCAAACGACCTCAAGACTGTTTGAGGTTAGGTCATGACATAGCTAAGTGGTTATTCAATGATTGCAATTGAATTGGTTCCACAATGTCAACCATTGATGGTTCCTCAATTTCAAAACCCTAATTGATGGTGTCGTGATTATAAACCCTAGTTCAATTGGGTTCAAAACCCTACTTGAAGGTCTAATTGAAGGGTGATTTAATGGTTCAATTGAAGAATAAATTGGTGGTCCAATTGATATATGGTTCAAGGTTTGAAACCCTAAATTTATTAAGTGATAGAAGACCTTGTTGGTCCATTCAGTTTTGAGAGGGTTTGGACCAAACGGTCTTAAGACCGTTTGCGTCCAAACGGTCTCAAGACCGTTTGGGTCCAAATGGTCTCAAGACCGTTTGAGACCAAATGGTCTCAAATCGTTTGGAGACCCAAGCTCATTCAGTTTCAATATGTCTTGTCTAAACGGTTTCAAGCACCAACCTTGCTAAACGGTTTCAAACTGTTTGAACTTATTGGTCAAGTCTGTTTGAGGTCTAAGAGACCAAGACCGTTTGGGGTCTAAGTGGCCAAAACTTTTGAAGTTCAAATTGGTTAAACCATTTGGACACCTAATATGATTAAAGGTTAGTTAGCTACTTTATTGATAATGATGTAGACTAAAGGTAATCATAATGGTTAACCCTAACTGTGTGTACTTAAACGAAGAGCTGACCTAGATCAATCTTAGAGTACTTGACATCCTAGAGAGGATGAGAGAGAGGAATGCTTATATAATTAAGCCCTAATTCTCTCATTATGAATAAATATGTAAGTAGGGTTTGATCCATAATAATGAGATCATGAAACCCTTATTGAAAAGATTAATGAGCCTTGACCCTAAATTAGGGCAAAACTATGTGAAACCCTAAATTAGGGCAATGCTAGGTGAAACCCTAATTGAGGGAGATGTCAAGTGAAATCTTAATTTCAGGTAATACTAAGTGAAACCCTGATAAAGAAGGATGTTATGTGAAACTCTAATGAAGAGTGATATTAAGTGAAATACATATTTATGGGAGATGCTATGTGAACCTCAATTTATAAATATGGAAAATCCTATTCCTAATAATGGAATAGTGATTAATGTATTGAAAAATGTAACACCTAGAGAGGTTGATAATGGATACCCTTATATCAATAGTTCCTAACTCAAGGATGAGTCCATATCATTGGCAATGGTCGTATATTCTAAATAAGTGACTTATGACCAATACATTACATGATAAATGTGATGAATTGGTGCGTAAAGTATTAGGATGAGGAATACCCTAATACAAGCTAAGTGGATGAAATCAAGTATGATAAAGGTGATGAGGGAGGTGATACATTAAGATAAGATAGATATCACATTCAACACCTCAAAACTGATATACCTTGATGTGTTTTAAATCCAATATATTTGGATGAGTGACACATGAAGTGTGTCATGTTAGTTGTTTCCTTGAGATGTAATGCACTTTGATAAGTGTAGGATAACATGCCTTATGAAAAGGTTAATCCAAACTAATAAACTATGATGCAATCATATTCTGATGAAGATGAGAGAGAAACTTATACTGATGATGAATTATGAGAATACATAAGTATGATTGAATACTTATGTTATCCATCTTGATTCCTAGCTATGTGAAGCAATGGAATAGGACTTGATCATTAATAATATGATCTTGAGAACCTATATGGTTATTTATACAAACCCTAATCTAGGGTGATGTTATGTAATGTTACATTAAACCCTAAATTGGATAAAAGGACATGATGAACCCTAATCTTATGTGAATAGTGCATCCTAACCCTAAATTGGGTAATGAGATATAATAAACCCTAATACAGGGTGATGCTCTGTGAAGTCCTAACACAGAGTAATCCTATGTGAAGCCCAAATACAGATTGATGAGTTATGAATGTAATAAAAAAACCCTTGTATTGCATGGTACTGATATATAATTATTATCATGAGTACTAATCATGCAGGTATGTTGAGATGAAGAGCATAGCCATGTATGTGTTATGATGCTCTGTATATTGAGAATATTTTATAGGCCTTATAAGCCTTCATATGCCTTGTTGCTCAGTGAGAGGTAATCTTAAAAATTAGTGAGCCCAGTGTGCCATATGATGTATTTAATTGTTGAAATTTTCTATGAGCTTTATAAGCCATAATATGCCTTGTTGCTTATTAAGGGGTAATAAGAGGTGATATGAGCTTTGTGAACTACGTGGAATACTTTGTGAAACAAGAATCATAGTGTCCTTGGTCAGATGACTTGAAGTTATTAAGTTACCTAATAAGTGGTAACAAGTATTCTATGATGAGTTAAGGGTTCAAATACCCATATTCTATAATCATGATGATGAACTTGTTAAGAAATGGAAATATACTTGATGATATGAGGGATTAAGATCCTAGTACTTTGTTAAAAGAATATGGCTACTGGCCATGACTCCACAAAGACAATGCCAGGCATTAGCTATGTGATCTAAGCCTGAAGAGAATATATGCTGCGGTTATAACTCTATAGTGAATAAATGTTATACATGTTATTCATATTCCTTAATGGATAAGTGACATGCTGTTCTATCAAGTTATAGCTGCAATGCTTTATATAAGAATAATGTTCTAATATGTTAGACAATTAAATAACTGATGTTAAACAATTATGATTCCTCTGTCCATGTTTATCCTATTAAACTACAATAAGAATGTTTCTAGCGGAGAGTTATATCTCTCGCTGGGGCAATTTTACAATTATCTCGCCCCCGTGGGAACCACATTTTTAGGTGGACACGGACGAGGAGGCAGGAATCCTTCAATAGGTTGAGGACATCAACAGCAATAGCAGGAACAACAGTGAATTCTTAGGTGGAGACACTGGCTGACATGCTTTGTATAGATGTATATAGAGTCTTATGTGTCATCTCTGTACTCTCAGGTCCTCGGAGTAGTAGTTAATGCTTTTGAGATTTTGGCTTAGTGCCTTGAGATTTCATACTGCCTGTGTTTAGTTTAATAGAGCAGTTGATTCATGTAATCCTCAAAGAAAGATGATACAAGACATGTATTGGTGAACCAGTATGTAATTAAGTTACTCCTGTTCTTTATGAAAGAGTTTTTCCTATGTGTGGACCTCTTTGTAAAATGGTTTTAATTTTTAGTGATTTTTGGTAGTTCGCTGCTTAGTGATTGCTTCCGCATAGTTAATTATGTTTTTGTGATCGGTGTGTCACAATATGTCCCTTCGACTACACAACATGCCACAACGATCAAAAGATACACTCAAAAGTTCTATAAAGTTACACATGGTGTGTTTATTAAGAAATGCCGTGTCTAACCCGATCAACTTCAACTCATGACTTCACCAGATCTTAGCTACACGACATGTCTCTTAGACAAAACACTATGTAATCCTCAAGAAAGTAGTTTACATGTTAGTTACACATGGAAACACGCCGTGTAGTTATCAAAGACAACATGTCTCAGTTGACTTTTGCAATTTTGTAAGAAAATTGTCTCTGGATGCAAATACAAAAACTCACTAATGGGACAGTTATCTCTCATCATTTTAAAACACTATTTGACTAGAGAACAATCCAGAGCAAAGGGAGGGCGATTTTGGAGAGAAAGAAGCGGTTAGTCGGGAGATAATCTCCATTCTTCTTCAAGGATTACAACGTGAGCTTCTCCACCTCATCTAGACCTCTCGAGAGAAGTGTCCTAGAGAAAAAGCACCAACTTGGGTGGAATTTCATCTCGAATATGATGTTCTATCTTGTTTTTCTTCATTTCTTAGATTTCCCTCGTTCTTTTCTCTTCTAGTCCTGTTTAACTTCAAAATCTGTAACATGTTCTTGTGTTTCATCACCACGAACGAGTAGCTTTCTATTTCTTACACGTGGGAGAGTGCTCCCATATCATTACTCATGTGAACTTGGATCTATTAGTTAATGCTAGTTAGTTTGGTGCTCCAAGATAATCCATGGTGTTTAATTGCTTGTACGCACTACTGGCCATCTTTCTTACATGTATTATGCATCTTTATGTGATTTGGAAACATATGTTGAGAAGTAGGGAGTAGATATCTTGGCAATGTATCCTAGACCAAGGGAGTGGGTATGATTGCATTGAGGATCTAAGCCTTTAGTTCAAATCTTGGCATAAGTACAAGAGTACTATGTGGAGATTAGAACTGTCTCATATCACTAGGAGGTGTATGATGACAACAACCTCCTATGCATGTTAATTAGGATGCTAATTTCTGTGGTTGTGTGTGAGTAATGATGGGGAAGTAAAATCTCATAACCAAGATCCTTCAAATCTAATATAAATCTCTCGTTTAGCAATTAGTGTTTCCTATTTCTTTAATTTTGCAAAATAGATTAACTTAAAACCAAACAAATCTTAATATACTGATATAAATTGTTGAAGATTAACACACTTGTTCCTAGCTATACCCTACTCCTTGGATGGACTCGGTAATACTACACACACCCGCATAATTATAGGGTAGTGTTTGAGTTTATAAATTTAATACTTGTGCACAAGGCTAACAAGTTTTTGGCATCATTGTTGGGGAGCATCGATATTTTTATTAGAATAAAAAGTGTTGAATAGTAAGCAAGACTAGATCATACCATCAACTGTCATTTCCACCATCATTTTTCCCATCATGATCATCATCATTATCATATTTTTGTACCTTTCATTCTCATTTTTGTACTTCACTTGCCTTCTTTACTTGCATGACTCTATGAGGCAATCTAAAAGAGGTCTTGAACCTTCCACATTTCTAGACCCCAAAATTGAGCAAAATGTTAGAAGACTTCAAAAAGCAAGGAGTGGCCCTCAATCATATTTAGAGGAATCACAACATTCATCACCTTCACCACCACCAGCTTCACCCGACATCTAGCTCAACAAGAAGAACCAATCATGGAAGACGATCACCCCCTTAAGAACTTCATTGTTCCAACTGCTATATCCATCAATGGGGCTATCAATATCCTACAAAGTGAGGCAAATGATTTTTCTATCAACCCCACCAATATACATATGATACAATAGAAGCGGTTAGGAGGGACACCAGTGGGGGATCCAAAGCTCCATATTGCTGAAGTTCTGCAATATCTTAGCACTTTCAAGATAGGTGGTGTTCC
Source organism: Alisma plantago-aquatica (assembly GCA_963693085.1). Classification (NCBI taxonomy): domain Eukaryota; kingdom Viridiplantae; phylum Streptophyta; class Magnoliopsida; order Alismatales; family Alismataceae; genus Alisma; species Alisma plantago-aquatica. Next base: position 1,504,018,023 of record OY856410.1, on the reverse strand, counting down.
TACTAATGGGATTCACCTTATTCTTTTCCCATTCACTTTTTTGGATAGAGACAATGTGTATCTTTTTTTCTTTGACAATGAATTCTATTAACAATTGGGAGGAGTTTCTCAAAGTCTTCTTAGCCAAGTACTTACCACCAAGTAAAATGGCACAGTTGAGGAGCCCGATCATTAATTTTTTTCAAAGGGATGGATAGACCTTGTATGACACATGGGAAAGGTTCAAATACCTTCAACGTCTTTGTCTACAACATGGTTTAAGCAATTATCTTCTATTGCAAACTTTCTCTAATGGATTATTCTATAATACAAGGATGTCTATTGATGATGCTATTGGGAAATATGGCATTAGATATGGTAGTGGAAATAAAAATTTACTTGCCATATTCCCCATTGAACATTAGATTGCATCAACAACTATGCGATGGGAAAGAGGGTTGTAAGGTTATACCTGGTCATGTAGCAAGCCCAACAACAATTTTCTTGTAGTAGGGTGTGCCTTTCTTTGAGTTGCACCTGGATGGATGTTGATGTTGTCCTCATGGTCAAACACCATGGACAACGGTTGACGACATCATCCTAGCAGGGAAAGTGTCTCTCACCTGTGTAATAGTCCACACGGACCATCAAGAACTCCTTTTATTCTAGATGAACAAACAATAAGGAGTTGTCCCTTCTAGTTGACGTGCTAGTGTCAACTTGCTCTCCCACAATTTTCTCTCCCTTGCTGTTCCTCCCTTTGATGGGTAGAACTTACTCGGGCTCTCTTGATTACCACAACTAGAGAAGACAACAATTTTAAGATCTTATTGTTGTGTCTGGGAAGCCCCCAATACCCTTCTATTTATAGGAGGGTCAGGGTCAGGGTTTCCAGTCAGTTTGGGAGTTGAAGAGAGGGAGTTTTATGAATTTGTCAGAACCTGTGAAAGTCAAACCGGTTGGTTCAGTTCACCTATGAACCGGTCGGTTCACACATGAGACAATCGATTTAACACTTGAACTGGTTGTTTCACTATGTTTCCTATTTGCAATTGTTTTAGTAATTAATATTTGATTAATGCACAACATGACATCAACATTAATCCTTGATCCAATCTCATTGATCAACCAAACAACCAGTTCACAACCTGAGCCGATCGGTTCACTTGCTGGACCGATTGTTTTAGAGTGCATATTGTCAATGTCGTTGAAATTGAATACCTAACACTTTAGTAATCAATGTTAAACATAATTTATGAACAAACTCCTATTCTAAGTGCATTCCTATGCGTATGACCCTATAGGTCCCTAGTTACATTGGCACTGAATGTCCATAACTATATTATGACATTGCAAGCAATGTTTGGTATCTAGAAAAACATCATTACAAACCAAGTAATTTGGAAAGTTAGAGAACAACTTCAACCTACAATCTATGATTGGTGTTATAGTAATTGGTATAGTTCCCTTGTCTCTGATATCAAGATTGAACTCGAGGCATGGAATCATCATCCTCTTCAATGTCCAATCCATGCTCCTTGAACTAGGGAAAAATGTCTAATATATGTGTAAGATCAACATCACGTATTGGCAAAATGTCTAAGATATGTGTAAGATCAACATCACGTATTGACTTACACCAACATGGACATGCATTTCTCAGTATATCTTATCAAGTGGCCAACATATCAAACTCTTGTAGGAGGGACAAATCCCATCTAAATCACTCACAATCATTCCCCATGTGTCATAATGCATTTGAGCATCACCTTTATGGAAAACAAGATGTGATAAATGTAGTGATTTCAGGTCTAAGAACCACAATGCCCACCATAAATATGAGATCTGATTCTAAATACCATCCTATGGCTTCCATGTATCACTCTCAATATGGGTCTATCCAATACACTATTCTCTAACAAGATTCTATGTGTTTGGTTCGATATCATATATCATGGCTAATGACATTCTATCATCAACCAACACACACTCTAGTCTTAAGTGTTATTGTTGTCTATTAGCCTTCTACAATAGCAACCAACTAGGGAAATAACAAGAATGTATATACTCTTAGCATCTGCATGATCTCATTATTCAAGTCCTCAACCCAAAGACACACATCATTGAGTAATATCATTTTTAGACATTTATTATGTAAAATCATTATCTCATAACTGAATCCAAAATAAATTGGAAGATTGCCTTTATTATCAATCAAATCTTTTACAAGTTATTGTGATTACAATCATCATATGATTTGATCCCTAGCCATACATACCAACAAACTCCCACTTGCACTTAGATCCAATCACCCATGAACTTAATCCCAAGTGATCTAACATGATCGTCATGCTTCTGCTGTGATAATGCTTTTGTCAAGGGGTCATCAATATTGCTTTCAGTTGGCACTCTGCAAATCTTCACATCTCCTCGTTGCATGATCTCTTGTATGAGATGGAACTGCCTTTTGTATGTTCTTGGAATGCTGATGTGATCTGGCTTCCTTAGCTTGTGCAATAGCTCCCATGTTGTCACAATATATCTTAATTGTATTGATGATGCTTGGAACCGCCCCAAGTTTAGAAATGAACTTCTTGATCCATAAAACTCCCATAGGTGCATTGGATGCATCAATATACTCGACCTCTATTGTAGAATCTACAACTGTCTCTTGCTTTGAACTCTTCTAGCTTACAACACTGTTGTTGAGGCAAAATACAAATCTTGATTGCGATCGGTAATCAACTTTGTCAATTCGGAAGCTCGCATCAGAGTAACCCTTTACCACCAATTCTTTCTCACCACCACAGATAAGTTGGTGAATATTTCCATGCAAGCGACATCAAAATAAATATTAACATCTTTAAAAATAAGGATGGTCATTGGATTTGCAATTTTCTAGAAATTTTTGATGACCTACAATAAAAGGCTGCATGGCCCAAGAAAACATGAACTTCCTTTACATTATATTGAGGTGCGAGTTTGGAAATAACCTCAATCTTTGCATTATCTACCTCCATCCCCAGTTTCTCACCCTGTCTCCAAGGAAAATAAGCTCCTTGACTATGAAATGACACTTCTCCCAATTTGACACCAGACGTGCTTCTTTGCATCTGTCTAATACAAGAGAAAGATGATGCAAAATAGAATCAAACGAATCATCATAAATAGAAAATTCATCCATGAATACCTCCATCATGGTTTCTATATGCACTACAAAAATTGCAACTGTGCAACACCGAAAAATAGAGGGGGCGTTGCACAAGACAAAGGGCATTCTCCTAAAGGCATTAGTCCCAAAGGGACATATTAAGGTGATCTTATCTTAGTCATCAGGATGGATAGAATTTTGATAGAAACTAGATTAGCTTCATAGGTAGTGAAATAATTCTTGCTATGCCAATCAATCTAAGACTTGATCAAGGAAGGGAAGGGGGAAATGGTCTTTCCTTGTTGCTTTATTCAACTTCCTATAGTCAATGCACATTCTCCACCCCATGAATCTATGGGTGGGAATACACTTGTCCTTGCCATTCTTCACAATAATAGTGCTACCCTTCTTGGAACAACTGCACTGGGTTTACCCAAATATAATTTAAAATGGGGTAGATAATCCCTGCTTCGAGAAATTTAATGACCTCCTGATGAACCAATTCTTTCATGTCGGGGTTCAATTTGCACTGGGGTCTCTATATGGTTTGTAATACTCCAACACAAGGATCTTGTGCATGCAGATGGCTTGATTGATACTTGTCAGACCAGTCATTCTGTATCCCAAGTTTACCTTTCTTTTCTTTAGCTCGATATCAACCTACCTTCTTGTTCTTGCGTGAGATCTGAGTTGATGACCGTCAGGAAAAATTTATGCTCATCAAGAAAAACATATTTAATTCCCTCAAATAGGGCCTTCATATTTGGTTCCTTGGATGGCTCATCTTTCTCTTCAATTACCAATATCATCTTCAACTCTTTGGATTCAACATTGGGCTCCTCTTCATAAGTGTCCTAGTGGGACCGTCATTGACTAAATTGCTTGTCATCAAAATCTAAACTATCTAAAATGGTGAGGGCTATTTGCAATGGGTCCTCAACTACTTCACCATGTTGTCTAAGATGGGACAACTTGTCAATACAATCACGCAAGAAGACTTCATCATGAATGCTAGCACCCTTCAAGCTTTCAAACCCCATGAATTCAAGTGTTTCTCTCCCTAACCTAAAAAAGAATGGAGCACACTTTTACATCAATCAAGGATCTAGGTGTAGCTAGGAACATGCGGAAAAAGATGAGAGGATATTAGAAATCCTCCTTGATGTTCATAATCACAAAGGCACAAGTGACATAAGAATTCTTACCAGCTTTCATTGAAATGTCCTCTATGATCCCCATAGAATTCGTCATGGAGGAATTTACTAGTTGAATGGGAAGGCGATAGGGAGCATCTTAGTGAACTCCAATCTCTGGCATAAATTATATGGAATGATGGAACTGCTAGCACCCAAACCTAGAAGTCCCTTTCTAAAAATATTATCACCGAGGTAACATCCAATTTCAAATAGATCAAGATCCTTTGACATTTTGTTGAGAATGATGTTGGAAGTTGTTTTTGCTAATTTTACCATTTCATACTTATTATTGGTGTAATTCTTGGTCAACAAATTCTTTAGATATTTTGACCATGCTAGAATTTGAGAAAGGGAATTCAAGAAGGGGATGTCCACATGAAGCTTCTTCATAACTTCCTTGAATTTTATGAATCTGGCATCCAACTTTATTTTCTTAAGACGTACTTAGTAGGGAGGCCTTGGCTTTTAGACTAACATGTCTGGATCAATAAAATTCACTTTTGGTTTCTTAAAACCAATATCTTTACATGCAACAACATCAAAAATTGCTTGTTGTACATATTCATTCTAAACCATCACTGTATCAACGTTGTCAAAATCAATAGAAATAGTGGTTGGTGTCACTAGAGGAGGCACACACACATTTCTTGAACACGTATAAATGACTTTCAGCTGCTCAGGGTGCCTGGGGGTGCTCTCAAGTTTCCCAAGAAAGGCACATGTAAGAGGGCATAGAGAGGCAGATAGCTGGGCCAATTGAGAATCAATGGATTTTGATAAGCCTACTAACTTGAAAGCATAGTTTGTTGACTGGAAGTCATGGATTTTTGAGATCGAAGAATGTTTTCAATGGATAAAATTTTGTCATCATTTGTGTCTAGAATAGTTGACTGTGGAGTTTGATTAGCTTGGTTTGGATTATGAAATTGTTGCCCCTAGTTGTACCTAGGGTTGTACATCAGTCCAAACTTAGACCAGACTAGACCAGAATGAGAACCAAACACGTAAAAGTTCTTAGACCAAAAACTAGACACAATAATAATTGGTCATGTGCAGACCAGACATGAAAAATTATGGAATGGATTGGAACCAGACATGTAGCGGACATACTAAAATTCTTGCTAGTTAAAAATATAAAAGAATCATGTATTGGCATGATGGGTCATTTCTTTTCACAACATTGTTGTATTGATAAAAATACAAATAATTAATTTATTTTGGATGTTTTATGCCTTTGACTATTTTATATAATAATCTTGATTTTCTATCCACACACATTTATTCACAAGCACGTTATTGTATCTAATAATATCTTCTCAACTATTATTTTTCTCACTACAATACTCTTACATCTAATGTAATGAATAGCTTTTATATGATACAATGAAACGTCATTTTAGTCATCTACCTATATCTATCACTTCTTCTCATGTCATATTCTAATAAGTATTTACTTTTAATATTTGATTAATAATATTTCTAATAAGTTATATATAACTTGTTATTTTCTACAATTGACCATCATCCACTCCACTCCCAATGACCATTCATAAACATCAATAATAATATAAGTTTTTATTCTGTGTTTCTCATAACTCAAAGTGATTGTTTATTATTATATGGTCTAGTTAGTCCATTTGATGTGGACCAACTTTGGACCAGACTGACAAATTAAATTTGATCTAGGACCAAATTGGTATATATGTAACCCTAGTTGTACCCACAGTTCTTACAATTTCCCTATAATTGTCTTGATTCCTAAAGATTTGTTATTGATTTTATTGGAAACCGGAGGGATCATGACCTTGGTTATTCACTTGGACCGGTCATTGTTGTGATGCATTCTCTATTCCAACTAGATTGACATATCAGAACACCCAAATGATTTCTAGCTTAGTTCGGGTGTAGTAGACTTAGCCCATGATTCTATGGATGCCCTTATTCATCTTGTACCTAGGTGTTGTTCACCATGACATTATACATGATCTCATTGTATAGAGTGGAATGGTCATGACCCTTGCATGTTTAATTGAAAAGATCTATAGAATTCACCTACTGGTAAGTGATGTAACTGTCCTCTTATCTCGTATGCATTGGAAGAGGACTTGAGGCTATCTTAATTCAAGGCTAACTTCTTGAGGGACGCTTCTATAGATTTGAATTTAGAACTATCTTCAACGTTGTCTACCTTGAGGACACCTCCTTGCCCTCTTCTAGAACACAAACGAGACTAGTTTTCAAACCTCCCATGTGCTATGGAAATTCTAGAAAATGGATTTTCCTCCAAATGAGAAATCCAAGAAAGCCATGGTGTAGTCATCAAAGCCTCTATAGAAGGTATCCACCAATTGAAGCTGTGATATGTGATGGTGCAGGAAATGACAAAGAAGCTCCTTGAATCTTTCCTAAGACTCAGCTAGGACTCTCTTGGGACCATGGAGAACTGCTTGATATGGCCCTTGATTTGGTAGGTGAGGGATGCCAAGTAGTACTTCTCTAGAAACCTAGATTGGAGACCCTCCCACATCATGATATTGTCTCCTTCCATGACATTGTACCAACTCCTTGCCTTATTCGTCAATGAGTATTTGAACAATTAAAATTTGAGGGGATCTTTAGATATGCCAGAATGCTTGTTCAAGGTAAAAAGATAAGTAAACTACTATATATGATCCTGACAATCATCACCTCTATTGCCAGTGGAAGCACTACTTTATAGCATGATGATACACTACATGTGTATCTCTAACTATGGGGCGGTGATAGTGGGAGGCATCACTGCATGATGTTCATCAGTAGCCCTAAGTACGGATAAGTCCTTGAGCTAATCCTGTCATTCTTCTTAAAGGGAGGTGACCTCTCTAATTTTTTTTCTTGACAATAGTTTCTTTTATTTCCTAGACAAGAGATTCCCTATGGGTTGTAAGAGACATATTCACCCTGCAATTGATATTTTCCTCATACATCTTGTTATGATATGCTCAATTTAGGAAGTGATATGATCTATCATTCTCTGGGTCGGATTCAAAAGGCATGGAGTCAATGATTTAGGAGCATCACATGCACCTCTAGCACCTAAAAAGAGAATGAGAATGTTAAAATTCAAGGAAGAAAAATTCAAGTAGATTTGAGTGAATTTTATTTGGAAAAGAAAAATCCTCATTGTTCAAAACTACAGAGGCTCAAAGGCTATTCCATTTTCCCTAACAATGATGCTAAAATTTAATGCAAGTTTTATTGCACAAAAAATCTCTAAAATAGATTATCCTAGGTTTTAAACCTTTGTCACAATTTTAAGTAACTCGCCTGCAAGAGGACAAATCGATTGTAGTATAGCAAAGGGTAAAACAAAGAGAAATGCATTTAAGAAATAATCAATGAACCAATTTTTGAGAGTATTACATAAATAGCAGCTATTAAGGGTGATTATAAGCTAATGGTTGAAATAAAAGTTTTGTAATGCAAGAAAACCATTGAAATACGGGTTGATAACAATGATTAAAGAAAAATGTGACATTTGGATTTCACCACCATTACATGCGTTCCCATCTTAATCATTACAACTCAGTAGTTATCATCTCATTAGATTAGTATCGAGCAAAATTGACCCCTTTCAAAACATAAGATACACAAGGATTGAATTCCCCGAGGACTCGAGGTCTTGTTATCCACATACCATGACTCAAACGTCCTATATGATCTCTTTCTAGGGAAATATGGCGACAGACTAGGCAGTGGGAACAACATTTTTACTACCATATTCTCCATTAAACCAGCAGATCACGTCAACAACTATTTAATGGAAAGGGTGGTTTTGGGAATGCACCTGGTCCTAGAGTAAGTCCATTGACATCTCCTCATTGTTGTAGTTGTGCATCTATCTTCTAGTTGCATTGGGACTCATCTACTGTGCCTCTTAGTCTTCATGATGGACAGTAGGTTGACATTATCCTGCTAGCGAGAAAAACATCCACACCTATAGAGAAGTCCACACAGACTGCCTAGATTTCCTATCGTCCTACTAGAATAGGCAGGAAAGAGTTGTCCCTCCCATTAATGTACTAGTCACCAACTTGCTCTACCACAATTATTCTCCCTTGATATCCCTCCCTTTATCAGGTAGGACTTGCTGGGTTCTCTCAGTTACTGTAACAAGAAGACAAAAATTTGTCAGAGGCAATTGATGTGTCTAAGAAGCCCCCAATATCCCTCTATTTATAAGAGGGGTTAGGGTCAGGGTTCCCAGTCTATGTGGGAGTGGAAGGGACCAGAATCTCAAATTTTCACAACCTGCGAGCCGTGAAACAATTAGTTTTCCAGATGAACCATTCAGTTTAGACAAGAGCCGACGGTTTTCCCAACGAACTGATTGTTTCACATGTTTCCCAATGGCATATGAATTGGCAATTCTATTCCAATTAATGCAAACCATGACATCAACATTAATCCTTGATGCAATCAAATTGTACCACTTATAAGCCTTAAATGTGGGTCAAAAAATGGATACATGTCTAGGTCGTCAAGCTTTAATAATTTATAATACCCGAATGTTTAAGACTCCTGCAACTAGTACAAGGTTGGAGTAGTTTGTGGTCAAACACATGGACTAGGAGAATAGCACTTCGGAACCCAAGTTGTACTTGTCTAAGCACGTCAGAGACTCAAAAGATTAAGGTTTGTTGTAGTGAAAAAGAATATCAAAAAATTAAACTAAAACCTATCTCCAAGTGGATTTACCAGAAAGATTAAGACTTTGGGTATTTGGGTTTTAGTAATTTTTATGGTAGTTTTTGCATATAGGAAACTGAGGAGACAAAACTATCATTGGAGTATAGCATGAAGAAAGAAAACTTAATTGTAACAAGCGGCTACAGCCTACATCCAATGTCTTCTTCTCTCAAAGAAAACACCAACGAGCCATGCACTGGGTTCCTCCTCTCATAGGTACCAAGTGGGGGTTCATGCAGAAAGATAAACTGGGTGCAACTCTGGTTCTGGGTACTCTCGTACACCTGAATCAGATCAAGCCCTAGAAGTTTATGACATCCTTCTCTCAAAGGAGTCAAAACAAGAAACATGATTCGATAGCTAGTCAAAAGTGTGAATCAGAAAGAGAAAACTAGAACTCAGATGCTAGAAAGAAATCATCAAATAAAATAAAGCCATGCATTGAATGATATGAGATAAACTCCACAGATTCCAATAATCATAAAGAAGCATAATGGTTTCATTACAATGCTATAATTAAATGAAAGTAAATGCTATAAAGGGAAGATAAGTATCGGTCTCCTTGATTTAGGAGATCAAAGTACACAGTAACTGACACCTAAGATAATGCTAACCCGGTACTGGGTAGAGGCCATATCGGGATACGACCATGTCGGGTCATTGAATGTGTCGGGCCATGGACCGTGATGGGTAAGGGTCATATAGGGACATGACCTCCACCTGATATAGTCATGTCAGGTTGTTGACCGTGTTGGGCTACATCCACGACAGGTATAGACTATATCGGGTTGGGTACTGTGTTGGGTTATGATACATATCAGGTTAACATTATCTTAAGGCTCTCGGCTTCTTTATGTCGGGTATAGGAGGGCAAGCTGTCTCGGGTTGAAGCCTAGATAGGAACCCGACATTCTTGAAGTGGCCTTGAGGATCATATCATGCTTCTTGCTGCTACCGAAATGGTCTCTAAGTGAACTCCTCCCATCCCTCTCGGGATTGGGGTGTGCTCACCTAGTTATCGCCCGGCAGGCTCCTTGGGACTCAACACATAAGCTCCTTTACTCTAGGGGCTAGCTCTAATAGGGTCTGACCCATCCCATCGTAGGCTTGTAGCTGCTATTTATAGGCAACGAGTTGATGGGAGTTGTAGCTTTTATTGGCCCACATGTCTTTCATCCATGGCTCCATTCTCGAGGCTTCAAGGAGGCTGATATGGCTGTCGCCCATCATGCGTGTTGGGTTGGGAGAGTGCTGGGCAGCGGGCGTATTGTGTACATGACAGGTTGGAGCCTTGTCAGGCTGTGGTGCTGAGGGATGGCCATGTCGGGTAACGACCTCGCCAGTTTGTGAACCGTGTCGAGTTAGGCACCGTATCGGGTAGAGGGCCGCATCAAGCTGAGACTCCAACATGGCATGCCCGTGTCGGGTTGCTATCGTAGTGGGTAGCGACCATGATAGGTAAGAGGGGCGTGTCGGCCTCAGATGCTGGCGAGCTACTGGGCTAGAATGTGGACTTCGTTGCTGATGGCCCATTGGTGCTTCTTTTCTTGTGGAAAAATAGGAAAAACCCTACAAAAGATGGGAAATATTGTCAGGGGCATAGTGGGCATGATTCTTCATAATAAATAGAATAAAATGAAGAGGAAGTTAAGTTTGGAAGCTATTTTGATAATAAAATATAAGTTCTAGTAGCCATAAAGTGGGTGTTATCATTTACATCTCCTTATTGTTTTGGGGATGGTTTTAAGGATGTACTTGGTCCTAGAGTAAGTCCATTAACATCTCTTCATTGTTGTAGTTGTGCAACTATATTCTAGTTGTATTGGGACTCATCCACTATGCCTCCTAGTCTTCATGGTGGATAGTAGGTTGACATTATCCTGCTAGCGGGAAAAGCATCCACACCTCTATAGAAGTCCACACAGACCTCCTAGAACTCCTATCGTCCTAATAGAATAGGCAGGAAAAAGTTGTCCCTCCCGTTAATGTACTAGTCACCAACTTACTCTCCCACAATTATTCTCCCTTCCTATCCCTCCCTTTATCAGGTAGGACTTGCTGGGTTCTCTCAGTTACCACAACAAGAGAAGACAAAAATTTGTCATAGGCAATTGATGTGTCTGAGAAGCCCCCAATACCCCTCTATTTATAAGAGGGGTTAGGGTTAGGGTTCCTAGTCTATGTGGGAGTGTAAGGGATCAAAATATCAAATTTTCACAACCTACAAGCGGTGAAATGATCAGTTTTCCAGACAAACCATTCAGTTGAGACAAGAGCCGATGGCTCTCCTAACAAATCAGTCATTTCACATGTTTCCCAATGGCATATGAATTGACAATTCTATTCCAATTAATGCACACAGTGACATCAACATTAATCCTTGATGCAATCAAATTGCACCATGAATCAGGCATCTCATGATGTGAGCTGGTTGTCTCATGACCCCCAACTGATCGGTTCACTGGAAGAACCAGTCAGTTGATCCCCCAGTTTCTGTAGAACTCAACCAATACAATATCCAATCAACCCAACACTCCAACCCATCATTTCATCACATGAGCTTATCAGTTGGGAGTCTAGTCAGTTGATCTGTTTCTTGAAATGAATACTGAAACCCTTTAGTAATCGATCCAATTATAAAACCTGATGAAAACTCCTCTTCTAGGTCAGTTCCTATGTGTATTACCCTATAGGTCCCATATTTGGTTGGCAGTGAATGTCCAAAGTTTGACATCACAAGTAATTAGTGGTGCCTAGTCACACATCAATGCTACCCAAGTAAAGGAAAAGTTGGTTAATAACTTCAACCTACAATCTGTGTATGTGTTACAAAGTTTGTATAGTTCCTTTGTCATTGATATCCAGATTGAACTCAAGGCATGGAGTAGTCATCCTCTTCAACATTCAATCTTGTTTCTTGAACCAGAGAAGACTGTCTAAGATATGTGTAAGCTCAATATCACATATTGACTCACATGTGCATGGCCATGCATTTCTCAGTCTCCCTTATCACGATGCCTATGATATCATACTCCTATAGGAGGGACAAATCCCATAGACATCACCCACAATCATCCCCATGTGCCACATTGTACTCAATCATCACCTTTATTATAATCCTTATTCATGATTATGGTGGATGATGTTAAATCACACCAAACAACATGTGATGAGTGTAGTGACTTCAGGTCTAAGAACCACAATCACCACCAACACTACAAAAGCTAACTATGAATATCATTGTATTGGTTTCCATGTGTTACTCTCATGGTGGTTTTGTCCGATACACTATTCTCTAACATATATCTATGTGCCTGGTTTGATATCACACATCATGACTAATGAGATTCTATCATCAACCAACATACACTCTAGTCTTATGTGCTATTTCCGTCTATCTACCTTCCACAATAACATCCGACCAGGGGCATAATGAGAATGCACTTACTCTTAACATCCATATGATCTCATTGTTCAAGTCACATACTTGAAGAAATATATCATTGAGTAATATTATTCTCTAGACATTTATTACCTTACATCATTATCTCATAACTGAATAAAATAGAATAAATTGGAAGCTTGCCTTTATTATTAATCAAATCATTTACAAATTATGCCAATACAATCATCATATGATTGTCTTGCTGGGCATACATACCAACAGACTTTCACTTGCACTTAGAGCCAATCACCCACAAATCTTATTCCAAGTGATCTAACATGTCTGTCATGCTTCTACTACGAAAATGCCTTTGTCAAGGGGTCAACAACATTGCTCCCGGTTGGTACTCTACTAATATTCACATCTCCTCACTGTACAATCTCTCAGATGAGATGGAACTGCCTTTGTATATGCTTAGGACACTGATGTGATCTAGATTCCTTAGCTTGTGCAATAGCTTCATTGTTGTCACAATATAGCTCAATTGCATCCCAGATGCTTGGAACAACCCCAAGTTCAGAGAGAACTTCTTGATTCATACAACCTCCTTTACTACATTAGATGCAACAAATACTCAATCTCTATTGTAGAATCGACAATTGTTTCTTTCTTAGAACTCTTCCAGCTCACAACTCTGTTGTTTAGGCAATACACGAATAGTGATTGTGATCTGTAATCATCTTTGTCTATTTGGAAGCTTGCATTGCTGTATCCTTTTACCACCAACTCTTACTCTTTGTCATAGATGAGGAACTGATCCTTCGTTCTTCTCAAGTACTTAAGGATCTTCTTTACGGTTGTCCAGTGAACATCACCTGGATCTGAGTGATATCTGCTCTGAAAACCTCTAGAGGGGGGGTGAATAGAGTTTTATAGAGATTTTAAAATAATTTAAACTCAAGCAACCACAAAGAAAGATTGGACAAAGAGACACAAGGGTTTAGAGTGGTTCCTAGCCTTAGCAAATACTAAGGTAGTCAGTCCACTACCCGGTTGCTTACCCAACCGGGATTTGAAAAGAAATTATTTTATTACCTCGCAAGGATTTTACATAAAATACATTTCTTTTCCCTAAACCCTTCAAGCAGCCTTCACCTAGAAGTAATCGCCCAACTCGAAGCAGCCTTCCCTTGAAGTAGATGCACCAACACCCGTTGCACCAGCCTTCTGAAGTAGCTTCCCGTGCGATATCCTTCTTGAAGTAGCTTGAAGTCCCCTTCTCCACCTGAGAAGTCCACCCTCTCCAATCCGCAGCCTCCAACCTTAGGAGTAGCAAGGAGAGTACAGGGAATAAATAGGAACAAGAAAGAAATACAGAAATTACAATACCGTTGTAAGCACAAGGCTTGATTTTCCTATATCAAGCGTTTGGATCTCCCAACCAAGATATATAGCAATGTGATTATTATGTGTAGGAGATCCTAGTCTATAGGACACGAAATGGTAGCAATATGAATGTGTAACAAGTGTGGGAATTGCACTATTGCTCTAAACAGATTGCCAATGTAGTGTATGCTCAAAGATTTCACAATTGAGTATGTGAGTATATCCTAGTGTCCTATGGCTTGTCCTATTTATAGGAATGGCCTAAGTATGCTTAAGGACGTTCTAGACAACTTCTAGGGGGTTCCTAGTGCTTAACTAGCCGTTAGGAATAAGTTAGGCGCATTAGCAACGGCTAGTTAATTAATTCTGCAGTTGCTGTCAGAGACCATCTCGGTCGAGGACTTGTCGACCGAGATGCCCGGTCGGTCGAGGATTTTTCGACCGACAGGCTCTCTGGATTAACGTTTATTTGCAACTGTCAACTGCTGTGTCTAACGACTACTTTTGGTCAATCTCGGTCGAGAAGTTTGTCGACCGAGAGTGTCTCGGTCGAGGAGTGTGGTCGACCGAGATTGACTCTATTTTCAATCTTTCAATTAAGATACTAAGTGAGTGCATGAGTGTGCATTATGTGACCCTATTAGAAGGAGATGACCTAACTAAGTGTAGTGTTAAGTTAGGGAGATCTAACGCTTGATTTACATGAAGTCTAAGTACTTGTACATTATATGTTTGTACAAGTTTACATATTATTACATTGCATGATATTTATAAACATTCAAGCGTAAGGATTCCCTAGAACTTTGTCATCACCTTGTTCCTGCACACTTAAGTAGCTCGTTAGATTAATAAGAATGAAATGTTTGTCATCATCGAAACAAAGGGATTTATCATAATATCCAATTTATCCAACAATCTCCCCCTTTTTGAAGATGACAAACATTTCCTAAATATGAAATAAGGAAATATAAAGTATATGAGTTTCATACCTGAAAATTTACCTTTTGTAGTCATTTATGTTTTTCAAGTAAGTGCTGGCCAAGATGTGATGAAACTCTTTTATATATATTTTTATATTCTTTCTCCCCCTTTGTCATTTCAAAAAGATATCCAAAGTTGAATGTTTTATTTTTCTTCTCCCCCTTAATATAATGCTCCCCCTTAATTAGATATCCTATTAGGAACATTGATTTTTATCTAATTTATCCATAATTTGTTTCTCAATCATTCGCAAAGGATGTTAAGCCTTGAAATGAAATGAGATACCTTTAAGCATATGATGAAATGTATATGGATTTCTCATATATCAAAGGATATTCAGTTATACATAGTGATTTCAAAGTTTTTGTAAGCTTCTTTTAAACAATGATCAAAGTTTTAATGATCTCCCCCTTTTTCTTATGCTTTGCTCCCCCTTCGATAGATATCTCAAATGAAAGTTTGAATACTGAGCAAATATATAAAATGTCCAAGATTTTAACAAAGATGTATGCAATAATATCAATCTGGAAAAACAGAAACCCAGTCGGTCGACAGTTGCTCGACCGACAATGTTCTCGGTCGACTAGTTGCTCGACCGAGAATGTTTCTGGAGAACTATTTGGTTATTTGAGAATTTAATTTTAATTTGTAATAGTTGCCTGTTTTAATTATTATTATTCCCTTATTTGCTATGCTCTACAATAATGAACTTATAATGCGTATTTTGAAGAAGTCTCATATGCCAAACAAATATCCATGTGAATCAAATAAAAATGGCAAATTTCATTCAATGGCATGAAGAAGATTACAATCATATAGAATACAACTATTACAACTCCAACACTTCACAGGAAAGATTTAAGAATTACATCAATGTCCGGATCTTTCCCAAGAAATGGCTCGGCTCCATAGTATTGGACCAGAGTTTTCCAATCCAAAGCACCAGTTGTAGTCAACGCATATGCTTCCAGGAAAGTGGGAACTCGGTCAAAACGGAAGTGAGCAGCTATGTCTTGCAATTGTACGGAAGAGAATTGAGTATGTGCAAGATCCATTGAGGGTGAAGGTGGAGGTTGATAGTAGTTGTATGAGGGATTAAATGGGTTGAGCATGCCAGGGTTTAAAGAATGCGGATATTCATCGGTTTGGTTAGGAGAAAGGTTTTGCATTCTTTGATTTAAGTATGACATGGCATGGTGATTGTAGTTTAATTGTCTACTAAGATGGTATTGGGAGCCAGCAATATAAGTAAGGGTATTTTGGATGGGATCAATGGAAAGGTTAGTAGGAGGAGGGGGTGGTATATCCTGATGTGATGACTCTCCTTCTACTCTTGCCCTTTTATGGCCAAAGTCAATTCCCATCTTCTCTACGGTGTTCTTACTTATCTTTGGTGGTCTACGCTCCCATATGTATCCCATATCTTCAATGTTTGACTTAAGAAAATGTTGAGTAATCTGGCACACAAAATCGGCATATGGTGGATTGCCAGAAAACTCAAGCATATTTTTAAGTATTATGCGAATGAAGTTGATGGGAATTTCTTTTATGATAGCATAAATTAGACACATACGGAAGATAGGAACCTCGGATTTATTGGCTCATGGATGTATGTTGGTGGAGACAATGAGGTTTACTATTCTACATGCCGATTTTAGGTTTATTGCATAATAGGTTCCCCTATCTTCATGACAAGTGGTATTGGCTTGAAATATGGCTCTTTTTATATCACTAAGACTAGTGGTGTGGTCATCATGGGAAAATAGATTTATTGGATTGCCGGTGGAGAGGTCAAGGAAATCTTGATATTCATCTATATCAATTTCAAGCATGTCAAGAATATCCCCTTCGGAAAATTTAAAACTATGCCCATTGACCATGGTATAGAAGAAAGTGGTGTCATTTTCGGTGTGGGATAGAAGATTGGCATAGAATTCGTTGACTACCTTAATGGAGTAGGAAGGAAAGGATGGATTGATGAAGTCCTTCAGCTTTTGTACTCCAAAGAGATGCTCCAGGTCTACGATGTTGATGAAGTCCATCACTTCGACCAGACGTCGGGGAAGAGGAGCTTTAGAGGAAAGCCGAAAGTATCTATCTCCAGCATCTCCGTCGACGAAAGCTATGTCATTGATGATCGTCAGTGGCGGAGTTGCTTCCCTCTCTTCTCTTCTTTTTCTTCCAGCAACTTTCTTCTTCCCACGAACAGTTGATGATGAGGCCATTGTGTTTCTTGAGAGTGGAGAAGAAGCAAGGAAGATTTGAGGGTAAGAGTGCTGAAGGATTGCACGAAATTGCACTAGAGATGGACTATGGAAGCAAGGAAATGCAAGTGTGAGTAAGTGGCTCGTTTTTGCACTTATTTATAGAATTCCAGCGACCCGGTCGGTCGACGACTCGTCGACCGAGCGTCCGCAACGGTCGAGTTGCAGACGCGCCACTTGGTCCTCCAACGGTAAAGAAAACGGTCATAACGGTCGGGTCGCAACGGTCATATCCAACGGCTATTTCTCGGTCGAGCGCTTGTCGACTGACATTGTCTCGGTCGAGCACTCGTCGACCGACAGTTTGTCTGATACTGAGTCTGTTTAGAATTTGTCGGTCGAGTGAGGTGGGCTGACCGAGTGGTTCTCGGTCGAGCATTTGTCGACCGACTAACTTACTGAGTTCAATTTTTTGGCTGAATTTTAATGCAAATCATAGAACATTTTTGTAGAGCATATGTATATTCCAAGGGAGTAATAATATTTAAGGCTTCTAATTACCACAAATGATTTGACGTTTTGATTTAAAAATATGCTAAGATTAAGTTCAATAAAATAATGTTCAAATAAACAATTTTTATCAAAGTTTATTTTAGGTCGCCCTTGATTACGACCATAGCGCCCCTTGGTCAAATTTTATTTTAACCAAGAGGCATATTCTGCAGGTTTCCAGTATGAATCATTCATATGCGAAGTATGAGTTCTGCAGATAGCTTGCAAATATCAATTTGAGACACATGAGAGCTTAATAAGGACATCAAATATGGTGAAGCATATTCAAGAATAATATCCATTTATGAATTTAAGATTATTTTGGATAGACTAAAATATAAAAGCACACAAAAATTTATTTGAAACATTTTATTCATTGCAAGTATTTCTGAAAAAAATGTGCAATAAAAGAATGATTAAATAGAATCTTTCAAGAATAATCTTTCAAGAATCTTTCAAGAATAATTTTCACATAAAATGTAAAGATTTACAGCAGTTTGAGATAAACGTATGTGTATCAAGGTGCTATTAAATCTTTTTAATTTTTGATTTTGTTATCCCTAAATGTTAAGTTGAGATAGACATAAGGATATACAAATTAAGGTCTATGGTCATATCTCAACTTAGTCGAACCTATTTAATTTGGGATTTTTGGAACCCATACCATTTCGACATGCTTTTTCTTGTATGGGCATGAAAAAGAATAATGTCCAAGGCATGAGCAATAATGACAACAAATTGAATCAACCTCAAGCCTTTTTCTATGGTTTTGATTTAGGTTATTCTTGGGTATATACATTTTTGTGCCTCTAGGTATATAAGCAGATTGACTCGCTTGTGTACTTCTAGGTTGTTGATGGGATTTCTCATTAGGCTTATAACCTAGTCCTCTTCTCCCTATTTGATGATAGGAATTTTCTAGTATATTATCAAGGATTCCATTGTTGCTTAACTTACTAACTTTTTGTTGCAACTTAACGATCTCATCCATTCTTTTCTTGATATCTAATTTTGCTTGATCTAGATTGGATGACAACATATTTCTTTCTTTCACTATATTGTCATAATCTACATGGGTGCACAATATAGGTTGTTTTTGAATATCATTTAACTTTGCAAGCAATTCAGTCTTTTCTTGACATAGAAGATCATAGTTAGTCTCTAGAGTGAAAATTTTCACTTCACTATTACTCAGAGATGATTTCAAAGTACGATTGTCAGACATAATGCTATCTTTTTCAAAACCAAGAGTATTCAATTTAGCATATAAATCATCATTTTCGGATGTAAGCTCAAGAAGTCTAGCATTTAGATCATCATTTTCTTTATTTGATTTCTTTAATTTCTTTTTGTATTCAACATATTTGTTATGTGTTTCTTCAATAATAGCAACTAACTCCTCCTTGGGTAAATCAAGCAAGCTTACCTCTTCTTCTTCTTCCTCACTTATTGTAGCAACGAAACACTCTTTATGTGCATCTCCTTTCTTTGACCTCCATGGACATTTAGATGTAGAGTGCTTTGTTCCTAAGCACCAATTGCAACTTGTCGAACTTTGGTCCATGCTCCTTTTCTTGTGGTTGTAGTCACCTCCTCCCTTTATCTCTTCAAGACCTTGTTAGGGCTCCTTGAAGCCTGCTCTGATACCAATTGAAAACCTCTAGAGGGGGGGTGAATAGAGTTTTATAGAGATTTTAAAATAATTTAAACTCAAGCAACCACAAAGAAAGATTGGACAAAGAGACACAAGGGTTTAGAGTGGTTCCTAGCCTTAGCAAATACTAAGGTAGTCAGTCCACTACCCGGTTGCTTACCCAACCGGGATTTGAAAAGAAATTATTTTATTACCTCGCAAGGATTTTACATAAAATACATTTCTTTTCCCTAAACCCTTCAAGCAGCCTTCACCTAGAAGTAATCGCCCAACTCGAAGCAGCCTTCCCTTGAAGTAGATGCACCAACACCCGTTGCACCAGCCTTCTGAAGTAGCTTCCCGTGCGATAGCCTTCTTGAAGTAGCTTGAAGTCCCCTTCTCCACCTGAGAAGTCCACCCTCTCCAATCCGCAGCCTCCAACCCTAGGAGTAGCAAGGAGAGTACAGGGAATAAATAGGAACAAGAAAGAAATACAGAAATTACAATACCGTTGTAAGCACAAGGCTTGATTTTCCTATATCAAGCGTTTGGATCTCCCAACCAAGATATATAGCAATGTGATTATTATGTGTAGGAGATCCTAGTCTATAGGACACGAAATGGTAACAATATGAATGTGTAACAAGTGTGGGAATTGCACTATTGCTCTAAACAGATTGCCAATGTAGTGTATGCTCAAAGATTGCACAATTGAGTATGTGAGTATATCCTAGTGTCCTATGGCTTGTCCTATTTATAGGAATGGCCTAACTATGCTTAAGGACGTTCTAGACAACTTCTAGGGGGTTCCTAGTGCTTAACTAGCTGTTAGGAATAAGTTAGGCGCATTAGCAACAGCTAGTTAATTAATTCTGCAGTTGCTGTCAGAGACCATCTCGGTCGAGGACTTGTCGACCGAGATGCCCGGTCGGTCGAGGATTTTTCGACCGACAGGCTCTCTGGATTAACGTTTATTTGCAACTGTCAACTGCTGTGTCTAACGACTACTTTTGGTCAATCTCGGTCGAGAAGTTTGTCGACCGAGAGTGTCTCGGTCGAGGAGTGTGGTCGACCGAGATTGACTCTATTTTCAATCTTTCAATTAAGATACTAAGTGAGTGCATGAGTGTGCATTATGTGACCCTATTAGAAGGAGATGACCTAACTAAGTGTAGTGTTAAGTTAGGGAGATCTAACGCTTGATTTACATGAAGTCTAAGTACTTGTACATTATATGTTTGTACAAGTTTACATATGATTACATTGCATGATATTTATAAACATTCAAGCGTAAGGATTCCCTAGAACTTTGTCATCACCTTGTTCCTGCACACTTAAGTAGCTCGTTAGATTAATAAGAATGAAATGTTTGTCATCATCGAAACAAAGGGATTTATCATAATATCCAATTTATCCAACATGCTCGTCATGCTCAAGGTGTACGAGAACAGGATGAGTACATAATAATGCATACATGATCGATCCAATTGCAGATGCATATGGAGTCATACTCATACGTTCCCTTTCTTGACAAGAACTGGGACTTTGAGCTTTAGAGATGGTACTCCATGTACCATGGACATGTTTCCTATTATATCCTCAATTTTCATATGTATGGGTTGAAATGAAATTTCTCCAACAAAGTGTATGATTATGAAAATTGTATGATTTAAGTACCTTGAATGGATTTCTTTGATAATATTCCTTTTTGCATGAATGTTTTCATGGGCCTTATTGAGTAACAAAGCCCAATATGATTAAAAGAGAATAATGATGGAAACAATCTAATAATAAAAGAAATTGAGATAATGCTAAGAATAATGTGTAATTCTCTAGAAGACTAAGTGTTTGTTCATAATAGAGTGGATTTCGAGTCCACATGGTTTCTTGTGATAAAAGGAATCCCAATAAAGAAATAAAAGTGAATGAGAGAGAAAATATGAATAAACTATGCTTTAATAAGTGTTAACTTGC
Source organism: Alisma plantago-aquatica (assembly GCA_963693085.1). Classification (NCBI taxonomy): domain Eukaryota; kingdom Viridiplantae; phylum Streptophyta; class Magnoliopsida; order Alismatales; family Alismataceae; genus Alisma; species Alisma plantago-aquatica. Next base: position 1,503,996,854 of record OY856410.1, on the reverse strand, counting down.
ATATGAATAAAAGTCCTTTATCCTTTTGAGTTTGGAACTCAAACTTGGTACATGGGTAGATAATAATAATATAAGATTTCCCTTAAAATTTTGAATAAAAAGGATAAACGAATAAGGAGTTATGGATTTTATAAGATTCCTAAAGTGGAAGGATAATCTTTTGAATGTATAATTGTCACAATGTAAGTGGGAATAAAAATTTGGATTGTTATAACACAGATGATATAGACCCTAGATCTTGCGATCTAGATCACGAATCTCCTGATTCGACGACATTGGGTCATCGTTTAGATCCTAGACTGAGAAGGAAACTAGAGGATTTTCCTTTTGATCTAGTTTGATCTCTGATGAACGAGAGTTCTTGGAAACATGTATACCTTCCCGAATCGATTGATCCTAACATTATAGGACTTTTGAGGAAGATTTGAGATTTCCCCAATTTAGTTTGGACTGGGGTTCTCTTACGAACCCTGCCCTATAGAAAGGGGGGACTACATCGTACTAGCAGACTCGCAAATCATCTTGTTGAGATCCAAAGAGGGAGGCGAGTGCATAGGTAGGTTCAAATGCAAAGAGAAGTGTAATCTTAACCTTCATCCTAAAGCAACTTCTCATAGAGTTTCTTGGAGTCATACCGATAGAGGAGTGCCTCAAACCAGCGATTGAGTGGCCCGTTGAGTTCGGGAGAACAAGCCAAAGCTACCGATGGCCTTAGTTTGTGCGCAGGTGCAACGGAGAGCGAAGTCAATCAATTAATTGACCATTAGTTCATGCACAGAGGAATCTGAAGGTAGACGATGACCTATGGTGAAAAGTCAAGTCTACCCTCGAGCGTTCTATTGAGAGGTAAGCCCTTTTTAGTCCTTTTGCATAGTTTGCTTTGAGCGTGAGCGCACTGCATTGTGAGCCCAGGTGCTGACACGGCGCAAGCCAATTGGCTCACGCCTGGCCCCACTGGCATGACTCAAGGGTCAATCTCTGATTGGCCAAGAAGGGTTTTATTACTGAAAATCATAAGCAATTATAGGAATATCGTATGAGGACAAGTTATATATGAAAAATTGATCAGAAAAATATGTAGATTGCAATAAAATATAAGAGACGCCTGAATCTTCTTGCTATTCAAAAAGTGTATAAAGTTGTCACTTTTGATGTATTAATTTATGATAAAACCCTAAGTTGAGATGAAAATTGGATTTAATGTCTCTTTTCGGTTATTTTGAGAAGTTAATAACCTATTGTTAATAAAAAGAAAATTGGGATCTGAAAAGATAAGTTTTATACATAACATGCTTGTTTTAGGGTTTTATACACATGATTAGGCATTGGGCCTAGAAACCCTAATTTTGGGAAACTTGAGTTAATTAGTGGCTTTAATTCGAAAATATAAGCATGAAACAAAGATATAATGATCCTAAGCCTGATTTGGGAATAAAGAACCCTTAATGGGGATAATTGGAATAATTAGGGTTTTTGTGGATGAGAAACCTATTTTTAGGGTTTGTTAACCAGAAAAGGGTAACATTGGATAAAAAATATAAGAAACCCTAATGGGTTCTAATGAGACTTAGAAGCCATAGGAAGTGTCCTAATATCATTAGGAAGTTATTTGGGATATGATAGTGATAGTAGGAATTCTATATGTTTCAGGATTTAAGGGTTGCTTGCATTAGGTGCTTGCTTGGATATCTTGTTGATTTTGGATTCTTTTGCTCAAGATCAGGTATGTGGTTATTTATGATTACTCACTTTATTTTCCTGAAGTTTTCTCGACGTTTCATTGATTGCGTGAAAATAACTTCTTGGATGACTTTATTTTAGGCAATCTATAAAGTTAATATGACTATCACAAAGTGTATATATATATATATATATATATATATATATATATATACAACCACCCTTGAAAGAGTGCGTAATAGACTTGCCCGAATCTACATACCATCTCTAGATGTAAGATTTGAGAGGACCAAGTCCTAGAGGGAAGGTCATAGGTCGTCAAGCCCCGAAGGGAAGACCACAGGGCATCCAAAAAGGTGACCCGTAAGGTACCAAGCTCAGGATGGAGAAGGTAGCCTAAAGTCCCTTGCAAGGAATAAACCCTAAGAGAGGGTATCTCAGAGGATGAGTAAAAGAAGTTGGGAAGTTATATTGAAAATATAATATTACATTATTAATAACTATTTGATGTAATTAGGTTGTTAGAATATATGTACAAATGTTTGGTTGCCACCACATACCAGTATATTCTTTATAGCGACCGACGTTTTATTTGTCGACATTTTAGGATATACTTGAAAAAGGACAAATAGTAAAGTGGCATTTGGAGAATAAAGCTAATTAAATAAAGGAGGAATTAGTTAGATAGAACTCTACATTGGGTAAATTTCCAATTCCTATTTTTGAAAGGTAAGTAAAATGTAAATTTTTATCATGCTTCAAGCTTAGTCTTTGGTAGAATTTATTAAATTATTTTTCATTATTTGCAAAACTATTGATCCTATTTTGGGATAGCGGCTCTAGCTTCTTGGTCTCCCTTAATTGGGGGTTACCTAGGGGTGGGGTCACTACAATCAGTATCAGAGCATGGTTTTCCATTTAATATCTAATAATTATTAAATTTTACAAACTCTTTAGAACCCAAGGGAGTTATGAGAGGATTTTCCAATGATGGAGATGTCTAGAAAAGGATCACGATCCAGGGGCTGGAAATATTTTCCTCCACCCCGCTAGTCAGTCTACGAGGACTCCCAAATTCCGTGTGACTACCTGGTTGAAATATGAAGATTTGACTCAAAATAAGATACCTCTAGGTCTTCTCATCTGATTTCGTCCCTTCTTTATCTCTTTTCTCTAGAGAAATTTTAAGTGCTTAGGGTTTTCCTCTCTCTCCACCCCTCGTATGTTGGGAATTTAGGGCGTTAAGGATCAAGGAATCCTCCACCAAATAGAAAAAGGCATGTAATTAAGATGACACAAATATAAGGTAAAGCATATATATATCTTTCCAAGTTATAAATCTGTTGTTAAACAAATTTAACTTGCGTGAATCAACATGGCCCGTATCAAGACCATAGCTATTCCCTTCGAGGCCACCGATAACCCTTCTGGGGGTAGGCCTCCCCGTAAGAGGAGGGGATCTTCTGAGAAGAGGTGGAGAGACAATGGTGATGAGTCCTCAAAGAAGAGGAAGAGACATGAGGAAGCCTCAGAGGAAGGTTCAGATCCTAAGCCCCTTCCTTTCAAGCGCATGGATGAGGATGACGACCAGAAGGGGAGATCACTAGGAGAAGATGAGACCCAGATCGACACCATCACAAACCCTGGGCCAGCTGTGGTGGTCCATACACCTGACGCCCTATGGATGGAGTAGTAAAAGAAGCTAACTGAGGCCATCAATGCTTTGGCCCTCAAGGACACCACTAGAGGTGAAGATGGAGAGACTCTACCAGTTCATCCCTGACTTAGAGCCACCATCCTGGACTTTGTGAAGCAGAACATAAAGAAGTTCTATGGAGAGGACAAGATGGAAGTCATCAACCAGGCTGATGCTTGGCTACTTGCGATCGAGAATGGGTTTCACATGTTGGAGGTTCAACCAAACAAGAAGGTCTTGTTTGCTACCCATCTTCTGGAAGGAGCAACTAAGATATGGTGGGAGAACCACATCACAGACCGAGACCTAAATGAAGACCCGATGGCCTGGATGGATTTTAGAACCATCTTCTCTACCAAGTTTGTGCCTACCTCATCTATGAAGGAGAAAGAGAAGGAGTTCACCTTCCTCATTCAAGGCAACCTCTCTGTTGCAGACTACTCTTGCAAGTTTCACCTACTGGAGCATTTTGGGTACATGATGACAGAGGAGAGGTGGGTAGACCACTTTGTGGAACGTCTACACCCCGCCATCAAGCCTCATGTGAAGACGAGTAAGACGACGACCTTCTCCGAGGCCTTCAACACTTCCCTGAGCATGGAGAAGACAGTAATGCCTGTGACCAAGTCATCTATGGGGTACTTGGGCGTGGTGAGAGATGTTTTTAGAAATGCCGTACCTATGGACAGTCACACCCTAGGAAGTGTCGCTTTGAGAAGAAAGTGTGCTTTCTTTTCCAGCAAGAGGGACACTTCATCGCCAACTATCCTCTGCCTGATTTGAGAGGTCCAGGTCCTATAGCAACACAACCGGTGGCACCAACACCCCCAATAGGAGTCGGTGCACCAGTTGGAGGTCCACCTATTGGAGAGTAGAGGCAAGCCCAAGTCTTCACCATTGACAATGAAGAGGCTCAAGCCAATGTTAATCGGTTGATAGAGTATAATAACCCTTAGAGTTTTCCTTTCTGCTTAGTTTAGTAATGTAGTAGTCTGATACATTATGGAAAACTATGTATGCATGCTTGATGTCATGGGAAAAAATGTAAAAGTTGTTTTTGATTATGGTTCTACTAATACTTTCATTTCGAGAAATTTGGCAACTATGCTTTGTTTGGAAATCAAGGATTTAGGCTATGTTTTGGATGTCACAACCCTGAGTGGTCAGATTTATATGTCTCTTTTAAAAACCCCCATCTTTCCAGTTAAATACCTGAGTCACGAGCTTCCTACTAACTTCATCCTCCTCGATAAGAATGATTTTGATGTGATCATTGGTATGGATTGGCTTTACACCTATAGAGCATAGATTGACTGTAGGGAAAAAAGATCCTCATTAGGAATGCTGGTCATCCACACTTTACCATTTGAGGAAGGGGAGATGCAACCACCAGCCTGTATGTGTCATCTCTGAAGGCCGAGCAGATGATATCCAAAGTCTGTCAAGCTTTCCTAGAAGGTAGTCACTGAGTTAGAGCCTAAGGTGCAACCCCTTGAGGAAATAGAGGTAGTCAGGGTGTATGCTAACATTTTTCCAGATGATCTGCCTGGGACCCCCCCTGAGAAAGAGGTGAACTTTTTGATAGATCTAGCTCCCGGGATAAAACCTATATCTAAGGCACCCTATAGGATGGCCCCTATTGAGTTGTTTGAGTTGAAGAAACAACTACAAGAACTGCTAGATAAAGGTTTCATTAGACCTAATACATTGCCATGGGGAGAACCAGTCCTTTTTGTGAAGAAGAAGGATGGATCGCTCATGATGTGTATCGACTATCAGATGATCAATCAGGCTACCATTAAGAACAAGTATCCTTTACCCCATACATATGACCTCTTTGACCAGATCAAATCTGCTCGAGTCTTTTCTAATATTGATTTGAGGTCTGGGTACCACCAGGTGCAAGTAAGAAGTGAGGACATACCTAAGATGACTTTTCAAACCTGTTATGGCCACTATGAGTTTTTGGTTATGCCTTTTGGGTTGTCCAACACACCAAGTGTCTTTATGAATCTCATGAACAATGTGTTCCAACCCTTCCTTGATTCCTTTTTCATCGTGTTCATAGATGACATCCTAGTTTACTCTGATGACCTAGATCAACACCGTGACCATCTGGGTAGAGTCCTTGATATCTTGAGAAAGTAGAAGATCTATGGGAAATTCTCAAAGTGTGAGTTTTGGATAGACTATGTCATATTCCTTGGATACATCATAACTGGAGGCACGATTGCGGTGAATCCAGCTAAAGTGTCGACCATTCAAGATTGGCCTGCACTAAAGAACCCCTTTGAGATCCACAACTTCTTGGGGTTGGCCGGATACTATCGATGCTTCATCAAGGATTTCTCAAAGACTGCTTTGCCACTCACCAAGATGACTTGGAAGGATGAGAAATTCGTGTGGTCTAACATATGTGATGCCTACTTCTAGGAGCTGAAGGAGAAGTTGACCACAACTCCAGTGTTGACTCTACCTTCCAGCAATGAGGGTTTCATGATCTTCACTGATGCATCAAAGATGGGACTTGACCGTGAGTTGGAACAAAATTGGCATGTGGTTGCATATGCCTTCCGATAGCTCAAGCCCAAGGAGGTGAACTATCCGACGCATGATTTAGAGTTTGCTGCTATCATTTATACTCTGAAGATCTGGCAACACTATCTGTATGGAACTAACTTTGAGATCTTCACCGACCATAAGAGTTTGAAGTATCTACTGACACAGAGAGATCTAAATTTGCGACAAAGACGGTGGATGGAGTACATGAAGGATTATGATTTTAACATTGCCTATCACCCTAGGAAAGCTAATGTTGTAGCTGATGCTCTTAGTCGGAAACAACTAAATTGTGTAGATATCTTGTCTAGCTAGTGGAGGAAGCTAGAAGAGCTTGTGGAGTGGGCTTTGCAACCGTTAGAAGACCGAGTTCGTTTGGCCAACATTAAGATAAAGTCATACTTGTTGAGCGAGTTAGTGGCTACTCAGTTGACCAGTTCAGAACTTGGCAAGATGAAGGGCTTGTTGAGGAAGCCATAAACGCATATCTCAGTGGGAGTAGATGGTGGAATATGATATAAGAATCATATCTGGGTTCCTGAGGATTCGCCTTTGAAGGGTCATATATTACAAGAAGCTCATGGTTCCAAGTATGCGGTACACTCGGGAACAAGAAAGATGCTTATGGACCTACAGAGGTATTTTTGGTGGCCAGGAATGAGGAAAGGCATAGAGGTGTATGTGGCCAGCTGTCTTACGTGCCAGATAGTGAAGGCTGAACACCAATGACCCGAAAGACTATTACAGTCAATTGAGATTCTAGAGTGGAAATGGGAACAGATCACCATGGATGTTGTGGTGGGTCTGCCCAGGACCCAGAGAGGTCATGATGCGATATGGGTTGTGGTAGATCTCCTTACCTACTCATCACACTTCCTTGCCTTAAAAACCATTGCCAAGGTGTCAGACCTAGACGAGCTGTACATTAGGGAGATAGTATGTTTGCAAGGTGTACCAAGTTTGATCATTTTCGACTAAGACCTGAAGTTTACTTCCAAGTTGTGGAAGCAGGTGTAAGAAGAGCTCGGTACAAGGTTGAAGTTCAATACAACTTACCACCCCAGACTGATGGACAGTCAGAGAGGATGATTCAGACATTAGAGGATTTGTTGATAGCTTTTGTGCTCGATTGGGGTGGATCGTGGGAGAAGTACTTACCCTTAGCCGAGTTTGCATACAACAATAGCTACCAAGATAGTATCAGGATGCCTCCGTATGAATCTGTATATGGGAGACCGTGTCAGTCACTGCTTCACTGGGATGATGTCGATAAGAGGACCTAGTTGAGGTCATACAAGCTCCAGGTGTATGCAAATAAAGTCACTTTGATCAAGCAGAGGCTGAAGAGAGACCATGATCGATAGAAGTTGTATGCTGATGCAAAGCAGAATGACTTGCAGTTCACTATGGGAGAACATGTGTTTTTGAAAATCCGACCACTCTGAGCTATACCTAAGAATATAGGAAATCTGAGTCATAGATACGTAGGTCCGTTTGAGGTTTTAGAATGGATTGGTGAGGCTACATATCATTTGGCATTACCCCCTCAGTATAGTATGATGCATGATTTTTTCCAAGTGTCCAATCTGAAATGCTATGTGAAGGATCTGAGCCATGTTCTAAGCATTGAACCTATTAAACTCCAAGGGAGGCTTACATACCCTGAGTCACCTGTGAGGATTCTAGATACCAAGGTGAAAGAGCTCATATGTAAGAATATAGAGATGGTAAAGGTTCTTTGGAAGCACCATGGAGAGGATGAAGCCACACGGGAGATGAAGACGGACATGGAAAAAGCCTATTCTGATTTGTTTGCTTGATTGCTTGAATTTTGTGTGAAAAATTCATATAAGGAGGGGAGGATTTTATATCCTCAATTTTCATATGTATGGGTTGAAATGTAATTTCTCCAATAAAGTGTATGTTTATGAAAATTGTATGATTTAAGTACCTTGAATGGATTTATTTGATAATAATCCATTCTGCATGATTATTTTTGTGGGCTTTATTGAGTAACAAAGCCCGATATGGTTAAAAGAGAATAATGATGGAAATAAATATAATAATAAAAGAAATTGAGATAATGATAAGAATGATGTGGAATTCTCTAGAAGACTAAGTGTTTGTTCATAATAGAGTGGGTTTTGAGTCCACATGGTTTCTCATGATAAAAGGAATCCCTATAAAGAAATAAAAGTGAACGAGAGAGAAAATATGATTAAACTATGCTTTAATAAGTGTTAACTTGCATATGAAGAAAAGTCATTTATCCTTTCGAGTTTGGAACTCAAACTTGGTACACTGGTAGAGAATATTAATACAAGATTTCCCTTAAAATTTGGATAAAAAGAATAAATGAATAAGGAGTTATGGATTTGATAAGATTCCTAAAGTGAAAGGATAATCTTTTGAATGTATTAAATGTTATAATGTAATTGGAAATAAAAAGTCTGATTGTTATAATGTAGATGATCTGGACCCTATATCTCACAATCTAGATCACAAATCTCTTGATCTGATAATGTTGAGTCCTCGTCTAGATCCTAGCCTGAGAAGAAAACCAGAGGAATTTGCTTTTGATCTAGTTTGATCTCTAATAAATAAGAGTTCTTGGAAACATGCCCAACAAGTTCGGGATACCTTCCCAAATCGATTGATCCTAACATTATAGGACCTTTGAGGAAGATTCAAGATTTTCCCAATTCGGTTTGGACTGGGGTTCTCTCGCGAACCCTATCCTATATAAAGGGGGGGTACTACATCGAACCAGTAGACTCTCAAATAGTCTTTTTGAGATCGTAAGAGGGAGGTGAGTGCGTAGGTAGGTTCAATTGTGAAGAGCAGCATGATCTTCACCTTCAACCTAAAGCAAATTCTTTCTAGAGTTTCTTGGAGTCATCCCGGTGTAGGAGTGCCTCAAACCAGCGATTGGTGGCCCATTGAGTTCAGGAGAACAAGGCAAAGCTACCGATGAACTTAGTTCACGTGCAGGTGCAACAGAGAGTGAAGTCAACCAATTAGTTGATTACTGGTTCACACGCGGAGGAAACTAAAGGTAGATGATGACCTATGGTGAAAAGTCGAGTCTACCCTCAAGCGTTCTATTAAGAGGTAAGCCCTTTTTAGTCCTTTCACACAGTTTGCTTTGAGCGAGAGGTGCACTACTTCACGGGCCCGGGTGCTAATGCGGTGCAAGCCAATTGGCTCACGCCTGGCCCAATTGGCGTGACTCAAGGGAGTCGGGATGGACGCATGTCAATCTTTGATTGGTCAAGAAGGGTTTTATTGCTAAAAATCATAAATAATTATAGGAATATAGTACGAGGACAAGTTATATATGAAAGTTGATCAGAAAAATACATAGATTGCAATAAAAATATAACGAACCCACCCCTTAGTAACCCCCAATTAAGGGAGACCAAGAAGCTAGAGCCGCTATCCCAAAAATAGGATCAATGGTTTTGTAGATAATAAAAAATAATTTAATAAATTCTACCAAAGACTAAGCTTAAAGCAGGATAAAAATTTACTTTTCACTTACCTTTCAAACATAGGAATTGGAACTCTACCCAATGTAGAGTTCTATCTAACTAAATCCTCCTTTCTTTAATTAGCTTTATTCTTGAAATATCACTTTACTTTTTGTCCTTTTACAAGTATTCCTAAAATGACAACAAATAAAACGTCGTTCAATAAAAAAAAATACACTGGTATGTGGTGGAAACCAATAACATGCACATATTTCATAACAACCTAATTACATCAAATAGTTGTTAACAATCCAAGATTATGTTTTTAATATAACTTCCCAACCACTTCTACTCATCCTCTGGGATACCCTCTCTTAGGGTTTAGTCCTTGCAATGGACTTTAGGCTACCTTCTCCATCCTGAGCTTGGTACCTTATGAATCACCTCTCTGGGTGCCCTATGGTCTTCCCTCTGGGGCTTGACCACCTTTGACCTTCCCTCCAGGGCTTGGTACTCTTAGATCTTACATCCATAGATGGTATGTAGGTTTAGGAAAGTCATATACATATTTACTTGGTGATAATCATAGTCACTTTATAGATTGCAGAAAATAAAGTCATCCAAGCAGTTTTTTCATGCAATCGATGAAACCTCATAAATCACCATGAAACTAAAGTGAGTAATAATAAAATAACCACATACCTAATTTGGAGATATCAAAGAATCAAGCATCTATCCAATCCAATCCGGTAGTTCAATCAACCAATCAAGCCAATCACATGATTGCAACTGAATCCTAAAAAGCATGTATCACCTAATTGCTACTTACTCATCATAAACTCCTTTTATTGACTTAGGAATCCCTTCTAGGATTTCTAGGGTTTAATTAGGGTTTCCTTAGGGTTTCTTAGCTCTATTTCTCAATCTTTACCTTTTTAGATCAACAAACCCTAAAACAACTTTCTCATCCAAAAAAACCCTAATTATTCAAATTATCCCCATTAAGGGTTCTTTATTCCCAAATCAGGCTTAGGATCATTATATCTCTGTTGCATGCTTATATTTTTGAATTAAAACCTTAAAACTCATGTTTCCCAAAATTAGGGTTTCTAGGCTCATTAATGCCTAATCATGTGTATAAAACCCTAAAACAAGCATGTTATGTTGTCTATTTTTGGTTATTTTGAGAACTTAATAACCTGCTGTTAATAAAAAGAAAGACGCGTGTCATTCTCTGATTGGCCAAGAAGGGTTTTATTTCTAAAAATCATAAGTAATTATTGGAATATCGTATGAGGTCAAGTTATATATTAAAGTGGATCAGAAAAATACATAGATTGCAATAAAAATATACAAGAAGCTTGGATTTGCTTGCTATTTGAAAAGTGTATACAGTTGTCACTTTTGATGTATTAATTTATGATAAAACCCTAAGTTAAGATGAAAATCAGATTTAATGTCTCTTTCTGGTTATTTTGAGAAGTTAATAACCTTTTGCTAATAAAAGGAAAATTGGGATCTGAAAAGATAAGTTTTAAACATAACATGCTTGCTTTAGGGTTTTATGCACATGATTAGGCATTAATGGGCCTAGAAACCCTAATTTTAAGAAACATGTGTTTTAATGATTTTAATTTGAAAATATAAGCATGAAATATAGATATAATGATCCTAAGCCTAATTTGGGAAAAAAGAACCCTTACTGGGGATAATTGGAATAATTAGGGTTTTTGTGGATGAGAAACCTATTTTTAGGGTTTATTAACCTGAAAAGGGTAAAGTTGGATAAAGAAATATAAGAAACCCTAATGGGTCCTAATGAGACTTAGAAGCCTTAGGAAGTGTCCTAATATCATTAGGAAGTTGTTTGGGATATGATAGTGATAGTAGGAATTCTATATGTTTCAGGAGTTATGGGTTGCTTGCATTAGGTGCTTACTTGGATATCTCATTGATTTTGGATTCTTTTGCTCAAGACTAGGTATGTGGTTATTTATGATTAGTAACTTTAGTTTCCCGATGTTTTCTCGACGTTTCATCGATTGCATGAAAATAACTGCTTGGATGACTTTATTTTATGCAATCTATAAAGTGAATATGACTATCACAAAGTAAATATATATATGACTTGCCTGAACCTACATACCATCTTTGGATGTAAGATTTGAGAGGACCAAGCCATAGAGAGAAGGTCATAGATGGCCAAGCCCCAAAGGGAAGACTACAGGGCACCCAAAGAGGTGACCTATAAGGTACCAAGCTCATGATGGAGAAGGTAGCCTAAAGTCCCTTGCAAGGACTAAATCCTAAGAGTGGGTATCCCAGAGGATGAGTAAAAGTGGTTGGGAAGTTATATTGAAAATGTAATCTTGCATTGTTAACAACTATTTGATGTAATTAGGTTGTTAGAATATATGTGCAAATGTTTGGTTGCCACCACATACCAGTATATTCTTTATAATGACCAACATTTTATTTGTCGACGTTTTAGGAAATACTTGAAAAAGGACAAATAGTAAAGTGGCATTTGGAGAATAAGGCTAATTAAATAAAGGAGGATTTAGTTAGATAGAACTCTACATTGAGTAAAGTTCTAATTCCTATTTTTAAAAGGTAAGTGAAAAGTACCTTTTGTTGGCTAAATGGACATCTATAAAATCCCTTTGTTTTGATTATGACAAACATTTCATTCTTATTTATCTGACGAGCTACTTGAGTGTGCAGGATGACAAACCTATAAGGGAAATTCAACAAGAAGTATTTACATTTTCATGCAAATATAATCATTGTAAAAACTTGTACAGAAATATAATGTACAAGTACTTAGAATCGCATGTAAATCAAGCATTGGATTTTCCCTAGCTAAACACCTTAGTCATCCATTCAATAGGATCACCTATGCACACTCACACACATAATTAATGCCTAACTTGAAATCTTAAAACAGGATCTATCTCGGTCGACCAACTCCTCGACCGAGACACTCTCGGTCGACAAACTCCTCGACCGAGAAAGATCCAAAGTAGCCGTTAGACACAACTGACAAGTTAGTTGGCAGTTGAAAATAGACGTTGATCCAGAGAGCCTGTCGGTCGACAAAACTTCGACCGAGTAGGTGTCTCGGTCGACAATTTCTCGACCGAGACGATCTCTGACAGAAACTGTAGAGTAAAGTAATTAGCCGTTGCAAAAGCAACAAACTTGTACCTAACGGCTAGTTAAGCACTTAGAAACCCCTAGAAGTTATCTAGAACGTCCTTAAGCATACTTAGGCCATTTCTATAAATAGGACAAGCCATAGGACACTAGAACTCACTTGATACACTTGCTATACTTGAGAAAATACTTGAGCCCTCTTGTGCAATCTGTTGTGAATTGAGCATTGTGATAAATTGGCCACTTTCCTCTTAGCTCAAGCTCGTCCTATAGGCTAGATTTTCCTAACCCTAAGAAATCACAAGTCCATCATCTTGGCTAGGAAAATCCAAACGCTTGATCTAGGCTAATCAAGCCTTGAGCTTCAAGGATAAGTTGTATTTTTCTCTTATTTCTATCTTGTTCCTAGTATTCCTTGTACTCTCCTTGCTACTCCAGGTAGGAGGCTGCGGATTGGAGAGGGTGAAGCTCTTCGTGGTGAAGAGGAGGAACTTTGGACTACTTCAGAAGGCTGTCTTGACGGGAAGCTACTTCGGGAGGAAGGCTACTTCAAGGGGGAGCTTGAAGTTACTTCTAGGAAGGCTGCTTCGAGGTTGGCAAGACTACTTCAAGGCGAAGGCTGTCCAAAGGGTGTTTGGAAAATATTGTAAATTTTATGTAATATCCTTGAAGAGGTAATAAAATTTAGTACTTTCAAAATCCCGGTTGGGTAAGCAACCGGGTAGTGGATTGACTCCTTAGTATTTGCTAAGGTGGAACCACTCTAAACACCTGTGTTCCTCTTCTTAATCTTTACTTTGGTTGTTTGAGTTTAAATTACTTTAAAATCTATATAAAACTCTATTCACCCCCCCTCTAGAGGTTTTCAATTGGTATCAGAGCAGGGCTTCAAGGAACCTTAACACGGTCTTGAAGAAATGGGTGATGGAGTGCTCAACCACCTCAACATTGAAGGAACGCTCGTTGCTAGACCTCCGGCATTCGACGGGACAAACTATCAATACTGGAAGAGAAGGATGCAATTCTACTTCCAAGGAATCAACTAGGATCTTTGGAGAATGGTATCTACACCATACACACTCCCACAAGACGATTTCGCAGTATGGGATGCTAATACGGTAAAAATGGCCCAAATGAATGCAAAGGCAGTAAGCATTTTATATTGTTCCATTTCAGTAGGTGAATTTAATAGAGTATCAAACTGTGATACCGCATATGACATTTGGCATAGATTATCTATAACATATGAGGGTACTGTTCAAGTTAAAAACTCTAAAGTTAGTTTGCTTAAAACCAAGTTTGAACATTTTCGTATGGATCCAAACGAAACTATTAGTGAAATGTATTCAAAATTTTCTACTATTGTTAATGGTTTGAGTGCTTTAGGGAAACCTGTTCTTGAGGAAGATCAGGTATCAAAAATACTTCGATCTCTCCCTCCAAAGTACAAACCAAAGGTGACAGCTATTGCAGAAGCAAATGACCTCACTCGCCTCAAAATGGAGCAGCTCATCGGAAACTTAGAAGCTCATGAGGCAGACCTAGAAGAGGAAGAGAGAAGAGAACATGAGCATCAACGTGGGCCAAAGAAAGACGTGGCTCTCAAAGCATCAAAAGCTCTCTCACAAGAGAGTGAGGAATCCAGTGAAGAAGAAGGAGAAGAAGCATTGATAGTCAACGGTAAGAAATACAGAAGGTTTAAATCTAATAAAATTTCTAGTTCTTCTTCCACTCCCAGGTGCTTCGAATGTGGAAAGAAAGGACATTTAAAAAATGAATGTCCCAAAGCTAAGAAGGGAAAGAAAAGCTCACATAAGAAGAAAGAAAAAGCTTATAAAGCGGCATGGGATGAAACGAGTGAAAGTGAAAGTGGAGATGAAAATGTGGAATGTCTAATGGCAAGAGAAGACAATGAAGACTCTCAAGAGGTAAGCCTTATTGATCTTCCTAAAGAAGAGTTAATTACTAGTTTACAAGAAACTCATGATAAGTATGTTGATGCCAAGAAGAAACTAAAGAAAGCTATAAAATCAAATAATGAGCTCATTGCTAAATTAGATGAACTTTCTTATGAAAAGAACAACATTGATCTTGAAAATGTATCTTTAAAAACATCTTTAGATGATTGTACTAGAAAGCTACTCAATTTGGAAACCAATGTTGATCTTCTATCAAAAGAAAAGACTGATTTGCTAGCTAAACTACAAGATTATCAAACTCAACCTATTTTGTGCAACCATTCGAACTATGATAATATTGTGAAAGAAAAAGATTCATTGTCTTCTGACTTAGACCAAGCAAGAAAAGATATACATAAGAAGATGAATGACATTGCTACGTTACAAAGAGAACTTTATAAGTTAAGGAGAAAAGATATTCTTGATAACATATTGAAAGTTGGAAATGTTTTCAATGGAAGAAAAGGTTTGGGATATGTTCCAAAGAAAAACCAACCCAAAAAGACTCAAACTATGTTCGTACCCAAGAACACAATAACTAGAAAGAGAAATGAAATTGACTCTATTACCTGTCATTTCTGCTTACGTCTTGGACATTATTGTTTTTCATGCCCCTACAAGACTAAGGAGTCCGATTTAGTTTGGATCCCAAAACCCCAAACTTAGAAGAATGGAATATAGTTGAGATATGACCAAATGCTTAATTTTGCTATTTATATTGTCTTATCTCAACAAAAGGTGCTATGCTTATTGTTACCATTTCTCTGCAATTGCTGAAACAGAAACTCTGTCGGTCGAAGTATTGTCGACCGAGCTCTGGGTCGGTCGAAGTATTGTCGACCGACTGGATGTCTTTAACAAATCAAAAATTTACAGCACCTATTTCGGTCGAAAATTGGTCAACCGAGAAATTTTCTGTGTTTTTACTTGTGATACAGTAACCTGCTCGATCGACAAATTGTCGACCGAAACAAAAATCGGTCGAACAATTGTCGACCGACTGGTTTTCTGTATCAGAACTTTTATACACATAAGCAATTAAAAAGTTTCTAACCTTATCGGACCATCACATGGGTACCAAAATCTACATTCTAATGCAGGAATGGGTAGTTGACAGTGGCTGCTCCAAACATATGACCGGAAACAAGGACGCATTTCAAACTTTTGAAGAAAAGAAAAGTGGAACGGTCACCTTTGGAGACAATGGTAAGGGCAAGATCGTTGGAATAGGTAATGTTGGAACAAATCTTGAAATCAAAAATGTTCTACTTGTTGATGGATTGCATCACAATTTAATTAGCGTAAGTCAACTATGTGATAGTGGTTATGATGTGTTATTTAACAAAACCTGCTGCAAGTTGTTGATAGAAAACACTACAAATGTCATTTATGAAGGAAATAGAGTTGGAAATCTTTATATCCTTAAACCAAACTCTATGAAATCAGTAATAGGCAAATGCTTGCTTGCAAATGAAAATACCTTACAGCTATGGCATAAAAAGCTAGGACATGCTAGTTCACACACTATTAAAAGGTTAGTGAAATATAATCTTGTTCGTGGATTACCTGCTCTGTCTTTTGATCAAGCTGAAAACTGTGAACCTTGCACAATGGGAAAGCAAACCAAAACATCTTTTAAATCAAAACATGTACTTAGCACCAGTAGATCCTTAGAATTAATTCATATGGACTTATTTGGACCAATGAGGACACAATCTATTGGTGGTAAAAGATATTGTTTTGTTATTGTTGATGATTATAGTAGATTTACATGGGTACATTTTATTGCAACTAAAGATGATACTATTCATGTCTTTATGCAATTTTGTTCTAAGATTGAAAATCTTTTACAACATAAAATATGTACCATTAGAAGTGATCATGGTGGCGAATTTGAAAATCATACATTTGAGACCTTTTGTACATCTCAAGGGTATACTCATAATTTTTCTGCTCCACGTACCCCACAACAAAATGGTATAGTAGAACGGAAAAATCGATCCCTACAGGAAATGGCTAGGACCATGATGCTTGAACACAACACACCTAAAACCTTTTGGGCTGAAGCCGTAAACACTGCTTGTTATGTGCTTAATAGAGTAACTATTCACTCTCATTTGAAGAAAACTCCATATGAAATACTACACTCTAAGAAACCTCGAGTTGACTACTTTCATACTTTTGGCTCCACATGCTACATTTTAAATACCAAAGATGATAGAGACAAGTTTGATTCTAAATCACACAAAGCATTTTTCTTGGGATATTCCACTTCTAGCAAAGCCTTTAGAGTATATAACACTATATCTAGAAAAGTTGAGGAATCCATTCATATTTCTTTTCATGAAGAATCAAAATCTGAAAATCTAGATATCATTGATCTCACTAATCAATTCGAAAATACAATCATTTCCAATGATAGTGAGAAAATTCCTATATCGGAACCCCAAGTTGAAACACAACCTACACCTAGGCTTATCAAGGATCATCCCCAAGAACAAATTATTGGAGATCCAAATGATAAAGTCAAAACTCGGTCTTCCTTCAAAGATGTTGTAAACATGGCTTTCGTTTCTATCATTGAACCTAAGAAGATATCCGAAGCTCTTAAGGATGATTACTGGATAATAGCCATGCAAGAAGAATTAAATCAATTCACTAAAAATGATGTATGGGATTTAGTTCCTAAACCACAAGACAAAACCATCATAGGAACTAAATGGGTTTTTAGGAATAAGCTAAATGAAGCAGGAGAAGTCATAAGGAATAAAGCTCGATTAGTAGCACAAGGATATAATCAACAAGAAGGAATAGATTTTGATGAAACATATGCACCCGTAGCTAGACTTGAAGCCATTAGGATGTTACTAGCTATTGCTGCCCATAAAAACATTAAGCTATATCAAATGGATGTCAAAAGTGCATTTCTAAATGGCATCATACAAGAAGAAGTTTATGTTGCTCAACCACCGGGCTTTGAAATACCAGAAAAAGGTGACCATGTTTATAAACTTAAAAAGGCACTTTATGGTCTAAAGCAAGCACCTAGGAATTGGTATGAACGGCTCAAGACATATCTTTTTGATAATGGTTTCTCTATTGGAAATTCAGATTCCACTTTATTCTTCAAAACATATGCATCTGATTTCCTAGTTGTGCAAATATATGTTGATGATATTATTTTTGGAGCTTCAAATGATTTATTATGCACACAATTCAGTGACATTATGCAAAAAGAATTTGAAATGAGCCTTATGGGTGAATTAACATTTTTTCTTGGTTTTCAAATTAAGCAAACGCCTGCAGGAATTTTCATAAGCCAAGAAAAATACACTAAAGAACTTTTAAAACGCTTTGGGATGGATCAATGCAAACATGCTACTACTCCTATGGCTACTTCTATCAAAATTGATAAGGATGAAAATGGGGAACCTATTGATGATTCCTTATATCGAGCTATGATTGGTAGTTTGCTATATTTAACCGCTTCTCGACCGGACATTATGTTTTCCATTGGTCTTTGTGCTCGATTTCAATCTCAACCTATGCAATCTCATTTTCTTGCGGTTAAACGAATTCTTCGATATCTAGCTGGCACTACTTGTTTCAGTTTATGGTATCCAAAAGGACAATCCTTGGATTTTAAAGCATATACTGATGCGGATTATGCTGGTTGTCGACTTGATCGCAAAAGTACTAGTGGTGGATGTTTCTTATTAGGAAGAGCCTTAGTATCTTGGTTTAGTAAGAAACAAAATACGGTTGCCCTATCTACAACTGAAGCTGAATATATGGCAGCCGGGTCTTGTTGTGCTCAAGTACTTTATATGCAACAGGTTTTAAGCGATTATGGTTTTAAACTTTCATCTACACCTATTTTTTGTGATAACACGAGCGCCATAAACTTAGCACATAATCCTATTTTACACAGCCGGGCAAAACACATTGAAATCCGTCATCACTTCTTAAGGGATCACATATCAAAGAATCATGTTTCCCTTCATCATGTTGATACGGAAAATCAATTGGCTGATATTTTTACAAAACCGCTTCCATTAGATCAATTCAACAGCATTAGGAAGCAACTGCTTATTACTCCTTTGGAAGATGTTTTCTTTGATATCTGCGGTTCTTAACATGAATACTTGTTTAATTGTATCATTTTGGCTTTTCAATGGACATGTTTTTTAGATTTGATGGGATATCTAATTAAGGGGGAGCTTTTATTAAAACGGTTATCTTTTTGAAATGACAAAGGGGGAGAGATATATAAAACTATAACTTAGTATTTATGACAAATTCAATCAATGAGTTTCATAAATATACTCTTGGCTTTACATTGAAAGTTGCTATATTCCCAAATGAACTGGATTTCATGTTCCATAATTCATTGGGAATAATAAGCACACATTTTATAAACAAGAGGAAAAGTTACAAATGGCAATCTAAAGGTATGACATTTATATGTTTTATATTTCCTTTATTTATATTTTGGAAATGTTTGTCATCTTCAAAAAGGGGGAGATTGTTGGCTAAATGGACATCTATAAAATCCCTTTGTTTTGATTATGACAAACATTTCATTCTTATTTATCTGACGAGCTACTTGAGTGTGCAGGATGACAAACCTATAAGGGAAATTCAACAAGAAGTATTTATATTTTCATGCAAATATAATCATTGTAAAAACTTGTACAGAAATATAATGTACAAGTACTTAGAATCGCATGTAAATCAAGCATTGGATTTTCCCTAGCTAAACACCTTAGTCATCCATTCAATAGGATCACCTATGCACACTCACACACATAATTAATGCCTAACTTGAAATCTTAAAACAGGATCTATCTCGGTCGACCAACTCCTCGACCGAGACACTCTCGGTCGACAAACTCCTCGACCGAGAAAGATCCAAAGTAGCCGTTAGACACAACTGACAAGTTAGTTGGCAGTTGAAAATAGACGTTGATCCAGAGAGCCTGTCGGTCGACAAAACTTCGACCGAGTAGGTGTCTCGGTCGACAATTTCTCGACCGAGACGATCTCTGACAGAAACTGCAGAGTAAAGTAATTAGCCGTTGCAAAAGCAACAAACTTGTACCTAACGGCTAGTTAAGCACTTAGAAACCCCTAGAAGTTATCTAGAACGTCCTTAAGCATACTTAGGCCATTTCTATAAATAGGACAAGCCATAGGACACTAGAACTCACTTGATACACTTGCTATACTTGAGAAAATACTTGAGCCCTCTTGTGCAATCTGTTGTGAATTGAGCATTGTGATAAATTGGCCACTTTCCTCTTAGCTCAAGCTCGTCCTATAGGCTAGATTTTCCTAACCCTAAGCAATCACAAGTCCATCATCTTGGCTAGGAAAATCCAAACGCTTGATCTAGGCTAATCAAGCCTTGAGCTTCAAGGATAAGTTGTATTTTTCTCTTATTTCTTTCTTGTTCCTAGTATTCCTTGTACTCTCCTTGCTACTCCAGGTAGGAGGCTGCGGATTGGAGAGGGTGAAGCTCTTCGTGGTGAAGAGGAGGAACTTTGGACTACTTCAGAAGGCTGTCTTGACGGGAAGCTACTTCGGGAGGAAGGCTACTTCAAGGGGGAGCTTGAAGTTACTTCTAGGAAGGCTGCTTCGAGGTTGGCAAGACTACTTCAAGGCGAAGGCTGTCCAAAGGGTGTTTGGAAAATATTGTAAATTTTATGTAATATCCTTGAAGAGGTAATAAAATTTAGTACTTTCAAAATCCCGGTTGGGTAAGCAACCGGGTAGTGGATTGACTCCTTAGTATTTGCTAAGGTGGAACCACTCTAAACACCTGTGTTCCTCTTCTTAATCTTTACTTTGGTTGTTTGAGTTTAAATTACTTTAAAATCTATATAAAACTCTATTCACCCCCCCTCTAGAGGTTTTCAATTGGTATCAGAGCAGGGCTTCAAGGAACCTTAACACGGTCTTGAAGAAATGGGTGATGGAGTGCTCAACCACCTCAACATTGAAGGAACGCTCGTTGCTAGACCTCCGGCATTCGACGGGACAAACTATCAATACTGGAAGAGAAGGATGCAATTCTACTTCCAAGGAATCAACTGGGATCTTTGGAGAATGGTATCTACACCATACACACTCCCACAAGACGATTTCGCAGTATGGGATGCTAATACGGTAAAAATGGCCCAAATGAATGCAAAGGCAGTAAGCATTTTATATTGTTCCATTTCAGTAGGTGAATTTAATAGAGTATCAAACTGTGATACCGCATATGACATTTGGCATAGATTATCTATAACATATGAGGGTACTGTTCAAGTTAAAAACTCTAAAGTTAGTTTGCTTAAAACCAAGTTTGAACATTTTCGTATGGATCCAAACGAAACTATTAGTGAAATGTATTCAAAATTTTCTACTATTGTTAATGGTTTGAGTGCTTTAGGGAAACCTGTTCTTGAGGAAGATCAGGTATCAAAAATACTTCGATCTCTCCCTCCAAAGTACAAACCAAAGGTGACAGCTACTGCAGAAGCAAATGACCTCACTCGCCTCAAAATGGAGCAGCTCATCGGAAACTTAGAAGCTCATGAGGCAGACCTAGAAGAGGAAGAGAGAAGAGAACATGAGCATCAACGTGGGCCAAAGAAAGACGTGGCTCTCAAAGCATCAAAAGCTCTCTCACAAGAGAGTGAGGAATCCAGTGAAGAAGAAGGAGAAGAAGCATTGATAGTCAACGGTAAGAAATACAGAAGGTTTAAATCTAATAAAATTTCTAGTTCTTCTTCCACTCCCAGGTGCTTCGAATGTGGAAAGAAAGGACATTTAAAAAATGAATGTCCCAAAGCTAAGAAGGGAAAGAAAAGCTCACATAAGAAGAAAGAAAAAGCTTATAAAGCGGCATGGGATGAAACGAGTGAAAGTGAAAGTGGAGATGAAAATGTGGAATGTCTAATGGCAAGAGAAGACAATGAAGACTCTCAAGAGGTAAGCCTTATTGATCTTCCTAAAGAAGAGTTAATTACTAGTTTACAAGAAACTCATGATAAGTATGTTGATGCCAAGAAGAAACTAAAGAAAGCTATAAAATCAAATAATGAGCTCATTGCTAAATTAGATGAACTTTCTTATGAAAAGAACAACATTGATCTTGAAAATGTATCTTTAAAAACATCTTTAGATGATTGTACTAGAAAGCTACTCAATTTGGAAACCAATGTTGATCTTCTATCAAAAGAAAAGACTGATTTGCTAGCTAAACTACAAGATTATCAAACTCAACCTATTTTGTGCAACCATTCGAACTATGATAATATTGTGAAAGAAAAAGATTCATTGTCTTCTGACTTAGACCAAGCAAGAAAAGATATACATAAGAAGATGAATGACATTGCTACGTTACAAAGAGAACTTTATAAGTTAAGGAGAAAAGATATTCTTGATAACATATTGAAAGTTAGAAATGTTTTCAATGGAAGAAAAGGTTTGGGATATGTTCCAAAGAAAAACCAACCCAAAAAGACTCAAACTATGTTCGTACCCAAGAACACAATAACTAGAATGAGAAATGAAATTGACTCTATTACCTGTCATTTCTGCTTACGTCTTGGACATTATTGTTTTTCATGCCCCTACAAGACTAAGGAGTCCGATTTAGTTTGGATCCCAAAACCCCAAACTTAGAAGAATGGAATATAGTTGAGATATGACCAAATGCTTAATTTTGCTATTTATATTGTCTTATCTCAACAAAAGGTGCTATGCTTATTGTTACCATTTCTCTGCAATTGCTGAAACAGAAACTCTGTCGGTCGAAGTATTGTCGACCGAGCTCTGGGTCGGTCGAAGTATTGTCGACCGACTGGATGTCTTTAACAAATCAAAAATTTACAGCACCTATTTCGGTCGAAAATTGGTCAACCGAGAAATTTTCTGTGTTTTTACTTGTGATACAGTAACCTGCTCGATCGACAAATTGTCGACCGAAACAAAAATCGGTCAAACAATTGTCGACCGACTGGTTTTCTGTATCAGAACTTTTATACACATAAGCAATTAAAAAGTTTCTAACCTTATCGGACCATCACATGGGTACCAAAATCTACATTCTAATGCAGGAATGGGTAGTTGACAGTGGCTGCTCCAAACATATGACCGGAAACAAGGACGCATTTCAAACTTTTGAAGAAAAGAAAAGTGGAACGGTCACCTTTGGAGACAATGGTAAGGGCAAGATCGTTGGAATAGGTAATGTTGGAACAAATCTTGAAATAAAAAATGTTCTACTTGTTGATGGATTGCATCACAATTTAATTAGCGTAAGTCAACTATGTGATAGTGGTTATGATGTGTTATTTAACAAAACCTGCTGCAAGTTGTTGATAGAAAACACTACAAATGTCATTTATGAAGGAAATAGAGTTGGAAATCTTTATATCCTTAAACCAAACTCTATGAAATCAGTAATAGGCAAATGCTTGCTTGCAAATGAAAATACCTTACAGCTATGGCATAAAAAGCTAGGACATGCTAGTTCGCACACTATTAAAAGGTTAGTGAAATATAATCTTGTTCGTGGATTACCTGCTCTGTCTTTTGATCAAGCTGAAAACTGTGAACCTTGCACAATGGGAAAGCAAACCAAAACATCTTTTAAATCAAAACATGTACTTAGCACCAGTAGATCCTTAGAATTAATTCATATGGACTTATTTGGACCAATGAGGACACAATCTATTGGTGGTAAAAGATATTGTTTTGTTATTGTTGATGATTATAGTAGATTTACATGGGTACATTTTATTGCAACTAAACATGATACTATTCATGTCTTTATGCAATTTTGTTCTAAGATTGAAAATCTTTTACAACATAAAATATGTACCATTAGAAGTGATCATGGTGGCGAATTTGAAAATCATACATTTGAGACCTTTTGTACATCTCAAGGGTATACTCATAATTTTTCTGCTCCACGTACCCCACAACAAAATGGTATAGTAGAACGGAAAAATCGATCCCTACAGGAAATGGCTAGGACCATGATGCTTGAACACAACACACCTAAAACCTTTTGGGCTGAAGCCGTAAACACTGCTTGTTATGTGCTTAATAGAGTAACTATTCACTCTCATTTGAAGAAAACTCCATATGAAATACTACACTCTAAGAAACCTCGAGTTGACTACTTTCATACTTTTGGCTCCACATGCTACATTTTAAATACCAAAGATGATAGAGACAAGTTTGATTCTAAATCACACAAAGCATTTTTCTTGGGATATTCCACTTCTAGCAAAGCCTTTAGAGTATATAACACTATATCTAGAAAAGTTGAGGAATCCATTCATATTTCTTTTCATGAAGAATCAAAATCTGAAAATCTAGATATCATTGATCTCACTAATCAATTCGAAAATACAATCATTTCCAATGATAGTGAGAAAATTCCTATATCGGAACCCCAAGTTGAAACACAACCTACACCTAGGCTTATCAAGGATCATCCCCAAGAACAAATTATTGGAGATCCAAATGATAAAGTCAAAACTCGGTCTTCCTTCAAAGATGTTGTAAACATGGCTTTCGTTTCTATCATTGAACCTAAGAAGATATCCGAAGCTCTTAAGGATGATTACTGGATAATAGCCATGCAAGAAGAATTAAATCAATTCACTAAAAATGATGTATGGGATTTAGTTCCTAAACCACAAGACAAAACCATCATAGGAACTAAATGGGTTTTTAGGAATAAGCTAAATGAAGCAGGAGAAGTCATAAGGAATAAAGCTCGATTAGTAGCACAAGGATATAATCAACAAGAAGGAATAGATTTTGATGAAACATATGCACCCGTAGCTAGACTTGAAGCCATTAGGATGTTACTAGCTATTGCTGCCCATAAAAACATTAAGCTATATCAAATGGATGTCAAAAGTGCATTTCTAAATGGCATCATACAAGAAGAAGTTTATGTTGCTCAACCACCGGGCTTTGAAATACCAGAAAAAGGTGACCATGTTTATAAACTTAAAAAGGCACTTTATGGTCTAAAGCAAGCACCTAGGAATTGGTATGAACGGCTCAAGACATATCTTTTTGATAATGGTTTCTCTATTGGAAATTCAGATTCCACTTTATTCTTCAAAACATATGCATCTGATTTCCTAGTTGTGCAAATATATGTTGATGATATTATTTTTGGAGCTTCAAATGATTTATTATGCACACAATTCAGTGACATTATGCAAAAAGAATTTGAAATGAGCCTTATGGGTGAATTAACATTTTTTCTTGGTTTTCAAATTAAGCAAACGCCTGCAGGAATTTTCATAAGCCAAGAAAAATACACTAAAGAACTTTTAAAACGCTTTGGGATGGATCAATGCAAACATGCTACTACTCCTATGGCTACTTCTATCAAAATTGATAAGGATGAAAATGGGGAACCTATTGATGATTCCTTATATCGAGCTATGATTGGTAGTTTGCTATATTTAACCGCTTCTCGACCGGACATTATGTTTTCCGTTGGTCTTTGTGCTCGATTTCAATCTCAACCTATGCAATCTCATTTTCTTGCGGTTAAACGAATTCTTCGATATCTAGCTGGCACTACTTGTTTCGGTTTATGGTATCCAAAAGGACAATCCTTGGATTTTAAAGCATATACTGATGCGGATTATGCTGGTTGTCGACTTGATCGCAAAAGTACTAGTGGTGGATGTTTCTTATTAGGAAGAGCCTTAGTATCTTGGTTTAGTAAGAAACAAAATACGGTTGCCCTATCTACAACTGAAGCTGAATATATGGCATCCGGGTCTTGTTGTGCTCAAGTACTTTATATGCAACAGGTTTTAAGCGATTATGGTTTTAAACTTTCATCTACACCTATTTTTTGTGATAACACGAGCGCCATAAACTTAGCACATAATCCTATTTTACACAGCCGGGCAAAACACATTGAAATCCGCCATCACTTCTTAAGGGATCACATATCAAAGAATCATGTTTCCCTTCATCATGTTGATACGGAAAATCAATTGGCTGATATTTTTACAAAACCGCTTCCATTAGATCAATTCAACAGCATTAGGAAGCAACTGCTTATTACTCCTTTGGAAGATGTTTTCTTTGATATCTGCGGTTCTTAACACGAATACTTGTTTAATTGTATCATTTTGGCTTTTCAATGGACATGTTTTTTAGATTTGATGGGATATCTAATTAAGGGGGAGCTTTTATTAAAACGGTTATCTTTTTGAAATGACAAAGGGGGAGAGATATATAAAACTATAACTTAGTATTTATGACAAATTCAATCAATGAGTTTCATAAATATACTCTTGGCTTTACATTGAAAGTTGCTATATTCCCAAATGAACTGGATTTCATGTTCCATAATTCATTGGGAATAATAAGCACACATTTTATAAACAAGAGGAAAAGTTACAAATGGCAATCTAAAGGTATGACATTTATATGTTTTATATTTCCTTTATTTATATTTTGGAAATGTTTGTCATCTTCAAAAAGGGGGAGATTGTTGGCTAAATGGACATCTATAAAATCCCTTTGTTTTGATTATGACAAACATTTCATTCTTATTTATCTGACGAGCTACTTGAGTGTGCAGGATGACAAACCTATAAGGGAAATTCAACAAGAAGTATTTATATTTTCATGCAAATATAATCATTGTAAAAACTTGTACAGAAATATAATGTACAAGTACTTAGAATCGCATGTAAATCAAGCATTGGATTTTCCCTAGCTAAACACCTTAGTCATCCATTCAATAGGATCACCTATGCACACTCACACACATAATTAATGCCTAACTTGAAATCTTAAAACAGGATCTATCTCGGTCGACCAACTCCTCGACCGAGACACTCTCGGTCGACAAACTCCTCGACCGAGAAAGATCCAAAGTAGTCGTTAGACACAACTGACAAGTTAGTTGGCAGTTGAAAATAGACGTTGATCCAGAGAGCCTGTCGGTCGACAAAACTTCGACCGAGTAGGTGTCTCGGTCGACAATTTCTCGACCGAGACGATCTCTGACAGAAACTGCAGAGTAAAGTAATTAGCCGTTGCAAAAGCAACAAACTTGTACCTAACGGCTAGTTAAGCACTTAGAAACCCCTAGAAGTTAACTAGAACGTCCTTAAGCATACTTAGGCCATTTCTATAAATAGGACAAGCCATAGGACACTAGAACTCACTTGATACACTTGCTATACTTGAGAAAATACTTGAGCCCTCTTGTGCAATCTGTTGTGAATTGAGCATTGTGATAAATTGGCCACTTTCCTCTTAGCTCAAGCTCGTCCTATAGGCTAGATTTTCCTAACCCTAAGCAATCACAAGTCCATCATCTTGGCTAGGAAAATCCAAACGCTTGATCTAGGCTAATCAAGCCTTGAGCTTCAAGGATAAGTTGTATTTTTCTCTTATTTCTTTCTTGTTCCTAGTATTCCTTGTACTCTCCTTGCTACTCCAGGTAGGAGGCTGCGGATTGGAGAGGGTGAAGCTCTTCGTGGTGAAGAGGAGGAACTTTGGACTACTTCAGAAGGCTGTCTTGACGGGAAGCTACTTCGGGAGGAAGGCTACTTCAAGGGGGAGCTTGAAGTTACTTCTAGGAAGGCTGCTTCGAGGTTGGCAAGACTACTTCAAGGCGAAGGCTGTCCAAAGGGTGTTTGGAAAGTATTGTAAATTTTATGTAATATCCTTGAAGAGGTAATAAAATTTAGTACTTTCAAAATCCCGGTTGGGTAAGCAACCGGGTAGTGGATTGACTCCTTAGTATTTGCTAAGGTGGAACCACTCTAAACACCTGTGTTCCTCTTCTTAATCTTTACTTTGGTTGTTTGAGTTTAAATTACTTTAAAATCTATATAAAACTCTATTCACCCCCCCTCTAGAGGTTTTCACCTTTTTTATCATGTTTTAAACTTAGTCATTGGTAGAATTTATTAAATTATTTTGATTATTTGCAAAACCATTGATCCTGTTTTGGGATAAAGGCTCTAGCTCCTTGGTCTCCCTTAATTGGGGGTTATCGAGGGGTTCATTACATTTCCTCTCTTTGAGATCTCCATGTTGAACCTCTTCAACACTTTATCAATGTATGTTCTTTGACTTAGTCCAAGAAGACTTTTATATATATATCTATAGATCTTGATCCTAAAGATGTAGGATGCTTCTCCCAAGTCTTTCATAGAAAAAGTATTTCCCAACCATGTCTTTACTTTTTGTAAAGTAAGGGTGTCATTCCACATCAACAATATATCATCTACATACAATATGAGGAATGTCACTATGCTCACACTAACCTTCTTGTATACAAAAGGTTCATCTTGATTTTGAGTAAAGCCAAACTCTTTGATTGTCTCATCAAAACAAAGATTCCAACTTCGAGATGCTTGCTTCAATCCATAGATTTACCTTTTTAGCTCACTGACTTTTGTTGTTGTTGCATCCTTTAGATTTATAAAACCCGTAGGTTGTGTCATGTACACATCCTCAAGAAGACTCATGCTAAGGAATGTAGTTTTAACATCCATCTTCCGAATCTCATAGTCATGGTAAGCTGCAATAGCAAGCAGATCCTGATGGACTTAACCACGACCACTAGAGAAAATGTTTCATCGTAGTCAACACCTTGAACTTGTCTAAAACCTTTGTAACCTATCTGCCCTTATAGGTTTTTATTTTACCATCCATGTCAGTCTTCTTCTTGTAGACCCACTTCCCCCTATGGGTTTTACCCCTTCAGGTGGATCCACTAAGGTCAATACCTTGCTGGTATACATAGATTCCATCTTAGATCTCATGGCCTCAAGACATTTCTCAGAATCTAGTCCCTTAATAGCTTCTAGATAGGTTGTTGGATCACATCTATGACCAACTCACCGCCTTCCTGAGTCACAAAATTTCCAAATCTCTCAGGTTCAAGGCATGTCCTATTAGATCTACGAGGTACATGTGTTACTTGAGGAATTTGAGATTCCACAACACTTTGTGATTCTCTTTGTTCGTCTTGTACATCTATCAGTTCAATGCTGTCTTATTGGTCTTAAATCTCTTTGAGTTCCACTTTTCTCCCACTGATTCCTTTGGAAATAAATTCCTTATCCTAAGAGTACAACATCTTTGGCAATAAACACTTTGCTATCAAATTGGGAATAAAAGTAATATCCTTTAGTCTCCTTAGGATATCCAACAAAATAACATTTATCAGATTTTGGGCCAAGCTTTTCAAGAAACATTTTCCTTACTTATGCTTAACATTCCCAAATCTTCATAAATTACACATTTGGATGTTTCCCATACCATATCTCATATGGTGTCTTTTGAACCAATTTAGATGGTACTCGATTTAGTGCAAAAGTGGTGGTTTCTAGAGCATAACCCCAGAAGGTATTCAGAAGCTCAAATAAACTCATCATTGGTCGCACCATATCCAACAATGTGCAATTCCATGTTTCTGATACACCATTATGCTGAGGTGTTCCAGGTGGAGTCCATTGGGATACAATCCAATGGGCTCACAAAAGGTCCTCAAACTCTTAGCTTAACTATTCTCCACTTAGATCAGAATGAAGTGCCTTAATACTTTTTCCATGTTGGTTCTATATTTCATTCATAAACTCCTTTAATCTATCAAGAGTTTTGATTTATGTATCATCAAGTAAACATGACCGTACCTACTGAAATCATTAGTAAAGGTAATGAAGTACTAATAACCACCTCTAACGGTTGTTCTGAAAGGCCCACATGCATCAATATGCATGAGTCCTAATAGATCACTAGCCCTCTCTTTGTTACCAGTGAAAGGGGTCTTAGCCATCTTGCCCAACAAACAAGATTCACATGTCTCTATTGATTTGAAATCAAAAGAGTCCATATAACCATCTTTATGGAGTCTAGATATGCGATTCTCATTTATGTGCCCTAGATGACAATGCCAAAGGTATGTTTTGTTTGAGTTGTAGAGTTTAGTCTTTTGGTACTTATGTTATAAACATCTGTTTTTAGATCTAGCAAATAAATACCATAAGACATTGGGGCACTACGATAAAAGATCTCATGTTTAGAAATATAACATCAACCATTCTTAATATGAAATTCATATGCATCCTTGTCCATACAAGGTACAAAAATGATGTTTCTATTTATGGCAGGTACATACTAGTAGTTCACTAACTCTATTACAAGTCCCATGGGTAGAGATAAACTATATCTTCCAACTGTAGTGGCAACAAATCTTGCTCCATTTGTGACTCATAGTTCAACCTCGCCCTTTCCCAAAGGCCTACTTCTTTTCAAATCCTACATATTCGAGCATATGTGAGATCCACATACGATATCTAATACTAATGATGAAGAAGTAGATAAGTTTATCTCAATAATGTATATACCTGAAGTGGAGATTTGTATCTCCATATTCTTCTTACTTAAGTAGGGACAAAAAATCATTCATCTTTCCTTGATGCGGCAATAAAGAGTCTCAACTATTCTAAAATAGAGGTGTGACGCTTGATTGTGAGTCTCCTAGCCATATGAGGGAATTACACCTGAAGGATTCTGTCAAAGCCTTCCTTTCGCCCTCGCTTTCCTTTATATCATGCATCTGGGGAAGGAAGCGACTACAAAGGATAAGTTCCTATTGTACTTTTCTTTCTCCTCATATTGAGTGTTGAAGATCTAGATTTGGGCTTAGCCTCAGAACTCTTCACGGCCTTGATTACATCCTTGGACTCAACTATACTGATCACTATAATGGATTTGTCCTTCTTCATTCTTTCTTTGACATGAATCGACATACCAAGAAATCTGACATCGGTCTAGCCATATTATTCAAGTGATAACACTGAATAAAGTGGCTATATGATTCTAACAATGATTTCAGAATCATATCCGTTGCCAAGTCTTGGCTCAAAGCGAATCCCAGTTCTTCAATATGATACACATCCAATCATATTGAGCACATGATCTTCCACTGAGTTCCCCCTTATAATCTTACACTCAAACAATGCCTTTATGACATTGTTCCTTTCTTGCTTTGTGAGATCATGGCTCACTTTCCTAAGATGTGTTAACATCTCAAGAATCTCCATATCCTTGCATTGCTCATGCAACTCATAGTTCATGCAACCTAGAAAAATGTATTTTATGTCCAAGGCATCGTTGGCATGCTTCCAATAAGCATCCACCTCAGCACTAGGCACATCAAGAGCAGGTATTTTTGGCACTGGCTTATCAAGGTCATAGAGCTTGCACTCTTCATTGAGAACCCTTTTCAAAATCCAAAAATAATTGTGGAAATTTGTCATGTCAAGTTTGTCCTTCCTAAGGACTGATCGCAATACTGATTTATTTGTCATTTGATTCTATAAGAGAAAAATTTCATTTTGTCAAAATCCTTTTGATTTGATTTGATTTAAAAAATTTGACCATATTCAATTAGGTCTTTAATTAATTATCACTGCTACTATTTTATTGAAATTGATAGCCCTCACATATCAATTTGGAAGATTGCAGCGTACGAGCTTCTAGTGAGCCAAGATCCAAAATAATTCAACTATTACCCTGCCAATGCCAACATCCATAGTTAATTATTAAGGTAGGAAACTTTTGCCAATTGCATAATTTGCAACTCTTGGATAGATGTTATGTGAAACTCGTTGCTATAATCATATGTATGCTTTTGGTGCTTAATCACATTAAGGTCACATAGTTAAGTCTGACCCAAAAGCCAACACAATAATAAATCACCCACTTTCTGGGCCCACATTATTACCATCACACTTCCATGAGATAGACAACACACCGCCCTTGGGGTGCCCACGCTTAGTCGATCAAGATTTTCATGTGTGCTACTAATGGAAAGCATCTAAGACTTAATATTTGATTGAGGGAGTTTGTATTTATAAATACATATACTTTATTCAATCACCACATATGTAGTACATATCATATGACTGCTATATCCCACAATAAAAACATGCAATAAACAAAAACTATGTCTATGGCTATTCTAATGTAATTCCTTAGAGACACAAGGAACTACTACAACCTAGGGTCTACATCACATATAGAGACATGTTCTTGATGAAGATCCATGCTTTCCAATCTGGGTTGATTGGTTCAACCCTTGAACCGATCAGCTCACTTCCTGGCTGGTCGATTGGTTGTCTGGTCTACAGTCCACCATCTTCTGGATCCTCCACTCGATCGATCTGGTATTGTCCTCCTTGGTCCTCCAGTTGATTGAATCTCCTTCGAGACAGTCAGATGTCCTGGTCTGAGTGTCTTTATTCTTTGTTGTAACAAGAAAATAAACTATGCTGCTATTACATGATTATAGAGATCCCTCGAGCACATTTTGAGGGGAGTAAAGGTAGAAGAGAACAATACTTTTACAATAGGAAGATAAGATAGAGGCTTTATTTGCAAACCAATATAAAACAAGAATAACCAACCACACAACCATGCACAAATAATTAGGGTTATTGGACATAACCAGGCTACACATCCACCATGAAAAATTGCTTTTAGGAAGATGCATGTAAATTGCATATATATCATATATATATTAGTTTAGGATTATGCATGGTATTTGATTGGATAACATTATTTACATCACATGCAATAATTAAATAATAAAACCAAAAATCTGATCATATTGATTATCCCAAAATATAATAGATTGACATGGCTCTAATACCACTATAGGGAAATATGGTGATAGAATAGGCAGTGGGAATTTTTTTACTACCATATTCCCCATTAAACCAACATATCGCGTCAACAACTATATAATGGAAAGGATGGTTTCGAGGATCTACTTGGTCCTGGAGAAAGTCCAATGACATCTCTTCATTGTTGTAGTCGTACAACTGTCTTCTAGTTGCACTGGGACTCATCTGTTGTGCCTCCTAATCTTCATCATAGACAGCATGTTAACATTGTCATCCTAGCGGGAAAATGATCCACACCTCTAGAAAAGTCTACACGGACCTCCTAGAACTCTTGTCATCCTACTAGAATGGACATGAAGGAATTGTCCCTTCCGTTGGTGTACTAGTCACCAACTTGCTCTCCCACAATTATTCTCCCTTACTATCCCTCCTTTTATCATGTAGGATTTGCATGAGTTCTCTCAGTTACCACAACCAGAGAATGCAAACAATTATCATGGTCAATTGATGTGTCTGAGAAGCCCCCAATACCCTTCTATTTATAGGCAGGGTTAGGATCAGGGTTCCCAGTCTGTGTGGGAATGGAAGGGACTAGAATCTGAAATTTTCATAACCTTTGAGTGAAAAAATGGTCGGTTCACCAAGCAAACTGGTCGGTTGGCACACGAGATGATTGGTTCTCCCAACAAAATAGTCATTTCACATGTTTCCCAATCACATATGCATTGGCAATTCTATTTCAATTAATGCAAGAAATGAAGTCAAGACTAATCCTTGACGCTATTGAATTGTACCATGAACTGGGTGTCTCCCAAAGCAAGCCAGTCATCTCATGACCGCCAACCTATCGATTCACTGGGTGAACCGGTCGGTTGGTGACACAGTTCATCACATGAGCCGATCAGTTGGGAGTCTAGTCAGTTGCTTTGTTGCTTGAATTGAATACTTAAACACTTTAGTAATCAATCCAAAATAATTCATGATTAAAACTCCTCTTATAGGCCAATTCCTATGTGTGTGACCCTATATGTCCCATTTTACATTGGCAGTGAATGTCCATAATCAATTATTACATCACAAGTAACGAGTGGTGCCTAGTCACACATAAATGCTACCCAAGTAAATGGAAAGTTGGAGAACAACTTCAACCTACAATCTGTGTATGGTGTTACAAAGTTTGTATAGTCCCTTTTTCACTGATATCCAGATTGAGCTCGAGGCATGTAGTAGTCATCCTTTTCAACATCCAATTTTGTTTCTTGAATCATAGTAGGATGTCTGAGATATATGCAAGCTCAATATTACATATTGACTTAGATGTGCATGGCCATACATTTCTCAGTCTCACTTATCAGGAGGCCTAGGATATCATACTCCTATAGGAGGGACAAATCCCATATACATCACTCACAGTTGTCCCCATGTGTCACAGTGTACTCAATCATCACCTTTATGATAATCCTTATTCAGGATTAAGGTGGATGTTGTTAAAGCAGACCAAACGACATGTGATGAGTTGTAGTTACATCAAGTCTAAGAACCACAATCCCCACCAACACTATGAAAGATAAATATGACTACCATTGTAATGGTTTCCATGTGTTATTCTTATGGTGGGTATGTCTGATACAATGTTCTCTAACATGTATGTATGTGCTTGGTTTGATATCAGATATCATGCGACTAATGAGATTCTATCATAAAGCAATACACACTATAGTCTTATGTGTTATTGCTGTCTATCTGCCTTCTACAATAACATCTGACCAGGGACATAATGAGAATGTATATACTCTGAACATCTGTATGATCTCATTATTCAAGTCACGTACTTGAAGACATACATCATTGAGTAGTATCATTCTCTAGATATTTATTATGTTACATCATTATCTCATAAGTGAATAAAATAGAATAATATGGAAGCTTTCATATATTGTGAATCAAATCATTTACAAACTATGCCATTAGAATCATCATATGATTGGATCTCTGGGCATAAATACCAACAAATATGTTATATCCTCTGCTCATGCATGCATCTAGCAACAACGCACTAGCCAACAGAAAAGAAACCTTCAAGTATGTGAATGATACACTTAGAATAGGAGTTTGTTCATGAATGTTGTTTAATTAGTATTCAATTTAAACAAAAAATGATTGATTGAACTCTGAACTGAACGGTTCAAGTGTTGAACCAATTAGTTGGAGTGCTGTGTTGGCTGGAAAATGCATTGGCTGAATTCTGGATGAACTAGGGCATGAACCGACTGGTTCACGAAGTGAACCGATCGACTCAAGGTCACCATATGAATGGTTCATGAGATGAATTGCTTGGCTCATGGATTAATTAGATTGCATCAAGGATTAGTGCTAACATCATGTTGTGCAATAATTGCATTAGAATTTCCAATATAATTACGATGGAGAAACATGACAAAATGACCGGTTCAAGGGTTGAAATAATCGGCTCACATGCCAACCGATTGGTTCACTTATGAATCAGTTGTTGTGCCACTCGTAGGTTAAGAAAGCTTGTGAAATTATGATCCCTTCCACTTCCACAAAGACTGGGAACCCTGACCCTCACACTCCTATAAATAGAGGGGCATTAGGAGCTTCCTAGAGACACAACTCAATTACCTCTAACAATTGTTGTCTTGTCTGGTTATGGTAATCAAGAGAACTCGAGAAAGTGCTACCCAATAAAGGGAGGGATACCAAGGGAGAACAATTGTGGGAGAGACAGATGGTGCTAGTACATCAAAATGGAGGGACAACTCCTTCATGTATGTTCTTATAGAATGATAGGAGTTCATTATGGTCCGCGTGGACTCTCATAGAGTTGAGGAGGCCGTTGCCTACTATTGGGAGGACAACGTTAAGATGCCATCCGTGATGATAAACCAAGAGCTGTTGCAGACGCTGTTCGAGTGCGATTTGAAGAAAGACATATAAGAGACGATGAGGAAATTGTCAGTGGACTTGCTTTTGGACCAGGTATATCCTCAAATATATCCTTTTCATTATATAGTTGTTGATGCGATCGACAGTTATAAGGGGAACACCATAGTTAATTTTTTTCCAATTCCTATTCTACAACCATATTCCCCTATAGAGGTATCAAAGCCATGCCAATTATTATGTTTTGGGATAATTGATATGATCATATTTTTGGTTTTCATTGTTTATTTATTGCATACTGGTGCGATTCTTCTCAGGGCGACACACTAACATCTAAAGGTGGCTAGATGAAACCCCAAGGGAAAACACACAGATCTCTCAAAATTTGTATAAGGACCCAGTCCAACGCACAAGCTCAACTAATCACATGTTCCCTCAAGCGCATGGGGTCGTCCTGTAGTATAGGCTAGTGGTAAGCAAGGCAAGCAATTAGGCTAGAGCAAGGAGTTACACTACACTAGCAAGGCAAGTTATCAAATAAGATGCAAGCTAAGCAATTAGACAAGCAAGAACCTAAGTTATCACTAATTAGCCAAATTAACACAAGCAAGCTCAAAGGATCCCTAACTACTTGAGCAATAACTAACTATCCAGACGTACACAATTAGCTGAGAAATAACAAAGGCAATTGACTACACTAGCATTAACAAGCTAAGAAGGCAAATGTGGGGTTTAAGCAATATGATGGGTAGGTGGGCCGTTTGGGAATGCACCTTGATATTAGTTGGGGGAAAGTCAACATAGCATGCAAATATCACATTTCAATCTAGATTACCAAACCAAACAACAAGGGAAGTGCTATTAGAATATACCATATACTACTAGTTGGAGAACTAGGGCTAGGTGTAATGCTAATAGGACTTGGCAAGTCTAGGTTTCTAGGGTGAGTGGTATTAGGGAAATTGAGATCCAAGTGTAGGAATGGGAATAGATATGAGGGTGTTTCACCTCATGTTACTTGCCATCTAGCCTTTAGGAAACTCTAGGAAATTGCACTAATCACACTTACACTAGCTACTTAGATCTCACACTTACTTGTAGAAGAAGGGATATGTATGTAGGAACAAAGGGGGCTAGATATGGATCGATTAATTGGACCTACAAGCCATTCCTAAGATTGCCACATACGTTCCAATTTCCCCTAAAAGCTAAGTGTCATCAAGCATCACAAAACAAGCAATATATGTTTAAAAGCACAAACCACATGCAAGCTAATGGGAAAAGAGGCAGAAGCAAGAGGTAGTCATCATAGAATGAAATTATGTTCAATACAAGTTATTTTCCCCCAACATGGTATCAAAGTCACATTTTAACCCCAAACAACCTACCACTAGGGGCTTAGCTAGACATGTTTAAAGAAAAGATAAAAGAAATGAGAAGAAGGGGTTAGTACTCCATGGAGCTAGAATTAGCTTCTTCTTCACCTCCTAGTTGTTGTAGAATGACCTCCCTCCTCCAAGGTGGTTGAAGGGCATGGAAATGAAGAGGGTTATGGTAGAAAACCTAGAAAACTAGGTTTCTATGGTGGAAATGAGGTAGACGTGGTGGATGGATGGCTTGAATTCAAGGAAGGAGGCAATAAATGCTCTAGAGTAGGTGGAGGGGAGTAATGGAAACTAACATAGTACTTCAACCACCATCTACGTATATATAGGTGGTGTTGGAAGCACTAGGGTAAGTAGGGGCATTGTTGGGAAAATAGTGCAGAAAATGCTAGGGTTTAGGTGGTAGCATGTCCGTGCTGGGAAGAAAAACCGTGGTGGGTAAGGATAGGAACTATCGTGGTGGTGTGGAATGGTCGTTCTAAGGAATGAAAATTTTTAGTGAAATGGAGGCTGGTAGCACAGCCGTGCTGGGCTGCACGACAATGGTGAGGGCTAGGTAGAACGGCCATGCTGGGTAGCATGACTATGCTGAGTGAGTAAGAGGTGAGGTCCTTCCCTTTAGCATGCCTATTTTGGCTTCTGGTAGCACATCCATGCTGGGAAACATGACCGTTTTGGGGGCTTCATAACACGCAATGCTGGGTAGGACGATCGTGGTGGCGATGTTGCTATAGCTTTGCAATTTTGGGTTTTTCTATGTAACTTTGGCATTGGCCAGCATGACCGTTCCATGGCACCACAGTCATGCTGGGGTCTTCAGTAGCAAATTCAACTTGAATCTTCATGATCAATGAACTTATTTGCTTGATTTCGACCCTTGGCCATTAAGGGTAGGTTGAGGGAGCTTTAAGGTCTTCTTTGGACCCCTCCATGAGTGGAGGACTCCTAGAACTCATTTCTTCTCTCTCATATATCCAAAGCATGGTCCAAGTACCTAAAAGGTATGCAAAGAACGTCCATAACTGCATTTGACAATAATATGCATATTGGGGAATTTAACTTGCATTATGCTATGTTTAGATGTGATTGAGATACAAAAAAGACACAAGATGAAACCCTAAAATAGGGCTGCATCACCAACCCAAACTAAACACACTTGTCCTCAAGTATGCTCCTACTCAATCTCTCTCTTCAGTTTTCTTCTAATAAACAAGAGTGACAAATGCATTACAAAAGATGATTATTGACTAAATGGTCTTAGAAGTGACTTAGTGCATGTGTTCTACCTCTCTCCTCTCCACTTTCACAAACCAATCATGAAATGAGCATTGAGAATACAAACTTCAAATATAGAGAATAGAATACACAAGCTTTCCATATGTCCTTCAAGTAATTCCGAGTAAACCATTTCATGTTGGTGTTAATCAATGATAACTAGGAGTGTTGTTTCACTTTCATGCATTCAATCTTATGCCTCAAACCACACCAAATGACCCACATGGTTGTAGAAAAGGTAAAGTGAGCTAGGTTTGATGTTTTCTAGCTCAATGGGAATGAAAAAGGAAGAAATGATTGCGGTAAGAGATTGGAGTGCTTTTACACACTTATATTTTCTTTATTTAGATGCTCTTAAATAGGAGCAACTTTTTATTTTCCTTTAGATTTTTATTTTCTTCTTTTCTTTTCTTTTGCCCTTGGTGTAGGTAGGGCATATGGTGGATAGAGTGAAGGGGGGATGTAGATATGGCCACCGTAATGTTTTGGGGGTGACTAAGGCTAAATATGTGCACTAAGGCATCCTTTAATGAGGTGGAGAGGTATGAAGATGGTGAAAGAAAATTTGATTCAAAGAGGGGTCATTAGTGCAATCCTCAACATAATATATCCTGCATGAAAACTAATCCAACACTTCATTAATGATATCACACCACATGAGTGAACAATATGAGACTCACATTTATATCATGCGATTCCATAGACTCTAAGCATTCACAGCTTGCTCAATTCACAATTCAACCAAAACATTCACAAACTTGAGAAAGGTGATGCACATGTAAAAAGTCAACAATCAAGACCACATAGAAATAAACTCTAAGAAAAAGGCATGCATTTTTCAAAGATCAACATTTTCATTTCAAACAACTGGGATTAAGTTAAAACATGCTTTTACGCAAGAAAAATCAAGTTTGGGAAAAATTGGCCAAAATGGTGCCAATTTGCATTCAATCACATCTAAACCTAACTTTAGAGAAATTAAAACATAAAGCAACAAATCCTAATTAAAACACACAAAAATTTCCAAAATCTACATGGAAATGTAATGCATGACATGGAGGAGCAAAAAGAGAAAATTTTTGAAAAATTACACAAAAATGCATGAAATTGAACTACATGTATGCATGGATGCAAGCAAAAGGAAATATACACTTAAAAGAGAAAAATCAAACAAACAAAGATCAGGTGAGACATACATCAAAAAAATAAGCTAAGAAAGAGGGCATACTTCCTACCACCCCAAACTTTTGAATCATGTTGTCCTCATCATGAAAGTAAAGCTTAGGAATGTAGGGTAGACGTCACTGCTGTGGTGGTGTGGGATCCTATGGTGGGCTGGCCTGTGGTGGTGGATGCTGGTAATAGTAGCCCCAGTAGTCTACCAACAGAGGCAGGTATGTATCATATAACCAGATAGTCCTTCCCAAAAATCCTCCCCCATTAGGGGTTCCTATGCACCTGCAAATGTTGATATTGGTACATGTGGTTGATCTGATGATACATCTACTGCTGATCTAACTACATGGCCTGCTGTGTCTGCTGAATCACCTCCAATTGTGAATGAATGGATGACATGTCATATGCATTTGTTAATGGTGGATGCACATCAAAGTCCTCATTTCTCTGTCTGGTGCGGTGTGGCTGCTCAAGGATGCGTTGTTGCTCTAGCACATTTGTTTCTCCTACACCCTCTAGTAAGTCCACTAGCAAAGCCCTGTAGTCTTCTCTAGGATGCTAGTTTTCCCACTTGGAGAGCTTGGCTGGAAGATTTTCTGATGGCCTAACATTATCCACAAGAATAAAAGCATGGCAAGATAGCTCTAGTGTGATGCCAGGGTACCTGAGGTTCATGGTGTAAATGATCTTCTTGTCCCTTTTGGTAATCATCTGAGACCTTAAAAGATAGTTCAAATCAATCAACTTGGCCCCTTCTACCTTTGTGAAGTTATAGAGATCACAATCAAGTGCTCTTGCTATAGTGGTCACAATACCTACCATTATGAAGGGAAGCTTGGTCTTGGAAGGAATTGTTTTTAAATGATCAATCATCATCATCCCCAGATTCACATAACCATGACTTGCCATTACTGATATCACAAACAAGTCTTTTTGTGAACAACATCCTTGGTTGTCGTACCGAACAAGATGGAGTTGGTGAGGATTTTTTGAATATATCTCAAAGTGGGGTTGAAAATCTTGCTTGTATTTGACTTTCCTACTGCAAAGGAGATTTCGCCAATGAATGTTTCCCATATCTTGGTGTAGTTGCATTTCCCATTTTTGTCGAATCTGCCCCCATCAGACTTTTGAGCAATCTCTGGTGTTGGTGCAAAAATTTGGTTGAGGTTGGAGGCCTTTAGTACATGAGTGGATTCATTGAGCCTGAAGCGGATTGTATCCTCTCCCTGATATTGCACCTTCTCTAGAGATCCGAAAAATTCATGAGTCGTATCAAAGTATGTTTCTTCCATAATGGTCAGCAATTTGTACAACCCACATGGTTCTAAGAAATCTTTGATGATACGATGCATCCCTAGGGCTTTCATGGTGTTGAGGCAAGCAAACCTTGAGGGAATCACCCTCCTAGTATACCACTTAGGGTGAAGTGGCCTTGTGAACACTCTCCTTGCTGTGCCTCTCCCATATGCAACTTCCTCGGGATACTTCCCAACCCACTTCATCCTGTCTTCCTCTAGCTTGGACAAGAAGTCCACCATATCATCTTCCATTTTCTCACTATCAGTGTCATCTACCTATTCCTCCTCATATGTGTGTGACCCCAAACTTGTATCCAAGTTCAAGGGCACCATCTGAATGGGTGCATCTTTGGCTTCTTCCTCGATCACCAATCGACACCTAATGAGCTATTGAGAAGCGTGGGTTTGTTATGATGAAGTGGAGCATCTCGTCGGAGTCGGGCGTGGAGGTTGTCATGAAAACGACACATCGGTAGCCTTCTTAGCCCTCCTCTCTCAGGCCGGTGCATCAATGTCCAATGAATCGACGATGTTCTCCATCTCTTCTTCCTCCTCCTCCTCCTCATCGGGGTTGCTGTAGCTTGGATCCGATGTGTGACCACTTGAGGAAGATCGATGTCGGGATGCACTCATCGATGTCGATCATTGGAGCGATTGTGAAATGGAATTAGATGGTGACGACACACTGTGGGATGGCAGTGTGACATTGGAGGCCCGCTTGGTATGGCTTTTACCCCCCGTGAGGATGTTCATGGTCTTCTCCACCCCTTCTTGATTGCTTTGCCTGTGCTCTTAATCTTTGCAAGGATTTTTGGTGGGAATTAAGCAAGAACAACAAGAGATGTGCTTTCGGGCTGTAGGGGTGGAATCTCCTTGGAGATGGAGAAATAAATGGTAATGGAGAGTGAAAAATGGAGCTTGAGGTTGGGGAAGGTGATTGGGGGCCAAAGGGAACTCAAATTCAGAGTTTGCGAGCAAGAGGAGGTGATTTGGGGGTGAATGGAGCTCGCCCTAGTCGCCTCTCTGTGTAGAACGACCATTCTGGGTTGAGAGAATGAGAATTGGGTCATGCTAGCTGGGGCAAAATTGAGTAACTTAAGTACTGGGCCCGAGCTAGCACGACCGTTCTAGCTAGCACGAATGTTCTGGCGAGATGCTAGCTCGACTATGTTGGCCAACACGATCATGCTGCCTGTTCCCAAAACTCGAGTTTTCCCTATTGAAATACAACTTGCCAACACATCCGTTCCATGCCAGCACAGCCGTGCTGGGTCCTCCAAGTTCCATTTTTTTTCCAAAATTATCAAATCATTCCATCATTCATACACCAATAATTTTAATCGACCCACTTGATGTTGTATTAATCATTTTTGACTGAAATGTACCTCATTTTTTAACTTTCACTCGTCTCACCTGTAAAATCATCAAAACTAAAACAAAAATATCAAGCACAAGTGTGTGCGTGTGTGTTCTTAGAATCATATAAAAACAAAGTAAAAGTATCAAAAAGTGAAGATTGGGTGAAAAAGTTCCCAAACCTAGGTGGGTTGCCTCCTACTAGTGCTAAATTTTACACCTTCAGCCGAGCTTATTTATTCTTGAAATTGATCATCCTCACAGAATTTTCAAAGTATCTTTGAAGTAAATATC
Source organism: Alisma plantago-aquatica (assembly GCA_963693085.1). Classification (NCBI taxonomy): domain Eukaryota; kingdom Viridiplantae; phylum Streptophyta; class Magnoliopsida; order Alismatales; family Alismataceae; genus Alisma; species Alisma plantago-aquatica. The sequence continues at coordinate 1,503,954,945 of OY856410.1, read as the reverse complement.
CCTCTCATGTGCATTCAAGCACATCTCTTCATCAAGATGGTGTTCCTCAACTAACATCACAATATTAAAACTTTGATTTTCTCTATCCGACCCAACTTCAACAACTATCTTCAATCTTTGTCCATTAACAATAAACTCTCTCACTCCATCTTTCTCACAGATCACAATAGCTCTAGATGGGTACACATTCTTGACTAGGTAAGGTCCTTCCTATCTAGACCGAAGCTTCCCCGGAAAGAACTTCATCCTAGAGTTGTATAACCACACCCATTGCCCAAACTCAAAATCTTTCTTCTTGATCAACATGTCGTGAAGAAACTTGGTTCTTTCCTTGTAGCTTTTAGATAACTCATAGGCTTCATGCCTCATTTTCTCAAGTTCATGCAACTGAAACTTTCTTTTCAACATGGTTGTGTTTCCATCCATATCCATGGCTTTCAAATCCCACAATGCCTTATGTTGCATCTCAACTGGTAGATGAAAGCTTTTTCCATAAATAAGTTTGAATGGTGTGGTGCCAATCAGGGCTTTATATGCAGTCCTATAACCCCCCAAAGCCTCATTGTGACGTAATGACCAATCCTTATGGTCCGGTCTCACTGTCTTCTCTAGAATGAGCTTTATCTCCCGATTGGCTAACTCAACTTGACCACTCATTTGGGGGTGGTAAGGAGTATCCACACAATGATTCACTCCATGTCTATTAAGCAAACCTTCAAATTTGCGATGGATGAAGTGACTTCCACCATCACTAATCATGGATCTTGGCACACCAAACTAGATAAAGATATTTGATTACACAAAATCACATACCACTTTGTAATCATTGGTTCTAGTAACAATAGCTTCAATCCATTTTGATACATAGTCAACGACCACTAAGTTGTACACATATCCAAAGGAAGGAGGAAATGGACCCATATAATCAATTCCCCACATATCAAACACCTCCACCACAAGAATGGGTGATAGAGGCATCATGTGCCTCTTTGAGATAGTGCCCACTTTTTGGCACTTCAAACAACATTTGCAGAAATCATGAGCATCTTTGAACAATGTGGGCCAATAAAATCCACTTTGAAGAATCTTGGCGGCTGTACATTTTCCTACCGAAATGACCTCCACATGCACCAGAGTGACACATTGATAGGATCTTTTACTGCTCACTTTCCAGAACACACCTTCTAATGAGTTGATTGGGGCAATATTTGAAAAGATGAGGATCATCCCAAGCATAGTTCTTCACCATAGAAAAACGTCTCTTGCTCTCCTCTCTTGTCAAAGTACTCGATATCCTTCCACTAGCTAAGAAGTTAGCTATATGCTTATACCACAACCTTTGGGTGGATGAAAGTAAGAAGAGGTTCTCATGCGGCATTGTTTCTTTGATGCAGTTTGTATCATCATAGGGTGCTTCAATGCAGGAGAGATGATCACTTGTAGAACTTTCTACTCCCCTTTTGTCAACAATCTCTAGATCAAACTCTTGAAGCAATAGAATCCATCAGATCAATTTGGGATTGAAATCTTTCTTTGTCATAAGGTACTTCAAGGCTGCATGATCTGTATAAACTATCACCTTGTTTTGCAAGAGATATGCACAAAACTTATTGAGAGTAAAAATTACGACAAGCAACTCTTTTTCAGTGGTAGTGTAGTTCCTTTGAGCTTCATCAAGAGTCTTGCTTGCATAGTAAATGGCATGTGGAATCTGGCCAATCCTTTGGCCCATCACATCCCATACTTCCATGTCCAACACATCAGTCATGATCTCAAATGGCAAAGAGAAGTCCAGGGCTACATGATAGGAGTAGAGAAAAGCTTGTGCTTCAAGTGGTTGAAGGCTTCAACACACTTGTTGTCAAAGTGGAATTCCACATCCTTTTCAAGTGAATGACAAAGTGGCCTCAAAATCTTACTGAAGTCTTTAATGAATTGAAAATAGAAACCTACATGCCCCAATAAGGATCGAACATGTCTTACGGTGGAAGGAATGGTGAGACTGGAGATCAGGCCCACTTTGGCCTTATTAACTTCAATTCTAGTTTTAGAGACTCTGTGACCCAAAACAATACCCTCGGACATCATAAAGTCACTTTTTTCCCAAGATAGAACCAGACAGACCTTAACACACCATTCAAGAATAGCTTCTAGGTGAAGCAAGCACTCATCAAAGGTTTTACCAAACATAGACAAGTCGTCCATTAAGACTTCAAGCGATGAATCAAGCATATAAACAAAAATGGATGTTACACATCTTTGAAATGTAGAAGGCGCATTGCACAACTCAAATGGCATCCTCCTATAGGCAAAAGTACCACTTGGGCAAGTGAACATTGTCTTCTCTTGATCGCTGGATGAATAACTATTTGGAAGTACCCAGAGTACCCATCAAGAAAATAATAGAAACTTTGTCCAACCAATCTCTCTAAAATTTGATCAAGGAATGGAAGAGGGTAGTGATCTTTCTTGGTATTTTCATTCAACTTTTTGTAATCCATGCACATCCTCCATTTTGATTGCTCTCTCATGGGCATCAATTCCCCATCTTCATTCTTGACAACTGTGATCCCACCCTTCTTGGGCACAACTTGGATGTGACTAACCCATGGAATGTTAGAGATGGGATATATGATCCCGACATCAAGGAGCTTCACTACTTCTTTGTCTACAACCTCTTTCAACTTGGGATTCAACTATCTTTGCATTTGATGGGTTGGTCTACCATCATCCTCAAGATAGATTCTATGGACACAAATAGATAGGTCAATTCCCCTTAAATCAGCTATAAACCACCCGATTGCTTGAATGTTCTTCTTTAGAACTGCCATCAATGCCTCTTCTTGCTCTAGAGAAAGAATAGAAGAAATGATCACCAGGAGAGTGTCATTGGAGCATGTGAAAGCATATCTCAATCCTACATGAAGAGACTTGAGCTCAAGAATAGGAGGCTCTTCAAGGGAATTCTTCAATGGTTCAAAAATGGATGGGAGGTCTTCAATTGCAGCCACTACGGCCAGCTCCTCTTCCTATTCCTCATCATCATCAATTCCAAAATGGGCTCTAGGCCTCTACCTTGTGTTGCGCTTTGGATCCACACTGATATACACTCTTACACTATCTCATCAAGGCACTCAATCAGATAACAATCCTATTCTGTAGCACTTAGCACCTCGACTTTAGCAGAAAACTTGAAGATGCTCAACCAGATCTTCATCTGCATGAAAGTCACATACATGGTGCCGATTCTCACATGAATCACTGCGTCAGATGTTGTAAAGAAGGGTCTCCCCAAGATAATATATACTTTCCTTGAGTCCTTTTCCATGTCCAAGACAATAAAATCATCTAAAAAAATGCAGAGGTCTCATCATCAAGTCTGACCAACACATCATCAACACACCCTCTAGGAATTTTCATAGATCTATCAACTAACTGCAAGGTACAATGTGTGGGACCTTGTTGTCCCATTTGTAGATCATCAAACACATCATAAGACATCATATTTACACTTGAACCGAAGTCAATAAGAGCTTAGTCTATGCAATGTGCTCTGATGTAGCATGAGATGATAGGAGCACCATGATCTTTTCTCTTCCTTGGCATGGTGTGTTGTAGAATTGAGCTCACTTGCTCAGTGAGCTTAACCTTCCTTGGTGTACTTCTGGTGGTCTTCCTCTTGAACATGCATAAGTCTTTCAAGAACTTGGCGTAAGAAGGAATTTTCTTGATTTCATCAAGAAAAGAATGTTTATCTTGACCTACTTAAAGGTCTCCATGATGTCCTCAGTTTGTTTCTTCTTCCTTCTTTCAGTAGATTTCTCTACAATTGCATTGGGGAATGGGGGAGTTGTGCTCCCTACTGACTCAAGTCATTAGTATCATCAAGTTGTATCACTAGAATCACGATATAAACTCACGACATCACGATATCAACTCTTGGCATCACGGTTTCATCAGCCTGTATCTCAGTATCAATGTCCCTGCTCACAATATCAACCCTGTCATCAATGGATGTGCCATCAACATAAGTACCATGTGGCTGCTCCAAGGTCCTCCCACTCCTTAAAACTATCACCACCTTCACATGCTCATGGGTAGTGGAAGAGGAATCTTGTGGAGGTGGCTGTGGCTGTTGAGGTGGCGGTGGCCTTGGATTTGGGTTTTAGAGGATAAATTGTGGTTGGGGTTGTGGTTGTTGTGGTGGATGGGGGTGATATTGTGGAGGGGGCTGTTGGTATGAGTGGGGTGGAGGATATTTATAGTTGTAAGGGGGTTGGTGAGGTGGAGAGAATATTGATGTGGTGGCCCTTGGTACTGGTGAAGTGGGGGTACTTGGCCTTATGGTGGGACATAAGCACCTTGAGTAGTGCTCACATAACTACCATCATTGTTTGGATTGGCCATGGGTTGAGATGGGAGCCTTCCCTCTTCACGGTGGGCAAGTGAGAGAGATATTTGATCAAGCCTTTGTTCAAGGTGGCTAATGTTTTCTCCTTGAGATGACACCTCTTTCTTCACTTCATCGAGGTTCCTTAGCCTTCCTAAGACTTCCTCTTCAAACTTGGAGCTATACTTGGGCACTTGGTGTTGCCTTAGCCGCCCTTGGCCCTCCTCATTTTGTTGCTTCCATGAGAAGTTTGGATGATTCCTCCACTTGGGAGTATAGGAGTTGGACATCATGCCTTGGTTGTTTCAATTTCCTAAGGCATGCAAGACATGAACTTATTCTTCCTCAGCTTCAACTACCATAGTGGATTGACTTAAAGAACCACCAGCTTTGTTCATCATCATATTCATCATATATGCCATCATTTTCATCATGTTGCAGTTGGCTGCTGTCCGGGCTGGAACTGCGGGAGGAGGTGGAGGGATGTAGTTCTGGTCACATTGTTCCCCTTTAGTGGAAGCCTGATGGCGAGAATTCTAAGCAACATTTTCAAACATAGGCCATGACTCCTTAGGTGGCTTTGCCATGAAGGTGCCTCCACATGAGGAATCAACATTGTTTTGGCTCAACTCCACTAGCTTGGTGTAGAAAGCTTAAACCAGCTACCACAAGGGTACCTCATGATGGGGTCAGTCGCACATGAGCTTTTGGAACCTTTCCCATGCCTCGTGGAAATGTTCATTTTATTTTTGGGAGAAGGCAGTGATACATCTTTGCATTTGGGTCAGCTTGGCAATTGGGACTAACTTCTTGATAAACTCATTCTTGACCTCGTTCCAAGTCACCAACTCCAAATTGGAGATGTACCATTCCTTGGCCTTTTCTTTCAAAGAGAATGGAAAAAGTGTCCTCCGAATGGAGTCATCTGTGGCAGTGGGTGTGCGGAAAGTGGAACAAGTTTCAAGGAAGGTGTCGATATGGTGGTAGGGGTTCTCATTCTCCATCCCATAGTAAGTAGGGAGGAGTCCAAGAAGTGCTGGTGGAATGGAGAATTGATGACCCAATATTTGGTCAACAAGGGTGGCAATGGGGGAATCATAGTTCCTCGGGGTGAAGTATTCATGGAGGGGGTGGTTAGGTTGTGGTTGAGCATCTCCATGAGGTATTTCAGCTTCACGGTCACCCATTTTGGTTTCTCGGTGTTGGTTGCGGCGGATTTTGCATCTCCTTCTACCTATCTCGGGGTCGTATAACACCAAGTAGGTACAAGTCAAATGCATATAGCGCACGCACAACTGTCACCTGTACAATACACAATCAAGCAACATAAACCAAGTTAGAATGACAAAATGTGAAAGTGAACAAAGAATAAAGAATAGCAATGGTGAGGGAAGTAGAAAAGGCTAAGCTACACTAACTAGCTAGGCCGAGTGCCTGTATCCCCGACAACGACGCCATAAAGCTTTGGTGCGAATCTTCTCAGGGCTACACACCAACCAACTAAAGGTGGCTAGATGCAATCCCAAGGGAAAACACACAAATCTCTAAAAAATTTGTATAAGGACCTAGTCCAACGTACATGCTCAACTAATCACACATTCCTGCAAGCACACGAGGTCGTGCTGTAGTATAGGCTAGTGGTAAGATTAGGGCCAATCCTTAGGGAGAGAGGGGGCACTAGAGCTAGGTTTGTGTTAGCTATGTTCCTAAAGTGGAGATTATGGTTTGAGGGTTTAAAGTTGGGTTTGGTTTGATTACACTACAATTGCAAGCAAGAAAGAGCAAGGAAGAAACTAAGTTAACAAAAACTCTAAATTACTCTAAGCAAGTTAAGGCTATCAAACTAAGAACTAAGCAAGGCAAGCAATAAGGCTAGAGCAAGGAGTTACACTACACTAGCAAGACAAGTTATCAACTAAGATGCAAGCTGAGCAATTAGACAAGCAAGAACCTAAGTTATACTAATTAGCCAAATTAACACAAGCAATCTCAAAGGAGCCCTAACTACTTGAAAAAGAACTAACTATCCAGACATAGGCAATTAGCTGAGAATTAACAAAGGAAATTTACTACACTAGCATTAACAAGCTAAGAAGGCAAATGTGGGGTTTAAGCAATATGATGGGTAGGTGGGCTGTTTGGGAATGCAACATGATATTAGTTGGGGGAAAGTCAACATAGCATGCAAATCTCACATTTCAATTTAGATTACCAAACCAAACAACAAGGCAAGTGCTATTAGAATATACCCTATACTACTAATTGGAGAACTAGGGCTAGGTGTAATGCTAATAGGACTTGGCAAGTCTAGGTTTCTAGTGTAAGTGTTATTAGGGCAATTGAGAACCAAGGGTAGGAATGGGAGTAGAGATGAGGGTGTTTCACCTCATGTTACTTGCCATCTAGCCTTTAGGAAACTCTAGGCAGTTGCACTAATCGCACTTACACTAGAAACTTAGATCTCACACTTACTTGTAGAAGAAGGGACATGTATGTAGGAAGAAAGGGGGCTAGATAGGGATCCACTAATCAGACCTAGGAGCCATTCCTAAGATTGCCACATTCATTCCAATTTCTCCTAGAAGCTAAGTGTCATCAAACATCACAAAACAAGCAATTTATGTTTAAAAGAACAAACCACATGCATGATAATGGGAAAAGAGATAGAAGCAAGAGGTAATAATAAGAGAATGAAATTATGTTCAATACAAGTTATTTTCCCCCAACATGGAATCAAAGTCACATTTTAACCCCAAAGAGCCCGCCACTAGGGGCTTATCTAGACATGCTCAAAGAAAAGATAAAAAAATGAGAAGGGGATATGACTCCATGGAGCTTGAAGTAGCTTCTTCCTCTTCACCTCCTAGATGTTGTAGAACGACATCCCTCCTTCAAGGTGGGTGAAGGGCATGGAAATGAAGGGGGTTATGGTAGAAAACCTAGAAAACTAGGTTTCTATGGTGGAAACGAGGTGGAAATGGTGGATGGATGGCTTGAATGCAAGGAAGGAGGCAATGAATGCTCTAGAGTAGGTGATGGGAGTAACAACAACTAACCTAGTACTGTGGCCGCCAACCATGTATATATAGGTGGTGGTGGAAGCACTAGGGTAAGTAGGAGCATTGTTGGAAAAACAATGCAGAAAATGCTAGGATTTAGGTGGTAGCATGGTCGTGCTGGGCAGCACGACCATGGTGGGTAAGGGTAGGAATGACTGTGGGGGTGTGGAATGGTCGTTCTAAGAAATGGAAAATGCTAGAGGAATTTTAGTGAAATGGAGGTTGGTAGCACGACCGTGTTGGGCAACACAACTGTGGTGAGGGCTAGGTAGAACAACTGTGCTGGGTAGCACGACCATGGTGAGTGAGTTTGAGGTGAGGTCGTTCCCTTCAGCATGCCCATTTTGGCTTCTGGTAGCACTGCCGTGTTGGGCAACATGACCATTTTGGGGGCTTTGTTGCACACCCATGCTGGGTAGCACGACCGTGGTGGCGATGTCGCTGTAGCTTTGCAATTTTGGTATTTTCTCTGTAACTTTGGCATTGGCCAACACAACCGTTCCATGGCACCACAAAAAGAGCTGGGGTCTTCAGTAGAAAATTCAACTTGAATCTTCTTCATGATCAATGGACTTCTTTGCTTGATGTCGACCCTTGTCCATTAGGGGTAGGTTAAGGGAGCTTTGGGGTCTTCTTTGGACCCCTTCATGAGTGGAGGACTCCTATAACTCCTTGCTACTCTCTCATCCATCCAAAGCATGGTCCAAGTACCTGAAAAGTATGCAAAGAATGCCCATAAGTGCATTTGACAATAATATGCATATTGGGGAATTTAACTTGCATTCTACTATGTTTAGATGTGATTGAGATGCTAAAAGACACAAGATGAAGCCCTAAAATAGGGCTTCATCACATACAATGTAAATATTAATGTGCATGTCAAATTAAGAACCACATACAATACCAAACTAATGTGTATACACACATATATATGTATATATATGTATATATATATATATATATATATATATATATATATATATATATATATATATATATATATATATATATATATATATATATATATATATATATATATATATATATATATATATATATGCAATTCACACGCGTCACCCTAAAAGCTAGTTTTGATAGTGGATGTGTAGCATGGTGATGGCCAATAGCCCTATATATCTCTACATGATGATTATGGTTGTTTATTTTTGTTTTATCTCAATTTGCATACCGAGCCTCCATCTTATCTTCCAATTGTAAAAGTATTATTCTCTCCTACTTTTTCTCCCCTCGAATGTAACTCGAGGTTTCTCTATTATCATGTAAAATTAAGAGAGTTTAATTTCTTGATATGATGAAGAAGATGAGCAGTCCTTTTCAGAAGATGAGTCGACTGGCTGGAGGACCATGTAGGACGGACGATAGGTAGTGCCGAACCAATTGGCTGGAGGGCCAACTGATCGATTGGAGGATCTAGAAGATGGCGGCCCGGAGATGCCAGGCGACTGGGGAGATGAGCAACTGACCGAACATGAGGTGAGTTGATCGACAAGCACAAATCTTCATCAACAATAGGTTTCTAAATGAGATGTAGACCCTAGGTGATGGTAATTCCTTGTGGCTCCAAGGAATTACATTAGAATGACCATAACCATCATTTTTGTTTTATTGCATGTTTTTGGGATATAACATGTATATGATACATACTATAAGTATATGGTGATTGGATATGTATATGTATTGATAAATATAAATCCCTCAATACATATTAAGCATAAGATACTTTCCACAAGCATCACACATGAAAAGCTTGATCGACCAAGCGTAGGTTACACTAAACTATGGTGCACCTTATATCTCATATAAGTGTGATGGTAGATATGTAGACCTGCCAAAGCAGGGCACATATTATATCATGTTGGATTTTGGGTCAGGCTTAACTAGGCGATCTTAATGAGATTAAGTACCTAGAAGCATAGACATGGATTTTGAAAAAGAGTTGTGCACACCATATATCCAATTTTTGCATTTAGATGCAATTGGGAAACATTGCTTACCTAAATAGTTAAGTTGTGGGCAATCAACCAAAGCTGACTCATGATTTGATGAAATATGAATCTAGGCTCACTAGAATATTGTACACTGTAATCTTCCAAATTGGTAGTGAGGGCTATCAATTTGAAAAAAATAGTGGGAGCGGTAATTAATTAAAAGACTAATTAAATAGTTGATAATATTATTTAAATCAAATCAAAACAATTTGATGAAATGTAATTTTTCTCTTACAGATTCAAATGATAATCAAATCATCATTGCAATAGGTCCTTATGAAGGACAATCTAAATGAGATATACTTCCATAACTATTTCGGGACTTTGAGAAGTGTTCTCTGTGTCCCTGAAACACAATACGCTCCATGTATGCCTGAGGTTGAAATAGATATTTACTTGAAGCATACCAATGATGCCATAAACATCAAAGACCTTATGATGAGCTATATGAACTTTGAGTTGCATGAGCATCATGAAAGGTATAATGCCCCTAGGATGTTGTTTGAGTATAAACTAATATAGGGAGACACAATAGAGTCCCATGTGTTCAATATGATTGAGCATGTGGAACATCTAGAAAGACTGGGATTTCCTTTAGGTCAAGAGTTGTCCACAAATATGATTTTGCAATCATTGCCTAAATCTTATTTATCCAGTTTATCGAGTATTATCACTTGAGTAACATGGCTAAGATGTTGTTTGAGTTGCTTGACATGTTGATATGTGTTGAAGTACAAATGAAGAAGGTCAAACCCATGACGGGGATTATCAGAATAGATTCCAAGGACAAAGACAAGGCCAATAATTATTCTGAGGCTAAGATGAAGTCCAAGTCTTCTACACTCAAAATAAGGAGAAGGATAAGGAAAACTAGGAAGATGAAGTAATGGATATAGATCTCTACTTCATATATATACATAATTGAGATTAACTCCACTACTTCTCCATCATGGGTACTAAGTACTGGATGTAGATTACACATTTGCTCAAATGTGAAGGATCTGAAAAGACGTAGACCTTTAGTGAAATGTGAGGTTGAACTGTGTGTTGCTAATGGACCGATAGTTTTTGCCAGTGTAGATGGAACCTATGAGTTATCTCTACCAAGTGGGATTATAATAGAGTTGAAGAACTGCTATTGTGTACCTTCCATTAATAGGAACATCATATCTATATTTTGTTTGGACAAGAGCAGATTTGAATTTCTTATTAAGAGTGGCCAATGTTCTATTAGTAAAGATGGGATCTTTTATGACAGTGCCCAATGTCTTATGGTCTATACTTGATAGATCTAGAGACAAGTGTATATAACATAAATACCAAAAGACAAAAATCGATAATTCAAACCAACATACCTTTGGCATTGTCATCTAGAGAAAATAAATGAGAAACATATATGTAGACTCCATAAAGATGGTTATCTAGACTCTTTTGATTTCGAATCAATAGAGACATGTGAGTCTTGTTTGTTGGGAAAGATGACAAAGACTCCCTTAATTGGAAGTAGTGAGAGGGAAAGTGATCTATTATGACTCATACATACTGATGTGTGTGGCCCTTTTAGAACAAATGCTAGAGGGGGGTTATCAATACTTTATTACCTTCATTGATGACTTTAGTAGGTATGGTTATGTTTACCCGATGAAACATAACTCAGAAACCCTTGAAAGTTCAAGGATTTCCTGAATGAAGTATAGAACCAACTTGGTAAAAGTATTAAGGCACTTCATTCTGATCGAGGTGGAGAATACTTAAGCCAAGATTTTGAGGACCTTCTGCGAGCCCATGTATCGTATCACAATGTACTCCACCTGGAACACCACATCAGAATGGTATATGGGAAAGAAGGAATCACACATTGCTAGATACGATGTGATTAATGGTGAGTTTTTCTGATCCTATGACTTCCTTCTGGGGGTTTTCTCTTGAAACTTCCGCATTTACACTAAACCGTGGACCATCTAAATCAGTTAAAAAGACACAATATGAGATATGGATTGGGAAGTGTCCCAAAATTTATTTTATGAGGATTTGGGATGTGAAGCTTATGTGAGGAATTTTTTTTCCTGAAAAGCTTGTCCCTAGATATGATAGAGGTTATTTTGTTGGATATCCAAAATAAACTAAGGGATACTACTTGTATAACACAACTGACAACAAAGTGTTTGTTGCCAAAGATTCTGCATTCCTCAAAAAGGAATTTATTTACAAAGGAATCAGTGGGAGGAAATCAGAACTCGAAGAGGTTCGAGACCAATAAGAAAACATTGAACCAATAGATGTATGAGAGGAACAAGGAGAATCATAAGTCATTGTGGAATCTCAACTTCCTCAAGTAACACAGGAACCTCGTAGATCTAGTAGGACACACCTTGTGCCTGAAAGATTTGGTTATCTTGTGACTCGAGAAGGAGACAAGTTGGTCATAGATGATGAGACAACAACCTATCTAGAAGACACTAAGGGACCATAATCTAAGAAATGTCCAGAAGCTATGAGATCTAAGATAGAATCCATATACACCAACAAGGTATGGACCTTGGTGGATCCACCTGAAGGGGTAAAACCCACAGGGTACAAGTGGGTCTTCAAGAAGAAGACCGACATGGATGGTAATGTACAAAACTATAGGGAAAATTGGTTGCAATGGGTTTCAGACAAGTTCAAGGTGTTGACTATGAAGAAACCTTTTCTCCAGTTGCCATGGTGAAGTCCATCGAATCATGCTTGCCATTGTAGATTATCATGACTATGAGATTTGACATATGGATGTTAAACCACATTCCTTAATGGGAACATTCTTGAGGATGCGTACATGACAAAACTTGAGGGTTTTAAGTCCAAAGGATGCAAATAAAGTTTGTAAGCTACGAAGGTCAATCTATGGATTGAAGTAAGGATTTTAGAGTTGGAATCTTCAATTTGACAAAATTGTCAAAGAGTTTGTCTATAATAAAAATGAAGATGAACGTTGTGTGTACAATAAGGTTAGTGGGAGCATGGTTATATTCCTCATATTATATGTAGATGACATAATATTGATGGGGAATGATACCCCAACTTTATAGATGGTAAAGACTTGGCTTGGAAATCCATTTTCTATGAAAGACTTAGGCAAAAAAATCCTATATTCTAGAAACCAAGATCTATAGAGATAGATTTAGAACGCTTCTTAGACTAAGTCAGAGCACATACATTGAAAAAGTGTAGAATAGGTTCAACGTGGAGAACTCAACGAGAGGAAACCTACCCATGTGTCATGGTGTCAGCATCTCTAGAGCTCAACGTCCCAATTCTTGTAAAGAAAGGGAGCGCATGAGTAAGATTCCATATGCATATGCAATTGGATCTATCATGTAAGCAATGCTATGTACTCATCCAGTCATCTGGTATGCCTTGAGAATGACAAGTAGACATCAGTCCAATCCAGATGATGCTCACTAGATAGTTGCAAAGAAAATCCTTAAGTAATTGATAAGAAGTAAGGATTAGTTCCTTATCTAAGGCTAAGAGGAAGAGCTGGTGGTAAAGGGTTACACCGATGCAAGCTTCCAAACTGACAAAGATAACTATCGATCAAAATCAAGATTTGTGTTTGGCCTCCATAATGGAGCTGCGAGCTGAAAGAGTTTGAAGAAAGAGATAGTTGTAGATTCTACAATAGAGGCCAAGTATATTGTTGCAACAGATGCAACAACGAAGGCTGTTTGGAACAAGAAGTTCGTCTCAGAACTTGGGGTGTTTCCAAGCATCATTGATGCAATTGAGCTATTTTATGACAACAATGGAACTATTCTACAAGCTAAGGAACCCAGATCAGATAAGTGTTCCAAGGATATAAAAAGACATTTCCATCTCATACAAGAGATTGCACAATGAGGAGATGTGAAGATTTGTAAAGTACCAACTGAGAACAATGTTTCTGACCCCTTGACAAAAGTACTTTTGTAGCAGAAGCATGATGATAATGTTAGATCTCTTGGTATGAGATTCATGGGTGATTGGATCTAAGTGCAAGTGGGAGTCTATTGGTATGTATGCCTAATGATCCAATCATAAGATGATTGTAATGGCATAACTTGTAAATAGTTTGATTAATAATAAACACATTCTTCCAATTTATTCTATTTTATTCAATTATGAGATAATGATGTAACACAATAAACATCTACATAATAATATAAACATAATAAATGTATACGTAATAATATTACTCAATGACGTATGTCTTCAGGTTTATGACATGAACAATGAGGTCATACAGATGTTAAGATTATATATATTCTTGTTATGTCCCTAGTCAGTTATTACCATGGAAGCAAAATAGACAACAATAATACATAAGACTAGAGTGTGTGTTGGTTGATGACAAAATCTAATTATTCATGATATGTGATATCAAACCAAACACATAGGTACTTATTAGAGATCAATGTACCAGACATACCCACCTTAAGAGTGATACATGGAAACCATGATTGGTAGTTAGAATCATCTCTTATAGTGATGGTGGTGATTATGGTTCTTAGATCCGAAGTCACTACACTTATCACATGCCGTTTAGTGTACTTATACATCATCCAATGTGATCTTGAACAAGGGTTACCATAAAGGTGATGCTCGATGCACTGTGACAAATGAGGATGACTGTGAGTGATGTTAATGGGATTCGTCCCACCTACAAGAGTATGATATCCTGGACACTTGATAAGTGAGACTGAGAAATGCATGGCCATCCACATGTGAGTGAAAATGTGATATTGAGATTACATATATTTCAGACAGTATGCTCTGGTTCAAGGAACAAAGATTGAATGTTGAAGAGGATGACTATTCCATGCCTCGAGTTTAATATGGTTATCAGTGACAAAGGAACTATACAAATACTATGAAACCAAACATAGATTGTAGGTTGAAGTTTCTCTCCAACTTTCCATTTACTTAGTTACGATGAGGAGATTGTCACTAGACTTGCTCCAGTACTAGGTATATCCTCGAAACCATCCTTTCCACTATATAGTTGTTGAATATGGCAGTTAAATTTTTTGTTTCTTCTACCTATTCTATAGCCATATTTCCCTACATGTTTGTCACATGTCTTACTACTAGATGAATTTTCATGGTTGAAGCACAAGTCATACCCTATACATAAGTCTTAGATTTCATAAGTTCAATAAACATGTAATACTGATAGGTCATGCAAACATTGCTTTTTTATGTAAAAGGTACCCTTTCCATGCAAAATGGGTTGTGGAATAGAATGCAAAATTGCCCAATGTGTGGCAAGGGGGCAATAATATTGAAATGCCAAAAACAAGAAGGTAAGCGAATAAAATTTTCACTTTATTGGAGAGGAGATGAGATTAACATTTATTATTATCCTTAGAGATTTTAGCAGAGGGAGAAATAAAAATAATAAAAATAAAATGAAGATTTCCCCCTTGTGAAAGGATAAAGAGGTTTTATCAAATGTTCATCATTTGTGGATTATAAATATATGCATCCTAACTATAAAATCAAACACATTTTTTACTGGTTATTCCTGGGACATCTTCAACATCAAATTACTTATCCTTACATAGATGTAGCAACCTGTAGTAATCCTATCTAGAAACCTGAATAATTTAATTAAGTGAATCATATTATGCAAACAACTTAATAATGGGATGAAGTTTACTTCAAGGATCATGTCTTCTCTACTTCCATCCAATTTTAATAATGTGATAACACATATCTTTATTGATTTATTCAAGGACCTCATTTGGGAATGATCAAAGGGTCAAAATAAGGATTAAAACCTTCCTCATAATGAATAATATAAAGAAGAAAGATGATGTCTTTTTTGTGAAAACACTTTAGTAATTTTTGTATCTTATTACTTAAATGATAATTCTTCTTATATCTTTTTTTTTGGATTTTATACTCAAATGTGATGTGAGGTTTTGTGTAGGTAGGATGTCGAGATTTGATATATGTTTTTGCACCTCAGTGATCTTGGAAAATTAATGACTAACACCCCAAAAGAATTAGAGAATCTAGTGATCACAAATTTTTTTGGTGTTTTGGGATTTTCAACAGAAGAGAAGACAAAATTAATATCACCATTTCAATGGTATTATTCATTTCTAATTTTTGCATTTACCAAGAATAAGACTTATGTAGGCTTGACATGTTTTAGTTTTTGGTAAGGAATTCATAGAAAGGTTGAGATGTTTCAAACATATATCATTTTAAATAGGAGAATGTTACTACAAACTTAAAATTTAGAAAAAATTTGGACATTTGTTTTTTAAAATCTAGACATACCAATGAGTAGAATGCTCAAAAAAAATTTGACACTACTAAGAGTGCTTATTGTTTGGATTTATTCAAGTAAGACCCTTTTGCATGCTTGATGTATTTTGGTTTTTGTGCCAAAACATTGAAATGATAACAAACCTATTCGAAATTTTGAAAAAGTACTTTTTTTTACCAAAATGTTAAATTTGGTTCTACACTTTGATGTTGTTTGGGCTTTGCAAAAGCTGATTAGGTCAAAGGTTGAACATCAATTTGATGCTATCTTGGATTTTGAAGAAGTTGGTTTACCAAGAGGTTAAAAGTTCATCAATACAAAAATATCTTGGGTTTTGATGAAGTTGTTTTTACCAAGGGGTCAAAAGTTTGATACCATTTTGATGCTACTTTGAGTTTTGAAGAAGTTGTTTTTACCAAGAAGTCAAAAGTTCATCATTATTTTGATGATATTCTTGTTTTGAAGAAATAAGAACATGACATTCACATGCTCTTGGGAAAAAAGAGTCTTCCACATTGTATCCATCATGAGTTTTAACAAAATAAGCATCAACCTGATGAATGCATATGCATTCTAGTTTTAGTTGTATTTTATCAGTGTATTGCATCAAAAATTTGCATTTTGCTATTGAATTAGCTTCCATTTAGTTTTCTTTACTTACAAGTAAATTTATTATGGTTTTTATCCAATTCATGAATTTTTGTTGTAGGTCAAGCTTTGATTCATTCACACCAACTTAAGGTTGGTTTTCATCGGTCTACCCTTGCATCAGTTGTCAATTTCATCAATTGATAACTTCATCATGTTGGCCCATCAACTGAAGCAAATAGTTCCCCTCCCGGGGGTTTTCATATATCTTACTTGTCATCAATTCACATCATACATCAATCCATCGATCGTCAAACCATGTAACCCCACCTATGTCAGTCGATGGCCAACAACCACTAAAAGACTTGTTCATAGATAGAGAAGAAGTCAGAGGGTTTTTCTATAGATCAGATCCCAACTATCATCTAATGTTAAATTTTGGCTCGTTAACCAATGACTCCAATACATGTAACTTCTACACTTCATCTACTAGTCAAAATTCTACACTAATAGTTGAGGACACGATTTATGACAACCTTGCACTCATTTTTGATGAAATTTAAATCAACTGATGAAATTCATGCATCAATAGAAATTATAGGTGTCACAAGATCCCTATTTCCCATTATCACCCTTGAATTCAAGGAGGATGACACCCTTACTCTAGGAATATTTGAAGTGACGAACCCTAACTATAGGATATATATATATATAAATAAATAAATAAATAAATAAATAAATAAATATATATATATATATATATATATATGTGTGTGTGTGTGTGTGTGTCCATCCTACATGGGAGGGGATACTCACTTAGACACTCCCATACTTTCAAAATACATGTCAAACATCTAACTCCATTTTCCATAAGCAATTTTCGTCGATTGATCGACCACATCAACCCATGAGACTTGTACCTCCACCTCCACCCCACCACAAACGTTCCAAGGTCCTGACCATGAAAGATACTAGACCAAAAATGCCTCTCCACCCTCAACAATCATCTCTGTTGATCCACCTACTCCTATCTCACCGACATTGATTCAAGCCAAATAGATGTAAGATCGACACCTGGAAGTTCACCCCTTTTGAACATTGAGATATCGTTTTTTGCTAATCTCCAAAATTGTATACATTTGATGCATACCACGTCTACACCTCCATCTTCTTTTGTGATAGTTGACTTCTTTGTCTTTTCTATTTTAGTATTGTTACTATTGCCATAAACGGGTAGTCCTCTCTCTAAGGTATGGGGAGTATCCTAACTATCCATTTATGCTATTTTCTACTACATCCATTTTAGTATGAACACTATCATATTTTGAATCTATCATTTATTTTCTTGTTAATGTGTTTGGATGACATATATACATGTTTATTGATGCTCTAATGATCACAATAAAAAATTCCCTAGAGATGAAATTTCTAGGTTTTATCTAAACCTAGTGTACAACAATCCCACCTGCAAGTGAACAGATCTTATCATTGTAACACCCCAATCTTTTTATGCAAAATTTCAAAATATTTTATTCTCCACATGCTCTTTTTCTAATAGTATAAATGTTGAGGACCTTTATGCAATTTGCCTATATTATCTTTACAATTTCGTTTCATGTGAAGAAAAATTATGTTCACTTACTTTATTACCCATGGTTTAATTTTAGAAAGTATTTCCTTGCGCATTCATGCACTGTTGTTTAGAAAATGGAAATGGATATTTTTATATCAATTTTCCTCTCTCTTATTACCATTAGTGATCTTATGCATAGAAACTTGCTTAATGATCCCTAAGATGTTTATTGTTGATAATTGGACTGATTACCCGAATTATCTCCATTTAGTGTTTAAAGAATAGCTCTATATGCTTTAGTATATTCACTTAAGTGTATTGAATGCATTTTGCCTAATTAGGAGTGATGGTGGGATAAAAGATGAAATTAACTGAACAATTGTGTTTTAGTGCACCTCATTAACCTATGGGTGAAATTTGAACTCATTTAGACTTCAAATGACCCTTCTAATTGATTATGGGAGAGTTACATATTGTTTCATTACCATTTAATCAAAATTAGCATTTATACGCATATAACGCTATGGTTCAGATCATTTACTCTGTCACACATTACCCTGGTCTTGCGCGGGTCATCAACACCATTCGACCAGCGATCAACGGTTGATCTGTCTTCTTCTTCCTCCTCTTAGTTCGCGAGCAACAGCCGTTACAGACCGACTTCAATGCGAGCCTTCAATCTTGGTCGTTTCTCGACAGTTTTGCTTGATTCCTTTGCCAACGCATCTGGCTCATAGCCTCGATCTGAGCGAGCCCTAACTCGCACCCTCTCGTGCTCTATAGGGAAAATGCCCAATATAGGGAATCACCTCCCCTTTGCCATTAATGCACAGACGGCCTCCTAGCTTCCTTCGCCACCACCTAATAACTTCAAAAGCACTGCTGGCCTCCGAGACCTCCTCCTCCACTGACAATTTGGCCCTGAGAGCCCCGACTCTCCCCACCTACTCGAGTTGTCTTCTTCGGTGACCCAAGCTTCGCCTCGACACCCTACACTATCTCCAATCAATCGAACCTCCAGTAAGCATCTATCACCCCTTTTGGTTCTTCTCGCGTCCTCAGTTTGCCTCTTGATCGCCCCTACTAGCGGGTCCTATAGAGCCGCCGCCTGTGCTTGCCGGCGCTCAAGCTCCAAACCATCCCAGTGGTCCCCCGACCACTGAAACGTTGGCTGTAGCTCTGCCTTCCCTCCACAAACTTTTATCCGGCCCTCATCTCATCATTTCGGGCATGTTCTTGCCATTTTGAACCATCGCCCGCCGCCCCTGTTTCCCACGATAATTCTCTGTTTCTCGTCGTGATGGTTTGTCCAGCTTTCCCTACCTCAGGCGACAGTACCCGCACCTCTGTCGGACTTCCCCGAGAAAATCCGTGCTCCCTAGTGGGTCTTTTGACTCCGTTCTCAGGTTTCCCCCTCCTTTCGACCTCGTTCCAGCCATGCACAGGAGCTCTGCACTCCAGCGTGCTCCGGTACCTAAACATTGGCCCTTTGGGTTTGGCAAAGTGCGAGGAAGGCCACTATCCCTTCTTCCTTGCCATCAGTTGATCGCAACACTGCTTTCCATTTCGGATCTCACCAACAGATGGCTTGCTCACGCCATGGCTCACGCTGTGTAAGCGGGGAGCAATCCAGGTCCTGATATGAGTGGGATGTCCCTGTGTCACGCCATAGCCAGTAAGTGCCACCAAGGGAATATATGTCTTTAACCGCCTGATCTCATCCTTTGACCGCAGATCTGCAACCAGTGGTTCGCTGTGTTGGATGACGAGGCCTAATTGGCTTTTCTTCAATTTTTGATTGCTACTTCCTTATAAATTTGTATTAAATCGTCTGTTTATCAAAAAAATCTGAGAAAATATGTTTTGGAAAGGATTTTCGATGAGGAACTCGATTTTATGATTTTAATCGACTGATTTTGCTGTTTTCACATATCAATTTATATATGAACGAATTAAGGTTTAATGTTGTATGATGAAGGATAATTATGTTAATTTCATGTGTTTAAGGGAACCCAATCAGTCAAACAAGGTTTGACTTAGGTGTTTTAGATCAAGGTAAGCGGGCCATGCATATTTGGTACAAGTATTTTGATTTATTGGTTGTTATCTATGATTATGCACGTTGGATGTTTTTATGGAATGTGACTGTTTTCTTAAGATGATATCATGTATATTTCTCATTGCTTGATTGATTTCTTATGGTCTATAGTAAAAACTTTTATTATGATTATTGATTATGAATTAAAGATTAATGGATCATGTTCAAGTAGGGGGAAACCCTATTATGGTTTATGAGGGAGAAATCCCATTATGATTCAATGGGAGAAATCCCATCATGTTAAAATTCAGTGATCATGTTAATGTTAATGCTAATGTTAATGATAATGTTAATGCCATGTTAATGATCAAGTTAAATGGAATTGAATTAGTTTTTATATGCTCCCAAATCATGGACCTCAAGGGGTCGTCAAGGGCGTTCCTAGCATCAAGGGATTTCCTAGCAATCATGTGCTCCTAAGGGGGCGTCATAGAGGGTTGCATATATTTACTATTCAATTCAGCATGCAAATTATTAATCATGAATGCTTAAGAAAAATCCATGTTAAGGTTTATGTTAAGTTATGCCAAGTCAATTTTTATCATGTCAAGTTATATTTACTTTTATGTCATATATGATGCCAAATACCGCTTACTGATGTGTTGTTTGTTTTGCATGGATGGGGATGAGATGTCTGCAGAAGTTGGAGCTAAAGGGAAGGAGACAACTTAAGGAGTTCCACGAATCCAAAGACCTTAGAAGTTGTTTCCTGGTGGGACGTCCATCTATGGAGATCCTATCTTTTTCATGATTATCTAGTTTATGTTTAGTGTACCTTTAGAAGCATGATGTAGCTTTCTTTCCATGAACTCATGTATGAATCTATGTTGCTATGAATGCCAAGTGTTGTTTATTTCTTGATATGAGATCATGCATGTGACAATCCCTCCCTGATATGCCAAGTACCCCACATTATGGATAATGCTGGGGATTAGGCTGTGCTTCCGCTGGTTACGTATGAAACCCTAGGGAGGGGTGTTACAATCATAGTATAATATTAGGATCAATGTTAAAGGACAAATGTTTTAATAATTGTTTGATCAATGTAATGACGCAAGAACTAATATATATCACAAAAGTTGGAATTGGTATATTATGCTAAGATTGCAAATAACAAAAGGCTAGAGTACAATCTAGATTTATCAATGGATGGAAACACTAGGGTGGATGGCTTTCACCAGCTCTACCTATTATTCACTCTCTTACTACATCATAAATAGCTTGATGATTAATATTTTGAGGCTGGATAATCCCCTTTCAACATTAGAATTAAAATAGACATGTCTTACTCTAATGCTGATGTCATGTTATATAGAAATCATTAACCCATCACCCAAGTAATACCTATCTAATGTTCTCATCAAGGTTAACATGAAACAAACAATGTCATCGATGTTAATTTCAAAATTCTCTACATCCAAGATCTATAAATATGCAAAGCAGTTAGCATAACAAGATTTTTACGCATAAAACATTTGATCCATAACATATCACAGTTCATAAAAAAGTAGATGCAATAAAGAGAGAAAAAGGTAGCATGGCTAATCTCTGCACCCTAATGAGAGGACTACTTTCTCATGGTAGAAGTAACAAGATTAACATGAAGACAAAGAAAGAAAACCATCATCACCGTAAGAGATGAACAAAAATCTATGGTGTGCGGTTATATTCTTCAAGATTGGGGATGATGGTAGCTAATAGAGTAGCAGGTACGCCCTTTGACGTCTATTTAAGGTGAACACAAGGTTATCAATCTTCTTCATTGTGTCCTAGAATTTTCATGGTGAAAGAGGAGTAGGTGAACATTGATTTGAGGGGGATCATCAACGGATATAAATGGGAACCTTAGGTCTAACCACTTTTAAGGCTTGGACCTTGGATGCTTAGCGGGGGCAGAAGCTTCACCAATTGATGTGTTGTCAATTGTCAAAAACAACCAAAAAATTAGTTGTGAATGCTTAGAATGGTGTTTGGAAGCCTAGAATAATCAAGATTGAATCCTTTTTCATGGAGACCATGGATTGTATCTATAGATGGATGTTAGGGTTTGGAACCCTCCCAGTCATCTGCTGTTGAGATATAGACTTCCATGGATGTGAATTAGTGACTATGTGAGGAAGAAGAGAAGTTTTCCATCTTAAAAAGTTCTCATATGTTGACAAAAGAAGAAATTCCATTATAAAGTGGTGCTAAATCTTCATTCATTTACTACCGATGAAGTTCCATCAGTCTATAAGTGTGCAATTTCCTCACCGGTTGAGGCATGCAATAGGGTCATCAGTTGATGAAGCCAAAAATTCCATGAGTTGATAGGGAGGTATTCCATCTGAAAGCAACATTGATTTTTCATTGACCAATGGCTGCTAAAGTTCCATAAACTATCAACTGATGTGAAGGTAGAATGGCCATTGTTCATTGGTTGATGGAAAGGAAACAATGCCATCTAACACTGAGCAAGACTTTTCATCAGACCTTGGTGAGTGAGGGTTCTATGTTCTATTTATTGACAATTGATTGAAGTGCTAGATGAGGGGAGTGGATGACATTTTAGTTAGAGGCAAACCAACCTCTCAGGGGGTGTATTAGTGTGGGTCAAAGATCCTATACTGATGAAGTTGTGGATCAATGAAAATACCAATAAATATCATAAGTTTCTTTGGGCCCACTAGTCGAGTAACAAACCATTATTCTTATGCTAGCATGTAGGATATGGATCTCAAACTTACCATAAAGGAATTGGATCAAAACCTTACAAATTAATATATATTAAGAAAAACTAAATGGAAGCTAGTTCTAAAGTAAATTGAGGAAAATGAATACAAAACTAAACCTAAAATGATACTAAAATGAGGATGAATATGCATTCATCATTTATATAGACTTGGGTGAGGAGAACATTGATACTAAGCCCAAGGATATAGATTAGATTCTTGTTAAACCCTTGATGAGAATTTTGGATATGCATTTTCCGAAGTGATAGGTGCATGATAACGCAATTGGGGCAATATCTATCTAGTTTTCATTCTAACTCTAAAAGAATAATTAATATTACCATTCAAAGAAACTCTTGTGATAAATATGGGTTCTGACATGGTAATTTGATCAATGTACTTCTTAAAAATGTTGTCCTTTGTAAAAAATGTTGTCCTTCTTGTTCAATCCTAACTATACAACCATAAGATCATTCTAATTGTAGTTGGAATTGTCATACACTTGGTTTGTGTGAAATTAAGGAATTTCATCCCTGGAGTATTTACATGTTTGATAAAATCCTGTATCACAACCTCTCCACACCTGTACTTGTAGTGGATGAAATTGGAATTGTGAACTTCAATATGGTAGAATATACTTTACCCTACATAGGTCTCAAATTCACTTGGCTAGGGTGTTTTTTCTTATTATACCTCTTGGTCATGATGGCCAAAAGAAATCACTGGTACAAGAAAGTGGACACATTCTGGGCTAAGGATGCCCCCATCTTGCATGATGTCCTGATGCATCCCTATTTTAGGGCTCCATCATGTGTATTTTTGCATCTTAATCACATCTAAACATGCAAGAATGCAAGTTATTCCCCTAATATGTGATTTCATATCAAATGCACTTATGGATTTTTTTTGAGTGTTTTCAGGCATTTGTACATGCATTGGATGAAAAAGTGAGAGAAGGAGAGGATCCTTGGGTTTCTACATCTTGCGATTGGACCTAAATCATCTGCAAGCATCCCATGGATGGGAAAAATATGTCCAAAGAAAGGATCAGCCGATTGAAGGAATTAGGAGCAAAACATGCAACCAAGCTCTCAAAATGGGCAATGGTACCTCACCATGGACATGGCCAAAATGCTCAAGTCACAATAGAAATTCAAGCTACAATAGCTAAATCACCACAACTGTGGCCATCAACATGAATGTAGCATTTCAGAGTCACCTTGGCAATGGTGCCCTTCATGCATGTGGTGAGAAGCATCAAAAATGACCACACCCACTAGCCTACTGCTCATCTCACCACGTCTCAGCCGTCAAACAATATCCCTGGAATTGCCACTTCAACTACATCACAATTCAACAAATTCTTCGTCGCCATCACATTCCTTTTATGCCATCTCAGCCTCATGTGGTGCCCAAGGGCATATCAGTTGAAGTGGATTCTTCTTTTTTCTCAATAAGTGGAATCTACTTCATCCTTACAAAGGAAAGGAGACATGGCAGTCCAAAAGGTGACCTTTTTTCGTGGTATAATGTTTGTCAAGAGGACCTTATGGCCTCTTTATATATCATGACTCTATATTAAGACTCCCACATCCGAAATCGACTTCGACTCCGTTCTTGCTTTCCTATTCAAGATGGATTTATGACTAGACCTAGAAGATGCGGGTAAGGGGGCAAGGCCTATAGGCTAACAACCAGAAAAACCCATTTATCATTTGAAAACGAATGAGAGGTTCACCACCACATCATTGCAAGGGAGGTGGGAAGACCACCTTCCCGGCAAGCAAGCTACAAACATAGGTTCGGTTCAAGCCCGAACCGGAAAGCAAGAATATGTTCGGTTCAATCCCGAACTGGTACGAGTTAGGAGTTATTGAGTTATTGAGTTATGAGCCTGAGTTCGAGTTATGAGTTCTTGAGGCAAGAGTGACCCGTGGGGTATTCTGGATTACCCCCCACCTGGGTCCCCAAGCCAAGCTGCTTACTTGAGGTAGCGAGTGACTCGAAGGCGAAGGTGAAAAGAATTGACTAGGAGTTTACTAAAAGCTAGATGGTGGGTAATGTGAGGTGAAATACCCTCACCTCTACTCTCTATTCCTACCTTTGGCTACCAATTACACTAAGCACTCTCATCCTAGAAACCTAGATTATTTAAATCCAATTGAAAGCCCACCTAAACCTTAGTCCAACTGAGCCTCGTTAGTCTAGATAGGGCCTGCAAGGGTGTAGTTCCTCTTCACACACTCTATTCTATCCATGACTAACCAATAATCTAGGGTGATTCCATTGAATTTGACTAATTTTTTGGTTTAGCAATCTAGAAAGAATGGTTAGGTATTTAACAATATGTTCCCCCAACTAATATCTTAATATCACTCCCCCAAACGACCTACCTATCCATAACATTACTTAAAACCCATCTTGTTCTCTTAGCTTGCTTATGCTAGTTTAGTTGATTTCTTTAAGTTCTTGTTAGTTAATTGCCTAGTATTCGTAGTTAATCCTTGATAGGGTAGTTAGTGCATCTTCATACTTAAATATTCGAGATAGTGGTAGTTTAGGTATCTAATTGCTTTATCGTCTTAAATTCTAGTCTAGTGTAGTATTGTGCTCTTGCTTAAGTAGTTACTTTCTTTGTTAATTAGAATTTCTTACTTAGGGTTGAATTAGGGTTTTTTCTTGTATTGTCTCATTTCTTGCTTTCTTGCATGAACCCTAGTGTAAGCAAACCAAAACCAACTTTAAGCCCTAAAAACCCTAATCTCTGATTTAGGAACATAGTTGACTCTAACTAAGCTCTAGTTCCCCCACTCTCCCTTCAGATCGACCCTTATCTAGCCTCTTTTCTATACTATAACTGTAAAGACCAAGTCTCTACTATAAAACATGATAAACAAAAACACCAAAAGTGTGGCAGCGGAAGAAATAAAACTTGACTTTATTCAAAATGTATAAAGAGTACACTACAAAACTTTTCCCAAATGGGGGTAAATCTTTATACAAGAACAAGGATCTAGGTAGAGGAAGACTTAGACTAAGCCAATATTGTATCCAAACAAAACAACTTAATATTTAAAAGCAACTATGAACATGCAAGCTATATGTTCCTTTTCTTCTTGTCCTATCCTTAGCCTTAGGTTCACCAAGCTTCCATGCACACTCTGATCCTAGCCTGGATGGTTGGGGTCATCCAGCAAGAGAAAGATAAAAGTATGTGTTATTCAAGAGAAATAGGACAATTAAATAATCTAAAGCATTGTAATATAAAATATTCTCTACCATAAGAGGTTTCAAAGGAAATGAGGCAAGTATATGAATAAGAGAGAGAAAATTGCCATAATCAATCACCACAATAACAATCACATAGCATGAATATATTAAGACACAAAGTCATCTCAATGTAGGGTGAGGCACCTACCGGACCTCACCAGTGGCAGGGGGACTAAAACCCCAGTGCCTAATAGATAAAATGGCAGGGGGACTAAAACCCCAGTGCCCGACAGGAGGACTAAAACCTCAGTGCCCTATGGGTGGTTTGTACTCATGTACACTAAATTGTCATTTAGCCTAAAATACATCATGCTTAATAGCCACTTGGCAGTATTGAGAAGTATAAAAAGATTTGCAACATTGCAAAATGGGAATAAAACCCAAGTAAATAATCTCAATAAATGGATGAGACAAACATCGGACATAGCAAGATTCAAGACTACAAACAAATAAGCCACATAAGCAATAGAAGCATCACATCGTAAAGAGACAAATAAATGCAATTAGAAGGATAACAAGGCTAGCACAATAGTGAGGTAGGGTTGGATAAGAGCCCAACTGAAGGATAGGTAATTTGCACATATACATTCCACATAGATTTCACATTCATCATAGATGTCACATATATTAATATGATTCACATACATAAATAGGCTTCACATACATGTTTTAATTAATTACCATCACATTCACCAATCTGATTGTATCACCATTCCATTTTCCCCTAGTTGCAAACATTATCATGTATTAGGATGTGTTAAGCATAAAGATATCAAGAAAAACCCATTTTTAAACCTTTTTAGGAAAACCTTAGATTTGAGACCCAAAACTTAGACCAAGACATTACTTAGACTTTAGTTATTAGGAAAACATATTTTATTTTACAAATTGGAGTTAAAATGAATTAATTATGTATTTTAGAACATTTAAATCATCAAAAGAGTATCTTTGGAAAACTTCGAAACATAATTTTTTATCAGGCTTAAAAAACCACAAAATTGGATTGTACTCGAAAAATACTTTCCAACGACTATTTATTTATATTTTTCCGACAAAGGATGAATTTTCTATGAATTAAACAAAACTGACCAATCAGAAAAATCAAAATACCATTGGGAAACAGATGACTGATATGCCCCTAGCGTCAAAGCAGCAAAGAGGGGGCGCACGAGGGTAAAACCATAAAAGCCTGAGGGTCTTCTTCTTCCTCATGAGCCAACCATGGCCATGAGAGAGCAACTTTCCCATTTTGGGCATTTCCACGTTTCTTGACCAAAATCGTCGTGCAGGTACTCGAAACGAAGAGAATCGAACGACGAATTCACCTAGTCAATATATTTCGACGCACGAGCACTCTAGCTCCGGGGAGAGGCGCCACAAGCACAGATGGAAAAGCTCCTCGTCGCCGGCTACATATATGTTCTCGGACAAAATTGAGGGGATTGGTAGGTTTCTAGGTGGTCTACGCAACTGTGTGGGGAGTTATTTATAGGTGTGGAGGTGTCCTTTGGCCTAGCCGAGGTGGCCGTGAGAGAGCTTCGGCCGGCCACAAATGGCATTTTGCCTACACTGCACGAGATGCAAAGTGACTTGGCTCTTTCGATGTGGGAGGTCCTCACAAACTCGTGGGTGAAGAAATCTCCAGAAAAGGTGAAGAGACGAGGGAGAACGGTGGAGAGGAAGCGAGCGGCGGCTGCTCGGTTCCTATTTCAGTTGTTCGGAGGTGGAAGACAAGGCGTCGGCCGTCGGATGAGATCCACGTCCATCCTGGACCATTGGATCGTGATTTACGATGGGCCGCACGCGTGACAGATCAAATAAAGCTGAACCTTAGCTTAAATGTGCATGTAACATTGATATCTTAATATTATAATGTCACACTTTATTAGGAAATTGATTAATGCATTTGGGAGGTCAAACAAACTCCAAATGACTTCAAATTTTAACCCCAAGTTGCTAATGACGTCTAGATTCATGCTATATAATTAGATTTTCGTTTAAACCAACATTTGGCCTCCAAAAAAGTATTTTGATTATTAAAGCATATATTAATATAATGCTTGGGCAAATAATTATGTGTTGCTTTTATAAGCAACTCTTGGTTCCAAAATTCGAGATTTGGAGTCTAAGAGTCCTCCACTCACTAATAGCATGCAGTTTCAAGTTTTATTAGCCCATATAAAGAGTGAGGTATGAAGGTGGGTTATTATTCACCATTTTAATTGACACTATATTAAAAGCGTATAAAATCATTTTGAGGGGTCCAATGAACTCCAAAAATTACCAAATTTGAACCATTATCTCACATTAAAGTCTAGAACAATCCTATGCAATTATATTCTCGTTTTACTCATAATATGGCCATTAACAAATATATTGCTCATTAAAGTGTATATTAATATATTAAAATGAATGAATTATATGAAAAGACTTCTTTTTATGAAACATGTGAGTAAATTTCGAGATATTAAATACATTAAGATTTCAATAATCATTTCTAAATTAAATAACATATTTTCATGAATTAAAATCATATTTTGAGGAGAGAGAAATAATTAAGGTTAATTACACTCATAATTAATTCAAATACACATTATTACTAATATATTTATCTAAAAGCTCCAAATTAATATTTTCCACTTATATTCTCACATAAAATTCCATTTTGCATTATTAGCCCTTAATTATTACAGTAAGTGGGTTATTTGTGCAAACACCCCTCCATTTAAATAAATGAGGGAAAAAGGTAATTTCAACCTTGAATTGTGCCCAAATTGCACAAGGAGTCCAAAAATGATCCAAAAGGATGGGAAATTTATGAAAAAGGTCCAAATGGACTAGAAGGCAAAGAAAAGCTCAAAAATGGGTAAATTGCAGGGCAGACCCTGAGATTCAGTATGTTACAACACACCACCCCTTAAAGAGGATTTCATCCCCGAAATCAAAACAAGAGGGAAGAGAGGGTGGGTGTGCAACTTCCCAACCTTAATCACTAGGTTATAACCCTTAATCTAGGGTACAACACAAAATCTACATAAGTCAGGTGTTACTAAGCCTATAGCCTTTTATCAAACTCAAATTAACATTTTTGCCTTATTAACATAATCTCCATCATGAAGAGGTATCATATTTATTATACTACCACTTGTGCCACATTTTATTCCCAAACAATTACATCTCAACATTATATCATGTGTATTACCTTCATCAAGGGTTTTAAGCACAATTAGGGTTTACTAAGCCATTTCAACATTTATTAATGTATTAGGTAAAAAAAACCCTTAATAACATGAATTCATTTTTCCATTATCCTCTTAAAACCTATCATGTAGAATTATCACAAATTATTTTGTAGAAAAAGTAAATATTATCCAACAAGTTATTAAGCCTATAATAATTCCAAATAATGTTCATATTGCACATTTTCATATCATCTTTCATACTCATATTAATGACATCATTAATCATTATCATCCATTACACTTCATATTATAAATTATACATATTGTACTTCACATTAGGCATCCAATTATACATTGTCATGTTTGAGTCATTATATGCATTTTAGTGAATAGGATGTAACCCATTAAATATTAATGAATAAATTCATATATCAAGTTATGATGAGGTGTTCATTAGAGAACAAGATGATATACCATACATATATTGATAACTTTGTGACTATAATCCATTTATATGCATTAAGGTATATTATGTGATGATGACACCTAATGTCACTAATGTATCATGAAAGACATTAAGGGTATATATATATGTTGTCAAATCTAGATGATTACACATATTAGGGTTTAGGTCAACATGATCATTACATGTTAAATCATCCTTAGGGTGCATTATCCATACACATTTTACCATTAGGGTGGCATAGTCAACGTTATGTATATTCACAATTTGTAATGAGTAACTCATAATTATGTGCATCAACAATATGTGAAGGTTAAAGCATATGAACTATCTCTATATGACTTATTACATATTCACGTGTGTATAAACAAACATGTTGAATTACAAGTATAATGTGTTTGGTAAATTCTTGTTCACATAAGTTATTATGTACATAAGTCCACATAGGTAGGGTTTCTAACTCTAAAGATATTTGATTTTGCTTTTAGTTGGGATTCCATCCCCCTAAAAAAGGATTTCGTCCTCGAAATCATATTTGCAAAACAAAATAGGGTACTAACACCATCACCCTCACTCCACCCCTTAAAAGGGTCAACTAAGTCAAACTAAGCTAAGGGTAGAAGGGTACATAAGATTCAACATTAAAAGGATTTACTAACCAAGCTTCAGGGTGTAACATAGGGTACACTAAACCCTAAACATAGGAGTATAAGGTATTTAAGGATGATTTTTGTGTAAGAGATCAAATCATCACTTATGGTTTTCCTAAGGTATTCAACAATTAGGCAACATGCCCAAAGATAGACTATTTCGAGCTGTCTGTATCAGATCAGGCCAGGCCAGGTCATATGAGCTCAGGAGTCCTCATTACCAAGCTAGTGGGGCGGAGGAAAATATTGCCAGCCCCCAAGTTCTGACCCTTTCTAGACACCATCACTTCAACTTATTTCTCTAGTAGCTTCTCAATAGACAATTCACCAAAAAGTTGACAAATTTTATTTCTAATTATGAAATTATTATGATCTTAAATCAAACTTTCATGCTAGGTCAACTCTAAGGTGAAAAACTAAAGGAGCTATATATGGTAAGGGTTCTATCTAGGAGACAATTTGAATTAGTCAAGAATCTGACTACCTTGA
Source organism: Alisma plantago-aquatica (assembly GCA_963693085.1). Taxonomy (NCBI): domain Eukaryota; kingdom Viridiplantae; phylum Streptophyta; class Magnoliopsida; order Alismatales; family Alismataceae; genus Alisma; species Alisma plantago-aquatica. The sequence goes on along the minus strand of OY856410.1, from coordinate 1,503,924,168 downwards.
TGCTCTGATACCATGCTGTAAAGACCAAGTCTCTACTATAAAACATGATAAACAAAAAACACCAAAAGTCTGGCAGCGGAAGAAATAAAACTTACTTTATTCAAAATGTATAAAGAGTACACTACAAAACTTTTCCCAAATGGGGTACATCTTTATACAAGAACAAGGATCTAGGTAGAGGAATACTTAGACTAAGCCAATATTGTCTCCAAACAAAACAAATTAATATTTAAAAGCAACTATGAACATGCAAGCTATATGTTCCCTTTCTTCTTGTCCTATCCTTAGCCTTAGGTTCACCAAGCTTCCATGCGCACTCTGATCCTAGCCTGGATGGTTGGGGTCATCCAGAAAGAGAAAGATAAAAGTATGTGTTATTCAAGAGAAATAGGACAATTAAATAATCTAAAGCATTGCAATATAAAATATTCTCTACCATAAGAGGTTTCAAAGGAAATGAGGCAAGTATATGAATAAGAGAAAGAAAACTGCCATAATCAATCACCACAATAACAATCACATAGCATGAATATATTAAGACAAAAAGTCATCTCAATGTAGGGTGAGGCACCTACCAGACCTCACCAGTGGCAGGGGGACTAAAACCCCAGTGCATAAAAAGTGGCAGGGGGACTAATACCCCAGTGCCTAATATATAAAATGGCAGGGGGACTAAAACCCCAATGCCCGACAAGAGGACTAAAACCTCAGTGCCCTATGGGTGGTTTGTACTCATGTACACTACATTGTCATTTGGCCTAAAATACATCATGCTTAATAGTCACTTGGCAGTATTGAGAAGTATAAAAAGATTTGCAACATTGCAAAATGGGAATAAAACCCAAGTAAATAATCTCAATAAATGGATGAGCCAAAAATTGGACATAGCAAGATTCAAGAGTACAATCAAATGAGCCACATAAGAAATAGAAGCATCACATAGTAAAGAGACAAATAAATGCAATTAGAAGGATAACAATGCTAGCACAATAGTGAGGTAGGGTTGGATAAGAGCCCAACTGAAGGATAGGTAATTTGCACATATACAATCCACATAGATTTCACATTCATCATAGATGTCACATACATTAATATGATTCACATACATAAATAGGCTTCACATACCTATTTTAATTAATTACCATCACATTCACCAATCTGATTGTATCACCATTCCATTTTCCCCTAGTTGCAAACAGTATCATGTATTAGGATGTGTTAAGCATAAAGATATCAAGAAAAACCCATTTTAAAACCTTTTTAGGAAAACCTTCGATTTGAGACCCAAAACGTAGACCAAGACATTACTTAGACTTTAGTGATTAGGAAAAAATATTTTATTTTACAAATTGGAGTTAAAATGAATTAATTATGTATTTTAGAACATTTAAATCATCAAAAGAGTATCTTAGGAAAACTTCGAAAAATCATTTTGAATCAGGCTTCAAAAACAACAAATTTTGAATGTACTCGAAAAATCCTTTCCAACGACTATTTATTTATATTTTTCCAACAAAGGATGAATTTTCTATGAATTAAACAAAATTGACTAATCAGAAAAATCAAAATACCATTGGGAAACAAATGACTGATATGCCCCTAACGTCAAAGCAGCAAAGAGGGTGCGCACGAGGGTAAAACCGTAAAAAGCCTGAGGGTCTTCTTCTTCCTCACGAGCCAGCCATGGCCGTGAGAGAGCAACTTGCCCATTTTGGGCGTTTCCACGTTTCTTGACCAAAATCGTCGTGCAGGTACTCGAAACGAAGAGAATCGAACGACGAACTCACCTAGCCAATATATTTCGACGCACGAGCACTCTAGCTCCGGGGAGAGGCACCACAATAACAGCTGGAAAAGCTCCTCATCACCAACTACATACACGTTCTCAGACAAAATTGAGGGGATTGGTAGGTTTCTAGGTGGTCTACACAACTATGTGGGGAGTTATTTATAGGTGTGGAGGTGTCCTTTGGCCTAGCCGAGGTGGCCGTGAGAGAGCTTCGGCCGGCCACAAATGGTGTTTTGCCTACAGTGCACGAGATGTGAAGAGACTTGGCTCGTTCGATGTGGGAGGTCCTCACAAACTCGTGGGTGAAGAAATCTCCGGAAAAGGTGAAGAGACGAGGGAGAACGGTGGAGAGGAAGCGAGCGGCGGCTGCTCGGTTCCTGTTTCAGTTGTTCGGAGGTGGAAGACAAGGCGTCGGCCGTCGGATGAGGTCCACGTCCATCCTGGACCATTGGATCGTGATTCATGATGGGCCGCACGCGTGACAGATCAAATAAAGCTGAACCTTAGCTTAAATGTGCATGTAACATTGATATCTTAATGTTATAATGTCACACTTTATTAGGAAATTGATTAATGCATTTGGGAGGTCAACCGAACTCCAAATGACTTCAAATTTTAACCCCAGGTTGCTAATGACATCTAGATTCATGCTATATAATTAGATTTTATTTTAAACCAACCTTTGGCCTACAAAAAATTATTTTGATTATTAAAGCATATATTAATATAATGCTTGGGCAAAAAATTATGTGTTGCTTTTATAAGCAACTCTTGGTTCCCAAATTCGAGATTTGGAGTCCAAGAGTCCTCCACTCACTAATGACATGCATTTTCAAGTTTTATTAGCCCATACAAAGAGTGAGGTATGAAGGTGGGTTATTATTCACCATTTTAATTGACACTATATTAAAAGCGTATAAAATCATTTTGAGGGGTCAAATGAACTCCAAAAATCACCAAATTTGAACCATTAGCTCACATTAAAGTCTAGAACAATCCTATGCAATTATATTCTCGTTTTACTCATAATATGGCCCTTAACAAATATATTGCTCATTAAAGTGTATATTAATATATTAAAATGAATGAATTATATGAAAAGACTTCTTTTTATGAAACATGTGAGTAAATTTCGAGATATTAAATACATTAAGATTTCAATAATCATTTCTCAATTAAATAACATATTTTCATGAATTAAAATCATATTTTGAGGAGAGAGAAATAATTAAGGTTAATTACACTCATAATTAATTCAAATACACATTATTACTAATATATTTATCCAAAATGCTCCAAATTAATATTTTCTAATTATATTCTCACATAAAATTCCATTTTCTATTATTAGACCTTAATTATTACATTAAGTGGGTTATTTGTGCAAACACCCCTCCATTTAAATAAATGAGGGACAAAGGTAATTTCAACCTTGAATTGTGCCCAAATTGCATAAGGAGTCCAAAAATGATCCAAAAGGATGGGAAATTTATGAAAAAGGTCCAAATGGACTAGAAGGCAAAGAAAAGCTCAAAAGTGGGTAAATTGCAGGGAAGACCCTGAGATTCAGTATGTTACAATAACATGACCCTGTGCACTTACGAGTGAAGTGTTATTAGTCTAAGTGAGTGTGTTAGACCCGATCCTTACAAATTTCAAAAGATCCAAAGTGTGTGCACTAAAGGCACACCTAATCCAAATTCAATGGGTTAGGAGTACCTCAAGTGAAAACACACCAGGACTCTACTATTACTGATGCATTTTGTCTTTTGAATCGGGTAACATTAATGCTAATTTTTCATTTTTCCACGATATGAAGGGAAGGATGTATAGTGTAAAATATTTAACTTTAAAACCTACAACAATATTTTTAAACATATGGCGGCGCAAAAAAGAATATAAAAATTGCCAAATATTGAAAAAGTAAAGAATAAATAAAAATGATGAATATAATATGTAAACATCTATTAGTTAAGAATTATATTTCCCATTTGATAAACTTACAAAATAATCAAGTCCTCTATATACTAAGAAGCCTACTTAGAGAACACACATATTTATTCTTCTGAAGAAAACCATGTACACTATTATAAAATTTTCAAGAAAGCATCAGTCATTAGCCTCTCAGTAGGCACCTACCTTCTTTACATAATTTGTATTTTTTTCTAAAAAGAGAGGAAGAATAAGTTGTTTCTAAAAAGATATAGAAAGAATATAAACAGTTAGGTAAATGTGAAAAGCTGATTGAAGGCTATGAAAAGAGGAACTTGAAAAAATACATGTCATGTTTAATTCAAAATTAGGAATGACCACTATGGCATCCAGACGAGCATGTAAAAAAATGCACCTACTTTCCTAGATATCTGATCACCTTAATTCATCAGCCATTCTTATAATTGCCTAAAAATGTTAGTACATGAGAGAATGCAATGGCAGAATGTTACCTTGATATGTAGATAGCAAAATACCTCAAAAGTATATTTAATGATTACTAAGTATAATATGGATAATATATTTCTCACATCCTCCTACGACCTTAGGTCATACATGTGATTTGAAGGGGGCGCACATCCAGAAGATGCCCTTCTGGACTAAAATAAGACGAGATGATACTTACCAAGCCGTAAAAAAAGGACATGTGACATGTGGATGGGGGGAGACTCCAATAGAAAGCCCCTCTCATGAAATCTCTTTCTCACCACAATCTTAGCAACTTTAGTGTTATTCCCCGAAAGAGTCGCTACTATGGTTTCTATGCATTTCAAGAATAGAGATATAGTGGAACATTAGTAAGTTGGATTGATTTAAAAGAAAAGAAACAACAATGTCACTAACTATATATGAGGTAAAATGAGGAAAATTATAAAGGGTGGGCTTTCAGTAGTGGGTGGATAAGGCATGAGGATCAAACATAAGAAAAGGTTAAGGATCTAGGTTACACATGGGGAAGGTGTTAGGAACCATTTACAATGCCTAAATTCAGTATTGCCAATCCCAACGAGGTAAAAGTGAGATTTTATTTATAAAAATAGGCTATCATGAACAAACCATAAATGTAAAAGAAATAAATGTGCAACTATGGTGATAGCATTAGAAAAGGGGTTAGAAAAATTACAATATATACAAGATCAGTAATGTAATGTGCTCATATCATGATAGCACTTTGGGATTGTGAAGGGGAGGAAGAATAGATATACATGTAACTAGACCCAATCTAACTTGCTTGGATGTGGTATGAAGTGTAAGATGATCTTGTTTCTTCTTCTTATATAAAGGGATATGGATTGGATACACATATTTTCTCCTTTTTGAGGCTTTAGAGGTTAGAGATTAAAGATTTAGGTTTTTAGGGGATGACTAATTGTCAAGTTGAGGAAAAAGGTGCCCACTTTGGTTTTTTGGGGACAACTTGTTGTAACTTGGATAGATAGGCTACAAGCAGGGTATCTGGGGACTATCCTCTCTAGAAGGGTTGCAACAAAGTCATAACTAAGATATATGGGTTCTACCTACTTTAAATGGTGGACACAAAGATGTTTATATATGGGATACAAGGGTTTCTTAGGGTTAAAATTAAGTAAAACTTGTAACTAAGACGGACAATGGTTTGGAAACTCAGGGGGCACAACCATTAGTAGAACCCATCTTTTGGGACTTCAAGAAAATTTCTAATGATGCCTTATTGGCTGGTCAAAGAGGGAAAGGTGAGGCACGTTCATGGAGTAATTCCCACCTTCTAGGTCCTCCATGAGTGCTAAAAGTGGTTCCGTCTTGACCATTTCGAGGGGCGGATGAGGCGATTGCCTAGTAAGCACCCTACTTTTCAGGTTTGCTGTGGGATTAATTCTATATAATCTTTATGAAGGGTATGAAACTTTAATGGTGGAATACTCTTGGAGAGTTCCTAATGAATGTCGATTGATCATGTTTTAGTTTCATTTTACATTTAGTTTTGCATATTTTGCATGCATTTACTACATCTTCTTTTAGGATTTTGGTAGTTTATGGTATTTGTATAAATTTTAATATTTAATGAATTATTCCTCTATGAAAATCTCAAAAAAATAACAATTAAAGATTGCATATTCTCACTCCCAAACTTTGACAATTGGAGTGAGGACCATTAAAGTATAGACCGTCATTGAAATGACCATAACTTTCTCATACACACCCATAATTAGACAATTTAAAAGCCAACATGCACAATTCAATTACCTAAAAAATAAGTATATATACTATTACATGACTATTGGTAGAAATCACAATAACTCTAACATGTATTCAATTGCTCGATTGGGATTACAAGTCGACCGATTGGAAACAATACCACAACACTAAAGTGGCTCTAGTTTCTATATGCAATGTTAAAATTGAGTGGTTCAAATTGTTTTGAAAGCATAATTCAATGATCTATGCAATGAGTATGTTAATTGACAACTTCCAATCGGTTAATTGGCTTCCCAGTCTCCTATTTTGTTGGGGAATATGCAAAAATTCAAAACCACCAGATTATTTCAGACTGATTTAGGATTTCATTGGTTGATATAAAAGAACTTAGGGGAGTAAAAGGCAATGCTATATAACCTATCTCTTCCATACACAACCGAATCTTCTACCAAGAAGAACCTAAGATGGGAGTCGACAATTTGACATGGAGACGCACTCCACCAAAGAGCATAACTAGAGATTACAACCGATGTTCATGGGGTATTGATGAGACCACTAAGATTCTCCTCTATTCCACTAATTTCTTCATAATATTCATCTTATCTCTATCATTTTGTATCATAAATAATATCAGAGAGTGGATTTCTTTACTAGAGCACAAGGATGAGCCTCAATGTCCAAACTATAATCTTACATTGTGAATTGTTGCTTGCTTGAATTGTTGAACTTTTGATTAACTATTTAATGCATGTTCTATAGATTAGATACCCATCTTGTGTATCTATTTCAATGGTAAGCATAGAGACTTCGATACTTAGGATTGGAATATCAACTAAACTTTTTTTAACCTTGAAAAAAATCACAAAATAGATTCTCTGGGCAACAAATTCATGATTTGAAGGTAAGGAGACGTCAAGCCTATGAAATTTCTTTTTGTTGTGACTTCCATACTTAGAAAGGATATATAATTTCCTTAACCCAAATTTAATAATTATGTAAGTGAGTAATGAATGTGAAGAGCAGATACACATGCAATGGTGGTGAAACTTGTCATCTAGGTGATTTTACCATTATTAACAATCATTTTTTTCATACTTAGACTCCATTTTTTGTTTTGCTAAATTAGTTAATCAATCAAGAACTAAACATCTGTACTTGTTAATTTTTTTAATGAGGTTAAAAGTCTAATTTATTCTTAAAAAGTTAACCCTTGGGCTGGATCCTCAATTGTACTATGATAACACCCCTCTGCTTGCATGTGGTGATTTGTTTACTATTGTTTTAGTAATAACTAAGATTTTATAACTTACAAAATTTGAGGGGTACAAAAGTATTAGATCCAATTTTGTTGCTATTGCAGGGGACAACGGGAGTTTTTAGATTTTTTATCTATTAGGATAAAATTAGGATTTTTTTTCTTAGTTTGTTTTTACAATTTTATTTGGTTTTATAATTTTATTTTTTCTATAGTTTCTTATTTTTTGTGATTTATAGTTTTGTTAACTCTTTAAACTGACTTTTTAATTTTTATTTTATTTTTACAATATTTAGTTTGTTTTCATAATTTATTTTAGCTTACATTTTTTCTATCTTAGATTTTATAATTTATTGTTCATATCCTTTTTTAAAGAAAAAAATTGTATATTCATTCATTAGATATTTTTTCTCTTGAGCCTGATACTCAAATCTCTATACTTTTAGGCAACATACTAAAATGGAGTCGCTGGTATTCCAAAAATGCATAATGCTAAATGCTTGACTCCTTTAATAAAGATATATGAGGCTTCCATTCTAAAAGCTAAACTTTTGATGTGCATGCTCGTCAATAAGAAAAATGCTAAAATCAATACGAAGTGAAGGAGCTGCCCAGAATTGACTCCAAAACATAAATTAGCCATTAAGAGGCTCAACAATGAGCGTAATGTTAGACTCCTTAAAAGCTATATCAAGCAGACTACAATCAACAATATTTATGAGGTTACAATAAGGAACAATGCTTCAAAGATGATTATCTAGATGAGACATATTGCAATCACCAATATTATGGGAGTTATGATGAAAAGACATGATATGAAGGATCAATATCCAGATGATAGAGACGCGAGAATGGATGACCTCCAAAATATGTTATCTTCCTAACAAGTAATGCTAGCTCATCGAAAAGCATGATAGACGATGTAGAGCTTGGGGCAAAAGAATGATGGCACAACTATAGTGGATGAAAGCACAATTCTCCGAAACAGTGACATCTTGTATGGGTCATAAGAGAGCTCCCTAGGGAAGATGGATAATTGAAGCCACTTATGTCTTCCTAGAGATGACAATGGGTGATTTAAAGACAATGATGTAACCTAAAGAATCAGAGTTGGAATTGAACATGTACACTTGTATTTCATCCTTTTCTGCATTAGAAGCCTTAAAATGTCAATATGAATAGCAAAAACAAGAGATTCCCCATGACATGGATTTACTTTGAGATGGCCCACCACCTTTCCCTTTTGTAGACTCACATCCATATGATTATAATGATCAACCAACCTTGGTTGAATTTATTCGAAAAGATGGACAACTAACTTACATTGTAAATCTGGTTGTTTTATTCATGAGGTATGTCACCAACAAGAGGTATATGTGCCACCAACACTTCAATTTTCTATCTCCTTTTCAATTATATCTCCTACAAAACCCATTGAGGAGTTGGGTGGGTTCCACATGGAGGAGCTAGAGCTACATTTTCATATTGTGAAGGATCCCACTATTTTTTATAATCATGATGCTAAGTAGGTGATTTTCCAAGAGGATGCTCAAACACATAAAAATATTTACCATGTTATTTCCACAAATGAGACACTTGATCCTATTCCAACACCACATACTCTATATGTAGACCTAGGTGATGAGAATAAGCTAGAGATAAATTTTCCATGATGTAGAGTAGTTGGAAACATCGATTATCTATTACATACTACCTTATCCACAAAAGAAGGTATTTTTCCTTCAATCTTCACATAGGAGTAGATCATGAGGCTACCAGAGAGGAACCACTCCTATTTTGTGTCTTCTTATATATCTGCACGTAGCCAATACACTTTCTCTACTAAGGGATGAGTATTTGTTGATCTTGTTGGATATATTGTGGGATGAAAAGCAACACCAATTCAAGCATCCTAAAAGTTCATTCAAGCTACCACAAGCACATGATCACATTTTGAACCATGGAGCTCTCATGTTCAAGGTGCCAACCCTTATTCATAATACTTTTTAGTTGGACCTTTTTCTAGTTGCCATGATCACCTGGATGAGTGTCGAGGATTTCTATCCCTCTATCTTAGGTTTTAGCATTTTATTGGGGAGAGGAAAATTTCTAGTCTTGGGGTGGAGGTTAAATGGTACACACTCTTTTCCATCTACACCTATATATTTTAAATTCTTGTCTTTAATTTAGCATGTTAGCTCTACATGTTTCATTTGCATCTAGTTTACTTGCATTAGGTGTAGCTTAAATTTGTTCTAACTTCAGTTCTTAGTTCTTACAATGTTAGTTGAAGACATTATATAGCCAACTTAGTCTACATTCTTGTTTGCATTATATGTAAATTTTTTCAGTCAATCCCAATTATTTGAAGCAAGTCCTTGTTATGAACTATCTTTTTAAAACATGCCAATTATTAGAAATCACCCTCTATAGCCAATGAATATAAGTATCATGTTTCCTAGAAATGACGGTAGGTGTTAGAGGAACCAATCTGGATCAAATACGAAGTTCCTTCAACTGATTAAAATAATGATATCTATGAAATTTTCATATATCCCCATATCATATCACTATTTGGGTGTAGTGAATTATAATAATTACCTGATGTATGAATAAAAAAATAAGTTTTACACATGATCCAAACCTTCTTCTATTCTTCTTCTTCAATATTCTTACATTCTATCCACCAAAAAGAAAAAAATAGCCATGAAGTGTGCTAAACTCTAAGCTCAGAGTGGCACACCAATTCCCTTTACAGGAAATTCTTCCATGAATAAATAAATAAGTTTTACACATTATCCAAAACTTCTTCTATTCTCATATGTAATAGGGACATATCACCAAAAATAAAGAAAACATGCCAATGTGTGAAAAAGAAAATTATGTGCAATATATGTAATTGCATAGTAAAATGTAGTCTAAAGTGCAATAGAGAGGATATGCACGTTCTTCCTTCCATACCCCCATTCACTCCACTTCTCACATGGAGTCTCATTACATGATTCATTGATATCCATTGACAAACCTAGTGTTGGATTATGTGCATAATTGTGATTTTCTGAGAGTCCTCAATTTTTTCATAAAATCCTTAGACATATATGGTATTGGGGATGGTGCTTAGGAAGTGGTATTGTGAAGTGAAGTAAAGAATAAGGATATGGAAATTCATGTTTGGAGATCTTTGGAGGTTGGATTTCTTGGCCATATCGGTGGTAGAGATTCAAACATGATGCGAGTACGAGGCATGCACATTGGTTTAAAGTATTTATCTAGAGAGTACTTTGGATTTTTTTATTGAAGATGAGAAATGTTCAAGGTCTGGGTTATGCTTTTTTTTAAATTAAATTTGGTTATTACTGCACTAAATTATAAACAAAGAAACATAAAACCACAAGCTGGTATTTTGGTACATGAGATGTCAGACAAAGGCTTCTCATGAATAAGTTATATTAATAAAGATAAATGATGATTGTCAAAAAACTAAAATCTTGTCCCAACGAGGACATACGAGGGGACCCCAAGTCTTAACTCCAACATTCATCACATACACAGAAGTCACTAACGGTACCACTAAGGTTTGGACATTAAAATATTCTTATTTAAAGAGGTTGGGTCGAGATGCCTTGAAAGTGGTCTTTAGCTTCCTCGTCGGCGGCCTCACCTTTTTGAAGACAATTGGAAACTTGATATTCTCACTATGGAACTTCTTAGTATTCTCACGCTTGCACAGCTCATTGGGAATAGTGGTAGTCTTGATGATCTGGATGCAAGGGAACCTGACTTGGTGGCGAGAAGCCATCTCAGTGGACATCTGCTCAACAACACCATTTAGGGTGGTATCCCTGTACTCCTTGTACATGTTATGGTACCCAGTCCTGCTCTAGTATCTCAACCATATGCCATAGTTCTTTATCACAGTTGGCTTTTCCTCAAAGATCTCGTTGATAGCAAGAACCTGACCGTTGATTTTCTTCACCTTCTTCAACTTCCTTAAAAAGTACCAGAACTTGGACTTTGCTCAAACTTCGTTGGTAGCCCAGAGCTTCATACGATAGATCTTTGGGTGCTCATCCGTGGTGGTCGGGAGAGCACGACCAACCACCTGATATTGGTGAAACCTAAAGCCTCCCATGTTCACCGCAACGATGCGCCTACGCCGGAACTGGATCACCACCTCTCCGCGCCAAGGTCTGGGTTATGCTGAATGTCTACTCATCATGGTTTTAGTTATATTTTAGATTTAATTTGCACATTTTCTTGCATTTTACTCAATATTTCACTTGTTTTAGGATTTTAGTAGTTTATGAAATTTGTTTGCTATTAATGCATTTATATGTTAATTTGTAGGGTTTGTTCATGGTAAAGGAACAAAAAATTTATCAAATATTACATATCCTCACTCCCCCAACTCTGACAATTGGGGTGAGGATCATCAAAGTATATGTGGTCACTCAAATAGCCATTAATTGCACATACAAATTCAGAACTGGATGATTTAAAATCCACTAGATGCACAATTTGATTATATAAACAACAAGTACGTATACTATTGTAGGCGAGTCCATCAGACTACCAAGTTGATTCAATTGATTAAAAACCTCTATAAAAATCACATTAACTCTAAGAATTATCCAATCACCTAGTTGGGATTATGAGTCATTTGACTGGACAATATACCACAATATAGAAATGGCTCTAGATCCCACATGTGATATCAAAATTGAGCAATTCAAGTTCCATTGAAAGCATAATTTGATTATATATGAAATTGGTATTTTTACTGATCGCTTCCAGTCGACCATTTTTGCTGGATCTAAGAATCTACAAAAATTTACAATGTCAGATTATTTCAAATTGATTTGGGATTTTATCAGATGATGTAATAGTACTTAGGGGATTCCTAGGGCTGGGGTTAACAACCTATATCTCCCATCCACAACAATATCCACCACCGAGGAGAACCGGAGATGGGACTCAAGTGTATGACGTGAGGATGCGCTCTGTTAGAGGATGTGACCATAATTGTTGTCCTCATTTAGAGGCAGTGATAAGACCACTAAGATTCTCCTATATCTAACTATTTTCTCTATTATAGTCCTCTTCTATCTCTCTATTTTTGTATCATGAATATGATTAGTGAGTAGATTTACTGGGGCACATGGATTAGCCCCGCTATATGTACTATAATCTTACATTGTGAATTGTTGCTTGCTTGAATTATTGAATTTTGAAATAACTTTTGATACAAGTTCTATGTATTAGCTAGCCATATTGCATGTCTTTCACATTACTAAGCATAGATACCTTAAAACTTAGGATTAGAATATCAATTAATCTTTGTTGAGCCTCAGACTGGATCATGAAATGACTTCTCTGGGGTGACAAAATCAAGATTTGTAGGCATGCGACCTCCTGCCTAGGGGAATTTGTCCTTGTGAATTCCATACTCTGAAAGGAGATAAATTTTCTTTGGACCAATTCTAATAATCATGTGAGTGAGTAATGCAATGTGAGAGAGAAGATACATAAGAAGTGGCATTAAATCCCACCCCCAATGTTAAAATTGTTTCTTTCATATTTTGATTTTATTTCTTGACTATAGTTAATCAACCAAAAAACCAATTATATATCATTGTTAAGTATTTTTTTCAATCATATTAAAAATTTAGTTTGTACTTAACAAATTTTCCTTTGTGTTGATCCTTAACGTTACTACCATAAGACCAAACTACTTTTAGGTTGTGTTTTGGTGCTATTATTTTGATAAAAACTAGGATTTCTTATCTTTTTGATGTTGAAGGGAAAAAAAATATAACATCATACCCCACTTGACCTTGGTCTTTGCAGCTTTTTTGGAATTCATGTTTTGAAATACACAAAATATTAGGAAAGAGAAATTGAGTGTGCTCCCTGTGGGCACTTGTGACGACTCATATTTTCTCTCTTTATGATTACACTTTTCCTCTCTCTAATAGCGACTCACATCACTCAATTTGAGTTCAATTACATAATTTGAATAATTGGATGCCTAATTTTAGTCACTTGCACCTATGTTCCTATATATGACATGAATGTGTGATTCTGAACCATCTATCATCCTTAATACATCCCTATACTACAAGTGAAATTGATCCTCATGAATGAGATCCTTTCCTCCTAATATATTTAGTGTTTTAGAGCTCTCAATCATGAATCCAAAAACACAAAAATCTCCTCAATCGAACCTCCAGAGCCCATGTTATGAATATTGGCTCAAAACCAACTTGTTTTAATTGTGTAATTTTGCAAATGAGCCTTAATGGGACCAATCTAGAGCGCACAACCCAAAAAATACCACCTTTTGGTATGTATGCCCAGAGAGCCAATCATATGATGATTGTAATGACATATATTATAAATGATTTGATTAATTATAAAGGCAATCTTCTAATTTATTTTGTTGTTTCAGTTATGAGATAATGATGTAACACAACAAATGTCTAAAGAATGATATTATGCAATGACATATGTCTTTGGATTGAGGACCTGAATGATGAGATCATATGAATGTAAAGAGTATATGCATTCTTTTTATGTTCATAGTTGAATGTTATTGTGGAAGGATAATAGACAATAACAACACATAAGACTAGAGTGTGTATTGGTTGATGACATAATCTCATTAGTCATGATATGTGATATCAAACTAATCACGTAGATACTTGATAGAGAATGATGTATCAGACAGACCCACCATGAGGATTGACACATGGAAGCCATGAATGGTAGACAGATTGATCTCTCATAGTGATGTTGGTGATTATGATTCTTAGATCAAAAGTCATTGCACTCATCACATGTTGTTCAGTGTCCTTTGACATCATCCACTGTGATCCTGAATAAGGGTTGCATAAAGGTGGTGCTTGGGTGCACTATGACACACGGGGATGATTGTGAGTGATGTAGATGGGATTTGTCCCTCCTACAAGAGTTTAATATCATGGCCACTTGATTAGAGAGACTGAGAATGCATGGCCATGCTGATGTGAGTCTATATGTGATATTGGGCTTACATATATCTCAGACAGTCTGCTCTAGTTCAAGGAACATGGATTGAATGTTGAAGAGGATGACAATTCCATGCCCCGAGTTCAATCTAGATCAAAGACAAAGGAACTATACATTCACTATAACACCAGTCACATATGATAGGTTAAGTTGTTCTCCAACTTCTCCATTTACTTGGGTGGCAATGAAGTCTTACTAGATACCAATCATTGCTTGTGAAATCATAATATGATTATGAATATCACTGGCAACGTACTTTGGAGCCTACCAATTGTCACACATAGGACATGATTGGAATAGGAGTATAATTGTGGACATGATTGGAAATGTTCCAAACAAATTGATTACTAAAATGTTTAGGTAATCTACTGTAATATTGGCATATAATCTGAGTTAGTTGGTTAAAATGTTTAAGCCAATTAATTAGATTCCATTGTCAAGTCAGCTGGCTGATCCAGAGTGATTAACTAGATATGGATAAAGGAAATTAGTTCATAAATTAATGTGATTAATTGGTTAATTAAGTTATTCCAGAATATTCTTTTAGTTATCTATGAGCGACTCATTTTATTGAACCCATACTCTTTTGTTTTTCCAAGGGTTTTGGGAAACCCTACTTCCTTTCTCTACTATTAATAGGGGCATGGCAGCTGACTTTTGGATATTGCATATGCTCACACTGAGGTTACACTCTTGTATGTGAAACCTAGCCATCATCATCCCCAAGTGAGAGATAAGGAGAGTAACTGATGCTAGCATGTCATTAAGAAGAAGGCTGTTCCTTCCCTCTGGCTTAAGAAAGCATGATGTGGAGTTCCAATCTATCTGTGTGGATAAAGTAGAGACGCAGACACTGAGTTTCCTGTGTTCGAAGGACAGTTGAGGACCGTCTATCCACGCTAGGAGCAACACACATCACCACACCAAGGGATGTCACCAGAATTGCTCCAGGACGAGGTATATCCCTGTCCCCTCTTTAGAAATACATTGTTGTTGACAAGACCTCGAGTAGGGTATGTGGAGAAATTTTTATTACTTCCGTTGCACCTTACGCCTCCACAAAAACCAACACCACACTCCATGTCACAAACCTTAATGACACATATATTCTCGACCGTTGGATTACAGAGTAGAGATCCAATGGCTACATACTCATCCCCTACCTTCATACTACTCCTCGGTGCCTGATGCGATGATTTTGAGTCGCATTTATAGACTTGTTTGATATGTGTTTTATGCATTTATTAGTCATTTTCATGGTTAATGTTGCATAATTCATTCATTGTGGTCTATGCTACTTCTTTATGTCAAATTCCCTTTATTTAAGCATTTTTAGCATTAATTATTGAAAGAATATATTTTGTGTGAATTTATGTGGTTCCGTGTGTTAATTTCAGGAAAAATAAGTATCTGCTGCCGTCGATACCATCGACGGTGGTCGATACCATCAACCGGACCACAGGTTGCCAGCCGCAAGGACCAAAAGAAAGTCGATACAATCGACAGGGATGTCGATGGTATCGAGATATCATCAGGTTGCTGGTGAGAAGTGAGTCGATACTATCGACTAAGATGTCGATACCATCGACTAGTGGAGCTACAGCGATGGAAAAAGGACAAAACCGACGCCTTAGAATGTCGATACCATCGACCCGAGTCGATGGTATCGAGATGACATCAGGCGCTCAGATGAAAGAAAAGAATGATTGCCGCTATAGTGCGGGTCGATACCATCGACTCGCGTCGATGGTATCGACACCGTCAGATATGAGTTTGATTCAGAATGATCTAAATCCGACGGCCGTGGTTAATTGGAGACCTAATTTGGGAGATGTTCCTAATGACGGCGCCCTATACTGGGGGATCACGTCATTAGTTGCTGCACACATCCCAGAGAGCAAGGAGAGAAGAACGGAGCACGAGAGCATGCCCCAGCCGATCCGGACGCTGAAGAAGACGAATTCCACCACCGAAAGGCGGCAGAATGTGGATTCCATGCCAAGGATTGATTGGACCTTCTCCGTTCAGGGGTTTCACCACTCAATCTCGTTTTTCTCATGTTTCCCCTGTTCTCTACTACATTGTACTCTGAGATGAACATGCATGGCTAATCCCCTTTATCTTTAGGACCGGGAGTAGCCCGGAGATTCATTGTATGACAATTTTATAATAGTAATTCATATCTTATCTCTTAAATCCGTGGTATAATTTTGTTTTCTCCAATATATTGTTATGCTTGATCACCATAATAACAATCTAATGCCCTTAATTTCTTTGAAAGAAGAATTAATAGTTGAAAAGAGACGGAATTTACATTAATTGACAAATCCCTTGAACAAGGCGGTGTAAGATTAATGGTGGATACCGAGAGGTCATTTATAAGGCACCTAGTTTAGGGTATAGTTTACTACGACGGTGGAACTGACCTAGACATAGGTAGTGAATTGTACCACGACAGTGGGCAATTCTGATTTCAAGCCACTTCCCGGATAGAGAGATAAAATTGAGTAGCTATATAGAGTTAAATACAATGAAAACCCGCGGTGAAACCGCAACCCTAAAGATCTCCCTTTGAATTAATTAAACCAAATATTTAATCGATTGCCTATTTTGTTTTGTTTTTATTTTCTTTTAATTTTAACAAAAACTCTCAACTTTTTAATCGGCTTAGCTAATCACGAGTAGTTAGTAGGAGTCCCTGACGATTGCACGTATCCCTGAGTTCGACTCGGGCCTCACAAAGGCCTTTACTACTTCGACGCGTTCACTTGCGTTTTTGTGCACGATAAATTTGCGTCAAGTTTTTGGCACCGTTGCCGGGGATACGAAAATTTGTTGGCACTTCGAGTGCTGTGACCGGCCACTCTAGGCCATTTTTTATTTTTTTTTTATCATTCCAAAAATTCATAATCTATTTTCTAAATATTTGCAATCGTCAAGCACTGTACTAAATTTAATCTTTCTATTTTCAAGTACTGTGCATGGTGCAGACGCGTAGTACTGACTACGTGGGTCGTGCACCAGAGGTTCCGCTGACGGGACCAGAAGACGAGGGCGATTGTAATCAAGACAAGCTGGAGGATATACTTTCTGAACACGAACAAGAAGAGATGGACGAGCCACAGACAATATGGGAGAAGATCAAGGCTTCTTCTTTGTCCGCTTCCAAGGGGCCTATAAAGAAGCAAGCGCTGAATATTCCGACCTACAAGATTGATCCTGCTTTGATCAACTTGGTGAAGTCTAATGCCTTCCATGGGTTAAAAAATTAAGACCCCGTCGCGCACATCAGTCAATTTGTGGAGAATTGTGACATGGTAAAAATCGACAGATTTCCACAAGACGTGCTCTACTTGAAGCTCTTCCCGAGTTCTCTAGCGGGAATTGCGCGCGAATGGCTACATAAATTGGACAATGAGTATGTGGAGTCTTGGGACCACATGGTGGAGGTCTTCTTCGAGAGGTTCTTTCCACCCGATAAGACCAATGACATGATAAGAAAGATCCACAATTTCACCCAACAAGCAGGAGAAACCTATTCTGAGACCTGGGAAAGGTTTCAGATCATGCTCAGGCGATGCCCGCATCATGGGCTGGATAAGGAGACAAAAGTCAAGATCTTCTATTTTGCTCTCTCTGAGCATGATAGAAGCAACCTAGATTCAGCTGGTTCCGGATTCTTCTTGAATAACACGAACACTAGATGTTGGGAAATACTAAAGAACATGGCAAAGAAACAATCATGGGGCGAAAGAGGCACCGTGGAGCAGGTTCGAGCAGTAGGTGAATCTAAAGCAATAAAGGAGCTGAATGAGAAGATGGATCTTCTTGCAAAGAAATTGCTTGAAAAGGAGGATACTGAGTCCGAGGACGGGGCTCAAGTGAAATTCATGAGACAGCAGCCAGGTTACAGGAACAACGACTATTCATGGAGGAAAGATAAGAAGTTTTCCTGGAAGGATCCCAATAACTTCTTGCAGGATCCGGATGCTAAACCCCAGCCAGCAACGGAGGATAAGAGCACAAAGCTGCTCAATCAAGTTATAAAGCAAAAGCAAGAACTCATGGCTACTTTCGGCCAGCAAATAAAGCAACAAGGGGAGTTCATGAACCAATTCGGACAGACACTGCAGAGCCATGGGGCACAAATGAGGACAATAGAGACATATATGGCACAGATGGCTGCGGAGATAGCCAGTTTGAAGAAGCCAACACATCCAGGTTTCCCAGGAAATACTAATGTTCCAGGAGGGAACCAACAAGCTAAGGTCATCTTGCTAAGAAGTGGCAAGAAATTGTTAAATCCCAGGGCCGATGAAGCAAGAAAACCCCAAGCTGAAATTGAAGTAGAGGCCACTGAGGAGATGCCCATACCGGTCGCAAAACCAGTTGATGACATAGTTGTGGATGTCACTGAAGACCCTATTGCAGAGGAGGAGGATCCTAAGAAACAGACACCCTATGTGCCACCGCATCAAAGGGCACGGGCTGTCCCAGTTCCTTATCCAAACAGTGCTAAGGCAAGGAAGGTAGATGCCCAATTCAAAAAGTTCTTAGACCGTTTTAGAAAGCTTTCAGTCAACATCCCTCTATTGGAAGCCATTGAGAAAATTCCGTCTTACGGGAAATTTCTGAAGGACATCATCACTAAGAAAAGAAAAATTCCGGACACTGAAGTAGTTGTGTTGAAGGAGCAGGTGAGTGACTTTATCATGGGCACATTGCCACCAAAGAGGCAAGATCTGGGTTGTTTCAACATTTCATGCTACATCGGGAAAGTCAAATTTTGTGAAGCACTATGTGACTCGGGAGAAAGCATCAATTTAATGCCCCTTTCTACATTCAAAAAGTTGGGATGAAAGGAGTCAAGGCCAAGTAACATGACAATTCAATTGGCGGATAACTCTGTAGTGAAACCATATGGGATTTGTGAAGATGTGCTTGTGAAAGTGGATAGATTTGTATTTCCTGCAGATTTTGTTGTTATGGAGATGCAAGATGAACAAGGTAACGAGCTACTACTCAGAAGACCATTCCAAGCTACAGCCTATATGATACTCGAGATGGGGAGAGGTCAGTTGACCTTGGGTATAGCCGATGACCGATTTGAGATGGTCATGCCTGCCAGTGCTACTTCACCAAAATCCAAGGAGCAATGCCACATGGTGAAACATGTTGACAATACTATCTCACTTTGTCTAGGGAAGCCATTTCTAGATATGGCTCATGTAATGACCAAGGTGGACAAAGGTACTTTGGCTGTAGACATCATGGAGCAAACCAAAGTAGTATCCCTTTGCAAGGCTGTAGGATTCCCGAATGATGAGAATGAGGGCATTCCTCCCTCTATGGAGGATGATGCTATAGAAAATTCAGTTTTTGATGCATATCCGGAATTACCATTGGAAGCTTGTTTAGTCAACATCACTCATGATTGGATGAGAAGCAAATCACTCAAGGAGTGCGCCAAGATGCTTCAGATGCTTCCATGTTTCTATGCGAGGTATTATGAAGATTTAGGTGAACTCCCCCCTCTGCTTCAACCATCATTAATCATCCCGCCGGAGTTGGAGTTAAAGCCACTGCCACCACATCTTAAGTACGTCTTTCTAGCGGAGGAAAAAAAGTTACCTATGATTATTTCTGCATATCTGAGTGTGGAAGAGGAAGACCAATTGTTGAAAGTGCTGAAGAACCACCGGGGAGCATTTGGGTGGTCTGTCATAGATATTAAGGGGATTTCCCCTACCTTGTATCAGCATAAGATTCAGCTCGAGGAGGGAGCCAAGCCGGTGATCCAACCGCAACGTCGACTGAATCCGAGCATGATGGAGGTGGTGAAGAAAGAGGTGATTAAGCTTCTCTCCGTAGGTATCATATATGCAATTTCAGACTCGACATGGGTAAGTCCCACGCAGGTAGTCCCTAAAAAGGGGGGTATTACTGTCACTCAAAACATTTTAAATGAACCTGTCACCACCCGTTTGGTAACCGGGTGGCGAGTTTGTATTGATTACCGCCGTCTTAATGCCGCTACGCTGAAGGATCACTTTCCTCTACCATTTATTGATCAAATTCTAGAGCGCTTAGCCGGACGATCTCATTTCTGTTTTCTAGACGGGTATTTGGGATACAATCAGATTTCAATCGATCCTAAGGACCAAGAGAAATCTACTTTCACTTGTCCCTATGGAAATTTTGCGTATCGCCGCATGCCCTTTGGATTATGCAATGCACCAACAACTTTTCAGCGTTGTATGCTCGCCATTTTTTCTGATATGGTAGAACGCTGTCTTGAAGTCTTTATGGATGATTTTTCCATTTATGGTGCTTCATTTGACGAATGCCTTTATAATTTAGATAAGGTTTTACAGAGATGTGAGGACACACATTTGGTCCTCAACTGGGAGAAATGTCATATGATGGTGAGTGAAGGGATAGTGCTAGGACATAAGGTGTCTAGCAAAGGTTTGGAGGTAGATCCGGTGAAAATTGAAGTAATTTCTAAATTGCCCCCACCAAATTCGGTAAAAGGGGTAAGAAGCTTCTTAGGACATGCCGGATTTTATCGTCAGTTCATAAAAGATTTTTCAAAAATCGCCAAACCGCTATCCGAGCTTCTTGAGAAAGATGCTGTTTTTGATTTCAATGACAAATGTTTACACGCGTTCAACGTGCTGAAGGAGAAATTGATTTCCGCGCCAGTTGTTCAAACACTGGATTGGACTAAGCCATTTGAACTCATGTGTGATGCATCAGATTTTGCTGTAGGAGCTGTGTTGGGGCAGCGGGTGGACAATAAACCCGCCGTAATCTTTTATGCTTCTAAGACTTTGAATGATGCTCAATTAAATTACACAACTACTGAAAAAGAATTACTTGCCGTTGTTTTTGATTTTGAAAAGTTCTGGCAATATTTGGTTGGATCAAAAGTAGTCGTTTGGACTGATTACACCACTATTAAATATTTGATGGAGAAAAAATATGCCAAACCTAGATTGATTAGGTGGATCTTGCTCCTACAAGAATTTGATATCGAAATTAAAGACAAGGCGGGGATTGAAAATGTCGTAGCGGATCATTTGTCTAGGTTAGAGAGGGCGGATGAAAAAGATTTACACATACCCATAACCGAGACATTTCCGTATGAACAATTGTTGAAAGTGAGTTCAAAGATCCTTGGTTTTCATATATTGTGAATTATCTTGCTTGCAGGATCATCCCAGAAGATTGGACATACCAAGAGAAGAAGAAAATTTTCCATTCTCTACGTTATTACTTTTGGGATGACCCCATTCTTTTGAAGCAATGCAGGGATGGTGTTCTACGCAGGTGTGTACCTGAGGAGGAATATGAGAGTGTTCTTTGTCACTGCCACACTCTACCTACGAGCGGACACCATGCGAGCTCTCGTACGGTGGCCAAAGTGTTGGAAAGTGTCTTATATTGGCCTACCTTGTTTCGAGACGCCTATGAGTTCGTGAGACAATGTGATTCCTACCAAAGGGCGGGTAATATTTCAAAGAGACAGGAGATGCCCCTAAATGTTGTCCAAGAGGTTGAGGTATTTGACCTATGGGGTATAGATTTCATGGGACCCTTTGTGTCCTCAAATTCGAATTTATATATTCTTTTAGCGGTTGATTATGTGTCGAAGTGGGTAGAAGCAATACCCACAAGGACTAATGATTCTTCTGTAGTGTGCAGATTCGTCAAAGAAAATATCTTCTGCAGGTTTGGAGTACCCCGAATGATCATCAACGATGGGGGTACACACTTTAAGAATCAAAAGTTCTCAGCATTGTTGAAGAAATATGGGGTAAAACATAACATAGGTACCCCATATCACCCACAAACTCAAGGACAAGTGGAAGACTCCAATCATGAAATTAAGAAGATTTTGGAGCGTACGGTGGCTTCCACGAGGAAAAACTGGAGTGCCTTACTGCCGGATGCATTGTGGGCATATCGGACGGCATACAAGACACCTACAGGCACCACGCCTTTTAGGTTGGCATACGGCCGGGCTTGTCACTTACCGGTGGCATTAGAGCACAAAGCACATTGGGCGTTGAGAAAGCTCAACTTGAGTTATGATGAAGCAGGGAAGACGAGATTGCTTGAATTGAATGAATTGGATGAGCTGCGAATGACTGCTTATGAGAGTTCTTGGATATACAAGGAGCGCACTAAGTTGATACACGATCGCCACATTCAGATGCGCACCTTCAAGAAGGGAGATTGTGTGTTGTTGTTCAATTCAAGGCTGAAGCTGCATCCCGGGAAGCTTAAATCCCGATGGAGTGGGCCATTCACAGTGGAAGAGGTCAAACCGCATGGCGCAATCATGGTGCGCGATGGTGAGACTACATTTTTGGTGAATGGATAGAGGTTGAAGCAATATTTTGGTGAAGACTACACGAAGAAGGTGAATGAGGTCAAACTCATTTCACTTTCGGATGCATGATGGGCTTCAAGTCGTCTAGCCTAAGACGTTAAATAAGGGCACTTGTTGGGAGGCAACCCAACCATTGGTACTTTAGTTTAGTTCTTTTACATTCGTAGTTTAATTTTTTTTTTACTTAGTTTTTAGTGTAGAAAAGGTACCATGATCGTTTCTGTAATGTGCAGGTCTGAGGCAGGGTCGATACCATCGACCCTTGTGTCGATGGTATCAACCGTGGTATAGGTTGGCGACTACAAGAATCGCACTGCATCGATACTATCGACAGCCTCGTCGATAGTATCGACACACCAACATGTTGATCGTCAAGGCAAGGTCGATGGTATCGATATGCCAGTCAATACCATCGAGATCTCTGGAGATATTCATATGAAATCGTCTCAGTGAAGTCGATACCATCGACGGGCCTGTCGATGGTATCGACACTTTCACACACAGAAGGCGGCGGCTGGGCCTCATGAGGATTTGCCCTAATCTGAGAGTCGATACTATCGACTCGCGTCGATAGTATTGACGCGCCACGTCAACGATCCGCGAGGAAAGATCCACGGCGATCGCAACAACAAGAAAGTCGATCCGGGGGACGGGTCGATACCATCGACCCGCGTCGATAGTATCAACGCGTCAGCAATCCGAGACCCGCAGATCCAGCCATCGACAACCGTCGATACTCGCGGAGGTACAGATCGTGCTACCCGAGTCGATACCATCGACTCGCGTCGATGGTATCAACAGGTGGACAGTAGCGCCGGCCACAGCGATATATGAGGAGTAGTTGCGTCAGATGACATCACACCTTCAGTGCAATCTTCCTCCACTTGTGCCGAGCGTGTTTCAGAGCTGTCCAAGCCCGACTACGAGCAACATCGAGCTAGTTCTTCATCGAGCGGAGATTCGCTTCTCCGATCTTCAACGAGCTCCCTTTCGATTCCTCCTTCTCTCGCAATCATGGTGCACACAGCTGGTGCATCGTCTTCACGCACAAATCCGATGGATATCTCGGAGTTCGTGCCACCTCCGAACGCGTCCGTTGCACGCCCATGGCTAATTCATCCATCCGCGGAAGTGAAGAAGATATACGAGGAGATTCTGAAGAGGAAGATAGAGCCGACCCGATATGTTGATCGGGATACAATATGCAACCTCAGGTTCGAAGCGAACCTTACCTACGTATTGAAAGGACATGCCCGCTACACGAAGATATGGCCTGATGGGAGGGAGTATCATTCTGATGGCCAGCCGTTCTTCAGCGAGTGGCCCACGTACAAGGAGTTGGTGGCAGAGTTCATGGCGTCTTTGGACGTCTGCGTCATGCCTAACGACGTATTAGCCACCGACTGAGAGTGGATCAAAGGCTGGGTGTCGTTCCGGTTATACAACAATAACTACACCATCACACTTCGGCAGTTCAACGTGATCTTCAACTGGAATCACTCGCGGTCTGACTACCGACGGCCGGATAACCGTACCGAATACGACATGATCTTCTCCGAGCTAGTGACAGTTCCGCCAGAGAAGTTGGTTAGCTACCATAATGCTGTGGTAGCTGACTTCGAGCACCCTTTCGTCTGGGTTCTGCACCGGATTCTCAGTTCGACATTGTTTGCTTGGAGTGATTTGGCCCTCAGCAAGTTTTAGGAGACTGACTTATTCTTTTTGTATAAGCTCCTGAAGCGTCAAGAATGCAATTGGGGTGCTTTCTTTCTACAGAGAGTATTGGCGGTGAAGAGGAGTATGAGGAAAGTGCCGATTCACTTCGATGGGTTCATCACCAAGCTGGCTTCATACGTCAGTTTGAATTTCCAGACCCTCACTCCTCTATCTACTAGGAGCAAGGTGAACTTGCACCATCTGCACCGGTCCAATCTCATACTTCTTCGAGATGGTTTGGCGTATGCGCATTGCCACATCAACCACGCTTACCAGGAGTGCTCGCTTCCCGATCCAGTCTTCAATATTGAAGGGGCGTAACATTTCCGATGGCCTATCATAGCCATCGCTGACTCTGATGAAGACGGCGGCAACGACGACGACAACAACAATGACGAGGCTGAGGAGGAAGAGGAGGCATTTACACCTCTTCGAGAACGAGTGGCACCACAGAAGCGTCCTCAGATGCATCCGGGTGCATATTCATCATCACAGCCTACGCCGCCACCACCATCGCCCTCGCAGCCAAGCGAGGATGCCTACTCGATGCAGGGTATGCATACTATGCTGCAAGACATCCATCAAACGCAGCAGCAGCACATGGCGATGTATACTGGTATTCAAGACACTACGAACCAGTTACTGGATAATCAAAGGGCAATGTTTGAGAATGAGCGTCTTCTCCTCGACAACCAACAACAAATTCATGATCGGTTGCAACAGATGGAGATGCAACATGAGCCCTTTTATGACCACTATTGGAGCCAAGATTACTTTGGAGGCTATCCACAACCTCCACCTAGGGCCCAATTTGATCCAAGCTTCCAGGGGGAGTATCCTTCTTGGGACCCTACGGCTCCGCATTACCCGCCTCCACCGCATGAGTAAACCGGTATCACTGTTCCAACCTTTGAGTTTGTTTTTGACTATGAGGCCATAGTCGAATTCAAGCTTGGGGGGGGTATTGGAACAGTTCTATCTTTCATTTTCTCTATTTTTAGTTTTATTGCTTTTGTTTCCTGTCATTTGCTTTCTGTAATCTTAGTTTGTTTTAGGATCCACAATCTATCTAGTGTAATTGTGGATGTCTTTAATGTTGAGTCATCTCAGTTGCATGTGCATGGGGAATTGAGGGAAACTAAATTTTTTTGAGTGTTCACAAGATTGAGTGTTGTTTAACCTTGATCACTTAACTTAGAAAATGATTGGTTTTGTCAACTTTAAAACAGAAAATCACAACTGTATATTCCTAATGAATCATGAAAGTGGACGGAAATGGTTGTTTGAGCCTAAACTGACCAAATGATAATGAGACTTTAATTTTAAGTAAGAGAGAAAAAAACTCTTAACTACTACACAGGTCAGTAAGGAGGGACACATAATATTTTTTCTAAGGTTCAGTCAGCTAGTGTTGTGATCTGTCCACCTCATTGCTTTTCACAATCCACCCAAGATTTGGAAGTAAAGTACGATTTTAACCCTTTTTGATTGCATGGCATTTAGATAGGACTTGCATTGCAGCCACCTTAATACGTTTGCATGAAAAATAAATTTTTTTGGAATAGGTATACATGCACATTACCCTTAGGTGCATGTCATGTAGTTGCATTCATAACTTTTATGCATACAATATGTCATGTACCTCATTTATTCTTTAATGGTGAGTTAATTTGTTCCATACTTTCCAAATAGTGCAAATATTCGAGCTATGTAGAAAGAATAAGCCCAATAAGTATTCATTGTTAATCATGGATATAAGGGTGTGTAATGAAAAAAAAATCTGAAGTTAAAAAAAGAAGAAGAAGGAGAAAGAAACATAATTTCACCTGTATTTCAAGATAAGTGAGTACATGATGTAGCTTAAGTAGATATCCATCTCATTTTGAGACGGATGGTTAGTGCATGCATCATTCCACCTAATCTTAGGCATTAGGGCGTTTTTCATGTGCATTTGCATCATTTAGGGCATTTTTGTTGAATGCATGTTGAAATTGTATAATACTTCCACTTCTTCCATGAGCCACCTATTTCATCCACCCGTTGCTCGGATTGGTAGGCCACCGTGAATTTCTCCTCACTAATGAATATCAGGAGAACTGCTTCCATGTAGATGGTAGTTAGGGCGAGCAACGTAGTATAGAAGATCACAAGATGCACTAAGTCTGGACCGGCGAATTTTATTATGTTAACTGCCTTATGTGATAGTGTTCATCAGTTAAGGTTAATATCTTTTATGGATGATTATTGTCACCTTTAGGGTAATTATCATTCTGTGGTTAGCAAGGGCCAGTATGCGAATGTCCGGTGGGAGTCATATGGGATGTCTGTTGTGATTCTTTGTTCTTTAGTTGACTCTGACAATTCTATTCTAAGGATTAGTTGCTCGAGGGCGAGCAATGTTCAAGCTTAGGGGAGTTTGATATGATGATTTTGAGTCGCATTTATAGACTTGTTTGATATGTGTTTTATGCATTTATTAGTCATTTTCATGGTTAATGTTGCATAATTCATTCATTGTGGTCTATGCTACTTCTTTATGTCAAATTCCCTTTATTTAAGCATTTTTAGCATTAATTATCGAAAGAATATATTTTGTGTGAATTTATGTGGTTCCGTGTGCTAATTTCAGGAAAAACAAGTTCTGCTGCCGTCGATACCATCGACGGTGGTCGATACCATCGACCGGACCACAGGTTGCCAGCCACAAGGACCAGAAGAAAGTCGATACAATCGACAGGGATGTCGATGGTATCGAGATACCATCAGGTTGCTGGCGAGAAGTGAGTCGATACTATCGACTAAGATGTCGATACCATCGACTAGTGGAGCTACAACGACGGAAAAAGGACAAAACTGACGCCTTAGAATGTTGATACCATCGACCCGAGTCGATGGTATCGAGATGACATCAGGCGCTCAGACGAAAGAAAAGAATGATTGCCGCTACAGTGCAGGGTCGATACCATCGACTCGCGTCGATAGTACCAACACCGTCAGATATGAGTTTGATTCAGAATGATCTAAATCCGACGGCCGTGGTTAATTGGCGACCTAATTTGGGAGATGTACCTAATGACGACGCCCTATACTGGGGGATCAGATCATTAGTTTCTGCACGCATCCCAGAGAGAAAGGAGAGAAGAACGGAGCATGAGAGCACGCCCCAGCCGATCCAGACGCTGAAGAAGACGAATTCCACCACCGAAAGGTGGTAGAACGCAGATTCCACACCAAGGATCGATTGGACCTTCTCCGTTTAGGGGTTTCACCACTCAATCTCGTTTTTCTCATGTTTCCCCTGTTCTCTACTACATTGTACTCTGAGATGAACATGCGGGGCTAATTCCCTTTATCTTTAGGACCGGGAGTAGCCCGGGGATTCATTGTATGACAATTTTATAATAGTAATTCATATCTTATCTCTTAAATCCGTGGTATAATTTCATTTTATCCAATATATTGTTATGCTTGATCACCATAATAATAATCTAATGCCCTTAATTGCTTTGAAAGAAGAATTAACGGTTGAAAAGAGACGGAATTTACATTAATTAACAAATCCCTTGAACAAGGTAGTGTAAGATTAATGGTGGATACCGAGAGGTCGTTTATAATGCACCGATTTTTGGGTATAGGTTACTACGACGGTGGAACCGACCTAGACATAGGTAGTGAATTGTACCACGACAGTGGGCAATTCTGATTTCAAGCCACTACCCAGATAGAGAGATAAAATTGAGTAGCTATATAGAGTTAAATACAATGAAAACCCGCGGTGAAACCGCAACCCTAAAGATCTCCTTTTGAATTGATTAAACCAAACATTTAATCGATTTCCTATTTTGTTTTGTTTTTATTTTCTTTTAATTTTAACAACAACTCTCAACTTTTTAATCAGATTAGCTGATCGCGAGTAGTTAGTAGGAGTCCCTGACGATTGCACGTATCCCTGAGTTCAAATCGGGCCTCACAAAGGCCTATACTACTTCGACGCGTTCACTTGCGTTTTTGCGCACGGTAAATTTGCGTCAGTGCCAATGGCACTGCCACCACCAACTCTATTTTTTCTCCACCTAATATACTACCATCACACCTCTCATAACACGATTGATACCCCATTTCTTTTCCCTTCTTCTCTCTCGCTCATTTTCCCCTTTTCCCTCTTGATCATGCTCTCTAGCACCCACTCAACTCTTTTTTCTTCCTCCCCCATTCATGGAGGCACCTCCTTTGAGCCCATTTGGGCATTTCCTCTATGTTTGAGCCAAACTCTGTATGTGATTTCCAAACACCTTGCAAGGAGGAGGCAATACTGGGTGGCCACTTTCCAAGCATTGCAACACCCTTCTCGCCGCCCCTACTTGTGTGCCGATGAGATCCTTATTGAGCGCCACCGCAACAAGAAGCAAGGAGCCTGATTCTTGTGGATTGTGCAACCCTAATCATGGGTGTGTACAACTATAGTTGGATCTACATTCGACAATCCTTGGCGTAGGCTCTCCTCCAACCTATCTAGTTGCTGACTGAGTCAAGGCCAACCTGGGTCCATGGCGACACACCACGTTGGCGACCCTCTTTTCCCTAGCCTCCCTCTCTCGGACTGGTAGGGTGTTCCCCCACCCACACAATGCAAAAGGAATGACTATGATTGCCTGCATAATATCTAGGTAACACCCCCTGCCTATGTTCTCAATGCATGATTCTATAAAGTTCTTGATACAAACAAAAAATGCAGGTGTTTGGTTGCCAAAAAAAATTCAAAAATGCATATCTTCCAGCTCCTAAGTCCAAATTAGGCAAAATGATATATAAAATCAATCATATCAACTAGACATACAACTTGGGCATGGTATGAGACTTTAAACCCCCTTTCTATTTTCTCTATTTTGTTGAAAGGACGAACTTTGACAATGTTGGCCATATTGGATGCATATTGATGATAAAAGTTGTACCTTTATTGCTCAATCTACCACCTAATCATCTAATCAGTACATTTATGCTACCATATGGTACATATATCCACATTGTACTCCCTTTTCAATGCTTGAGGCATATGGCCCTAAATGCATAAATGTACCCATATAATCTGAATGTTTGGTTATACCTTAATTCAAATGCTAAGTTTGACATGTTTGATGCATCAATATATATTAGACCTTTCAAACAGTAACTTCATGATGTTTTGCGACTCAATTGGATAAGGCCAACCTATCCATAATATAATTATGTGCCCCCTCTTGACCTACATGCCCATATATGGCTTGTTTGTGGCACATGTGTGTTAATGCTTACGTGAATCCATTCCCTTGACCCACTTACTCAAATCAGGGATTAATCTATCCCTCATGATGTCTTAGATGTGGATGTCCCACCTTAGTCACATGTTAAATCTTGATGGTATAGGTGAATTGTGTTGATTATTGAATGTATGTGAATATGTTCAGACCAATGTTGGACTTTAATTCCTTGTCACTTGGGGACATCCACATGTAGTTGATTATGCTCTTTATATCCATACTTATCTGATCCAAATCACCTCTTATGCTTGAACCTCTTGACTTGATGATCTACGCCCCTTCTTGCCCTATTATGAGTCCTTAAACCTTGAAAAGTACATAAGTAACCAAAACCTTGTAATGACCATATAAAATAGATGGAACCTTGAAATGACTTGAGAGACTTGAAACACACATACGTAAGGGACTCTAAATCAATAAAAAATCATTGAATGTACTAATAAGAAATTGGAACCTAACTTGGCCAAAACCCTAAAATAGAACTAGCTAGGGTTAATGATGAGAATCTAATATATGTATATAATCTTGTGCTTAACCAGGTATTGCTTGAGATGTAGATGGTCAAGGATATGTAATGAAATCTTTGAGTAAAGTATGGGATTTAAATAATTATACGACTATATCTTTTTTGCTTGAAATGTGATACATATGTATGCTTGTTTACTTGCTCAAATATTTCCATATAGTATTCTAGTATTGTACTCAATGTTTATTTTGTTATCATTGTTTATAACTTGCAAACATCATATATAAACTCCATAATACAAGCCTCATGCACCTATCTGAAATTATGGGGTAAGGATATAAGGTTGGGCGTCCTACTTGAGATGTAAAGATAGTATAGATTGTTGATACAAGGGTTAGCTCTTGACGATGACCTTGAGTTCCCTTAATAATATGCTTAGATAATATTCAACACCCTCATAGACTCTTATAATGAGAAGTTAGTCCATAAAAGGCCTTACAAATACATGATATTGATGAATGCACGTAATGATGGTATAATTGGAGTAAAATGATATAAAACACGTACTCTCGCTATGCTAAATATTTAACTTATTTATTCTTGTTCATCTACTTATGCAACTATTTTCAAATTATGCAAAGCTTATTTATATGTATCTTTTAACCATGTACTCAACACCTCATGTGTTGACCTGCCTTGTTTCACGTATTTTATAGGTTTAGAGATGTCTAGAAGTTGATGGGCTTGGTGAGCTATGTCAGGTGTACTTGGTGTAAGATTCCTAGTGTACATGGGCATACTTGTGTAAAATTGTACTCTCAATTTGTAATTGAAATCTTATAATAAAGGTATGTTGCCTAATAATACTTGTTGAATGTTGAAATCATGTTTGATGATTTCATCTTGTTATTTGTTCATGTATGTTAAGCTTTACGATTTTGCATTCGCGCTTTGTTAATACCATGCCAAGGGAGGACACTTAGGTCCTATCACCATTGCCTTTGTATAGTCTTTTGGAGTTAGGATTTGGATAATAAATGGTTCTGAGACAACACCCTAAATTCAAGGTTGGATTTTTAGCTCAATCTGATGCAGGTGTGTCCTAAATTTGGTGTGAGTGATGGGTCCTATGAGTTATGTCGATAGGGAATTTGTGGGATATGTGCGAATGAATTTGAATATTTATTATAGGTTTTTTAGGATGATTTGGTTGGAAGAGTTTTGTTTTTGGGATTGGAGGTTATACTCCTAAGGCTTTTCAATGGTCATCCATCTTAGTTGACGACATTTCCTTTTTGAGAATTATTTATTGTGTTCACTGTTTTGATCCTAATTGTAAAAAAGATAAGAATCATCACTCGAAGAACTCATGGGATATAGATAATAGCAAATCATTGCGCTTTAGAGTTATTTGCTTGATAATTGTCATGCTAATGATAGAAATCGGTCTTCTTGAAAATCAATACATACACGAGTTGGATTTGATAAAAAAAAAATAGGACTAACAACTCATGTTCTTCGATGAGTATCTTGGGTAAATGGCAACATCATCATGAATTAGGGAGGTCATGCTTTATAATAATCGTAGCATGACCATTCTCCATATCTCTTGTGTAGTGAAAAAAATTGACAAGGCTTGGTTGGAGATGTAAATATTGGGGGTCTCATCGGGGTAGAATCAGGATAATGAGTTTTCCGTATCTGATCGAGAAATAGATTCATATGTATTAGAAGAAACACTACTCGTCATTGAGAATAAGATGAAGGTTTGAATCAGCACAATTAATGACCGAGATGAGATTATACGGTTCAATAGAGATGCCTTAGCATCACATGAGGAGAGTAAAATAATCCAATATATAAAAAAGAGTAAAAGAAGAGACACTCCCAGTAAGATGTTGACAAACACAAAAGAATTACACTCAAGATTGCAAAAGTAGAATGTGGCAGACTCAAAACACATCAGTTAAAATAGCATGACACTACATAGGACGTGTGGAAGAGTGTATGAGACACTTAAGGATGTGAAACCCTATGTTTCTTTTACATACGTATAGGACAAGATTATTATCACGTATTTAACAAGATTGGATAATTAGTCGCGGATTGTCTTTGCAAATTTCCATTTTAAGTAGGCATACGACTCCTTCATGTTGAATCTTAAGGTGCATGGAAACGGGATGGCAACCACACTTGAAGACACATTAAGAGGATTTAGAATTATATTTTTTATACACAAGGCTTTATCTTTCTAATATGAAATTTCGTGAGAACGCGTCTAGAAATTTAACGTATGATTGGATATGTAAATATTGGGGTCTGATCGAGTTTTCTTTTAAAAAAGATTACAATCACTTATTTAACAAGATTGGATAATAAGTAGCGGGTTGTCTTTGCAAATTTCCATTTTATGTAGGGATACGACTCCTTCAAGTTGAATCTTAAGATGCATGGAAACGGGATGACAACAACTCTCGAAGACACATCAAGAGGACCTAGAATTGTATTTTTGATACACAAGGCTTTATCTTTTTAATATGAAATTTCGTGAGAATGAGAAACATAAAATTACTAACGTCTTGAAATTTAGCGTATACAATGCCCTATTCTTCGTATAAGAATTCACAATGTTATTTGATTACAGGTTGGGATGACCCATTCTAGGCCCCGTCTGGTTGGGTCTTAAATGAGGCCATGTAGTTGCAAGTATGCTGGATTTTAATTATTATTTATTTGGTTGGGCGTGGTTCCAGCTACAATGGAGGAATGGACCACGCAGTGCTTTTTGCTTCACCTGAAACTAGGAGTACTGACTGACTGCTCAGGTAAAGGTTGAGGTTCCAATTCCACTCTCCGTCGCGTCTCCCTCACCCTTCCTGTGTACAGAAAAATGCTAGGGGCTAGTTTGGTTTGGTGTAGTGAGATGTAGTTAAATAGGTTCGCAATGTAAAAATAACACACAGTTTGTCGTCCGACTACATCATACTAAACAGGTCCTAGCTATCATTAGTTTCTTCATTACCATCCATGCATGCCCCAACAGTTTTAGATAGCAGCATGTTACTGGTACCATAAAACTACATCTACCCAAACTTCCGCAAGCTGAATATAAAAGATTAGTCTACTCAAAACCAAACAAAGGCACTGCTATTTTAATTCATTGTTAACATTTTTTAGAATTCATACTATTGGTTGATTATACATCCAATAAAACAAAAACAAGTTCTTAGTTGATTTTTGGCCACCATAGGTTGATGGGATGGTATAAAATTGAAATTCTTAGGTTTAGTACAACGCGACGACTTTCAGCGGTAACTCGCAAATATGCCGTACTTGTTATTGGAAGGCGGCTACAAGTAGTTTTACTAGCTTTTTTCGCAGATGTCGGCCCATTAGCTGCAGTACTTGAACGTCGTTTCGACGTTGAATTTAGACAGACCATGCTGTCCCCCTGGTGGATGGCGTGCGGCCCATCGAAAATCCGTTGAACAGGGAGCTGAGCCACACCGCTGGCAATTATTGTTGTCGTCGACCAGAAGCAAAAGCACGGTACGATGCAAACTGTGCAATAGAATGAAGCTATGCGAGTTCAACCTTTATAGCATCAAGATCAAACAGGATCTGTCGTACAACAAGACGCCAGACAATGGGATCAATAATCACTTGGGTCACGCATACGACAAGAACGTTTTTACAGGACATACATGCCCTTAACATCAACAGCACTATAGCGAGGTGAGTATTTGACCATCTTGCTCCTAATCACTTGGATCAGCAAGTCGATGGTGTCACTATCGCAGCAGCCAGCAGCTTATAATTAATGTAGCTGGGCTGGATGGTGGCGCTCGGCATGTGTATGTGATAAACGGCATGCTTGTGGGTAGGGCTGAGATGTTACTGCTTGTAAACCCACCAAGTTGGTGTTGATGCTGGCAGGGGACAGTTTCATTTCGTGGAGGACCAAAGGGGCATGCTGAGACAACGTGGTCGGCTAATAAGATCGTGACTCGACCTGCACAATTTACAACTAGTTGAGACGAAATGGACAACAATGCAGTTGTACATCTGACAAGTGACAACTATATTAAAAAGGACAAGGGTACACTGAAATGATCAAGCTTTGATCAATATAGTTACTCTCTTGCGTAACATACACGAGTAAAAAGAACTAACAAACAGTGTGATGAAAACTTAGGACGTCAAGTATATGGAGAGAAAATATGGGAAGAAAAAAGTAAAGAGAGGCAAGAAGGGATGAGTAATCAATTAAAATTGTTTACTTATATATGAGTACGAGAAAACAGAAGGAAAAAATGTAAAAGAACGACTTTCCATTTGAGTATGACAAAGAAGATAGCAGAAAAATTAAAATATGAACCTTCCAGTTATTAATAAGAAACAAAGTGTATAGGACATACAGTTTTATGATTATAGCATGGATAATGCCAAAATCATCATCATGCTGTGGTCCACAGCTATACCATGACAATAGGGTATCAACTGTATTTTATTTTTACTTTTCAAAGAAAATACTCGGCACCAGAAGACTACGGTTAGGCACGTCATATATCAGATAAACCATTAAAAGAATCAAAGATAATTATAATGGAAATCTAAATAACTAGTTGTATATATGTATATATATGTGTGTGAGTGAAAATTTAGTTCCATATGAACACTTATATGTCATGCATTTAGTTACAAATGTTGATTTGTAGTTCTTGGATGAATGACTTTCTAACAGATGCTCTCAAGATTTATATCTAGCCTACCTTTATTATAACAAACAATATCAACATTTTGAATTTATCGAAGAGACTTTTTTACAAAATGTGCATAGCACAAGACTTCTAAGAAGGAAAGATATATTTTTCCATTTCGCATCGTTCCAGTAGCAAACTTGAAGAAAATTAGGCATGACAATTTCTCTAGCAGTCCTCGGCATCGTCCAAGAAAAGTGGACGCCGGCTCGACGTATAAACTTAGCGACTCCGGCCAAGCAGAGGCAGGTGATCCGTACAACAGAGACGTATGATGCCGCGGCCACGTGAGCGTTTTGTTCGCCCTTTATCCACTAGCAACCTATCTCTATCGATGTGGTGGAGATTAGCCCGATAAATGTGGGGATGCATCGACGCTTAAACTTGGAGCGTGTGCATTGAACTGGTTTGGATCTTGTTTCGTTCAGATCGAGATTGTTTGACTCTCAGCACCATGTATTCAATAGCTTTCTTCGAGCTTTTAGATTTCGTCGTCTTGCCTTTTAATATTTATCTTTCTCGGCCCATCGAGGTCATTGTAGGGTAGAGGGGAAGCCCTCCCTGCCGGATTGATTAATTCCTTACTGTAAAAAACAAAGTAACTGAAGGCAAAATGTAGAGGATCAGATAGCCATTGCAGGGTCTACTAAAGAAGAATTAACCTACTGAATTAAGCAAGCTACGAAACCTGCTCCATGATCGGCTTATGAATTGTTATAATATTTCTCTACCGTGGCCTCTTGTTAGCTCATGTACATACAGGGAAAGGCGCAACAGATCTGTCTATGCAACGTTCATATTGTAGGATGCAATAACCTATAATCAAGCTTTTTTCCGGAAAGAGAAAATTTCAAACATTTCCATATCCCCATCAGATATCAGCCTACACGGAAAACGTGGACCAACACTCAACCACATGAATTAAACATACATTTTTTTTTATGAACATACTGATATTATTACGAAGTAGCCATACGGCATCTACATGAAGAGGAAGACAAACTTATAACTCACACAATGATCAAGAACAGATACATCCTACCACAAAAACTCATATCGGAATCTGATAAGAACGATGATGTATCGATCCCTCTTCTATTTCGCTGGCTAATGCAGCTTTCCATGAAGGATACCTTCAACTTGAGCATGTATTTCTGGTAGAATAACTGCACTAAATCGGTATTTTAAAAATACGTCGTCTCTGCACTTACTTCCATACAACTACACAACAAAATTAATCGAGAAAAAGTAACCTACTATGAGGAGAGAAAGAAGCGTCGATTAGCGACGAGAAAGACAAAACAAGACAGGGGAAAAACCCTACGAAAGAGGGAAATAACCTGATTGAGTAGGGGATGCCACTAAGACAGACTACAAAACAAGAACAAGTAGAACGAAAAACAGAATAAAGAAAGAAAAAAGGAAACCGAGCCACGAATCTGAGAGACCAAGACCCGAGCACGACGTACACAAGGAGGCCACCCTCACGGAGAAGCAGGCCACCTCACGGCTGCAGGCTCCGCCCACGATCCAAACTGAGGAAGGAGAGGCAACACCACCCGAAACCTCCGCCATGGATCTGACCGTCGCCACTGCAGATGCTTGATATCCACGACCTCAGGGCGCCGTCGAGAAGAACTTCAACGCCCAACCGAAGAAGACACCAACCAAACCGCGTCGTCTCGTAAACTCAGACTCCGACCACGACCCGATGAAGAAAGAGCCTTCCTCAAGGGCGGGGGAAGACCAATGTGACCCAGGGGGAGAGGGGGTTGCGATCGCCCCCTCACCTAGGTCCAGCAGTGGCGGTGGCTCCTAAGTCACACGAAAATCCCTCTGCTAGGGCTCTGCTTGTGTGTGGTGGTGGGGAAAGTTGGTTAACAAACCAAGTAAACATACAATTAGGGGTGGAGTTAATTCAAATTTATTATTGTTAGGAATTGTGGTGGGTAAG
The DNA here is from genome assembly GCA_963693085.1 of Alisma plantago-aquatica. Taxonomy (NCBI): domain Eukaryota; kingdom Viridiplantae; phylum Streptophyta; class Magnoliopsida; order Alismatales; family Alismataceae; genus Alisma; species Alisma plantago-aquatica. The sequence goes on along the minus strand of OY856410.1, from coordinate 1,503,887,319 downwards.
TGACGACGCTCTACAAGACTGAAGACACCAGATTTAACGTGGAAAACTCTCTCAAAGACTAGGAGAGAAAAACCACGAGGTAATATCGGCCAACAAGCACTAAGTAACCTGAATTACAACTCACACTGCCCAGATTTAATTGCCCCTAAATCTGGGAAGCTCCCCCTGCCCGAGAACAAAGATAAAGAAGAACAAAATTACGCACAATGTGTACAAACCCTCCCTTTTCACTTTTTCTCCTCACGATACTGCTGCCGCTGCTGAGATTGCTTGTTGTCACTGTGACCATTGACCGGGTCACCTCTTCTCCTGACGAGGTCGCCTACCTCACTACTGTCTTCTTAGTACTCATTCTAGTTGGTGCCTCCAACTAGAACTCCCATGTACTGCCATAACTCTCTGCCAGAGAGAGTCGATATGCATCCTCCGTTAATCGGACAGACCGTTGTCATTGTCGTGTCACCAATAGTATACCACCAACTGGTGTGTGTCTTCCGCTGCTCGGATCCCTCGTCGTAGTTGATGCACCACCTATGTGTCGCCGAATGATGTGCGTCCTCCACTGAGTGGACAGTCTGCCATCGTTTCTGTAGCCACCGACTGATGAGCATCTTCCACTACTCGGATCCGCTGCCGTAGTTGATGTCAATATCACATCACCAACAAAATGCCACCAACTGATGTGCGTCCTCCGCTACTCGGAGCCGCCTCCATTGTCGATGCACTACCATTGTGTTGTTGACTGCCAACCACTACTTTGCCTCAAGACAAAGTCATTGGCCCTCTCTCATCCACAAGAGAGCTGCACTGTTGGTGCACCCAATGTGCCACCAACTGTCAGCCACTACTTCACTTCAAGGCAAAGTCACTGACCCTCTCTTACAATAAGAGAGCACCACCAGTTGTTATTGTTTTCTGGTTCTTCTACCATAGAAGGCACCAACAACCAACAACCGGTGGGATCACACACCAACCGGTGGGATGATCTCAATGGCCTCCCCGAGGGCCTCTATTTATAGCCCTCCATGCATGTGATTGCAACCAAGAATTCTAGTCCTAGTTCAAATCCTAGTCCAACTCCATGTTACACATAGACACCTTCTTTTCTTCTTGGACTCAACTCATATTAGGATTGGCAACGCAAAATGCCAACTCCAATTAAATCCTAATCCAATTCTAAAGGTGCACGTAAGGAGCCATCTTCTTTCCTTCTTGGATTTAACTTCCATTATGATAGGAAATACAAGCCAACTCCTATTAAGTTCAAATCCCAATAGGACATGGGCTGGAACCTTCCAATCCCAACAGTCTCCCCCTCTGGCCCATGAGGGAGATTTTGTCTTCAGAGATCATCTGGAGTATCTTCTGTATCCTACCACTATATGTGATAGATACAATCTCCCCAAACATGTTAGCACCATCTTGTTGAAGTCCCACCATGACTTCACTCTGTTCCCAGACAACTGAGAAGAAGTATCATGCCAATGTCGCTTCTCTCTCCATGTCTGCACCTGGAACATTGTAAGCTCCCCCTGATCGATCAATCGAGCCATCTTTGATGAAGAATGTATTTCTAACCTTCTGTACTAAGGCTAAGAAACCCTTTGATAACGCTCCCCCTGCCTATGCAACTCCTCTATAAAAGCTTGATCCTCCACTTTGGATTTAACAGTTGAACACACATTGCATTGCCCTTCTTCTTCACATGCATGTTGCCTCAAAGAAGGCTTTGGAGAGACCTTTTCTGACTGGGAGTCGTCCTGCTGCATATTGTTGCCCTTCCAGATTGAATCCCCCATCTTAAATATGCGGCAATTCTTTGATCGCTTCTAGTCGATGTTGTCCTTCCTGTCTTTAGATGCCATCTCACTACGCCCACTAAATCCTTCAAACCTTGCTTTGATACCACTTGGTAGGAATTGTGGTGGGTAAGTGACGATGCTCTACAAGACTGAAGGCACAAGATTTAATGTGAAAAACTCTCCCAAAGACTAGGAGAGAAAAACCATGGGGTAATACCGGACAACAAGCACTAAGTAACCTGAATTACAACTCATACTGCCCAGATTTAATCACCCCTAAATCTCTCCCCCTACCCGAGAACAAAGATAAAGAAGAACAAAATTACACACAATGTGTATAAACCCTCCCTTTTCACTTTTTCTCCTCATGACACCGCTTCCGCTGTTGGGATTGCTTGTTGTCGCTGTGACCGTTAAATGGGTCGCCTCTTCTCCTGACGAGGTCACCTACCTCACTACTATCTTCTTAGTACTCATTCTAGTTGGTGCCTCCAACTAGAACTCCCACATACTGCCACAATTCTCTCCGCCAAAGATAGTCGATATGCATGCTTCACTAATCGGATGAACCATTGTTGTTGTCATGTCACCAATAGTGTTCCACCAACTGGTGTGCATCTTCTGCTGCTCGGATCCACCGTCGTAGTTGATGCACCACCTATGTGTCGCTAACTAATGTGCATCCTCCACTGACTGGACAGTCTGCCATCGTTTCTGTAGTCACCAACTGATGAGCGTCTTCCACTGCTCAGATCTACTGCCGTAGTCAATGTCAATATCACATCACCAACAAAGTGCCACCAACTAATGTGCGTCCTCCGCTACTCGGACCCGCCTCCATTGTCGATGCACTGCTGTTGTGTTGCTGACTGCCAACTGCTACTTTGCCTCAAGACAAAGTCGTTAGCCCTCTCTCATCCACAAGAGAGCTACACTGTGGGTGCACCCAATGTGCCACCAACTGTCAGCCGCTACTTCACTTCAAGGCAAAGTCACTGACCCTCTCTTACAATAAGAGAGCACCACTAGTTTTTATTGTTTTCTGGCTCTTCTACCACAGAAGTCACCAACAACCAACAACTAGTGGCATCACACACCAACCGATGGGATGATTTCAATGGCCTCCTCGAGGGCCTCTATTTATAGGCCTCCATGCATGTGATTGCAACCAAGAATTCTAGTCCTAGTTCAAATCCTAGTCCAACTCCATGTTACACATAGCCACCTTCTTTTCTTCTTGGACTCAACTCGTATTAGGAATGGCAACACAAAATGCCAACTCTAATTAAATCCTAATCCAATTCTAAAGGTGAACGTAAGGAGCCATCTTCTTTCCTTCTTGGATTTAACTTCCATTAGGATTGGAAACACAAGCCAACTCCTATTAAGTTCAATTCCCAATAGGACATGGGCTAGAACCTTCCGATCCCAACAATTATATATTTTTTGCGGCAAGGATATATACTATCTATTTAGTCTACATCCACCATAGCTATGCCTTCTAGATAAATGGTCTTCAGCTCATCAGGACACGTAGAGCCTTGGAAGGTTTCTGCATTAGATTTTAGGATCCACTTTGCCATTTTATTTTCCAACTGATTTTCCACCTTGTCCACCTCGTCAAACTTGATGCTCTCAATCTCTCTACTCATGAGTGATTTTTTTTGAATAATAGGTTTATATTTGGGTGGACAAGAAGAAGGTTCAACAATATATCTGATGGACATCAACGAGTCAGAAAGTAAGTCACATATATGTAAACCACACTGAATTACACTTTGTATGCCCTTGAAAATAGCTAACAGTTCTCCTTCCAGTGGATCGGCTCCCTAGTGTATGTAGCAACCTCCTCTTATCTAGCTGCCAACTGTGTTTCGAATGATAAAGCTCATGGATGTTCTATTGCTGCCTGCATCAGTAGCAACATCAACACACATTTGAATGCGGTCAGATGTTGGTGGCAACCCCACGTAAGATGGATGGGAGGGAAGACGAGCAAGTGACATCCATTTTCTGCTGAATATTGATAATATTCAAGCTTAAAGTCCTAATATCCGTAGCCAACTGGTGTGAAGGCATAGTAGAGGCTTAATATACATTTATGTGTATATTAAACATTATGTAATATATATATATGTGTATGTATTTTTAAAATTTTATGTGCCATTTATTAATTTATGTGTAGCACAAATTAGAAATTTATAATTCACTCTGTTTATCTTCTGTATTACTCAATTCAAATTTAAATATGAATACTGTGTCTTTGATGTTGACATTATTGATCTTTTGTAGTTTTATGTATATCTTGATAGAATACCATATTTTATTTTGAGTATTTAGTATACTGATGAGTGAGCAAGCAGACATGGGCATTTGATTGGATATTAACACCATTACTTTATTTATTTTCCTCAGACATTTTTAATTTATAGATTTGTTCACTTACTTATCTCTAGCAAGTGTACATGCTTGTTAGTGGTGGAGTCAGTGATTACAAACATCTGAGTATTCAAAGGATCACATGAGTGAGCTGTAAGTTCTAAAAATGTATATAAGGTATCTCATCAATATAAAATAGTCTGATTACAAACAAGGAACATTAAGATAAAAGAAAGAACATAAAGTAAGTAATGAAGGGAGAGATACTCAGAGAGTAACATATAGATCATGTATTCCATCACCTCGACCACACTACTCATCCACCTTAACTAAATCAAGCAAATATATCCATTGAAAAAGTGAATGGAGAGATCACCAGAAAAAGCTTTCCCTCACATTTGTCAGAGAATGAAGAAATAGTGGACAATGTCTCTCTCATGGCTATCTGTTAATATTAATGACATATAGCGTGACAATTGAACGACCCAAAATCACCACCTTCGATTGGGGTCTATATGGATCTCCTCTCTTCTAGGGTTCAACAATAGATTGCCACTGCTAAGGTCATTCTAAAGAGGATTTAGACCTAAAAAGATAAATGGTAATAGAAATAAATCAATGTCAATATGATATGGTAACTATAGTGGGCAAGTAGAAACATGATTGAGGGACATAGCCTCCCTCTAGTTATAAAGCTAGTTTCTCATGTATGAGATGGTGATACTGTAAGACCCCTGACCTATGTTTTAGGCTAATCCTATTTGTTTGGCTTGATTAAGTGCATAGAACCTTTCTGTAATCCTTTGAGATGATCTTAGAGCTTGTGGAGAGCTGGAGTCTCCAATTTGAGCCTGTTTGGATGATGTTTGTTCTTTATGTGCTTATTTTGGGGCAAATTGCAATTTGACCATTTGTAAGGGTTATCTAGCAATTTTCCACCTTTAGAGTGTTCCTTCTCTCTCTTGGCTTCATTAGAGAGAATGTGATGTTTTGGGGCACCTTGTTTGAGCCTTAGATGAGTGGTGGCAACCCTAGAGGTGATTAGGGTTTCTAGGGTTTGCTTGGTTTCAACCCATGTGTGCTTTGTTGGTTGTCTCGACCCCTATCAAAACCTATGCGGGTGTTTTGGGTGAGTCTCGATCGAGATACCTTCCTTGGGCATGCCTTGTCTCGACCGTGATGGTTTTTGGTGGTTTGGGTCAAGATAGTTTGTCCTTTTGTGGAGTGTCTTGACCTAGTGTGCATGGTGACCTTTTTTCTCGACCAGTGCGATGCTTGGCTCTTGTCTCAACCTCCCTTGGAGTGTCTCGACTAAAACTATGTGTTAGGGACCTAGGTGGTCAAGACCCAATATAGGTTGTATCACCATCACGTGCATGCAAGGCTTAAGTGGTTGCATGTTAGTTTCTTGGGTAGGCAAGTGTCCCTTGGGTGTCCTTTGGTGTTGACACATCATCCCTCACCCTACCTCCTTCCTACTTTGGTATATTACCCCTTTTCTATCCATGCACGTGATATTTATTGGACATTATTCTTATCCCTTCCCTTGTACTTATCCTTGGAGCTTGGTGGAGCTAAAGAGATGCTATTCTTGGTGCTTTGGAGGTGGTTCAATAATGCATGTGATGCCTCAAAGCTCGATCTCCCTCTTTGTGGCGGTTTCTTTCCTTGGTAAGTAGTTTTACAATCTTCAACATGTTTTTCTTTGGAATCCCTATATTCTTCTTCTTCTTTTCTTTGCCTTATACTAGGGCTCTACCATGGTTCTCTCCTTGGGAGAAACCCCTCCTCACAAAGGCCTTAGACTGTGGTTTTACCATGGTGTACACTAGCGGGAGGGAGTTTTCTCCTATATTCTCCTTTCTTCTTTGGTTCGGCCTAGGGTCCTTCTTGCTCTTTTCTTTTTCTATCATTTGACCAAGGTGATATTCTTTTTTGAGGTAACCTTGTGGCCAAAGTGGTGATCTTGTTTGGAGCTTCATTCCTTCTCTTTGGAGCTTGTGGTTTGGAGCTTGTTTCTCTTCAAAATAGGTGGGTTATATAACACTCTACCTTCTTTTATTACTAGCATCTTACTTTTATGCTTGCATGTTATTGTTTCCATATCTAAAGATGATTTTAAGATAATAGATGATGATCCTACGAAATTAGGGTTTATGACTTTGTAGTTTTCTCATGAAGATTGCTCCTTTTCTTAAACCCTAATTTCTATGTGTACTTTTGGTAAGTGATCTCTTGAGAGGATGATCTTGCATGCATCTTGGACCTTTTTGTTACCATGTTTTAGGTTTGACCATCATGTTTTCACTTTATATTTGGGTGCTTTCACACATGTGTTGTGGTTTAGTTTTATCTCTCCTAAGTGGTTTTGCTTGATGATCTTCATAGAGCTTGTTTTAGGGGTTGATGATATTGAATCCATGAGTTTTGATCTTAGTGACATTTGATTTCCTACTATTTGACCTTGTTAAAGTTGAGACCTATGTTCCTTGATGTTTTGGGTAGAGACATGTTTCCTTTTGGGTGTGTTGGGTTGAGACATACACCCTTGTTTAGCCTTGGATCGAGGTAGGTCCTTGCTCATGTGCTGAACATGCTGTTTGCTTGGTTTTGGGTCATGAGGTTGCATTTGGATGCAATTGAGATATCTGTTTTGATGGTGGTTGAGAAGCACTGTCATTGGGTTGAGATGCCTATTTTGATGGTGGTTGAGACACACTGTCATTGGGTCGGGACACTTTCCTTTGGTTGCAGTCTAGATGGTGTTGTTGTGGTTCGGTTGCAACGTTGTTATTGGCTTTGGTCACGATGCTGCCCTTAGTGTCACAGTCATGACATTGTTATATGCTTGGTCGTGATGCCTGCTTCAGGCTGGTTGAGTTGATGTGTTTGATTTTGGGTTTTCACGGTCATGAAACCATGTTGCATGGTGGTCGCGAATCCTTCTTTGTGGATTTTCAAGACCAACCTGGATGGTGGTCGAGACAAGCTGTTGTTTGGGTTGTGACCATGGTGAGTGGTGGTTGAGACACCATGCCGTATCACAGTTGCGACACTAGGTGGGATGGTGGTCGCAACCCTTTGAGGGTTTTAGGTCACAACGCTTGGATGGTGTGTGGTCGTGACATGTGTATGACACCATAATATGATACATCTACCCATGTATATTAGAGTGATACCTAGTGATGTTGACATAATGCTCTAAGCATGGTTAATAAATGATGTTCCTTAACCATAATATGCTCCAAGAAAGTGGGAGGTTGTGTACCAAGGTTTGGTGATTGTATACATCTATAAAACCCTAATCAACCATGTATGAAGCCCAAACAACTAATGTTGAACCAGGTGATGTGTTGTTTCTCTCTCTTGAAGTGCTTATCATATTGAGCTATTTCTCTCTCCTATTTATAAGCTCCTAACTGTGCAGGTGTAATGAATGTCATGGCTAGTTTATGTGTAACAACCCCGCTTCCTAGTAACCCCCAAGTAAGGAAGACCAAGAAGTCAGAGCCTCTATCCTAAAATAGGATCAATGGTTGTGCAAATAATAAAAAATAATTATTAAATTCTACCACAGACTAAACTTAAAATAGGATTTCTTTTACTTTTCAGATCCTTTAAAAAATAGGAATCTGGAACTTCTACTCATTGTAGAGTTCAATCTAACTAAATCCTCCTTTATGGATTAACTTTATTCTTCACAAATTTCACTTTACTGTTTGTCCAATTTCATGTATTCCTAAAACACTGACAAATAAGACGTCGATCAGTATAAATGAATATATCAGTATGTGGTGAGAACCAAAATATTGCACATAGGGTTTAGTCCTTACAAGGGATGTAAGGCTACCTTCTCCATCCCGAGCTTGGTACCTAGGGTCACATTGGGTGCCCGGTGGTCTTCCCTCCGGGGGCTTGACCACCTGTGGCCTTCCCTTCGGGGCTTGGTCTCTTATCTTACTTCCATAAATGGTATGTAGGTTTGGGAAAGTCTTATATATACTAAAATTGTGATAATAAGATTCATGTTAAGGATTGCAAAAATAAAATCATCCAAGTAGTTTATTTCCATGAAATCAATAAAGCATCAGGAAACGCCGAGAAACTAAAGCGAGTAATAATAAATAACCACATACCTAATTTGGAGATCTCATAGGAATTAAGCACAATCCAATCCAATTAGGAAATCCAAGCAATCAACCAAGCCAATCACACAAGCACAACAATATCCTAAAAAACACACATACTCATCAAGAACTTACTTTATTGACTTGGGAATACTTCCTAGGGTTTCTAATCCAAATTAGTGTTTCCTTAGGGTTCTTTAGATCTATTTCTCAACTTTACCTTTTTAGGTCAACAAAACCCTAAAACAGTAATTCTATGTTCAAAACCCTAATTACTTAACTATTCTCTTTTTTTTTTGGAAAATTTGGGTAAGTATATTCCAAAACCCCCGAGAGGGACAAAATTACAAGCCACACCCTAACATGTGGCTACAAGTTCCTAGGAAATGGTTACAACAAATCCCAATTCCTAGCAATTATAGGAGGTACATCAATCATTGGTTTAAATGAAAAGTACATTCTCTTGATTTCCAAAGCAAGATGATTGAATATGATAACGAAGTCCGAGGAGCCTCCATTATGTAGTCTCTTGTTGCGTTCAGTCCAAATAAGGTGAACTGCACCGGTGATATCCCAAAGCTCAATGATTCTAGCATGCTTGGATCTCCTGCCGAGCTCAGCAAGACATTCATGAAGAGAATAAGAAGTTCTAATGTTAAGTTTAAGTTGTGCTCGACCCCAGATATATCTCCAGTATTTGCAGCCATCAAACAAATGAGATGTCGAATCACCGTGTAAACCACACAATAAACATGCAGGGACGGGGGCTCCTGACCAAGAGCAGATTGTTTCCCAAGTAGGAAGAATGTTGTTAAGAGCTCTAAAGCAAGTAAGGCTCCACCTAGGATAGTGCCTGGAAGACCAAAGATTATCAAAGATTTTATCAGAAGGTCGCCATTGTCTGCAATTGTTCCAGAGATCATTGTCCGCCCACAAGGAGAAAGACGGCCAAAGGGCCACCATGCGCTTGTGACAAGTAGAGCCACAACTAGAAGGCACAGTCAAAGAATTGCCATATCTGCTAGTCATCCATATGCTCCATATGCTTTGCGTTTGAGTGAATCTTTTGATGCGTTGCAAAGTGTAGAAATCAGCAAGCTCATCAAGTCTTTTGAATCCAAGGCCACCTTCAGAAAGAGGGTATGCCAAGCGAGCCCAACAAGAAGGATGCGTGGAGCTGCCCCAAAGGAAATCCGAGAGAAGTAATTCCATCCTACGTAACACAGCAGGAGGAATATCACCCATACGAAGCCAATAGCTAATCAAACCCATAGCACAATGTTTGATAAGGACTATGCGACCAGCCATAGAGATTTTAGAACCCGGCCATCTTTGTATCATATCTCTCAATTTGTCCAAACATTCATGATAGTGACGCCTTCTAAGATTACCACCTGCCATAGGGAATCCCAGATACTTAGATGGCCATGTGCCTTGCTTCATACCCAGACAATTGATCAAGGCATCTTTGTTGCGACATGAAGAAGATAAAAAAATATGGGTTTTATTTGGATTACATTTCATACCAGATGTATCACCAAACTCATGCAGAATTTTCTTGAGATTGACAAGGCTACGCATACGACCTTCAGAAAAAATTAGAACATCATCTGCAAACAGAAGGTGGTTGAGAGCTTTGGTCCTGTTGATAGGATAGCTGAGAATAAGCTTGTTGTCATAAGAAACCTCAATGCATCTACTGAATCCTTCCATATCCAGAGCAAAGAGTAAAGGTGACAAAGGGTCACCTTGACGAAGACCATTAGAGCTTTTGAAAAACCCCACCGAGGAACCATTCAACAGTAGAGAAAATGATGAGGTTTCCACACATTGCTTAAGAATAGAGATGAACCTATCATTGAAGCCAAGACCAAGAAGACAGTCCCATAAATAAGACCAACGAACAGAATCAAAAGCCTTAGTGATATCCAACTTAATGCAAGCAGCAGGCGGGCTGTTCTTCCGGTTAAATTTAAGAGTAAATTCAGCCGCAAGAAGAGAGCAGTCCTCAATACTTCTACCTTTAATAAAAGCGCCTTGAAAAGGAGAAACAATATTAGGTAAAAGATTGGCTAGCCTTTTGGATATGACTTTTGCAATGACTTTATAAAGCATTGAGCAACAAGAGATGGGCCTGTAGTCTGCAGGAGAGGAGACCATGTCCTTCTTAGGAATGAGAGCAAGGAAAACATGGTTGACTTGCCTTACCATGTTACCACCTTCAAAAATCCACTTAACAACCTTATGTAGACCATCACATATAATATCCCAATTATGTCTATAGAAATAGCCATTGAAGCCATCCGGACCCGGGCTTTTATAAGGTCCAATGCTCCAAACGGCATCACGAACTTCTATCAAACTCGGAGTAGAACAAAGCATGTTATTATCATTGCTAGAGACAAGAGGAGTCCATTCTGGGATACAAGGACTAGAAGCCAAGAGAGGCTGATTATAGAGCTGCTCAAAGAAATCCACAGTATCATTTGCGATGGCATCACTATCCTGCAAAAGATTACCTTGTGAATCAAAGAGCTCAATGATAGAATTAATAGCTTCCCTCTTCTTGACAATGGTATGATAGACTTTGGTGTTTCTATCTCCATTGGACAGCCACTCCATCCTGCTGCGTTGCCAGAAATAAACCTCCTCAGCCTTAAGAAGAACATCCAATCTAGCTAGAGTTTGTTTTTCAGCAAGAATAAGATCGGAATCAAGGGGACAACGTCGAATAACAGCAGAAATATCATCAAGCTCCATTCTTTCCCTAGCAATCAGATTTTTGAGATTAACATATTTCTTGGACCAAGTTTTCAACTTATCCTTGACAATACTGAGCTTACGACAGAATTGATAAAGAGGGTTACCAATGACTTCAGAAGCCCAAGCATCCTTAATGATGTCCTGACAACTCTCCCAATCCATCCAGAAGTTGAGAAATCGAAAAGGTTTCTTCTTAAAGGAGATAGTCTTCATATTAATGTTCAAGGCACAATGATCAGAGTAGGAGCAGGTGATGAACTTAGTTTTGGAACCAGGAAATTGAGAAATCCATGCATCATTGACAAAAGCTCTATCAAGCTTACAAGCAACTCGTTTAGCAACACCCTGTTTGTTATGCCACGTGTAGACCTCCTTACCAATAATAGGTAATTCCGTGAGACCTGCATTATCTAGGGCAGCGTTAAATGAGCTAAGAATAGAAGATGGAACCTCACGACCTCCCGCTTTTTCTTCTTGTTTCCTGATGTTATTGAAGTCACCAGTGATAAGCCAAGCTTCATTAATGGTGCCAGCAATTCTAACCAGAGAATCCCATAAGATCGAGCGTTCGGCAACATAATTCCTGGCATAGACAGCAGTAATAAATATATTAAGACCACCTTTATTAGTACATTTCATAGTGACCTGCTGGTCATCCATCTCAGATAAAGTGATAACCCAGCAATTGGGATTCCAACCGATATAAATACGTCCATTAGGGTCATGCAAATGATTGGATACCCAAAGCCAACCTTTTGGGAACATGCGATCAGAAGTATGAATCATATGAGATTTAATCTTAGTTTCAACGAGAATGGCCACAATAGCTTTATTATCCAAGATAGTCCTTCTAACTTCCTTCTTTTTACGTGGCTTCCCCGAGCCACGAACATTGGTCATGAGGAAGGTCATTAAAGACCTTTGGAAGAGGACCGGGTCTTGTGAGACCCACCACCTTTAAAGGACTTCGGAATATGAGACGAAGAAGAAGAAGCAACACCAGAGGTGCTTGATCTATTTGGAGTAACAGTGTCACAAACCACCACAACATTAGCAGTGCCATCACTATCTGCACCAACGACAACAGTGGATGAACCACTCACAGTGCCAGAAGCATCAGCGCCCACGACAGTAGACCCTTCATCCACAGCAGCATCATTAACTGAAAGGACCTCCACGCTGATGACTTGCGGCCCAAAAACTGCAGCACTGGCTCTAACAGAGGCTGCACCACCGGAGGCAGCACCGAAGGTCGTAGTGCCATCACCGGAGGCTGTAGTGCCATTACCCACAACGCCAGCGGAGTCAGTAACAGCAGCACCTGATGAACCTTCACCGGATGGTACAACTGTAGCCGGGTCTGCAGCGCCAACAACGCCATCACCAGCCTGAACTGAAGCACCGACACCAGCCTAATCTACAGCGCCATTAGAAGGAACAGCCCCCTCCTCCGTAGCAATAGCTTTACCTTTACGGCCAACGACCTGCCAAACCTGTGAAGGTTTAGTAGTCGGAACTGAATCCACAGCAGTAACCGGCTTGAGAGGACAGTCGTTGCCATCATGCCCGAACACCTTGCACTCCGAGCATCGTTTAGGTAAGTATTCATAATGGATCTGGACCGGGGCAGGTTCTCTACGGGGCATATTGACCCAGATCTCCTCCGGAGGCTCTTCCTCAGCTTCTACCTCCACCAACGCCCTCGCTTCGCCAAGGGATTCAAGGCCAATAGACTTATAGTCAATTCGAAGAAGCTTGCCCACGCCGCTGGCCACAATCCCGACGGCTCTTGGCGACCAGTTCCTTCCCATACTAGGAATACTGATCCAAACTGGAATAGAACTAAAGAAGTCCTTGTGAAGATCGTCGCCGGTCTTGTAATCCTTGACAACCACAAGTCTATTGTCGAACCATCGAGGTCCACCTTCTATGATGCTCTTCTTATCATCGGCAGAGTTAAATCTAAGGAGAAAGAACTTGTTAGGCTTTGAGAAGAGGTCGAACCCACCCTTGGGTTTCCATACCCGACGTATCCAGGCCAGCAGATGATGATAGTAAGGGCGCTTGCCCATAACGTACAAGATGGCAGTGTGCTCCCAGCATTTTTCCATGGCCTCGTATGTAGGTTCATCGATGGTAACGAACCGCTTCCCCTCGACTTTCTCCGGCGGATCATAAGCAAGTTCCTTGCTGGTGTCGATGCCGCGGAGAACCTGATTCCAAGCTTTCTTGACGAAGGAGGGCTGGGCAGGAGGTTGCTCTGCAGAGGGAGTCTCCGTCGCGGCCATGGTGGTCGGAGAGAGGGGAGGGACTCCCCTCTTCGGAAGGAGACGCGGACGTCGCCTCCTCAGTCGCCAGAGAGCGACAACCCTAGGCGGCAATCACTATCATAGTTGTTTTACTTAACTATTCTCATTAATGCCTCTTTGTTACCAATTTGGCTTTAAAACATAATATCCCTGTCTTAAACATGGACTCCGAAATATATCTCAACATGTATCATCCTTTTAGATTCAAAACATGTTTTTTATTAACAACATGTTAATATTCACATAAAACATTCATACAACCTTTCCCAATTTCATTAATCATCAAATTAGGGTTTCTTATTCATGTAAGAATTAAAGATAACAACTTTAAGTACTTTTTAAATTGCAAGTAGAATCAGGCTTCAATTATACTTTTATTGGATTCCTCATATTTTTCTGATCAATTTTCATATATAACTTGTTCATATCCGAGCTACCAATTTATTTTTAGAATTATTCTAAATTACTTACCTTTGGACCAATGGGGTGCCGCCATGCCAACAATATGACCTACTTTGTCCTTACTATCCTTGGGTCCACACCGATCCTGACTGGACTAGTGGCCATGCGCCACCTCAGCAGCTCACTTTCGTGAGTCCAGACCCGTAGTCTCTTATGAAAACCCTGACATACCCTCTCCTCACCCGTGTTGAGTCAAGGGCATGGATGACTTTTTGTGCTCAATCATCTTCTTCCTTCGCTCTACTACCGCTCACAAAACATGCGTTCTCGATAGTCAACTCCACCATTGACTCCAGGAGTCTGGGCTCCTGAGCAGCTAGAAAGGACACCACCACCTCTGAATCTCACCGCCGAAACCAATGCTGGGGTTAATTTGGTCAGAGGAGATACGAACAGAGAGAAAGGTGAGATCGTGCACTGGTGGATAGGGAGGAGAAAATGTGCTGGTAGATAGGCTAGTTGCCAAATTGCTTATAGGTGAGACTTTGCTAGATGTTGTGGAATGTTACAAATAGTTTAGTAGCCTCACAGAAGGGAAACATTCCCTTATACAGCCTGTGGTCAGGGTAGGCGGTCGGTGATAATCCTAAGATTAGGGGATTCTTGAGTACACTTCCAAAGGTACTCAATCTTAGTATTAAAAGATGCTATTTCATATCCCGAATTCATTGGGACATCCACCAACTTCGTACATCGATTGTGCAGATAGAAAATCGATTTGGAAACCTCTAGGCACTATTCTTCTTTTCTATTACTAGTGAAGCTAGGAGAAAGAAAAACCACCGTTGGATCTGAGATCCAACAACTATCATTCCCCGCATTCAATTAAAATCCAGAAAATAGCCTCAGATAATCATGACATTTAATGTCATCCTCTTCACTTTAGAAAATCTTCCAAAAATCACAACTCTCTCCCTGTTTAACCTTTTTCATCCAAATTTTAGGGGAAACCTTGTATTATTATTAGCTACTCGTGTACCAAGTTTGAGTCCCAAACTTGAAAGGATAATGGTCTTTTCTTCACATACACATTATCATTCATTAAGCATAGTTTATTCATATTTTCTCTCCCTCTCTCTTTTATCTTATTTATTTAGATTCCTTGTATCACAAGAAACCATGTGGATTCAGAATCTCATCCATGATGATCAATTATACATCTTTCCATATATTTCTCATATTTTTATCATTATCTCAATTTCTATTCTTAATAATGCATTATTTGATTTCTTCTTTTTATTTTAATCATATTGGACTCATAAACATATTATGATCCACGAAATCACATGCACAAAGGAAATATTACAAAATAAATCCATTTCATACACATAAATCATACAACTTCACAATCATACATTTTATTGGAGAAATTGCATCTCAAACCATATAAACCCAAAAATTGGGGTTGTAACATCCTTTCCCTCTTATAGGAATTTTGCCCTCAAAATTCTACCAAACATACAAACAATTCAGGGCAAGACTTTCCACATCCATCATCATCTTCCATGTGGCTTCATCCTCTCCATGGTGCTTCCAAAGAACCTTTATCATCTTATATCCTTACATCTGAGTTCTTTCACCTTGGTATATAGAATCCTCACTGGTGAATCAGGGCATGTCAACCTCCCTTGAAGCTCAATAGGTTCAATGCTCAGCACATGGCTCAGGTACATCACATTGTGATCTAGACCAGACACACATAACACATCATACATCATGTTATCCTGAGGGGTAAGGCTAAACATAAGCAACTCCACCAATCCATCTCAAATGGACCAATGTATCGGGGACTCAACCTTCTTAGCTATAGCTCAGATGGGTCATATTTCAAAAAATGTATGCTCACCCACAATGAACTACAAGTCAGTCTACTTTGCATCATCACGTGACTCCTGTCGATCATTGGGTTACTCAGCCATTGCTCGATCAAAGTGACTTCATTTGTATACATTGTGGTTTCTCTAACATTCACAAGCTCATCTCACCGACATCATCCTAGTGAAGCGGTGACTGATACTACCTCCCTTATAGAGCTTCATACATCCCAATACTAGCTTTGGTGGATGTCATAACAATAAAACTCTTCTAGGAGCAGGTACTGCTCCTATGAATCACCCCAAACAAGCACACATGCTCTTGTCAGGACTTATAAAGTTTGGATCATACTCTCATAATTGTTCATCAGTTAGGGGGTGAGATGCTGTGCTAAACTTCAAATTGGTATTGAGTTCTTCATGCACCTACTTCCACAATATGGAATGAACTTAAGGCCGTGCTCAAGAATATTTGAACTTGGGTCACTGTGTAGTTGAACTATCTCTCTTATAATTATATATCATTCAACTAGATCTATCACATTGGCAGTGCACTCTTAGGCAAGGGAATGTGTTGACCTGGTAAGGCGATCTACCATAACCCATATTACATCATGACCTCTCCTGGTCCAGGGTTGTCCCACCACAATGTCCATGGTGATCTTCTCCCATTCCCTCTCGGGGAATTCTCATTATCTATAGCAATCCACTGAGTTACTAGTGTTCAACTTTCACCTTTTGGCATGTATGCAACTGGCCACACGCACCTCTAAATCCTTCTTCATTCCAAGCCTTCAAGGTATCACTGCACATCTAAACCATCAGGGCAGTACCAGGCTATATGGTGTACTTAAAATCATGAGCTTCTTGCATGACATGATTCCTCAAGGGTGAATCCTTAGAAACCCTAAAATACTCTAGTTAAGGGCCTCACCACCTTCTTTACCTGGGAGGTGTATCTGAGGTTCTTATAACAATCCTTTTATCTCATCAAGCTCTGGACTGGATAACTGGGCAACCACTAACTCAACTAATAGGTCTAATTATATCTGGATGTTAGCCATACATGTCTCATCTTCTAACGATCATAGGGTTCCTCTAGTCATCTCTTCCTGCCTCTCTACTGGTTAAACACGACAGTCGTATACTTGAGCAATGTCTCATCTAAGAGTATCTGCTACCACATTAGTTTACATATGTGCTAGGTGATGTTGAAAACATAAACCTTCATATACTCCACTCATCATCCTTGTCTCGGGTTTAGGTCTATCTGTGTCAAGAGAACTTCGGGTTGTTACTCCCATCATCTCGATTATCAAACCCAAACTGGTCACTCAAAGATTCCAAACTACTTTGGATAGGTATATTCTCATATTACCCTTGTTTTTCTTATGCTCTGCAATCACCTATACAATATATTCTCTAAAGGGTGTGGTACTTCCTTCAATCCTCAAACATCATAGAAGGGTTTCAACTCATATCAACTATATCTTTAGTATATGGCATGCATTGTGCCCTGTCTCTCACACCCATAACAAGATGAAATAAGCATTTGGTTGTAGTCCAAATATAGAGTTCATCCTATTCCAAGAGTAGAGATGGTGCACCAAACATTGCCATTACACTTTCTAGTCTAAGTTGAAACATACTTCTCCTCACTCCACACCATAAACTTCTCAACTCTATGTCCACACCCATGGGAAGACTATTCCCATCACTTTTAGGTCTTAACATCTCTCTTATGTACAATCCTTAGTCATTACCTCAAGGTATCTAGGGTGTCAGTACTTTTGGGGTGATCTGACCCTTATGCATCCAGGGAGTGCCTCTCACATTTATCCCTTAGGCCCCATGAACTCATGAAGGTGGCCAACCTCATAACCCATGGGCCTTGGGAAAAGGTAGTTGTTACCTCTCGACCCTATGGTCATGTGCATTCAGGGAATAGACAACTCCTACTCCCATCGGTCTTATCCCTACTTGACCTTAGTGTTGACTTAGGATTATACTGTAGCTTGTGGTTTCTGTGTTGATACTCAAGCAAATCTCATCCTTGAATCCTCACCCAAATCTCCATCCTCTCTTTGGGCATCATGATTAACTTTGCATCCCTCATAACTCGGTCTAGCCCCATACAAGCTACCTCCATGGAAACGTATCCTCATGCCCCGAAGAGGTGGTCACACATGGGTCTATAGATTCATGCTCATACCTTGTTCTCTTACACTTATCTCATCAAGCTCTTATAAGTAACCTCTTCAAGTTACCTCACACCTAATCAAAAGTTGGTGTCACCCTAAAATGAAGGGTCCCTCCCCATGATGGAAGAAAACTATCACTTGATAGTAACAAAGGTCACAAAATGTTCTTACCTCCTAGGTTTACATCATCATGTATATGCTTATCCCTATCATGCTACTTGTGTTCATGGCTAGCAAGAAGACAACTTATTAAACCATTATAAGTTCCATGGTACATAATACTTAATCATCATCCCTCAAGGTTGGCCAATCTTATACATGCATATGTCACAAACATGTGTGAGGGGTTCATCAAACATATACCTTAGTTCAAGTGGGGTTTCCTTTTGCTCTAATACATGGGGGGGTGCCATACTCAAATCCTATGAACTCAATCAGCATCGTGAATATCATGTGCACCATATACTACTACTTCCCCTCTTTGTTCTAGGAATCCCAGGTTCACCTCTTATGCATCAGCTGTCTAAACTACATACTCAATTGTTCAATCATGAACCAAACATATACAAGATATGGCACATAATCTCTAACAATCTTCCATGTGAACAAACCTTAGAGTCCTATACATGGAAAACCAACTAGGTGTGAGGCCTCACAACTTGTTACTATACCCCTTCAGGGTCTATGGAACTCTCCTTCCTACACCTAAAAGGTAGGCACTTATATCTTTTGTATGTTTGTTCACAAAGCCTCTTTCTCTCTTCTGGGATTGGTTTCTCTAAAGGCATCCAAGGTACGATAAGCCTCCAAGGATTGTGCATGAGGCAAACACATATAACTACTCAGGGTCGTCTATTCTAGGCCATATTATACCCAACTTCTCATGATTCCTAATGTCTCAGAGTCAAGGTCTCCAACCTTCCTCCTCAGGGTCTTGCCCTCTCTCTAGAGCTAGCCCTAAAATTGGTGCTACCACTAGATGTTATCTCTCAGAAGATGGGTCAAGCTCTTAAGGATATACATCTATCCCAATCTGGGTGAAACGTGCTATCAAAACTTATGTCCGACTAAGATCATCCAAAGCTCTACATGCCTATCTAACAAACTATCAAGCATAAACCCTCAACCTCATGTCTAAAAACTGCTACCAACCTTGCTGCCACACACTTCTACATAGGTGCTTGCCTTTTTTATGCTCATATATGTCCGTTAGGGTTCCTATATGGTCACCACTAACCTTATCAATGAGGGAGCTATCCCTCACCCTTAATAGGCATGACCCACCCAAGGCCGGGTCACCAAAAGGCACTAGGGTCAAACAACCACAGATAGTCTACATATCTCATGTGTACTCAAAACCTTTATGTAAAGAATGCATGTCTAACCTTGTACTTTCATGCATGGACAACTAAGGTATCCAACTCATCATGTCCTCTCTCTCTATCCACTGCTTAAGGTTTTGGGTTGAGCATCATCCTCCGAGGATGAATCATGTCTTTTCCTCTTCTTGGAGGCTTCTTCCTCCAAGGCTATCACTCTCCTCCTCATACTATGGGATGGAATAACCTTAGCGTTCTCTTGAGGGCACGACAACACTGGCCTTGCAACCTAATCATTAAACTCAGTATGAGTTTCCAATTATCGAAACTTATGTCCATGATATCTTTCTTGCATGTTTTTTATTATTTGGTTGAGGATTCCTTCATCCTTATCACTCTTAACCCCAAAAATCAAGAGGGTGGTGGAGAGAAGAAACCCTAATCTCTTATATTTATTTAATGAATGGGGTAGAGAAGGAATGAAGACAGACGAGAGAAGACCTAGAGGTATCTTATTTCGAGTTAAATCCTTCGATTTTGACCAGACAGTCACACAAAATCCAAGAGTCCTTGTATATCGACAAGTAGGGAAGAGGAAAATCTTGTGAGCCCCTGAATTGTGATCCTTTTCTAGACACCTCCATCATTGGAAAATCCTCTAATAACTCCCTTGGGTTCTAAAGAGTTTGTAAAATTTAATAATTATTAGAGATTAAATGAAAAACCATGCTCTGATACCAATTGTAACAACCTTGCTTCCCAGTAACCCCCAATTAAGGAAGACCAAGAAGTCAGAGCTACTATCCCAAAACAGGATCAATGGTTTTGCAAATAATAAAAAATAATTAATAAATTCTACCAAAGACTAAACTTAAAACATGATTTTTTTTACTTTTCACATACCTTTCTAAAATAGAAATTTGGAACTTCTACCCATTGTAGAGTTCTGTATAACTAAATCCTCCTTTATGGATTAACTTTATTCTTCACAAATTCCACTTTACTGTTTGTCCAATTTTAGATATTCCTAAAACGCGGACAAACTAAATGTCGATCAATATAAATGAATATACCGGTATGTGGTGACAACCAAAATATTGCACATAGGTTCTAGCAACCTAATCACATCAAACAACTATTAAAAATGCAAGATTATGTATTTCATTATGACTTCCCAATTGCTTTTACTCATACACTGTGATACCCTCTCTTAGGGTTTAGTCCTTGCAAGGGACTTAAGGCTACCTTCTCCATCCTGAGCTTGATACCTGGGGTCACCTCTCTAGGTGCCCGGTGGTCTTCCCTCCAGGGATTGACCACCTTTGACCTTTCCTCTGGGGCTTGGTCTCTTTTCTTACATATAGAGATGGTATGTAGGTTCGGGCAAGTCATATATATAATTAAATTGTGATAATTATATTCACTTTAAAGATTGTAGAAATAAAATCATCCAAGCAGTTTATTTCCATGCAATCGATAAAATGTCGAGAAACACCGGGAAACTAAAGTGAGTAATCATAAATAACCACATACCTGATTTGGAGATCTCACGGGAATTAAGCAAAATCCAATCCAATTAGGAAATCCAATCAATCAATCAAGCCAATCTCATAATTACAACAGTATCTTGAAAAGCATGTACAACCTATTTACTACATACTAATCAAGAACTTACTTTATTGACTTGGGAATACTTCGTAGGGTTTCTAATCTGAATTAGGGTTTCTTTAGGGATCTTTAGATCTATTTCTCAACTTTACCTTTTTAGGTCAACAAAACCCTAAAACAATAATTCTATGTTCAAAACCCTAATTACTTAACTATTCTCATTAAACCCTCTTTGTTACCAATTTGGATTTAAAACATAATATCTCCACCTTAAACATGGATTTCAAAATATATCTCATCAAAAGTCATTAACACCCAAATTATGGGTTTTACGCCCATTAATGCACTTTATTTATATGAAATCCTAAATTAACCAATTAAGCACATGGATCATCTTTTTAGATTTAAAGCATCTTTTTTTATTAACAACTAGTTAATATATGCATAAAACATCCATATGACCTTTCCCAATTTCATAAATCATCAAATTAGGGTTTCTTATTCATGAAAGCATTAAATATAGCAACTTTAAGCACTTTTTGAATTGTAAGAAGAATTAGGCTTCAATTATATTTTTAATGGATTCATCGTATTTTTTAGATAAATTTCCATATATAACTTGTTCATATCCGAGCTACCAATTTATTTCTAGAATTATTCTAAATTACTTACCTTTGGACCAATGGGGTGCTGCCATGTCAGCAATGTGACCTACTTTTTCCTTACTATCATTGGGTCCACACGAATCCCGAATAGACTAGTAGACATGCGCCACCTCACTGGATTTCTTATGTGAGTCCAAACCCATAGTCTCTTGTGAAAACCTCTTTGTACCCTCTCCTCACCCATATTGAGTCGAGGGCAGGAATGACTTTTCATGCTCGATTGTCTTCTTCCTTCACTCTACTCTCGCTCGCGACAAGGCATTCTTAGTAGTCAACTCCACTGTGGACTCCGGGTGTCTAGGCTCCTGAGCAGCCAGAAAGGACACCACCACCTTTGACTCTGACCACCGAAACCAACGAAAAGGTTAATTTGGTCAGAGGAGATATGAATAGGGAGAAAGGTGAGATCGCACACCAACAGACAGGGAGGAGAAAATGAGCAAGTAGATAGGGTAGTTTCCAAATCACTCATAGGGGCAACTTTGCTAGATGTTGCAGAACATTACAAAGAGTTTAGTAGCCTCACTAAAGGGAAACCTTCCATTATATAGCCTGTGGTCAGGGTAGGCGGTCGGTGAGAATCCTGAGATTAGGGTATTCCTGAGTACACTTCCAAAGGTACTCAATCTTAGTATTAAAAGATGCTATTTCCTATCCCAAATTCATCGATACATCCACCAAATTCACACATCGATTGTGCGGAGAGAAAATCGATTGGGAAACCTCTAGGCACTATTCTTATCTTCTATTCCTAGTCAAGCTAGGAGAAAACACAATCACCGTTCAATATGAGATCCAACGGCTAGCATTTTCGGTGTTCAATTAAAATCCAGAAAATAGCCTCAGATAATCGTGACATTTAATGTCATCCTGTTCAATTTAGGAAATATTCCTAAAATCATAATCTCTCCTCAATTTAGCTTTTTCATCCAAATTTTAGGAGAAACCTTGTATTATAATTATCTACTTGTGTACCAAGTTTGAGTCCCAAACTTGAAAGGATAAAGGTCTTTTCTTCACATACAAGTTATTATTCATTAAGCATAGTTTATTCATATTTTCTCTCCCTTTCAATTTTATCTTCTTTATTTAGATTCCTTGTATCACAAGAAACCATGTGGATTTTAAATCTCATCCATGATGATCCATTATACATTATTCTACATATTTCTCATATTTTTATCATTATCCCAATTTCTATTCTTAATAATGCATTATTTGATTTCTTCTTTTTCTTTTAATCATATTGGACTCAAAAACATATTATGATCCACAAAATCACATGCATAAAGGAAATATTGCAAAGGAAATCCATTCCATACACATAAATCTTGGAGAAATTGCATCTCAAACCATATAAACCCAAAAATTAGGGTTGTAACAGTATGATATGGTGATTGTTATGTGATACAGGGTTTTGGCTATAAGCCTTGATGAGACATGATAAGATATACTAACGTAATGGGTCTTATGACCTGGTGATGGCTTGATGCCTATTGTGAGGTGATATCCTCTAGTTATGTGATTGAGTGATTGATATCCCCATAGTGATGATACATTGGTGATGGCCTAGTGAATGGCAGTGCTACAAGTATCATGTGGTGATGACGTGATTAGTTCAGGCCTTATACGTTTTATATCTTCTGGAGTTACACTACTTTCATTATCTTTGTAGAGTTTGTTTTGGATTTGTACGTTGTAACTTGATTGATGCTAAAGACACTCAATTGTATAAATTAAGTAAGTGAAACTCTAGTCACGTCGATGCCCCGTGCCATATATTCTTTCCAGTGTCAGCTTTAATTGTTGGATTAGTGAAACAATATAACTTGGAGCACATATTTTGTGAATATGCGGGGGGGGGGTGCAAGTCTAGTATCTACTTGCACCCACAATTACAGGTTGTGTGAGACAACCATGTGTGAGCTGCTCTCCTTGTGATATGGATGACCATGAGTGAGCCAATCCTTCTTTTTAGAATGGCCATGCATGAGCCTATTCTTCTAGCGTCGTACCTGTACCAAGGTGGGCTAGGTGTGATTGTATATGTGCATGGCTACGCGTGAGCTAATCCCTGAGCTTGACTATATGTCTCTGTGGTGTTTTCTCTTTTGTTGACCAAGAGGTGTGGGGAGTTCATGGATTCTGGCTCTTCCATTGACCTTGTGTGGCACCGGTTTTGGCTTAGCTGTAGTCAGTTGAATTTGGGTGGTAAGAATCAGATCATCAGGGCAAATAATCAAAGACGTAATACAACCATGTAGTGGTTTTGCTTAGGGACAAATATAGATCATGTTAATTTAGCCCTTGCCTTGATTTTGTATAGATTAGTGGATAGGAGATATACATGTTCTTCATATTTCTTCTTAACTTATAATACATTCTACAATTCAGTTGCTATTTCTCTTAACTACCACAATAGTATTACATGCTTAGTACTTTATCTACCTTCTTAGTTATCTATTCTTTAATAGATGTTAGAGGAGAGTTATATCTCTCCCTGGGACATTTGGTCTCACCCCATGGGTTTCCACATCTTTTAGGTGGTCGCACATGAAGAGTTAGAGATTTTGCAGTTAAGGAAGAGCAGCCACAAGAGCAGTAGCTAATAAGGCTGGATGTGCTGCTATACTTTTGGCATTAGAGTCCTAGAGTTTTCCCTATACACTCAGGTCTTTGGGGGTGTTCTCATTGTGTTTTGTGCATATGTTATCGATATGAGGTTTTTGGCCCATGAGCCATGTTTGTGTAGATATGGCATGTTTATATGTATATATGTGGAACATGTATCTCATGTAACATGTATGATCATGTCCAATGATGTAAGCACCATGATATATGCGATATGTGCTACAGGTGTCCTATTGAGGACTAATATGTGATAAGTTTTGTCTTTAGTGCTTTGAGCAATTCAATTTTAATTTCATGTGTTTTTTGGTAATCCACTTGCTTATTGATAATTCTGAGTTGGTTTTTGAGTAATCTCATTTGTGGTGCGTCAGGATGTCATAGTTAAGGTTGGTATCAGAGCTTAGGTTCACCGAGTCTACATGTACCTAGGACTAGGGTTTGTGTCTATTATAGTGTCCTCTAGTATGTTTTATCGTGACTTCTGCTCATGCAGAAGAAGAAAAATAGTAAAGATTTCTAGAGAACATGAACACACTATAAAGAGTAGTGTTGCTGCACCTGGAGGTGGTGCAAGGGACCAGGCGAGATAAGATTGGGCACCTGATGCTCCCTAGTTTGACCTGACTATGATGGAAAACCCTACCTTTTGCTCCTTGTTTAGGCAGTTCATGACAACAGTGAGGCACACGACAGATAGAATGCCTGTACGACAACAAATGGAGGTTGTTCCCAGTGCTGAATCTCTGAGGTTTAGGAACACCTTTGAGAGGCTAAGACATGTTGGGGATGTAGAGTATGCTAGTATGGCTGATCTAACAGATGTAGATCTTTGGTTGACAGAGTTGGAGAAGGCCTTCAAGATCCTTAGCATCCCTGAGGCAGAAAAGGTGAAGCATGCAGTGTATCTTCTAAAGGGGAGTGTTGGCCATTGGTGGGCCATTGAAGAGGAGAAGTGGCCATGTGTTACTATCAGTTGGGAGGAGTTTAGATGAGAGTTCATTAGTAGGTACTTTCCTCGTACTTATCTGAATGAGAAGATCTCTCAATTCAAGAAGATCATGCAAGGATCCATGACGATCAACGAGTATGATG
Organism: Alisma plantago-aquatica; assembly: GCA_963693085.1. Taxonomy (NCBI): domain Eukaryota; kingdom Viridiplantae; phylum Streptophyta; class Magnoliopsida; order Alismatales; family Alismataceae; genus Alisma; species Alisma plantago-aquatica. The sequence continues at coordinate 1,503,862,147 of OY856410.1, read as the reverse complement.
CAAGGTTCATGGAGATTTTGAGGCTCTATCCTCATATGGCTACAATAGATGAGGAGAGGATCTAACATTTTGAGAAGGGGCTGAATGCTAAGCTATCTGCCCTGATGGTTGGTTTGGAGAATAGTAAGAAGTTTTCCACATTTGTGGAGTCTATCAGGAGGATCGAATGGTCTGTGGTTGAGAAGTGTGAGAAGAGTGCCAAGAAAAGGTGGACACAATACCAGGGACAGTCTTCTGGAGTCTTTAAGAAGCTTAGGTTCTCAACACCACCAACACAACAGAGGTCAAGTGCATAGATACAATGGTCACCAAGTAAATGCAGAGGCCACAGTCTTTGCCAGTAGGATCCCATAATACAACTTCAGTATCAATGACAGGGCCATCGAGGCCATGGTATGAGAGCAGGACGTGATACAAGTGTGGCTAGGTTGGACATACAAAGCTGTATTTCCCCATGAAGGATGATGAGGTGAGCTAGCAGCCAAGGCAAAGTCAGTAGGGCTCGCAAAGGCAAAAATTTATCAATGGTAGATGCTAAGAATGTGGAAAAGCATCACAACCTAGTTCTTCAACTTAGGTCAATAGAAGACGGGGATGGCAACAAGCAAAGGCTAGATTCTACACCATGAGTCAGTCGAAAGGAGTGGTCAACTCATGAGTAGTGACAGGTCAGATGGAGTGATTTCATTCTGATTTGTCTTCTTCCTACTTTATAACTATTTTAGTTGACCCAGGTGTGAAACACTCTTTTTTCACTCTAGAAGTGATTGATAGGTATTCTTTGCATTTTAGTCATAGGAAGGATAATCTTCATTTAGAAACCCCGTTAGTTGGTTCTGTCGAGTTGCGAGAGGTGTGTCCTTTCTATGTCCTTTTTTTCATGACACACCATTCAAGTGGATCTCATACCACTTGATATGTATAGATTCAATGTAATCCTTGGAATGGACACCTTGGAGACCTATCAGGTGGTCTTGGACTATAGTTTCAAGGTGGCAACTATTTGTAGATTGCGATGTGATGTGGATTTTCAAAGGTGATAGGAAGATTCTCCCTACCTGTTTGGTGTTGACGATGGTTGCTAAGAGGATGACGAGGCAAGGTTGCAAAGTGTTTTTGGCACATGTGTTGGATAATAAGATGAGAAATCCTAGTATCCAAGAGGTGCTAGTAGTCTGTGAGGTCAAGGATGTGTTCCTAAATGAATGTCCAGGTGTTCCTCCAGTCAAAGAGATTAATTTTTGAAATCAATCTAGTGTGGGCACGTAAATGATAGTGCAAACACCATACAGAATGGCTCCATATGAGATGACAGAGTTGAAGAAATAGTTGTAAGAGCTGCTTGAGAAAGGTTTCATCAGATTGACTACATTTCCATGGGGTTATCCTATGTTGTTTGTAAAGAATAAAGATGGTTCCATGAGGTTGTTTATAGATTATAGATAGTTGAATAAGGTGACGATAAAGAACAAGTATCCCTTTTTGAGGATATATGTCCTGTTTGATCAATTGTGTGGCACCACAATGTTCTCGAACCTAGACTAGAGATCGGGTTATCACCAGTTGCGGATGAAGGAGGATGACATACCTAAGTTAGTCTTTAGGATGAGGTATGGTCATTACGAGTTTGTGGTAATGTTGTTTGGGCTAACCAAAGCACCAACAACATTTATGGACTTGATGAACAAGGTGTTTCAGCCATTTCTTGATCAGTTCATGGTGGCCTTCGTAGATGATATCCTGATATACTCTAGAGACAATGAAAATCATGGACACCATCTTTGTCAAGCATTGACCGTGTTGAGACAACATTAGCTGTATACCAAATTCTCTAAGTGCGAGTTTTGGCTAAAGGAGGTGTCCTTCCTAGGACACGTGATATCTGCTGAGGGAGTTCCCATAGACCGCAAGAAGGTTGAATCCATGCCAGAGTGGGAACAACTAAAGACATTGATAGAAGTCCATAGTTTTCTAGGTTTGGCAGGCTACTACAGGAGGTTCATCAAGAACTTCAACTCAGTGGCATTACCCCTAATGAAGATGACAAGGAAGGATGTGCCTTTTGTTTGGGATGACAGATGTCAGTGTGCATTTTAGTCATTAAAGGAGAATTTGACAAGTGCACCATTGATGGTTTTACCCGAGCAGGGGGAAGGATAAATAGTCTTTTGTGATGCGTTGAGGAATGGGTTGGGTTGTGTGCTGATGCAGGACAAGAATGTGATCTCTTTTGCATCATGACAGTTGAAGAAGCACAAGGAGAGCTACCCAACCCATACTCTAGAGCTGGATGTAGTGGTTCATGCTTTGAATACATGGAGACACTACCTTTATGGCAAGAAGTGTCAGATCCTCATGGGTCATAAGAACTTAAAGTATATCTTTTCACAACAGGAGTTGAACACGAGGCAACGATGATGGATGGAGCTAATCAAGGACTATGATTGCACCATTGATTACCATCTCGGGAAGGAAAACATGGTGGTCGATGCTTTTGGTAGAAAGTTTTCTTTATCATCATCTATGGATAAAGCATAGTTGTGTTCCTTGGTGTGCCATAAGAGAGACATGTTGATTTCCTTGCATCAAATGAACGTGAAGTTAGAGGTTTCTTTGTTAGCTGGGTTGTTGGAACAAATACAAGTGAACCCTACATTTAGACAATAGGTTAGAGACACATAGAAGGTTGATACCTGATACAACATATACGACCAGAGTTTGGTAGGAAGAAGTGTGATGACTTTCACAAGGTAGAGGATGGGATAGTGTGTTACCACAATAGAGTTGTGGTTCTTGATGTTGATAATATGAGGAAGATGTTTCTAAGAAAGGCTAACTCATGAATGTATGCTATGCACCCAGGTAGCACCAAGATGTACCATAACCTTAAATATATGTACTGGTGGCCTTTCTTGAAGTATGACGTGGATGATTTTGTCACCAAGCGTGTTGTGTGTCACCAAGTTTAAGCGGAACATAAAAATCCTATAGGGACATTGCAACAGTTTCCTATACCACAGTGGAAATGGGATCATGTGACGATGAACTTTGTGGTTGGTCTCCCTACTGCAGCCAAAGGCCAATGATTCCATTTGGGTGATCATTGACAGGTTGACCAAGTCAGCACATTTTCTTCATGTGAAGACAATGTATACAATAAAGAAACTTGCTAAGATATATGTTGATGAGATAGTGCATTTTCATGGTATTCCTGCTACTATCGTGTCAGATAGAGGTCCGCATTTTACAAGTCAATTTTGGGAGTGACATGATTTTACCGTGCATATAACACAAGTGCACGCGTCAGAGTAATATAGGCCTTTGTGAGGCCTGAGTCGAACACATGGACACTGAAATGTCGGTAGACTACTTACTAACTAATCGCGATCACCTAGACCAATTAAAAGGTTTTGAGAGTTGATTGAAAAAGAAAATAAAAATAAAAGAAAACAACATAATCGATTAAATGTTTAGTTTAATCCATTCAAATGGGAATCTTTTGGATTACGATTTCACCACAGGTTCTCGTTGTATTCATTCGTACATAATTAATCCAATCTATCTCTCATTCCAGGTAGTGGCATGTATTAAGAATTGTTCACTATCGTGATACAATTCACTACCTAAATCTAGGTCGGTTCCACGGTAGTAGTAACCTATACCCTAAACTAGGTGCATGAAGACCAAACTCTGGGTTTCCACCATTAACCGTACATCACCTTGTTCAAAGGATTTATTAGTTAATGTGAATTTCGTCTCTTTTTGTAACGACCGTCTCGCGAAAACAAGATTAACTAATGCGGAAGCGTTCATCAAGTAGCGGATTAGCGAAAATCACTAAAAATTAAAACTTTTTGCAAAGAGGTCCACACATAGTAAATCTTTTTCTTCAAGAGCCAACGTATAACACATTTACTTTTTGTATCAAAGGTACATATCATGCATCATCTCTTTCTAAGAATTACAAGCATCAACTGTCCTGTTGAGCTTAAGCTCAACACAGGTAGTATAAAATCTCAAGACACTGATCCAAAATCTCGAAAGCACTAACTACTACTCCGAGGACCTGAGAGTACAAAGACGACACATAGGACTCTATATACAACTATACATGTCATGAAAGCCAATGTCTCCACCTGAGACTTCACTGCTGTCCCTACTGCTACTACTGTTCTTCACCTACTGAAGGATTCCAATCTCCTCATCCGCGTCCACCTAAAAATGTGGTTCCCACGGGGGTGAGACAATTATAAAAATTGCCCCAATGAGAGTTATAACTCTCCGCCAGAAACATTATTATATCATCTTAAGAAGATAAATATGAACAGGGTAATCATATTTATTTGACAACATATATTTTAATGTCTAACAGATTAGAACATTATTCTATATCAGAAGCATTGCAACTATAACTTGATAGAATCAACATGTCACTTATTCTTTGATGAGTATGAAGAACATGTATAACATCTATTCAAACTAAAGAATCATTACCACTGCATTAACTCTTTTCAGGCTTAGATCATATATCTAAAGCCTGGCATTATCATTGTGGAGTCATGGTCCGTAGCTATACTCTTTTCATAAAGTGTTGGGATCATAATCCCTCATTTCAAAACTGGGAATTCTCATCCCTTCACAATTTCAATACCATAACCATGAAATCCTGGGTATTCAAACCCTTAGCTCATCACCTGAGCATTGTTATCACTTTCTCAGGTAACTAACACCTTTAGGTCATCTGATCAAGGTAAATATGATACTTTCTACACAAGCATCCATCATGGCACTTGAGGCCCATTAACTCTCTTACCACCTCTTACCAGGCACAAGGTATATTATCACTACTACAAAAATAGCATTCAGTGTCGCTTTTCTGGGCGTCGGTTATTAAGGAAAACCGACGCCTATCATATAAGGCATCGGTTGTTTAAGAAAACCGACGTCTATATTCGAAGACCAGCTAGACACGGGTACCGCTTTGTATTAAGCGTCGGTTGTTTATAAAAAACCGACGCTTAAAGTCGCCCGAAAAATCCATTTTTTGATAAAAAAAATACTGTCATTGTCAGCGTCGGTTATATACCTAGAAAACCGACGCCTATGTGCGATGAAAATTTGCGCCGAAAATGTCACTTTCAGCGTCGGTTATCCTTGTATAACCGACGCTGAAGGTGGTTCCCGCCAAACATTTTCATGAAAATATCGTCCAATTGGACGTCGGTTGTTTACAACAACCGACGCTAAAGCTGTTTAGGCGTCGGTTGTTGTAAACAACCGACGCTATTTGGGAACTTATAACCCGCGATCGCCCGACTCTTCCCCTTTCTTCTGTTTCATTGCTACCCTATTTCCCTGTTGCGGCGATTTCTCCGGCGATTTCTCTGCTGCTGCTGCTAGTTTTTCTCCGGCGCTTCTCTCCGGCGCCCCATCTCCGGCGTCCCCTCTCCGGCGCCCCTCTCTGGCGCGTTTCTTCTCCGCCGCCCCTGCTTCCCGCCCTGCTGCTCCAACCACCTGCGCCGCCGCCACGCCTGAGAACCGGCGCCGCCGCCACACCTGGTGCCCACCTGCCTGCCCACCGCCGCCCTAGCTCCAACCACCTGCTCACGCCCGGCGCCACCCCCTTCTTCCTGCTTCGACCACCACTGCTGGAAAAGGTATGTCTGCTTTCAGTGATTAATGATTGGTACTACTGGTTTCCTTATATACTAGTAATGCATGATTAGTTTTACTGATTTCCTTGCTGCTTTCAGTGATTAATGATTGGTACTACTGGTTAGTATTACTTTAGTGATTACTTTAATTCAACAATTCATAGTTTGTTATTTACAATTACTGATCTGCTTGCCGATTTTAATGATTAGAGATACTGATTAATAGTAAGTATTGATGAATACTTAGTTAATTACTGATTTGTTGATTAGATATGTATAGAAGTTCCTTATAAATATATTTTTTATATACACATACATGTAATTTTGTATAAAATACATGATGTAGTGTGATCTTAAATCCTAGAGTGTACCCCTTTTGTTCTATGATGGTACCTATGACCCTAAATACATCCATAAGGGTCTATTGTATCCTAAAGAAGATTTATTTCTTACTTCTGCCCTAATTTTTATATGGATCTTAATCTTATATCGCTTACTCATAAATAAGGAAATATCCTCCCTTATGACCACCTTGATGTGTATGTCCCATATAATCCACATGTTGGACCCTAATGATACAAATTTTTTATGTTGAAAACGAATGTATGTTTCAAGTGTTGAACCTAATGTTGGACAATGTGTTTGTTATAGGTGGTACACATTTATTATATAAGAATGACATCACATGTTTTTGTTGGCCTAGAAAAGTCAACAATCATTGTTCTTTATATTACTTGTACATTGGTATAAATTAGAATGAACAATCACTAAATTATATACTGTTTGTATGGAGTCCGGCTTCATTGTAGATATCTATTATTGTGTTTGTTGGCCTAGAAACCCGTCCAAGATTGACTCATTAGGAGTAAATCTTGGATAGTCCCCGGTTTGGGACTGTTCTTGAACACCTAATCTCACTTAGGATGTAAGTGTATAATGTGTATTGGGTTTTCGAGAAAATTTTGGTAGCATTTCCCCGTTTGTTCTCTAAGTACATATGTACTTAGAGAACAGCGGGGAAATGCTGCCGAAAATTTCTCGAAAACCCAATACACATTATACACTTACTAGTGAGATTAGGTGTTCAAGGATGGGATAGGTGGTACACATTTATTATATATAAGAATGACATCACATGTGTTTGTTGGCCTAGAATGTGAACAATCATTGTTTTTTATATTACTTGTACATTGGTATAAATTAGAATGAACAATCACTAAATTATATACTGTTTGTATGGAGTCCGGCTTCATTGTAGATATCTATTATTGTGTTTGTTGGCCTAGAAACCCGTCCAAGATTGACTCATTAGGAGTAAATCTTGGATAGTCCCCGGTTTGGGACTGTTCTTGAACACCTAATCTCACTTAGGATGTAAGTGTATAATGTGTATTAGGTTTTCGAGAAAATTTTGGTAGCATTTCCCCGTTTGTTCTCTAAGTACATATGTACTTAGAGAACAGCAGGGAAATGCTGCCGAAATTTTCTCGAAAACCCAATACACATTATACACTTACTAGTGAGATTAGGTGTTCAAGGATGGGATAGGTGGTACACATTTATTATATATAAGAATGCCATCACATGTGTTTGTTGGCCTAGAATGTGAACAGTCATTGTTTTTTATATTACTCGTACATTGGTATAAATTAGAATGAACAATCACTAAATTATATACTGTTTGTATGGAGTCCGGCTTCATTGTAGATATCTATTATTGTGTTTGTTGGCCTAGAAACCCGTCCAAGATTGACTCATTAGGAGTAAATCTTGGATAGTCCCCGGTTTGGGACTGTTCTTGAACACCTAATCTCACTTAGGATGTAAGTGTATAATGTGTATTGGGTTTTCGAGAAAATTTTGGTAGCATTTCCCCGTTTGTTCTCTAAGTACATATGTACTTAGAGAACAGCGGGGAAATGCTGCCGAAATTTTCTTGAAAACCCAATACACATTATACACTTACTAGTGAGATTAGGTGTTCAAGGATGGGATAGGTGGTACACATTTATTATATATAAGAATGACATCAAATGTGTTTGTTGGCATTTCCCCGTTTGTTCTCTAAGTACATATGTACTTAGAGAACAGCGGGGAAATGCTGCCTAATCTTTTCCTAATATATACTTGTTTCCTAATATATACTTGTTTTCTCTGATCATAGAATGGATAGATCATGGATGTCCATTCGTAATCGTTGCACCCCAGAGTTTATATCTGGTCTTGATCAGTTTATTAGATTTTCCGAGGAGCATAGAAAAAAACCTACAGATAGGTTCTACTGTCCATGTAGGCATTGCGGTAACAACTTGAAAGTCAACACTGGTGAGGAAATCAAAAGTCATGTCATGTGCAACGGGATTGTACAAGGCTATACAGAATGGCACTGGCATGGAGAGATTTCAAAATCGAAACCAGTAGATGTCGATAGCAGTGCTTGGGTGGAAGAAGAAATTGCCTCCGATGACGTAAATGTGAACGAACCAGTTCCAGCAGACATCGTTGATGCAATGCTGGATAGTTGTAGGGTAGAGCACACCGATCCACCTCCTATCTTTACAAACATTGTGCATGATGCTGAGATACCGTTATACACAGGCTGTGCTAAGTTTATGAAGCTTAGCGCTGTGTTGAGATTGTATAAGTTGAAAGCTAACTATAGATGGAGCGACAAAAGCTTCACTTCATTGTTGACTTTGTTGAAAGAAATGCTTCCTGAAGGAAACGAGCTTCCAATCTCAACATACCAGGTAAAGAAAATGTTGTGCCCAATGGGAATGGAGGCCAAGAAGATACACACATGCCCGAATGATTGTGTATTATTTCAAAAGGACTATGTAGATTTGAAAGATTGTCCAAAATGTGGTGCGTCACGGTATAAATTGACGACTTCGGGGGAGTCCAAAACTGGTTCTCCTGCCAAGGTGTTGTGGTATCTACCTATAATATCACGGTTTCAAAGCTTGTTTGCAAATCCGAAAGATGCGAAGAATTTGAGGTGGCATGCAGATGTTAAGAAAAATAATGATGGGATCCTACGACATGCGTCTGATTCCCCACAGTGGAAGAAGATTGATCTATTGTACCCTAAATTTGGTGAAGAAGATAGGAATCTAAGACTTGGGCTTTGTACAGATGGGATGAATCCGTACGGGACATTGAGCAGCCAACATGGCACTTGGCCAGTCATGCTTGTTATATACAATCTTCCTCCCTGGATGTGTATGAAAAATAAGTACGTTATGTTGTCATTGTTGATATCGGGCCCTAAACAACCCGGAAATGATATCGATGCTTATCTTGAACCTTTGATTGATGACTTAAAGAAACTTTGGGCTGAAGGTGTGATGACCTATGATGCTTCAGCAAGAGAGACATTTCGTTTGCACGCTATGTTGTTTTGCACTATTAATGACTTTCCAGCATATGGGAATTTGTCTGGATATAGTGTCAAAGGAGCTAAAGCGTGTCCTATATGTGAAGAAAACACTGATTCAATAAGACTAAAACATGGCGGCAAGACTGTATATCTTGGTCATCGAAGGTTTCTTTCAAAATTCCATCCGTATCGTAGGAAGTGCAAAGCATTCAATGGATGGAATGATGAACGGAGTGCACCTAAACCTATACCAGGGGATGTTGTTTATGAAAGAGTAAAAGACATTGTCAATGAATTTGGTAAGAAATCACAATGTAGTATGGCCACACGGAGTGACAATTCTTCATTCAAGAAGAAGTCAATATTTTGGGATCTTCCTTATTGGAGTTCTTTAACAGTCAGGCATTGTATCGATGTAATGCACGTTGAGAAAAATGTCTGTGATAGCATCATTGGTACTCTATTAAATATACCAGGTAAGACTAAAGATGGGATAAAATCCAGACTGGACCTACGTGAAATGGGAATAAGGTCAGAATTAACATAATTACGTGAAATGGGTAATAAAAGAACATACTTACCTCCCGCTTGTTACACGTTGTCTAGAAAGGAGAAGAAAACTTTTTGTGAATGCTTGGTAAATGTTAAGGTGCCACATGGTTACTCATCCAACATCCGTAGATTGGTATCAATGAAAGATCTGAAGTTGATAGGTCTTAAATCTCATGATTGCCACACTCTAATGCAACAAATATTGCCCGTGGCAATTCGATCTATATTGCTGAAGCATGTAAGGTTTGCAATTACCAGACTTTGTTTCTTTTTCAACAGTCTATGCAACAAAGTTATTGACCCTGATACTCTCGATAATTTGCAAAGAGAAGTGGTTGTTACCCTATGTCTGCTCGAGATGTATTTCCCTCCTTCGTTCTTTGATATCATGGTACATCTTGTTGTCCACTTGACTAGGGAAGTGAAAATGTTGGGACCAGTTTTCTTGCATTGGATGTATCCCTTTGAACGATACATGAGCATTTTTAAAGGTGATGTTCGAAACCGTTATCGGCCTGAAGGGAGTATTATTGAAGGTTATGTGGCGAGAGAGGTTATGGATTTTTGCAATGACTTTCTCAGTGGTAATGACACTCCTGATAATGACAAGAATATGGAGGAGGGCAAAGGAATTTTGGGATCACGGGTGAAAGTAATCAGCCGTGAGCAGTTGGAACAAGCTCACTTGTATATTTTACACAATATGGACGAAGTGAGTGTTTATATTGAGGAACATACCAATTTCATAAAGAGACAACATCCTCGAGCAAGTTCAATGTGGCTTGCTAGAGAGCATAATAAGACTTTTACTAAGTGGTTTGAAGATAAAGTCTTACATCAACTATCTCAAACACCAAATGATATTACAGAAACTATCAAATGCCTCGCCTTTAAACCAAAACCGAATGTTATGTCTTATGAAGGGTTTGACATTAATGGATTCACATATTACACAAAGCGCCAAGATGATAAGAGTGTCGTCCAAAATAGTGGGGTCACTCTTCAAGCGTCGACTATGTACTTTGCAAGTGCAAAGGATAAGAGTCCACGTGAAGCTAAAATGTCATATTACGGTGTCATTGAGGACATTTGGGAGTTTGACTACATAGATTTCAAAATTCCGCTCTTTAAATGTAATTGGGTTGATAACACCAAAGGAGCTATAGTGGATGAATTGGGTTTCACTTTGGTGAACTTTGAAAAGATTGGCGAGAAGGGTGAACCATTCATATTGGCATCACAGGTGAAACAAATATTCTATATCGATGATCCTGCGAATGATAAATGGTCGGTTGTTCTTCATGGTAAAAGACAGTTCATTGAAGATCCTATAGATGAAGAAGAGTACTATGATAAGTATGATGACTCCAGTCCATTCTCAGTTGGGTTGCCCACTCCACAAAATATTGAAGCTAATGATGACTTATATGTGCGCGGAGATCACAATGAAGGATTGTTAATTGATAAAAGATCACAATTTTAGAGACATGTATGTTAATACAAATGCTAAATGTTTGCCTTTTTCTAGTTAATACAAATGCTAAATGTTTGCCTTTTTCTAGTTAATACAAATGCTAAATGTTTGCCTTTTTCTAGTTAATACAAATGCTAAATGTTTGCATTTTAAATGACATTTTCAGATGGCTGACCATGATGAGCATGATGTCCATGATGAGCATGAAGTCCATGATGAGCATGCTGTCCATGATGAGCATGGCGAGGATACTAATGTAAGTTCTAAAAACATATCCTGTATTTCTATAAAATTCATTATCTTCTATTTATGTCATATATCCTATATTTCTATATTGGGCTAATTTAGTGTGTTTTATTTTTGTCAAATTTTAGGTTGATGCACCTGTACCCACTGAAGCACTGGAGCAACTTGATGCGCAACACCAAATACTTAACAAGAAAAGGGGCATCAATCTGTTGAAAAAGTTATTAGCGCTAAGTGGTAGTGGATCCAAATTGGTGGTGGAGTTTGATAATGGAGGAAATCCAATTGGAGTGAACCGCAATAATTTTGTAAACTATCTTGGGTGTACCACTCGGAGCCATTGTGGTGTTAAGTATGACAATTGGCATAAAGTTCCTCAAGGGAAAAAAGACTTGATATGGAAGGATTTATGCGTGAGTTATTATTATTTCAATTCTATTTTGTAGATTACAAATTCTATTATTTGCAATTCTATTTTGGATACTAGTTAATAACATTTCTATTTTACAGAATATGTTTGCATTGGATGAGAAGTTGCATCGTAAAAATGTGATGCAACGCGTTGGAAAGATGCTTAGGAATTATAGTACAAATCTGAACAGAGAATACATAAAAGAGGGTGATAAGAAGAAGAAGTCAGCCCTTGAACAATGGAACTTCTTGGACAAAGAAGATTGGGACAATTTTGTTGCTTCAAGAAAATCTGAAGAATTCAAGGTATTAGGCGTCACTCCCAATTTAATTAATATACATTGTATTCACCTATTCAAGATTAACATTTAGTGCTACTAACCAAATCTTTAATGTGCATACTAACTAGGCCCTCAGTGATGCACAAAAAGCAAGGCGTGCACAGAATGTGCATGACCACACTATGGGTCCAAAAGGCTATGCAAGCATTCGCCAAAGACTACAGGCGGAGTCTGCGGCTACTCAGGAGTCTGCTCCTACTCAGGAGTCTGCCACACCCATGCCTCGCCATGATATCTGGATAGCTGGCAGGCAAAACAAGAAGGGTGAAATAAAGAAGCCTGTAACTGCTGAGGCGGCTGCAAAAATGGTAAAATACAACTCTTAGAGAAATCGTTTGAATATTGATTATTTGTGGTGTTAACTTACCAATTTCTGTTTATGGTGATTAGCGGGAGCTGCACGAGCAGAGGAAACAAGGCACGTTCATCCCTCAGGGCACAAGGGATGAATTGACAGTTGCTCTGGGTAACCCAGAGCATCCTGGACGTGTTAGAGGTGCCGGCACTGGTGTTGGCATCAAAGCATTCTTTGGGCCATCCCAGCGCAAACCCAGAGCGGGACTTTCTCAAGAAGAGGTAACCTATTCTTTTTTTAGAATGTTACTGCAAAAGGAAATTCATTAATAAGAAGCTAATGTTTCTTTTATCCATGTATAGGAGAATAAGAGAGTTGAGGATTTAGTTTCTAAGAAGGTCAACGATGTAGTTGCTGAGAAGGTCAAGGAAGAATTGCTGCGGTGGCAGGCATCTCAGGCTTCCAATATGCCTATGGCGACCCACTCTTCTCTTGATGCACAGTCTGCGAGTAATCCTGGAGACCCATCGCCTAGCACGTCTGCTGTAAGTATTGTTTATGACATTGTAGCTAGTCTTTTCAAGATGATATGTTTTCAAGATTATATGTATATATGTATAACATTCTTTACGTAAATTTGTAGGCATTGAAGCCATGCCGCTTAAGAATACAAGAATATGTTGTTGCAGAGGCGCAAGCTTACCCGTCCCTTCCTGGGGAAAGGTTTCACGGGACTCCAATGCCGCAGGGCTATGTTCGTGTGAGCCCATTATGTGTGTTACCTGATTGGAGGGAAGTTGCGTTGCCATATGCCCACCCAGATATTGATACACTTGGTGAGGCAGAAGGCGGGGTCATATTGTGGCCCAAAGCAGATGTCGTCTACACGACTGAAATTGTAAGATAAATTTACATTGATTTAGACTGTTAATGTGTATATATTATGTCAACTGATCTGAAATTATATATACAGGTTAAAAAGAAGACACCAGGAGCACCTAGGCCTCCACCTCCACTTCCCACATTACCAACTTGGGTTCCAACTGACCTAACATACCCGTTAGGTCCTGCTTGTAGGGGAATGGCATGTTGGCTACATGCACATAATATACATTGCCCTATAATAGTTTCTTTAGATGCAGATTATGCAGGTCGATCATACGATAGCTCTTTATTTATAAAAGATATTATTGAGCTGTTTATGTATGATTGGTTGAATACATCAATGATAGAGACATGGATAAGGTGAGATCTTGTTTATACATCCATATACCTTGTGTAAGATCCGGTGATCTGGTTTCTTATATATTAATGCATACGTAATACATGTTTTGCAGCTACTTAGTCGAAGATCATTGCAAACAATTTGCATTTGATCATGTGGGATTTTTGATTCCATCATTGATTAGTATGGTAGCTAAAGACCCTGATAATGTTCAACAATACTGTATAGATGCTTTTACAATTTTTGGTCAGCAAAAGAAGACGATAATAATAGCTCCATTCAATGTCAAGTAAGTTTACTTTATTTATAATTTGGACTTAAGAAAATTCCATTTTTATTGTGCATTTTGAGTTATTAATTGTTAACTTTTTACCTCTAGCGGTAAACATTGGGAGTTACTAGTTATTGTCCCCGGGACGTTCACTGTTTATTATCTAGATCCCGCGGGAAGTACATTAAACACTAAAATTGGACACGTAATGAGAATGCCATTATTCTGGTGAGAAATATTTCATTTTTTTATCTGTTAACATCTGTTATTACATTACTATGTACTTATGTAATTTACTGTGTTATATTAACATGTAGGGGTTTAGATGCATTCAAAAAGGCTGGAGGAACGGTTCCAAGGAAAAAGAACCAGCCAATAAATTGGGAGAACGTACAAGTAAGTTCCGGACTCCAATGTATATATTATTGATGTGAATTGTGCTTAGTTGTATTATTTTGTATGTTTCAATTTATAGTGCGCTACACAAGACAATGGCTGGGCATGCACATACTATGTGATGCGATTTATGCAGATGATTATCAAATATGCCGCATTGGACATCGATACCATACATGAGGTATTATATATAGTCTCATTAGTTAGTATGAAATATATCAATCTTATCTTATTTTTATATTATTACTTATATATACATCATTCTCTTTGCAGGTGTTTAAAACTGACAACACTACAAGTAAATGCTTAAAAAATATACATGCTCCATATACGATGGAAGCATTAAATGAAGTAAAAGAAGAATGGGCAAAAGCCATACAAGCAGTGGCAACTGTAAGATATAATTGGGATGTTGATAGCGATAATGAATGATACTTTGTAAATGAATATCTCTGAATGTTAATACATGTATTTGAATGTTTCTATATGTGTGAATGTGAGAATTGAATTGATGTCTGAATGTATGTACTTGTGTGAAATTTTCTTTGTGACTTTTACAGGTTTGCGGCCTGTTTGTAGGCTGATATCAATGGATGTCGTAAACATGCAGTTCAGAAAACTGAACTGCAGGTTTTCATCCTGCTGACCAGCCACAGCAGGCCTGCAAACTGATATGAAAAAAAAATATAAATAGGCGTCGGTTATTTATAGAAAACCGTCAGCAAAGACATACAGCGTCGGTTATTTATAGATAACCGACGCCTGATGTGGCCAAAGCAGTCCTGGAAATGGCGTCGGATATTCGTATCGAACCGACGCCTATTTAAACAACCAGGCGTCGGTCGTTTGGTATATAACCGACGCTAAAAGGATTTGCGCCACAGAAAACAGCGTCATCTAGGACACTTTATGCGTCGGTTATCAACTAAAAGACCGACGCTACATGGAATATAGGCGTCGGTCTTTTAGTAAATCACCGACGCAGAAAGTGCCCTAGATGACGCCGTTTTCTGTGGCGCGAACCATTTTGGCGTCGGTTGTCTACTAAAAGACCGATGCCTATAGGTTAAATAGGCGTCGGTTAAAAAACTGACGCCAAAATGTTCGACCTTTAGCGGCGCCCACATAGGCGTCGGTCGTAAACCGACGCCAAATGGGGTTAAAAGACCGACGCCAAATGGGGTTTCTGTAGTAGTGTATGGAACACAAGGCCCAATAAACAAATTCAAACTAATAACACATCATAGCCCATACATGGCTATGCTCATCATCTCATGATACCTGCATGGTTAGCACATATGATAGCAGTACATTAATTATCTATCAATACCATGCAAAACAAATGTATCATTATTTCAAGAGTATCACCCTTATTCCTTTATCAGGATTAGGGTTTTCCATCACATATCTCATGTATCCTTCATCCAATTATATTGGACTTAACACATCAAGGTATATGACCATATTAGGTCACTATCAATCATCTCCAAGTCCATCATGGAGCACCACATCCATGCAACCAGGAACGACCGTGCAAAGAAAGTCACCACGGCCGTGCTACATTGCATGGTCGTGCAAAGGGAGTTCACCTCATGAATCATATTCAAGTATGAATTCTATTCTCTCATTAAGGATTAGGGTTTCACATACCATCTCCCTTCTTTAGAATAGAGATTGCATATAGTATCACCCTTCATTAGGGTTTCATATCACATTGCCCATAATTAGGGTTTACTAATCATTCCTAATTAGAGTTTCTCATGAAATCACCCTCAATTAGGGTTTCACATGGATACACCCTCAACTAGGGTTTACATCATGTATTGGATCCATGCATTTGTTATGAATTATTGATTAGTACCATTAAGGGTATCTCTCACCTAATTACATTAGGTTTCCAAAAAGGTTTGATCAATTAGAACTTCAATAACATGAGGTATCCAAATAGATTGATCAATGGAACCTTCAATTGCACTAGGTATCCATTTGGATTAATCAATTGAGTCTTTAATTTCATTGGGTACTCAATTGGATCAATCCATTGTTCCTTCAATTACATTAGGTACTCAATTGGATTAACCCATTTTATCCTTCAATTGCATTAGGCATCCAATTGAATTAACCAAATTGATCCACAAACGGTTTGAAACCGTTTAAGCAAAAAGCTTTGAAACCGTATGGACTTGAAACCACATGGGTCTCAATTGGTTTGAGACCGTTTGGTCTCAAACGGTCTTGAGACCGTTTGGTCCCAAATGGTCTTGAGACCATTTGGTCCAAACCTCTCAAAACCGTATGAACCAAAAAGTCAATCATGACTTCAACAACACTCAATTCCAATCAATGGAACTTCAGTCAATTGGATCATCAATTCAATCATCAATTGAATCATGAACTCACCCCTCAATTGGGACTTCAATTAGGGTCTGATTTCAATGGGATTAGGGTTTATAATCACCAATTAGAGCTTTGAAGTTGATCATCAATCAAACTACTAATTGTGTTTCAATTGATTGCATTGGACCTTCAACCATTGAATTCATGGAACCAATCATCAATGGGACATATGCTCATACTTCAATTGAGTTTAATAGGTCAACCTTCATCTGATTTGACCCTCAATTGACCCTTAATTGATTATCAAATAGGGTTTGAATCAATTGAATTAGGGTTTGGAATCGATGATCCTTCAATACTAATCAATGTAAGACTAGTTACTTTGAAACCATTGAACCATCATCCAAATTGGGTATGACCTGACCCCAAACGGTATTGAGGTCGTTTGGATGACCTCCAAATGGTCTTGAGACCGTTTTCCCATGTCGACATCATAATTCAAGTGAACCAATCAAAGTTTGGATCATTGGGATGATCACCAAATCAGCATTTGATTGCAAATCAACTTGGTACCTTTAGACCTTCAAACATCTAACCATACCCAACACTATACCTCCAAACGGTCTTGGGTGACCACCAAACGGTTTTGAAACCGTTTAGATGAGCCCCAAACGGTTTTGAAACCGTTTGGCTCATCCAACTTTTGGATTCTAGTGAAATTTCATCAAGGATTGGTCTATCGAGTTGATCAACAAATCAACACTTAATTGCAATATGATTTGGTACCTTTGGACCTTCAATTGGTCAACTATACTTAACCCCAGACCTCCAAACCATCTTGGGTGATCCCCAAACGGTCTTGAAACCATTTGGGTGATCCTCAAATGGTTTTGAAACCGTTTGGGCCAATCAACCCAAAACATCATCGCAATCATTTGCAAAATCAGCACTTAACCGATTAGGGTTCATACCACATCTTTGGATCTTCAAACACATATACATACTTGAACCTAGACCTCCAAACGGTCTTGGGGTGACCCCCAAACGGTATGGAAATCGTTTGGGTGATCCCCAAACGGTCTTGAAACCGTTTGGGATAATCAACCCAAAATCTCAAATCAACTCATTGAAATTTCAGCACTAATTTCAATTAGGGTTTGCCCAATTGATTAGCCTTCAAATCATGATTACTTTGGAATTAACCCCTCAAATTTGGTGAGTCATTAACCAACATAATGAGGAACAGTAACCTCAAACGGTCAACCCTTGGTCAACGCATTCAAATGGTTTTGAAACCGTGTTCCCAAAAAGGTCAAGTTAATCAAGTTGAAAATCAGCACTTAATCCAATTAGGTTTACCTAATTGATTAGCCTTCAACTCACGATTTCGTGGGAGTTAACCCATCAAATTTGGTGAGTAATTAACCAACATCATTAAGAACAATAATAGCAAACGGTCAAACCTTGGCCAACGCACTCAAACAGTTTTGAAACCGTTTTCCCAAAAAGGTCAAGTTAATCAGGTTGAAAATCAGCACTTAATCCAATTAGGTTTACCTAACTGATTTGCCTTCAACTCACGATTCCTTTGGAGTTAATCCATCAAATTTGGAGGGTTATCAACAAAACTAATTATGAACAGGAATCCCAAACGGTCAACCCTTGTTCAACCATATCAAATGGTTTTGAAAGCGTTTACTCCCAAACTATTTTCAAACCGTTTGGTCACCAAACGGTTTGGTGAAACTGTTTCGTCCAACCAAACTTTGAAACCGTTTGCCCAAGATATTTGGGGAGGTGTGTTCTTATGATGATGTCATCATCATTAATCTACAAACTCACGAAATATACTGTGATTTCCTGGAAATTGCATCAATCAACCAAAGTTAATTTCGGAAATGTAGAAATGTTCACCAATTGATAAAGAATTGATTGCAATAATAAGATTAAGGGTTCAAGTTATAAAACCCGCCTCCAATTGAGCTTCAAAGCTCCAAGATCACGTAAAAAATGGTGAATGAAGCTCCCTTCACTATTCCAAGGGTCGTCCTCAAGCTTTGAGTGAAAAGAATTGGTTAGGATTGAAGAGGAGATCGAAATAGGAAGGAATCCATAATTTATTTTTGATTTCCACCATGGAATCAAGGAGAAATGAATCAAGAACCTTACCAACAGGTTGGGAGTCGTCCTCATGCTCCTCCCTATCTCCTTGGTCGGTTTTGCAAGCAAGGGGAAGAAGGAAATCCGAAAAGGCCTTGGTTTGGGCTTGGAAATGGCACTTTTATAAGGAATTTAATGAGAGAGAAAATGCCTTATAAAAATTCATTTAATCCCAAAGATGTGGCCGCCTCTTCCCCATTATCTTACTTAGGGACGAGGCTATCTTTTTTGAATTTTATCCCTCTCAATTATCCATGATTTAAAGAAAAGCAAATCAAGCACCTTAAATCATATTATATTAATATCCATATGTGAGTGGATATTTCTTTTTCTTATAAAATTGTGTGTGAGTTATCCACTCCCTTGGATATTTTCGTGGTCCTTGCAAAACTCAAGGACGTCACACATACATCTGAATCCAACCATTTTAATTTTGGTTGAAGGCCCTTTAATTAATACATTTATTTTTTCCCTAAATCGAATTAGGGTTTCAATCAGGATTAAATCTTGATTATTTTAATATCAAGATTCTCTCTCCTCCAACTTAATTCAAATGAGGCACCCCTCTCATTTCCTTTTCTCTAATTGATGCCAAGAAACATTGGGGACCTTATTGAAGTGGTAATTTGCATATTGAACCCTAAGTTTGGGTAAATTGCACATTATACCAAAACTAGGTTTTAATGCACAAGGATTGCCTTACAAGCTTAAACTTGATGCCCAAGTTTGTAAAAACCATACCACTACATCATATTCATTATTATGATGTCTCAACATTAGAGGAATATCTTATAATGCAACATTTGCAATTTAACCCCTCAAATTTGGTAATTTGCACTTTAGTCCAAAATAAGCAAGCATTGCTTCAACATTGTTCAAACAGGACCAAAATTGAAACATAAGTTTCTCATGAGCCCTAAATACTTTTCCCAAGATAAGATTAAGCATCTACTCAACCTTATTAGGTAAAACATCTAGGGTTAATTCATAACCCAGGTCAGGGATGTTACAAATTATAAACCCCTAACAAGGATTTCGTTCTCGAAATCCCAAACAAGAAGAGGAACAGATTATTCATTAATCATGCCCTCAAGTATCCACATCTCATCTTAATGTTGTGGAGATATCATGAATTCTATAATTCACACATAGTTCCTTTCATTAATTCCTCTTTATCACTGTTTATGTTTATGCAAAGCATAAACCCCTAACATATGATGTCCATGTCATTGAAAGGAAGAAGCATAAAAGAACATACTTCAATAATCACTCAAGAATACTTATTCAAAGGAAAAACATATATATATCTAACAGAGATAATTCACTTAGCAAACTCTATGTAATTGGGAATGTTCACATAGTTCTTCCTATTAGTTAGGAATGTCACATAGCTTTTCCCTTTTTGTTTAGGGTTGGAATTGCACAAAGCATCTTCCTTTATTGGAATCGCACAAAACATCTTCCTTTATTGGAATTGCACAAAGCATCTTCCTTTATTGGAATTGCACAAAACATCTTCCTTTATTGGAATTGCACAAAGTATCTTCCTTTATTGGAATTGCACAAAACATCCTGCTTTATTGGAATTGCACAAAGCATCTTCCTTTATTGGAATTGCACAAAGCATCTTCCTTTATTGGAATTGCACAAAGCATCTTCCTTTATTGGAATTGCACAAAGCATCTTCCTTTATTGGAATTGCACAAAGCATCTTCCTTTATTGGAATTGCACAAATCATCTTCCTTTATTGGAATTGCACAAAACATCTTCCTTTATTGGAATTGCACAAAACATCTTCCTTTATTGGAATTTCTCAAAGCATCTTCCTTTATTGGAATTGCACAAAGCATCTTCCTTTATTGGAATTGCACAAAGCATCTTCCTTTATTGGAATTGCACAAAGCATATTCCTTTATTGGAATTTCTCAAAGCATCTTCCTTTATTGGAATTGCACAAAGCATCTTCCTTTATTGGAATTGCACAAAGCATCTTCCTTTATTAATTCCATATTGCTTATTTCATGATACTCATTAGATTGTATTAGAATGACTGCTTGATCAGAGCAATAAAAAAGATATCAATCTAAGAGTTTCCATACTCACCTTATTATCAATAGTTGTATACCTGGCCAGGGTATATAAGTATTGGGAGATTAGGTAGTATGCACTTTATGTGCTATCATATTCCTCATTTTTCATTATCACTTAGATAAGAGAGATTATAAAGCATTTTTAAGGAATACTGCAAAATTGTAAATTCTCATCTTCCTTGTGTCCTTATAGGACTAATCAAAGGAATTAAAAAACAACTACTTTCATATCTTTAGCACATAGAATCAGAAATTGAAATATCAGAATAACTTTATTTCCTCTGACCTACCTAGGACGTCTGTCCGCGTCCTCTATTGTTATTAGGAAACTGCCTCCTTTGTGATCCTTGCTGACTCTTCCCCTGAGGTTGAGTCATTATTGAATTCCCATATGGAAAATCCCTTGCTGGATGTCCCTGTTGTCTACATTGATAGCAGACCCTGGTCACAAAATAGGGTCGGTGAGATCCAGTTCCCGATGTTGATGCTATACCGGGGGCTCTTCTTGGAACATTACTATGATCCCTATCCCCACTTGGCATCCATTGTGTCTGGGTATGGAATCTTGATGATGCCACTGATGCAAAAAATCTTGGTTTCTTAAAACCTTCATACCTTTATCCTTGAGACTGGGTGTACACCTTCTTGTCACTAGTCTGTCGTTTCTTAATTTCAAACCTCTCTATCCTCCTTACCGACTCCACAAAGGTGGCAAATCTTTCCCTGTTCTCTAAAGCAGACACAAGAGTGGTTCGTTCAGTGTTCAACCCCTTCTCAAAATGCATAATTCTTTCCTCATCACTAACTGCCATTTGCGGACAAAATCGCAACAACTCCATGAACTTAGCCTCATATTCGCTAACGTTCATCTGTCCTTGTTTGATCCTCTCAAATTGGGAGATCTTCTCATCTAGATACGTTTTAGGGAAGTATCTACTGATGAATTCTCGTCGAAATACC
The DNA here is from genome assembly GCA_963693085.1 of Alisma plantago-aquatica. Taxonomy (NCBI): domain Eukaryota; kingdom Viridiplantae; phylum Streptophyta; class Magnoliopsida; order Alismatales; family Alismataceae; genus Alisma; species Alisma plantago-aquatica. The sequence goes on along the minus strand of OY856410.1, from coordinate 1,503,840,355 downwards.
TCCCATCCAATTTCTTCACCTGGTCTCTTATCTTCCTCTATCATCCACCAATGACCAGCACTTCCTTTTAATAGATATACAACATGTCTTACTTTTTCAGCTTCAGGAATATCAAGGATCCTAAAAGCCTTTTCTAGCTCTGTCAGCCACAGATCAGCATCTACTGGATCAGATGTACCAGCATAATCTATGGCCCCAACCCAGTAAAGTCTCTCAAAAGTCTTGTCGGCTCCATAACCCTCATAATGGGTTGGTACCCTAGGTGCAGGTGGTGGCATCCTGTCTGCCATATGTGTCATGGCTGTCAGGAATTTCTCAAATAGAGCATAGAGAGCTGGATTTTCTATCACAGCTGGGTCAATCTGGGGCTGTTCAAGTACATGCCCTTCCCTATTATGGTCTCTTGCACCTTCTCCTGGTGCAGCAGTGCTGCCCTCAGCAACATGTTCTTCATGTGGTCCAGACATCTTCAAGTTCTTCTTCTCCTATGTAAGCAGAAGATACTATCAGATAAATTGAAAGACACTTTGAACAGACTCTACAACCTTAGTCCTATGTCTCTGTAGACTCAGCGAACCTAGAGATCTGATACCACTATTATAATGACCGTCTCACGAAAACAAGATTAACTAATGTGGAAGCGTTCATCAAGCAGCGGATTAGCGGAAATCACTAAAAATTAAAACTTTTTGCAAAGAGGTCCACACATAGTAAATCTTTTTCTTCAAGAGACAAAGTATAACACATTTACTTTTTTCATCAAAGGTACATATCATGCATCATCTCTTTCTAAGAATTACAAGCATCAACTGTCCTGTTGAGCCTAAGCTCAACACAGGTAGTATAAAATCTCAAGACACTGATCCAAAATCTCGAAAGCACTAACTACTACTCTGAGGACCTGAGAGTACAAAGACGACACATAGGACTCTATATACAACTATACATGTCATGAAAGCCAATGTCTCCACCTGAGACTTCACTGCTGTCCCTACTGCTACTGCTGTTCTTCACCTACTGAAGGATTCCTATCTCCTCGTCTGCGTCCAAATAAAAATGTGGTTCCCACGGGGGTGAGACAATTATAAAAATTGCCCCAATGAGAGTTATAACTCTCCGCCGGAAACATTATTATAGCATCTTAAGAAGATAAATATGAACATGGTAATCATATTTATTTGACAACATATATTTTAATGTCTAACAGATTAGAACATTATTCTATATCAGAAGCATTGCAACTATAACTTGATAGAATCAACATGTCACTTATTCTTTGATGAGTATGAAGAACATGTATAACATCTATTCAAACTACAGAATCATTACCACTGCATTAACTCTTTTCAGGCTTAGATCATATATCTAAATCCTGGCATTATCATTGTGGAGTCATGGTCCGTAGCCATACTCTTTTCATAAAGTGTTGGGATCTTAATCCCTCATTTCAACACTGGGAATTCTCATCCCTTCACAATTTCAATACCATAACCATGAAATCCTAGATATTCAAACCCTTAGCTCATCACCTGAGCATTGTTATCACTTTCTCAGGTAACTAACACCTTTAGGTCATCTGATCAAGGTAAATATGATACTTGCTACACAAGCATCCATTATGGCACTTGAGGCCCATTAACTCTCTTGCCACCTCTTACCAGGCACAAGGTATATTATGGCACACAAGGCACAATAAACAAATTCAAACTAATAAAACATCATAGCTCATACCTGGCTATGCTCATCATCTCATGATACTTGCATGGTTAGCACATATGATAGCAGTACATTAATTATCTATCAATACCATGCAAAACAAATGTATCATTATTTCAAGAGTATCACCCTTATTCCTTTATCGGGATTAGGGTTTTCCATCACATATCTCATGTATCCTTCATCCAATTATATTGGACTTAACACATCAAGGTATATGACCATATTAGGTCACTATCAATCATCTCCAAGTCCATCATGGAGCACCACGTCCGTGCAACTAGGAACGACCATGCAAAGAAAGTCACCACGGCTGTGCTACCTTTCATGGTCGTGTAAAGGGAGTTCACCTCATGAATCATATTCAAGTATGAATTCTATTCTCTCATTAGGGATTAGGGTTTCACATACCATCTCCTTTCTTTAGAATAGGGATTGCATATAGTATCACCCTTCATTAGGGTTTCATATCACATTGCCCATAATTAGGGTTTACTAATCATTCATAATTAGAGTTTCTCATGAAATCACCCTCAATTAGGGTTTCACATGGATACACCCTCAAATAGGGTTTACATCATGTATTGGATCCATGCATTTGTTATGCATTATTGATTAGTACCATTAAGGGTATCTCTCACCTAATTACATTAGGTTTCCAAAAAGGTTTGATCAATTAGACCTTCAATAACATGAGGTATCCAAATAGATTGATAAATGGAACCTTCAATTGCACTAGGTATCCATTTGGATTAATCAATTGAGTCTTTAATTTCATTGGGTACTCAATTGGATCAATCCATTGTTCCTTCAATTACATTAGGTACTCAATTGGATTAACCCATTTGATCCTTCAATTGCATTAGGCATCCAATTGAATTAACCAAATTGATCCACAAATGGTTTGAAACCGTTTAAGCAAAAAGCTTTGAAACCGTATGGACTTGAAACCGCATGGGTCTCAAACGGTTTGAGACCATTTGGTCCAAACCTCTCAAAACTGTATGAACCAAAAAGTCAATCAAGACTTCAACAACACTCAATTCCAATCAATGGAACTTCAATCAATTGGATCATCAATTCAATCATCAATTGAATCATGAACTCACCCCTCAATTGGGACTTCAATTAGGGTCTGATTTCAATGGGATCAGGGTTTATAATAACCAATTAGAGCTTTGAAGTTGATCATCAATAAAACTACTAATTGTGTTTCAATTGATTGCATTGGACCTTCAACCATTGAATTCACGGAACCAATCATCAATGGGACCTATGCTCATACTTCAATTGAGTTTAATAGGTCAACATTCAACTGATTTGACCCTCAATTGACCCTCAATTGATTATCAAATAGGGTTTGAATCAATTGAATTAGGGTTTGGAATTGATGATCCTTCAATACTAATCAATGTAAGACTAGTTACTTTGAAATCATTGAACCATCATCCAAATTGGGTATGACCTGACCCCAAACGGTCTTGAGGTCGTTTGTATGACCTCCAAATGGTCTTGAGACCTTTTTCCCATGTACACATCATAATCCAAGTCAACCAATTAAAGTTTGGATCATTGGGATGATCACCAAATCAGCATTTGATTGCAAATCAACTTGGTACCTTTAGACCTTCAAACATCTAACCATACCCAACCCTAGACCTCCAAACGGTCTTGGGTGACCACCAAACGGTTTTGAAACCATTTGGATGAGCCCCAAACGGTTTTGAAACCGTTTGGCTCATCCAACTTTTGGATTCTAGTGAAATTTCATCAAGGATTGGTCTATCGAGTTGATCAACAAATCAGCACTTAATTGCAATATGATTTGGTACCTTTGGACCTTCAATTGGTCAACTATACTTAAAACCAGACCTACAAATGGTCTTGGGTGATCCCCAAACGGTCTTGAAACAGTTTTTGTGATCCCCAAAGGTTTTGAAACCATTTGGGCCAATCAACCCAAAATATCATCTCAATCACTTGCAAAATCAGCACTTAGCCGATTAGGGTTCATACCACATCTTTGGATCTTCAAACACATATCCATACTTGACCCTAGACCTCCAAACGGTCTTGGGGTGACCCCCAAACGGTCTTGAAACCGTTTGGGTGATCCCCAAACGGTCTTGAAACCGTTTGGGCTAATCCACCCAAAATCACAAATCAACTCATTGAAATTTCAGCACTAATTTCAATTAGGGTTTGCACAATTGATTAGCCTTCAACTCATGATTCCTTGGGAATTAACCCCTCAAATTTGGTGAGTCATTAACCAACATAATTAGTAACAGTAATATCAAACGGTCAACCCTTGGTCAATGCACTCAAATGATTTTGAAACCGTTTTCCCAAAAAGATCAAGTTAATCCAATTATGTTTGCCTAATTGATTAGCCTTCAACTCACGATTCCTTGGGAGTTAACCCATAAAATTTGGTGAGTCATTAACCAAAATCATTAGGAACAATAATCTCAAACAGTAAACCCTTGTTCAACGCACTCAAATGGTTTTGAAACCGTTTTACCAAAAAAGTCAAGTTAATCAGGTTGAAAATCAGCACTTAATCCAATTAAGTTTACCTAATTGATTTGCCTTCAACTCACGATTACTTTGGATTTAATCCCTCAAATATGGAGGGTTATCAACCAAAATAATTATGAACAGGAATCCCAAACGGGCAACCCTTGGTCAACCATATCAAACGGTTTTGAAACCGTTTGCTTCCGAACGGGTTTCAAACCGTTTGGTCACGAAACAGTTTGGTGAAACCGTTTGGTCCAACCAAACTTTGAAACCGTTTGCCCAAGATATTTGGGGAGGTGTGTGATTATGATGATGTCATCACCGTAAAGCTCCAAACTCACGAAATATACTGTGATTTCCATGGAAATTGCATCAATCAACCAAAGTTAATTTCGGAAATGTAGAAATGTTCACCAATTGATAAAGAATTGATTGCAATAATAAGATTAAGGGTTCAAGTTATAAAACCCACCTCCAATTGAGCTTCAAAGCTCCAAGATCACGGAAACAATGGTGAATGAAGCTCCCTTCACTATTCCAAGGGTCGTCCTCAAGCTTTGAGTGAAAAGAATTGGTTAGGATTGAAGAGGAGATCGAAATAGGAAGGAATCCATAATTTATTTTCGATTTCCACCATGGAATCAAGGAGAAATGAATCAAGAACCTTACCAACAGGTTGGGAGTCGTCCTCCTGCTCCTCCCTAGCTCCTTGGTCGGTTTTGCAAGCAAGGGGAAGAAGGAAATCCGAAAAGGCCTTGGTTTGGGCTTGGAAATGGCACTTTTATAAGGAAATTGATGAGAGAGAAAATGCCTTATAAAAATTCATTTAATCCCAAAGATGTGGCCACATCTTCCCCCTTATCTTCCTTAGGGTCTAGGATATCTTGTTTTCCTTTTATCCCTCTCAATTATCCATCATTTAAAGAAAAGCAAATCAAGCACCTTAAATCATATTATGTTAATATCCATATGTGAGTGGATATTTCTTTTTCTTATAAAATTGTGTGTGAGTTATCCACTCCCTTGGATATTTTCGTGGTCCTTGCAAATCTCAAGGAAGTCACACATACATCTGAATCCAACCATTTTAATTTTGGTTGAAGGCCCTTTAATTAATACATTTATTTTTTCCCTAAATCGAATTAGGGTTTCAATTAGGATTAAATCTTGATTATTTTAATATCAAGATTCTCTCTCCTCCAACTTAATTCAAATGAGGCGCCCCTCTCATTTCCTTTGCTCTAATTGATGCCAAGAAACATTGGGGACCTTATTGAAGTGGTAATTTGCATATTGAACCCTAAGTTTTGGGTAAATTGCACATTATACCAAAACTAGGTTTTAATGCACAAGGATTGCCTTACAAGCTTAAACTTGATGCCCAAGCTTGTAAAAACCATACCACTACATAATATTCATTATTATGATGTCTGAACATTAGAGGAATATCTTATCATGCAACATTTGCAATTTAACCCCTCAAATTTGGTAATTTGCACTTTAGTCCAAAATAAGCAAGCATTGCTTCAACATTGTTCAAACAGGACCAAAATTGAAACATAAGTTTCTCATGAGCCCTAAATACTTTTCCCAAGATAAGATTAAGCATCTACTCAACCTTATAAGGTAGAACATCTAGGGTTAATTCATAACCTAGGTTAGGGATGTTACACTTTTCAACCGTTAATTCTTCTTTCAAAGCAATTAAAGGCATTAGATTATCATTAGGGTGATACATCATAATGATATATTGGAGAAAACAAAATCATACCATGGATTTAAGAGACAAAATATGAATTAATAAAGTAAAAATGTCATACAACGATTACCCAGGCTACTCCCGGTCCTAAAGACAAAGGGTATTAGCCCCGCATGTTCATCTCAATGAAAGACATGATGAGAGAAAGGGAAAACATAGAGAAAACGTGAATAAAAATGATGTAAACCCCTAGACGGAGGAGATATGGGCATTCCTTGACGTAGAGTGCGCGATCTACAGCCTTCTGGTAGTGGAAAACTTCTTCTGCGGATCTCGGAACGATCAGGGCATGATTCTAGGCTCCGTTCTTCTCTCCACCTCTCCTTAAGACTTGTGCAATGACTAATGACGTGATGCCCTAATTAGGGCTGCTGAAATTAGGTATATGGACCACTTTAGGTCGCTAAAAGATCACCACCGTCCGATTAGAATCGATATGAAACAAAACCTATCCTGACGGTGTCGATACCATCGACGCTGGTTGATGGTATCGACCCGTCATAATATCGGCAAGTTGTCTTTTTATCTGACGTTCCCACTGATGCAGACTCGATACCATCGACTTTAGTGTCGATGGTATCCGCACTTTTAGGCATCTGTTTTATCACTAATCTGACGCTGAAGCTAGGCAATGTCAATAGTATCGACGGGTTGATTGCTGGCTCGCTGTAGGTATCTCGCTACCATCGACTTCCCAGTCGATGGTATCGACTCATCTTGGCTCCTTGTGGCTGTCTCACTATGACCGTGTCAATACTATCGACGGATGTCGATGGTATCGATAGCTGTGTATATCCGTTCTTCCTGAAATTTCAAGATAAAGCCAAATTAGCTATGCTAAAACATATCAATATGATCATTTATAATCAAAAATATAAAATATGAGAGATTTGATACAAAATGAGATTATAGACTAAAGAGAATGAATCATGCGATACTAACCACAAAAGTGACTATTAAACACATAAAACGCATGTAAAACAAGTCTATATAAGTGACTCAAAATCCTCGCATCAAACTCCCCTAAGATTAAACATTGCTCATCCTCGACCAACAAAGCTATAGAATAAAATTGCGAGGGTCAACTAAAGAACATATTATCACAATAGACATTGCCATATGATCCTCACCAGACATTCACATACCGACCCTAAGTAACCACAGAATGATATTTATCCTTTAGGTGACAATGATCATCCATAAGAGATATCCACCCCAAGATTGGTGAGCACTATCAAATAAAGCAGTTAATATAATAAAATCTTCCGGTTCAGGCTTGGTGCATCTTTGTGATCTCCTATCTACTTTGCTTGTTTCCTAACTACCATCTAAATGGAAGCAAATCTCGTGATATTAATGAATGAGGAGATAATCACGGGTGACCTACCAATTAGAGCAACAGGTGGATGGAATAGGTGGCTGTGGAAGAAATGGAAGCACATAACAGTCAATCATGCACACAAAAATTAATGACCTATCATGATGCAAAATGCACGTGAAAATGCCCTAATGCTACATTTTAGGTGGAATGATGCATGCACTATCATTCCATCCCAACGAGAGACAAAATATCAACAAAACTACACATGTGATTGTTCTTCTTATTATGCATGTGAACAAGTTCCTTCCTCTTCCTGATTTTCACTTACTTATTATTTTTTTCTTCTTTCTCTTTTTTTTCCTGCCCTCACTTTTCTTCATGAACTAAGATGAAATTCACACATCTTTTTCTTGGGCTTATTTTCATAACTACTATATATATATATTATATCTTCAGAAAGTATGAAACAAGTTCCTTATTTTCCGAAGAAGCAAGGACATCATGTAACAAAATGGTTAAGACTATGCAAAATGCAACTAAAATGACTTTGACATGCATTCTAAAATTTTGTGCATACATGACTATAATGCACCATTTTTTTTCAATGCAACAAATGTAAACACTAACTACAATGCAATCCTAACTACATGATATGCAATCAAGAGATGACAAATTGTATAGTGCTCCCAATTCTCATGGTGGAGTGTAGATAAGCTGAAGTGGATAGATCACAAGATTAATTGACAGAACCATTGGAAGATATTATATGACCCTCCTTACTGACATGTGTAAAATCAAGAGGTTTATCTCTCTTATTTCAGATTAATGTATCATTACCGTTTGGTCAGTTTAGGCTCAACATCTAATTTTGTCCACTTTTCTTGAATCATAGGCATGTACAATTGTGGTCTTATGTTTTAAATTTGACAAACCTAATTATTTTCATAAGTCATATGCTCAAGTTCAAAAAAAGCAAGCTTGCAATTTCATTAAAAATTTTCAAATTGATCCATGACTCCCATGTGACAAACAAAGAGATGACACATTAAATTAGACATCCATGGATACACTAGATAGCATGTGGATCCTAAAAACAAAGAAAATTGCTAGAATAAAATAAAAAGCAATAAATGATAAAAACTAAAAATAAAAGATAGAAAAAGATAAAATTTTTTCCATCTCCCCCCTAAGCTTGAATTCGACTATGGACTCATAGTAAAAAACAATCTTAATAGGTGGAACAGTGATACCATTTATTGTTTAAGTGGTGGGTACTGCGGGGCGGTGGGATCCCATGATGGATATTGCCCCTGGAAGTTTGAATCATATCTATCCCTCCTTGAAAAACTGAAATTGACGCCACTATCACTCCGTCGATACCATCGACATGTGGTCGATGGTTTCAACTCTTTATCAGTACGACACGTGGTCGATAGTATCGACTCAGAAAATTTTTTATAGCCGCTTCCTACACCCACATCACTACCATCGACACTATGGTCGATGGTATCGACTTTTTATCAGTACTGCACACTGAGCAAACTTATTAGGGTATCATTTTTTACACTAAAAATGAAATTAAATAAAACTAACTTGCAAATGTGAAGGAAAAATCAAGAAACTACAAATTAAAACTACCGATGATTGGGTTGCCTCCCAACAAGCGCCCTACTTTAACATCTTAGGCCAGACAAAATCAAGCTCATCAACTTGGGGCATCGGGGAGTGTTCCTAGGGGATCACTCAGTAGTTTGAACTCAACTCTTTCCTTGCCAATTCCTAATGTCAAGATACCTCTCCCGATAGCAGTGATAACATCAGCCGTTGCTTGAAACGACCTACCCAGTAGCATCTCACAACCCTTTAGCTGCGGCATGTCCATGACAATGAAATGCATGGGAAAGATGAATCTGTCAACCTTGACAAGTACATCCTCATAGACCCCATATGGCTTAACAAAAGACCCATCCGCCAACTCAATAGTCATGGAATATTTCTTTAGTATCTTCAATCAAAGCTTTTGGAACGTTGATAACATCATAAGATTTATGCTAGCGCCTGAATCACACTGTGCATATGGAAAGTGATGGCCGCCAATTGAGCACGGTATGTAGAAACTCCCGAGATCTTTCTTCTTCTCTGGTACACTTCCAGTGATTAACAAGCTCACCGTCTCATTCACAAAGCAAACATCAGTGTCTTTTATCTGCCTTCTCTTAGTGATGATGCCCTTGATAAATTTTCCATATGTAGGAATCTGTTCTATCATTTCCACTAACGGAATATTAATATGGAGCTTCCTAAACATCTCCAAGAACTTCTTGTAGTGTCTATGCTCCTTCTTTGACTTCTTAATATCTTGAATTGGAACACTTGGCTCTTTTATGCGCTTGTGCGGTGGCACATATGGGCTATTTGGGGTCTCCTCCCCTAAGCTTGCTTCAATATCACCATCTGGCGTAGGCTTTGGAACATCATTCATGGTTGGTGTGATTCGTGGCTGCTCATCCTTCTCGGTGGTAGTAGCTTCACTACGTAATATCACTTTCACCTGCTCCTCTTGCCTAGATGTGGGCACGACTTTGATGGGTTCTTGGTAGGATTTCCTGAATGGGAAATATCTGCCTGGTAGTCCATACAAGCTGTGGGGATATGGTACACTGGTTTTCACCTCCATGTCAAAATGCATTTTTGTCTTGTCATGGACCTCCACCACTAGGGGATCTGGTTCCTTAATCACATATATATACTTCACTTGATGATCTGTTTGAGTACACTCTACATTACCAACTGGTCTTTTTGATTTGTATGCTTCATGGCCACAACTTCATTGGTGATTTGAGTCACCGCCATCTCTAGTGTCCTCATCTGTGCTCCATAACTTTGCAAAGTCTGCCCAAATTTATTCAAAATCTCGCCCTGAGACTGTAACTGCTTGGCGAACGTACTCACCATCTCTTGATTTTATTTCACCACTTGACTAAGCAACTCGATGCTTTTATCCTCCACTTTTGATTGTGGTTTTGAGTTTGGATCTTACAGGAAGTTGTTTGGATCCTTCCATGAGAATTTTCTGTCCTTCCTCCGAGCGTAATCATTGTTCCTATAGCCCTGTTGTTGCATAAATCTGACTTGAGTCTCCTCATCAAATCCGTCATCTTTCTCCACAAGCTTCTTGGCTATGAGATCCAATTTGTCATTCATCTCCTTGATGGCCTTTGACTCACCTATGACTCGAGCCTGTTCTGGTGTGTCTCTGTCACCCCATGATTGCTTTCTAGCCATTTTTTTTTAGGATTTCCCAACAACTAGTGCCAGTGTTGTTCAAGAAGAAAGCGGAACCTGTTGAGTCCAGATTGCTCCTGTCGTGCTCATTTAAAGCAAAGTAGAAGATCTTCACTTGTTTTTCTTTATCTATCCTGTGATGTGGACACCTCCACAACATTAAATGAAAGCACTCCCACGTCTCAGAATATGTCTCCCCAGCCCTTTTACAGAAATTGTGGAACTTCCATACTAGGTCATTGGTTTTCTCCAGTGGAAAGAATCTCTCAAAGAAAACCTTGATCATTTGATCCCAAATCTCGACGGTCTCATCATCAAGGTTATGCAACCATTCCCATGCATTGCCTGCAAGAGAGCTGGGGAACAACTTCAAATACAGTGTCTCTTGTGGAAATCTATCTATCTTGATCATATCACAATTTTACACGAAAGTGCTGATGTGGGCAACAAGGTCTTCATTCTTCAGCCTGTGAAATGCTTGAGACTTGACCAAGTTTATCAGTGTCAGATCAATCTTATATGTTGGAATGTTAACTGCTTGCCTTTTGATCAGCCCCTTTGATGCTGATGAGGAAGAAGCCTTTATCTTCTCCCATATTGTCTGTTCCTCAGCCATGGCTTCCGATTTAGAGTCCGAATCTATATCCTCAGGTGGATCTTGGATGTTGTTATCCTCGTCGTCTGATCCCAATGGTGGAACCTATGGTGATGACAGTACGTAGTTTGTGCTATGCGTCTTCACCATGCACTGGTACATGCAAGGTAATAAATTTGATTAAGTATAGTGCTAGGCAATTACTAAATATGAAAAATAAATGATGAATTGTAGGAATAATAATAAAATGAAATGTGGCCTAGAGTGGCCGCTTACAGCACTCATAGTGCCGACAGTTGCCGTGTCCCCGAAAACGACGCCAAAAACTTGACATGATTTTACCGTGCGTATAACGCAAGTGCACACATTAGAGTAATATAGGCCTTTGTGAGGCCCGAGTCGAACACAGGGACACTGAAAAGTCGGTCGACTACTTACTAACTACTCGCGATCAGCTAGACCAATTAAAAGGTTTTGAGAGTTGATTGAAAAAGAAAATAAAAATAAAAGAAAACAACACAATCGATTAAATGTTTAGTTTAATCAATTCAAATGGGAATCTTTAGGATTACAGTTTCACCACATGTTCTCATTGTATTCATTCCTACATAATTAATCATATCCGTCTCTCATTCAGGGTAGTGGCCTGTATTCAGAATTGTTCACTGTCATGATAAAATTCACTACCTAAATCTAGGTCGGTTCCACGGTAGTAGTAACCTATACCCTAAACTAGGTGCATGAAGACCAAACTATGGGTTTCCACCATTAACCATACATCACCTTATTCAAAGAATTTATTAGTTAATGTGAATTTCGTCTCTTTTCAACCATTAATTCTTCTTTCAAAGCAATTAAAGGCATTAGATTATCATTAGGGTGATCAATTATAATGATATATTGGAGAAAATGAAATCATACCACAGATTTAAGAGACAAAATATGAATTACTATGGTAAAAATGTCATACAATGATTACCCATGCTACTCCCAGTCCTAAAGATAAAGGGGATTAGCCCCGCATGTTCATTTCAATGAAAGACATGATGAGAGAAACGGAAAACATGGAGAAAATGTGAATAAAAGTGATGTAAACCCCTGGACAGAGGAGATCAGGGCGTTCCTTGATGTAGAGTGCGCAATCTACATACTTCTGACGGTGGAAAACTTCTTCTGCAGCTCTCAAAATGATCGGGGCATGATTCTGGGCTCCGTTCTTCTCTCCACCTCTCCTTGAGACTTGTGCAATGACTAATGACGTGATGCTCTGCTTAGGGCCGCTGAAATTAGGTATATGGACCACTTTAGGTCACCAAAAGATCACCACCATCCGATTAGAATCGATCTGAAACAAAACCTATCCTGACGGTGTCGATACCATCGACGCGGGTCGATGGTATCGAACCGTCATAATATTGACAAGTTATCTTTTTCTCTAACATTCCCACTGATGCAGACTCGATACCATCGACTTTAGTGTCGATGGTATCGACACTTTTAGACGTCAGTTTTATCACCAATCTGACGCTGAAGCTGGGAAATGTTGATAGTATCGACTTTGTGTCGATAGTATCGACGGGTTGATTGCTGGCTCGCTGTAGGTATCTCGCTACCATCGAATTCCCAGTCGATGGTATTGACTCATCTTGGCTCCTTGTGGCTGTCTTACTGTGACCGTGTCGATACTATCGATGGAAGTCGATGGTATCGACAACTGTGTATATCCGTTCTTCCTAAAATTTCAAGATAGAGCCAAATCAGCTATGCTAAAACATATGAATATGATCATTTATAATAAAAAAGATAAAATATGAGAGATTTGATACAAAATGAGATTATAGACTAAAGCGAATGAATCATGCGCTACTAACACAAAAGTGACTAATAAACACATAAAATGCATGTAAAACAAGTCTATATAAGTGACTCAAAATCCTCGCATTAGGGAGTGTTTGTACACAACTTTGCATACATAGTTGAGGTTTAACATTGCCTTTCACCCACAAATAGATGATCATTTTCATAGGACCATACAAACCTTAGAGGACCTATTGAGATCTTGTGTATTGCATTTTTTGGGCAGTTGGGACATCCACCTCAGATTGGTAAAGTTTTCTTATAGTAATAATTATCAAAGGAGCATCCACATGGCACCATATGAGGCATTATAAGGTAGACGCTGCAGATCTCTATTGTGTTTGTATGAGATAGATGAATATCAGCTTCATGGTGCCGAGCTTGTGCAACAAATGACAAAGAAGATCATAGTCATTCAACGTCAATTGAAGGCAACATTGGTCAGGCAGAAGTCGTATGAAGATAACCGATGTGGACCCTTAGAGTTCTAATTGGGAGACAAGGTGTTTCTCAAGGTCTCTCCATGGAAGGGTGATTTGAGGTTTGGGAAGAAGGGTAAGTTAGCTCCCACATATATGAGACCTTACCCTATGATGGCACGTGTTGGGAAGGTGGGCTACAAGTTGGAGTTGCCACCTGAGTTGCACATGTTGCATCCAGTGTTCCATGTATCCATGTTGAGGAAATTCCACCCTGATACCGAGTTGGTTCACTAGTACATAACCGACCTTTAGTGTCAGTTATTTAAGGCCTTTAGTGTTGGTTTCTAAGCGAAACCTATGTGGGCGACACTAAAAGCCCAGCTGTTATGCGTCGGTTCAAAAACCGACGCCAAAACCCTTCACGTGCCACCAAAAATGCGCCAGCAGGGGACTATCAGTGTCGATTATTAGATAAGAAACTGACGTCATATCACTCCCAACATGGTCGTGTTGGACAGCACGGCCATGGTGTTAAGGAAATAGACGTCGGTTACGAGTAGAAACCGACACTGTAACCGATGCCATATCACTCCCAGCACGGCCGTGGTGTCTGGTCCGCTGCCACGGCCGTGCTGGCCAGCATGGTTGTGGTGTTAAGGAAATAGACTTCGGTTACGAGTAGGAAACTGACACTGTAACTATGTGGCGTCGGTTTTATACAAATAACCGACGCCTATTTTTTGTTTTTTTTCTGTCAGTCTGCAGACCTACTGTATGGCTGGTCGCAGGATGAGAAACCTACAATTCAGTTATGAACTACAGGTTTTACGACTTCCATTGATATCAACCAACAACAGGCCAAAAACCTGCAAAATTAACAACAAAAATATTCACACATTTAGCAATGCAACCTGCAGTTCCATTTGATTTTCACACATTTAGAAACATTCATGTAGCTAGCAATCTGTAGTTCCATTCATTTTCACATTCACACATGTAGAAACATTCATATAGAAATCAACAGTTTCATTCATTTTGACTCAAACACATGTAGAAACATCCATACATGTAGAAACATTCACACATATATTATAATTCAGAAATTGATTTACAAAATATCATTGTTTAGTCATTATTAGCTATCAACATCCCAATTTTATGTTAAAAACCCCACTACTTGTATGGCTGTTGCCCATTCTTCTCTTACTTCATTTAATTCTCCCGTCGTATAGGGAGCATGTACATCTGGTAAGGCATTTCCTATAGTGTGGTCAGTTTTAAACACCTGCAAAGAGAATGATGTATATATATAATTAATGAGCTATAAATAAGATTGATATATTTCATATTATCTAATGAGACTATATAATACCTCAGGAATAGTATCTATGTCCACTGTGACATATTTGATAATCATGCGCATAAATCGCATTACATAGTATGCACATGCCCATCCGTTGTCTTGTGTAGCACACTATAAATTCAAACATACAAAATATTAAAACATACAACTAATTAAGCACTGTTCACATAAATAATATATACATATATTGCAGTCGGGAACTTACTTTCATGTTCTTCCAAATTATTGGCTAGTTCTTTTTCGTGGGGACCTTTCCTCCAGCCTTTTTGAACTCATCTAAACCCCTACATGTTAATGTAACACAATACATTGCATAATTAAATAGTAATGTAATAACATATGTTAACAGATATGAAAATGAAATATTTCTCACCGGAATAATTCCATTTTCATTATTTGTCCATATTTTGAATTCAATTTACTCCCCTTAGGATCTAGATAATAGACTGTGAACGTCTCGGGGAAAATAACTAGTAACTCCCAATGCATACCACTAGAGGTAAAAAAGTAAAAAATTAATAACTCAAAATCCACAATAAAAATGTAATTTTCTGAAGTCCAAATTATAATAAGCAAAGTAAACTTACTCTACATTGAATGGAGCTATTATCATCGTCTTCTTATTTTGAGCAAAATTTGTAAAAGCCTCACAACAGTATTGTTGAACTAACGGAGGGTCTTTAGCTATTAGACTAATCAAAGATGGAATCAAAAATCCTACATGTTCGAATGCAAAATCTGCACATATCTTGTCTAAGTAGCTGCAAAATATGTATTAATTATGCATACATTAATAAATAAGAAACCAGATCACCAGATCCTACACAAGGTATATGGATGTATGAAGAAGATCTCACCTTATCCATAGCTCTATCACAGATGTATTTAGCCAATCATATCGAAACAACTCCAACATATCTTGTATAAATAGTTTGCTTTCGTATGATTGACCTGCAACATCTGAATCTATAGAAACAGTTATAGGGCAATTTATATCATGTTCGCCTAACCATATTGCCATACCCCTACAGTTAGGACCTAACGGGACAGGTAGGTCCTGTGGAACCCAACTGGGTAATGTAGGAGGTGGAAGTGGAGGCCTAGATGTTGTTGGTGTCTTCTTTTTAACATGTATATATATATATAATTTCAGATCAACTGCCATCATATACACACACTAACAATTTAACGTAATGTAAATTTATCATATAGTTTCAGTAAAGAGGACATCTACTTTTAGCCACAATATCACTCCGCCTTCTGCCTCACCAAGTGTTTCACAATCTGGGTGGGCATATGGCAATGGAAGATCCATCCACTTGGAGAATATATGTACCGGGCTCACACGAATCCAACCAGCTGGTAATGGAGACCCGTGAAACATTTCCCCTGGTAGGGATGGGTCTGCAACGACATATTCTTTACTTTTTAGACGGCATGGCTTCAACCCCTACAAATGTTTGTGTAAAGAATGTTATATACATATATACATATCATCTTTTTTTAAAACGACTACAATTTCATATATACATATCATCTTGAAAACATATCATCTTGAATTAAAAAACTAGTTACTATGTCATAAAAATACTTACAACGGATGTGCTAGGTGGTGGGTCTACAGGATTACTCCCAACCTCTACAGTAGGAGTAGAGCAAGATGCCATAATAGGTACTATCTGCTAAGTGGAAGTCTGAGATGCCTGCCACATTTTCAGTGCTTCTTTGAGTTTCCTATCAACTAGCTTATCTACCTATACATGGATAAAAGAAATATTAGCTTCTAATTATTGAATTCTCTTTTACAGTAACATTATAAAGAAAGAATATGTTACCTCTTCTTGTGAAAGTCCCACTTTTGGGACATGTTTGCGCTGGGATGGCGCAAAAAAAGCTTTGATGCCCACACCAACGCCTATAGCCCTAACACGTCTAGGATGCTCTAGGTTACCCAGAGCAACTGTCAATTCATCCCTTTTGTCATCAGGGATGAACTTGCCTTGTTTCCTCAGCTCGTGCAGCTCCCGCTAATCGCCAAAACAAAAATTTGTAATTAAGTAAACACCACAAATAATCAATATTCGAACGATTGCTGTAAGAGTTGTATTTTACCATTTTTGCAGCCGCCTCAGCAGTTGTGGGCTTCCTTATTTCTCCCTTCTTATTTTGCCTCCCAGCTATCCAGACATCATGGTGAGGTAGAGGTGTGCTACCTATAGTAGAGGACTCCTGAGTAGCAGCAAACTGAGTAGTAGCCTCAGACTGTAGTCTTTGGCGAATGCCTGCATACCCCTTTGGACCCATTGTGTGGTCATGCCTATTCAGTGCACGCCTTGATTTTTGTGCCTCACTAGTTAGTATGCACATTAATGATTTGGTTAGTAACACTAAATTTTAATCTTGAATAGGTGAATACAACATATATTAATGAGATTGAGACTGACGCCTAATACCTTGAATTCATCAGTTTGTCTTGAAGCAACAAACGCGTCCCATTCTTCTTTGTCTAGGAAGTTCCATTGTTCAGTGGCTGTCTTCTTCCTCTTGTCAGCTTCTTTTATGTATTCTCGGGTGAGATTTGTCCTATAGTTCCTTAGGACTCTCCCACAGCATGGCATCATGCATTTATGATGCAACTTTTCATCCAATTCAAATATACTCTGCAAAATAGAATTGTTATTAACTAGTATCCAAAAAATTAGTAATCTACAAAATAGAATTGCAAATTAATAATAACTCACACATAAATCCTTCCATATTACGTCTTTCTTCTCCTTAGAAACATTATGCCAAGAATCTATCTTACAACCGCAATGGCTACGAGTAACATACCCAAGATATGAAACAAACGAATTGCGATTCACACCAGATGCATTTCCTACATTATCAAAATCCACAACAAGTTTGGGTCCATTGCCCTTTTGTGCTATTAACTTCTTCAGCATAGTGATGCCCCTTCTCTTGTCAACTTTTTGGTGCTACTGATCAAGTGCCTCAAGTGCTTCAGATGGTACATGTGCATCACCAACCTAAAATTTGACAAAATAAACACATTTACAAGATATAACTATAAATGGACATATAGATATAAATATATGATGTATTTTTAAAACTTACATTGTGAGGCGGCACATTCATGTCCTCACCCTCACAGTAATCATCAACACAGTCGTCAGGAGAATGCTCAGCCATCTAAAAATTCACATTCACATTGTAAAGTTCACATTGTAAAGTAATTCAAATTGTAAAGCTCACATTGTAAAGTTCACATTCACATTGTAAAGTAATTCACATTGTAATTTTCACATTATAAAGTAATTCACATTGTAAAATTCACATTGTAAAGTTCACATTCACATGGTAAAGTTCACATTCAGAAAAATAAAACATATAAAAAAATATAAACATGCCTCTAATATTGCGATTTTTTATCAATTAACAATCCTTCATTGTGATCTCCGCGCACATACAAGTCATCATTAGCTTCAATATTTGCTGGTGTTGGCAACCCAACTGAGAATGGACTGGAGTCATCATACTTATCATAGTACTGTTCTTCATCTATAGGATCTTCAATGAACTGTCTTTTACCATGAAGAACAACCGACCATTTATCATTTGTAGGATCATCGATATAAAATACTTGTTTCACCTGTGATGCCAATATGAATGGTTCACCCTTCTCGACAATCTTTTCAAAGTTCACTAAAGTGAAACCCAATTCATCCACTATAACTCCTTTGGTGTTATCAACCCAATTACATTTGAAGAGCGAAATTCTGAAATCTATGTAGTCAAACTCCCATATGTCTTCAATGACACCATAATATGACATTTTAGCTTCACGTGGACTCTTATCCTTTGCACTTGCAAAAAACACAGTCGATGCTTGAAGGGTGACCCCACTATTTTGGACGACACTCTTATCATCTTGGCGCTTTGTGTAATATGTGAATCCATTAATGTCATACCCTTCATAAGACATAACAGTCAATTTTGGTTTAAAGGCGAGGCATTTGATAGTTTCAGTAATATCATCTGGTGTTTGAGATAGTTGATGTAAGACTTTATCTTCAAACCACTTAATAAATGTCTTGTTATGCTCTCTAGCAAGCCACATTGTATTGGCTTGAGGATATTGTCTCTTGATGAAATTGGTATGTTCCTCGATATAAACGTTCACTTCATCCATGTTGTGTAAAATATACAAGTGACCTTGTTCCAACTGCTCACGGCTGATTACTTTCACACGTGATCCCAAAATTCCTTTGCCAAATTGCTCGTCAATATTCTTGTCATTATCAGGAGTGTCATTACCACTGTGAAAGTCATTGCAAAAATCCATAACCTCTCTCGCCACATAACCCTTGATAATACTCCCTTCAGGACGATAACAGTTTTGAACATCACTTTTAAAAATGCTCATGTATCGTTCAAAGGGATACATCCAATGCAAGAAAACTGGTCCCAACATTTTCACTTCCCTAGTCAAGTGGACAACAAGATGTACCATGATATCAAAGAACGACAGAGGAAAATACATCTCAAGCTGACATAGGGTAACA
This sequence comes from Alisma plantago-aquatica, assembly GCA_963693085.1. Taxonomy (NCBI): domain Eukaryota; kingdom Viridiplantae; phylum Streptophyta; class Magnoliopsida; order Alismatales; family Alismataceae; genus Alisma; species Alisma plantago-aquatica. Next base: position 1,503,820,949 of record OY856410.1, on the reverse strand, counting down.
ACCACTTCTCTTTGCAATTTATCGAGAGTATCAGGGCCAATAACTTTGCTGCACAGACTGTTGAAAAAGAAATAAAGTCTGGTGATTGCAAACCTTACATGCTTCAACAATATAGATCTAATTGCCACAGGCAATATTTGTTGCATTAGAGTGTGACAATCATGAGATTTAAGACCTATCAGCTTCAGATCTTTCATAGATACCAATCTACGGATGTTGGATGAGTAACCCTGTGGCACCTTAACATTTACCAAACATTCACAAAAAGCTTTCTTCTCCTTTCTAGACAATGTGTAAAAAGCGGGAGGTATGTTCTTCGATTTTCCATTTCACGAAATTCTATTAATTCTGACCTTATTCCCATTTCACGTAGGTCCAGTCTGGATTTTATCCCATCTATAGTCTTACCTGGTATATTCAACAAAGTACCAATGACACTATCACATACATTTTTCTCAACATGCATGACATCGATACAATGCCTGACTATCAAAGAAATCCAACAAGGAAGATCCCAAAGTATTGACTTCTTCTTGAATAAAGATTTGTCACTCTGTGTGGTCATAGTACATTGTGATCTCTTACCAAATTCATTGACAAAGTCTTTTACTCTTTCATAAACAACCTCCCCTGGTATAGGTTTAGGTGCACTCCGTTCCTCATTCAATCCATTGAATGCTTTGCGCTTCCTACGATACAGATGGAATTTTGTAAGAAACCTTCGATGACCGAGATATACAGTCTTACCGTCATGTTTTAGTCTTGTTGAATCAGTGTTCTCTTCACATATAGGACACGCTTTAGATCCTTTGACACTATATCCAGACAAATTCCCATATGCTGGAAAGTCATTAATAGTGCAAAATTACATAGCATGCAAACGAAATGTCTCTCTTTGTGAAGCATCATATGTCATTACACCTTCACCCCAGAGTTTCTTTAAGTCATCAATCAGAGGTTCAAGATAAACATCGATGTTATTTCCAGGTTGGTTAGGGCCAATATCAACAACGACAACATTACATACTTATTTTTCATACACAGCCAGGGAGGAAGATTGTATATAACAAGCATGACTGGCCAAGTGCTATGTTCGCTACTCAGTGTCCCGTACAGATTCATCCCATCTATACAAAGCCCAAGTATTAGATTCATGACTTCTTCACAAAATTTAGGGTACAATAGATCAATCTTCTTCCACTGTGGGGAATCAGACACATGTCGTAGGATCCCATCATTATTTTTCTTAACATCTGCATGCCACCTCAAATTCTTCACATCTATCGGATTGGCAAACAAGCGTTGAAACCGTGATATTATAGGTAGATACCACATCACCTTGGCAGGAGAACCAATTTTGGACTCCCCCAAAGTCATCAATTTATACCGTGACACACCACATTTTGGACAATCTTTCAAATCCACATAGTCCTTTTAAAATAATACACAATCATTCGGGCATGTGTGTATCTTCTTGGCATCCATTCTCATTGGGCACAACAATTTCTTTACCTGGTATGTTGAGATTGGCAGCTTGTTTCCTTCAGGAAGCATTTCTTTCAACAAAGACAACAATGACGTGAAGCTTTTGTCACTCCATCTATTGTTAGCTTTCAGCTTATACAATCTCAACACAGCGCTAAGCTTCATGAACTTAGTACAACCTGTGTATAACGATATCTCAGCATCATGCACAATGTTTCTAAAAATGGGAGGTGGATCGGTGTGCTCTACCCCACAACTATCCAACATCACATCAATGATGTCTACTGGAACTGGTTCATTCACATCTACGTCATCATAGGCAATTTCTTCTTCCATACAAGCACTGCTATCGACATCCACTGGTTTTGGGTTTGAAATCTCTCCATGCCAGTGCCATTCTGTATAGCATTGTATAATCCCATTGCACATGACATGACTTTTGATTTCGTCACCAGTGCTGACTTTCAAGTTGTTACCGCAATGCCTACATGGACAGTAGAACCTATCTCCAGGTTGTTTCCTATGTTCCTTGGCAAATCTAATAAACTGGTCAAGACCAGAAATAAACTCTAGGGTGCAGTGATTGCGAATGGACATCCATGATCTATCCATTCTATGATCAAAGAGAAAACAAGTATATATTACAACAAGAATAGGGTTAACAGATTAGAGTTTTTGCATGGTTAAAACTTTAGGCCAACAATTACATGTGTACCACCTATCCCATTCTTGAACACCTAATCTCACTAGTAAGTGTATAATGTGTATTGGGTTTTCAAGAAAATTTCGGCAGCATTTCCCCACTGTTCTCTAAGTACATATGTACTTAGAGAACATACGGGGAAATGCTTCCGAAATTTTCTTAAAAACCAAATACACATTATACACTTACGTCCTACATGAGATTAGGTGTTCAAGAATAGTCCCAAACCAGGGACTATCCAAGATTTACTCCTAATGAGTAAATCTTGGACGAGTTTATAGGCCTACAAATACATGTGTTGTCATTCTTATATATAATAAATGTGTACCACCTATCCCATTCTTGAACACCAAATCTCACTAGTAAGTGTATAATGTGTATTGGGTTTTCAAGAAAATTTCGGCAACATTTCCCCGCTATTCTCTAAGTACATATGTACTTAGAGAACATATGGGGAAATGCTGCCGAAAGTTTCTTGAAAACCAAATACACATTATACACTTACGTCCTACGTGAGATTAGGTGTTCAAGAATAGTCCCAAACCGGGGACTATCCAAGATTTACTTCTAATGAGTAAATCTTGGACGGGTTTCTAGGCCAACAAATACATGTATGTTGTCATTCCAATACCTACAATCCTAGTTTCATCACAATTGATGTTAGGGTTTCATCACAATTTTAGGTATCATATAGAGTATGTAGATGTTAGGGTTTCATTATGCAATAGGGATTCATGTATATGTTAGGATTTCATCATGCAATAGACTCAGCCAGATGTTAGGGTTTCATCATGCAATAGGGATTTCATCATATAATTGATTTAATCACAAATTCATAATTGATTTCATTTGAATATATACCCTCTTATTCTTCCTTCTCCCTCCTTACCAACAGAAACCACAGTCGTGTGGGCTGGCACGGCCGTGGCTGTGTTGGCCAACCAAACGGCCGTGTTGGGTAGCACGACCGTGTGGTCGACCAACATAGCCACAACCGTGCTAGCCCACACGGCCTTGGTTGCTGTTGGTATGGAGAGGGAGAAGGAAGAAGAAGAGCAGGAGAACCAGTGATGAAGAAAGGAGAGCCTACTGTTGGTAGCAGCATGGAGATGGAGGCGATGGTGAGCACACCAGCGGCAGGAGACGGCGCGAAGGCATGCGAGCAGAGAAGGAGAGGCGCCGATGTCGAGCAGAGAAGGAGAGGGCACCGGCGGTGAGGAGAGAAGGAGAGGTAGGCGGCGGCGGTGGCGAGTAGCTGCAGCAGAAATAGGCGGCAGCGCGGAGGTAGGCGGCAGGTGACGCAACAGCAGGCGGCGGCGACGCAGTAGGGGTTGGGAATCGTCGGAGCAAAATCGATCTCAATGAAACATAAGAAAGGGGGAAGATCGAGTTCGCTGTGCGTGGGGGCTATTAAGTAACTAAACGGCATCGATTATCCATAACAACCGACACCTGTATTATTAAGTGTCGGTTATAAAAAGACAACCGACGTCAATTGGACATTCCTTTACCCTAATTTTTTTGGCGGGGACAGTGCACACACCCTTATCAACGTCGCTTATTCTAAGAAAACCAATGCCCATATTGTAACTTTTGGTGCAAATTTTATCTTCATTCAATGTCAGTTATTAGGTGAAACACCGATATTGTATCTGATACGTTGGCACAATTTTTTTTCTCGAAAAAATTGGATTTCACGGGCTACTTTAGGCGTCGGTTGCCTTTCTTCAACTAACACTAAATGAAAAGCAATACCCGTGTCTGGATGGTCTTCAAATATAGACATCGGATGTCCTTATTAACCGACGTTGAATGTTAACAGCGCCGGTTTTACTAAAAAACTGACGCCTCTAAAAGCGACATTGAACGTTGTTTCTGTAGTAGTGGTTTTGTAGCTAGTGGAGGTTGATCTTTATGAGGATATGCCCTATGTGGAAGGACCTATGCTAATCCTTGATAGAAGTGTGAAGAAGCTGAAGAAGAAATACGTAGTTCTAGTGAAGGTTCTATGGCATCACCGTGGCATTGAGGAATCCACATGGGAGTTTGAGGAAGATATGCGAGGAAGTACCCGTCTCTTTTCACTTAGGATTTTGGAGGTGAAATCCTTGTTAGGGGTTTATGGCTTGTAAGATCGCTGACCTGTGTTTTGGGATAACCCTATTTGTTTGACTTGATTAAGTGCTTAGAACCTCTCTCTAATCCTTTGAGATGATCTTCGATCTTGTGGAGATCTGGAGTCTCCAACTTGAGCCTGTTTGGATGATGTTTGTGCTTTATGTTCTTATTTTAGGGAAAATTACAGTTTACCCATTTGTGAGGGTTATCGTGCAAGTTGCCACCTCTAGAGTGTTCGCTTCATGAGAGATAATGTGATGTTTTAGGGCACCTTGGTTGAGCCTTGGATGTGTGGTGGCAACCCTAGAGGTGATTAGGGTTTCTAGGGTTTGCTTGGTTTCAACCCATGTGTGCTTTATTGGTTGTCTTGACCCATGTCGTGACTAGTGGGTGTTTTTAGTGAGTCTCAAATGAGACACCTTCTTGGGTGTGCCTTGTCTCAACATGAAGGCTTGTGGTGGTTTGGGTCAAAACAATTTGTCCTCTTCTGGAGTGTCTCAACCTAGCGTGCATGGTGACCTTTTCTCTCGACCAGGGTGATGCTTGGCTCTTGTCTCGACCTCACTTGGAGTGTCTCGACCAAAACCATGTGTTGGGAACCTAGGTGGTCAAGACCCAACATAGGTTGTATCACCATCTCATGAAGGCAAGGTTTAAGTGATTGCATGTTAGTTTCTTGGGTAGGTAAGTGTCCCTTGGGTGTCCTTAGGTGTTGACACATCATCCTTGACCCTACCTCCCTCCTACTTTGGTATATAACCCCTTTTCTCTCCATGAAAGTGATCTTTTTTGGCCATTATTCTTATCCCTTCCCTTGTACTCGTACTTGGAGGTTGGTGGAGCTAAGGAGGTGTTATTCTTTGTTCTTTGGAGGTTGTTCAACCTCACATGTGATTCCTTGAAGTTCAATCTCCCTCCTTCTGGTTGTTTCTTTCCTTGGTAACTAGTTTTACAATCTTGATTACATTTTTCTTTGGAATCCCTATCTTCTTCTTCCTCTTTTCTTGTCTGTAGACTAGGGTTCCACCCTGGTGGTCTCCTTGAGAGAAGCTCCTCCTAAAAAAGGCCTTAAACTATTGTTTTACCATGGTGGTAACTAGTGGGAGGGAGTTTTCTCCTCTTTTCTCCTTTGTTCTTTGGTTCAGCCTAGGGTCCTTCTTTCTTTTTTCTTGAGCTATAATTTGACCAAGGTGTTTTTCTTTTTGGAGGTGACCTTGTGGATGAAGTGGTGATCTCATTATGAGATTCATTCCTTCTCTTTGGAGCTTATGCTTTGGAGCTTGTTTTTCTTCAAAATAGGCGGGTTATATAACACTCTACCTTCTTCTATTACTAGCATCTTACCTTTATACTTTCATGTTCTTGTTTCCATATATAAAGATTATGTTAATATAATAGACGAAGATCCTATGAAATAGGGTTTATGACTTAGTAGTTTTCTCATGAAGATAACTCCTTTTCTTAAACCCTAATTTCTATGTATATGTTTTCTAAGTGATTTATTGTGAGGATGATCTTGAATATACCTTGGACTTTGGTTTTATCACCATGTTTTAGGTTCTACCAGCATGTTTTCCCTTGATCTTTTGGTGCGTTCACACATGTTTTGTGGTTTTATCTCCCCTAAGTGGTTTTTCTTGATGGTCTTCATAGCGCTTATTCTAGGGTTTGATGATCTTGAATCCATGAGTTTTGATCTTAGTGACATTTGGTTTCATGCTATTTGACCTTGTTACAGATGATACTTATATGCCTTTATATTTTGGGTTAAGACATGTTTTTGTGGCAGTGTTGGGTCGAGACATACACCCTTCTTTGGCCTTGGGTCGAGACATGTCCTTGATCATGTGTCGAACATGCTATTTTCTTGGTTTTGGGTCATGATGCTGCATTTGACTGCAAATGAGATGCCTGTTTTGATGGTGGTTGAGACATGCTATCTTTGGGTCAAGACACTTGCCTTTGGTTGCAGTCTAGATGATGTTGTTTTGGTTCGGTGGCGATGTTGTTGTTGGCTTTGGTCGTGGCATTGCCCTTAGTGTTGCAGTTGCAACATTGTTTTATGCTTGGTCATGACACCTGCTTCAGGCTGGTTGAGACGCTGTGTTGTGTTTGGGTTGTTGCAACTGTGACACCATGCTGCATAGTGGTCATGACCTTCTTTGTGGGCAGTCGAGACCAAACTAGATGGTGGTTGAGACATGATGTTGTTTGGTTCATGAACATGGTGAGTGGTGGTTGAGACACCATGCCCTATCACGGTCGCAACACTAGATGGGATGGTGGTTGCAACCCTTTGATGGTTTGAGGTTTTGAAGCTTGGATGTTGTGTGGTCATGACATGCGTATGACACCATAATATGATACATCTACCCATGTATATGAGAGTGATACCTAGTGCTGTTGACATAATGCTCTAAGCATGGTTAATTAATGATGTTCCTTAACCTTAATATGCTCCAAGAAAGTAGGAGGTTTTATACCTAGGGTTTTGTGATTTTATACATCTATACAACCCTAATCAGCCATGTATGGAGCCCAAACCCTAACGTTGAACCATGTGATGTGTTGTTTCTCTCTCTTGAAGTGCTTATCATATTGAGATGTTTCTCTCTCCTATTTATAAGCTCATAATCATGAAGGTGCAATGAATACCATGGCTTGTGTATGCTATTGAGATTGTTATGTGATACATGGTTTTGGCTATAAGCCTTGATGAGACATGATGAGATATACTGATGTGGTGGGTCCTACAACCTGATGATGGTTTGATGCCTATTGTGAGGTAGTATCCTCTAGTGATGTGATTGAGGGATTGATATCCCCATAGTGATGAGACATTGGCGATGACCTTGTGAATGGAAGTACTACAGGTATCATGTTGTGATGATGTGACTAGTTCACACCTTATATGTTTTATATCTTCTAGAGTTACACTACTTCCCTTATCTTTATAGAGTTTGTTTTGGATTTGTACATTGTAACTTGATTGATGCTAAAAGACACTCAATTGGCTTAATTAAGCAAGTGAAACTATAGTCACTCAGATGTTTTGTGCCATATATCCTTTCTAGTGTCATCTTTAATTACTGGATTGGTGAGATGGGTATATCTTGGAGCACATATTTTTGAATATGTAGGGGTGCAAGTCAAGTATCTCCTTCCATCCACAGTTACAAGTTGTGTGATACAGCCATGCATGAACTGATCTCCTTGTGAAATGGATGGCCATGAGTGAGCCAATCCTTCTTTTTGGAAAGGCCATGCATGAGCCTATTCTTTTGGCACCGTACCTATACCAAGGTGGGATAGGTGTGATTATATATGTGGATGGCCATGCGTGAGATAATCCTTGAGCTTGAATATATGTCATTGTTGTAGTGGACTGATGTGTCTCTATGGTGTTTTCTCATGTTGACCAAGAGGTGAGGGGATGTCATGGATTCCGTCTCTCCCATTAATCTTGCATGGCACTGATTTTGACTTAGCAGTGGTCAGTTGGATTTCTGTGGTATGACTCGAATCCTCAAGGAAAATAATCAAAGACGTAACACAATTGTGTAGTGTTTTATCTTAGGAAAAAATATGAACAACATTGGTTGAGCCCTTGCCTTTCTTTTGTATAGATTAGTGGATAGAAGATATACACGTTCTTCATATTTATTCTTAACTTATAAGATGTTCTATGATTGAGTTTCTATTTCTGTTAACTTCCTCAATAGTATTTCATGCTTAGTTATCTGGTCTTTTGATAGACGTTGGCGGAGAGTTATATCTCTCGCTGGGATGTTTGGTCTCACCTCGTGGGTTTCCACATCTTTTAGGTGGGCATGCACGGAGAGGTAGAGATCATGAGCTGAGGAATAACAACAACAAGAGTAGTAGCTGATAAGGTTGGATGTGCTGCTAGTCTTTTGGTGTTAGAGTCCTAGAGTCATCCCTATACACTCATGTCTTCAGGGATGCTCTTGTTGTGTTTTGTGGATATGTTATCAATATGAGGTTTTTGGCCTGTGAGCCATGGTTGTATAGATATGACATGTGTATATGTATATATGTGGAACAAGTATCCCATGTAACAAGTATGATGATGGACAATGATGTAAGCACCATGATATATGTGATATGTGTTGCAGGTATCCTCTTGAGGACTTATGTGTGATAAGTTTTGGCTTCGGTTCTTGGAGCATTTCAATTTTAGTTTCCTACTTTTTCATGTAATCCACTTGCTTAGCGATAATTTCACGTTGGTTTATGAGTAATCTCATTTGTGGTGTGTCAGTGTGTCACAAATACAAAGATCAAAGGTGCATATAAGTTACATCATTGTAACATGAAGAAGAGGTTATAGAGAGGAAATAACATATCTCTCAATTAATTACAGTGCAGGATTTCCTCATCTCCATACCATTATTTTGGTCTCGACTAGATACAATAGAGTAGATCTCTAGTGAGTGAGGGAGATGGAGTAGTCTGTGGGATGATGTGAGAGTTTCCTATCTATATTTGGATGTTGTGGGAACTACCCCCAAGGATGAGTCTCTTAGGTGACCTAACCCTGAAAATGTAAACCCCCGACCCCTCTTCATCTTCCTTCATACCAAGAGGGCATGCTATATGGGCAAGCCTATATGAAGGGGTCAATATGTTATTGGGAATTTCCTTTTTCCTTTTTCCCTTTCCTAGAACTAGAGAAGAAATCTTTCTTTTTAAAAGTTTATGGGTTTTCATGCATATTAGAAAGCTTGACTATTTTTAAGCCATTTGTTCTTGATGTTAATATAGTTAGACTTACTTTATTATTTTAGATGTTGGTAGGTCTCACATTTGTATGTAAAAAGTGTTAAATATTTATTGCATATGTTGATGGCTTTACCAAAAAGCCAGTAAAGATTTTCCTTGAAATCTCTTATTTTCCTTGGATATACCCTTGATCTGGCACACAATAATTGTTTCCATTTGGGACATTAGGGTTGTGTCTTCCGAACAATAGAAAAGTGAGGTATCTCCACAAGTCAAATTATATTTTCTTATTTAATATAATAGTTTCTCACATATCTACATTAGTGCCTAAGGTGCAGAAAAATTGCTCAGTGAAGAAAATTAACTTATTTTGGAACTTATCTAGAATTCCATATCACATCATTGTACTATTTCATTTCTTTTTCCCTTTTTCTAGTGAGCAATTAGAATTTCAAAAGAGCAACTTGGTTTGAATACTCAATGATATCTTCCTTAAAATCAAAATCACATTAATATAATAGAAGAATAAAAATAGTATAATGAAAAAGTAATTTGTTTAAGCAATAAAACACCCAATCACATAGTATTCCATAACATAATTAAGTTCTACTAGATAACAAAATTTCATGATATGGTATCAAGTCCTCTTTAATGAGAATGATAATTGTAAAATTAGAAAAAAAATTTCATCAATTTTTAGTCAATTTTTGCAAAAATACTTATTTGAATAGGAGAGAATTGCATGGTAGTTAATATCATCCTATAGTTATTATCTATAATTTTTGATTGCTAAAAATATAAAATAAAAATTTAATATAGAAAGAATACAAAACAAAAAAATAAAAAGGATTATAAATATATTTATGTGACTCTCTCTCCTCTACAATTAAAAACTTGCTTATAATTAAGAAAATGTGTGCTTTTTTGTGTAAAGGATATTGGGAGTTGATGCCAATGGATGGGTTAGTAAAATGTGCTCTCCACCTCATTTATGAAGAAAAATGAGGGAAATAATGAAAACACACCTAGAAAAATTGAGTGGATTAAGAAATACGGGAAAAATAGAGAAAAATGGTGATGCATCAAGCTACACTTGGGGTTGGTGTTGGGCACCACTAGGACACCACTGACATATCATGACTCATTATGAGGCTTAATTATTTTGTTTTCTTGCAATAGTCTTGTATGGGCAAAAAGAAGTAAATAACTAGAAATTTACCACAAAACAAACTCTAGAAACAAAAGTACAATTTGAGTGATCTTCAACCCTTGTGTTCATATCCTCACACCTCCAAGGGATCAGAAAAAGGGAGGAACAAAATTGATCACAATTTGTCTAGTCCATGCATCAACCTTGCTTGACTCTTGTTGGAGGGAAATATGCTCTTCTTCTCTCATGGGTAGGGGAAATGTTGACTCTATTCTATTTCTCAATAGGTTGTTAATAATGTCTACAATATTTTAAGATTACAACTTGGAAGTCTCAACCATAGGGGGTAGGATGTTGATCTCTATCCTTTTGACATCCAATTAGATTTATCCTTTATGAATGATGATTGGGGAATATATTTAAGAGGATAAGGGTCCTAGGTTAGGTTTGGTTTGGAGTGTTTTTCAATCCAAAAGGAGAGACATGTGGGATGCATGCTAGGTGGGTGCCCTACCTTTTAGAGGCTTCTGGGTGCTTTTGAATGACATCAAGTTAACTCGACTAGGTGAGAAGTGTGAGGAACTTGAGATGTCTTCCTATCACACACCCTTCTTTAAGAGGATTCTTGACACAAATATGAGGTGTTTTAGTGCTCTGGAGCGGGTGGGTGTTATCCGCATGCACAAGTTTTGATATTTATAACTCAAGAACTACACACAAGTATACATGTGCGTATAGTATGTTCGAGTTCATGCAAGGAGAAAGGTACAACTAGCTGCAAGCATGTTAATCTGCAAAAATCTAGATCAATTTACTAATATTGGTTTGGTTTATAATTAATCGATTTTGCAAAACTAAGGAACATTTTACACTAATCATTTAAAATAGATTTACAACAGATTCAAAAGATCTTGGTTATGGGATTTCACTTCCATATCATTACTCACATATAACCACAAAAATTAACATATTAATTAACAAGCAAGAAGATTGACGTCATCACACACCTCACGATAATATGAGACAGTTCTAATCCTCACATAGTACTCCCATACTTTTAAAAAGACTCAAACTGCAACCTTAAATCCTCAACATAGTCCCAACCACTTCCATGGTTAAGGATACATTCCTAAGATATCTATTCCTTACTTCTCTACACACCATCCCAGATCACATAAAGAAGCATTAAGCATGAAAGAAAGATGGCCAGTAGTGCATACAAGTAGAAAAACACCATAGAATATATTGGAACAACAAATTAACTAGCCTTTGTTAAGAAATTTGAGTTCACATAAGAAATGACATGGGAGCTACTCTCCCACGCCCAAGAAAAGGAAACTACTAGTCCATGGTGGTGAAATACAAGCACATGCTACAAATGTTGAAGTTCAACATGACTAGAGCAGAAAAGAATAAAGGAAATCCAAGGAATGAGAAAGAACTAGGTATAACTCCAAGTTAGAGACAAAATTTAACCAAAGTTGGTGCTTCTTGTCCAGAAAACTTCCCCCCCAAGAGGTATGAATGAGGTGGAGAAGATCCTACTTCAATCCTTAAAGAAGAATGGAGAAGAATAGAGGTTCTCTCTCGAGTAACCACTTCTTCCTCCCCAAAATCACCCTTCCCCTGCTCCGAACTATTTCCAAGTTGGAAAGTGTTTCAAAGGATGAGAGATAACCGCCCCATAAGTGAGTTTTTGTATTTGAAACAAGGGACGGTTATTGTTTTTCAAAATTGTAGAAATCGTTTGAAACACATCATTTGAGAACCACATGGCATGTCTCCACGTGAACTGATGCAAAAACTACTTTACTTGAGGATGGCACAACATGTTTCCTAAGAGACATGCCATATATATGAGAGCTAGGGAAGTCCCGAGTCGAGGCTGATCGGGTTGGACAACCTGTGTCTTAATAAACACATGTCATGTAACTTTACAAAACACCAAATGCATCTTATAATCGGTGCGAAACTCTATGTAATCAAAGGAACACATCGTGGTACTGCTCTTCAAAGAAAAACGGGAACATATGTTGTCTTACATGCCATATGTTAATTAATGCACACCATATTTGTTGGGTTTTGCGGAGGCAACAAGCACAGTAGAAACAACACATTTCTCCACATACCCTAATAGAAGATCTTTTCGATAATAACATATTTAGAAAGAAGGTGCATGAGATTTACCTTCTTGGGAAGCAAGTTTAGTGACATCCCTTTGAACGGTGATGTGCATCACTCCTAACATGCTTAGATGGTCCTCGTCCATCCTCTAAATGCAGGCGCTCAGCGTCTGCATCTCTTGCAGATGGACAAGAACTCCACATCGCACTTTGTGAGCCGGAGGGAAGGAGTAGCCTTTTTCTTGATGATGTGCTAGCATTGCAATATCTCTCTAATAACACCCAAATTTAGGCATTTATACTAAGCATCATGGTTCCGTGCCATTTTACCGTTAGTTTGCCCAAAATAACTATAGATTCTTATCTTTTGATAATTTATATCTTTTTGCTCAACTAGCCAATTTTGGGACTTGAAGGTACCAAACTTAAGAAGGAATCGATTATAAATGATTTCTCCCCATTGGCCCGGTTAGGCACAACAAATAATTTTTGTAGCAGTTGAAGAAACTCTAGAGGCCTCTACAACTCCATATATCTAGGGACCACTAAAGAGTAAGCAATCACTAAGAAGTAAACGACCGCTACAAGATCAACCATCAAAGGAGGATCCCCTAGCGATCACTAGGCTCAGCCAAACTTGGCCTAGCCTGGCCCATTCGAGCCCACCAATGAAGCATCAATGATCAGATCTTCTATGACTGATAAAAGATTCAACGACCGCTACAACCACAACGATCACTACAAGAGGAATCACTAGTGATGACTATAAGAAGAAATGCTAGTGACCACTAGGACTGACCTGGTCGGTCCTATCCTGGCATGGTCATGCCAAGGACCAAGGCTAGAGACTGCTGAAGGAGTAGTGACCTCTTACCACATACAATCAACATTCACCTATAAATACCCGCCCCTCACTGCCTAGCAAAGGGTTCAACTGTTTGGGGAGTACCTATTCCTATGTCTAGATACCAGCTGTTCCCAGAGCCCTGTGGGAGCATTCCAAGGTTTTAATAGGCTATATAGCTTACCCTGCATCCATCCCTTTGGTTTTCTTCCATCCACCATCATTTCTCACCTCCATTCACCCACTTCCCACCTTTCCCAGCTGTCTTCCACCTCCATACATCAACCAAACTATTGTTTGGGGAGGAATCAAGGAGAAATGAGGCCAATGAATTCATAAGATCAAGGAAGATGATCTTAAGGTGAGATCCAACCCATATAGATGCTAAGGAGTGAGATCCACCTCTCCTCTATGGGCTATATCTCTTCTTCTTCCCCTTTCTTCTATTGTTCTCCTTTGTTTTTGTATAAATGATGTTCTTCCATCTTTGTTCGGTGCCAAGTATGCTTGTCCATGGCTAGTCTCCTTCTTGGCTATGTAGCCCATTTTGGGCATGTTTATGTACTTTTAACTTAAGCAAGTATTTCTATTTTAGATGTAGTATGTTTCCTATTTCATCTTATCTTTTTGGTTATATTAGCTAGTTTGATTGATCTCTTTCTTGCTTGAACTTCTGTTTCTACCTAGATTGAGAGATTAGTTGCAGAGATGGATAAGAGGTGATGGTTTGGATCAAAATCTAAAAATAAAAGGTTCAAGGGTAATCTATGCAGGACACAAACCCTGGGCACGATTGGGCCCTGACTGAACCAGTCGGGTCCACCTCGGCCTGCCCGGGCCCACTGTCCTGGTTCTGTCCAGATCATATTTGTTCTTAGAATTCTTAAATGTTCTTGACTTGAGATGGCATCGAAAATATTCTAGGGGTGTTGGTGTATTATCCATGAGAGAGGTTTCACATCATTGATGAGTTATAGTGACACTGTGTGAAAGCGAGTGGGATGACCCCCAGAGGAACATATACCACAGTACATGCTATATTGGGATGTAGGTTGATTTCTGAGGTGTTTGAGGGTTTTCTACTCGTAAGGATAGGTGCATAAACTGACCAACTTGAGGTTACATAGATATTCACTCCTTCTCTCTGATTAGTAGAATCTGACATATCCTAATTTGGCTTCTTTAAATTGTTTTGTTTTATTTCATGACACCTTTCTAGACTAGTTCTAGTTCCTTACTTATATCAACTATCAGATTGTTTTTACTAACTTGAGAGCAATATCTTAAGCGTACTAAACTTCCCCATGTCCATGTGTTTGACCTCATATATCTACTTCGACCTTGTATTAAAATTGTGGGGGTCGTTTAAGGTTTTGGGTTATAAATTTAAAGTTCAATCCTTCTGAGTCTGCCTCTTTCGAGACGTGTGGTTAGGGCCATATTAGCTTTTGGTGCTGTTCCAGGGACATGGTTTTCCATGTTTGCATGCCCAAATATTTTGTTCTAAGCCTATTTATATATGCATAGCTCTTCTTTTGTTTTGCAAATACTTGTTTATATATACTAAATAGATTTCCTCTTTTTCTTCTTCTTTTTTTCTCATACATTTTTGAGTCATGGATTTTTCTTCTGCAAGATAGACTATCTTGTCCACCTATCCTCCAAATTTTTTCTACAGTGCTAACTACTGGGAAATAATTCAAAGCTGTGCAATGCAACTCATCGAGTTATATTCACCCCACCCTCGTCATTACCAGATGTCTCAGCAAGGTAGATTGCTAATCAACCCTCAACCGCGGTAGTGCCATGGGATCAAGAACTAATTAGAGAAGTGGGTCTAGTTGGAGAAAATGCCGATGCACCCTCCTACTTAGCCTAGATTTAAGATCCCATCAATTTGGTTACCATACAGTTGCAAGCACCACCACATAACATTGAAGATTTCAGTCATCAGAACCATTCAATTGGGCCTGAAGTGGAGTTTGCCTCACAATCCTATTCTGAACATCAATTAGATTCACCGGGAGTTTTCTATGAAGACCCACCAACCTGGGGAAACCCTTCATTTTATCCAGATGATTCAACTGATAAACTAATTAAAGACACAAGACACAAACACAAATAGTTTTATGATGTTGATGATGATTTTTATCTGCACCAGAATAGTAAAAAAACCTCACAACATGAGGGTCTATTTGAGGAGCTTGAATCAAACATTGATCCAGACCAGGATGATATCTCTCAGTATGAGACTTGTCACTTCACTTTGAGCCGTACAATGATCATGGTTTGGAATAATCTATTCGATGAGGATGCCGAAAACTGTTCAAATTGGGGTAGTGAGTATACTAATGATGACAAGATGGATCAACATGAGCCAACATTCTCTACCATTCCATTACAAAGAGTGGCCAACATTCAAGGAGTAGGATGGATGATCCATCACGACTTGGATGCTGCACATGAAGTTACCCCAAATCCCACAAAAGGTAACATGGGTTACCTCTCACTCATAAGTCAATTAGATGACTCAGAATGTATATGAAAGTTTTCTTGAGCACTCAATTTGAAGTTCAGAGATGGATAACAAAGAGGGAAATCTATTAGAAGAATTGCAGCCTCTTCCCTCCACCTCATCCTCCATTGACAATCTAGGGTTTTCCCATTCTGATTCATACCTTAATGGGTACTTTGAAGATGCTGTCCCAAAAAACTCATCTCAATGCGAATCAAATCAATTCCATCATGGAGATGACTTTGCTAAGCCACTAGATTTTATTATTCTATTTCAGACTGAGAAAAGCTCATATCCTTGCCTATTATTCTCATGCATGTAAGATCCTATCAGTAGTACACATGTAACGTAGAGCCCAAAAATACAGATTTAGGATCCAAGTGTAGGAGTTGTGGGGCAACCACCCCTCTTACCTACATACTTTCTCTTTATTAAATTTTGAACAATAGAAGTCACTTCAATTTCTTCAACTATAGTTTTATTCTTCCTCTAACTATTTAAATTTAATTTTCTCATTTAGACATTCTTTATTACAATTGGTTACATTTCTACCATTCCACCCTAAAAACAACTACAATACTATCTTTTTGAATAGAGAGTGAATGTGTATATCCCATTGAATTAAGGTTTTGTATTTCTACGGTGTTTTCTGAGTTGTTGTCTAACAACCAACCGGTAGCATAACCAACATCTACTCAAATTCGAAGATGTCTTTTCACTTTCTAACGTTAAGAATGCAAATACTGGATTTTCTGGGATAGGACAACCCTAGCCAGATTCGGCACACCCAGGATAGTGTTGGCATGGTCGAGCCCATGCCATGTTTTTGTCTGGATCTCAACTGACTAGATAACGGTCAAAAACCAAAAGTTGACCATATTTTTGAATTTGTCCTCCCATCATGTTTGAGCCCAGCTCAATACAGCCGAGTTGGGTCCCCATTACTTGAAAATCACTTTTTTGTCCACAGAACCCAGTCAACGGTCAAAGGTTGGTCAAATTAACAAGACTTTTGGGCTGACTAGTTGACATGTCAGCCTGCCTTAGACAAATCAACCTTTTGACTGCCTTTCCCGCATTTTGACTGCTTTTCCCGCCCTTTGACTACCTTTTCTATCCAAAGACCCCACACCAGCCTGCACGGGTCCACCTTGGCACGGTCATGCCGAACGTAGTAGTGGAACCCCTTATGCTATAAATATCACCAGTTCGAAGACGTTTTCTTCGTGCCTCTTCTTCTATGGATCTTTCCCTAATCCCTATCCCCCCCTCATCCATAGACGATGCAACCCCATTTTGCCACAGATACCATGTGCTAAGGCCACATCAACAACTGCCACCGTTTGTGCCACCCACATCTCCGCCCAGGACAACCACCTTCATCCCCCACCATTAACCTCCTGAAGCCAACAATAGTGACAACAATGGTACTCTACGCTTCCGCAGTCATATCCTGTGGGGGTATCAACCTATAATAGGAGCACCAATACCCTTTCCTATCACCTGATCTTATCTTGCCACCTCTGCCATATGTGACTTTTGACAATCCAACTTGACTGTGCTAGCCTCAACCCAATTGTACCTGGTGTTGGCAGGGGCAAACACTATATATTTCCACCAGACCACCTTCACTCTACCCCTAGGCTGACCTCAGCGCAGTCGTTCCCGACACGGATACGGTCAGATGCAACATCCGGGAAACCCTAACGCCATCAACATGACCATTACTGGTCAACACAGTCATGCCCCCACACCAACAACACATGTCTTAGCTCGACTAGACCTAGGTTAGAACAGTTTTTCCATCCAGGTCAGGTCGTGTTCATCACTACATAATAGTACATAATGGAGGCAAAGAGAAATTTCTTGAAGAAATTCGAGAAAATAGTGACCAGAAGAAGAGGGGAAGGAAGCTCTTATACACCAATGATGCATGAAGTACGTTACCTGCCTTGGTCCATGCAGACCACGAACCTGACATATGAAGATGATACATTGCATTTTGCTTCCACAGGGTTCAGGCTGCATGAGTTTGATTTAGACAATCGCTGCATGTTTTCCATGCCATTAGATACATTGAGCGGTGAACAAAAGGTGTGGAAGAGGTATCCAATAAAGTGCGGTCTAGGTCATGTCGTGATGTTGGATTTAAAACTTTCATGGGTCACCAGGAGGGCCTGTCAATAGGAGCATGACACTGAGCTTCATTAGAGGGAGATCAACGCCAAAACTTAGTAGGGTGATCAACATCCTTATGTTGATTGACTTCATCACGAGATTCAGCCTAGTCTAGAAAATCCATATTGACCCCCGCTAAGGCACACCAGAGACTCGTCCCTAAGCCTTCATTGCAAAACATGAAGCAGTAAAAATAGTTTGAAGCTCTAAGCAAGGATAAGTGCAAGCTTGTGGGACCTACACATGCCCACCCTAACACTCTCATTAAACGCTGCATATAGGCCCAAGTCGACAGATACCTGGCAGCAGTCGGTCTCAACATCCTCTCCTACTCGCAATGTGATGCCTATCGTACACTCACCTATGAGTTCTATGCTATGCTAGAGAATCCCAAGGACACACATAAAATGATCATGCACTTCCACCTACTGAACTAGAGCTATCACATCACTGAAGACCTACTCAACAGCTGGCTGTCATGTTCTATGAAGGACTATGTTGAAATGTCCATGGGGTGGATGGAGATGGGAGACAGTGAGTTAAACCCTCCCCAAGCCTGGAAGATGATTGCTAGGGAGGATATGTACATCACTATGGCTGCTAAGGGTTTGCACATCCACAATTCGACACTTTGATATCTACACCGGGTGATCATGAATTACATTCTAGAGAAGCAGGATAGTTAGGGGGCGGTCAACATAGATGACCTATACATTATGTGGTGTGCAATGATAGGTAGAAAAGTGAACATGGGGACCTTCATAATTCACCTCTTTTACAACTCTTTCAAAAAATAGGTCAACTTCATGCCAATGGCCGACTTTGTGAAATTTATGGCACATTATCTTGGGATCAGAGACAACCATTTAGAACTCATGCAGGACAAATCAAAGTGGTCCACGTTGGACTTGGACCACTTAATACATTCAATAGTGATCAAGGACAACATCCAGGGATATCTTTATATCTTTGCTCACAACAAGCACATGGTACTACATCTTGCAAATGTAAGGTTTGTGTGTTAGACAGTAGTCATGGACATCTCTCTCCTAGATGCTCAGGGAAACATTTGTTAGGAGGGTGACACTATAGGAGCATCTTCTTTGACACTATAGGTTCCAAAAACCTAAGAGGGAAAGAAACAGACATGGAAACCTTCCATGACATACCACATTAGGGAGGGTCCTACATTGAGATGCCTTCAACAGATTATCAACAATCTCCTCAACAAGATAAATATGCCCCAAACCTCAACTTGGGGCACCTTTATGAGAGGATAACAAAATTTAGGGATGATTCTGATAGATGATTCAATGAGAGGGAGCAAGATGTGTAGTATCTCAGATAGAGGTTTGACATAGTCTTCCCTTCCACCACCTCCTCCGACATATCAACAACCATTCCACCTACCCTTTCAACCATTTCACCAGCAACATAGGATTTTTGCCAACCGTTCTAGTTTCAATAGGGTATGCACCACGACTACGGGAATCACCCTGATGGAACCTATGATCTGAACCAGTATCTCAACAATGACTACCAATAGCAGTTGCATTTCATACCATTCATAGGTTTTGATTTTCTCAAGGAAAAGCAAAATTTTAAGCTTGGGGTGGCAGGGTGCACCACCCTCTATCTTATGCTTTCCTTTTATTCCTTTCTTTTATGCATGCATGTTTATTTTCCATGTTCCTTGCATTTAGAGAAAAGTTTAATTTTTAGCTTTGTTATGACTTTGTTTCATAATTTGAAAACATTTTTGAACCTTATGATTTTTTAATGCCTAAATACACCCTTTTCATACTGTACTATTGAATCCCTTGCTTGACTTGCTATCTAAATCTTTCCTTAAGTTTTTCAATAAATCTAAGGTTATGTGCCTTTTTCATAGCTTAAACATTATTCTATTGATCTATTCTATGAATGACAAACCTAGAATATCAGTCTATTTGAAAGAGTTAGAGTATGATAAAAAATCCAAGGTGCATTATTCAAGAACTTGCCTCCACTCTAAGGATCCTTGAATCATAATTACTACTTTTCACACAAGTATCAAGCGGTTAATGATGAGTTTTGAGCTATAATTGGGTTGAAGTATTTTTCCTTGATGGTATACATGCCCTCTCACCTTAGATTGAGTCAAAAAGCTGAAAATTAAAAATTTGCACAAGAGTTTTGGCCGCTCACATTATCCAAAAATATTAAAAATAGTTCTCACCGAGGCCTATAGATTAGAATGCAAACAATAAAATCCTGAGTGTGAATGAATGAGCTTTATGTTATCTTTCAGGAGAGTTGAGGATAGTGCCCAACCAGTGTATGACTGCACTCACGACCCCAGGTAATCGTACCTGGTAGTGCCACCCCAAAAGCTCATTAGAGAGTCACTAGGAACCCCTAAGATACCATGAGATCATCCCAGTAGTAGGGTTTGTTTGAGCACAATAGGAGGTGTTCGTCTCACTACTTGGGTCAACTGGCTCAGATAGTAGGGACTATTGCTCGTTACATGGACCAAGATGACGTAGATCGAGAACCTCAGAAGTCATTAGAGTTTTTTCCTTTTGTTTCTTCTTAGGACCTGAATAAGTGGGAGGCATGTTGTTCCTGATTGGTCAACTTGAATACATGATGATATCTCATTACTGGCGTCCATTTTCCTACCTGATCACCTATGTGACATTGGTCTAATGTTGTATTATTATGTTTCAAATCCTAATGAGTACTAACAAGTTGTAGTGAATTCGCTTAATCTTGCCTGGATGATCTTTGATCACACTTTAGTAGGATTGTGCTCAACTGTTGGGGGTTTGTTTTGAAACAAAATGGATCATAAGAGTTGATGTTTTTAAATTGTTTTTCTTCATCTTAGCATTCATTGTCAAGCTTAATTTGGATGTTATCTTTTTGTTCTTTAAGCACAACCTTGCTTGAGGATAAGCAATGGTTTAAGATTTAGGTGGTTATTAAAACCCAGACATTTATGCTAAACATTTATTCATGGTTTTGTGTCATATTACAATTAGTTTGCCCAAAAAAACTACAAATTCTTATCTTTTGATATTTTCTAACTTTTTTCTCAACTAACCAATTTTGTGACCTGCATGCACCAAACTTAAGAAGACATCAATTCTCTAAGATTTCTCCCCGTCGGCCCAATTAGGCCCAACTCGACCCGATTGAGCCCAACACATAACTTTGCAACATTTGAAGAAACTCTAGTGACCTCTACAACTCCATATCTTTAGCGAGTAAGAAGTAAATGACCTATACAAGACCAACAAACACCAAAGGAGGATCCCCTAGATACTACAAGGCTCATCTCAGTCGGGTCCATCCCGACTTGATTGGGCCCACCAATGAAGCATCGATGATCAGATCATCTGCAACCAATAAAAGGCTTAGCAACTGATATAACCATAGTGATCTCTACAAAAGGAATCACTAGCGACCGTTACATGAAGAAACACTAGCGATCTCTAGGACCAGCCCTATTGGGCCCAATCCGACCCGATTGTGTCGATAACCAAGGCTAGCGATCAATGAAGGAGTAGCAATCTCTTATCACATACAATCTACATTCTCCTATGAATACCCACACCTCACTATCTAGCAAAGGGTTTGCCTAGTTTGACTATTTGGGGTGTTCCTATTACTATTTCCTATTACCACCTATTGCTAGAGCCATGTGGGAGATTTCCAAGCTTTAAAAAGGTTGAAGAGCTTACCCGACATCCATCCCTTTAGTTTGATTCCATCCACCATCATTTCCCACCACTAGTCACCCACTTCATTTCCCACCACAATTCACCCACTTCCCACCATTCTCAACCATATTTCACCTCCATACGTTGACAAGGTTGTTATTTGGGGCGGAATCAAGGAGAAAGGAGGCCAACTAGTTTAGTAGATCAAGGAGGACGATCCAAATAGGAGATCCATTCCATATAAAGGATAAGGAGAGATATCCACCTCTCCTCTATGGGATAAATATCTTATTCTTCCCCTTGCTTCTACTATTCTCCTTTGTTACTGTACAAATGATGTTCTTCCATCTTTGTTTGGTGCAAACTATGCTTGTCCATGTCTAGTTGAGCTCCTTCTTGGCTATGTAGCCCATTTTGGGCATGTTTATGTAATTTTTGTTGGCATGCATCCCCAAAGAGTTAATCATATGATGATTGGATTGGCATATGTTCTGATTGATTTGATAAATATCAAAGGAAAGCTTCCAATTTATTCTAGCTCAATCGATTATGAGATAAATGATGGAGCAGAATGAATGCCTAAAGAATGACAATACTCAATGACGTATGTCTTCAGGTTGAGGACCTGAATAATGAGATCACATGGATGCTAAGTGTATGCACATTCTTGTTATGTCTCTGGTCAGATATCATTATAGAAGGTTGATACACAATAATGACACATCAAGACTAGAGTGTGTGTTAGTTGATGACGGTGTCTCACTAGTCATGATATATGATATCAAACCAAGCACACAGATACATGTTGGAGAACAATGTATCAGACAGACCCACCATGAGAGTGACACAGGGAACCATGACATGGTAGTCAGAATCATCTCTCATAGTGATGGTAGTGATTGTGATTCTTAGACCTAAAATCACTACACTCATTGAATGTGATTGGGTATACTTTGACATCATCAAACGCAGTCCTGAAACATGGGTTGTTATAACGGTGTTGATTGGATGACTTGACGCATGAGATAGAATGTGAGTAATAGATATGGGATTTGTCCCTCCTAAGGGAGTATGATGTCCAGGCCACTTGATAAGCGAGACTGAGAAAGGTCTGCACATGCACATGTGAATCAATATATGATATTGATGTCACACATATCTCAGACAGTCTGCTCTTGTTCAAGAAACATGAATGAATGTTGAAAGGATGACAACTCCTTACCTTGAATTCATCCAGGATATCAGAGACAAAGGAATTATACATTCACTGGAACACCAATCACAGACTATAGGATTAAAAGTTGTTCTCCAACTTTCCTTTTCACTTGGGTAGCACTGATGTGCGACTATGTACCAATCTTTAGTTGTGATGTCATAAGCTAGTTATGGACATTCAATGCCAACGTGAAATGGGACCTACAGGGTCACACACATAAGATTAACATAGAAGAGGAGTTTATCCATGAATGATGTTTGGATTGATTAATGAAGTGTTTAGGTACTCAATCAAGCATTCAATCAATAGACTTAACTTAGAATCATCAAGTTGAATTGTTGAACCAACTGATTAGAGTGTCAGATTGATTGAGAACTGAATTAATTATGTTCTGCATAATCTGGACCACCAACTAACCGGTTCATTGGGTGAACCAATCAAAAGTGTGCCAGTGACTAGGACACTAACAAAAGGGGAAAAGTCCTTCTAGTCTATTCTTCAGGATGACTAGAGTTCCCGGTAGTCCATGTGGACTATCTATAGAGGCGGGAGACTTCTGCCACTCAAGAGTACGATAGTCAACTGTAGTCTGGGGCATGACCAAGAGATGCACAGATGCCATCGAAGACATGTGGTTGAAGGCTGCTCTTGCTGCGAGGTATTATTACTGAACAAGCCTCAGGACGAGGTATATCTCGCTAAAGCCATCCTTCCCATTACATAGATGTTGATGCAATCTGCTGGTCATGGGTTTATGGTCAAGTAATTTTTTTGTTTCCACTGCCTACTCTGACCATGTAAAATCCAATAGTGGTATCAGAGCCACGTCAATACTCTATGATTTGGGTTAATCGATATGATCATATTTTGGTTTTACTGTCTTTTATTTATTGCATACGATGTGAATATTTAAACGACTAATGTGAATATCCATTAATACCACATGATCCCAAACTAATATATACATATATGATATGGTATATATATATATAAATATATATATACGTATATATATGTATAAATATATATATATATACATATATATATATATATATATATATATATATATATATATATAGGGTATGTATTGGATGCCCGCACGGGTAGCCAAGTTAATTACCCGTGCATTGATACACAGTGGAATGATGTGTAATTAAATCAAACTCCATTACGGTTGCATGGTAGCAGTGGCATCTATTGTAATTACACATATTTCGTTTACGTATGCATGGAGTAATGGTGGCACATATTGTAATTAAGCAGAAATCAACTACATATTGCATGGAACATAGTGGTAGTATTTTTTAATTCAACATCCTTTACTAGTACATGTGCATGATTCCACTATTTGTAGCTAGACGACAATGAATTATGAGTGCATGCAATAGTGGAAAATATAGCTAGAGACATTGAGGCATACATTTTTGGTGAATAAAAAATTAATTCAGGATAAGAGCTTTAATCATTTTGAACACATGTTCACCGTTGACTCATAATTAGGACATGTTCCACGTAGTTTTCATCTACATAATATGCATATAGTTCTTGATACAGTCAGGTTGTATTACAAGACGTGAACCTTGGTTGCATTGTTTTCATCATCATTACAATTTATTTATTCGTATTACATATTTTTCCTTCTTATTACAATTTATTCTGTACTGAAGTTTATTCTCATAATTTTTTGTTTAAAACCTTGTGGGTCATCTATTATATCATCAAACATCTACATTAGTTACAATTTTCTCCTCCTTATCATAATTGTCTTTGCTCAATTCTTTTTACAAAATATTAAACATGGTTGTATTTTCATTTTGCAAAACAATATTGTAATATTTAGGATGATAAGATTACCATTTTGCATGTGAAGTTCTTAAACCTAGATATTCTTTCCTTGTCTTGTGTTCACATAGAATTCTCTAGTTATCGAATCTTGATTGTTAGTGTAAATGCTACATGTAAATTTTAATGCCTTAATGTAATAAGAAAGTGTCACATATAATATGGACAGTCACATTGTAATAGGAAAGGGTCAACCGTAATGTAGGTGACAGTTTTGTAATATGGATTCTCATATTGTAATAAGCAAGTGTCATTTGTAATATGGACAGTCACATTGTAATAGGCAAGAGCCAACCGTAAGTAGGTCACAATTTGGTATTATGGATACTCATGTTGTAATAAGAAAGTTTCATATGTAATATGGATAGTCACATTGTGATAGGAAAAAGCCAACCGTAATGTATGTGACAATTTTGTAATATGGATACTCATATTGTAATAAGCAAGTGTCATCTGTAATATGGACAGTCACGTTGTAATAGGCAAGAGCCAATCATAATATAGGTGACCGTTTTGTAATATGGATACTCATATTGTAATAAGCAAGTGTTATATGTAATTGTATGGGTTGACAGAGACCTCATTGTTGTGGTCATGGTGGTCGACGACGTGGTTTGCACAATAGTTTGACCAGTCGGGCAGTGAGAAGATCGACTATTCGATAGGGACAAGCATAGTAGTGAGGAGGATTTGTAGGGGATGGAAGAAAAGGAAAGGAAGGCGTTGGCAGGAAGAGAGGTATTTAGAGGCCCTGAGTAAAAATCTATATAACCTATTACGCCATGTATTGGGTTGCGGGTATGCCTGGTTTAGTGGTGGGTTCAACTCCACCAAAGACTTACAACACCAAGTTTCTACAATTTGCACTCGTCGTAGTGCTTTTGGAGAGTACATCAATGTTGAATAACTTATAATATCCATCCTTCAAGAATTTCAGCATGTGCACGTAATAAAGAACTTTGACTTATTTTCCTTATTATTACTACTACTTCGTTGTTGATCCGATTCCTTAGATTTTGTAAGAACCTTCCTTTGTCCTCCATGGCAACGCAAATCACGCACTCGTGAACTCCTAACTTTGCTCGACAACCAGCTTCTTCAAGTTCACATAGACGTACTTTTTGTTGAAACCTGTCTGTAAAGATAACTGATATATTGTAATGAGAACATAGAATATGTAATGGGAAGAAGACATTTGTAACTGAAGATGACATTGTGTATTACAATCGGGAAATGTCATTTTATTATCACTTTTCCAGCTGGTGCGGATCAAATACGTGTTACAGATTTACAAGTCATGCCACTGACCCATTGTTATTCAATAATCACAAAGTAATGCCACCGGACCAATCTTGTTATTCAATAATTACACTGTAATTCCACCTCTATTATGTAATTACAACACAATGCCACTGCTTCATCAAATGCGGGTAACTAATCTAATCTACCCGCGCGGGCAGCGAGTAAACATCCATATATATATATATATATATATATATATATATATATATATATATATATATATATATGCAATCAATACGTGTTGCCCTAAAATGGTTTTGATGGTGGATGTGTAGCATGATTATGGCCTATAAACCCTACGTGTATGTGTGTAGTTGGTTATGGTTGTTTGCATCTTGGTCTGTGCATTGAGCCCTCTTCTTCTATTCTGAATGTCACTCGAGATAACTCAAGATTCTCTTCTATCTTTGCTCCCCTCTGTTGGCTAAATTGGACATTATTATAATCCCTTTATTTTGATGATGACACACATTTCTTTCTTGTGGTTTTAACTTATTTTTTGAGTGTTTCAAGGACAAGCATATAAGGTGGTGGATAGCGAAGACTTGGAAGATCAATTTGCTAAAACTGCTTTATTTTCATGACTATAATCAATGTAAAAACTTGTACAAGTTTATAATGTACAAATACTTAGATATCATGTAAATCAAGATTTAGATCTTCTCTATCCACTCACAACACTTAGATAGGTCATCCCCCAAGGTAGTATCACAATTTCACATTGATACACACACCTAGTAAATGAATACATTGAATCAGGGATGTTATCAGTCGACAAAAATAGTCTCGGTCGACAAACTCCTCGACCGAGAACTTACCCTCCTAGCCGTTAGACTGAGTTAGAAAAGTAGTTGGGAGTTGAGTTGAACGTTCCAATACACTTTCCCCAGACTCACCCTCGGTCGACAAATTCCTCGACCGAGAGACACTCGGTCAACAAACTTCTCGACCGAGAAGGTTTCTATATGCACTTTTCAGGATTAATTAACTAGCTGTTACAAATTCAATTAGTGGATATCTAACGGCTAGTTGAGCACTAAGAACTCCCTAGAAAGTGTCTAGAACATCCTTAAGCACTAGTAGGCCATTCCTATAAATATGACATGCATTAGGACACCTAAAATCACTTGAGTAGACAACTTGCATACACAATTACACTTGATATTCAATCCTTATGAGCAAACAAGTTGAGCTACACTTGAAATATGTTTCCCTTGAGCTCTACATTTGTGTCCTATAGGCTGATATCTCCTATCCACTATACATCCACGTCCATCCACTTTGGTTAGGAGATCAAACACTTGATATAGGATTAAAGCGTTGTACTTAATTGGTAACATTGTTTCTTTCTTCCAATGTTGTTCGCTTTATTGTGTTTTGTTCTCCTTTTCTACTCCTAGGTTGGAGGCTGCGGAAAGGAAGTTGTTGGAGCTTCTTCGATGGTGAAGGTAGCTCAGAGGACTTAGGATTACTTCAAGAAGGTTGTATCAACGGGAAGCTAATTCAAGAGGAAGGCTACTTCAAGGGGGAGCTTGGAGTTACTTCAAGGAAGGCTGCTTCAAGGTTGGTGAGACTACTTCTAGATGAAGGATATCCTAAGGGTGAAGGTATTTGTATCTTATTTAACATCCTTGTGAGGTAATAAAATACAAGTGCTTTCAAAATCCCAATTGGAAACATTTGGGTAGTGGACTGACTCCCTTAGTATTTGCTTAGGGTGGAACCACTCTAAATGCCGTGTCTCCTTCTCCAACATTCTTGTGATTGTTTGTTTGGTTGAATTATTTTTAAAATTATTATAAAACCCTATTCACCCCCTCTAGTGTTTTTCAATTGGTATCAGAGCAAGCTTCAAGGAGATCTAATAGAGTCTTGAAGAAAATGGGTGATGGGGTACTAAACAACCTCAACTTGGAAGGAACACTTGTGTCTCGACCTCCACCATTTGATGGCACCAACTACACCTATTGGAAGAGGAGGATGCAATTCTATTTCCAAGGTATCAGCTAGGATATTTGGAGAATGGTTTGAAATGCCTATGATCTTCCTCAAACTAAATATGCTACATGGGATGCCAATACGGTAAAGCTAGCCCAATTGAATGCAAAAGCTTTAAGTATCCTTTATTGGTCAATTTCCGTAGGTGAGTTCAGTAGAATTTCAAATTATGAAACTGCATATGAAATATGGCATAGACTCTCTATTACTTATGAAGGAACTGTTCAAGTAAAAAATTCTAAAATTGGTATGCTTAAACAAAAGTTTGAACAATTTCGTATTGAACCATATGAGTCTATTAGTGAAATGTATGCAAAGTTTTCTTCCATTATTAATGGGTTGAATGCATTAGGTAAAACCATTAGTGAAGAGGATCAAGTATCAAAGATTCTTAGGTGCTTGCCTCCAAAGTACAAACCAAAGGTGATGGCCATTGAAGAAGCCAATGATCTCACTACATTAAGGATGGAACAACTCATTGGCAACTTGGAGGCTCATGAAGCTACCCTTGAAGAAGATGAAAGATTGTCGGCTGAACACAAATAGGAGAAAAGAAAAGACATTGCATTCAAAGCATCAACCAAGAATAGTCATGACATAAGTGAAGAAGATAGTGAAGAAGAAACACTCATTGTAAATGGTAAGCAGTATCGAAGTTTTAAAACTAAAAAAATTCCTAGTGTTTCTTCCTCCAGGTGTTTTGAATGTGGCAAAAATGGACACCTAAAAGGTGATTGTCCCAAACTTAATATGGGGAAGAAATCATATCATAAGAAGAAAGAAAGAGCATACAAAGCTGCATGGGATGATTCAAGTGATGATAGTGAAGATGGAGAAAAAGAAGTAGAGTGCTTTATTGCTATAAAAAATGAAGAAGAAGAAGAGGTAAGCCTTTTTGATTTGCCAAAAGAAGATCTAATTGCTAGTCTTCAAGATACACATGACAAATATGTTGATTGCAAAAAGAAACTAAAGAAAGCTACTAAAACTAATGAGGATTTGTATGCTAAATTAAATAATCTTTCTTTTGCAAAGGACAATATTGTTTCTGAAAACTTTACCTTGAAATCATCTTTAAATGATTGCAATATGAAGTTTCTTACTTTAGAAACAAATCATGATATTCTTTCTCAAGAAAAGGTTGATTTGCTTACAAAATTGCATAATTTTCAGACTCAACCTATCCTATGTAATCATCTAGATTATGATGCTATTATTAAGGAAAGATATACTTTATCATCTAATCTAGATCAAGCAAAGTTAGACATCAAAAAGAAAATGGATAAGATTGCAAAATTACAAAGAGAAATTAGTAGCTTGAGAAATAATGATACTCTTGATCAAATTCTACAATATTCTTCTGGTCAGATTGGAAGAAGAGGACTAGGTTATAATCCCAAAGGTAAATCTTTTCAAAAACCTAGATTGAGAAGGACACAAGTGCCCAAGAGTAAAGTTATGTATGTGCCTAAAGACAATCGAACTAAAAAGAGAAATGAAATTGATTCTATATGTTGTCATTACTGTTTACGTCTTGGACATTATTCATTCTCTTGCCCATACAAGAAAAAAGATGTTGATCTAGTTTGGGTTCCTAAAACTTAGAGATTTTAATTTGATTAGTTGAGATTTGACCTAAAACGGTACTTTGATATTCAAATGTCATATCTCAACAAAATTGAGGTTTAACTTTCATATTCTTGTATTGGAAGTACCTTGTTTGCAAATGATTACTGAAAAACAATACAGAAACAAACTCGGTCGAGAAAATCTTTGACCGAGACATTGTCGGATGAGAAAGTAGTCGACTGAGGGAATTTCTGATAGAACTGTTTATTAAAAACAAGATACATAAATTGCAATCAACCTAAGCATGTAATGAACCTTACATATTATTGTGCTTCAAAATTTTTAATGACCATAATCAAAAGGAAGAGCAAACTTGATAACTAAGAACAACTTAAATAGGAAAATTAGTAGAGTAAGAAACCTTGATTAGAATAAAGAATTACTTTGTATCTAAAGTCTATTCTGAGAAAATCAAGAGCAAGATACTAAGTTCATATATCGATCAAAATTCTGCTCAAAATTTGTTCTTATGCTAAAAATTTTGCATCATGATTGCATCATGGAATTTTTTTTGCTGCAATAAATGTTGCTTACAAGAACTAATAATGCTGATTGAAATTCTACATATTTGCTGCAATTAAAAAGATGATGCTTTTATGAAACTATGATTGAAATTTCCTTTTTGCAAGAAGAACAATCACTATGGATATCAAATCAAATTCTTTCTTGCATATAAGGACCTTAGAATATATTTTGAAAATTTCATTATAATGGCAAAAATAACTAGTTCTAAGAAAATAAAAAGAATAAATATCATTGTGACACCTATATTGATTTTCAATTGGAAAATTGCTCCAACAATAGGTATCACTGAAAGTGTTTCAAATTGATATACATTTGATTAAACTACATAAAGGATCTATGCATTGACTAAACATATCAAGAAAAATGATGAAAATCTACAACAATTACCTCTCGATTGAGAAAGATTTCAATCGAGGGGTGCCCTAGTTGAAGTCAAGGTCGACCTAAAATAAGCTTGACAAAATGCTTAATTGTAAATCATTTCCTTGCACTCAATCTTAGTATAATGAAAACAAGATTTTAGT
Organism: Alisma plantago-aquatica; assembly: GCA_963693085.1. Taxonomy (NCBI): domain Eukaryota; kingdom Viridiplantae; phylum Streptophyta; class Magnoliopsida; order Alismatales; family Alismataceae; genus Alisma; species Alisma plantago-aquatica. The sequence continues at coordinate 1,503,790,347 of OY856410.1, read as the reverse complement.
GCATAGCTCTCATAAAAGGTTAACTTATTATGATCAAATGCTTGTTGTGACCTTAGAATCCTTAAATTATCTTGACTTTAAGATTAAGAAGGAGTTCACAAAACTTTGTAAATATCATAAAGAAAATTTGAAAGTAGTTATGACCTTAGTATCTTTAAAGTAATCTTGGTTATGAAAATAAAGGAGTCTACAATATGTATGAATATAATGTATATCTTGTCATTAATGGAATTTTCTAAACAAATTAGGGCTTAACATCCCGTGCATTTGGTTAGAGATACATTAGTTGATTCTACTATAAGCTTAAAATAATCTCATATCATTTTTAGGGCTTAACATCCCTTATAAAATGGATGAGAAATAAAAACACATATGCCATGAATCTAAAAGGATCTCATATCATTTCAAGGCTTAACATCCTTTGCAAATGATTGAGAAATTTTTTTTGGCATAAAAATAAGTGGTTTGCATTGAGTATCAAATTATCAAATTAAGGGGGAGAAATAAAAGTCATAATTAATGTTTAGCTTGGTTATCTTTTTGAAATGACAAAGGGGGAGAAATAATATAAAATCAATAACATAAAGTAATATGAGTTTCATAATCTCTCGGCTAGAACATACTCACAATTCAAGAGAATGACTGCAAAGGTAAACTTTAGGTATGAAACTCATATGATTTATATTTCCTTGATTTATATTTTGGGAAATGCTTGTCATCTTCAAAAAGGGGGAGATTGTTGGCTAAATTGGACATTATTATAATCCCTTTGTTTTGATGATGAAAAACATTTCTTTCTTGTGGTTTTAACTTGTTATTTAAGTGTTTCAGGGACAAGAATATAAGGTGGTGGATAGCGAAGACTTGGAAGATCAATTTGCTAAAATTACTTAATTTTCATGACTGTAATCAATGTAAAAACTTGTACAAGTTTATAATGTACAAATACTTAGATATCATGTAAATAAAGCATTTAGATCTTCTCTATCCACTCACAACACTTAGATAGGTCATCCCCTAAGATAGTATCACAATTTCACATTAATACACACACTCAGTAAATGAATACATTGAATCAGGGATGTTCTCAGTTGACAAAAACTTTGACCGAGACACTCTCAGTCGACAAACTCCTCGACTGAGAATAGACCCTCCTAGCCGTTAGAATGAGTTAGAAAATTAGTTGGGAGTTGAGTTGAACGTTGCAATACACTTTCCCCAGACTCACCCTCAGTCGACAAATTCCTCGACCGAGAGACACTCGATCGACAAACTTCTCGACCGAGATGGTTTCTGTCTGCACTTTTCAGGATTAATTAACTAGCCATTACAAATGCAATTAGTGGATATCTAACGGCTAGTTGAGCACTAAGGACCCCCTAGAAAGTGTCTAGAACATCCCTAAGCACTAGTTGGACATTCCTATAAATAGGACATGCCTTAGGACACCTAAACTCAATTGAGTACACAACTTGCATACACAATTACATTTGAGATTCAATCCTTCTGAGCAAACAAGTTGAGCTACACTTGCAGTATGTTTTCCTTGAGTTCGACATTAGTGTCCTATAGGCTGATATATCCTATCCACTATACATCCACGTCCATCCACTTTGGTTAGGAGATCAAACACTTAATATAGGATCGAAGCGTTGTACTTAATTGGTAACATTGTTTCTTACTTCCAATCTTGTTCCCTTTATTGTTTTTTGTTCTCCTTTGCTACTCCTAGGTTGGAGGCTGCAGAAAGGAGGTTGTTGGATCTTCTTCGGTGGTGAAGGTAGCTCAGTGGACTTAGGATTACTTCAAGAAGGTTATCTCAACGGGAAGCTACTTCAAGAGGAAGGCTACTTCAAGGGGGAGCTTGGAGTTACTTCAAGGAAGGCTGCTTCAAGGTTGGTGAGACTACTTCTAGGTGAAGGCTATCCTAAGGGTGAAGGTATTTGTATCTTATGTAACATCCTTGCAAGGTAATAAAATACTAGTGCTTTCAAAATCCTAATTGGAAAAAATTGGGTAGTGGACTGACTCCCTTAGTATTTGCTAAGGGTGGAACCACTCCAAATGCCGTGTCTCCTTCTCCAACATTCTTGTGATTGTTTGTTTGGTTGAATTATTTTTAAAATTATTATAAAACCCTATTCACCCCCTCTAGTGTTTTTCACTCTCAAATGTAACTCGAGGTTTCAAAAATATTTATGTAAAACAAGATTTTCTTTATTTCTTGTTATGATGAAGATTGAAGATGACCGCTTGATGGACTGAGGTGACCGACTGAGGAGCACTTGGTGGCCTAACAAGGAGCCCGAGAACCCAATGAACTGACTGTCTTGAGGAGCCAGACAATTGGTTGGTGACAACCAACTGACCGGCTAGGAGGTGAGCCAATCAATCATAGGATGTGCTGATAAACCTGGAACGGCCTAAGCACATATATTCATCAACAATAGGTTGCATGTGATCTAGACCTTAGATGACCGTAGTTCCTTGTCGCTCCAAGGAACTACAATAAGATGACCATAATCATTGCTTTATTGTTATTGCATGTTATCATTTGTGGGATATGACATGTATATGATACATACTATATATGTGGTGATTGGATAAATATATGCATATATAAGCATATTCAAACCCCTCAAACATAAATATTAAGTTTAAGATGCCTTCCAAAAGCAGCACACATGAAAATCTTGATCGACTAAGTTTGGGCATGCCTTCACATGGTGCACCGTCTATCTCATGGAAGTGTGATGGTGAATATGTGGGTCTGCCTTCATAGGGTGCATATTCATCATGTTGGCTTTTGGGTCAGACTTAACAAGGTGATCTTAGTAGGATTAAGCACCTTGAGGCATGCAGATGTACATGGCAAGGAGTTGCGCATGACATCTATCCAAGAATTGCATATGATGCAATTGGTAAATGGTATTGACCTTAATAATTGATTATGGACACTGGTGTTGGCTGGGTAATAACTCAATTGTTTTGGATCTTATCTCACTAGAAGATTGTACACTGCAATCTTCCGAATTGATAGTGAGGGCTATCAATTTGATCAAAATAGTGGGAGTGATAGAGTTTTGGACTAAAATTGTAAATTTCCTTTGATAGAATAAATGGATACAAAAAATAATCACTTTTCATTACGATCGGTCCTTGAGAAGGACAAGCTAAATGGGAACATCTTCCACGACTGGTTTAGGACACTGAGAATTGTTCTCACTCAAGAGTGAAAGATCTATGTACTAGATACACCAGAGCCATAAGAACCTGCTCCCAACGTAGCAAAGGCTGAAAGGGATGCTTACAAGAAACATACTAAGGATGCCATTGATGTGAAGTGCTTGATGTTGTGCTCAATGAACTATGAGTTGCAAAGATAACATGAGAACATGGACTTCATTGAGATGGTTCAACATCTCAAGAATATGTATCAATACCAAGCACAACAAGAGAGATATGATGTCTCCAAGGCATTGTTCAAGTGCGTCATGACAGAAGGAGATCCAGTAGGCCCTCACACACTCGAGATGATTGGGTATGCGAAGAACCTAACTCGACTAGGATTCCCTCTGAGCCAAGAGTTGGCTAGTGGTGTTATACTACAATCATTTCCAGAATCCTACAGTCAGTTTGTGATGAACTACAACATGAACAACTCTGACATGCCACTGATAGAGTTGTTGGGTATGTTGAGGATAGATGAGGCACAAATGAAGAAAGACAAACCCAAAACTGTGATGATGATTAGAAGAAAGAAGGGAAAGTCCAAAGGAAAGGGAAAGGGAAAAGAAAAGAAAGGTTCTAATGCTAGCCAACAACCCAAGTCATCTTCAACTCTAAAAGCCAAGGGAGGGGTGAACAAGAGAGGCAAATGTCACCATTGTCATGAGCCAGGACATTGGAAGAGAAATTGCCGTTTCTACATAGATGAACTAAAGAAAAAGGAGGGGATGGAAGTCTCCACCTTATGTATCATGAAATAAACTTAAAATGCTTCTTTATCTTAGGTATATGATACCAAGATATAGATCTAACATATATAATGTGCATGATCTGAAAAGAAGTGATGGACTTTATGAAAGGACCAAGAAGGAACACTGATCAACTTTGGAGCAAGTGTTTCTGCCATAGATAGTAGTGACTTTTAGTTTATTTTAGCCCAAAGGGCATGTAATAGAGTTATGAACTGTTATTTCATTTTTTCCAAATAGAAACACCTTATTTTTACACCTTGTAATGACAAGTATGTCTATCAATAAAGTTCATGTTTTAATTTCAAAGATATGATCTTTTATGCCAATGCTTTATTTATCTTGTGGTACTTGATATGCATGAGATAAAATAATAATACCTAAAAGTTATTGATGACTCAAATAATTAATTAGAATTATCATCTAAACAAATGAATGAGAAATTCATCTCTAGGTTCCATGTTGATGGATAAACTAGACTTTCTTGGTTAATGAACCATTAAGAGTTATGAATGTCTTGTTTATTGGGCATGATGACAAGTAAATCTTCACTAGATGTAGTGGGAGAATGACTATTCTATTAGGTATAATACATATTGATGTATATACATACCTATTGGAATAAATGCTAATACTTTAGATATGGTATTTAATGAAATACCAATATGAATAACTTGAAATGTTCAAGAATATCATAAATGAAGAACAAACTTGGTAAAAGTATTAACTCTTTGATATGATCAATGAATGAGATACTTAAACCAAATGTTTTAGTACCTTGTGAGAAACTATGATAGTGTATCATAGAGAACTCATGATTAAGGCATAATGATGTCTAAATCAAAGAAGGAATCATACTCTAAATAGTAAGAATATGATCATCAAACAAATAACTAATCTTCAAGAATAATTCTAAAGAACATGCTTTACACTAAATAAATGTACAAAAGGGGGTTAAGAATCACAAGTATTGTGGAATCTCAAATTCCTTATGTAACAGATTCACCTCATATATCTAGTAAATAACACCTCGAGCTTGATGGATAATGATATCCTACAAACTCAAAGGTGATTAATTTGTCATATGATGATGAACCAATAATCTATCTAGAAGATGTTGAGGAACCAGATTTTGAGTTATGGCTTGAAGCCATAAGATCCAAAATGACTTCCATGTGAACAAAATAAGGTATGACCTTAATGGTAGGACTTATAGGGATAAAACCCATAAGTAGAATTGGGTCTTAAGAGTTAAGATTGAAATGGATGAAATTTGTAAAGCTGATTGGTTGAGATAAATTCAAGTGAGTTCAAGGTGTTGAACCTAATGAATTTATTTAACCAATTGCAGTGGCTATAGGCCATAAAGGATCATGCTTTCTATTGGAACTTGAAGACTATGGAATTTGTCATATGGATATTAAAACCACATTCCTAGAAGGAATAACAGGAGGCTGTGTATGTGACACAACCTAAAGGGTTTTATAATGTCGTTAATGCAAATGTAGTCTATAAGTGACAAGAGTTTGATCAATATGATTTCTTAAATACAATCACCTCAGATTTAGATACTTTACTTTGATTATATAGTCAAAATGTTTGACTGATATATCAAAATAAAGAAGGGATCTGTGATTACAAAGATTTAGTGGGAGTGTATTCATATTCCACATGATGATGAGGAATGAAATGTTCTAAGAATAAAATGAAACTGGTGTGGAAATACCTTCTTTAAGGAATAAAGAGAAATGTCCTATGTAACAGAGATCTATAGAGAGAGTTCTTAAAAGTCTCTTGACCTAATAAAGAGAGAGCATACATTGGCAGTTTGTACTGAAGGGTTGAGTATGCAAAGATTTAGTGGGAGAAAACTTGTCCATGTTACATGGAGTTAGTATGTCAGATGCCAAGTGTTCCAAATTCTTATGAAGATTAGGAACACATACATAGATGCCTTATGCATTCACAATTGGATCTATCATGCATGTATTCATTCCATTATCTTGTATGTATCAGACATGACAAGAAAATACACATGCATTCATCATCTTGTATGTATTGGACATGACGATATGATATGCTCATCCAGTTATCTCATATGTATTAGACATGACAAGTGGATGTGTGTCTACTTCCAGTGAGAGTCACTAAATACCATAAGGAACTTATTTAAGTACTTGTGAAGTATTAAAAGATTAGTTATGTGGTAATAAAAGGAAGAGTTGAGTGTAAATTAGTTACAAGAGTTGTTAAGTGGAAATTTTGTGAGTAAAATTAAATCCATTTAATTCTAAAAGGAATGTCGAGTTTCCTTATGTTATGAACAACAAAGGATACTATATGGATCTAGAAGTTCATACAAATGAACTTATAGATATTCCAACCATTGATGACATAGTAGAAATACTAAGTCAAACTATGGAGATAATTGTTAGGCAAAGGAATATCAGATAGCATATTACGACAACTCCATCTCATACAAAATTTCATACAATGAGGAGATGTGAAACATCCAATATAGTGACTAAAGCAAAGTGTCGCTAACTCACTGGATTAGCATTAGCACAATAGAAACATGTATCACATGTTTAGAGATCACTGAGAATATGATTCAAAGGTGATTGGGTAAAGTGCAAGTGGGAGTCTGTTGGCATGTATGCCCAGAGAGCCAATCATGTGATGATTGGATTGGCATATGTTCTAATTGATTTGATAAGTATCAAAGGCAAGCTTCCAATTTATTCTAGCTCAATCGATTATGAGATGAATGATGGACAAGAATGAATGTCTAAAGAATGACAGTACTCAATGAAGCATGTCTTCATGTTGAGGACCTGAAAAATGAGATCATACGCATGCTAAGAGTATGTACATTCTTGCTATGTCCCTAGTCGGATGTCATTGTGGAAGGTTGATAGACAACAATGACACATCAAGACTAGAGTGTGTGTTGGTTGATGACAATGTCTCATTAGTCATGATATATGATATCAAACCAAGCATACAGATACATGTTCGAGAATAGTATATCAGACAGACCCACCATGAGAGTGACACATGGAACCATGACATGATAGTCAGAATCATCTCTCATAGTGATGGTGGTGATTGTGATTCTTAGACCTAAAATCACTGCACTCGTTAAATGTGATTGGGCGCACTTTGATATCATCAAATGTAGTCTTGAAACATGGGTTGTTATAACAATGATGATTGGGTGGCTTTGATGCATGAGATAGACTATGAGTGATATATATGAGATTTGTCCCTCCTAAGGGCGTATGATGTCCATGCTAGTTGATAAGTGAGACGGAGAAAGGCATGCACATGTGAATCAATATATGATATTGATGTCACACATATCTCAAACAGTCTGCTCTAGTTCAAGAAACATGAATGAACGTTGGAAGGATGATAACTCCATGCCTTGAGCTCATTCAGGATATCAGAGAGAAAGGAATTATACATTCATTAGAACACCAATCATAGACTGTAGGATTGGAAGATGTTCTCCAACTTTCCTTTTCACTTGGGTAGCACGTATGCGTGACTAGGTACTTCTCTTTGCTTGTGATGTCATGAGATAGTTATGGACATTCACTACCAACGTGAAATGGGACCTATAGGGTCACACACATAGGATTAAGCTAAAAGAGGAGTTTATCCATGAATGATGTTTGGATTGGTTGATAAAGTGTTTAGGTACTCAATCAAACATTCAATCAATAGACTTGACTCAGAGTCATCAAGTTCATATGTTGAAACAATTGATTAGAGTGTCAGATTGATTGAGAACTAAATTGACTATGTTCTGCACAATATGGACCACCAACCGACTTGTTCACTGGGTGAATCGATGGGCTCATGGTCAGTGACATGTCTAGTTCACTCCGATGAACCAATCGGTTCACTTGTCCAAATGACAGTGTTAGGTTGTCCTGGTTTGTGAGAATTTTTTTTTGTTTCACTTGTTCAATTCAATTGGGACATGAATTAATATTTGTGATAATTAGAAACGAATAAGAAAAGTCAATTGTGGGAAAGTATGGGAAGTGAAATGACTGGTTCACTAAGTGAACCGACCAATTCACACTCCCAACTGACTAATTCACAAGTGAACTGATCGGCTCACCTTGCCAAATGACCGTTTCAGTTATGAAACGACTGGTTTTCTTGCTGTAGTGTAAATTATTTATGGAAATTCCAGACTCTTCTACTCCCGCACAGACTGGGAACCCTGACCCTGCCCTCTACTATAAATAGAGGGGTACAAGGTGGCTTCTCCAAACACACAACTCAGAACATCAATTGATCTACAAAGTTGTTGTCCTCTCTGGTTGTGGTAACATAGAGATCTCAAGAATGTTCTACCCATCCAGGGAGGAACAATGAGGGAAAGACAACTACAGAAAAGCAACTGATTGTAGGAGAGTATGCCGGTGACTAGTACCCCGAAAGAAGGGGACAACTCCTTCTAGTCCATTTTTCAAGATGAATAGAGTTCCCGGTAGTCCATGTGGACTATCTATAGAGGTGAGAGAATTCTTCTGCTCAGAAGGATGATGGTAAACCACAGTACGAGTCAAGACCAAGAGCTACACAAACATCGTCGAAGGTAGGTGGTTGAAGACCACACTTGTTGTGAGGTATTGTCGCTGAGCAAGACTTAGTACTAGATATATCTCGCTAAAACCATCCTTCCCATTACATAGATGTTGATGCAATTGTCTAGTCATGGGTTTATGGTCAAGTAAATTTTTTGTTTCTACTTCCTACTCCGACCACGTAAAACCCAACATTTTTACCTTAAGAAAGTAGTTTTATTTTAGATCTAGTAAGTTTTATGTTTCATATTCTCTTTCTGGTTATGATAGCTAGTTTGGTTGATCTCTTTCTTTCTTGAACTTCAATTTATTCCTTGATAGAGAGATTAGTTGTAGAGATGGTTTGGATCAAAATTTGAAAAGAGGAAGGTTCACCAAGTGTGATATGTGAAGGGCATGAACTGTGGGTATGATCGGGCCGTGACTGACCCAATCGGGTCCACCTCAGCCTTCCCGAGCCCACTATCATGATTCTATCAAGATTACATATGTTCCTAGCATCCTTGAATGTTCTTGACCTGAGGGGGTATCTAGAATATTCTAGTGGTGTTGATCTGTTATCCTCGCGAGAGGTTTCATATCATTGATGGGTTATAGTCATGCTGCATGAAAGGGACTGGGATGACCCCCCATAGGAATAGATATCACAATACGTGCTATTTTTTGATGTAGGTTGCTTGCTGAGATGTTCAAGGGTTGTCTACGTCCACCCTATTTTGTTTTCTTTACTTTGTTTTATTTTATTTCAAAGCACCTTTCTAGACTAGTTCTTATTCCTTACTTATATCAACTATCAGATTGGCTTAGCTGACTTGAGAGAGAAATCTTAAGCATCCAAAACGTCCCCACATCCCTATGTTCGACACCATATATGAAACCCTTATTCAAGATCACGATGGATGATGTCAAAGCATACTAAATGACATGTGATGAGTGTAGTGATTTTAGGTCTAAGAACCACAATCACCACCATCACTATGAGAGATGAATATGACTACCAATCATGGTTTCCATGTGTCACTCTCAAGGTGGATCTATCCTATATACTATTCTCTAACAAGTATCTATGTGTTTGGTTTGATATCACATATCATGACTAATGAGATTCTATCATCAACCAACACACACTCTAGTATTATGTGTTATTGTTGTCTATTAACCTTCCATAATATCATCCAACTAGGGACATAACAAGAATGTATATACTCTTGACATAAGTATGATCTCATCGTTCAAGTCCTCAATCTGGATACATACGTCATTGTGTAATATCATTCTTTATACATTTATCATGTTACATCATTATCTCATAACTGAATGAAATATAAATATGAAGATTGCATTTATTATTAATCATCGCATGATTGGATATATGGGCATACATACCAATAAAGTCCCACATGCACTTAGAGCCAATCTCTCATGAACTTAATCCCAAGTTATTTAACATGACCTTCATCCTTCTGTTGCGGAAGTGCTTTTGTCAAGCGGTCAGCCACATTGTTCTCAGTTGGTACTCTACAAATCTTCACATCTCCTCATTGTACGATTTCTCATATGAGATGAAACTGCCTTTTTATTTGCTTGGAACAATGATGCAATCTAGGTTCCATAGCTTGTGCAATAGCTCCTTTATTATCACAAAATAGCTAAATTGCATCACTAATGCTTGGAACCACCCCTAGTTTTGGGATGAACTTCTTTATCTAAACATTCACCTTAGCTGCATTGGATGCAACAATATACTCGACTTTAGTTGTAGAATCCATAACTATTTCTTGCTTGGAACGTTTCCAGCTCACAACTCTATTGTTGAGGCAAAACACAAATCCAGACTATGATCTATGGTCATCTTTGTTAGTTTGGAAGCTTGCATTGGTGTAACCTTTTACCACCTACTCCTCCTCTCTACCGAAGACAAGGAATTGATCCTTAGTTCTTCTCAAGTTCTTAAGGATGTTTTTCATAGTAGTTCAACATGCTTCACTGGGATCTCATTGATATATTCTCATCTTGTTCAAGGCATATGAGACATCTTGGAAAGTACATAACATTGTGTACATGAAAGATCCTATTGCATAAGTATATGAAATCTTATTCATGCACTCCCTTTCTTCATAAGAATTGGGACATTGAGCTGTAGAGATGGTAACACTTGGAGGCATATGTAGGTTGCCTCTCATTGAATTCTCCACGTTGAACCTCTTTAACACTTTGTCAATGTATGTGCTCTGACTTAGTCCAAGAATCCATCTATATCTATCTCTATAGATCTTGATTCCTATGATGTAGGATGCATCTCCTAAGTCTTTCATAGAGAATACATATCCTAGCCAGATTTTTACTATCTGTAAAGTAGGTATGTCATTCCCCATCAATAGTATGCCATCTGCATACAATATGAAAAATGCAATCATGCTCCCACTAACCTTCTTGTAAACACATGATTCATCTTCATTTTGACTAAAGTCGAACTCTTTGACTATTTCATCAAACCAAAGATTACAACTATGAGATGCTTTCTTCAATCCATAGATTAACCTTTGTAGCTTATAAACTTCATTTGCATCCTTTAGATTTATAAAACCCACAGATTGTGTCATATACACATCCTCAAGAACATTTTCATTAAGGAATGTAGTTTTAACATCTATCTGCTAAATCTCATAGTCATGATAAGAGACAATGGCAAGCATGATCCTGATGGACTTAATCATGGCAACTGGAGAAAAAGTTTTATCATAGTCAACACCTTGAACTTATTTGAAACCCTTTGCAACTAGTCAACTTTTGGAATTTTGTACATTACCATCCATGTCAGTCTTCTTCTTGAAGACCCATTTGCACCATATGGGTGTTAACCCTTCAAGTGGATCCATCAAGGTCCATACCTTTTTGGTGTACATAGATTCCATCTCAAATCTCAGGGACTCAAGCCATTTCTCAGACTCTGGCCCCTTAACAACTTCTAGGTAGGTAGTTGTCTCATCATCAATGACTGACTCATCACCTTCTTGAATCATTAGATAGCCAAATCTATCTAGCTCAAGGAGTGTCCAACTAGATTTGCGAGGTTCATGTGTTACATGAGGAATTTGAGATTCGACAATGGTTTGTGATGCTCTGTGTTCCTCTTGTACCTATACAGGTTCAATGCTTTCTTGTTGGTCTCAAACTTCTTCGAGTTATACTTTGCTCCCACTGATTCCTTTGGAAATGAATTCCTTTTCTAGGAATGCAACATCCCTAGAAACAAACACTTTGTTTTCAGTTGGGTTATACAAGTAATATCCTTTGGTTTCTTTGGCATAACCAACAAAATTAACATTTATCTGATCTAGGGCCAAGATTTTTAGGAAACATTTTCTTGATATAAGATTCACATCCCCAAACCCTCATAAAAGACATTTTGGGATGTTCCCCGTTCATATATCTTATGGTGTCTTTTGAATTGATGTAGAAGGTATACATTTAAATGTAAGTGCTATGGTTTCTAGAGCATAACTCCAGAAGGAAGTCGAAAGATTGGTAAAACTCATCATTGATCGTGCCATATCTAGTAACATATGATTCCTTCTTTCTGATACACCATTTTTCTATGATGTTCTAGGTGGATTCCATTGTAATACAATACCACTGGCTCATAAAAGGTCCTCAAACTCTTCACTTAAGTATTCTCCACTTAGATCAAAATGAAGTTCTTTAATACTTTTACCAAGTTGATTCTATACTTCATTCATGAAGTCCTTGCACTTTTCAAGGGTTTCTAACTTCTTTTTCATTAAGTAAACATAACCATACCTACTGAAGTCATTAGTAAAGGTAATGAAGTATTGATAACCACCTATACAATTTGTTCTAAAAGGTCCACATACATCAGTATGTATGAGTCCTAATAGATCACTAGCCCTCTCATTGTTACCATTGAAGGGAGTTTTGGTAATCTTATCCAACAAGAAAGACTCACATGTTTCTATTGATTTAAAATCAAAAGAGTCTAGATAACCATCTTTGTGGAGTCTAGATATGCGACTCACATTGATGTGACCTAGATGACAATGAAAAAATATGTTTTGTTTGAGCGATTGCGTTTTAGCCTTTTGGTATTTACATTATAAACATTTGTCTCAAGATCTAATAAATAAAGTCCATAGGACAATAAGAGAGGAGTTATACAACAACGACTAGACCGTGTGGTTACCAATACAACCTTTAGCCAAACACACTAGCATTTGTAGAACATCTTCCACAATTACAATCCGATCACAACCCAATTCTGGTCAAATGTGTTAAACAACATGTTGGCTCTGGGAGATTCATTACTAAAGCATCATGGGAATGTGATGAGGAGTTCAAAACCTTGCTTGTAGGAAAATGGAATCGTGAGGCAGACTTCAACACTACATTATAAAACATCAAAAGTGAGATAGGGATAAAGAGAATGCTAGTAGGAGGAAGAACATTCTTATGTGAAACATAACACAGATGGAGAAGTAACTAGATGCCTACTATAATCCCATCACAAATGGGATTTACATTGACATGAAAGAAGCCCTGTATAACATTCTAAAAGAAGAAGAAGTAGAGTGAAATGTGAAAAGCCATATAAACTGGATGAGGAATGGAGACTCCAATACAAAATTCTATAATGCATATGTAAAGCAACAAATGCGACATAACATAATACTTATGATTAAGAACAAGGATGACATATGGATTATAGGGGTGTCACTCTTGAAGGAGATGGTTCAATCTCATTTCCAATAGTTATTAACTGAGCCAGAAAGGAGCAACTTGGGAATCATAGACTCCATACCTGGGTGGTTTAAGAAGTTGATGCCAACACAACTGAAGGCTATTGTAGATTAACCCAAGGAGGAAGAATGCCTGAAGATCCTTAAAAATCAATTTATATAAGACATCAGGACATTATGGGATCAATGCTCTATTTATCAAAAACCATTGAAATACCGGTGACTGCAAAAAAGGCGATGCAAGGTGAAAAGATACCTAAAGAACTACGTGATTCCACCATTGTGCTTATACCAAAAACAAATAAGCCAGCTACCCACGACCAGATGTGCCCGATCTCATTGAATACTTTTTTATTGAAGCTGATATTGAAAATTGTGGTTGAAAGACTTAAAGGCCATTTGTTGGATTGAATTTCACAGACCTAAAGTGTGTTCGTGCCAAGAATATGAATTACAGACAACATATCAATTACCCAAGAAGTCATTCATATGATGAAGCGAAAGAAGGCACATGCGTATATGGCCATCAAGGTTAATTTTTCTAAGGAATACAATAAATTTTCCTTGTCCTTCATAAGGAACACTTTACATGAGTTAGAGATGGCCAAAAGCATAATTGAATAGATCATGAACTCCATCTCTACAGGTGAATGCTTGGTACTATGGAAAGGTGCAAGTACTCATCATTTCAAACCTAGTTAAGGACACATACAGGGAGACCCATTATCTCCTTATATTTTCATGACGTGCATTGAACGTATGAGCTAGATGATAAAAAAGTTGGTCCAAAGTGTAGAATGGAAACCTATTAAAATGGGACAGAGCAGAATTGTTCTATATCATCTGTGCTTCACTGATGATATGATCATGTTTGGGGAGGCCAATTGCAAACAAATGCAGAAGATCAAGAAGTGTTTCAGAATATTTGAAGAAGCATCGGGGCAAGCCATCTCAATTAACAAGTCACATGTATTTTATGCAACTAGTGTCCTATTAGCCATGAAAACCAAAATCAAGAGGATTTGCTAATTCTAGGAAACCACAACTCTTCCTCTCAACTTGTGTGACATGATTTATTGATGCATTAGAATATTTTTATGGGGAGGATGTTACCAAGAAAATACCATGTCTCTATTGGCATTGAATAAAGTGGTCAACAATAAGAAGAATGGTGGACTCAAACTTAGAACAATACAAGAATGGAACATCACACTCCAGGCTAAAAACACCTGGGATATCACCAACAACAGGGACATCTTCTGGTATAGGTATATGAGGAAATGATATGAAGACTATTCTAAAGGGAAGGGGACAAATCTGCCCCGATTATCACAATTCACTCTCAAATGCAAATAGCTGAAACTGAGAATTCATATCTTCTATCCAAAAATGGAAATCTAATCAACTTTTACGATGACATCTGGGTCAATTAGGGGATCAAACTGGCTACTAAGGCACTACATATTCTTCCAGATTCTCTACAAGACCTGTCGGGGGAAAGCACAGTCTTAGACAATGTACAATGGGACTTGGAATTTATGTACCACTAGTTACCATCAGGGTTGGCCTGCCAAAATTTGAAACTAGAACCCCCATCTGACATGAAATTACCAAATGTTAGAATATGTGCAAGGATGGTGAATGGGAAATACTCAACATAATTTGTATACTTGATGCTGAGAGGTTATTGGATAATTATGGTTGATGGAAAATGGAGTACAGTGTGAGGGGTAAAAGTATTCGCCAAAATAAACTTGTTCGCTTGGTTAGCTCTACATGAAGCTCTCCTGACCAATATAAGATGATTTCAACACAAGTTAACCACTAATAGTATGTGTGAGTGATGCAAAGAATTTGGAGGAAACATGCACTCACACATTGAGGCATTGTCCGTACTCCAAAAAAGTGTGGACAACACTTCTATATATTAACCCCACAAGTGAATTTTTCATAGCCAACGCTAAAGGATGGTTATAGGAACAAGTGAAATGTAGTGGACCAAGATTACAAATGTTCTTGATAGCTGGTTAGAGTATGTGGAATGTAAGGAACAACCAAGTGTTCAACAACGTAACCATCCCTACCAAACATCTGGTACAACATATTAAAAGAGAGATTCAGCTGAATATCAAAGCATGGGAGAAGGATTTCTCAAGCTTGACTAAGAAGACATCGAAAGGGCACCATTAGCCACCGATGCACTGAATAATTGTCATTCTCACATGTTGTTTATTATGGATTTTTGTGCACTTATTGTTTAGTTTGATATCATTTGTGACATTATTTATCATCATTAGCCCGTGACACTTAAATTACATCGAATAATTGTTATTTTTACTATTTTGAATGATCTATCATTATTTTGGATCTTATGTTTGTTTTTGTCTTATTTCAAGAGATTTTACAAGAAACAACATAGCTCGGTACTACTGACTTGACTGTCGGTGGTACTGACATCTGAGGAAAAGGAGCACACTGACTCGAGGAAACTCGGTAGTACCAACACATGAATTACTACTAACGACATATCAAGAGAGAGCATTTTAAAGAAGAATTGATACTACCGACGGTCAGTTCAGTGGTATCGAGTCATGCCGATAGATCAATAGATTGATTTAGAGAAAATCTCAGTACTACCAACGGTCAACTTGGTAGTACCGACTACTACAATGGATTCCAAATAATTGAAGGCTTCAATACTACTAACACCTAGTCAGAAGTAGCAAAAGGACAAGATCAGGCCCGATTAAAGATTATCATTAATATGATGGTTGGGACTTAATGACACCCTAAGCCATGTCTATGACTTAGGGGGAGTTCTGTCGGACATAATCATCACACCATATTCAGTTGTACGACAAAGGAGGGTGGAGAAGAGAGGAAGGAGAGGAGTAAGAAATGTTCCAAGCAGTTCGTGCACTAACGGTTTCCCAATTTATAGTCAAAAGATGACAAATCACAACGTTCTTAGAAGGAACCATCAATACCGTCTTTCTCTAGGGGTTTTTTTTCCCTGTTCTTGATGTTTTCATCATTCCCTTCTTCTTTCTCTATGTGTAGAGAAACTAAAATCATGTGTGGCTAATCCCCTTGTTCCTTAGGATCCAGGAGTAGCACAGTTTTGCATTGTAATTGATGATAATGATTTAATATACATATTTCTCTTAATTTTTGGAAATAATTATATGAGAGAATCACAAATTATCTATGCTAGATCACCATAGGTAGTTATTTATACCGATAATTGCTTCAAGAGGGGGATTAAGGGTTGGAAAACTCATATATTTACACATTTTATATTGTAGCTCAGGAGAGGGCTTACAAATGTGAGGAGAATAACCCAGAGATTTTGTAAAACACCTAATTAATAAAAAATTGCTATGAGAGTGGGATTGATATTAGATTAGGTAGTGAATTATGCTACAAGAGTGGGTAATTATTTCTACAGGTTTCTTTGTCTAGGGTTAGGAGAAATTAATATTAATGAAATGATGTTAATTGCAATGTGAACCATGGTGAAACCACAATACTAAGGAATTCATTCCACATGTGATCACAACCAATAATGTTAGTGTTAATTCTTGCAATTTAATCGTTAAATCAACCAAATCACTTTTTTCTCAGGCAAAGATGATCGGGTCATTGTTAGTAGTAGTTTCTGGGTAAACATTTTCCCCATGTTCGATATCTGGGCCTCTTTATGCCTATATTACATTGGTACATGCACTTGCATTTTTTACGTGTAGTTTACATGCACTAAGTAATTGGCATCGTTGTTGTGGAAAACAAGGTGTCTGACACTACGAATGTTGTGATCGACCCCTCTAGGCCACAATTTTTATTTTTCTTTTACCGTGTTTGAACTAAATTCCAAATATTTATTCAATAAATACTACCATGTTCTCACATAGATTTCATTACTTTTAGGTTCTAGTACATGGTGCAAATGAGAAGCACCGATTATAGTGAGTCAACCCGAGGTAGCTCTAGCTTTAGAATAAAAGACCTTCAACGCAGAGCACATGAGTATATTGACTATGTGGAGGATTTTGTTCCAACTCATTCTGTCATTGACCATAAGTAGAAGAGTAGACTATCTAGAAGAAGATAAAGGCGTCATCTACAACAACTCAGTGGGGCCCAATAAGAAGGCAAGCTATCAATGTGGGAAACTATAAGATAGACCCTATTTTGGTGGCTTTGGTTAAGACATAAGTGGTCCATGGCCAAATCATAGAGGATCCAATGACACATATCACCAATTTTGTCAAGAGCTACAATATGGTTAAAATTGATAGGGTACCAGCCGTAAGGAGTGCGGGATCACCCCCCTATTTTTTTTGAAGAATTAACATCCATTCCAAACACACTCAAAGGTATGTTGGGATAGGTATAAATTTTCCAAATTTATTATAATGGTATGCAAAAGACCATAGTATAACAGCGGAATAAAAATAATGACTATATTAAATTTTCACAAAAGATTACAAAAGTACATCATAATATCCCATAAGGGTTTACATGTATGATACAACATAAGGATCTAAGTAGAGGAAAATCTAAACCATAACAACTTGTCTCCAAGCTTTAAATCCTTAAGATAGTCCAAAACTTCATGCCTTATCATCCAAGTCCTTCACCTAGGGTTGGAAGCATACCCCAGTAAGAAGACAAAATAGATGACATCAGTAAAGGATGGTATGTGCATACTAAATATGAAATTGAGCTATATATGGAATAAAGGAAAACAAATATAAAAGGCTTCCCATAGAAAGGATAAGGACCACCCAAATGGGTATCAAGAGAAAATGAATTGAAATCATATGCTAAGAAAATAATACTTGCCCTTGATAAAACATAAAGATTGTGCCACACAAGAACATGTAAAGAATTAGGGAACACACCCCATATCATCAACATGCATGCATGTGAGATAAACATAGCCCTAGAACAATATAAACACAAAGGCGGCTAAGTCTCATAAACTTGAAACCTGATAGAGAAAGGAATACTGTCAATCTCCCTAATATATAAAATATGGGCCAAGAATCACACATCTTGCCCTGGGTATGAGGTTCCTTTCCATCCCAAAAGAGTAGGAAATATCACATCTGCTCGGTAGGAAATAACACATCTTCCATAAAAATCAATGTAATTACGCTACTCTAGTGCTACTGAATCACATAGCATGTTAAATGTAGAGGCAAGTAGAAAGTACAGTTAGAATATATAAACTAGTCACCACATAAGTGTCCAACATATAAATCCACCTCATAAGTAGGAAAAAGACATCACATGTCATCTTTTAGAGTTCCATCATGAACAAATCATAAGATAAGAGTTCAAAAGTATATCCATGATCACATGATCAATATAAAATAAGGTAGTTCACATTAACCATGATTTTCAAAAGAAAAGACATTGTGTATAGGCTAGTGTCCATAGGACAAAGAGAATGAATAAGCATAGGTGAATTGTTCAACATAGAAGAATAGGGGATACATCATACCTCAACTTCAGAGTCTAAACAGTCAAAGTCAGTCCTGGATCCAAGCCTAGGCCTCCAAAGAACCTCTAGGGAAGGTGGACAATAAGTAAGGTTCCCAAGCTTAAAGAGGCTGGTTTCTTGAACAAAGCTCCTATCTCGAGCAAGAAGCACCTTCTCCACTTTATAGGTGAAAAACCCTAACAAACGAACATGAAGATGAGTTGTTTATGGGTTATAGGTGGGGTTTCACCATGGAAGGCCATGGTTCTAACCTAGAGGAAGGTGTAAGGAAGACTAAAAACATGAAAATAGGGAAGGAAGGAGGATACTAACTAGTTTTGGTCAATATCACTGAGGAGGAGCTTAAGAAATCCTAAATAGGGAAATTTGGAACCCTAGGAGCCTTCTTCACCAAGGTAGGCAAATGCTTTTACCTTGGGACAAAAACTTCATGGAAAAAAAGAGTAGGAATGATGCTCTAATCTAGAGGAAATAAAGGACAGTAAGAGTTTTTGAATTGGGAGTTGGTAAGGGGTAGATATGGTTGTATAAAGAAAGAGGTCAAGTATGAGGTGTCTATGAGACTTTCCATTTGTCATGTATAAGGGTGTCCATGGACGTGCAAGCCTTTATGGATAAGGAGGAAGTCAAGCACAAGGTGTAAAGTTACTTTCCATGTGTCCAATGCTAATGGTTCCCTGGACATGTAAACCTTTATGGATAAGGAAGAAGTCAAGCATGAGGTGTCCATGGATCTTTCCATGTGTCCTTAGCCTAGGGATTTCATGGCCATGCAAGAGGACAGCTCATAGAGGCTTCTTGAATATCAAATGTAAGTTTATGGAAACTTATAAGCCTTCCCAACTGACCTCCAATCAAATAAATAACCTCATTGGTTGATAGCTTTTAAACATAAGCTCATTTATAAAGAGGGTAATCCCTAAAATGCCCTTGGTGAGAAACACCTTCAAACCAAGGTGCAACTAGGTTCCCTATGGTTCAAAAACTCAAGAATAGTAAGGGAATATATAATGATTATAATGCATGTGACAATTTGCAAAGAAAACTTCCCAATTGGGTAAATTACAAAAAAGTCCAGAATGTACCTAAAATTGCATAACTTGCACAAACAACATCCAAATTGGACAAAACTTCATCCACAAGTTATGTTTGATGTGTTGAATATGAATTTGCCATTATTTACATATTTTGAATTTATATAATCAAATTATTTGTTACTTATGCCTTTTACTCATTTTCTCTCTCCAAAACGTATCGTGATATTTCAAGGTGGTCCAAATTAGATGAAATTTGACATGTAGGCTAATTGTGATATGTAGATTTCGAATTTGAAGTTTTTTTTCACTCTTGAGACTTATTTTTATGAGATATGTCATATGTCCCATTAACGACCCATTATCTAAATTATTCATCCAATTAAGTTCCTTATCTTCATATTACCACCAAAATGAGTTATGCGGCATATTTTATGTATCCATTGTAAACCTAAGATTAATGTTAGAACATTAGGTTACATTAAGGTGATATATACATGCATTAGCTCATTGGGGTTATACTAAACATCTATTTAGGTCTAACCTTCAACCTTTTTTGGCTAAGTCCAAAATGTCAACTTCTAGGGTAGGGTCCGATATCTAGTATGTTATACAAACCACAATAATCTACTTGAAACTATTCCCTACTTCTCTAAAAGAAAATGCAAAGTCCTGGCTCCTTAAAATCCCACCTAAGTCAATATAAACATGGGAGGGGATGATAGATGTTTTCTTGAGCGCTATTTTCCACCACAAAAGATGAACGAGTTGGTAAGAAAGATTTACAACTTCAAACAACATGTAAAAAAGTCATATTATGAAGCATGAGAGATTTCAAAACATGCTAAGGAAGGTTTCTCGTCATGGGATCAATCTTTATGGCCAAGCAAAGATCTTATATTATGGGCTGCATCATGGAGAGAGGACCACACTCGATAGTACAAGAACATGATTCTTTCTCAACAACAAGCCATCTAGGTGTCATAAGATTCTGAAGAAAATGGCTAAGAATCAGTCATGGGGAGAAGTAAGAGAGTGTGTAACAACTATTAAAAGTGTTAGAGGGTCTAAAGTCATTATGACATTGAATGAGAATCTTGACCTCATAGCCAAGAAACTATACTCAAAGGATGGAAATTCCTCTGGAGGAATGGAAGAAGAATGCACGTTTGTGTGGAAGTAGAACTACAAGGGAAATGACTACTTGGAGGAAGGATTCCAAGTTTTCTTGGAAGGATCCCAATAACTTTTAGTAGGACCCATCCCAAGCACAACAAGCCAAGACACATCAGGTTGGTGCTCAACAATAGGACTAGGATCCCAGTAAAATAGACCGCATTGAAGACATACTAGGCAAGCTGGTAATTCAAAATGAGGTGATCATTGGATAGACACAAAGGGAATTGTAGAACCAAGGATCATAGATCCGTAGTATAGAGAATTAAATCTCTCAAATAGCAGCAAAAGTGGCTTCCTTGAAGAAACCTATTCAATAAGGATTTCCATGAAATACTAACATATCTTCTAGTAATCATCAGGAAAAGGAAGTGTTGCTTCATAGTGGGAAGAAAGTGTTGAATGAAAAGTGGACAATTCCTGAGGCAAGGGAAATGTAGGTGACACAGCAACAATGGTGACTACTGATCCAGTTGAACCAGATACTATAGCCCAAGACAAAGAAGTTTAAGAAGAAATTGATGAACCAAGGGAGATAAGGAAGGAAGCATATGCCCCACCTCAATAAAGGAAGTTGGTGATGTCAGTTCCCTTTCCAAATAGCTTCAAAGCTAAAAGGTTGACCAACAATTTTAGAAGTTTCTATATTATTTAAGAAAATTGCATGTCAACATTCCCCTCATTGATGCAATCAAGCCTATTCCTTCTTATTGAATTTTTTTTAAGGATATAATTAATAAAAAGATGAGTTGCTGATTCAGATGTAGTGGTGTTGAAGGAGCAAGTCAGTGCTTTCATTATGAGAAAATTGCCACCAAAAAGGCAAGATCCAGGTTGCTTCAACATATTATGTTACAATGGGGAGAACAAGTTTGGGGAGGCTTTAAGAAACTCAGGGACACATATCAATCTTATGCCCTTGATTACCTTCAAAAAGCTGGGTCTTAAGGAATCCAATAAGAGCAATATGACCATACAACTTGTAGACAATTATGTAGTAAGGCCAAATGGTACTATCAAGGTGGATAGATTTGTGGTTCCAGCATATTTTTTGGTTATGGAAATGCAAGATGATCCTAGAAATGAACTACTATTAGGGAATCCCTTTGTATACACAATAGAAATAATATTAGATATGGGCTGAGGAAGACTGGCTCTGGGTATCAAGGAAGACCACTTTGAAATCAAGATGCCCCAGTCTACACTAGGTATCAAAGAAGACCGCTTTGAAATCAAGATGCCCCAGTATACACAAATGACCAAGAAAAAGGCACAATGTCACATGTTGAAGCAGGTCTAAGGAAATGTGTCATTGTTTCTTGGGAATCCATTCCTAGACATGGCTCATGTGATGAAACATGTACATAAAGGCACATTGGTAGTGGATATCTAGGAGAATATCAAGGAGATTTCATTATCCAAGGTGGTTCAATACCCTGATGATGAAGAGGCGGAAGATTTCCTAGCAACAATTGAAGAAACAACATCCTCCACGCTTGTTCAAGCATATCCACAGGTACCTATAGAGGCTTGCATTATGAATTTGGTGGATGAGTACACTCAATTTTGTTCCTTGGAGGAGTGTGTCTTGTTTCTCAAGGCATTTCCATGTTACTGCACCAGGCACTATGAAGACTTAGGACCACCTCCACCACCATTGATTCCATCTTTATAGAGTCTGTCAGATCTTGAATTGAAGCTGTTGCCACTACATTTAAAGTACACCTTTTTGGCAGAAAATTAGAATCTTCCAGTCATTATCTCAGCCTCCTTGAGCATTCAAGAGGAAGAACTATTGATTGTGGTGTTGAAGAACTACTAGGAAGTGTTTGGGTGGTCAGTTGCAGATATCAAGGGGATCTCCCCTAGCTTTTAGTAGCCCAAGATCTACATAGAAGAAGGAGCCAAGCTGATAGTGTAGCCTCAATAGAGTCTCAATCCCATCATGACTGAGGTGGTGAAGAAAGAGGTAGTCAAAATTTTGTCAGTAGGTATAATTTATGCTATCAATGACTCTAATTGGGTAAGTCCTACTCAAGTGGTTCCAAAGAAAGGGGGGATGACCGTCACTACAAATTCAGCTAGTAAATTGATATCTACTTGGTTGGTGACCAAGTGGAAAGTTTGTATTGACTATCACCATTTAAAGGCCGCTATGATTAAGGGCCATTTACTGCTTCCATTCATTGATCATATTCTTAAGCGGCTCACCGACCGCTCCCATTTTTATTTTCTAGATGGGTATTCCGGTATAATCAAATTTCCATTGAGCCATGAGATGAAGAGAAATCTACTTTCACTTGTCTCTATGGAACACTCTCTTACCGTCAGATGCCTTTGGGATTGTGTAATGCACTGAAAACTTTCTAGAGATGTATGATTGCTATTTTTTCTTATATGGTAGAGCGTTGTCTTGTGGTTTTCATGGATGATTTTTAGGGGTATGAAGATTCATTTGAGGATTGTCTTGACAGTCTAGACAAAGTCATGCAAAGATGCAAGGACACTCACTTGGTTTTGAATTGGGAGAAGTATCATATGATGGTGAGTAAGGGAATAGTCTTAGGATATAAGGTGTCCCATAGAGGTATGCAAGTTGATTAGATTAAAATCGAGGTTATTTCTATGATGTCTGCAATGTCCACGGTGAAGGGAGTTAAGATGTTTTCTAGGACATGCCAGTTTTATCAATGTTTCATAAAAGATTTTTTAAAATTTGCAAATCCACTTTATAAATTATTGGGAAAAGATGCTAAATTTAAATTTGATGAGTGGTCTTTGAAAGCATTTGAGGTGCTGAAGGAGAACTAGTCTTTGCACCTATAGTTCAGGCTCCAGATTGGAGCCAACCCTTTGAGTTGATGTGTGACACATCAAATTATGAGATAGGGGTTGTTTTAGTCCAACACCAAGATAAGAACCCCATTGTCATTTATTATAAATCTAAGACCCTAAATGATTCCCAGTTAAATTACACAACCACTAAAAAAGAATTGTTGGTGGTAGTCTTTACTTTTGTCAAGTTTTTCTAGTATTTTATCGGGGTAAGGATCATTGTGTGGACTGATTAAGCATTACTTAAAGATTTGTTGTAGAAGAAGGATGCCAAACCTAGAATAATTAGGTGGATTCTGTTACTACATGAGTTTGATATTGAAATCAAGGATAAATAAGGCACAAAGAATGTGGTGGTAGATCATTTGTCTAAGTTGGAAAGAGTGGATGAAAAGTATATAGACATACAAATGTGGAGAAATTTTCAGATGTGCAACCTTTTGCCATGAAAAGCAATGATCCGTGGTTTGCAAACATTGTGAACTACTTTTCTTGTGGAGAGTTTCTAGAACACTAGGGTTATCAGGAGAAAAATAAGTTCTTTGATTATTTGAGGTTATACATTTGGGATGATCCCATTCTCCTCAAATAGTGTAGGGATGGAATTTCGAGAAAGTGTGTGTCAGAATGCGAGAAGGAGAGTATATTGGCACACTATCATTCCCTACCTACTAGGGGATACCATGCTATCTCTAGGATAGTGGCTAAGGTCTTAGAAAGCGGGTTTTATTGGCCAATGCTCTTTAAAGATGCATATAATTTGGTGCTTCATTGTGATGCGTGTGAACGTGCATGTAATATATCAAAAAGACATGAGATGTCCTTAAACATCTTTCAAGAAATTGAGGATTTTGTTTTATGGGGAATAAATTTTATAGGCTCTTTCATGTCATCTAACTCTAATATATATATATTTCTTGTGGTTGACTATGTATCTAAGTGGGTGGAAGAAATTCCAACCCGCACTAATGATGCCAAGTTGTGTGCAAGTTTGCAAAACATCACATTTTTGTAGGTTTGGAGTCCCAAGGGTGATAATAAGTGATGGTGGATCTCACTTCACCAATAAGAAGTTTGGTGCACTCCTGAGAAAATATGGAGTGAGACACATGGTAGGTACTCCATATCACCCGAAAATCCAAGGATAGCTTGAGTTGTCAAATAGGAAGATTAAGAAGATCTTAGAGAAGACTGTCTCAACCAATAGGACAAATTGGAGCATGCATCTTAATGACACTTTTTGGGCATATAGAACAACCTATAAAACACATATAGGAACCACTTCTTTTAAATTAGTTTATGGGAGAGCATGTCACTTACCCACAGAGTTAGAACATAAAGGCAAATGGCTCTAAGGAAATTGAATTATAATCTGGATGATGCAGGGTAGAAGAGAATGATGGTCCTCAATGAGTTAGATGAGCTCAAGCTAGATGCCTATGAAATCTCTAGGATCTAAAAAGAGAAAACAAAGAAGATCCATGAATGCCACATATTTCATAGAGTTTTCACTCCAGGATAGAAGGTGCTTCTGTTCAACTCTAGGTTGAAATTACACCCTGGAAAATTGAGGTCTATATGGAGTGGTCCTTTTGTGGTACTTAAGTCTTTTCCCCATGGGATAGTCAAGATAAGCAATGGGGCTGAGCCATTCCTTGTAAATGCCAACTTCTAAAGCACTACTTTGAGGGAGATATGGTCTGGGAAGAAGAAGAGTTGAAGCTCAATAATATTCACTAATTGTTTTATTTGATCATCGAGCCTAGGATGTGAAACAAGGGTGCTTGTTGGGAGGAAACCCAACCATCTTTTACTTCTTTAGGAGTTTTTTCTTTACATTTGAGTTTGTAGTTTTCATATCTTTAGTTTGACTTTTATTAGTTCTATATAAAAAAAGGTTCCTTGATTATCTTTATGTGTTGTGCAAATCGAGAAAAAATTGGTACTACTGACAAAACTATTGGTACTACTGGGATAATAATAGGGACAACAACACCAAGTTTACAACAAATTGATACCACAAACACGAAAGTCGACAGTATTTACAGTCACAATAGGGACAATTTTTTTTCTTAGAAGTACCTGACATGCCTTAAACGTGGGTCCAAAAATCGAGACATGTCTAGGTCATCAGACTTTAGAAATTTATAATACCCGAATGTTTAAGACTCATGCAACTAGCACAAGGTCAAAGTAGTTTGGGGTCGAACACAAAGATTGGAAGAATAACATTTTGGAACTCAAGTTTTACTTGTCTAAGCACTTCAAAAAGTCGAAGGATAGAGTTTGAGAAAGAATAATATATAATGAAATTAAAAACCTATCTCCAAAAGGAGTTACTAGAAGAATTAAAGTTTTGGGTTAAGAAGTTTTTATAGGGGTTTTGTATATTGGAAACTGAGGAGATAAAATTATCATCGGAGAAAAGCACGAAGGACGGAAACTTAATCATAACAAGTGGCAACGGTCTACATCCCGCGCCTTCTTCTCTCAAAGAAGACACCAGCTAGCCATGCTTTGAGTTCCCTCTCTCAAGGGTACCAGGCATGGACTAGAGAGAACAAATAGGCTGGGGCAACCCTGATCCTGGGTACTCTCATACACCCGAATCAGACCAAGCTCTAGGGTATACGACATCCCTCTCTCAAAGGAGTTAAAATAAGAAACACAATTTGATAGCTAGTCAAAAGTGTGATCCAGAAAGAAGAGACTAGAACTCAAATGCTATAAAGGAATCATCCCACAAAAAGAAGCCATACATAGAACAATATGAGATAACTCCACAGATTATAATAATCATAAAGAGATAAAGAGGTTTAGTTACAAAGCAGTAGTAAAATGAAAGTAAAGTGTTGAAAAAGGGAAGATAGGTATCAGTCTCCTTGATTTAGGAGATTGAAATACATAACAACAGACTCCTAAGATAACATTATCCCGATACCGGGTAGGAGCCCTAATGGGATACGACCGTGTTAGGTTCTTGACCGTGTTGGGTCATAAACCGTGATGGGTAAAGGGGTGTATCGGGAAAGGACTCTCTACCCAATATGGTCATGTCAGGATGCCAACCCTGTCGGGCTACAGCCGTGATAGGTGTAGACCATATTGGGTTAAGACACATATCAGGTTAACATTATCTTAGGGTTCTCGGGATTCTCGTATTGGGTATAGGGGGCGAGCCATCTCAGGTTGAAGCCTAGGTAGGGACCTGACATGTTGAAGAAACCTTGAGGGTCATGTCACACTACTTGCTGCTACCATGTCGGGTTCTAAGTGAACTTCTCCCATCCCTCTCAGATTGGGGGTGTGCTCACCTAGTATTGCCCGACAGACTCTGGAATTCGATGCACTAGCTCCTGTTCTCTAAGAGTTAGCTCTCGTAGGGTTTGGCTCATCCCATCGTAGGCTTGTAGCTTCTATTTATAGGCAGTGGGCTGGTGGGAGTTACAGCTCTTATTGGGACAAATGTCCTCCATATGGCTCTCGTGACTTTGGTGGGGCCGACACATATGTCACCCAGCCGGCATGTCGGGCCTTCAAGCATGCTGGGCGGCCGATGCATCGCACAACAGTCGTGGTGGGTAAGGATCTTGGTAGGCTGCTGCATCGAGGGGTAGCTGTATCATATAATCGTCATCGTCAGCTGGGTAAATTGTGATGGCCAAGGTACCCTGTCGGGTAAAGAGTTGTAGTGGCCAAGGCTCCCACGCGACACACCCACGTTGGGTTGCAAGTGTATCGGGCAGCAACCGTGATGCGTAAGGGGGTGTATCGCCTTGCGCGCTATTGGACCGGGGCTGGTACTTCGTTGTTGATGGGCCTGAAGGACCCATTAATGCTCGTTTTGTCGAAAAATAAGAGAAACTCTACAAAAGGTGGGAAATATTACCAGTGGCATAGTGGGCATTATTTCTCTACAATAAAATAAGATAAAACAAAGAGGAAGTTAGGTTTGGAGGCTGTTTTGATAGTAAAATATAAGCTCTAGCAGCCAAAAAATGGGTGTTATCAACTCCCCGAAACTTAGCATTTTGATTTTCCTCAATCAATTTGTACTCATTTTAAAACTTTTGTTTGCCAAATGTTTCAAAACTAGGCGTAGTCTTCAGACAAAAGTTAAGTGGTTTTTGGAATATCCTGAAGAAAATTACATCTGACCACAAACAAAGGACTTTATTTTTCTTACCTTATTTAAACAAAAAATTTCTCCCCAGCTGTTGTGAGACTTTGGTGCATGATTTTGAAGTTAGCTTTCACACCAAACTGCTTGAGTCTTGGAAGTGGGAGGTGGGGTTTTTGGGAAGGTTTAGGCTTTTTGGGTTTTTTCTTGCTTCCCATTGGTCCATCTAGGTACTGGTCCATTAGAGGGAAAGTGGTCCCTATAATCCAAGCCAGTTGGCTTTAGAGCAACAATTTGACATCCTACGTACCACTGCCCTGGATCTGCCATGCCTAAAGATGGGTACTTTTGGGAAGACAAGTGTTTTTTGGGGGGGCACAACTCTCATGCTTTTATTGTCTCTCATTAGACTTTCCTCTCTTTTTGGTATTTTGATGGGTAGGGAAAAGGGAATTTACTGTTTGGGCAGCTTTTTCCTTCACATGCACGTCTCTTAACTGGAACGAGATTATTTTTCAAAGTTGGCATAGAAAAGTTATAGCCTTTGTCGTTTAAGACTATGTTTTCAAGAGAGCATAGTAGAAACGTACACCGCCTTAGTCACGGAGAGAACAAGCTGGAGGAAGTAGTAATTTTTATAATTTTGAGTAACAGGCAGTTGTGTATGTATTGTGTATGTATTGCTTTCTATCAAACATTTATATACATGTATGCACGGAGTATGGTGGGGAGAGGAAAGGGAAAGATTGAGAAAATTTTAGAATACCTCCTTCACTGATGCTGTGGAGCACCCCCCCAAACTTACCCCACACTCTATCCCAGAGCAGTGAGATATATAGGAAAAGGTAGGCATAGATCAGTGAGGGTTCAGTGGATGCACGCTCCATCGACATATAAGATCTCCAAGATGTATTCTCCTCATTGGCTGTGGTAGTCGAGGTAATGGAGGCTCTCTAGCATCTTTTTCAGGGCTACCACGCTGTGTATCCAGTGTATCACATAGTCTCGATAGTCATTTGATAGGAGGGCCTGTTGTAGACTGTGGTGGCAGAATTGGAGATCGTGCCAGGTTGCTGCCGCATCTTCAAGATAAGGCTGTATTAAGGACACCACCTCTGTATAGTATTTTCTTACCAGTCATTTGAGGGGTGTTGCCGATTCAGATACAAACTCCATCGGCCAGTCACTATTGGCGTCCGAGCTATTGTAGAAGAAGCCAGTGTGGGGATGGGTGTATATCATGAGTAGTGTCCAGTGATGGTCATGCAAAATAGGAATACACATTATGCATGGCAGACACTTTTTGGCTTTGAGCTGGAATAGCTGGCACACTCCTATTTCATTAGCCAAACATAGGTCATTGAACAACATCAGATGGGCGATGTACGGCTGTCTAATCTTTATTTGTAAGATAGGAATGTAAGATGATACCACCGTCATAGCTAAACATCCTCTAGCCTTGACTATGTCCCACAGATCATCTAGGGGGACTACTGCATTATTTTTCTCATAGATGACGTCTGCAGTCTTAGAATCAATGAGTTGTAGAAGTATTTGATTGACATGTTAACTGCATGCAGAACAATCAAAGTTGCTGATGATGGAGTCAGTGATGACAAACGAAGTAGAAACACCTTCTGCGGCGAATAAGGATCACAAAAGCTCTATCTGCTTACATGTCCTGAATATGTCAAAGGAGCCCTCAACCTTGTTTCTTGGAGATCTGCTAGGTGGAGAAGGGTGAGAACCAGAATCAGAGTCTGTCTCCAGCAGATCCTCTGAAGCTCTGGATCTCAGAAATAGCACCTGTCTTTTATCAGTAGCAACCCATAAATGCTCCGGAGTTGGTAGTAATCTGTGTCCTGGAGCTGCCGTATATATCTGAAGATGTTTAACAGCTCCATGGCATGCAAGACGATAAAGGCACTATTTCCACTTCCCGAGTGTTCTTGAACTGGGAAGTCTTTGATTGTGTAGAAGTTCCAGACGCTACTGTGACGTTGGACTCCTT
This sequence comes from Alisma plantago-aquatica, assembly GCA_963693085.1. Classification (NCBI taxonomy): domain Eukaryota; kingdom Viridiplantae; phylum Streptophyta; class Magnoliopsida; order Alismatales; family Alismataceae; genus Alisma; species Alisma plantago-aquatica. The sequence goes on along the minus strand of OY856410.1, from coordinate 1,503,760,327 downwards.
GTTTGATGACCCAATGAAGGCGTAGAGGAAGCATCCTGAGGTGCTTATCTTTGGGGCAATACTTGTGTCGTGCGATACATGTGTCGTGCGACACATGCGGAAAAACAGATGCAAAACAAAATGACATGAAAGTTGATATGCTTGGCACGATACCTAGAAAACTTAATATGTGTTAGAGGTTTTGCCTGACATGAGCAAGAACATGATATGATTGGTGCGTGATAAGGATTGTTGATACGATCTTCATGACACATGGTTATGTGACACATAGGGTGTCACATGATTTTACGTTGTCGGGCAAGAAGATTGCAAACACGACACGAAGGTCGATAGGTTGGAAACTGGCACAGGATCTTAAGATAGCAGGGGGATGCACGATATGAGAGCGAAAGTTATGGTAACTTTGGTAACCTGACATGGTTAATCTCGAGCTACTATATATAGCCGTCTGCGGGCGGGGTAAAGAAGGTAAAAAGAAGGACACGTGTCACACATGCATGCAAATCATCTTCCAAAGCAAGGTGAATTCCATCTAATCACGTCACGCCATGATGCTTTCGAGAAGGTGGTGCATCGCGCGATAGATGTGTTGAGTGGTAAAAGCGTGTTTCCCGATATGCATTGCCCGACGTGCTCCTTACGCGATACTGGTGTGTGTGATACACGCATCACGCGGTATGGGTGCAATCCGACCGGCGTGTGCTGGGCAACATACTTGCTTGACGCATCTCTGAGAAATCAGCTATACTTCAAAGATGTAGGAGCATGATACATCTGGATGATACAGGTTGGGCGACACGACAACCCGACATGCTTTTTAAGGGAGATATGGTTGGGCGCACTACTTGCCTGTCAGGCCCTTGTAAAACTGAGTAAACTTGAAAGAAGCAGTCATGCGATACATGCTAACATGGTTTGGACGACACATTATCAAAGAACCCCGACATGTTGAGCAAAAAAAGGGTAATATATCATTCATTCCTGACATGTTATCAAAGAAATTAAAGAGAACTTAACAAGGATGAAAAACAAAAAAATAAAAAGGCACTCAATTTGTAAAACATCACTGGATAAGGTGTGAACCTCAGCCTCAACTAGTGTTACACATCAAGGCGGTAAAACTAAGTAAGTCAATGGCCCATAAAATGAGAGAGTTTGTGCACGTGGCACGAGCACATACTCGGGCATTACTACAATGAGGGTGTTCATAATGTTCTTTACAGGAAAAGGAAATAACATCCTATTCTAGGAAAGTAAAACTCGGGATGCCTCCCGAGGAGCGCTGTGGTTTCTGTTGTTAGCTCGACATCTTCAAATCTTTCTATGCTTCTTTAGTAGGTGTATCTTTGGCATCATCCAGGGGTAACTCAGATCTCCTTACAAAAGCTTCATCTTCGTAGAACCTCTTTACTCAGTGTCCGTTGATTGGGAAGACCTTTGCTGGATCATCTTTGACATATAGCTCCATCATTCCTGACGGGTATATCTTCGCTACTACGAATGGTCCAGGCCACCTAGTCTACATTTTACCTAGAAGAAGTCAAATAGAAGATTTAAACAAAAAAACTTTGTCACCTTCCTTGACGTCTTTCTTCCGCAGGTGGTAATCATGCCAAACTTTTGTCCTCAACTTGTAGATTCTTGCATTCTCATAGGCGTGAAGCCTAAGTTCTTCAAGTTCTTAGAGTTGGAGGAACCTCTTCTTTTTGGCTAGCGACAAATCCATGTTGAGACATTTAATGACCCAGAATGCCTTGTGCTCCCACTCAAAAGGTAGATGACATGCTTTCCCATATATCATACGATAAGGTGTGGTACTAAGCGACATATTGTATGCAGTTCTGAATGTCGAGAGAGCATCATCTAGCTTGGTTGACCAGTCTTTCTGAGACCTTCTGACTATTTTCTCCAGGATCTGCTTCATTTTCTAATTAGAAACTTCAATGTAACCAAATATTTGTGGATGGTATGGTGTGGAAACTTTGTGTCGAATGCCATATCTGTGCAGAAGTGACTCAAATTGCCTCTCAACAAAGTGAGATCCACCATCACTGCTAACTGTTCTTGGAACTCCAAACCTTAGGAAGATGATCTTAGTAAAGAGCTTTATCACTGACTTAGCATCACATGTGGTGGTGGGTATGGCTTCTACCCACTTGGACACATAATCCACCGCAACAAGAATGTACTTGAAATCGTACGATGAAGGGATAGGTCCCATGTATTCTATCCCACACGTCAAAGATTTCCACTTCAATCCATTTCATTATGGGCATCTCATTTCTACGGGAGATGTTCCCGGTTCTTTGACACCTGTTACAGGTTTTGACAAAGGCGTGAGCATCCTTGAAGAGTGGGCCAATAAAAGCTAGACTGGAGAACCTTGGTCACGATTCTCTAAGCACCCAGATTCCCTCCATAGGGGGAGGAATGTCACTCAAACAAGATATTTGGGGCTTCGTCTTCGGGTATACACCTCCTATATAGGCCATCGACACAATGCCTGAACAATAGAGGGTCATCCCAGTAATTGTTCTTCAGACTAGAGAAGAACTTCTACTTCTGATTGTAAGACATTTCTGGGGATAGTTGTTTGGAGGCCAAATAGTTACATAAATCAGCATACCATGACCCTTCAGGATTGGCCATCTGGGCAACATATATGTCCTCACCTGCATAACTTTCATTTATCGGCAGTGGGTAATCATCCACCACCCTAATCCTCAAAAGGTGGTCGACGAACACATTCTCAGAACCTTTGTTGTCTATTATCTCATGATCAAACTCTTGTAGCAGCAATACCCATCGTAACATCCTAGGCTTAGCATCTTTCTTTTGCATCATATACTTGATAGCCCCGTGGTTGGTATGAACGACCACTTTAGAACCCACAAGACAAGATCAAAACTTATCAAATGCATAGACAATTGCTAGCGTTTCTTTCTCGGTGGTGGTGTAATTTGTCTACGCTTCATCTAGCATCTTACTAGCATAGAAGATCACATGATGCTTCTTATCTTTCTTTTACCCAAGGATTGTGCCTATGGAAAAATCACTAGCATCACACATAGGCTGTAAGGGAAGATTCCAGTCAGGGGACTGGAGAATGGGTGCGGAGACCAAAGCATCCTTCAAAGTGGAGTGTCAGGCACTCATCTGTGAAATCAAACTTCACATCCTTCATCAGCATGTTTGATAGCGGCTTCTCAATCTTTGAGAAGTCTTTGATAAACCTTCAGTAGTAACCAACATGTCCTAAGAAACTTTTGACTCCTATTAGGGATGAGGGTGGAGGAAGCTTTGATATTGCCTCCACCTTAGATTGGTCAATTTCAATGCCTTTACTGGACACCTTATGTCCCATAACTATCCCTTCCTATACCATAAAATGGAACTTTTCTCAATCAAGGGTGAGACTTTGTTCTTCACATCTCCTCATTATAAAAGACAAGTTATTCAGACAATAATCAAAAGAGCTGCCATAAACACTAAAGTCATCCATGAAGACTTCCATCTTTTCTTCCACGAAATCTGTGAATATGGCATTCATGCACTGCTGAAAGGTTGCAGGTGCATTGCTGAGCCCAAAGGAGCTTATAAAAGAAAAAGTTCCATAGATGCATGTGAAGGTAGTCTTCTCCTGGTCATTTGGGTGACTGGGGATCTGATAGAACCCCTAATACCCATCCAACCAGCAAAAGTAAGAGTGGTGGGCCAGACACTCAAGCATCTAGTCAATAAATAGGAGAGGGAACTGGTCCTTGTGAGTGGCGACGTTTAGCTTTCTATAATATATGCACATCTGCCAGCCAATGACGGTCTTAGTGGAAACTTTGACTCCATTATTTCCCTTGATCAACATCATGCCTCCCTTCTTAGGGACTATCTGGATGGGCTCACCCACATGATGTCACAAATGGCATAAATGATTCCTATTCTCAGAGCTTTACAACTTCCTTTCTAACCACTTCTCGCAACTTCTCATTCAGCTTTTGTTGTGGCTGGGTGTAAGGCTTGGAATTTTCTTCTAGGTGGATCCTATGCATACACACAGAAGGGTTGATCCCCCTCAGGTCTCCGATCGAGTAACCTAGGGATTTCTTTCTTAGCTTAAGATCCACAAGCAACTATTCCTTCTGACTATCAGTTAGCTCAGAGTTGATGATGATGGGGTTCATCCTTTCCTCATCCAAGAAATGGTACTCCAAACCTTTTGGCAAAACCTTCAACTAGGGCAGGGTCTTCGCTTCTTGTTCTTTGGCAGGATCACTCTATAGGGCAGGGTACATCACTGTCTCCACTGGGTCTCCTACTTCAAATGGATCTTCATCTTCTATAAATGTCAGGAGTTCCTTTACTTTAGGGTCCTCGACCACCTGTGCTTCGCCGACTAAGGCACACATCAGTGGGTCTACTATATCTTTTTCTTTCCTTACCTCATTGTAGAGTTGCTAATAGCTTTTAACAAAATAGGATGACTCAAAGAATGAGGGGGCTTTCATACAATCATAGATGTTGAAGTCTATGTGATCTCCCCCAACTCTATTTGTTATCATACCCAACTCCACATCAATGAGTGCTCTGCCAGTTGCAAGGAAGGGTGGCCCGAAGATAATGGGGCAGCTAGGATTTTCCACGGTGTCAATCAAAATTATGTCACAAGGTATAAAGAATCACCCAACTTTGATGGGCACGTCTTCGACCATTCCAACTGGTCTGGTAAAGGTGTGATCCGCAAGATGAATTCTCATATTGGTGCTCACCATATCTGTAAGTCCTAACCCCTTTGCAAGGGACAAGGGCATTAAGTTGATACTTGATCCCAGGTCTGCCAGACCTTTGCAGGTTATGCTGTCCCCAACTTGAAATGGGATGAAAAAAGTGCCAAGGTCCTTATTCTTAGAAGGCATACTTTCCTTGACAAAAGAACTGGACATTTGTGCTAGCTTCATAGTTTCAACATCTTTGCCTCTTTTCTTTCTCAAGATCAGGTCTTTCAGGAACTTTTCGTATGTGGACATCTCTTTGATAGCATCTAAGGATGGGACATCGAGGTGAAACTTCTTTAGTACAACCATGAACTTCTCATTTCTCTTCTTCAACTGTGCCTTTACCAACTTGTGCGGGAAAGGTAGGCGAGGTGCATACCTCTCTGGACGCTCCTCGAAAGTTGCTTCATCATCTTCCCTAGTTGTTACTTTCTTTGGTTTCGTAGGAACTTTTCCTGATCCTTCGGGGGTTACATCCTTAGCTAGTGTTTTTACCGCTCTTGCTCTCTTTTCTACTGCTAGCTGCACCACTGTGCCTGACCTTTGGATGGCCATTTGTGCGGTTTTGTTCCCACGCGGATTCGCCTTGGTAGTGGAGGGGAATCACCCTACTTGGTGGTTGATACTCTGGGCTAGACTTGCCAGCTTCTGGTCGATCTTCTTGTTATGATGCTACAACTCTCCTATCTTAGCAGAAAACCCTCCCATCTATTATTGCATCAACTTGGGCAAGGCCATACGGTCCCTAGAGCTTTTATGTAGCATTTCATTCAGATCTTTATGCTTCTTAGCAAAATACATCAACTCTGTCATCATCGATGATCACTGTGGCTGGTTCTATTGGAAACTTCTCTACTGCGAGAACCCTACTTGGCATTGCTGATTTGGTAGTCCTCCTGAGGAAGTTCTACCCACCAACTGATAAGAATTTTCAGACGCGCTAGTGTTCCCATATGAAAAACCAGGGTGATCGGGGCGCCTATACTGGATGTAGCTTACATTCTCTGCACTGTCTTCATCAGGTTCACCTTGAGCGGCCGTGTGTGGACAAAAGTCAGATAGGTGATCTGGCTCCTCACAAGTGACGCAACTTCTTACTCCCTCCTGTCAAACTTTTCCTTTATATCCCTACTCCTTAAAGGTTTGGACGTCAGTTACTATCTTGTCCAACTTAGCCTCTAATGCCTCCATAGCCTTCGATTCTCCAGGAGTGGTGTGGCTCATTGAATTTCTATCACACTCACTATCTTGCCGGTTTGTGACATATTGTCTATAATCTCTCTGGCCCTTTGAGCACTGAGTCCCAAGATATCACTGCCAGCTGCAACATTCAGGGATTTCTTATCTCCGGCGCGCAATTCATTATAGAAAGTAGTGATAAATTTGGACTCCGAAAAACCATGGTGTGCGCACTCCCTCTGATAGCCTTGGAACCTCTCCCAAGTCTCATGCAGGTTCTCTGAGACTTTCTGCAAGTACCTTGTTATCTTGTTCTAGCATTTGATCATTCTCTCTATAGGGAATAACTTGGTGATAAATGCATTGGCTAGATGCTCCCAATCGAAGAGGCTTCAATCCTGTAGACTTGTATACCATTCCAAAGCTTTGTCTCTTAGAGAGAAGGGAAAGCACTGGGTGTAGATGTGGGATATTGGGACTCTGTTGATCTTAAAAGTCTTACAAGTTCGCTTGAACATTGTAAGGTGGTTGTACATGTTCTCTTCAATGGTATTCCCTCCAAACCGATTGTGCTATAGCAACTGGAGGAAAACAGGCTTCAACTAAAAAATTGGCAACTTTGAGTGGTTGCTCCACTACCGGATTCCTTTCTTCATTTTCCCTAACTTGGACAAAAGAATGCAAGGATCAAGCCTAGGGAGGTTGCTCAACCATGGCTTTTTAGAAATAGGGGGTCTGAAGTGGTGAATAAGTACCTGAAAAGAAAGAAAAGTTTGAAGGTGTAATTGTGTTATATAAACCATGTGCAGTAAATACTTGCAACATTATATGCATATATACAAGGTTTTTGGCAAAGTGTAAGTAAATCTCGAGTTTGTAGAATGGTATTCGTTGCTGATTCCCGACAACGGTGCCAAAAAGTTGACAAGCCTTAAACGTGGGTCGAAAAATGGAGACATGTCTAGGTCATCAGACTTTATAAATTTATAATACCCGAATGTTTAAGACTCGTGCAACTAGCACAGGGTCAAAGTAGTTCGAGGTCGAACACAAGGATTGGTAGAATAGTGCTTCATAACTCAAGTTTTACTTGTCTAAGCACGTCGAAAAGTCGAAGGACAGAGTTTGAGAAAGAATGAAATTAAAAACCTATCTCCAAAAGGAGTTACCAGAAGAATTAAAATTTTGGGTTAAGCAGTTTTTATAGGGGTTTTTTATGTCAGAAACCAAGGAGAAAAAATTATTGTCAGAGTAAAGCACGAAGGACGGAAACCTAATCATAAAAAGCGTCAATGGTCTACATCCTACGCCTTCTTCTCTCTCGAAGACACCAACTAGCCATGCTCTGAGTTCCCTCTCTCAAGGGTACCAGGTGTGGACTAGAGAAGACAGATAGGCTAGGGAAACTGAAACGTCTATTTCGAGAAAACAAGATTAACTAATGCGAAAGCGTTCACTAAGCATCGGATTACCAAAAATCACTAAAAATTTTAAACTTTTTACAAAGAGATCCTTTAAAGGTAAAGTTGTCTCATAAAGCAACATTATAAGTTGTTTACAACTGATCCATCAGTAAAACTCTGTAAGGCAAGATACAAAAGTCTCTAAGGACTGGACCAAAAACTCGAAAGCACTAACTATTACTCCGAGGACCTAAGAGTACAGAGACGACATATAGGACTCAAACACTATCTACACATGACATAGCAGCCAATGCCTCCACCTGAAGCTTCACTGCTATCCTTGGTACTGCTGATGCTGCCCTTCACCTATTGAAGGATTTCTGCCTCCTCGCCCACGTCCACCTAAAGGTTGAAATCTACGGGGTGAGACAATTATAAAAATCGTCCCAGCGAGAGATATAACTCTTCGCCAGAAGCATAATTATTACAGCATAAGAGAATAAATGTACACAAAGAAGTTATGTATATTTGAGAGTAGTTAAAACAATGTTTAACAGATTAAACTATTCTTTCTACTAAAAGCAATGCAACTATAAATTGATAAAATCACATGTCACTTATCACATCTCTAACTCCCTTCAGACTTGGATCATATATCCATTGCCTGGCATTATTATTTGGGAAAGGATGGCCTGTAGCCATACTCCTTCTCCCAAAGTGTTAGGATTCCAACTCCACAACATATCCGCATAACTTGTACATATGATATCAGAATTAACATTACTTATGTAATACAAGGGTTATTTACATTCATAACCCATTAGTATGTAGTTAAGCTTTTCATAGGATTATTCCGTAATAGAATTTCACATAGAAACACTTTGGTTTAGGTCATACCTCATATTTTTAATATTGGGATATCAATCCCTAACCATCTTATTAATATGAAATCTGGAATGTGGGAGTTCAAACCCCTGGACTAATCATAGCATTTGCTACCAAGTAACATATCAGCATCAAGTCATCTATTATCATGACCTTGATTGAAGCAATGTATATACTTTTCACATATCATTACTCTAAAAGCTTATAATTGTTTTCAAGGAATATGACATCATAACTCATAACTGGCTATGATTACCTCATAATATCAACTTGTATGACTTATACAAATAAGGACATGCATATATAACAATGTCAGCACAATACCAAAACTTCTCAATTTCATAATAGGACACCACGGCCGTGCCACCTTGCACGGTCATGCAAAGTAAGACTACCATGGCCGTGCTCCCTTGCACGGTCATGCAAGCTAAGGCTACCATGGCCGTGCTCCCTTGTACGGTCGTGCTACATAAGATCATTCCATGATTCATATATATATATATATATATATAAATATATATATATATATATATATATATATATGTATTCTAATCTTTCATTCTTTTAACTTGATTAGGTCACATCAACCCTTCAATCAAGTACATGCTACTATGGTTAACATAGTGTATCAAGCTATTAATCCTATAAACAATTAAGAATTCTCCCTTTAATTGGTTCTTAATAACTTAGGTATTATTAGGGTTTCAACCTTCATACCTTCATTGATTATCATTACTAATCATTATTGGATAAATAGAACATTCATCATCTTAATTCGCAAGGATTCAATCACATTGGACCTCCACTTCATAAGGTATCCAATTGAATTAGGGTTTCCAATGTTGATTCCTTCCATCTTTGAATTCATGGAACCAATCATCAATTGGACCTATACTCATACCTTAATTGAGTTTAATAGGTCAACCTTCAACTTATTTGTCCCTCACTTGACCCTCAATTGACCATCAATTAGGGTTTAACTCAATTGAATTAGGGATTGGAATCAATAACCCTTCAACATATTTCAATGTGGGACTAATTGATTTGAACCTATTGAACCATCATTACATTGGGACATGACCTGACCCCAAACGGTCTTGAGGTCATTTGGATGACCTCCAAATGGTCTTTAGACCGTTTTCCCATCATATCATCAAAATCCAAGTCAACCAATTAAGGTTTGGATCATTGGATTGATCACCAAAACAACAATTGATTACATTCCAACTTAGTATCATTGGATCATCAATTGCTTAACCATACTCACCCCTAGACCTCCAAACGGTCTTGGGTGACCTCCAAACGGTCTTGATACCATTTGGATGAGTTCCAAATGGTCTTGAGACCGTTTGGCTCACCCAACCCTTGGATTCTAGTGAAACATCATTAGGGTTTGAGCTATTGAGTTGATCGTCAAATCAACAATTGATTGCCTTGTAATTGTGTACCTTTGGACCTTCAATTGGTCAACTATACTTGACCCCAGACCTCCAAACGGTCTTGAGTGACCTCCAAACGGTCTTGAGACCGTTTGGGTGATCCCCAAACGGTCTTGAGACCGTTTGGGCCAATCAACCCCAAACAATCAACTCAATTAAATGCAAATCCAACACTTAGTCGATTAGGGTTAACACCATATCGTTTGTCCTTCAAACACTTAACCATATCCAATCCTAGACCTCCAAACGGTCTTGGGTGACCTCCAAACGGTCTTGAGACCGTTTGGGTGATCCCCAAACGGTCTTGAGACCGTTTGGGCAAGAAAACCCAAAAAGTCATATCAATCAAGTTGAAAGGCAACACTTAATCCAATTAGGGTTTACATAATTGATTAGCCTTCAACTCACGATTCCTTTGGAGTTAATCCCTCAAATTTGGAGGGTTATTAACTAACATGATTATGAACAGGAATCCCAAATGGTCTACGCTTGGTCAATGCCCTCAAACGGTCTTGGAGACCGTTTGCTCCAACCGACCTTGTGAAACCGTTTGCCCCTCAAACGGTTTTGCAAAACCCCAAACGGTTTTGCAAACCGTTTGGCCAAGGGTGCAAGACCGTTTGCTAAAGTGACATAGGTATTCACGCCCCCCTTCTTCTACCTCCAGATCCAGGTCTGTTCCCCATGGTTTTATATGCAAGAAAGCAAGGAAGGATGGGGGAAAGAAGAACAATCTACTTTTGCAAGTACAAAGATATGCATAAGAAAGCAAAAGGTTTAGAGTTATAAAACCTGCCTTAAGGTTGTTCCTTGAGCTCCAAGCTTCCAAGCTTCAAGTCTTTAATGGTGTCTTGAGCTCCACAGGTCGTCCAAGGGTGTTTCTCCAAGGAAAGGTTGGGAAAAGATGGCTAGAAAGAAGAAACAAGTAACGAAGACCATAAAACCAACCTTGCACCATGAATTCCTCCATGAATTTGAGCAAGATGATGATCAAAGCTTACCTAGAACTGCTTGGGCGTTATCCTCTTCTCCAGAGCTCTGTCTTAATTCGGTCTAAGCAAGGGTATAAGAAAGGAAGTGAAGGAAATGATCCTTGCTAAGTGAGAAAAGGTGTATATATACTTTAGGTGAAATTTCAACATAAGGACAACTTGTTTCTCCATTTCTCCTCTAGGTCCTTCCCTTATTATAAACCACGTTTCTTCCTTCCATACTTAAGCAAAAATCATCTTAAACCCAAGGTATAAAGGTGAAGAAAGCCAACTTCTTACTAAGTTGCACATATAGAAGGGTTATTAGACTTATAACTTGATCATTTAATTTATAAGGGTTATCATTCTTATTTAATTATTCAATTGAAGTGACATCTTCATCATTCTTACTCTTAATGATGCCAAGAGTCATAAACGATACTCTAGAAGGTGTATTTTACAAGTTGCACCCCATATTTTGGGTAAATTGCACTTTACACCAAAACTAGAGTTTTAAGTACAAGGATTGCTCCACAAGCTGCATCTTGGTGCCCAAGCTTGGAGAATCCATCATACTTTATCATATTCATTCTTATGATGTCTCAACACCAAAGGAACATCTTAAAATGTGCAATTTGTAAGTTAACCCCTTTTAATTGGGTAATTTGCACATAGGTCCCTGTATTACAAAACAATATTACAACATTGTTCAAAAGGGACAGAAATGGAAATGTATGTTCCTTAGGCGATTTAATTACATACCAAAAGATAATCACAAGTATCTAATTACATAATTAAGCAAAACACCTAGGGTTAGCTCATAACCCAGGTCAGGGATGTTACAAATTATATCCCCCTAACAAGGATTTCGTCCTCGAAATCTCAGATAAAAGGAAGCAGATATTATTTAAGTATCATATCTTGCTAATCAATTAATTTGGAAACATTCACTGATAAGGTTCACTAAGAAATTTGTCTTGGAGGATTTCACTAAGTAAATTTACTAAGTGTATTGTTTCAAAGGCTTTTACTGAAAGAGTTCGTTAAGTATATTCACAAAGTATATTCACTAAGTTTGCTCACTAAGTATTCACTGAGTAAGTTTACTGAGTATATTCACTAAGTATGTTCACTAAGTTTGCTCACTAAGTATTCACTGAGTAAGTTTACTGAGTATATTCACTAAGTATGTTCACTAAGTTTGCTCACTAAGTATTCTCTGAGTAAGTTCACTAAGTATATTCACTAAGTACATTCACTAAGTTTGCTGACTAAGTATTCATTGAGTAAGTTCACTGAGTATATTCACTAAGTATGTTCACTGAGTATTCACTGAGTATATTCACTAAGTATGTTCACTGAGTATTCACTGAGTATATTCACTGAGTATATTCACTAAGTATGTTCACTAAGTATTCACTGAGTATATTCACTGAGTATATTCACTAAGTATGCTCACTGAGTATTCACTGAGTATATTCACTGAGTATGTTCACTAAGTATGTTCACTGAGTATTCACTTAGTATATTCACTGAGTATGTTCACCGAGTATTCACTGAGTATATTCACTAAGTATGTTCACTAAGTTTGCTCACTAAGTATTCTCTGAGTAAGTTCACTGAGTATATTCACTAAGTACATTCACTAAGTTTGCTCACTAAGTATTCATTGAGTAAGTTCACTGAGTATATTCACTAAGTATGTTCACTGAGTATTCACTGAGTATATTCACTAAGTATGTTCACTGAGTATTCACTGAGTATATTCACTGAGTATATTCACTAAGTATGTTCACTGAGTATTCACTGAGTATATTCACTGAGTATGTTCACTAAGTATGTTCACTGAGTATTCACTGAGTATATTCACTGAGTATGTTCACTGAGTATTCACTGAGTATATTCACTGAGTATATTCACTAAGTATGTTCACTGAGTATTCACTGAGTATATTCACTGAGTATATTCACTTAGTATTCACTGGGTATATTCACTGAGTATGTTCACTAAGTATGTTCACTAAGTATTCACTGAGTATATTCATTGAGTATGTTCACTAAGTATGTTCACTGAGTATTCACTGAGTATATTCACTGAGTATGTTCACTGAGTATTCACTGAGTATATTCACTGAGTATATTCACTAAGTATGTTCACTGAGTATTCACTGAGTATATTCACAGAGTATATTCACTAAGTATGTTCACTGAGTATTCACTGAGTATATTCACTGAGTATGTTCACTAAGTATGTTCACTAAGTATTCACTGAGTATATTCACTGAGTATGTTCACTGAGTATTCACTGAGTATATTCACTGAGTATGATCACTAAGTATTCACTGAGGAAATTCACTAAGTATATTCACTAAGTATTTTCACAAAGTATGTTCACTAAGTATTCACTAAGATCCTCTCATTTAATTTTTCTTATACTCCTTAGATTGTTTCAAAATAATTACCTGATCAGAGTAATCAAAAGATAACAATCTAAGAGTTTCATACTTGCCTTATCTGCAATAACCATATACCTGGCCAGGGTATATAAGTATTGAGATTAGGTAGTATGTATTTTACTTATCATCCTATTCTTTGCTTTTCATATCATTATACACGCATAATTTATCACTCTAGGTTATTCTTCAGGTATCACATCTATATCTCATCCTTTTAATACACAGTTAAGGGAGATTATAAATTCTTTTAAAGAATATTGAGTAAGATATGAATTCTTATCTTTCTTGTGTCCTTCTAGGACTTAGTCAAGAAATTCAAAAGCAGCTAACTTCCATATTTTTAACACATAGAATCCTAATATGTAATAATAAAACAATACTTATTTCATCTGACCTGTATGGGATGTTTGTCCACGTCCTCTATTATTATATTGCCTCCCTTGTGGGCCTTGCAGACTATGTCCTTGAGGTCGATTCATTATTGCATTCCTGTCTAGACAATCCCTTGCCAGATGCCCCGGTTGTCTACATAAGTAACAGATCCTGGGTGCAAGGTGTCTATACGATCCAGTTACCGATGCTGAGGCTATGTCGGAGGGTCTTCTTGGAATACTACTATGGTCCCTATTTCCACTTGACACCCATTGTGTCTGGGTAGGGAATTCTGATATTTCCGTTGGTGTAGAAAATCTTGGCTTCTTAAAACTTTCAGGGCTTTGTTCTTGAGGCTGGGTGTACATCTTCTTACTACTTGTCTGTTGTTTCACAGTTTCCAACCTCTCTATCCTTCTTACTGACTCCACAAAGGTGGCAAACCTTTCTCTGTTCTCCAAGGCAGACACAGGAGTGGCTAGTTCAACATTCAATCCTTTCTCAAAACGTCGAATTCTTTCTTCATCACTAACTGCCATCTGTGGACAAAACCGTAGTAACTCCATGAACTTAGCTTCATATTCGCTAACGTTCATCAGTCCTTGTGTGATCTTCTCAAATTGAGAGATCTTCTCATCTAGATACGTCTTAGGGAAGTATCTATTGACGAATTCTCATCAGAAAACCTCCCATCCTATTTCTTCACCTGGTCTCTTATCTTCCTCTATCATCCACCAATTACCAGCACTTCCTTTTAGGAGGTATACCACATGCTTAACCTTTTCAGCTTCAGGAATATCAAGGATCCTGAAAGCCTTTTCCAGCTCTATCAACCATAGATCAGCATCTGCTGGATCAAATGTACCAACATAGTCTATGGCTCCCACCCGACGAAGTCTCTCGAAAGTCTTGCCGGTTCCATAACCTTCCTGATGGGCTAGTGCCCTAGATGCAGATGGTGGCACCCTATCTGCTATGTGTGTTATGGCTTCCAGAAACTTATCAAATAAAGCATAAGTAGCTGGATTTTCTATCTCAACTGGGTCAAACTGGGGCTGTTCAGGTACATGCCCTTCCCTATTCTGGTCTCCTGCACCTCCTCCTGGTGCAGCAGAACTGCCCTCATCGGCATGCTCTTCACGTGGTCCAAACATCTTCAAGTTCTTCTCCTCCTATGTGAGAAGAAGATACTATCAGATAATCTGTAAAACACTTAGAACAGACTCTACAATCTTAGTCCTATGTCTCTGTAGACTCAGCGAACCTAGAGCTCTGATACCACTAATTGAAACGTCTATTTCGAGAAAACAAGATTAACTAGTGCGAAAGCGTTCACTAAGCATCAGATTACCAGAAATCACTAAAAAATTTTAAACTTTTTACAAAGAGATCCTTTAAAGGTAAAGCTTTCTCATAAAGCAACATTATAAGTTGTTTACAACTGATCCATCAGTAAAACTCTGTAAGGCAAGATACAAAAGTCTCTAAGGACTGGACCAAAAACTCGAAAGCACTAACTATTACTCTGAGGACCTGAGAGTATAGAGACGACATATAGGACTCTAACACTATCTACACATGACATAGCAGCCAATGCCTCACCTGAAGCTTCACTTCTATCCTTGGTACTGCTGATGCTGCCCTTCACCTATTGAAGGATTTCTGCCTCCTCGCCCACGTCCACCTAAAGGTTGAAATCTACGGGGTGAGACAATTATAAAAATCATCCCAGCGAGAGATATAACTCTTCGCCAGAAGCATAATTATTGCAGCATAAGAGAATAAATGTACACAAAGAAGTTATGTATATTTGAGAGTAGTTAAAACAATGTTTAACAGATTAAACTATTCTTTCTACTAAAAGCAATGCAACTATAAATTGATAAAATCACATGTCACTTATCACATCTCTAACTCCCTTCAGACTTGGATCATATATCCATTGCCTGGCATTATTATTTGGGAAAGGATGGCATGTAGCCATACTCCTTCTCCCAAAGTGTTAGGATTCCAACTCCACAACATATCTGCATAACTTGAACATATGCTATCAGACTTAACATTACTTATGTAATACAAGGGTTATTTACATTCATAACCCATTAGTATGTAGTTAAGCTTTTCATAGGATTATTCCGTAATAGAATTTTACATCGAAACACTTTGGTTTAGGTCATACCTCATATTTTTAATATTGGGATATCAATCCCTAACCATCTTATTAATATGAAATTCGGAATGTGGGAGTTCAAACCCCTGGACTAATCATAGAATTTGCTACCAAGTAACATATCAGCATCAAGTCATCTATTATCATGACCTTGATTGAAGCAATGTATATACTTTTCACATATCATTACTCTAAAAGCTTATAATTGTTTCAAGGAATATGACATCATAACTCATAACTGGCTATGATTACCTCATAATATCAACTTGTATGACTTATACAAATAAGGACATGCATATATAACAATGTCAGCACAATACCAAAACTTCTCAATTTCATAATAGGACACCACGGCTGTGCCACCTTGCATGGTTGTGCAAAGTAAGACTACCATAGCCGTGCTCCCTTGCACGGTCATGCAAGCTAAGGCTACCACGGCCGTGCTCCCTTGTACGGTCGTGCTACATAAGATCATTCCATGATTCATATATATATATATATATATATAAATATATGTATTCTAATCTTTCATTCTTTTAACTTGATTAGGTCACATCAACCCTTCAATCAAGTACATGCTATTATGGTTAACATAGTGTATCAAGCTATTAATCCTATAAACAATTAAGAATTCTCCCTTTAATTGGTTCTTAATCACTTAGGTATTATTAGGGTTTCAACCTTCATACCTTCATTGATTATCATTACTAATCATTATTGGATCAATAGAACATTCATCATCTTAATTCTCAAGGATTCAATCACATTGGACCTCCACTTCATAAGGTATCCAATTGAATTAGGGTTTCCAATGTTGATTCCTTCAATCTTTGAATTCATGGAACCAATCATCAATTGGACCTATACTCATACCTTAATTGAGTTTAATAGGTCAACCTTCAACTTATTTGTCCCTCACTTGACCCTCAATTGATCATCAATTAGGGTTTAACTCAATTGAATTAGGGATTGGAATCAATAACCCTTCAACATATTTCAATGTGGGACTAATTGATTTGAACCTATTGAACCATCATTACATTGGGACATGACCTGACCCCAAACGGTCTTGAGGTCGTTTGGATGACCTCCAAATGGTCTTGAGACAGTTTTCCCATCATATCATCAAAATCCAAGTCAACCAATTAAGGTTTGGATCATTGGATTGATCACCAAAACAACAATTGATTACATTCCAACTTAGTATCATTGGATCATCAATTGCTTAACCATACTCACCCCTAGACCTCCAAACGGTCTTGGGTGACCTCCAAACGGTCTTGAGACCATTTGGATGAGTTCCAAATGGTCTTGAGACCGTTTGGCTCACCCAACCCTTGGATTCTAGTGAAACATCATTAGGGTTTGAGCTATTGAGTTGATCGTCAAATCAACAATTGATTGCCTTGTAATTGTGTACCTTTGGACCTTCAATTGGTCAACTATACTTGACCCCATACCTCCAAACGGTCTTTAGTGACCTCCAAACGGTCTTGAGACCATTTGGGTGATCCCCAAATGGTCTTGAGACCATTTGGGCCAATCAACCCCAAACAATCAACTCAATTAAATGCAAATCCAACACTTAGTCGATTAGGGTTAACACCATATCTTTTGTCCTTCAAACACTTAACCATATCCAACCCTAGACCTCCAAACGGTCTTGGGTGACCTCCAAACGGTCTTGAGACCGTTTGGGTGATCCCCAAACGGTCTTGAGACCGTTTGGGCAAGAAAACCCAAAAAGTCATATCAATCAAGTTGAAAGGCAGCACTTAATCCAATTAGGGTTTACATAATTGATTAGCCTTCAACTCACGATTCCTTTGGAGTTAATCCCTCAAATTTGGAGGGTTATTAACTAACATGATTGTGAACAGGAATCCCAAATGGTATACGCTTGGTCAACACCCTCAAACAGTCTTGGAGACCGTTTTCTCCAACCGACCTTGTGAAACCGTTTGCCCCTCAAACGGTTTTGCAAAACCCCCAAACGGTTTTGCAAACTGTTTGGCCAAGGGTGCAAGACCGTTTGCTAAAGTGACATAGGTATTCACGCCCCCCTTCTTCTACCTCCAGATCCAGGTCTGTTCCCCATGGTTTTAGATGCAAGAAAGCAAGGAAGGATGGGGGAAAGAAGAACAATCTACTTTTGCAAGTACAAAGATATGCATAAGAAAGCAAAAGGTTTAGAGTTATAAAACCCGCCTTAAGGTTGTTCCTTGAGCTCCAAGCTTCCAAGCTTCAAGTCTTTAATGGTGTCTTGAGCTCCACAGGTCGTCCAAGGGTGTTTCTCCAAGGAAAGGTTGGGAAAAGATGGCTAGAAAGAAGAAACAAGTAAGGAAGACCATAAAACCAACCTTGCACCATGAATTCCTCCATGAATTCGAGCAAGATGATGATCAAAGCTTACCTAGAACTGCTTGGGCGTTCTCCTCTTCTCCAGAGCTCTGTCCTAAGTCGGTCTAAGCAAGGGTATAAGAAAGGAAGTGAAGGAAACGATCCTTGCTAAGTGAGAAAAGGTGTATATATACTTTAGGTGAAATTTCATCATAAGGACAACTTGTTTCTCCATTTCTCCTCTAGGTCCTTCCCTTATTATAAACCACGTTTCTTCCTTCCATACTTAAGCAAAAATCATCTTGAACCCAAGGTATAAAGGTGAAGAAAGCCAACTTCTTACTAAGTTGCACATATAGAAGGGTTATTAGACTTATAACTTGATCATTTAATTTATAAGGGTTATCATTCTTATTTAATTATTCAATTGAATTGACATCTTCATCATTCTTACTCTTAATGATGACAAGAGTCATAAAAGATACTCTAGAAGGTGTATTTTACAAGTTGCACCCCATATTTTGGGTAAATTGCACTTTACACCAAAACTAGAGTTTTAAGTACAAGGATTGCTCCACAAGCTGCATCTTGGTGCCCAAGCTTGGAGAATCCATCATACTTTATCATATTCAATCTTATGATGTCTCAACACAAAAGGAACATCTTAACATGTGCAATTTGTAAGTTAACCCCTTTTAATTGGGTAATTTGCACATAGGTCCCTGTATTACAAAACAATATTACAACATTGTTCAAAAGGGACATAAATGGAAATGTATGTTCCTTAGGAGATTTAATTACATACCAAAAGATAATCACAAGTATCTAATTACATAATTAAGCAAAACACCTAGGGTTAGCTCATAACCCAGGTCAGGGATGTTACAAATTATATCCCCCTAACAAGGATTTCGTCCTCGAAATCTCAGATAAAAGGAAGCAGATATTATTTAAGTATCATATCTTGCTAATCAATTAATTTGGAAACATTCACTGATAAGGTTCACTAAGCAATTTGTCTTGGAGGATTTCACTAATTAAACTTACTAAGTGTATTGTTTCAAAGACTTTTACTGAAAGAGTTCGTTAAGTATATTCACAAAGTATATTCACTAAGTTTGCTCACTAAGTATTCACTGAGTAAGTTTACTGAGTATATTCACTAAGTATGTTCACTAAGTTTGCTCACTAAGTATTCACTGAGTAAGTTTACTGAGTATATTCACTAAGTATGTTAACTAAGTTTGCTCACTAAGTATTCTCTGAGTAAGTTCACTGAGTATATTCACTAAGTACATTCACTAAGTTTGCTCACTAAGTATTCATTGAGTAAGTTCACTGAGTATATTCACTAAGTATGTTCACTGAGTATTCACTGAGTATATTCACTAAGTATGTTCACTGAGTATTCACTGAGTATATTCACTGAGTATATTCACTAAGTATGTTCACTGAGTATTCACTGAGTATATTCACTGAGTATGTTCACTAAGTATGTTCATTGAGTATTCACTTAGTATATTCACTGAGTATGTTCACCGAGTATTCACTAAGTATATTCACTAAGTATGTTCACTAAGTTTTCTCACTAAGTATTCTCTGAGTAAGTTCACTGAGTATATTCGCTAAGTACATTCACTAAGTTTGCTCACTAAGTATTCATTGAGTAAGTTCACTGAGTATATTTACTAAGTATGTTCACAGAGTATTCACTGAGTATATTCACTAAGTATGTTCACTAAGTATGTTCACTGAGTATTCACTGAGTATATTCACTGAGTATGTTCACTAAGTATGTTCACTGAGTATTCACTGAGTATATTCACTGAGTATGTTCACTGAGTATTCACTGAGTATATTCACTGAGTATATTCACTAAGTATGTTCACTGAGTATTCACTGAGTATATTCACTGAGTATATTCACTAAGTATTCACTGGGTATATTCACTGAGTATGTTCACTAAGTATGTTCACTAAGTATTCACTGAGTATATTCACTGAGTATGTTCACTAAGTATGTTCACTGAGTATTCACTGAGTATATTCACTGAGTATGTTCACTGAGTATTCACTGAGTATATTCACTGAGTATATTCACTAAGTATGTTCACTGAGTATTCACTGAGTATATTCACTGAGTATATTCACTAAGTATGTTCACTGAGTATTCACTGAGTATATTCACTGAGTATGTTCACTAAGTATGTTCACTAAGTATTCACTGCGTATATTCACTGAGTATGTTCACTGAGTATTCATTGAGTATATTCACTGAGTATGATCACTAAGTATTCACTGAGGAAATTCACTAAGTATATTCACTAAGTATGTTCACAAAGTATGTTCACTAAGTATTCACTAAGATCCTCTCATTTAATTTTTCTTATACTCCTTAGATTGTTTCAAAATAATTACCTGATCAGAGTAATCAAAAGATAACAATCTAAGAGTTTCATATTTGCCTTATCTACAATAACCATATACCTGGCCAGGGTATATAAGTATTGAGATTAGGTAGTATGTATTTTACTTATCATCCTATTCTTTGCTTTTCATATCATTATACACACATAATTTATCACTCTAGGTTATTCTTCAGGTATCACATCTATATCTCATCCTTTTAATACACAGTTAAGGGAGATTATAAATTCTTTTAAAGAATATTGAGTAAGATATGAATTCTTATCTTTCTTGTGTCCTTCTAGGACTTAGTCAAGAAATTCAAAAGCAGCTAACTTCCATATTTTTAACACATAGAATCCTAATATGTAATAATAAAACAATACTTATTTCATCTGACCTGTATGGGATGTTTGTCCACGTCCTCTATTATTATATTGCCTCCCTTGTGGGCCTTGCAGACTCTGTCCTTGAGGTCGAGTCATTATTGGATTCCTGTCTGGACAATCCCTTGCCAGATGTGCCGATTGTCTACATAAGTAACAGATCCTGGGTGCAAGGTGTCTATACGATCCAGTTACCGATGCTGAGGCTATGTCGGAGGGTCTTCTTGGAATACTACTATGGTCCCTATTTCCACTTGACACCCATTGTGTCTGGGTAGGGAATTCTGATATTGCCGTTGGTGTAGAAAATCTTGGCTTCTTAAAACTTTCAGGGCTTTGTTCTTGAGGCTGGGTGTACATCTTCTTACTACTTGTCTGTTGTTTCACAGTTTTCGACCTCTCTATCCTTCTTACTGACTCCACAAAGGTGGCAAACCTTTCTCTGTTCTCCAAGGCAGACACAGGAGTGGCTAGTTCAACATTCAATCCTTTCTCAAAACGTCGAATTCTTTCTTCATCACTAACTGCCATCTGTGGACAAAACCGTAGTAACTCCATGAACTTAGCTTCATATTCGCTAATGTTCATGAGTCCTTGTGTGATCTTCTCAAATTGAGAGATCTTCTCATCTAGATACATCTTAGGGAAGTATCTATTGATGAATTCTCGTCGGAAAACCTCCCATCCTATTTCTTCACCTGGTCTCTTATCTTCCTCTATCATCCACCAATTACCAGCATTTCCTTTTAGGAGGTATACCGCATGCTTAACCTTTTCAGCTTCAGGAATATCAAGGATCCTGAAAGCCTTTTCCAGCTCTGTCAACCATAGATCAGCATCTGCTGGATCATATGTACCAGCATAGTCTATGGCTCCCACCCGACGAAGTCTCTCGAAAGTCTTGTCGGTTCCATAACCTTCCTGATGGGCTGGTGCCCTAGATGCAGATGGTGGCACCCTATCTGCTATGTGTGTTATGGCTTCCAGAAACTTATCAAATAAAGCATAAGTAGCTGGATTTTCTATCTCAGCTGGGTCAAATTGGGGCTGTTCAGGTACATGCCCTTCCCTATTCTGGTCTCCTGCACCTCCTCCTGGTGCAGCAGAACTGCCCTCATCGGCATGCTCTTCACGTGGTCCAAACATCTTCAAGTTCTTCTCCTCCTATGTGAGAAGAAGATACTATCAGATAATCTAGAAAACACTTAGAACAGACTCTACAATCTTAGTCCTATGTCTCTGTAGACTCAGCGAACCTAGAGCTCTGATACCACTAATTGAAACATCTATTTTGAGAAAACAAGATTAACTAATGCGAAAGCGTTCACTAAGCATCAGATTACCAGAAATCACTAAAAATTTTAAACTTTTTACAAAGAGATCCTTTAAAGGTAAAGCTTTCTCATAAATCAACATTATAAGTTGTTTACAACTGATCCATCAGTAAAACTCTGTAAGGCAAGATACAAAAGTCTCTAAGGACTGGACTAAAAACTCAAAAGCACTAACTATTACTCCGAGGACCTGAGAGTACAGAGACGACATATAGGACTCTAACACTATCTACACATGACATAGCAGCCAATGCCTCCACCTGAAGCTTCACTGCTATCCTTGGTACTGCTGATGCTGCCCTTCACCTATTGAAGGATTTCTGCCTCCTCGCCCACGTCCACCTAAAGGTTGAAATCTACGGGGTGAGACAATTATAAAAATCGTCCCAGCGAGAGATATAACTCTTCGCCAGAAGCATAATTATTGCAGCATAAGAGAATAAATGTACACAAAGAAGTTATGTATATTTGAGAGTAGTTAAAACAATGTTTAACATATTAAACTATTCTTTCTACTAAAAGCAATGCAACTATAAATTGATAAAATCACATGTCACTTATCACATCTCTAACTCCCTTCAGACTTGGATCATATATCCATTTCCTGGCATTATTATTTGGGAAAGGATGGCCTGTAGCCATACTCCTTCTCCCAAAGTGTTAGGATTCCAACTCCACAACATATCTGCATAACTTGTACATATGATATCAGACTTAACATTACTTATGTAATACAAGGGTTATTTACATTCATAACCCATTAGTATGTAGTTAAGCTTTTCATAGGATTATTCCGTAATAGAATTTCACATAGAAACACTTTGGTTTAGGTCATACCTCATATTTTTAATATTGGGATATCAATCCCTAACCATCTTATTAATATGAAATCCGGAATGTGGGAGTTCAAACCCCTGGACTAATCATAGCATTTGCTACCAAGTAACATATCAGCATCAAGTCATCTATTATCATGACCTTGATTGAAGCAATGTATATACTTTTCACATATCATTACTCTAAAAGCTTATAATTGTTTTCAAGGAATATGACATCATAACTCATAACTGGCTATGATTACCTCATAATATCAACTTGCATGACTTATACAAATAAGGACATGCATATATAACAATGTCAGCACAATACCAAAACTTCTCAATTTCATAATAGGACACCACGGCCGTGCCACCTTGCACGGTCGTGCAAAGTAAGACTACCATGGCCGTGCTCCCTTGCACGGTCATGCAAGCTAAGGCTACCACGGCCGTGCTCCCTTGTACGGTCGTGCTACATAAGATCATTCCACGATTCATATATATATATATATAAATATATGTATTCTAATCTTTCATTCTTTTAACTTGATTATGTCACATCAACCCTTCAATCAAGTACATGCTACTATGGTTAACATAGTGTATCAAGCTATTAATCCTATAAACAATTAAGAATTCTCCCTTTAATTGGTTCTGAATCACTTAGGTATTATTAGGGTTTCAACCTTCATACCTTCATTGATTATCATTACTAATCATTATTGGATCAATAGAACATTCATCATCTTAATTCTCAAGGATTCAATCACATTGGACCTCCACTTCATAAGGTATCCAATTGAATTAGGGTTTCCAATGTTGATTCCTTCCATCTTTGAATTCATGGAACCAATAATCAATTCGACCTATACTCATACCTTAATTGAGTTTAATAGGTCAACCTTCAACTTATTTGTCCCTCACGTGACCCTCATTTGACCATCAATTAGGGTTTAACTCAATTGAATTAGGAATTGGAATCAATAACCCTTCAACATATTTCAATGTGGGACTAATTGATTTGAACCTATTGAACCATCATTACATTGGGACATGACCTGACCCCAAACGGTCTTGAGGTAGTTTGGATGACCTCCAAATGGTCTTGAGACCGTTTTCCCATCATATAATCAAAATACAAGTCAACCAATTAAGGTTTGGATCATTGGATTGATCACCAAAACAACAATTGATTACATTCCAACTTAGTATCATTGGATCATCAATTGCTTAACCATACTCACCCCTAGACCTCCA
Organism: Alisma plantago-aquatica; assembly: GCA_963693085.1. Lineage (NCBI taxonomy): Eukaryota > Viridiplantae > Streptophyta > Magnoliopsida > Alismatales > Alismataceae > Alisma > Alisma plantago-aquatica. The sequence continues at coordinate 1,503,736,144 of OY856410.1, read as the reverse complement.
AACGGTCTTGGGTGACCTCCAAACGGTCTTGAGACCGTTTGGATGAGTTCCAAACGGTCTTGAGACCGTTTGGCTCACCCAACCCTTGGATTCTAGTGAAACATCATTAGGGTTTGAGCTATTGAGTTGATCGTCAAATCAGCAATTGATTGCCTTGTAATTGTGTACCTTTGGACCTTCAATTGGTCAACTATACTTGACCCCAGACCTCCAAACGGTCTTGAGTGACCTCCAAACGGTCTTGAGACCGTTTGGGCGATCCCCAAATGGTCTTGAGACCGTTTGGGCCAATCAACCCCAAACAATCAACTCAATTAAATGCAAATCCAACACTTAGTCGATTAGGGTTAACACCATATCTTTTGTCCTTCAAACACTTAACCATATCAAACCCTAGACCTCCAAACGGTCTTGGGTGACCTCCAAACGGTCTTGAGACCGTTTGGGTGATCCCCAAACGGTCTTGAGACCGTTTGGGCAAGAAAACCCAAAAAGTCATATCAATCAAGTTGAAAGGCAGCACTTAATCCAATTAGGGTTTACATAATTGATTAGCCTTCAACTCACGATTCCTTTGGAGTTAATCCCTCAAATTTGGAGGGTTATTAACTAACATGATTATGAACAGGAATCCCAAACGGTCTATGCTTGGTCAACGCCCTCAAATGGTCTTGGAGACCGTTTGCTCCAACCGACCTTGTGAAACCGTTTGCCCCTCAAACGGTTTTGCAAAACCCCCAAACGATTTTGCAAACCGTTTGGCCAAGGGTGCAAGACCGTTTGCTAAAGTGACATAGGTATTCATGCCCCCCTTCTTCTACCTCCAGATCCAGGTCTGTTTCCCATGGTTTTATATGCAAGAAAGCAAGGAAGGATGGGGGAAAGAAGAACAATCTACTTTTGCAAGTACAAAGATATGCATAAGAAAGCAAAAGGTTTAGAGTTATAAAACCCACCTTAAGGTTGTTCCTTGAGCTCCAAGCTTCCAAGCTTCAAGTCTTTAATGGTGTATTGAGCTCCACAGGTCGTCCAAGGGTGTTTCTCCAAGGAAAGGTTGGGAAAAGATGGCTAGAAAGAAGAAACAAGTAAGGAAGACCATAAAACCAACCTTGCACCATGAATTCCTCCATGAATTCGAGCAAGATGATGATCAAAGCTTACCTAGAACTGCTTGGGCGTTCTCCTCTTCTCCAGAGCTCTGTCCTAAGTCGGTCTAAGCAAGGGGATAAGAAAGGAAGTGAAGGAAACGATCCTTGCTAAGTGAGAAAAGGTGTATATATACTTTAGGTGAAATTTCAACATAAGGACAACTTGTTTCTCCATTTCTCCTCTAGGTCCTTCCGTTATTATAAACCACGTTTCCTCCTTCCATAATTAAGCAAAAATCATCTTAAACCCAAGGTATAAAGGTGAAGAAAGCCAACTTCTTACTAAGTTGCACATATAGAAGGGTTATTAGACTTATAACTTGATCATTTAATTTATAAGGGTTATCATTCTTATTTAATTATTCAATTGAAGTGACCTCTTCATCATTCTTACTCTTAATGATGCCAAGAGTCATAAAAGATACTCTAGAAGGTGTATTTTACAAGTTGCACCCCATATTTTGGGTAAATTACACTTTACACCAAAACTAGAGTTTTAAGTACAAGGATTGCTCCACAAGCTGCATCTTGGTGCCCAAGCTTGGAGAATCCATCATACTTTATCATATTCATTCTTATGATGTCTCAACACCAAAGGAACATCTTAACATGTGCAATTTGTAAGTTAACCCCTTTTAATTGGGTAATTTGCACATAGGTCCCTGTATTACAAAACAATATTACAACATTGTTCAAAAGGGACATAAATGGAAATGTATGTTCCTTAGGAGATTTAATTACATACCAAAAGATAATCACAAGTATCTAATTACATAATTAAGCAAAACACCTAGGGTTAGCTCATAACCCAGGTCAGGGATGTTACAGAAACCCTGATCCTGGGTACTCTCATACACCCAAATCAGACCAAGCTCTAGGGTTGACGACATCCCTCTCTCAAAGGAGTCAAAATAAGAAACACAATTCGATAGCTAGTCAAAAACGTGATCCAGAAAGAAGAGACTAGAATTCAGATGCTCTAAAGGAATCATCCAAAAAAAAGAATCCATATACGGAACAAAATGAGATAACTCCACATATTCCAATTATCATAAAGAGATAAAAAGGATTAGTTACAATACAGTAGTAAAATGAAAGTAAAGTGCTAGAAAAGAGAAGATAGGTATCAATATCCTTGATTTAGGAGATCCAAATACATAGCAGTAGACACCTAAGATAACGTTAACCCGGTACTGGGTAGGAGCCCTATCGGGATACGAACGTGTTGGGTTCTTGACCATGTCAGGTTGTGAACTATGGCATGTAAAGAGACATATCAGAAAAGGACTCTCTACCCGATATGGTCATGTCAGGTTGCCGTCCCTATCGGGCTACAACCATGACAGGTGTAGACCATATCGGGTTATGTACCGTGTCAGGTTAAGACACATATAGGGTAAGCATTATCTTAGGGTTCTTGGGTTCCTCGTGTTGGGTATAGGTGGGTGACCTATCTCGGGTTGAAGCCCATGTAGGGACCCAATATGTTGAATAAGCCTTGAGGGTCGTGTTGTGCTGCTTGCTGCTACCAGGTCGGGTTCTAAGTGAACTCCTCCCACCCCTCTCGGGTTGGGGGTGTTCTCACATAGTATCACCCAACAGATTCTGGAACTCGACACACTAGCTCCTGTGCTCTAAGAGTTAGCTCTCGTAGGGTTCGGCCCATCCCATCATAGGCTTGTAGATGCTATTTATAGGTAGTGGACTGGTGGGAGTTGCGACTCTTATTGGGTCATATGTCCTCCGTCTGGCATCGCTCTCATGACTTTTACGGGGCGTACACGTCTGTCACCCGATAGGCATGTCAGGCCACCAAGTGTGTCAGGTGGCTGATGCATCATGCAACAGTTATGGCATGTAAGGATGTTGATGGGCTGCTATATTGAGGGGTAGTCGTACCATGTAATCGTCGTCGTCGGCTGGGCGAATTGTGACGAGCGAGGCACCATGTCAGGTAAAGAGCTGCAGCGGCCAAGGCTCCCGTGCGACACACCCACGTCGGGTTGCAAGCGTATCAAGCAGCAATCGTGTTGGGTAAGGGGGTGTATCACCTTGTGCGCTACTGGGCCAGGGCTAATACTTCATTGCTGATGGGCCTGAAGGACCCATTAATGCTCTCTTTGTGAAAAAATAAGAGAAACTCTGCAAAAGGTGGGAAATATTATCAGGGTCATTATTTCTCTACAATAAAATAAGATAAAACGAAGAGGAAGTTAGGTTTGCAGGCCATTTTGATAGTAAAATATATGCTCTAGCAGCAAAAATGGGTGTTATCAGTACCAATGTCTAGGTCAGTACCCCCAAATTTTTGCAGACAATCCACGTTGAATGAATAGGGATGTTAGCAGTACTGACACCGAACAATGCTTCAGGTTTGAGATATCGAGAGAAATTTTGAGAGTATCAAGTTTTTGAATGGATCAGTACTACTAACACCCAGGTCGGTAGTACTGACAATAGTTAGCAGGAATGAGAAAGTGGCTTTGTACTACTGACACCCACTTAGTAGTACAGACATCTTGAAGAATAGAATCGATGGGCACACCATCAACGATCACAATTGTCTACATCCAACGGTCAGTAGTACTGATCCGAAGAGCACTTTCATATGTTGGTACTACTTACACCTGTCAGTAATACTAACACTGCACGATTTGCACACATGGACATTAACGTATAAAGGATGTTGGTATCAATGGTCGGTACCAACTCACGTGGACCATGGGGGGAAGAAGTTGGTACTATCGACAATTTTGTCGATACTACTGACATGACTCCTAAAGGCAACCTGACAACTATAAAAGGAAGGGTATGGGTTGGGCCCAAATCACACCCACACCTCATCCTTCACAAGTAGAAGAGTGCAAATACTCCCAGGAATTTAGAATCTTCACTGAGATCTTTCTTCTCCATCCCTTTCTTGTATGACACCGATGGCCTCCAAGTGATCAACTTCTTCCTCGGCGACACAGAAAACCATGTTGGTACCAAAGCCAATACACATTGCTCACCTCAATGACTGTTAATGTGTTGAAGTGCACTACATTCACTACGATAATTATCCTAGAGTTTAATCCTTTTTCAACTTTTTGATGAAGGTTAGTATAGAAAGGGTCGATCCCAAAGGACAACATTTTTAAGATTGTTAAATCTAATCCCAATGGTTTCGAAAAACTTTTTATTTCTTTTTAGGATTTTTTTGTTTTTAGAATAGAAAGTAAAGATCAGGTTTGGGGGTTGATGATTAACACTTAAGAAAGAATTGGAGGAATGAAAATGTACTTAGCAAGAATATAAATTTGCCTTGTCACAAGGAAAATCAAGATTGTTGTTAGCACAAGAAAACTATTATGAATGAAAAGACTGGGAATTAAAGGAAGCAAAACAAGCGGTGATTGGAATGAAGAGATGGGAATCGAGGATTTATGGGTTTCCATTACCTTAGCCTAGGCAAAAACAAACTAATCTTTAAAAATGATGAATTCAATGAAGGCAAGTGAATTAATAAAAATCCACTAAAGATGGACTCCACATGAGCCCATTGGTCCTGGTACTCATGCTTCTTAGTTCATCATCCTAAAAGAAGAAGATCCATGTTCATTTCAAAACTCCTATGCAATTGGGTTTGTTGTTCTAAATCCGAACTTCCACAGTCATATCAATCCAGATTAACTTTTGATCAAACCAATTAATTATTTTGATAGATCAATTAGTTATCAAACCCAAAATCCATTTAGAATTATTTTTTTAGGAAAAGTCGATAAAGCCATGGCTAAGGGGTTATTCCCCTTGCCTCGATAGAGAACTACTCACTCATACTTGTAGAGAAAAAGGAGGCAGAGGGAAGAAGAGTTCTAGCCGTAGTCTTGTCTTACTAAAGGATAGTTCCTTAGGCTAGAGACAATGAAATGGCCGACGCTTAATCCCTTGCTCCAGTCCATGGAAGAGAATAAGAAGAAGAAATAAACTAGATCTAAACAAGCAAAGTAAGAACAATAATTGAAAGGAACACTTAGCTTGCAAAAACCAAACTTTATTAATCAATAGAACACAATAACATAAGAAGACAAGAAAGATTGCTCAGAAATCCTGTACAAAGATGATACAAAAGATGATGTCAAAGATGGAGAACCCCCCTCCTTTTATAGGAGGAGGGGGTAGGCTGCCAAAAAAAGAGGAGGAAAAAAGAGAGGGATCCGTCCTTTTGAATTTTCTAGATACGGTCAATAGAAATTTGACAGGCTTTAATTGCCTTGACCATGTAACTCTCTTCAATGCATATTCCCACAACAATGATTTTGAATGTATTTCACTCCCATAAAAGCATAAAATCGGTCCAAATAATAGGATGTTCTTTATGGAAATTAATTTTTTGAATACTTGTACACTCAATTTGGAATTTGGATGCAAGAGTTATGACACTTTTGGTGATGGGTATACATTAATTACAAGACTGCTACAAATTGTGCAATTATACTCCAAAATATTTATCCCATTTCCTACAAAAATCCAAGAAAATATAATTAAAATTCTTCTTAAGGGTAAAAATATAATATAATGCAATTAATTATAAAACTAAGAAAATAAATAACAAAAAAATCCTAAAAAGATATCTAAAACATGTAAATAAAAATGATGAAAACACATTTATCAAAATACCCCGGACTTGAATCTTTGCTTGTCCTCAAGCAAATTAGATTACAAATAAACACCAATTTATACTTCCAAAATGCCATGCTCACCTTAATAACATCACTATAGTCCTCACCTCCAAATTTTGGCCAAGTGACCCAATCTTCTAGAACCACATAACATAAAATTTTGTATTCCCTATCAAAATAAATGTCAAATCTAGATTCTAAAACAAGCATTTGTAGAAGAATAGGCTTCATCTTTCTTTTTCTTTGACACTCTCAACTTTTATTAATTTTTTGGAAATTTGTTGCACAAGAACAGGACGAGTTTGGGGGTGTGAAAACAAAGAAGTAAGTGATAAAAAAATATTGATCCCTCCTCTATTTGACTCGGGATATGAATTTATGGAGTTGTGGCTACATTGGTCACAATTTTTTTCTTGTGCACCTTTGGCAACTTTTTATGGTACACCCATTTATGGGGTATGGGGTTTTTATTTTGGGAAGCATGCCACCCCAAACTTTATTTTTTTCCGGTGGTGATTCTTTTCTCCTCTTTTTTAGAAAAAAATAGAGGGAAGAAAGAGATGTTCTTGTGCTTATAACTTGAACATTTTTTTTTATATTTTTATCAGAGAGTGTCATTGCTCTAGTTAGAGTATTCCTATAAATCACATCATACAAATTTTATAACAAGATAATCCATTGCTTAAATATAGGGAAAAATTATGCTTGGTTCTAATTGATTCCTTATGATTTGCCAACTTTTCCAAGGAGTGATGTTATTTAGGGGTCCTAGGTGACACGGTGGTTTCAGACATTGCAATTTGTAATAGATTTTGCAAGAAAATTTACTAAATTCAAGGGTTAAAATGATAAACATCTATTCAAACTGTCCAACTAAGTAATGACCTTTTTACAACTAAGGAAAAAATTGGCCAACTAGATAAAGGCCATAAACTATGAAAAATGATGAAAAGGAAAAATAAAGAAAATAAGGGAAAATATAAGGGGTGGAATAGAATCATACCACCCACCTCCACCCTAGACTTAGATTTTTCTCATCCCAAGAAAAACCCAAACTCGAGATGGAGGGATGAAGATCATGATGGTGGTAGATAGTATGGTAGTGGAGGAGCGGAGGAGGAGGCATGGTTGTGGTAGTCTTGAAATGCATCCTGGATGGCTTGGCGTACATCCGTATACCAAGGATAAAAATTGAAATCAAGACGGTTAGGTACCCATGGTTTGACATATGGTGGAGAGTAGTCACATTGAAACTCATTTGTATAAGGATAATTATTATAAGAAGCATTTTTTATTGAATTATAGTTTTTCGATCGTAAGTTGTCCACTAGTGTCAATGGGGGTTGGGATGAAGGGATGATAGTCATAGTATCCATCCATGACATTTGGTTGCACTGCTTGGGTAGTGATATGTAGTGGTGGCTCATATGACGTTTGGTGATTATCATAGAGCAGTTCCTCAAGGGGAGAAGGAGGAGAGGAAATGGGTATAATCATAGATGGGTGAGGGATTTGTGGGAGGGGAACTTCTTGAGTGGTGATGTTGGTTGTTCCCAAAACATGAATAGTGGGAGGGTAAATGTCCATCTTGATAGGGATGACTGGGGAAGTTTGAATAGCAACTTGATTGTTCACCAGAGAAATTTGGGTTTTGGTCACATGTGGTGGTTTAGAATTAAGGAAACGTTGTTGCATCTTATTGAACTGGTCCATGGATTCAAGGAAATAGACTTCTTCCTCTTGGGTGTACTTCATGCTACCCCCAGAGGCTTAAAAATTTATGAACTCCATTCCCACTCGCAGTGTGAGAAGTCTTGCCTCAACGTCGATGAGGGCCCTAGCTGTGGCGAGGAATGGCCGACCAAAGATGAGGGGGTAGAGGGTGTTTTATTTTATATCAAGTACCACAAAGTCACAAGGGATATATATATTTCTGACCTAGACTGGAACATCATCAATAATATTAAGAGGCTTGGTAATGGAAGAGTCTGCTAATTGAATATGCATCGGAGTTGGTCTATCATCAGTTAGACCGAACCTTCTACACATGCTCAAAGGGATGATGGATACACTATATCCAAGATCGGCTAGGATCGAATGGCTGGTAGACTCACTGATAGAACAAGTGATCCCAAAAGATCCTGGATCTTTGCATTTCTTTGGCATTTTACTTTGGATGGTCTGATGTAATTCTGGCCAATTTTACCATTTCAGATTCTTCGATAGTGCGCTTACGGTTTAGAAGGGCTTTGAAGAATTTTTTCCATTTGGGTAGATCAGTCATAGCATCAAAAAGTAGGATTTTGACGCATGACTTTCTCATAATTTCCTTGGATATGTTGAACCTAGAGTCTAATTGGGTATACTTTAGCCGACCGACAGAAGGTACACATGGCTTATATACATGATTCTCTTCTTGGGGGGGAGGTGATATCCATGCTTGAGGGACAACAAAAACCTCTTTGTCACCCCCTTGGTAAAAATCTATGAGGGGGAACTTCCTTCTTCTTTCGTGGTAAGGCCAGATCTGGTAGTGACAACCTTAAGTTGTTCTATATTCCTAGGGTTGGGTTCAGGCTACCCAGCAAAATTGCCGGCAAGAGGTTTCTGTTGGGCAAATAGGTGAGAAAACTGAGCGTCAGTTGCCTTTTGATGAGCTTGTTGGGCTATGATGATTTGTTCTAGGGTGTCTATCCTTTCATAATTTGAGGGAGGAGGATTGGGAACATTTTGCGAAGGTTGAGGAGGTGGTGTTTGATTTATATTTTGGGGTGGGAGATTTAAGTTTTGGAATTTATATCCTTGGTGTGGTGGTCGGTTTTAGTAGTTGCTTCTATGATTGCCTTGGTTCCCAAAATTTCTTTGATTGTTGTATGGGAAGCCAAGTGGTGGTCAGTTATTGGATTGAGGATAGGGAAGCCTTTGTTGGGACTGGAGTTGGCTGAAATTTTCAGCACCAGAAGCATTCCCATATTGGAAGCCAGGATGGTTTCTAGTTTGGTTGGGATTGTAATAGCTTTGGCCTGATATGGTATGAATTGAGTCGAGGTCCTCTAATTACTATCCCAATTCTAGTTTCATGGGAGTGTTGTAAAAGTACTAATAGTGGAGGGTGGTGTGATTGTATCCTTGGCATATGCCACAAAGAGAATCTACAAATTTTATATGTTGAGGTAGCTCTCTATAGGCTCCTAAGGATGACTTTAAATGATCTTGTTTTAGAGAAATTAACTTAAGGCTTTCTGCTATGCTTTGGATATCGGGATCAACTACAACTTTAGCTACCTTAAGGACTCCACCTACTCCCCGTCTAGCCCTTGTTTCAAAAGCACGTTTGACAATTTCCCATGCACTAGTTAGGCTTTGATGCATGAAATTTCGTCCAGATGAGGAATCAAGAAAGAACTTGGTTTCATTATCAACACCACTATAAAAGATTTCAACAAGTTGGGCTTGATAGATGTCATGATGGGGGCATTTTCTAAGCAAGTCTTCTAACCTTTCCCAATCTTCACCTAAAGATTCAACTGGTGACATAGAGAAGTGGGTGATTTGTCCCCTAATTTCATAAGTGAGAGAAGGGTGGTAGAATTTTTCAAGAAATTTGTTTTGTAGGACTTCCCAGGTTGTAACTTGGTCCTCACTTTCCATGGTGTTGTACCAACTACTGGCTTGGCCGGTGAGGGAGTATTTGAATAATCTAAGACAGATTGCATCTCCTGAAACACCTAGAAGTTTGTTCAAAGAACAAAGGTCAATGAACCTTTGGAGGTGGTCCTGGAAACTTTCTCCATTGTTGCCAGAAAAAGGGTTTTCTTGAATCCTGGTGATCCATTGGGTTCATATTTCAAATTAAGGGGCAAGGATGTCAGGAGACAGGATCAGATGTTGTGATGGGAATCGAGGCTTTAGGAGTTTTCACCACCTTAGCCTAGGCAAAAACAAACGAATCCTTAAAAATGACGATTTCGATGAAGGCAAGTGAATTAATAAAAATCTACTAAAGATGGACTCCACATGAGCCCATTGCTCCTACTGCTCATGCTTCTTAGTTCATCATCCTAAAAGAAGAAGATCCATGGTTGTTTCAATACTCCTATGCAATTGGGTTTGTTGTTCTAAATCAGAATTTCCATGGTCATATCAATCGAGATTAAATTTTGATCAAACCAATTAATTATTTTGATAGATCAATTAGTTATCAAACCCAAAAGCCATCTAGAATCATTTTTTAAGGAAAAGTCAATAAATCCATGGTTAAGGGGTTATTCCCCTTGTCTCGATAGAGAACTACTCACTCATGCTTGTGGAGAGAAGGGAGACAGAGGGAAGAAGAGTTCTAGCCATAGTCTAGTCTTACTAAGGGATAGTTCCTTAGGCTAGAGACGATGAAATGGTCAACACTTAATCCCTTTCTCTAGTCCATGAAAGAGAAGAAGAAGAAGAAATAAAATAAATCTAAATGAGAACAGTAAGAACAATAATTGAAAGGAACACTTAGCTTGCCAAAACCAAACTTTATTGATGAATATAACACAATAACATAAGAACGCAAGAAAGATTGCTAAAAAATCCCATACAAAGATGATACAAAAGATGATGTCAAAGATGGAGAACCCCCCCTCCTTTTATAGGAGAAGGATTGGATAGGCTGCCCAAAAAAAGAGGGGAAAAAGAGAGGGAGCCTTCCTTTTGAATTTTCTAGATCTAGTCAATAGAAATTTGATAGGCTTTAATTGTGTTGACCATGTAACTCTCTTCAATGCAGATTCCCATAGAAGCAATTTCGAATGTATTTCTCTCCCATAAAAAGCATAAAATCGGTCCAAATAATACGCTATTATTTTAGGAAATTAAATTTCCTTTCCAATAATTGCTTGTACACTCAATTTCGAGTTTTGATACAAGAGTTAAGGCACTTTTGTTGACGGGTATAAATTAATTACAGGACTGCCGCAAATTGTGCAATTATATCCCAAGAATATTTATCCCATTTCCTACAAAAATCCAAGAAAATATAATTGAAATTTTACTTAAGGAGAAAAATAAAATATAATGCAATTAATTATAAAACTAAGAAAATAAACAACAAAACAATCCTAAAAAGATATCTAAAATATGTAAATAAAAATGATGAAAACACATTTATTAGTGATGACCACAAGAAGATCTATGAAGAGCTGTAGAAAGTACAACTCATCCCAACACAATATGGAGAGCATGATTTCCTTACTTCTACAAGCTTCCCCGACAATCTCAGTCGAGTCTGTGAAGGCCAATAGATATTGGGTGATCACTGCTTCTTCGGTGATTGGCCCACTTATCTTGAAATCAATTATGAGTTATTGTCATCTATGGAGATATGTTGCATTCCCTAGCATGTGAATGGATGGGAAGAAGGATGGTTCAAATTTCATCTCTTTAATGCCACCCACCATCTCACGATGAAGGAGTTCAATGACATTTTTTGATGGTCAATGGGGACGTCCACTACTTACCCAACGACTTCAAATATGGTTGGGTGTGGAGACTCCTAGTGGATTTTCCACTGGGCTACACAATCAACTGTCATAGGAACTCCATCACTGACATCTCCTTCACCACTACCTCACAAATACCATATGCGTCAGGTCTAGTCAGGAACAAGGGAAGGTTCAACAAATGGACCTCTATGCCCTTTGGTCTTTCCTAAGCTTAGTGAAGTAGACGTTGGACTTGGGTTCCATATTTTTGCAGCAGATGATGGCAATAAAGTGATAGGTACAAATTCAGCCCCCGAATCATTTTGGAGGGCTTATCATTCCTATCACCATGTATCTAAATTTATACCTCTCCACTTCCAAGCCTTTAAAGACATCCTCCAATTTGGATCTCAAGCACTTCAAGAGAGCCAACATCATCTCCATGCACCATGGGAAAGCGTACACCTATTGTACACTTAGGGAGCAGTACCATGAGAGAACTCCCTAATCCCATCTTCAACTTGTAGGGGGACCTAAACATGAGGTGGCCAAAAGGTGATGCCAAGGAGGAAGATGATGAAGAAGAAGATGGCAATGCTAAGTAGGAACAAGCACAAGAGCAAGGTGAAGATGAAGATATAGAGGTGGCCACCATACCATTCACAAGGAGGCAAGTCATACAAAAGCTCTCTAGAGGTTAGGGTACCTCCGGTTCTTCTACTCCACCACCTTCTTAAAATGATGACCCATACTCAATGGCAGGTATGTATGGGATGTTACATGAGATACAATAGGGGTAGCAATAACAAACTACTACCTTGGCAGACATACAAGATGTCCAAGAATGGCTATACCAGAACCAACATGCCATCTTCGATAATGAGCAACTTTTCTTACCCAACTAATAGAACCTACATGTACCTGCAGAGGATGGAGAACTATCATTAGTCGTTCTTTGACAACTACTAGATTCAAGGCTATTTTGGCAATTATTCATAGCCTCCAGAGATGCTACTGCCACTCCAGACTTTCCCAGGGACTTTCTATCCCCATGCCCCGACCATGATGCAGTCACCACTACCACCATTTTAATCAGTACCACTGTTTCCACCTCTATGATTATATTTTGACTATGAGGACATTGTCAACTTCAAGCTTAAGGGGCTGTTGGAATAACTTTATCCTTTATTTGCTTTTTAGTTTTTATTATTCTGAGTTGTACGATCCACGTCTATCTAGTGTTACTGTGGAGCAATAATAATCATGATTTTTACCTATGTAATCATAGAGTCCATTCTTCTATGTCAGTAGTATGAAAATTTTAAAAAATGAATTTTTTTTGGTTTAGTTGCAAATTTCTCTAGTAACACCACCTAGAGGAAGTGTATATGTTAGTCCACTTTTGGAAATTTGATATGAATGGAAATCTTAATTATTCATGTAATGTGGATGAAGATGGGGTTTTAGCCTGAACTGATCAAACAATTGACCTTAAATTGAAGTCTTAGAAAGAAATCCTAATGTTACCCTATACACATGTCAATAGTAGAGGGATATATCATAGCTTAAGAAAGGCTTGTCTCTTAATTATGTGATTCCATCCATTTTCCATCCATTTTGATCCACCACTTTAAGATGATCAACTAACCCAAATGGATTACGTTTGATAGCATTGCATGACATAATAGGTTACTTTCATTTATTGCATATGTTATGAATTGAAAGAAATTTTTTATGCGTATCATCTAGTTGCATAAAAATTGCATATAGATTGCATACCTTTTGCAACATTCATTTTACATCATGTGGTTATATTGTTTTATTTTGAAATTAGAGTGGATGGATATGTATCCATACCCCTAGAAAAAATCAAGAAAAAAATGAATGACATATCTTGGTGAAGCCCAAACATAACTTGCTACCATGATAAAATAGTGGTACAATGAAAAAAAGAATGAATTTTTTTTGATGTTATGAAAAAAAGAGGGAGAAAGGATACCCTAAACTCGGGTTGGAATTTTACTCCATAAAGAAATGGAAACATTAACATGATGCATTTTCTTCTTTACTTCATTCTCATCCATTTGATTATGTTTTTAATACATGCATTGTTCCACCCATAATAGTAGGCATTATGATTCATGCATTTCAAATCATCTTCATTTCAGTAGGTTCACCATGTTTTATTTTTGCATAAATATTTGGATGTTACTTGTTACTCTTCGTTAGCCACCTACTTCACTCCATGCATTTCTCTTATTGGTATGCTATATATATGATTGATCTACTCATTCATTCTTAAAAGGAGAGAGGATTCCAAGTAGTTGGTAGTTAGGAAAAGAGAAATGTAGATAGAGAATCACATGATGCACCAAGAAAATGTCTGGTTGACTATGATATTAACTACTCTACTGAAAGTGTTTCATTGATCCAAGAGTGGACATCTTTTATGGATATTTTTGGTCGCTTGAGAGAAGTTAATTGTTCAGTGGTAAGTAAAGGCCGGTTTGAAACCTTTAGGTGGGGGTGGTTGAGAATGAAAATTCATATTTTGTGTCCTTTTGCTAACTTGTCTCAAACAAATCTGAGGGTGTGTTGCTTGAGGACGAGCAACATTTAAGCATAGGGGAGTTTGATGCATTGAATAATTTTTATTCTCACATGTTGTTTATTATGGAATTTTGTACCCTTATTGTTCACTTTGATATCATTTGTGAATTATTTATCATAATTAGCATGTGACACTTAAATTGCATCAAATAATTGTTATATTTACTATTCTGAATGGTCTATCCTTATTTTAGAGCTTATGTTCATTTTTGTCATATGCTAGGTGATTTTATAAGAAATGACACATATCGATACTACCAACTTGACTTTTGATGGTAATGACATCTGAGGATAAGGAATAGGTTGACTTAAGGAAACTCGGTAGTATAAACACAAGAACTGGTACTACCGATAGATTAACATAGAGCATTTTAAAGAAGAATCAGTACTACCAACGGTCAGTTTGGTGGTATCGACCTACGCTGATAGATAAGCATGCTGATATAGAGAAAATATTGTACTACCGATGGTCAACTTGGTAGTATTGATAAATATAATGGATCACAAATAATCAAATGCGTCAATACTACCGACATCTAGTCGGTTGTACTGACAAAATGGGATCCATATAAAAGATCGTCGTTAATTTGACGATTGAGACTTAATGATGCCCTAAGTCACGTCTATGACTTAGAGGGAGTTTGGTCAGAGCTAATCATCATGTCATATTCATTATATGACAATTGAGGGTAGAGAAGGGAGGAAGGAGAGGAGAAAGCAACATTCTGAGCGGTTCATGCACTTCCAGTAGCCCTATTTGCAATTAGAAGATGGAAAATCACAACATTCTTCAGATGGAACCATGCATACCGTCCTTCTCTAGAGGTTTTGCCTTGTTCTTGATGTTTTGCATTGTAATTGATGATTATGATTAAATGTACATTTTTCTCTTAATTTTTGGACATAATTCTATGAGAGCATCACAAATTATCTATGCTCGATCACCATAGGTAGTTGTTTAGACCGTTAATTGCTTCACAAAAAGGATTAAGGGTTGGAAAAGTCATAGATTTACACATTTTGTGTCGCACCTTGAGAGAGGGCTTAGGAATGTGAGGAAAATAATGCATAAATTTTGGTAAAGCACCTAACTAATAACACCGTTACTAAAAGAGTGGGATTGGTATTATATTAAGTATTGAATTACACTACGAGACTGGGTAATTCTTGATACAAGTCTCTTTGTCTAGGGTTAGGAGAAATAAATAGTAATGAAATGATGTTAATTGGAATGTAAACCATGGTGAAACCACAATCCTAAGGAATTCATTCTACTTGTGATCACAACCAGTAATGTTAGTTTTAATTCTTGCTATTTATTTGTTAAATCAACCAAATCACTCTTTTTGCCATGCCTAACTGATTGTGCCATTATTAGTAGTAGTTTTTGGGTACATGTTTTCCCCATGTTAGATATCCGGGCCTCTTTAGGCCTATATTACATTGATACACGCACTTGCATTTTTGATGTGTATTTTACGCACATCAGTTGCGACCTCCAGCTAAGCATATAAAAATAAACATCAATGTAGCTTGGACCAGTAATAAAGCCACAATAGCAGTGGTTATTTCAGACCAGGAAGTAAGATGGATCGATAACCATGCAAGGAGACAGTAGCAAGGTCTACCATTCATGCGGAGGCTATAGGAATTTACCTGACACTTGAAGTTGCATGCATGAACAATTATACAAAATGATTGTTTGAGTTGATTGTAAGGTACTCTTAGATAAGCTGCACTATAATCCAGAAAGCAACCCCAAGTTTGCAATACTAATTGAGAGAATACAAATGGGAAGGAAGGAGAATCCATATTGGGACATAGGATTTGACATGACGAATTTAACATGTTTTTACCGTGTGTTGTACGTAAGTGAATGTATCGAAGTAGTATAGGCCGTTTTGAGGCCCGAGTCAAACATAGGTAATGTTCTCCAGAAGACTACTACTAACTATGGTCTAATCAGGTAGGCCGTTGAAATTTATTGGGTTTGACTGAACAAAAGTAAGAACATATTGAAATGAACTTAACACTTACATTATTCAAATTTAGGCAATTCCTTAGGATTATGGTTCAACATAGATAACATTACAATGCATTCCATACACCAATATCTATTACCCCTATCCCTGGATGAAGAGCCTGTAGTCAGAACTACCCACTCCCGTAGTGTCGTTCACTACCTATTCTAATGCCAACCCATTTCCATAGAAAATGGTTGATTAGTTAGGCGCTTTATGATTAAACTCTGGGTTTCTCCTCCCCTTTATTCTCCGCCTTTCCCAAGGGGTGCAATAAATGGGTAAATATATGCTTTCCAACCCTAAACCTCTCTCCCAAAACAATTAAGAGTCTAATAATCTATCTATGTTGACTAGACATAAGCATAACAATGCAACTTCATAGATTGATATCCATTAAATAGGAATAATGGTGATATTAATGCATGGAAATCAGTTACAATGCTTATCCAGACTACTCCCGGGTCATAAGGAATCAAGGGGTTTAGCCCTGCATGATTTTCATTGACGAATACATGGTAGAGAAAGAGAAAAATGTGGGAAACATTATAAAAATGAAGTAACCCCTGGTGAATCACTAATCCAGATGATCCCCTACGCCGTGAGTGCAGTCAGCTGTCTTCCTACTACTGATTCACCCTCCGAAGTTGTTTGAATCATCCCAGATGAAGCCTTAAGTTCCTTTCTCTTCTCCTCTCTCTCTCCAATGTTGTGCAATGGAAAATTGTTTCTCCCTCCCATCTGGACAAACTCCCCTCAGGTCATAGGAGTCACTTACAGTACGAAATAATGTCAACTATTGGATTAGATTGCAATCTTTAGATTTGCCAAATTGGGCATACTCGATAGTACCGACTTGTTAGTCGGTAGTACTGAGATCCTAGGGTAGCAACGATTCTTGAAAATGTTGGTACCATCAACTTTTCTCGATTGCATCAAGTCTTTAGGTTGCTTGAGCATTGCCTTATTGACGCCATCTCGGTAGTACCGAGTTTGTAAAGTCAGTAGTATCGAATTTTCACAATTCATCCTTGTGCTTTACTGACATGATTTTAGTACTATCAACTTTATGTGTCGATAGTATCGAGTCCGTGCGAGTCTATTCTGGGCAAGTACTGATGTAAAGTCAATACCACCGACTTTTGGTGTCAATAGCATTGACTCTATGAAGTTCAATTGTACATGAAAATGCACAAGAACGTAGATAAATGCTCGGGATAAATATTAAACCATCTTAAATAGTCAAAATAAGACAATTTGATGCATTTAAATAGCAGATGCCATTAATAGAATTTCATGCATTATTAATAAGATAAATGACAAAACAACACATAAAATAAAGGGAAATATTCCTATGAGAATGATGAAAAACCCATGCATCAAACTCCCCTAAGCTTAAATGTTGCTCATCCTTGAGCAACACTACTCTTGGATCTGTTTGATGTAAGTCAACAAAAAGATACAACACATGTACTCTTTTCTTAATCATGTCCACCGGATCATCCCTGAACCAGCGTCCAATGACCACTGAACCAATAACTTCTCTACAAAGACCAAAAATTTCCATAGAAGATGTCTACCTTTTGATCAATGAACACTATCAAGAAAGCAGTTAATATCATAATAATTTAGGCATTCTTTTGGATCACTATGTGATTCCCTAATCTAAATTTCTCTCTCCTAACTACCAACTACTTGGAAGCAGATATCCTTATAATAATGGATGAGGAGATAAATCATTTGAGTGGCCTACCAATGAGAGCAATTAACGATATGAGATGGGTGGCAATTGAAGAATCACAAGTACATCCAACTTACTTATGCAAAAAGAATGATGACCTACATCAGTGAAAAGAATGTTATGCATGAGACCTAATGCCTAATGACTTTTTCTCTTTCTTTTCTTCTTTTTGACACATGATGCATGTATGAAGCAATCTCGTAATAGACAATGAGACTGTCAAAACAAATAAATGCTTCATGTGAGTTAATTCATCCCTTCAATAAGACTAGGGACATACTTTCTCCTTAAGGAATCTTAAGATTGCGTTTTTTTTGTTTTTTTCCTAACCCATAATGTTTCTTGTCTTTGGCATGATTGAGTTATGCTCGGGCTTTCACTTCATACTTTCTTCTTCTCCTTTTCTTCTTTTTTGATGTGGTGGTATGCCCCTGCTTCAATCTTCACACTTAGAGACTACAATCTACATGACAAAAAGGAATGACTGTGATGAAATGTATGTAATCTACATGCAATTTCAGTGCAACTAAGATGGTATGAACTAAGATTGTTCATGCATACAAATGCAACTCTTTTATTGTATCTTTCTTTTTTCAAATGCACATAAAGATAAGAGCTAATCTACCATGTCACCTATCATGCCATGCAATGCAATCAAAAGAAATAAGTTGGAGCACTCGTTCTCTTTTTCTTCTTTTTTGATATGGAGGTATGCCATACTTAATTCTCCATAGTTAGAAACTACAATCCACATGAAAAAAAGGAATGAATGTGATGAAATGTATGTAATCTACATGCAATTTTAGTGCAACTAAGATGGTATGCACTAAGATTGTTTGTACATACAAATGCAACTCTTTTTTTTCTTTCAAATGCACATAAAGATATGAGCTAATCCACCATGTCACCTATCATGCCATGCAATGTAATCAAAAGAAATAAGTTGGAACACTCGTTCATCTTAAGGTGGTGATTCAAAATTAGATGGCAAGGATGGATGTAATCACATAACTAAGAGACAATGCCTTTCATTAGATTATGATATGTCCCTCTTTAATGACCTATGCATAGGGTAATCTTAAGGTTTCTTTCTTAGATTTCCATTTAAGATCTCGTTAAAGGTTTGATCAGCTTAGGCTGAACAACATCTTCATTCACTTTCCCATTTTGATTAGATGTTCATTCATATCATATATCCTAGATCTGACTTAACCAAACACTTCCTAGAGTGGTAATGCACAAAGTTGTCACAAATTAAGCTATGAAGATACAACCATTTCATGGCACTAATACCCTATGAATCGACATATGCAACCATACATTACTGCTCCACCATTACACTAGATAGGTGTGGATCCTAAAAATGCATAACTAAAACTAAAAATAAAACAATGAAGATAAAAATGCAAGAAAAACAATAAAAACTAAGATATAATTTTGTATCAAACCCCCCTAAGCTTTAATATGACTATGTCCACAAAGTCAATACTTGCACTTGAGAGGTGGAATAGAGGCACCATTTCTCAAAATGGAGGCGGATGAGGCATGTTGGGGTCGTGAGGGGGGAACATCCCCTGAAAAGATAGATCAGGCGGTGGCATCTACTGTGGCTGCAGGTACTCTCCAAAGTACCCCTAGTTCCAATACTGGTTGAAAAAGGGTTGCTAGTACTGCTCCATCTACTGTAGGCACATATGAACATTCTCTTAGTTGGCCAAGAAAAGGTGTTCATTCTTGCATATCACCTACTGGTTTTGGTACAACCTTCCTTGTATGTCTTGCACACTGGCCAACGTCGCCTGATGCTGCAGCTATCCAGCCTGGATTTCCTTCATCATGGTATACATACCCACCATATTGTATGGGTCTTCCTCCCCCTGGGAATGGGGTGGGGAAGAATAAGTTGTGGCAGTGTAGGTGTGGGCCCATTTGTGCAGGACCACTCTCCAAGTGATGGGGATGGTGGGATCCACCTCCTCAACACTGTTAGAGTTGTCGTCCCCTTGCACCTACTCATCGTCCTGAGCTACTACCCTAGGTGGATCTTCTGCCTTCCTATCATCTAGTGGCTACCATAGATGGTTTAATCTATGCAATTTAAAGATGGAGTCAGGGAGGCTTTGCTCCTGAAACGTTCCTCGACGTGTGTAATGTGAATATAGCATGTTGTGGTAGAAGCTGAGGAGGGTCGCCTTACTGAAGTGCAAGAGGTCCAACTTCTTTGTATTTTCCATTGGTGCGAGGGTAGACAAGTTAAGGCGAAAGTGTAGTGCAATGGGGGTGATGAGACCCCCAAATGCAATTGGCATCTTTCTTGTCACGTTATGTCAAACAAAGATCATGTGGAGAAAAAGGAAGGCTCCAAAGTTGACAGTCTCTCCTTCCAATAGCCTCTAGAAGAATTAGAGGTCCGCATGTTGAACCTTTCCTTGAGCTTGGCCAAAATGAGCAAATATGGTGTTGGTGCAGAGGAGGTGAAGGATTCGAGCAAAGGGATGCTCAATGTCAGTATAAGAGTTGACATGCCAGCTTATGCAAAAGCCCTCTAGCACCCCAGTCAACTGCTCCCAAGCCAAGTCAAAGTCAAAATTAGAAGGGGCTGAGTGTTCTGGGACGTGAGCCCAATTGAAGATGTGGTTGAAGGCTCACAGTGTGATGGAGTAGTTGTTTTTGAAGAAGCAGAAGCTGACTCTACCTTCCAACCATTCACCTCCTAACTACTGCTCGGGGGTGAGAAGAACATCTAGTGATGCCAAGAATTCAAGGACGAGTTCTGATTAAGTCTGCTAGTCACTGAAGAAGGAATTGTCTCCCTCTATGAGCCGCTTCTGACACACCCATCACATGTTCTCGGTGAAGCCCACTCTATCGATCAATGTCCAATCTCCATATTGCATTGGCAGCATTGGCCTCGTCTGCAACTCTCCATAGACTTTCTTGATCTCTGAAGATGGATGCTAGATGTGGGTTGGTCGAGGGACCAACTCACCTTGATCCACTGACGTAGAAGGGCCTCTCCTTGAAGCCATGATGCTAATGTAATAAAGACAGTTAGGAAAGAGAAGCTCGGTGAAGATCATCAGATCAGTGATAATTATTGGCACTCGATGCAACTCTTCTCTGAGTTACAGGAGAAGTGGAGGAATTGGTGTGAAGAAAATGGGTTCAACACCCCTCCTTATATAGCTAAGTCAGGTAGCGTTGGTACTACTGACTTTTGTGTCGGAGTACCGGGATGCAATCACAAATCCATGGCTCAGATGTATTAACGGCTGACGATTGATGATATCCCTTACGCAGATCGCTCAGAGTCGATAGTACCAAGTTCAAGTCAGTAGTACCGACTTGAGTCACGGATCAGTTCTACCGACCATGCAATGAAGACTACATCTGCCATTGAATCGAGCATCCATGGATTGCTGACGTCATGCATCGATACTACAAATTAGAATGTCGATAGTATTGAGTTTGTAGTGATAGCTCGATACGTTTCATTTGTTTGTCTTGATGTTTCGATTATGGGTGTGCCAAAAAGTTGGTAGTACCAACTCAGGTGTCGATACTACCGAGAGCTTATCAATTAATGCTCAAAAATCTTCATAGACTCAGTAAAACTGACTTAGAGAGTCGATAGTACCGAGTCTATCTAACTTATGCGGGTGCCTTGCTGATGTTGTCTCAGTAATACCGATTGGGTGTCTCCGTAGTTTGATATAGGAAAGATCTACACATTCCACACACAAGTCAACAAACCTTTTTTTTAGAAAAAAATATAAAGATAACTACAATGCAAAAATGAACATGAATAAAAGGAAAATGAAGGTTGGGTTGCCTCTCAAGAAGTGTCGTTGTTAAACATCCTAGACTAGACGTTCCCAAGAGAAAGAATCTAATGGATCTCCATAAGTTGTACCTCTTCTATTCTCTACTCCACTTCCCCACCATAGTAGTGCTTCAATCTTTGGCCATTAACAAGGAATGACCTAGTCCCATCTAAAATCTTCATTGCACCATGGGGAAAAACTTGCTCAATCACAAATGGTCGACTCCATTTGGACCTTAGTTTACCTAGATGTAAATTAAGTCGGGAAGTAAAAAGGAGAACTTTTTGGCATGGAAGAAACACCCTATTCACAATTTGCCTATCATGAATCTTCTTTCTCCCTATAAATCCTAGAACTTTCATAAGCATCCATCCTAAGATCATCTAGTTTATTCAGCTCCAATAGTCTTTTCCTACCTACTTCATCCAATCCAAAGTTTAACTTTCTCAATGCCCATTTCACCTTATGCTCAAGTTCTATTGGTAAATGACAAGTAGGACCGTAAACCAACCTAAAAGGTGTCATCCCTATAAGTGATTTATAGGTCGTCCTTTATGCCCAAAGAGCATCATTAAGCACGAAACTCCAATTTGTCCTATCATTGGAAACTATCCTTTCCAAGATCTTCTTCACTTCTCTTTTGGACACCTCCACTTGGCGTTGTGTCTATACGTGGTAGGGAGTACCCACTCGATGTTTCACCCCATATTTTCCAAGTAAGGCTCTGAATTTCCTATTGGTAAAATGTGATCCTACATCACTAATGACCAGTTAGGGGACACCAAACTTGTAGAAAATATTATCGTTCACAAATTTGCACACCACTTGAACATCATTGGTGCGGGTTGGAATTGCTTCCACCCACTTAGATACATAGTCAACCACAAGTAAAATATTAAGGTTAGAATTAGACAACAAAAATGGACCCATGAAATCAATGCCCCAAAGATCAAAAACTTCAACCTCTTAAAACACATTCAATGGCATCTCATGTCTCTTAGAAATGTTACCTGCACATTGACATGCATCACAATTTCGAATGAAATTTGATGCATCTTTAAAAAATGTTGGCCAATAAAATTCACTCTCTAACACTTTGGCCACTGTCCTAGAGCTAGCATGATGCCCTCCCGTAGGTAAAGAATGACAGTGTGACAAAATGCTCTCTACCTCACACTCGGGTACATACTTCCTCAAAAGTCCATCCCTACATTGTTTAAGAAGAATAGGGTCATCCCAAATGTAAAACTCAATGAGTGCAAAAATTTCTTCTTTGTTTGATACCCCCAATCTATAGGAATCCATTTGTAGGATAGATACTTAACAATATATGCAAACCATAGATCCTTAGCCTTGATAGCAAAGAGTTTTTCATCTGGAAACTCTGCAAAAATGGAAATATCTACACTTTTTCATTCACTCTTTCCAGACTAGATAGGTGATCCGCTACCACATTTTCCACCCTCACCTTATCTTTAATTTCTATGTCAAATTCCTGTAATAATAAAATCCACCTAATCAAACTAGGTTTTGCATCTTTCTTTTGTAATAGGTATTTGATGGCAGCATGGTCGGTCCAAACAATCACACTCGCCCTTACTAGGTACTGACCGAACTTCTCAAATGCAAAAACAACTGCTAAGAGTAGTTTATCTATGGTTGTATAATTAAGTTGTGCATCATTTAAAGTTTTGGACACATAATATATGACGATAGGAGCTTTATCTTTGTGTTGACCCAACAAAACTCCCACAACATAGTCTGATGAATCACACATTAGCTTAAACAATATGATCCAATCAAGAGCCTGCATAATAGGTGTAGAACTTAGCTTCTCCTTTAATATTTCAAAAGCATTCAAACATCGATCATCAAAGGAAAATTCAGTGTCTTTTTCCAAAATTTCAGACAAGGGTTTAGCAAATTTTGAATTTTTTTTATAAACTGGCTGTAAAACCCAACATATCCCAGAAAGTTGCTTACTCCTTTCATCGATGTCAGTGGAGGTATCTTGGAGATAACTTCTATCTTGACTGGGTCTACTTGCATGCCCTTGTTGGACACCTTGTGTCCAAGCAGTATGCCCTCACTCACCATCATATGACACTTCTCCCAATCTAAGACTAAGTGAGTGTCCTCACACCTTTGTAACACCTTATCCAAATTGTACAGGAAATCACTAAATGACACCCAAAACACTGCAAAATCATCGATAAACACCTCCAAACATCACTCAACCATATCAAAGAAGATGGCAAGCATTTAATGTTGCAAGGTGGCAAGGGCGTTACAAAGGCTGAATGGCATCTGTCTATATGCAAACGTGCCATCAGGACAAGTAAAAGTAGATTTCTTCTGATCTATTGGCTTGATCAATATCTAATTATAATTGGAATGCCTGTCGAGGAAGAAAAAGTGTGAATGACTGGTGAGTCATTCCAAAATTTGATCAGTGAAAGGTAGCAAAAAATGATATTCTAAAGTGATGACATTCAAACGACGACACTCTATGAAAACACGCCACCTTGTCACCAACCTAGTTGAAATCAACTCATTAGCTTCTTTGGTCATGACTTTGATACCCCCTTTCTTAGGAACTACCTGAGTTGGGCTAACCCACATAGAATTAGAAATCACATAAATGATACCTGTCGATAGGAGCTTGCCCTCTACTTTCTTCACTACCTCAGTAATGATCTAGTTGAGTCATAGCTAAGGTTGAACTATTACTTTAGATCATTCTTCCAGCTGGATCTTGTGTTGGCACAAAACTCAAGGAGATTCCTTTGATGTCTACTATAGACCACCCAAAAGCAGCTCAGTGGTTCTTCAATATAGCAAGCAGCTGCTCCTCTTCTGCACCTCTCAAGGACAATGATATGATCACCGAGAGCTTTTCTTCTACATCCAGGAAGACATACTTTAGATGTGATCGCAATGAATTCAATTCCAGCTCAGGAGGGCTCAACAAAAATGGAATTAGTGGTGGGGGTGGTGGTTCCAAATCTTGCGGATTCTTTTGGCCCACCATCTTCAAAGACTCGTATGATTATGTGCTTTCATGTGACCAATGTCAAAGGACAGGTAATATTTCCAAACGTGACCAAATGCCTCTCACCTCTTGGCAGGAATCAGAGATTTTTGATGTTTGGGGGATCGACTATATGGGCCCATTTCCTTCTTCTTATGGGTTTAATTACATTTTAGTCACATTCGATTACGTGTCAAAGTGGGTTGAAGCCATACCCACCAAAACATGTGACTCTAAACCTGTTAAGAAACTTTTTAAAGATGTCATTTTTCCTAGATTTGGAGTCCCTCGCACCGTCATTTCTGACAGGGGATCCCATTTTTTGGAGAAAAGTTTTGAGGCTCTTTTGAAAAAATATGGGGTTTATCACAAAGTCACCACTCCTTACCATCCTCAGACCAGTGGGCAGGTAGAAGTATCCAACAGACAAATAAAATCAATTTTAGAAAAAAATTGTTGGACGCACTAGGAAAGATTGGGCGTTAAAAATCAATGACGCCCTATGGGCATATCGCACTGCCTACAAAACACCCATTGGCACCACCCCTTTCAGACTAATCTACAGTAAGTCATGTCACTTACCAATTGAACTAGAGCACAAAGCAAGCTGGGCCATCAAAAGTTTGAATTTTGACCTTTCCATGGCTGGAGAGAAACGTTTTCTCCAAATGAATGAGCTTGATGAACTTAGGATGAGTGCTTACGAAAACGTAAGAATCTACAAGGACCGAACCAAAATGTGGCATGATGGTCACATCAAGCGCAAAGACATTAGAGAAGGGGATCATGTTTTAGTTTTTAATTCAAGATTATGACTTTTCCCTGGAAAACTCAAGTCGAGATGGTATGGCCCCTACATTGTCAAGTGTGCTTATCCACATGGCACTTTTCTTCTCTGGGATAAAGTTTTGGGTGAGTTTAAGGTCAATGGGCACCGTCTTAAAAGATATATCACCACTGAAGATATTGTCACTTCAGACTCAACCAAATTTCCACCCTTGCAGGATCTGAACCTCACTGACCCTTCACCTTCCCCAGATTCCAATTAATCTGATCTTGGTTGAGCCACGATGTAAAATAAGGCGCTAGTTTGGAGGCAACCAAACACTATCTTCCCTTCTTGTTTGTTTTCTTGTTTCCGTTCTTTTCATTCTGTTTTTTCTTGTTCCTACAGTCGAGCCGATTGGTTTGCAAAGCCAGACGCTCAGTTTGACGCCGCGAAATGACCGATTGGATTTCCAGACGCTCGGCTCTTCTGAACGCAGCCTCTGTCCTTTTCTTTTTTGCGTTTGGCGGCCAAGGCAGACCAGTCGATCGTTTGGCTATCCAACTGATCGGCTCGTGAGTCCATTGATATATTTAACACACCAGATGCAAGGCCTTTCTCCCCTCCTCACAAACCCTACCCCCCATCTTCGTTGTTCACTCGATCGCTCGTTGGTTTTACCGCTCGTCTAGTTCCTCAGCCGTCCGCCCGACGATGATGCCCACCCGTCTCGATTGGCAGACGACCGACGGAGCCTCCATCACTGCCGCCTCTCTGATTCTAGTTTCTCAGCCGGAGGTCTCACCTGAGTCGGCCGTCTGGCTTTCGGGCCGCCCGCTCTCACTTGAGCCAGCCGTCCGCTTGTCTGGGATTCAGCCGCCTGCCTGGTTCGACCGCCACCCGCCTAGATTCTACCGCCGCCCGTCTTTCTCTCCAGACGACCGACGGGAGACGCGACGCCACCATCCCATACGTCCGTCTTAGGGGCCGAAATGCCTGATTTAGTTGCCCGGAGATCAGTTGGTTTCTCCAGACGACCGACGTCATCCGTGTCACCACCTCCTCAATAGACGACATAGCCAGATCTGCTAAGTGCTCAGACCCAGACTCAGCCGATCGGTTGGTTAATCCAGTCGCCCGTCTCAGCCTCTGAAACGACCGTTTCAGCACTCCAGACGATCGATTGAATCTCCAGACGACCGGTTGGCTTCTCTAGACGATCAGTTTCTCCCTGTAGCAGTGATGTTCAGCCGCTTCCGCAAGGGCAAGGGCAAGGCCCCTGCATCCTCTTCCAGAGATCCTCCTCGTCGTTCTAGTTCGCATCCCGGAATCCATTTCCACACACCCTCTCCTATAGGTGAGTCATCTCCCAAGCTAGTCGAGGAGATGCTTCAGGACATTGACGAGGCAGATGAGTTTCTTTGCGAGATGGAGGGAACTCAGAAGGCAGCCAATGATCCAGATTCGACCACCCCACGTTCACCCCGTATAGCACATATTTCGGGTAGCTATGACCAATTCACTAGCACTGACCACCGCCAGCGTTATGAGGATATGCTCACAATTTGTGTTTCTTTGCCTCGTTGGGCATGCGTCACAACCCTTGATGCTTTGGGCATCCGCGACGCCATCGATGATATCCTCTGTAGAAACCACATGCTTGTCTTCCCCTACCATGTCACCTCTGTCTATTGTGATCTTACCCTTGAGTTTTTTAGCACTTTCCGCAGGTTACACGGTTCTTTCGGAAACTTGAGTTGTAAATACCGGAGTTTTGGAGAAAATCTAGAATCATCTGCCAAGCAAATCACTTCTTTCATCCTCGATGGTAGGGATGACTATTGGCTAGACCAATGGATGGTGTGGTCTCATGACTCCTACCCAGACCATTACGACAGAGATAAGTTTTGGGCAGAGATCACCGGGCTTCTTCCCCATCTTCCTAGTGGGCCCAAGGCCTCCTGCATTCACAACCTGGTGGTCCATTACCTTCACCGTATTTTGGCTTGCATCATTTTCAGTCGGGAAGGTACTCAGGGTGCAATTACTCAGGTAGAGCTTTATGCCCTTTGGTGTCTTTTACATGAAGAACCTTTTAACTAGGGCAATGCTATCATTGAGCATTTTGGTACCCAAGCTAGCCGATCCACTTCCTCTTCTTTTCGCATTGGCCACTATGTTACCCAACTCACCATTTTTTTGGGTTACACCCACATCGCCTTCCCTCCACTTGAGCTCAAAAATCACCTCATCAACACCCACTATTTGAAGAACAGTAGGTTTATCTGTTTGGGCACCGAAGGCATATATTACCTTTTGTTCAAAGACACTCAGGTGGTCCTCCGGCTCCCGTTACATTTGCGGTTTGCAGCACCAAACAACGTCTACGAGTTGACTGATTTACCGAGCCATATCCAAAGATTCTACTTGGAGCATCCAGATCCAGACACCTTCCCCGAGCCACGGCCTCACAGGAGGAGCCTCTCTTTAGAGGCACACGACGAAGACAATGGACCACCACCGCCACCTTCCAGATGTCGCACCAGGCGGTGACCAGATGACGACTCCAGTCCTTACGGCTTCTACGAGATCCAGACTCAGCTGGATGAGATTCAGCAGGAGCACCAGAGATAGGGCCACTAGCTAAATCACATGTACCTGATGCAGCGTTCGCAGGAGTCTTGGCATGTGGATTGCGGTTACTATGCCCCTAGTCGACCTGCTTATGATGAGTATGGAGCACACCAGAGTTATTCAGGCCCTGATTCTTCTTATTGGGCAAACTACTACTCCTCCCACCAGCAACACCCTCCACCACAGTGACTCTTCCCTCCATCTCGCTCTTAGATTTTGCTTGGGTCGAGCAAAATTTCTAAGTCTGGGGTGGGGGTGGGTGGTACGTGATCCACCCTTTATCTTCCCTTTTCAACATTTTTTCTCTCTACATTTTTATTTGTTTTTCTTTGTTTACTTTCAAACATAAGGCCTTTATCTAGCCGGCTGAATGTTGTACTTTATCTTCAAAAATCAATTGCATTATCATTTTCATTTCAAACCACTTTGCAATATCAAGTTCCCTATGATCATGATAGCAATTTTTGGAAATAGTGGCAAGCCTTAGAGTATCAAATAGAATCAAATGCAGATTTTCTTAATTTTAGCATTAGATTAACTTATTTGTTTTTTCTCTTATATAATGTAGCTGCATGTCTCTTCTATCGTATGCAACGACAACTCAAAACAAAAAGTTTTTTGTTGCACGGGAAAAATAAATCGCACGCCAAACCCTAATTCTGGGGTGGCATGCCCTTCTTCCATACCCCACAAAGGGGCGTACCATCAAAAGATGCCAAAAAGAGCACACAAAAAAATTGTGGTCAATGTAATCACAAGTCCATGAAAAAAATTATATCCTAAGTCGAATAGAGGAGGGATTTTTTTCATCACACCTCAAATTCTTTATTCTTGTGCAACAATCAACCAACAATAAAAAAAAGAGTGTCGAAGCACAAGTTAGATCAAGACTGTCTTTACAAAGTATAAGTTTAAAAAATTAAGTTATGAAGATTGTTTTTTTTAGAAACATAGTGCTTGCAATTCGTGGTTCTAGGAGATGGGTCGTTTGGCCATGAAAAGGATAGAAAAATTTCTAATCTAGGGAGGATGAACTTGTTATTCCAAAAATTCTTGGAATCTTTTTGATTTTTCAATTGCTTGAGGACAAGTAAAACTTTAAGTCTACGGTATTTTGATGTGTGCTATTTCAGCACATCTTTTCTATGAATTATTAAGCTTGTGACACAGAAATACTCCATTCATCTCTTAAAAATTGCACAAATTGATATTTTCTTGTTTTATCACAAATTTGACAATCATGTGCATTTTAATGCAGTTTCAGGACCTGAGCCGATCGACTGGTATCTTCAATCGATCATCTCACTACATCATACCGATCGTCTGACTATCTGAAACGCTCGATTCGCCTTCAAGCGTCGATCATTCATCCCATCAGACGACGGCTGAGATCGCCCGATTCCAGATACCAGACGCCCGACTGATGCCCATTGCTGAGCAACACCGAGTGGTTTCAACTGCGCCGCCACCCTAATTAGGGTTGGCAGCCGATCGATGGGCTGCGCATTCCAGAACCTTCCAACCGATCGGTTGGTTCCTGAACCGGTCAGTTGGCGGCGGGCAGACAGCAAACATCCCAGCCGCCAACCTCAAAATAACCCTAAACCTAATGTATAGCCCCCCCTCCTACTCCTATAAAAGGAGGGGCACTTCCTCCTCTTCGGGGCATCTTGGATTTCTTTGTATTGGGATTCTGAAGCAACTAGTCTTGTAATCATTTTTTATTATGCAATAAAGTAGTTTTAATTCAAGCACTATTCTTTCTTACTCGACTCTTGTCTCTTCATTCCGCCTTAGTTTTAATCTTCTCTTCTCCGTTCTTTCATTCTGGAGCAAGGAACAAAAAGCTAAGCCATTTCATTGTCTGTAGCATAAGGATTAATCTCCTGATTTTTGGTCTAGACTATGGCTTCAGTACTTTCTTCCTCTGTCTCCCCTTTCTCCATGAGTGAGTAGACTTCTATCGAGGCAAGGGGAATAATCCCTTAGCCATGGTTTTAACGACTTCTTCTTAAATGACTAGATGGTAATCAATTTTAACTAACGGTTGATCTTCAGATCGCATGTTAATCTGGATGGAAATGACCATGGAAATCCAAATTTAGAACAATAAAATCGATTACGTAGACGTTTTGATATGACCGTGGATTTTGGTCTTTTAGGATGATAAACTAGGAAGCATGAGCACCAGTACCAATGGGCTCATGTGGAGTTTACCTCTTGTGAGTTTTTAAATTCACATACCTTCATCGAATCATCGTTTAAGAATTAGTTGTTATCGCCTAGGCTAAGGTGGTGAAAACCCCTATGAGCCTCAATTTCTTTCTCTTGATTTAATCAATGCATCCTTTGTTTTCTTTAATTCTTAGTCTTTCATTTATATAGTTTTTCTTGTGTTAACAATCTTCTTTTTTTTCTTGTGCATGTTTATTCTTGTTAAGTTTATTTCTTCTTGCATTAGTGTAATCAATCAAACCCCCAACTGGACTTTACTTTCTGCTTTAATAAAAAGAAAAATACCAAAAACAAATAATAAAGTTCTTCAATCCTTGGGTTCTAAGAACAATCTCTTAAAAGTTGTCATGTGGGATCGATCCTTCTATACTACCCTTCAAACTGGAAGTAAAAAAGGTTTAAACTCTAGGATTAACCATCTTAGTGATTGATATTGCAAAACGACGATTATCAGTAGGCCATTCCAAGCCACAACTAACATGATCCTGGAAATCTTAAGAGGATATCTGCCAATGGGCACTTATGATGATCGATTTGAAATAATGATGCCTGAACACTCTAAAGAAAGAGGGGATACATCACAGTGTAACATGTTGTTGCACATGGAGGGCAAGATTTCTCAGTGTCTGGTGAAGCATGGCTCATGTGATGACCAAGGTGGAAAAAGATACTCTTGTAGTTGATATAATTGAAAACACCAAGATGATCTCATTGAAAGAAGCAATACGTTACCCAGATGATAGAGGAGAAGACTATGATCTGTCTACCATAGAGGAGGTCATTGTTGATTCCCTAGTGAAAACGTATCCATAGTTACCTTTGGAAGCATGTTTGATGAATAGAGTAGATGACAGCATGCATAGCCACTCTCTAGAGGAGTGTGTATTGATGTTGAAGGCAGTACCTTGACTTTCCTAGCCATTTTTTGGGAACTCATGTGACCACCATAGGGGCCAGAGTGACATTGTTCCAAAATGGTGATGCTTTCTTCATGGGACACACAACGACGATATAAACCATCGGCGCAAATTCGAAACAAATAAGGTTCATCCCAATAATAATTTTTCACATCATGTAAAAATTTAGCCTTAGAGTGTCCCGTATACTCGGGGTGCAATACACCTGCAGCTAAATAGTTTACAAAATCAGCAAACCAAGGGAATTGGGAGTCTACCTTGAGCAATTGGTCATCGGGTAAAGATTCATTTATTGGATTTTCATCAATGGGGTTATAGCTAAGTCTACTGAGGTGGTCAGCCACGACATTTTCAGATCCCTTTTTGTCTAGGATTTCTAGATCAAATTCCTGCAATAATAAAATCCATCTTATGAGTCGAGGCTTGGCATCTTTTTTGGTCATCAGGTAGCGAATAGCTGCATGATCAGTGTAAACAACAACCTTTGAACCAACAAGATATGAGCAAAATTTATCGAATGCATAGACAATGGCAAGCATTTCTTTTTCGGTGACTGTGTAATTTTGCTGAGCCTCATCTAAGGTCTTGGATGCATAATAAATGACATGGTGTTTTTTGTCAATTCATTGTCCTAAACTGGCACCTACAGCAAAATCACTAGCATCGCACATGATTTCAAAGGGTAAGGCCCAGTCAGGAGCATGGATGATAGGAGTGGTGGTGAGAGTCTTTTTCAAACATAGAAAGCTCTCCATGCATGCCATATCGAAATGGAAAGGCACCTCCTTTTGAAGAAGATTGGTGAGAGGTTTTGTGACTTTGGAAAAATCACGGATGAATCATCGATAGAAACTAACATGTCCTATGAAGGCTCGAATGTCTTTGACTGAGGTTGGGGAGGGGAAGCTTGGTGATGACCTCAATCTTAGCTTGGTCTACTTCAATGCCCTGGTTGCTCACCTTATGGCCTAGAGCAATACCCTCCTTGACCATGAAGTGACACTTCTCCCAATTAAGGACTAAGTGTGATTCAATACATCTATCAAGGACCAGGGAGAGATTTTGAAGGCAAGAATCAAAACTGTCTCCATAGGCAGAGAAATCATCCATGAACACTTCCATGACAGTTTCAGTTAACCCTGAAAAAATGGCACACATACATCTTTGAAAAGTGGCTGGTGCATTGCACAGGCGAAAGGGCATTCGTCTAAAATTGTATGTACCAAAAGGGCATATGAAAGTGGTCTTCTCTTGGTCTTCAAGATGAATGGGAATCTGATGAAAACCCGAGTAGCCATCTAAATAGCAAAAGTATTGCTGATGAGCTAAATGTTGAAGAACTTGATCGAGGAAGGGAAGAGGGAAGTGGTTTTTCCTAGTTTCTTTGTTGAGTTTCCTATAGTCAATGCACATCCTCCACCCTGTGACAGTACGGGTGGGGATGAGCTCATTCTTCTCATTCCTAATGACTATAGTCCCACCCTTTTTGGGGACGACCTGGACAGGGCTGACCCAAGGAGAGTCAGAGATGGGGTAGATGATTGTTGTAGTCAAACGTTTGATTACTTCAAGACGGATAACTTCCTTCATGTTTGGGTTGAGTTTCCTTTGTGGGTCTCGGGAAGGTTTACTATTTTCAATCATTGGGATTTTGTGGATGCAAATGGATTGATCTATCCCAACCAAATCCATCATTTTGTACCCTAATGCTGTTTTCCTTTTCCTAAGTTCTCCCATAAGCATGTTTTTCTGTTCAATGGTAAGGTCAGAATTGATAATGACAGGGCATAATTGTTGTTCATCCAAAAAGACATATTTCAGGCCTATGGGGAGAGTCTTCATTTTCGGGGCCTTTGGCGGGTCAAGTTGTTCTTCTATGGTGGAGATCATTTTAAGGTCTTCAATCTCAGCACATGGGATTTCCTCAAAGTTGTCCAAATGAATTTTGAGTTGATTTGATGGTTCATTATCAAAATCACATTCGGTGGGGATGGTGAGAGTAGTGCGTAGGGGATCATCAACTAATTCCCATTCTTGCCTTAGTTGGGTTAATTCATCAATGCAATAAAGGAGGTAGACTTCTTCCTCAAGACTAGGTCCCCTCATGCTTTCAAACACCCTAAACTATAGGGTTTGCTTCCCTAGTCTTAACAAGATGGTACCAACCTCAACATCAATTAAGGCACGAGCAGTGGCTAAGAAGGGACGTTCGAAAATGAGAGGGTACCGTAAATCTTCCTTGATATCCATGATCACAAAATCACAAGGGACGTATGCATCATTTCCAACTTTAACCAGAATGTCTTCTATGATTCCCATGGGTTTAGTGGTGGATGAGTCTTCCAGTTGGATGGTCATGGCTGTGGGTAACATGTCATTGAATCCTAGTCTTTTGCAAAGACTATATGGCATGATGGATATACTGGCTCCTAAATCTGCTAGGCCCTTTCTATAAGCATTGTCACCCAAGTAGCATCCTATTCCAAAAGAACCTGGATCCTTCAGTTTTTTAGGCATCTTACTCAGGATAATGTCTGATGTGGTCCTAGCAAGTTTAATAGTCTCGTATTCTTTAGTAACATACTTCCTAGTCAAGAGAGATTTCATGTACTTGGACCAGGCGGGCATGTCTGCCAAAGCATCAAGGAAGGGAATGTCAACATGTATTTTTTTCATAGCATCGCTAAATTTCATGAAGTGGGCATCAAGTCTTGTTTGTTTGAGGCGGGCTTGATAGGAAGGTCGGGGTTTCTAAATTGGTTCTTCATCTTCCACTTGAGGGGTTTCGGGGATGGATGGGTTGGGTGTGGCTTCGGGTTCGACAACTACCATGTCCTCATCCTCGAATTCTAGAGGTGGGTCTGAATATTTTTCTGGAGGGGGAGGGCCGTGCTCTTTTCCCGAACGAGTAGAGACAACCTTGAGTTGTTCAGGATGTTTGGGGTTGTTTTCAGGCTGCCCTGCAAAAGTCCCAGCAGGAGGTTTTTGTTGGGCAAACAGACAGGCCAACTGTGCGTCAGTTGCCTTTTGGTGGGCTTGTATGGCCACAAGGGTTTGTTCTATGCTTGCCAGGCTTGGATGACTTGGAGGAGGAGGAGGGGGAGCATTTTGAGGTGGCTGGGGAGGTTGAGGTTGGTTTAGATTTTGGGGTGGAAGGTTTAGGTTTTGGAATTGTTGGTAGTGTTGTCGATTTTGGTGATTTACAAAATTTCTTTGATTGTTGTATGGGAATCCAGGTGGTGGTCGATTGTTACTTTGAGGGTAGGGAGGTCTTTGTTGAAGTTGGTTAGAGTTCTCGGCACCTGAAGGGTTCCCGTATTGGAAACCAGGATGGTTTCTAGGTTGGTTGGGATTGTAGTAACCTTGGCCTGGTATTGTATGAATCGAGTTGAGGTCTTTTGGTTGTTGTCCTACTTCAGGCTGCACGGGCATGTTGTAGAGATATTGACAGTGGAGGGTGGTATGGTCGTATCCTTGGCAAATACCACAAAGGGAATCCATGGCTTTTAGTTGTTGAGGTGACTCCCTAAGGGTGACCAAGGATGACTCTAACCGATATTGTTTTAAGGAAATTAATTTTAGGCTTTCCGCTATGCTTTGGATATCATTATTAACTTCTACCTTGGCTACCTTAAGGATTCCACCAATCCCTCTTCTAGCCCTTATTTCGGAAGCCCGTTTAACTACCTCCCATGCGCTAGTTAAACTTTGATGCATGAAATTTCCTCCCGATGAGGAATCGAGAAAAAAATTGGTATCATCAACACCACGATAGAAAATCTCTATGAGTTGGGCTTGAGAGATATCATGGTGGGGGCACTTCCTAAGTAAATCTTTGAACCTTTTCCAGGATTCACCTAAAGACTCTCCTGGGGACATAGAAAAATGAGTTATTTGACCCCTAAGTTCATAGGTGAGAGACGAGGGGTAGAATTTTTCAAGGAACTTGCTTTGTAGAACTTCCCAAGTTGTGACATGTTCTTCACTCTCCATGGTGTTGTACCAGCTACTAGCTTGGCCGGAGAGGGAATACTTAAACAACCTAAGGCGGATGTCATCTTCAGAGACACCTGGGAGTTTGTTCAAAGAACAAAGGTCAATGAACCTTTGAATATGATCTTGGCAACTTTCCCCATTGTTGCCTGAAAAGGGGTTGGCTTGCATCATGGTGATCCATTGTGTTCGGATTTTGAATTGTGGAGCAATAATTTCGGGGGTATAACCGGATGTTGCGCATAGGCCGTTTTAGGAACAGAAAAGTCTTTTAATTGTTTTTTCCTTTCGGCTTCCCTCCTATCGGCTTCTATGGTCTCTTGTTTGGCCCTAAAGGCTGCTCGCAAAGCGGCTTCTCTTTCCACTTGTTCGGCTTGTATGAGCTCTCTTTGAGCTGTGAGAGCTTGGTCGATCCTACAGGCGACCTCGTCTTCATTCATTCTCACTAGATTTTGATGGTTTAGACGATGAAAGGTCCTTTCTATTTTTGGATCAAACAATTGAAAATCGTCATTCGGGCGTCGCATGCACAATTAAAGCAGTTATTCGTGTGCAAAAAAAACGTACTACTGAAATGGAAACTCGGTAGAAAGAGGAGTAAACTTACGGAATGTTACTCGGAAGGTATGAAAAAAAGGAAAAAATGTTTTTCAAAATTGTTTTGGGGTTCGAGAAAACAATCCGTTGTCCCCGGCAACGACACCAAATTGATAATCATCATTTTGCAATATCAATCACTAAGATGGTTAATCCAAGAGTTTAAACCTTTTTTACTCCTGGTTTTAAGGGTAGTATAGAAGGATCGATCCCACAGGACAACTTTTAAGAGATTGTTCTTAGAACCCAAGGATTGAAAAACTTTATTATTTGTTTTTGGTATTTTTCTTTTTATTAAAGCAGAAAGTAAAGTCCAGTTGGGGGTTTGATTGATTACACTAATGCAAGAAGAAATGAACTTAACAAAAATAAACATGCCCAAGGAAAAAAAGATTGTTAACACAAGCGAAACTATATACATGAAAGACTAAGAATCAAAGAAAACAAAGGATGCGGTGATTAAATAAAGAGAAAGAAATCGAGGCTCGTAGGGGTTTTCACCACCTTAGCCTAGGCGATAACAACTAATTCTTAAACGACGATTCGATGAAGGTATGTGAATTTAAAACTCACAAGAGGTAAACTCCACATGAGCCCATTGGTCCTGGTTCTCATGCTTCCTAGTTTATCATCCTAAAAGACCAAAATCCACGGTCATATCAAAATGGCTACGTAATCGATTTTGTTGTTCTAAATCCGGATTTCCATGGTCATTTCCATCCAGATTAACATGCGATCCGAAGATCAACCGTTAGTTAAAATCGATTACCATCTAGTCATTTAAGACGAAGTCATTAAAACCATGGCTAAGGGGTTATTCCCCTTGCCTCGATAGAAGTCTACTCACTCATGGAGAAAGGGGAGACGGAGGAAGAAAGTACTGAAGCCATAGTCTAGCCCAAAAATCAGGAGATTAATCCTTATTCTAGAGACAATGAAAATGGATTAGCTCTTTGTTCCTTGCTCTAGAATTAAAGAACGGAGAAGAGAAGATTAAAACTAAGGTGAAATGAAGAGACAAGAGCCGAGTAAGAAAGAACAATGCTTGAATTAAAACTACTTTATTGCATAATAAAAAATGATTACAAGACTAGTTGCTTCAGAATCCCAATACAAAGAAATCCAAGATGCCCCGAAGAGGAGGAAGTGCCCCTCATTTTATAGGAGAAGGAGGGGGGGCTATACTTTAGGTTTAGGGTTATTTTGAGGTTGGCGGCTGGGATTTTTGCTGTCTGCGCGCCGCCAACCGACCGGTTCAGGAACCAACCGATCGGTTGGAAGGTTCTGGAATACGCAGCCCATCGATCGGCTGGAAACCCTAATTAGGGTGGCGGAACAGTTGAAACCGCTCAGTGTTGCTCAGCAATGGGCATCAGCCGAGCGTCTGGTATCTGGAATCGGGCAATCTCAGCCGTCGTCTAATGGGATGAATGATCGATAGTTGAAGGCGAATCGAGTGTTTCAGATAGTCAGACGATCAGTTTGATGCAGTGAGACGATCAGTTGAAGATACCAATTGATCGACTCAGGTCCTGAAACTGCATTAAAATGCATATGATTGTCAAATTTGTGATAAAACGAGAAAATATCAATTTGTGCAATTTTTAAGAGATGAATGGAGTATTTCTGTGTGACAAGCTTAATAATTCACAGAAAAGATGTGCTGAAATAGCACACATCACCTACCTAGAAAAAGTTTGTTGCCTTTATCCTATTACATTTCCATTATCATGAAATCTTTAGGGAAAACAAATCTATCCACTTTCTCTAGGACATATTCATAAATGTCATATGGCCTGAACACAGAGTTGTCAGTCAATTCAATAGTCATAGAACTTTTTCTCATCTCCATAAGACCTAGATTTTTGAAGGTTGACAAAGGCATAAGGTTGATACTGGCCCCTAAGTCACATAGAGCCTCACTGAACTTGGTCTTTCCTATGAAGCACATGATATTGAAACAACTAGGATCTTGTCTTTTAGGAGGTAGTGTTCCCAGAATAAAAACACTCACCTACTCCTTTAACACTACCACATCAACCTCAGGTATCCGTCTCTTCTTATTGATGATGTCTTTGAAGAACTTTCCATATGATGGTATCTGCTCAATTGCATCAATTAGTGTAATATTGACAGATAAATTTTTAAATCCTTCTAATTATTTTTAGAACTGTCGATCTGCTTTGGTTGCCTTCAAGCTATTTGGAAAGGGTACTAGAGTCAATGGTGTCCTCTAATGAGGTGGGACATATGCTATTGATCTAGTATCCTGCACCTCATCACTGTGCTCTTCAAATGTTTTCTCCTATTTTAAATTATCTGATTTAGTTGCCTCTGATGTCACAATCTGAGTTGTTTTTCCTATAGCTTCACCTGCATATGTGGTTGCTAGTGCCTTATTCAATAGTGTCTTACAACTACAGAGCAGGACTGCCTTGACATGTTGATTTCTAGAAGGCACGTTGGTATTAGCTGGGAAACCATATTGGTTTGGCTACTTCAAAGAACCCACATCCACTACTATTTGAGAAATCTAAGTTTCTATATTGTGGATTCTTGCCCCTTGGTTTTGGAGTTCTCTTTGAGTTTGTCCTATCAACACTTCATTTTGACTGACCAACTTTCCAAGCATTTCTTCAATATGGTCAATCTTCTTTTGTTCTTGTTGATATTGTGCCTGGCCCCAAAACTGTTGTGGCTTGGATTGTTGCAGCTACGATGGGTCCTGTTGGAAGTTGTTAGGATCCTTCCATGAAAACTTAGGATCCTTCCTCCATGAATACTCATTGCTCCTATATTGCTGTTGTTGGCACACAAACTTACACTCTTCATCTTCTTCTTCTGAAGGTGATCCATTGTTGGTACATAGATTTTTAGCAAGCAAGTCCAACTTCTCATTTAATGCAAAGATGACCTTGGACTCACCGGCACTTTTGACAATTTTCAAAAGCTCTCTCTCATCGCCCCATGATTGATTTCTAGGCATATTATTCAATATTTTGTTGGGTTTTAGGGGAGGCAGAGAAGGTAGCGGAAATAAAAATTTTCTCCTCCCCAAACCCAGAACAAGGAAACGTGTCAACGTCTATACAATAGGAAAGGATGGTTTGTGGAATCATACCTTGTCCTAAGGCTTGCTCGGTGACAATACCTCGCGGCTTGTGTAGTCTTCACCTCTGGTCTTGGACGGTGTCTGTGTAGCTCCTGGTCGCACCGGGACTGACGACTCCTGGTCTCACCGGGACTGTCGGGATTGACAGTTGTCCTCCGAGAAGCAGAAATCTCCCATCTCTGAAGTAGTCCACACAGACCACCTGGAACTCCAATCTCCTTGTCCCACAAGGAATTGGAAGGAGTCGCACCTTCCTGTCAGCGTACTAGTCACTGACGTACTCTCTTGCCACCAGTCACTTTCTGTAGTTGTCTTTCCCTTGATGTGCCTCCCTTATCGGGTAGCACTTGCTCGGGCTCTCTCTCGGTTGCCAAAACTAGAGAGAACGACAACTTTACAGAGCAATTGGTTGCACTGTGTTGTACGTTGAGAAGCCCCCAATACCCCTATATATAGGAGGGTCATGGGACAGGGTTCTCTATCCCAGGCAATGCAGGACTAAAGCAGGAGTAGAAGGGTTCGAGATTTTCCACAAAAACAACCAACTCTGCAACCTGAACCGACCATTTCATTTATGAAACGGTCAGTTGGGGATATGAGCCGGTCGGTTGACACCTCAACCGATCGGTTGAGACCCATGACACAGTCGGTTAACTTCTGAACCGGTCGGTTCATGGTCCTGATCAGTTCCCGATTGACTTTTCTTCTTTTGTTTCTAATTGGTATCAAATACCAATCCTTGTTCCAATCAAATTAGGCAAGTGAAACAAAAGGAAAATTCTCACCAATCCTACTTTCCCAACTTGCTCGTTTCAACACTTGAAGCAATCATTTCACCCTGTCCTTGAGTTGATCGACTCACCACTTGAGCCGATCGGTTCACCAAGCTCAGCCGATCGATTCATCACATGAGCCGATCGGTTGGGAGTGCAGATTGTGCAGAAATAGTCAATTGCAGTTTCAATCAATCTGATACTCTAATCAATCAGTCCAACACCTTGAACATTATGATACTGTGCTATCAATTGATTGAGTGTTTAATTGAACTACTAAACTCCTTTAGTAATCAATCTAAATATTGTTTGTGGACAAAACTCCTCTTCTAGGTTAAATCCTATGTATGTGAACCTGCAGGTCCATTTCATGTTGGCAGTGAAAGTCCATAACACTTATGACTTCACAAGCAAAGGGCGGTGCCTAGTCACACATCAGTGCTACCCAAGTGAAATAAAAAGTTGGAGAACAACTTTCAATCCTACAATCCGTGAATGGTGTTATAGTGAATGTGTAATTCCTTTGTCACTGATATCCTAAATGAACTCGAGGCATGGAACAGTCATCCTGTCAACGTTCATTCACTTTCTTGATCTCAGAGTAGATCGGAAGAGACATGTATGAAATCAATATCACATACTGATTCACACATGCGTGCACACCTTTCTCAATCCTACTCATCAAGTGGCCATGGATATCAAACTCCCTCAGGAGGGACAAATCCCATATCTATCACTCACCCCTCAAAAGTCCCATGTGTCAAAGCCACCCAATCATCACCTTTATAACAACCCATGTTTCAGGACTACGTTTGATGATGTCAAAGTGTGCCCAACGACATGTGTTGAGTGTAGTGATTTCAGGTCAAAGAATCACACTCACCACCATCACTGTGAGTATTGACTGTGACTACCATGTCATGGTTCCATGTGTCAAACTCATGGTGGATCTGTCTGGTACACTTGTTCTCTAACAAGTACCTATGTGTTTGGTTTGATATCTCTATATCAT
Source organism: Alisma plantago-aquatica (assembly GCA_963693085.1). Lineage (NCBI taxonomy): Eukaryota > Viridiplantae > Streptophyta > Magnoliopsida > Alismatales > Alismataceae > Alisma > Alisma plantago-aquatica. Next base: position 1,503,695,607 of record OY856410.1, on the reverse strand, counting down.
GACTAATGAGATTTTGTCATCAACCAACACCACAATCTAGTCTTGTGTGTCATTGTTGTCTGTCTACCTTCCACAATGACATCTGACTAGGGACATAGAAAGAATGTACAAACTCTTAGCATCCATATGATCTCATCGTTCAGGTCCTCAACCTGAAAGCATACGTCATTGAGTACTGTCATTCTCTAGACATTCAATCTGTTCTATCACTATCTCATATGACTAAACCAGAAAGAATTGAAAGCTTTCCTTTGATGTTTATCAAATCAATCTTAATGTATCCCACCAATCATCCCATGATTGGCTCTCAGGGCATACATACCAACATGCTCCCACTTGCACTGCGAGCCAATCACCCTTGAATTGTATTCATAGTGATCTTCAAACATGTCCCACATGTTGCTGTGCTCTAGTGCAAACATAGTGAGTTATGGCAACACCTTGCCAAAGTCTGTTTTTAACTGGTTGTCTCTCATCTCTTCATTGTACGTCACACATATGAGATGGAGTTGCCGTAATATGCCATCTAGTATTCCTTTGCTAACCTTTAGCCACATTGCATGATCAATGATTCCATACTTGTCATCAATGAGAGGAATATCTATAAGTTCATCTCATGAACTTTCAGATCCATATAGTATCCACTGTTTTTCTCTAATGCATAGATACTCGGCATTTCCTTTTAAATGGTTTTATTGGAACACTTCCAATTATCAACAAACTTTCACTTTTATATATCCTATATATATTTTGCGATTAATTTTCTATCCTTTCGGAAGTTCGCATCAATGTAACTCTTTACATTGAACTCTTCCTTATCTCCATAGAACTAGTACTTCTCAAGTACTTATCAAGTTCTCATGGTATTCCAGTAACCCTTACTGGAAGTAGATAGACATCCACTCGTCATGTCTCACATACAAGTTATCAGGATGAGCACATCATATTGCCATGTCATACATACAAGATGATGAATGCATTTTGTTCTTGCCATGCAAGATAATGGGATGATTACATACATGATAGATCCACATCTATTCTTAGTGTTCCCATTCTTCATAAGAATTGGACACTTGGCCTTGGGATACTAACTCCATGTAACATGGACAAGTTTTCTCCCACTGAATCTGTGCATACTGAACCCTTCAGTATAGACTGCCAATGTATGCTTTCTCTTTTTAGGTCAAGAGGTTTTTGAGAACTATATCTATAGATCTCTATTCCTATCACATAGGAAACATCTCTATCTTCCTTAAAGATAATTTCCACTTTTGGATTTCCATTCTAGAACATTTCCATTTCACATCAACATGTGGAATGTGAACACGCTCCCACTAAATCACAGATCCCTTATTTATCTTTGACATATCAGTCAAACCCTTTGACTATATCATCAAAGTAAAGATCCAATTCTGAGTTTCTTGTACTCAATCAATCACATTGTCCTCCAGGAAAAATACTCGCATATTCTTCAATGAGAGGAAGCTGATTGGCAGCAGAAGGCCCACATGGACTGGATGAAATATGGGGATAACAACACCCGATTCTTCCAATCCTAGGTGTAAGCCAGTCGCTTCTACAACAAAATCACCAAGCTAAAAAATTCTTCTGGCGAATGGTTGAGCACCCCGTCTGAAATCATGACTTCTGTCCATCAATTTTTTGAAAACCTGCTTACTGCATCTACGGCCAGCTGTTAGTAGTCCATAAACAACTTTACATGCTCCTTTCCTCCTCTATTGCAGGAACATTACCAGCTTCTACAAAGCACACCCTCTACTGATGAGGTATACATGACTCTTCTCAAGATGGCCCCTTACAAGGCCCCTGGTCCAGACGGGGTTTACACTAATTTTATGCAATCAAATTGGCCTACTGTGAATACATCAGTGATGAAGACATTCAGAGAAGTATTCCAATCCGAACATATCCCTTCCAAGCTTGCTAACACACACATGGTGCTTATACCAAAAGTGAAGACGCCCCAGAACTATGGCGATCTCCAACCGATCTCCTTATCAAACAATTGTCTCAAGTTGATTTCTAAGGTCTTAGCTGAATGCATCAAGCCACTCCTCAATGAATGGATATCCTCGACACAATCAAGCTTCATTCTGAGAAGGAAAATCTGTGACAACATTCTTCTGGTACAGGAGGTCATCCATTCCATGCGTATGAAATCATCTAGAAAGCAATTTTTCTGTATTAAATTGGATTTGTCCAAAGATTTCGACCGTATGAGCTGGAACTTCATCAACGATACCCTAAGGTGAACTGGTATGCCGTCAAAGACTTGTAACGTTATAATGCAGATCATCACGTAGGGCTCTACTTCGATTCTCTGGGAAGGAGCTCCTCTTAAACCTTTCAAAGCCACACAAGGGGTCAGACAAGGGGACCCCATCAGCCCATATGTGTTTGTGCTTTGTATGGAACGTCTCAGTCAAGAAATCATCAAGGAAGTAGACAATGGTTCTTGGAAACCCATTATCCTTTCTAGAGGCGGGACCCCTCTCAGCCACATCTTCTTCGCCGATGATATCCTCCTTATGGGGGAAGCTACTCCCACCCAGACTACCATCATGAAGAAGGTGCTCAAAAGATACACCAATGCATCAGGACAAATTATCTCTAAAGAAAAATCAAGATGTTACTTCAGTATCAATACTCAGAGACAAGTAATCCGAGCCATCAGTAGGCAGCTTGGAATCACTTGGACTATTGATTTGGGTAAATATCTCGGAGTGCCGATCCTGCATCATCGAATCAATAAGGACACTCACGCCAGTATTGTGAATAACATCAAGGATCGTATGAACAGCTGGACTATGAGACATTTGTCCCTCGCTGGACATATCACCCTTGCTCAATCAACTCTACAGGTCTTGCCTGCTTATACAATGCAATCAGTTCATCTTTCTCCCTCTCTATGTGATGATCTCAATAGACATATCCGTCACTTCATCTGGTTAGGAAATTGGGAACATAGGAATCTATCCCTTATTTTGTGTAATAAAGTTACTGCGAGCATATCCTTAGGAGGCCTTGGTATAAAGGATGCCCGTGATCAGAATCATGCCCTTATGCTGAAGAATGCTTGGAAGTTCATCAATAACCCCAACATCTTGTGGGTCAAGATCATGTCGGAGAAGTATGTTCGAGGAGACACCCTCTCCAGGAAACTCTGCTCTTCATCATGGAGCTTCATTAAAAAGCAACTACCGGTTCTCAAAGACATGGGTCATCGCGTAATCAACAATGGTGATTCAACCAATGTATGGACTGACAAATGGATACTTGGACGTTCTGTTCAAGATTTTGTCCCATCCTTCCAAATCCTCGAGGGCCTCCAAACCCTGAAGGTTAGCTCTATGCTCTCAGCCCCATTTACAAGGGACTGGGATTTTATCTACAATTTCCTCCCTGCCGAGACATTGTCCGTTATCCAGGCTTGTCCTCCTCCTGATAGTGAAGCAGGTCCTGATCAATGGAGCTGACCGTTTGATGCATCTGGTGATTTTACATCGAAGTCTGCCTACAAATGGATTCGCAATAGCAATGAGTACCATACTGATGGAGCCTGGTCTCAGATTTGGAAATCATGTCTGCTAGCACACATCAAAACCTTTCTGTGGCTTCTCTCGCATCACACTCTCCTCACAAATGTTGAGAAGCGCCGTCGTCATATCGATATTGAGGAGACCTGCTCCTTATGTCAAAATGATAGTGATACACTTCTACATGCTCTATAGGACTGCCCATCAAGCAGGAAAGTCTGGACAGCCCTCGACAGGCCTCTATCCACTTCCAAATGCCAGTAAACACTTGGATCTCTTTTATCATATCTGGGGAAACTTCAACCTCTGTTGATTCCTTAATCTGGCTCGTAGCCTGCTGGCACATTTGGACCTATCGAAATGAAAGTATACACCAAGGCATCTCGAAAGACACTGGTGAAGTTATATCCTTCATCAGAGGGCGAGCGTCCACCATTGCTAACCTTCCCAAGGAAAATGTTAATGGTAGGGAGATTCAAGTTGTTAGTCAGACTTCTGTCCCGTTTCATTATGAACGGTTCATCTTCACAGATGCTTCTTATCTCAATCCCACCACACCCTCTAGAGTAGGCATCCATGTCGTTGACCCCAGTGGGAAGTGTTGCAGTGGCCTGGAGGAACAGTCTGCAGCAACATGCGCACTTGAAGCTGAGCTGCAGGCCATTTTCACAGCAATGTCCTTAGTCAGAAGAGAGAACTGGAGTAGCTGCCACCTTCTCTCAGACTCACAACAAGCTGTACAGCTGCTGGAGTTAGGAACAACTCCACCCATCAAACTGATACCTCACATTGCCGGGCTGAAAAGACTTCTGAGCAATGGACCAAGGATAAAAGTGAGCTTCATCCCTAGACACCTGAATAATGTTGCAGATGCCTTGGCTAAGCATGCTGCGCAATCTAGTTCACCCTTTTCCTTTTTTAGAAACAAGCCTGATTGGCTCAATATCGATATTGATGTACCCATGAACTCAATTTTACCTGCATCAGAGAGCAGGATAAATAATAATCTCTCTGTTTTTCTAAAAAAAAAGAGAATAAAAGAGATGATTTTCAAAATTTTAATATCTAAAGAATAATGAATATCAAGAAGATAGTTAAGAGAGAGGGGGAGAGAGAGAGACTTGCTTCTTAATGAAGGAATCTGATTCCTAGTGGGAAAGAACATTGTTTCTTAATGAGAAAGCATCCTAGGGCGTTGCTACACTCCCCTATATAAGGGGTAGAGCCCTTGGCCGAGTCCAAAGAGATTCCATACAGTCTGCTCTCGTCTTCTTATTCCTTTCCATACAAAATGTAGCCAAGAAGGTGTAGTGCTATCCCTAGATCATGAAGGGTGGTAGTGTGGTCTTGTTGGAGGAAAGAAGCTTCTGCGGCGATCCAAGGAGGATCGGCTATCCAACCCTACCCTGGCCTTCGAGCAGCCTCTATCGTATGTCTGCGGAACTACAACAAATCGTAGCAGCAAACACAGGAAGATCAAGCTTAGGAACAGCCATCTTGGCCACGTTTTGGATGTGCCTCGAGGGTTCCAGTGTGTAACAGAGCTGGGGCGGCCATGGACGACCACCCCCAATCCCATAGGAGGGAAGGGCAGACCTCCGATGCACTACAGGTCAGTGCAATTAGGTTGTCGCGAGGTAGAAGAAGAGCAAGTGGTCATTGGACGGTTATACCCCTCCCAGGTATGAAGAGCCGACCACTTAGGCAGGGGAAAAATCATCATTCAATTATGTTTCCAAATCCGCTGGGTGACGTTGCATGACATGGTGACATGGCGAGCTCTGATTGGATCTGGTAAGTAATATCTTGCAAAAATCGTATTTAAATATCAGTAGCTCGGATGGATACGCATAAAATATTAAAATTGCTCAGAAAAATGAAAGGAATTCATTAAAAATGGTTTTATAGGCTAATTTATCTTTCTATTAGAATACTAGTGTAAGTTATCAACTTTAATGAATTATAGATTCAGAAACCCTAATTGGAGATGATTGGTGTGTTTAGTAGGGTTTAATGGATGATAAAAGTTGATATTAGCCTGTTAATTGTAAAAAGGTACATTAAGAATGAACTTTGCACATAATTAATTTAATTTAGAGTTTCCTGTGCATAGATATTCTTTAATGGGCCTTGAAACCCTAATATGAGTTTTTGGTGACTCTTAATGGCTTTAATTATTCAAAATCGTGAATAAAGCTAAGATATGATTATTCTAAGCTATTTTGAGTATAAAGGTTCCTAATTGTGAATAAATACGCTTAATATGGAAATTAGGGTTTTCTAATGGATAAATGTAGAATTAATGACAAATAGAGTTCATATGTGAATTAGACCATAATGAACTATGAATTGACGATAATTGAGCATAATGATCTTGTCATGGATTAAAAGGATAAAAATGGTAGTTTTAATGTAATAGGGGCATAATAGACTTAATAGACAGTTAAATGTGCCTCTAATACGAAATTAGGGTTTAAAATAGTATAAATGAAGTGAAACCCTAATTGTAATTGAAACCCTAAAATTGGATTAGAAACCCTAGGAAGCGAGCTAGGTTTAATAGATCCTGATGGCATGATCAATAATTGGAAGCGAGCTAGGTTTAATAGGTCTTTATAGAATGAATAACGAGCACTATGAAGGGTGGCCCCAGGCACCAAGCTCAGGATTGAGAAGGTGGCCTTAAGTCATTGGCAAAAGAGAAACCCTAAGGTGGGTATGCCAGGGTTAGGGCAAAAGCGATGGAGAATGTCATACTAAAAAGTGTAAATTGGCTTGTTAATTAACTTGATTGTGATAATTAGATTATTAGCCATATTTGTGAAATTTTGGTTGTCCCCACATACCGACATATTTTGATATGCCGAATGACGTTTTGTTTGTCGGCGTTTTAGGTGCAAGATTGAAAAGGACAAACAATAAAGTGGCATATGTGGAATTAAATAAGAACTAAAGTATAAAGGATGATTAATTAGAATAGACTCCAGATGTGAATAGAAGTAGACATCCAAGTTTTGAAAAAGGTATGCAAAGTTTTATTTCAATACAACCTTTCAGTTTAGTTGGTAGAATATGATAATTGTTATTGATTATTTGTCGAACCTTTGATCCTGTTAATTGGGATAATAGCTCTGACCTCTTGGTCTCCCTTAATAGGGGGTTACTGGGAGGCGGGGTCGTTACATTTGGTATCAGAGCATAGGTTCCTCATCTAATATTTAATAATTATTAAATGTTACAAACTCTATAGAACCCAAGGGGGTTACCGGGAGGTGAGGTCGTTACATTTGGTATCAGAGCTATTAGAGGAATTTCTGAAAGACAAGAATTTTTGAAAGACAGAGGTGTCTAGAAAAGGATCACGTCCGCGGGCTGGCAAGATTTTCCTCCGCACCGCTAGTCGAAATACGAGGACTCCCAGATTAGTGTGACTGCCTGGCCAATGTCTCAGGATTTGACATGAAATAAGATACCTTTAGGACTCTCTCATCTTGTTCATCCTTTCTCAACTCAAATGTTGTTAAGGACCTTAAGGATTAGGGTTTTGTCTCTTTTCCTCACCTTCCTGAGGTATGGGTAAGGTTGAAAAGGATTAAGGAATCCTCCACCAAATGAATAAAAAGCATGTAAATAAGATGTCATGGACATAAGCTTAATTGATTAAGTGTAAATGAATATATACATGCTTAGGTCGTATGACATAAGTTGGCATGCCCTCAGGAGAGACCTGAGGCTAGACCTTCTTGTCAGGAGGATAAGTAAAGAGAGTTAGTCTTGAAGGTAGAGATCTCCATTATAAGTAGAGACCTGGAACATCCTCTGAGGATGATGTTAACCCTAACCCTGAGTGAAGGTTATAGAGGGAGATGACATGATGAGTTAGATGTCATGGTAGACCAGGTGTTTGGAAGAACTGCCTTGGATGCCATATGAGCTATGAGAATTTGGTTGACTGGTACCTTTGGCGACCCAACCTTGGGAAGGGTCATGCATGTTAGAGTGAAGGATAACACCTTATTTGATGAGGTTAGAGAAGAACCTATAGAAACCCCATGATCTTATATGAGCATGGCATAGTAGGCACCCAAAATACGTCAGTAGTGCGAGCAGTAGGTTGAAACCCTGGCCAAGGGAGTATGTTGGATAGATGATGAGATAAGCATAAAGGGCTAGGGATAACCTTGAGCAAACATAAGTTGGAACATAGGCTTCACCCAAGTAGGGGTGTTCTTGTGAGCTTGATCCACCTTTATGGAGAGAGGACCTCAGGTAGTAAGGGTGGATGTGGATTTAGCTCTAAAGAGAGAAAGCAATACCAAGAAAGAGGGTTGGGAGCTTAGACTCTGAGATTTGAGGAACAATGGGGAGTTGAGGATGATGCGACCTAAGTGGATGATAGTGGTTGCCACATGCTTGATCCCTGGAGGCTGATGATATCTTGGTTGCCATTAGAGGAACCAAACCCTAGAGAGAGGATGATTCTTTTGGTACCTATGTGCCTATGGTATAGGTGTTCACTTGCTGAGATGAGATAGAGGGTGCCTTAGACCTTGAGGATGTTTAAGTAACCAGTTGTGAGGTTTTATACCTAGTTGGTTTTCCTTGAGGACTCAACTCTGAGGTGTTGTTCAAGTAGAAGGATCATGAGAAGTACATGACATACCTTGGACATGTTTGATTCGTGGTTAAGAGGTTGAACATGCAGTTGGTCATTAGAAAAGTGAACCTAGGGTTCCTAGGGCTAAAAGGGGAAGTAGTGTACCTGGTGATCATGATGACATTTGAGTTTCTATAGATTCGAGCATGGTAATCTTCATGTTTAGAGGAAAGGGAGACCCATTAAGTTTAAGGTATGTTTGATGAACCCCTCACAGCTAAGTTGATGACATGGGAAGGTATGATCTTGATCCAATACTGAGAAATGAGAACAAATATGACCTATCATGGTTTAGCAAGTGGTCTGCTTGTGCCTTAGTAGCTTGATAGGGTTAGGCACGCTCATGTGGATGTAAACCCTAGACATAAGGACATTTGTGACCTTGTTGTAAAGAGTTGTAGTTTCCTCCCATCCTGGGAGAGGGACCCTTTGTAAGGGTGTATACCAGTTTTGTGGATTTTGAGGAAACCTAAAGAGGTCCCATATGATCTTGAGAAGCTAAGTGAAAAGTACATGGTATTAGAATGAACCTGTAGACCCATAGATAACCCTCTCTAAGCTCAACATTTAGACTCATGATGAATGAGTCTAGTGATGAGGTGGTGATGTGTTCTTTAGGGAGAGGAGGTTCTACTTCTGGGTTTGGTCTTGATGTCAGCGTCCCCGACAGCTGTTGTGTTTGTAAATGCCCTTTTGATGGCCGTTTCACCGGGATTTTTGTTATTCTAGCTATCAGGGCGGTGATTCTATGTTCTATCTGACCTGCCTTTGCTTTCTTTTCTGCTACTCAGACTGACGTGAGGAGGTTAGTAAGCTCCTCTTCAGTGAAGAGAAGATTATCCTTGTCATAATCTATGAGCTCTGGTAGGGAAAGCAACATCCTAGAGGATTTTACTGTGGGATAGAAGATGTAGTGTAGCTGAGCATCTTTTTCCTTGATGATATATGAGTTCTTTAAAGTCTGCTCGTTGGTAAGGATGTCTCCCTTGATCTTCATGCATCTGGGCAGTAGTCTATCCATCTTGAGATAATTCAAAATAGAGGTTGTGTCCTCTGACACATACTTCTTTCCTGAGGGCGTAAGTTGTGTGCTTGTATATCAATTGTCATCCTATGTTGACCGACAACCCATTAAGGACGAACTAGAGGATGAAAAGATCGGAAATGTTAACATTTCCGCCCTCTGTACTGGGGAAGAGTGTGCCTGTGATGATTTTGTGTAGTGTGCACACCAACCCAGAATGAATATTTGAGGCCTTTTAGGTCTTTGCCTCAAAGGTTGGGATCCCTGTTAAGGATTTCCAGAAGATATGCTTTTTGAACTGGGTGCTTTCAATGCCTACAACTTTGACTTTTTCCAACTTCTCCTTGTCGTCTATAAAGATTTCATTGAGTAGGTTTTCTGTTATGACAACTTTGTTGCCAAAGAGTTTGGTGACCGGCCTGCGGTCACCCCCGTCTCTTGATATGTCCATTATGTCCACTGCTTCTTTGTTGAGGAAGGTGAAAAATTCAATTGTTGGCTCAACATAAGAATACTCTGTGACAAAATAGAGTTTTGCGAGGTTGGCATTGTTGAGCAAGGTGAGGATTCTGTCATAAATCCCCATTTTTTTCAGGACGTTGGAGCAGACATATTTTGTCGGCTTCAATGTTTTGTCGAAGGATGGGAGGGTGTGGATGAATAGGTTTGCTGGTGGTGATGGTGGAGAAAATAGGAATAGTGGTGGTAGCGGGAGTGGAATGGTGGTGGTGGTAGTGGTTGATGGAATATATCCTGCCAGGATTTGTTCCCTTACAGTGGCGGGTTGGACCTGCTTCCTTGCCCGTTTCTTTGTAGGTTGGTCTTTGGAAGCTTCCTGGGCCTTCCTCTTCCCCTTGGACTTTGTGTTCGGGGATTTGTCCATAGAATTTGGCTCGTATTCTGAGCCTTCATCACTTTAAGAAGGTTCTTCTATATCTTGAATAGGTTCCTCGGATAAGCACCTGTTGATGCCGTCAATTTCATTCATGACCATGAGTAGGTTGACTTTCGGTGGGATTTTTCCAGTCTTGTCATAGATGTCTATGACCTTCTGGAGCTTGGCGTGGTCCTCGATTAGTTGCTCCCTACATCAGTAGCTCTGGTGGCTTCTTTTGCAGGGGAGGCCATTTCTGAAAAATTAGCAAAAAATCGTGTGTTAAAAAGGACTTGAATTTGCAAAGATAACAAGTTTGTTAAAAGAAGAAGTGAAATTATGTATGTGTTAATGTTTTTAGGTTTTAGTGGAACCCAAATGGTTTTAGGACCATTTGGCACCAAACGGTTTTAGGACCCTTTGGCTCCAAACAGTTTCAGGACTGTGTGGCTCCAAACGGTTTCAGGACCGTTTGCTCCAAACGGTCGAAACCGTGAGGAAGGTGGAATATCGGGGTCATCGATGGTTGGTTAAAAAAGAGGCGAGAGTAGAAAATGACGGTGGCGACGCACACGTCGGTGGCTAACGAGAACCCCGTCAGCGACACAATGTTGGCGATGGCTAAAACAAGGTGGATGGTGACGGAGAAGATGACAATGGCGATGGTGTCGAACTATTGGTTTACCTTGCTGTGTGATGGTGATGTTGACGGCGAGAAACTCTGTGAACACACATGGGGAAGACAGCGGTGTCATCAGAGAAGGTGGCAGAGAGAGCAGGCATCACAAGTTGCGTTGGAGCGAGAAATGGAGGAGATGAAACAGTGCTCGCGTGAGGGTTTAGGGAGTTCGAGATTTCAGAAGATGAATGTTTGGGGTCCAAATAGTTTCAAGACCGTTTAAGTTCCAAACGGTTTTGAGACCGTTTAGGACCAAATGGTTTCAAAACTGTTAGGTTAAGATTTAACTAGATTTTATATTTTTATGTTTGTTTTGGTTATTTATGTGAAATTTTATATTTTTGGATTAAAGATGATAAACCTAAATCAAAGGAAGAGATTATAAAAAAATTAGGAAAAATAAAAATGGTGATACTCAGATCTTGGGTTGCCTCCCAAGTAGCGCCTGGATTTTACATCGTTGGACCGATAGAAATCCAGTTTGGATATGTCAATGTTGAGGGATCGTAGATCTCTATAGTTTGTCTTGGTATTTTGTCTGCTGGTGTGTAGTATCTCTTCAATCTGTGGCCATTAACGGTCCGTTCTCCCCCATTATTGTCAAGGATGATGACTTCTCCAGTGGGGTAGATGTGTTTAATTGTGAATGATTCAGACCACTTCGTGCGGAGCTTTCTAGGAAATATCTTAAGTCTGGAATTGAAGAGGAGAACCTTATCTCCGATAGCAATGTCTTTTCTTTTGAGGTGGCCATCGTGCCACATCTTGGTTTGTTCTTTATAGATTCTGGCACTATGGTAGGTTTTCATTCTAAGCTCCTCAAGTTCTTGTAATTGGAGTTGTCTGTGTTCGCCAACACTTTTAAAATCAAAATTCAGTTGTTTAATGGCCCACCATGCCTTATGTTCCAGTTCAATTGGAAGATGGCATGATTTCCCATATACCAGTCGAAACGGGGTTGTTCCAATTGGTGTTTTATAAGCTTTGTGGTAGGCCCAAAGGGCATCGGGAAGCTTGGTGGACCAGTCGGTATGATGTCTATTGACTGTTTTCTCTAAAATTACTTTTAGTTGTCTATTCAAAACTTTGACTTGGCCACTAGTTTGTGGATGGTAAGGTGTGGCGACCTTATGGTTGACTCCATATTTTTGTAGGAGGGCTTTGACGCTTCTTTCCAGAAAATGGGTCCCTCCATCGGATATGATAGTCCGGGGGACTCCGAATCTGGGGAAAATGATATCTTTGAACATCTTGATGACTGGCTTTGAATCACTAGAAACGGTGGGTATAGCTTCTACCTATTTTGAGACATAATCCACAACGACCAGTATGTAATAAAATCCATAGGATGAGGGGAAGGGACCCATGTAGTATATTCCCCAAACATCAAAAAGTTCAATTTCTTGCCACAAAGTGAGAGGCATTTCATTCCTTTTAGTTATACCGCTAGAAAGCTGGCATTGATTGCACGATTTTACAAAATCATAGGAACCTCTTGCTATCGTTGGCCAAAAGAAACTCGATTGTAGAACTTTTAGAGTGGTCTTTTTCAAACTCATGTGTCCCCAGTGGGGCCAGAATGACAATGCTCTAAGATAGGAGTAATTTTCTCTTCTAGTATGCAGTGACGGAAAAGTCCGTCTGCACATAGATGAAAAATATAGGGTTCATCCCAGTAGTATTGTTTAACATCATGGAGAAATTTCTTTTTATCGTGGTGGGAGGCGGAGGGGTGGATGATTCCTTTAGGTAGATAATTCACTATGTCGGCATACCGGGGGAATTCAGTGGTAATTTTCATAAGCTGGTCATCAGGGAGGAAGTCCCGGATAGGTACATTGTCGTTGTCTTGATATTCAATGTGACTTAGGTGGTCGGCGATGACATTTTCCACTCCACTCTTGTCTTTTATTCCAAGATCAAATTCTTGCAGCATTAATACCCAGCGGATGAGTCTGGGTTTTGCATCCTGTTTCTGAATAAGATATGTGATGGCGGAGTGGTCTGTATATACTACGACCTTTGATCCAGTTAGATAGGAACGAAATTTTTTGAAAGCGTAGATGACGGATAAGAATTCATTTCAGTAGTAGTATAATTCTTTTGTGCCTCATCTAATGTCTTGGATGTGTAGTATATTACATATGGCTTTTTGTCTATTCTCTGCCCCAGCACATCCCCTATTGCATAGTCTCTAGCGTCACACATTATTTCAAAAGATTGTGACCAGTCAGGCGCACTTAGAATTGGTGCTGAGATTAGAGAATTCTTCAAAGTTGTAAAGCTATACATGCATTCTTGGTCAAAGTTGAAATCAACATCCTTGGTCAATAGGTATGTCATAGGTTTTGCTATTTTTGAGAAGTCTTTGATAAATCTTCGGTAGAACCCACCATGACCCAAGAAGGCTCACACTCCCCTTATGTCTTTGGGTGGTGGCAACTTTTAAATGACATTGACTTTTTCCTTGTCTACTTCAATTCCTCTTTCACTTACTCGATGTCCAAGGACAACACCTTCGGTCACCATAAAGTGATATTTTTCCCAGTTTAGGATAAGGTTTGTTTCCTTACATCTCTGTAGGACTTTACTTAGGTTGAGCAGACAGTTATCAAAGGAATCTCCATATATTGAAAAATCATCCATAAACACCTCCATAATGGTTTTGGTTAGTCCCGCGAAGATAGCAGTCATGCACCTTTGGAAGGTTGCGGGTGCATTGCATAGCCTAAAGGGCATCCTTATGAAGGTGTATGTTCCAAAAGGACAAGTAAATGTCATTTTTTCTTGGTCTTCGGGGTGAATTGGGATTTGGTAAAACCCAAAATATCCATTGAGGTAGAAAATTTTTTTTTGGTGGGCTATCCGCTCAAGGACTTCGTCGAGGAAGGGTAAGGGAAAATGGTCTTTCCTTGTTTATTTGTTCAGTTTTCTATAATCTATGCACATTCTCCAACCAGTAACGGTCCTTGTAGGTACTAGTTCATTCTTATCATTTAAGACAATAGTGGTCCCCCCCTTTTAGGGACCACTTGGACATGACTAACCCACTGAGAGTCAGAAATTGGATAGATAATACCCGCTTTTAAGAGTTTAAGAACTTTGAGGCGAACTACCTCTTTCAAATTTGGGTTCAGTTTTCTCTGGTGCTCCCTCGAGGGTTTGTACTCTTCTATCATAGGTAATTTATGCATGCACAGAGCTGGGTTAATGCCTGTTAGGTCAGTCATCTTGTACCCAATTACTTTCTTGTGCTTCCTTAATTCAGTGAGAAGCCTCTCTTCCTGATTGTCATTCAAAGAGGAGCTAATGATAACTGGACATAATTTTCCTTCATCTAGGAAGACATGTTTGAGCCCAGTTGGTAGAGTTTTCATTTCCGAGGCTTTGGGTACTTATGTTGTCTCTAATATGGAGACAAATTTCAGTTCTTCAAAAGTGGCTTCTGGGGCTTTTTCAGCCGGCTCTAAGTATTGCAGGTAGTGCTGAACTAACTCATTGGTTGAAAATCCAGCTTCCGGATTTATTAGAGCGTCCTCTAGGGCATCTGCTGGTTCCAGATTTGCTTGCTTGAGTTGAGACATTTTATCAATAGCTTCAAGTAGAAAAACCTCTTCATGGATACTAGGGATCTTCAGGATGTTAAAAACCCTGAACTGAACAGTTTCTTTACCCAACCTCAATGTAATTATGCTAGCCTCGACATCAATTAATGCTCTGGCTGTGGTGAGGAAAGGTCTACCAAAAATTATCGGGTACCTTAGGTCTTATTTTATATCCATAATGATGAAATCACAAGGGACATAAGAGTCCCTCCCCTCTCTTACTAGAATATCTTCAATGATTCCCAGGGGTGCAGTAATGGTGGAATCAGCGAGCTGGATGGTCATTGTTGTAGGAAACAAGTCTGTAAACCCCAATTTTTTGCACATGGAAAATGGCATAATTGATATACTGGATCCCAAGTCGGCTAATCCCTTTTTACAAGAAGTATTCCCAATAGAGCATTGTATTCCAAAGGAGCCATGGTCCTTCTATTTTTTCGTCATTTTATTCAAAATGATATCAAAAGTGGTTTGGTCTAGCTTGACCGTTTCATGCTCCTATGTCATATATTTCTTTGACAGCAAGGTCTTCAGATATTTGGACCAGGCTGGGATTTCAGATAAGGCGTCAAGAAAAGGAATATCAGCATAAAGTTTCTTCATTGCCTCTTAGAGTTTCTGGAATCCAGAGTCTAGTCTGGTTTCCTTTAGCCTGCCAGGATAGGGTATCCTTGTCTTATATTGTGGAACCTCTGGTTCTTTGGGACCTTGTTCCTTTTCTTTCCTTTCTTCAGCATCTTGACCTAATTCTTTTGTTGGGATGATTTCAGTTACATCTCTGTCTTCTTGATTAACCGATATGGCTTTAGTGAGAGCGTGACCAAACCTTGTTGTAACATCATTTAATTGTTATGGTATATGTTGGTCGTGTCTTTGATTTGCTTCTGGCTGGCCAGCGAAAGTGCCCACTGGAGGTTTTAGCTGAGTTGCAATCTGTGCTAACCGAGTTTCCACAGCTTTTTGCTGGGCTTTCTTGTTAGCCAACATGGTTTGCTGTGATTGTAGCATTTGCCTTATCAAGGAAAGTTCATCAGTCTGCTATGGTGGGGCATTCTTCTATTGAAATTGAGTGAGTTGCTACTGTCCTTGAAGTGTTTGTTGTTGAGGTGCTGGAAACTGAGGTGGCTAAGGCTGTTGCAGCTGCATTTTTTGTAATTGCAGGTGCAAAGGAGGGTGAGTATATTGGTAGTATGTATAGGAATTTCTTTGGTAGTTGGATCTCTGGAAATTGTTTCTAAGATTCCCTTGATTTTGGTTGTAGTTGCTTTGAAATCCTGGTGGTAGTCTGTTGGAGGATCCACCTTGTGTCTGATGTTGTGGGTTAGCAGTCCCTGCAGGATTTCCATATTGAAAACCAAGATGATTTCTCGATTGATTTGGATTGTAGTAAGGTTGTCCTGGTATGGAATGAATGGAATTTACTTGTTCTGGCATCTGATCCTCAGGGTGTTCAATGATCAACTCATACTATGGTTGAGGAGGTTGTAAATCCATCATTACATTGTATAGGAGACTACATGACAATGTGGGATGATCTGATGCATGACATGCCTCGCAAGTTCCTATGGCTGCTTTAGCTTGTTGGGGGTTCTTCTTTCTATCATATTCCCCAAATGATGCTTTGAGGGCTTGTTGTTTGTTAGCTATAATTTTCAAAGCTTCGACTATAGATTTCATTTCCGTAGATTCTTCATCTTTACAAACCTTTAGAACTCCTCCTGTGGTTGCCCTCCCCCAATTGGATTGATTTTCCTCTCTAAGAGTGATGATTCTCCAGACGTCTTTGTAGTTCTATCTCATAAAGTTTCCTCTAGATGAGGAATCTAAAAACCTTTTAATTTCATCACTTACTCCCCTATAAAAAGTTTCTATGAGTTGATTTTGCGAGATTCCATGGTGAGGACATTTCCTCAAGAGTTCCTTGAACCTTTCCCATGAGTCATCCAATGACTCTCCCGATAGTTGAAAGAATTGGTTAATTTGTCCTCTGATTTGGTAGGTTAGTGAAGGAGGGAAGAATTTCTCCAAGAACTTCTCTTCTAAGGGAGCCCAAGTGGTGATTGTATCCCCATCCAAAGAGTTGTACCAGCTTAGTGCTCTTCCAGATAATGTGAAATTGAAGAGTCTAAGCATGACTGCATCCATGGTTGTTCCATCTTGTGGAACCAATATGCAAAGAGCTTTAAACCTCTTTAAATGGTCCACACAGTCGTCTTCGACACTTCTAGAGAATGAGATGCCCTGCATTATTTGGATCCATTGTGTCCTAATCTCAAAATTAGGCATGTCGATGAGTGGTGGTTGGACTGGATGGTTGTCTTCATAGTTCTTGGGAATAGCGTAGTCCCTTAGTTGCTTGCTCCTTATCAGCAGTTGCGTAGCAGCCTTGGCTACTTCATTCTCGGCACGGATGCGGGCTTGCTCTTCAGCCCATACTTCAGCCAGAACTTGGGCGCGTGTGTCAGCGATGAGTTGCGCTCGCTGTGCTGCTATGGCAGCTTTGACCCTTTCCATCACTAGTGCTGCTTGGCGTTGATCTTCGACCATTTGTCTAGCTCTTTGACTATTAAGTCTAATGTGTCAGTGGAAACTTCTTTCTACCTCCGAGTCGTACTCTGGATCAGGGGATAATCTGAGATTATGCGATGGTTGCATGCACGTCTTCTACCTGAGTAGAGGAAGAAACACACCTTTCAGATGATGCAGGAGATATGATGAAATCAAGAGAATATGGAGTAATGTTTAAAGGAAAAGTATAAAACCCTAACCAACTAGCAAGATGATAAATGAAATTAAAATGTTACATTGTCCCCGGCAACAATGCCAATTTTTGATGGAGGTTCCACTTGTGTGGAGTTGCGTGCACCACTAAAAATCCTAAAGTAAGTCTTTAGGTTTAACCTTGCATATACTAGATTAGAAACTCCACCCACGTATGCTAGGATACGTGGAAGTCATATCATAGTATAGTTAAGGGTCAAATCCATAGGACAACAGTCTTGTTAAGACAAACAAGATGGAAAACATTAGAATTTCACTTAACTCCTTAACAGTTGGTAAGCAGGAAGGTAAATTTAAGGTTTTAAACAATGTTATGAAACCACTAGGATGTGATCGTCTTTCTCCACCACTACACATGGATCAAAACATACATCACAATAACTTGTCTTGCAAAGAAAAGAGTCTAAACAATTAGTATCTTTGTAGACTTAGCCTCCTTTCAGATAACCAACTATGAGAAACGTGGAAGTGTTGCAATGCCAGCCATCCCCAGACGAATGGTCACTTACTTTGCATCACTCCCCTCACAAAGTGTGTTCCTCGACCTATCAAGGTTGTACTTTCATACGTCAACTGATTCCATTTCATAGTATAAAAGTACAACAATGGAGGTGAGTTTACTCCACTTCTTGAGAAATGCTCCTAGATACCGAACCAAATGTATGGTGACTGCATACATCCTGGAACCAACAAACAGTCAATATTCAAATCTAGAAGTACAAACACAGACAATTTGCACTAAAAGATAATAGATAACACAAATTGGTGATCAAGCAACTAGCATTCATTAAACGATTGATGTTGAACTGGAAAGATAGTGTTTTTTTTCTATTGCAAACTGAAGAATTACAATGCATGAAATGAAAGCATGGGTAGTGGGGCTACTCCCCACACCCTAGTGTATAAGACTACTCGCTCATGGCAGGAACAAAGAAGGGGGAGAGAAGAGAGAGAGAACGTCATCACCACAAAGGAGGGAGGAAGGTCGACCCCTTGGAGAGAGAGATCAACGATCTTCACACTTCATAGCTTGCTTGATGATGAATCCTCCTCTTCCCACCTTCTTTGTCGATGAGAGAGAAAGTAGCTTGAAGATGGAGTATGGATCTCATACCAGCAGCCTCAGGGCAGTGGACGAAGGATGGAATAGCTCTAGAACAATAGAGGAAGCCTTTGGACGTCTAAAAAACACTCCCCCTTGTGAGGACCCTTCGGGTCTTATTTATAGGCTTTGAGTGGAACTCAATCGGTTTCGGAGATTTGGGCCCAAATGGTCGTGAAGACCGTTTGGATTCTCTCTCAGTTTGGAGACCGTTTGGACTCTCTCGATTTGAAAACCTTTTGCCTTTATTATGTCGTGGGACTGTTTGACTTTACATGGTCTTGGGACCGTTTGGCCTTCATTCGGTCTTGGGACCATTTGGTGTCCATTTAGTCTTGGGACCGTTTGATATCCATTTGGTCTTGGGACCATTTGGTTTCCATTCGGTCTTGGGACCGTTTGGTGTCCATTCAGTCTTGGGACCGTTTCGTGTCCATTCGGTCTTGGGACCGTTTGATTTCCATTCGATCTTGGGACCATTTGGTGTCCATTCGGTCTTGGGACCATTTGGAGCTTTTGTAAATTTTTTTTTGTGCTTTTCTGTAAGAAATAAAAGGGGAAAAGTTAGTTTTATGGTATATTTACAATAAAGAGGAAAATTAAAGATTGTGTCTAATTTATTTAAGAAAGTGTATGGAAAACTGAAGAAAACTAGTAAGATAACATCACAAAATGGGAGGTTATCAAAGAACCGCCTCCATATCCTCATAGCCATGGTCCTCAATAGCTTTAGCTTCTTGATCCTATGTAGCTACAAGCAAAGCTTCTATGGGCTTCTGAATACCTTCCTCACATATGCTCCACTCGTGAATTTCCTAGAACCTAGAATGTAATCTCATCTCCTCCCCAATCCATCTTGAGTTCAATGACAAACTCCATATGTCCCTAGACTCTTTTGTAACTGCCACTTCATCCACCACATAATTTGTTTTCTTCCTGACCTCTCAATGTCTTATCCAAAAATCCCTGGCTAGCCCTGGTCAATCCCCTAACATTGTCTATATCTACAACAACTACGATGCGATTTGCTTCTCAAAATAGATAATGTCGTGGCACCACCTGAGGATAGGCTTGGTTTCAATGAGAGTAGTAGAACCTCAAAAAGTACTAGAGACTCCTAGTGATCCACAACACCTACATCAAGTGACTCCTCCCTACACCTATGAGCATGACAGGTCTCTCTGTCGTCTTGTTTTCTTTGTTTCAGACTCAACTAAAATGATGACTATAGTAGTTAGTAAAGTGGTACCTATGGTTAGTATGGCAAATGAATTCAAAGTGTAACACCAACATTTGAAACTTTACTGTGACATATGATGACAAAAATGAATTATTATCTTACGCAATAACAAAGCATATGTTAATGTCGTGCCTTGTTTATTGTACCCTTTTGGTTGCTAATTCAATCATATTATTTCACGTAATCTAATATTTTATTAGTATTAAATAAAGGGGAAAATAATTAAATTAATATAACTAAAGAATTATATGGAAAATTAATAAATGTCTGCAAATGTTTAATTTAAATTAATTTGACCATAATAACTAATATTTACAAGATTTAATGATTACTCATAACTATAGTGATAAATGTTTTAATGTTTATACTTATAGGAAATGAAAATAATTGATCATTAAAAGGTTAAAAATCAAATAAATTTCATGAATGGATGGAAACATGTTTGCATCATAATAAATCTATTTGACTTTGTATAACCCATTTTATCTTGTTAGATAACATTTTGACCTAAGAATTTAATAAGGTGACTATTGGTTAAAAAATTCTTTCAAATGATATAAAAGGGAAAAGTGATATAAAGTGGATCTATGCTTTATTTAATTGACATCTAATGCTTACCATACTTGGAACCTTGTAAAAGCAAGATTTGTGAAATTGGACTCTCAACTCATTATTGTATAAATGAACGTAGGTTTAGTAAGTATATAAATATGCAAATAAATATTCATACATATGCCACTGGTATTGAATGAATGTTGTGTCTCTAGTGATAAAATATGAATCAATTTGATCTTAATGAGAAGTTATAACAACCAAACACATTAAATTGGCATTTATGTATGAAGAGGAAAAATTGTAATTTTACAAAATAGAAACCTAATGACCTAGATAGCTCAACATGGACATAGTATGATATGTTGGAACATATAAACCATAAAAATAGATATAGAATATAACATGGACAAATAAAGAGCAAGGAAGAACTACTTGAAATCCAAGGGAGATATTCATATGGAAATTTCTCCACGAGTTATAAAGTGGATATTCTCTATTTTTTGAGTATAACTTATATGATTTTTCATTTTTTAATACATGAAATGTTTTCGATATTAGTGAATAACCTATGTTAAATGAATCAAATGAATGAGGAGTGAATGTCCATTAAGGAACTAATACTGGTAAATTTAATAGCTAAATTTAATATAATGAGTGAGTGAATGTTCATTAAGAAACCTATGTTCAAGATATGTCCAGTAGATCCACATATGTGTTATTGCATGAGGTGAGGGAAAGATGTCCATCTGTTACTTTATAGGTGGAGTTTTTGTATGGTCAAGCAACAATGTTGTACATTGTGGATGGACATATATGATCAACTACTGGAGTGCAACAGGGAGGCCCTTAGGGCCTCTTTTTTCTTCCCATGTATTACATCCACTTATTCATGAGATTATAGACAACTTAAGTTTCCCCTCTATGCTTGGTATCTTGATGATGGGCTTATTGGAGATGTAGAGGAGGTGACCAGGGTGGTTGATATCATTCAACATACTGGTCTAGTTTGGGTAATGTCTCGAATATGTAAAATTGAATACTTTTTCCTACATGTGATGGTAGAAAACTTAACAAGTGGTTATTCCCCATTGACATCGAGAAACCTTTGTTGGGAGTTAAGCTACTTGGAAAATCAGTGAGTAGGGATAGAGGCTTTATTTAGGGTTATCTATGAGGAGGGGTACAAAGTCTATTGAGATGATGATTCTTCTTCCACAATTGGATGATCCATAGAGTGAGATCCTTGTGGTCCATTCCTATATGGGTATTTTCGATCTGATGTTTATCTTATGCACATGTTAACCTTCACACATGTAGGAGGAAACAAATAATTGTTTGACAAGGGCTTGCAAAGGTATATTGAAAGTATTGTAGTTTTTAGTGGTCCCTTTTTGGGGACTTTCAATGGTAGATCACTTCCGTTCCCATTCATCTATGTGGATTGGGGCTTTAATCGAAAATAGAAGCTTCCTTATACACTTTTGCAGCCTCCAAGATCCAATATTGGGTGCTTCAAGATCATATTTTGTGAGGCAACAATATGTTGTATGGAATATGATTTTGATAGTGCTTTAGATTGTCTTTGTGTCACTATTCCCCCTTTGGACCTTAATAGTTTTGCTAACAATGGCACCATCCCTCAAAGAGCCCAAAATGCTTTGGCGACTGCCTTTTTTTTCAGAATTATTGGCATGGAAGTTAGCTTTGAGATGACTGTTAGATAAAAAGTAGTTTTTCGGTGTCTACAAGCTAATCATGCTCAAGATTTTCTGCTTGCTATTACTACTGATGGATTATGCTTGAATATGTCATAAATGGAGTATCATACCATCCTAGATTAATGTCACACGATTCATTTTTATTCCAGGTGATGATATTTGTCCAATTTGTTGTAAGGCATGTTTAAACACTTTCGTGGAACATACATGTCATTGTACAAAGCTACCTGACTTCAAGTATAGACATGATCTTATTTTAGATGTTATCTGTGACATACTTAGATATATAAGAAATGCTTCTAAGGAAGAGGTTCTTGTTAACTTATTGATTGATCCACATGAAGGGAGATCAACACTTAGAGTGTATGATATCTTAATTTTTTGATGGGTTCGAGGAAATCATGCATGTGAGGATCTGATAGGGGTTTCCCTATTATGGGCCTGAATGGTGGGCATTAACTAGTATGACAAGATGCTCTCAAAGCTACCTCATCCAAAGTAGCCAAGCATGAGAAAGTGTGTGTTGACAATCAACACATTTTTATACCTTTTGGGTTTGACACTTTTGGTTTCTTAGCACCGGAGGCTGTAGTACTTCTCAAGAGTCTCAACATGTTATGCATAATAATGTCATGACTCCCAAGTATGCAAATGTTTGTATTTTGGAGAATGGGTTTCACTATTCAGAAAGGATTAACTTAGCAGTTGTTTGCCCATCTTCCTTCCATCTCGATGTAATTCTTTAATTTGATATACAATAGTTGTAAGAAAAAAAGGGAGAATGCTATTATAAATAGGAACAAATCCTAAAATATGGACATTGACATATCAGTCTATAACTAAGAGAATGATGCTACAACCCCCTCTTGTATCCCCAATTAGTGTGGACTGATAAGGTAAGGGTCTCTATTTGAATACAACCATGGATCTAGATTAAAATATATAACTTGCAATAATATTAACTTCAAACAAAAGTATTGCTTTAACAAAATAAAAATAGACCTCCTCAAGGAAGTTACAAAGATCTCATAGTAAGTCTAAAGCTAACATTTGATGAACTAATTTAACATAAAGATATTATCTAAAATCCTCCATAATTTTCTTGCTTAACATTATTTTTATTCTTGCTGGATGGTCCAGTTCTTCATATTGGCAGTTCTAACCAAAAATGACAAGAAACCAAAACACAAGGACAACATAATATTATACTATGTATGTGGCTTCAAGAGATAGTATAAATGTAAATCTAAAAACATAATAGATCAATCAAATAATTTGCATATAACATAAAATCTCCTTTTATATTGTATTCAACCCATAATCTTGTTTAAATCATATGGTGTACTAAAATTGGATCCTTGATCTAAAACTTCTAAATTTATCTCTTGCTATCATCCTCATTGATGTGTATCATCCTTGAACTCTTACACATCACTTCCTAGGGTTCCTTGAACTTTCTCATATGATTCTACATTCCTTCATCGAAATTGGGTTCCTCCAAAAACTACCATTGTGAGTTGTTTGCATATTATCCATTAGTGATAATACATACATATGATTATATAATCAAATAGAAATAGATAAATATTCAAGGCACACATCATGTATCTCAAATCTTAGAAAACTCGTGAATCTAAAAATCTCAATAGAAGTAATTTTATGTATGCCCTAAGAGCCAATCATGGGATTATTGGTGGGATACATTAAGATTGATTTGATAAACATCAAAGGCAAGCTTCCAATTCTTTCTGGTTTAGTCATATGAGATAATGATATAACATATTGAATGTCTAGAGAATGACAGTACTGAATGACGTATGCTTTTAGGTTCAGGACCTGAATGATGAGATCATATAGGTGCTAAGCGTTTGTACATTCTTATTATGTCCCTAGTCATATGCCATTGTGGAAGGTAGATAGACACCATGAAACAAAAGACTAGATTGTGGTCTTGGTTGATGATAGAATCTCATTAGTCATGATATGGAGATATCAAACCAAACACATAGGTACTTGTTAGAGAACAAGTGTACCAGATAGACCCACCGTGAGTTTGACACATGGAACCATGACATGGTAGTCACTGTCAGTTCTCACAGTGATGGTGGTGAGTGTGATTCTTTGACTTGAAATCACTATACTCAACACATGTCATTGGGTACACTTTGACATCATCAAACATAGTCCTAAAACATGGGTTGTTATAAAGGTGATGATTGGGTAGCTTTGACACATGGGGTTTTTGAGGGGTGAGTGATAGATATGGGATTTGTCCCTCCTGAGAGAGTTTGATATCCATGGCCACTTGATGAGTAGGATTGAGATAGGTGTGCAGACGCATGTATGAATCAGCATGTGATATTGATGTCATACATATATCCTCCAATCTACTCTGAGATCAAGAAAGTGAATGAACGTTGAAAGGGTGATTGTTCCATGCCTTGAGTTCATTCAGGATATTAGTGACAAAGGAATTATACATTCATTGTAACACCATTCATGGATTGTAGGATTGAAAGTTGTTCTCCAACTTTCTATTTCACTTGGGTAGCACTGATGTGCAACTAGGCACCGCTCTTTGCTTGTGAAGTCATAAGTGTTATGGACTTTCACTGCCAACGTGAAATGGGCCTGTAGGGTCACACACATAGGATTTAACCTGGAAGAGGAGTTTATCCACAAATGATGTTTAGATTGATTACTAAAGGAGTTTAGTAGTTCAATTAAACACTCAATAAATTGATAGCTCAATATCATAGTGTTTAAGGTATTGGACTGATTGATTAGAGTATCACCTTGATTGAAACTGTAATTGGCTAATTTTGCGCAGTCTGCACTCCCAACCGATCGACTCGTGTGATGAACTGATCGGCTTAGGTTGGTGAACCGATCGGCTCATGTGTTGAACCGATCAGCTCAAGACAGGTTGATATGACCGGTTCAAGGGTTAAACTGATCGGCTCAACTAGTCCAAACGACCAAGTTGGGAAAGTCATGTTGGTGAGACATTTCTTTTCGTTTCACTTGTCCAATTTGATTGGAACAAGGATTGGTATTTGGATCAATTCAAAACAAAAGAGGAAAAGTCAATCGGGAACTGACCAGGGCAGTGAACCGATCATTTCAGAAGTGAACCGATCGGCTCAGGTGTCCCAACCGACCAGTTTAGGTGTGAACCGATTGGCTCAGGTTCCCAAATGATCAGTTCAGGTCTGAATCGATTGGTTCAGCTGGCGTAGTTTGTTAGATTTTGTGGAAAATCTCAAACCCTTCTACTCCTACTTTAATCCCGCATTGCCTGGGGTAGAGAACCCTGTCCCATGACCCTCCTATATATAGGGGTATTGGGGGATTCTCAAGTACAACTCAAAATACCAATTGCTCTGTAAAGTTGTAGTTCTCTCTGGTTGTGGTAACCGAGAGAGACCAAGAAAGTGCTACCCGATTAGGAAGGCACAACAAGGGAAAGATAATTGTAGAAAAGTGACTGGTGACAGGAGAGAGTGTCGGTGACTAGTATGCCGATAGGAGGGTACGCCTCCTTCTGGTGCCTTATGCAACAAGGTGACCAATGTTCCAGGTGGTCCGTGTTGACTACTATAGAGGCAAGAGACTTCTACCACTCACAGGACATCTGTCAATCCTGACAGTCCCAGTGACACCAGGAGTTGCACATACATTGTCCAAGACCAGAGGTGAAGACCACACAAGCCATGAGGTAACGTCGCCGAGAAAGTCTCGGGACAAGGTATGTCTCTACAAACCATCCTTCCTACTGTATATATGTTGACACGATTCCTTTATTCTGGGTTTGGGGAGAAGAAAAGTTTTGTTTCCGCTACCTTCTCTGCCTCCACTAAAACCCAACAGTGGTACCAGAGCCACATCAACTGCTCTATACTTTAGGATTTTTGATGTGATTGATATTGGTTTGTCTCCTTTATTTATTGCAAACGATGCGAATAAAATTGGCTTTATGCATGTCCAATCCTAAATCCACAAATCTCAATATACACATATGATATGTAATATGAATGCACTCGATACGCGTCACCCTTTAATGAGTTTTGTGGTGGATGTATAGCATGGTTATGGCCAATAAACCCTATGTCTGTGTATGGTTGAATGTGGTTGCTTGAATCTCAGTCTGTGCACCAATTCTCTATCTCTTATTCCTATTATAACTTGAGGTAACTTGAGATTTCTTTCCTACCTTTACTCCCCCCGAATGTAAATCGGGGTTTCTCAAATAAAATGTAAATATGATATAACTTTTATTTCCTGTTATGTCAAAGAACGGCAGACAACCTGACGACAACTGATACGATCGATTCAAGGCGTGAACCGATCGGTTGGCATTCTAGATGACCGGTTCGTGGAGCGAGACGAGAGGGTAGCGGCCATGAGGAGATGCACAATGACCAGATGAACCGATCGGTTGGAGGATCCACTCGATCGGCTGGTGGCACCCAACCGACCGACCTGATGGAGAGTCGATCAATCATGGAAATGAGTTGATCAAACCCAGAACGGCAAAGCACAGAGTTCATCTTGTTCAGGTTGCATGTGATGTGGACCTAGATGACCGTGATTCCTCTTAGCTCGAGGAATCACATTAGGATGACCAAAATCATAGCTTTTATCATTTCACATGTTTTCTGTAGGATATAGCATGTATATGATATGTACTATATATTGTGGTGATTGGATATGTATATGTACCTATAAAAACCAAATCCCTCATTAAATATTAAAGTCTTAGATGCCTTCCAAATGTGACATATGTGAAAAGCTTGATCTGCCAAGTGTGGGCATGCCCTAGCATGGTGCACCATATATCTCGTGGAAGCATGAAGGATGAATATGTGGGTCTGCCCTAGTAGGGTACATATTCATCGTGTTGGATTTGGGTCAAACTTAACAAGGTGACCTAGATAGGATCTAGCACCTTGAGGCATGGAGGTGATCATGGCAAGGAGTTGCATATAACATTTTTCAAGAGTTGCATATGATGCAATTGGCAAGAGTTTCCTACCTAGAAGATCTAATTTGTGGGTGAAAGCCCTAGCTGGTCCATGACTCAGAGGATTTTAGGATCTTGCCCACTAGAAGATTGTACACTACAATATTTCGAATTGATGGTGAGGGCTATCAATTTGAAAAAAAATAGTGGGAGGAATAATTAATTAAAGTCCTAATTATATCGTTAACTTTTCAAACCAATCAAATAAGTCAAAATTGAGTTTTGGACTAAATTGCATATATTTCCTTTTGTAGTACAAATGGAAACAAACAATAATCACTTTTCATTGCGATTGGTCCTTAAAATGGACAAGCTAAATGGGACTAACTTTCATGACTGGTTTAGGACATTGAGAATTGTTCTCACTCAAGAGTGAAAGCTCTATGTCCTGGATAATCCAACTCCAAAGGAACTTGCTCCTGCCACACTAAAGGCAGAAAGGGATGCTTATAAGAAGCATTCTGAAGATGCCATTGATGCAAAGTGCTTGATGTTGTGCTCCATGAACCACAAGTTGCAGAGATAACATGAGAACATGGGTGTCATTGAGATGATTCAGCATCTCAAGAACATGTATGAAGATCAAGCACGACAAGAGAGATATGATGTCTCCAGGGCGTTGTTCAAGTGTGTCATGACAGAAGGATATCTAGTTGGTCCTCACATGCTCAAAATGATTGGGTATGTGGAGAACCTAACAAGACTGGGATTTCCCCCGAGCCAAGAGTTGGCTACTGACGTAATACTGCGATCATTGCCAGAATCCTATAGTCAGTTTGTGATGAACTACAACATGAACAACTTTTACAGACCATTGACAGAGTTTTTGGGCATGTTGAGGACAGCTGAGGCACAAATGAAGAAGGACAAGCCTAAATCTATGATGATGATCAACAACAAGAAAGGCAAGTCCAAGCGCAAGGGCAAGGGCAAGGCTAAGAAAGGTTCTGATGCTAGCCCGCATCCCAAGTCGTCTTCAACTCTCAAGGCCAAGGAAGGCGTGAACAAGAGAGGCAATTGCCACCATTGTCAAAAGCCAGGACAATGGAAAAGGAATTGTCCTCTCTATCTGGAAGAACTAAAGAAGAAGGAGGTGATAGACGTCTCCACCTGAAGGTGTCATGAAATGAACTTATAACACTTTTGAGATATTTGATACTAAGATATAAAGTGTAAAGCACCCAATAAATGGGGCAAGTGTTGCTGCCATAGATAGGAGTACTTTACTTTATTTTCAGCCCTGAAGGCATGTAATAGAGTTATGAAGTGCTATTTCACATTTGCCAATGGATAGAAACACCTTATTTTTGCATATTGTATGAAAATAATGGTAATTAATAAAGTTGATGTTTCCTTGTGGCAATGACTTATTTATCTTGTGGTACTTGGTATGCATAAGATAAAATGATACCTAAAAGTTATTTGATAACTCAAACAATCAAATTAGCATAAATCATGAGAAATTCATTTCTAGTTTCCATATGATGGATAAATCTAGACTCTTTTGGTTAGAGAACCAATAAGAGACATGAACCTCTTAGACATCAGTCTTTACTAATGGTAGTGGGAGAATGATTATCCTGTTAGGTATAATACATGTGTTGTATTTACACACCTATTGGAGCAAATGCTAATACTTTAGCAGTGTTTAGGGAAATACCAATATGAATATCTTGAAGTGTTCAAGAATAACATAGATGAAGTACGAATTTGGTAAAGTGTTAATTCTTGATGAAATTAATGAATGAAATACTTGGACCAAATGTTTGAGATCCTTATGAGTAATTATGATAGTGTATCATAGTGAGGTGGTGATTAAGGCATGGTGATGTCTAAATCAAAAGGAGTCATACTCTAAGGAGTTAGAGGATGATTATCAAATAACTAATTTATTCTTAAATAAAGAATACCCCACACTAATAAAGGACAATAAGAATCACAAGGAGTTGTGAGTTCTTATATCCTAGACGGATACACCTCGATTATCTATGTGATGAGTTGGTCATGTGATGAGTCAACTATCTAGATGAATACGACGAACTGAATTTTGAGTTATGTTTTATGACCATTACATCCTAAATGACTTCCTTGTGAACCATAATGTATGACCTTGATAGTAGCACCCATTGGGATGAAATCCATAAGTGTGAATGAGTCTTAAGCATTAAGACACATGGATAACATTTTGAGAAGGATGATGCTTGTTGATTGCAACTTAATGACTAAGATATTTGGAATATGGATACTAAAACCGCAGTCCTATGAGGAATAAAACAAGGATGTGTACATGACACAACCTATAAGGTTTATGAATCCATTAATGAAAATGAAGTCTATAAGTTACAATGGACTAATCAATGTGATTGATTGAGTACAAGCAAATCAGAACTGTGATCTTTACTTTGATGATATAGTCAAAGGGTTTGACTGATATGATAAAGATAAATAAGGGATATGTGATTTAGTGGGAGCATATTTGCATTCCACATGTTGATGTGAAATGGAAATGTTCTAGAATGGAAATCCAAAGTGGAAATTATCTTTAGGGAAGATAGAGACGTTTCCTATGTAATAGGAATAGAGATCTATAGAGATAGTTCTCGAAAACCTCTTGACCCGAAAAGAGAAAGCATACATTGGCAATCTATACTGAAGGGTTCAGTGTGTACAGATTCAGTGGGAGAAAACTTGTCCATGTTACATGGAGTTAGTATCCCAAGGTCAGGTGTCCAATTCTTATGAAGAATGGGAACACTAAGAATAGATATGGATCTATCATGTATGTAATCATCCCATTATCTTGCATGTATGGACATGGAAAGAATAAAAGGCATTCATCTTCTATGTAGGACATGAGAATATGATGTGCTCATCCTGATAACTCGTATGTGGGACATGACGAGTGGATGACTTTCTAGTTCCAGTAAGGGTTACTGGAATACCATATGAACTTGATAAGTACTTGAGAATTACTAGATCTATGATAATAAGGAAGGGTTCACTGTAAAGAGTTATAATGATGTGAACTTCTGAAAAGGATAGAAAATTAGTCACAAAATATATATGAGATATATAAATGTGAATGTTTGTTGATGGATACGTTCCAAGAAAGTCGTTTAAAAGGAAAAAGCTGAGTATCCGTGTGTTAGAGAACATTAATGGATACTATATGGATCTAGAAGTTCATGAGATGAACTTATAGTTATTCCGTCATTGATGGCAAATAAGGAGTACTTGGTCATACAATGTGGCTAAAGGTTAGCAAAGGAGTACTAGATCACATATTACAGCAGCTCCATCTCGTACGTGTGGCATACAACAAAGAGATGAGAGACATGTAGTTAATACCGACTTTGTCAAGGTGTTTCCATAATTTACTATGTTAGCACTAGGGCAGAGTAACATGTGGGACATGTTTGAAGATCACTTTGAATATGATTCAAGGGTGATTGGCTCGCAGTGTAAGTGGGAGTCTGTTGGTATGTATGCCCTAAGAGCCAATCATGGGATGATTGGTGGGATATATTCAGATTTATTTGATAAACATCAAAGGAAAGCTTCCAATTGTTTTTGGTTTAGTCATATGAGATAATGATAGAACATATTGAATGTCTAGAGAATGACAATACTCAATGACGTATGCTTTTAGGTTGAGGACCTGAACGATGAGATCATACAGATGCTAAGAGTTTGTACATTCTTATTATGTCCCTAGTCAGATGTCATTGTGGAAGGTAGATAGACAACTATGACACACTCGACTATATTGTTGTGTTGGTTGATGATGGAATCTCACTAGTCATGATATAGAGATATCAAACCAAACACATAGGTACTTGTTAGAGAACAAGTGTATCAGATAGACCCACTGTGAGTTTGACACATGGAACCATGACATGGCAGTCACAGTCAGTTCTCACAGTGATGGTGGTGAGTGTGATTCTTTGACCTGAAATCACTACACTCAACACATGTTGTTGGATACACTTTGACATCACCAAACACAGTCCTGAAACATGGGTTGTTATAAAGGTGATGATTGGGTGGCTTTGACACATGGGGCTTTTGAGGGGTGAGTGATATATATTGGATTTGTCCCTCCTAAGAGAGTTTGATATCCATGGCCACTTGATGAGTAGGATTGAGATAGGCATGTGCACACATGTCTGAATCAGTATGTGATATTGATGTCATACATATCTCCTCCAATCTACTCTGAGATCATGAAAGTGAATGAACGTTGAAAGGATGATTGTTCCATGCCTTGAGTTCATTCAAGATATTAGTAACAAAGGAATTATACATTCACTATAACACCATTCACGGATTGTAGGATTGAAAGTTGTTCTCCAACTTTCTATTTCACTTGGGTAGCATTGATGTGCGACTAGGCACCACTCTTTGCTTGTGAAGTCATAAGTGTTATGGAGTTTCACTGCCAACGTGAAATGGGCATGCAGGGTCACACACATAGGATTTAACCTAGAAGAGGATTTTATCCACAAATGATGTTTAGATTGATTACTAAAGGAGTTTAGTAGTTCAATTGAAGACTCAATCAATTGATAGCTCAGTATCTTAGTGTTCAAGGTGTTGGACCGATGGATTAGAGTATCTAATTGATTGAAACTGCAATTGACTAATTCTACGCAGTCTGCACTCCCAACTGATTGACTCATGTGATGAACCAATCGGCTCAGGTTGGTGAACCGATCGGCTCATGTGATGAACCAATTGTCTCAAGACAGGTTGAGATGACCGGTTCAAGGGTTGAATCGATCAGCTCAACTAGTCCAAACGAGCAAGTTGGGAAAGTCAGGTTGGTGAGAAATTTCTTTTCATTTCACTTGTCCAAGTTGATTGGAACAAGGATTGGTATTTGGATCAATTCGAAAAAAAGAGGAAAAGTCAATCGGGAACTGACCAGGGTAGTGAATCGATCATTTCAGAAGTGAACCGATTGGCTCAGGTGTCCCAACCGACCGGTTCAGGTGTGAACCGATCGGCTCAGGTTCCCAAACGATCGGTTTCGGTCTAAACCGCTCGGTTCAGCTGGCGCAGTTTGTCAGATTTTGTGGAAAATCTTGATCCCTTCTACTCCTGCTTTAGTCCCACATTGCTCGGGGTAGAGAACTGTGTCCCATGACCCTCCTATATATAGGGGTATTGGGGGATTCTCAAGTACAACTCAGAACACCAATTTCTCTATAAAGTTTTCGGTCTCTTTGGTTGTGGTAACTGAGAGAGCCCGAGCAAGTGCTACCCCATTAGGGAGACACATCAAGGGAAAGACAACTGCAAAAAAGTGACTTGTGGCAGGAGAGAGTGTAGATGACTAGTACACTTACAAGAGGGTATGAATGCTTTCGGTGCCTTATGCAACAAGGCGATCAGAGTTCCAGGTGGTCCATGTGGACTACTACAAAGGAGGGAGATTTCTGCCGCTCGGAGGATAGTTGTCAATCTTGATAGTCTCGGTGACACCAGGAGCTGCACAGACATCGTCTAAGACTGGAGGTGAAGACCGTGCAAGCCATGAGGTAACGTTGCCGAGAAAGCCTCAGGACAAGGTATGTCTCTACAAACCATCCTTCCTACTGTATTGGCGTTGATGCGATTCCTTTATTCTAGGTTTGGGGAGAAGAAAATTTTTGTTTCCGCTGCCTTCTCTGTCTCCCCTAAAACCCAACAATCATCCTCATCGATGTGTATCTTCCTTGAACTCTTACACATCACTTCCTAGGGTTCCTTGAACCTTGTCATGCGATTCTACATTCCTTCATCGAAATTGGGTTCCTCCAAAAACTACCATTGTGATTTGTTTGTATATTATCCGTTAGTGATAATACATACATATGATTATATAAATCAAATAAAAATTGATAAATATTCAAGGCAAACATCATGTATCTCAAATCTTAGAAAACTCGTGAATCTAAAAAGCTCGATAGAAGTAGTTTTTATTATCCCACAAACCTTATGAAGTTGATAAAGTCAAACATTTTTAGAAAAATTCCAAGTTCTAATCAGAAAATATTAAATGACACCCATTGTGTTATTATATATCTTAAAAAGACAAAGATGTACTATTAGATAAATCCTATGTTTATCATAGGTTCAAACCTAGTTTTAAGAAAGAAGTATACTTTCTCACATGATCTTCTATTTCAAGATTAGGGTTTGTATTTACATTAACAATAGTTATTATATATACTCAATGCAAGGATCCAATCTCGTTCCAATTTTGGTTCATGTGTTCAAAATTAGTATTTTGCAATAATATTACATTTTATTATAAATAAGTATGCACAAGATTCTTTTTTTGGATTTTTATTTGTGATAAGAATAGTGTGATTACATTTTTGTTGGATTGATGATATTTTTGTAAAGAAGATACACTCTTAATTCTAATTTTTGGTAAATGGATGAATTTTTCTATCAAATTGCAAATAAAAGGTATTTATTAGATTTTGGTCAATGAGAGGTGAGAATCAACTAATGTGGGAAAAGGAGCCACTTGATCCCTCATTTCTTGTTGACCATGATTTGGATGTTGTGGTTAATATGTCCCACCCACTAGCTAGGTTGGTGCATACATTGGCAACCATGCACACTAATACTGGTCTCGTGAGATACAACAACCCATGATAGAGGAGACCATTGAAGATGAAGAGACACATGTGCAAGAGGAAAAGTTAGGGACTGGGGACTTGCCGTTGGTGCCTTTTGTTGGTGCTCTAGGGCTTTGGGCAAACCCAAATTTAGGTTTATATAGGATGATGGGGGAGTTGGCAGTAAGGGGCATTCCTTGGAAGCCAAGGCAGATCCACCTTCCTTTCACTCATTTTCCAAAATGGATTCATGAGATGAAATTAATGGAAAGTTTTTTATGAGTTGAGGAAAATTAGGGGGGGGAGGGATCACTGGACATATATCGAGCTAAAGGCCTCGCATGACATTTTAACATTTTGTAAAACTGAGGAGTTCCAACTATTTATATTTTCTATTTAATTTTGTTTTGTTGATTATTACTCTCATGAAATTGAATGCAACTTCATTTCTTATAGTATTACTACATTTATGATCATATTTCTTAAAAATTAGGGTTTTGGAGTCCCTTATGAAAACATCAGAACATGGAGGCAAATCCTAGTCTGAAAACCCTAAATTTTCATTCTACTCAAAATATCCTTTCCAATGACTATTTATTTGTATTTTTCTGGTTAGTGGGTAATTGTTTTACGGGTTTTATAGTGTTGACCAATCATAAATCACTAAACTATAAGTGTGACACTTATTAGATGAAAAATAAGATTGATGCAATTGAAATGGAAAAGTTGAAAGAACCATAGACTTGTTACATATAAAATTGACGTAGCAGGGGTAAAATCATCATTTCGACCAACGAAAACTCACAATTTGGTGAATCCAAGTGTCTATGAAATCCCAAGAGTACCTTGCAAGATTAATCATTCAATCAAGAGGACAGGGGCACCAAAGCCATTATATTACTGTGTTTCTTCTCCCTCACAAGCCATGGCTTGAGCAGTAGCCTAGAGACTTCAAATCCGGTTTTGCAAAACACCAATAGGAAAAATACTAGCAAATAGATGATCCAAGCATGATCTTCAGAGTCTGGCAAAGATGGAGGAATGAACACCAAGCATCGAGGACCTTTGTGTCCCCAAAACACACTAGAAGGAACCGAGAATAGGGGAAATACTCACAACCTGAAACCATCAAGTCATGGCCCGAAGCCATCCAATAAATCTTACTAAAACTAGTGTAGGGGAAAGGCAAAGCCATAGGGTGAGTTTGTGTGGTTATAAAAGCACAGAATGGCCAAGATCTAGAGTCACCAATGAGGGCCAGAGGCATGGCTATAGGAATCAATGACTCAGGGAAAAATAAAGGGAACAAATAATAAGAGAACATCTTAGGGGTTTCATCGATGCTTACATGTGTACCAATTGAATAAGATGTATTGTCATCAATTGTTTCAAAGACAAGGTCACCAAAATAGTAATTCAGGTAGGTTGGGGTTGTCTGAGGCACTATAGATGAAATTGACACCAGAGGAGAAAAGCTCTATGTCTGAGGGTTTTAATTGCATCCATGTATGTAGATGTGATGGATGAAGGGGTGATTCATGAATCAGGGGTGGTGAAAGGAGTCCAAGCTCTGAATGGAGTTTCTTGGTTAGGGAAGGAAACCCCTAAAATGTACCAATGCTTCAATTTGTGTTGATTCTACAATTTCATTGGCGAAAGAAAATCAAGTAACAATGTATTGTGGAGCGAGAACGAGGTTGAGGAAAAAAATCAATGTAAATGGTTTCACACTCACAAAAACCCTGGAGGAAGATGACGACTTATAGGCTGTTAGATCGAGTAGAGATCAAATCACGGATATTACACTAAGTGAGAAAAGGAAAGAAAATAATAGAGGGTGTGACATCGGTATAACATATGAAACTATTGGGTTATATGTTGCATTAATGGATTCCATATTTGATTCTTAATAAATTTTATGTGAAAACCTTCCTAATCGATTTGGAGGGACAAGCAAGGCCAAAATGTTACTAAATTTGGACCACATGTCCACGAAGGTTTCAAGAACTTTCTCATATAATTCGATTTCTAGTTTTTGCATTTTATGTCAATTATTTCTATAAATGCATTAATAGATGAAATAATTGGATAATTATTTTCCTTTGTGTTCCTTGGAGTCAAAATTTGAGTCAATGACATATTACTCACTCAAACATTATTTCATCTACCTTTTTATGCCTTTATGAGCATTTCTTTTGGAGGAGAGAGAAAAGTAAAAAGGGAACACATGAATACAAAATTATCAAGGCATATCCATAGAAGGTATATTTTTAGTTTTATTTTTGTTTTTCCCACTATAATTTCTATAAGGAGTATACTTTCATGGGATTTTTACATTAAACCCCTAAATTATGATTATTTAGTAAAAAACCCATTCTAAGGTTTACATTTGATCTGAAAATTGGGATGTGAAAGTGTACTTGCTTGTATTCTTGGGGTAAGGGCACAAGGCATGTTGAAAATAAGGTTTGCTCAGTGAATTTGGTCTTGAGGTCCCTCATATATAAAAGGGTTAGATAATATTGAGCTCCCTTATGGACCCTTCCAGTGGGAATCTAGTCAATGGCCATAATATGTTGTTAAGTATAATGGAAATATGCTTAAAACACACTTTGTATAAAACAATGTCATTAATTATTCTTTCCATTTTCTACTTCTTGCTTATAATTATGTTTTTATCCAAGGAACTTTTATATTAGTCTTAAACTATATTTTCTTGCCCTTTCATAGTGTAGAAAATGCTTTAGCACTAATATGTATTGTTTATCAGATTTTTAGTTTCCAAATGAAGTTTTGTTGCACTCAAGCCTCTAAAATCAAGAATGAAACACCAATGGGTTATTTTTGAAATAGAAATGGGTGCATGCCACTCTATCCCCTTTTAGTATCTTGTTTTATCCTGTTGTTACTACTTTTACACGTATACTACTAGTGTGAAATATTTGTGCCATTCTACAGAGGGACGTCCAAGTCCACTCACCTCTGTCTTTGTAGCCATTAGGAGTGTGGTCTAAGGATAACAAATACTTCCACAAAAAATGGTATCAGAGAAATACACACATGCCTGTATATATGTTTAAGGCATACCACCTCTTAGGAACCTGGGAAGGACTACAATCTTTTCCTTAAAAGTTTATAGAGTCTTCTAGAATCTCATCTATTCTTTAAGGACCACCTAAGCCACCTGAGTAGATGATTATTGATTTGTCTTATCATCTCCTCATGTCATTCTTCTCTCATTACTATTAACCACATGACATCTCAATTATGGGTAACTTATTCATGGGAAAAGTAAATCTCATTTGAAATCATGACAGTTGATTAATATGATGATGCCATGATATGATTTCAAATTGACAACCTTTTTGTTGTATGAAATTACTCTTGAAAGTGATGTACTCATTTCTAAAGTTAACCAAACTCAATGTTACCCAATCTGATAGAATTTCTTTCTATGTTTGAGGTAAATTCTTTATATGGTGAAATAAGGCGGAACTTGAGTTTCACACCTCTTATTTGATGAGGTCCCTATTGAACAAATCCATGTTTCCCTATTATTAATAAAACCTCAAAAATATTTAAGTAAACTTTTCCCCTATTTGATATGTACCATGATCATGCCACCAAATGACCATGTCTTTGGAACACTAGATGTTGATGTGAAGATTTTTTACAAAAGGAAAAACCCCTATCGACTAATGGCCTTCTTTGTACACTTGATTTGAATAATATGATGGACCTAGATCTCAAAATAGCCCAATTATGCTCAAACTTTTGAGTTCTTAACTTGACTTACCAAAATGTACCCTTACCTTGATCTTAAAAGGAAGGGAATGAAATTATTACCTTGATCTCACAAAAATCTAGAAGTATGGTTCTATTATGATCTTGATGTTTGAGTCATGATCTTGTGAAATATGATTTGATAGTTGATACTCACCCTATTTGCATATGCTTAATGACTCATGATTAATATGGACTAATGTGCCAGATTAGGGTGGTAGTTGATTTATGACTCCCCTATCTTTGGTCACAACTCTATTTGACTACATCTAAATTTTCACCATGACGGTTATTTAGCATTTTGGAGAGGTAACTCCTTCCACCTGATTTTGATTTCTTGACCTAAGTCTCTAATAGGTCACACCCCATGATGATTTAATACTAAATCTTGAATCTCAATCTGATGACGATATTGGAAGTATGATGATGTTGACTATAGTTAGTGGTTCATTTACTAGAAAGATCTAGGCCTAGATCATTCATCAAACATGAATACCATGAAAATAAACTCGATAAAGAAACCATGGAATGTTGAAAAATGCTTGAATTGTTGCTCAATTATTGCTCGATTGCTGTATATGGATGAATGATCACCCCAAATGTCTAGACTGGAATCTAAATCCTAGATTCCAAATGTTTGGACTATGACTTTGATGTCCAAAAATTGACTCTTGATATTGAATAATGGAATCTTGAATCATGATTAATGATATTAAATCAATTCATATGGTCACCCTATTTGGATTTTGAGATCACCCTCAATATATGGCTGATGACTTTCATGTTCCCAAATTCAATTTTTTTTAAATGACAGTTATGTAGCCTTGCTCAATTTATGACTTAAGGGTGAGCTTTTTGTGGACTAGGGTGGGACCTTCCATCAGATCTGAGCATGAAAACATGATGTTTATATATGATGATTATATTGAATTGTTAAAATACAAAATCTAAATCAGGGATGTATAACCCCACCAAGGCCAATTAGAAGACAGAACCCTAAAACATTGGAAATGAAATTCATTCCTTGCCCTTTTACTCTATTGATTGACCAAAATGTGATCTCCCAAATTTTGGTGATATATAGGTAAATCTCTCCAAATTCTGACTCATGTGATGAAGCTTCAAATTTGAGGATCTATGTGACTATGCTATGATATTGATGCACAATTACTCAGTTGTGGAATGATATTGATGTTGAAAGTACTGACAGTAATTTATTGATGATTTTTCATATGCAATATGAAAACTCAATCTTGAATGATGAAGCATTTTAATTTTGGGAACATAATTTCTTTTAAGGTGGGGAGGATGCGATAACCCAAACTTTTCCTCTCCTCATGTATGTTCTATGAAATTGATCTTTGCACTAGTTTCTCACTATAGCCCTTAATTTTCATGATTTGAGTTGTTGTGATGTTTTTTGAAGTTATCACATATACACATGACGAGTGGTCTCACTCAAATTGATTTCAAGGCTAAGGTTGAACCCAAGTTATACATCACCCTTTTCATCTATAGTTTGATATCATCTATTTGTATATATATGTCCTAATCCCTTGCTCATTGTGTAGAGGGAACTCTTACATTTCCAACGCACCCAGTTTCATGCAAATAAGATCTAGTATGAGAGATATATATCTCTTTGAAAATCACTTGACATTAATGATGCCTTTAGCCTTTCAATCGATTTAGACCCTTATTGGGCCAAAAATTTGGGCATGTGTGACACATATGTCCCCTCCCTTACCCTAGTGATCCACACCCCCATATTTTAACCAATTGTGATCCTTGCTTTGCTGAGCTTTGATGCACTCTGTTAGATCCCACACCCATGGCTACAAGACTCCATCCAATGGTTACCTAACCATATTCTCCCTTTTCCCAACTTTTTCAGAACCTCCAGCATACGACCGTCGAGGGTTTGTTCAGACGACCTACACCCCACCTCACCTCCAATTACGATACCCTTTCCCTTCACAACCCTTCCTTAATCTCCCCCTTTCATCACTTGAACAAGGAATGACTAGAATCCTACCCAATCTTAATGTTTTCTCTCACTCTAACAATAATGCCACCCCCAGTGGGTGGTTTGGGCAGTTCTCCCCAAGCCCCCTCTTCATTGGATGGTAGGTCCTCCACCTT
Organism: Alisma plantago-aquatica; assembly: GCA_963693085.1. Classification (NCBI taxonomy): domain Eukaryota; kingdom Viridiplantae; phylum Streptophyta; class Magnoliopsida; order Alismatales; family Alismataceae; genus Alisma; species Alisma plantago-aquatica. Next base: position 1,503,656,256 of record OY856410.1, on the reverse strand, counting down.
CACATGACCCCAGGAAACATGGGCGGCTAAGTTGTGCACCTAAAGTAGGCCTAATGGTCCCCAACCTATCAAATCCAACAAGCTTTCTGCACCCTTTTTCATGCTCAGACAAAGGTCACACACAAGGATCGAGTAAGGAGGGATGAACCTCAAGCCATTGGTCATCAGTTGAGTGGCCATGATCTCGAGGTGCCATCCCCCTCCTAACTTGTGGGCCATGCGTAACCATTACTTGAGGGGGTCACCGTTGGTGATGAGTCTGGTGGTGCGAGCGATCATCATCTGTGGACGTCGTGGGTGGTGAGGTGCATCCAAGAATCGAGAATGACATGAAGCGCCCTCTAGTGTCCTCCTCAGCCCTTGGATCCAAATCCAAGGGTCAAATAACATGAAATTGGAAAAAACTTGTAAAAACCTTCGACATGCTTTATTGAGCCAATCAGGTCATAGGATATATGATTTTTGATCAGAAAACATGATCTATTCAAATAAAATAGTTCCGGAATCTAAATCTAACTGTTCTTCTTATAATATCCCAAAAACATCACATCTTGTATATACTTTTTGAATAATAAAGGCTGTATCTTGCTCCCTTTTAGTATTTTTGCTTTGTATATCACACTTGAACTTGAAAATAATAACTTCTATCCATATTTTGCCTCAAATCATGAATTAGACCAATTTTGATGTGTATTTGTACTCTTTTGACCTAAAAGTGGCACTTTTTTCTTATGCATGGTATTACTTCCTTAATCTTGGGACTTTGACATATATAATCATCATATGATCATTTAATCTCAAAATCATCAAACTTGGTACTATTTTGCTACATGTAGAACTAAGATCCCATGCCTTTTGCCGTAAGAAACCCATATGACATAAAGGACTCACTTTTGAACCTATTATGTTCTAACGTGCGGTATTTATATACTTACATGTTCAAGTATTATTTTCCTATGCAAAGTTATTCTATATGTTCAAACCTATATATGATGCACCCCAAATTAGTCCTAAAATTACTTGTATCATGAAATGTCATGTAACATACCCTCAAACTCCTAATGATTACATGTGACATATGTATGACCCCTCGCATGTTCTAGATGCATATGTTGATTGTTAGGGTCCTACCTTGCTAGATCACAGTATAATGGTATACATGACATTGTAGTGACATTAAATCAGTAGATTCTTTGCAATTGTAGAACTAAAACCAAGTTGATCTACCAAATGCTTCTATGGTTTGGAAATGAGACCTTGTTTCATGGAATTGAAGTTATATGACTAAATGTAACATTGCATGATTAAAAATTTATGATAATCTATCTCTCATGCTTCCTCACTTGCAAAATCAGACCTTATCCATATATTCATAAAGTGGATGGTTCACCTAGACCTAAGGTGTAATATTGAGACTTGTATATGCATATTTGAAAAGAAGAGACCATAATTGAGCTATAAGATACTTAGGTTTAGGGGATCATCCACATGACTTGATACATGTTTATTTGAACTAAACCATATTTCTAAACTAAGAACCTCTCTTATGCCTTTTAAATCTTATTTCTCCTTAGGATTGGACCTTCTCTTGAATCTACCCATGGATCGTAACTTGTTCTCTACTCTCAAGATACACTTAATCTCTTGATCCTACTATGATATTGGCTTGTTTGTTTGTATGCTTGTATGAATGCATGGCTATATAATTACTTGTTTGATCTACTTGTTCCCTATGATTAGTACATTCGTTTTGCTTGAAATATGTTGAACACATCTCGAACATAATTGAACTTGTCTTTTATACAAACCTTGTGTACCTTCCTATATTCTCAGGGTAAAGGAACACGACATGTTGAAAATAGGGTTAGCTGAATGAATTTGGTCTTGAGGTCCCTTCGTATAAAAGGGTTAGCTAATTTTGAGCTCCCTTACGACCCTTCCAGTGAGAAGTTGGTCAACGGCCATAATATGTTGTTAAGTATGATGGAAATACACTTAAAACACACTTTGTATAAAACAATGTCATTAGGTATTATTGCCTTGTTTTTACTTCTTTCTTATTATGATGTTTCTAGCCAAGCAATTTTTATATTACTTTTAAACTATGTTTACTTCCCCTTTCATAGAGTACATAATTCTTTAGCATTAATATGTTTTGTTTATTGTATTTTTACTTTCCAAATGAAGACCCACTGCACTTAAGACTCTAAGTTTTATAATTGAACAACAATGGCATATTTCGAAATTGAAATGGGTACATACCTCTCTAACAATTTTTAGCATCTTGTTTTATCATTTTGTTAATGTTTTTACATATATACTATGTGTGTGAAATATCTGAGTCATTCTACGGATGGACGCCTAAGTCCACTCGCCTCTGGCTTTGTAGCCATTAGCAGTGTGGACTTAGAGTAACAAATAGTTCTATGACATAATCTATCATTGACCGAGTTTCATCACAAGGAGAAAACATTTGATTATCTACAAAAATATATTATAGAAAGCAAATACATAGGTGACTCACTAGATAATTAAATCATTCAATCCACTAGGAAATTCGTAATGAATTACAAACCTAGGATTTTCTTTATTTGTCTCCCTTATTTCAACCATAAAAGTATATGATAAAAATTGTTCATTATTTTCTTTTTTCTTAGCTTTTAAGCAATTCTTGCATTTAATTGAAGGAAACCTTACCATAATTTTGTACAATATCTAAAACATGGAAATAAATTTCCAAAACAAATTACCAAAATTACACATAATTTCATAAAATATTGAAACCATAGAAATGACTTTTGAAAACAATGATCCTAATAATATGATCATAACATGTTATATTTACTCCATTAAACTTCTATATTAATTAATTGGTGTCCCTAAAGGATACAAGAGTAAATATAAAAACAACCATACACTTAGTTAGAGAGTTATATTTTTAATAATCATTTTACAATTACAGATTAAAAAAAGTAAAATGGTGAGGAATTTCCAAGTTCCCCATACTTCCCCTTACACGAATTTTTTTCCCACAAAATTCAGCTTATGTAGAAAAATGGGTGGGATAAACTCTTAGCTCCCTTGAGGCTTCATCCTTCCATGGTAATTCTACCTTAACCTACACTCTGGTGCTTCTTCACCTTTGAATCCAAAATTCTCATAGTTGGGTTTTACTAATAACTACATTGACATGAACCTTGATATGCTTCTTTAAGTCAAATAAAAGAATCTTATTACTAATTAGGTCATACTAGTGTTGGTGGGGCAACATATTAAACAATTCCATCAATCTATTCCAACAATTGGAAAGACCCTCTTGTCTAAGGTTCAACATATTAAGGTATGGATATGTCAGATTTTTTTTTATGAACTCAGCATGGGATGCCTCTTTACTATAAAAGGGGAAGGGGGTATGTACAATGAGTATATGGGGAGAAGAAATTTCCCAATGGCATGCAACAAAACAAAAGGAAAAAGATAAAAGGAAGAAAAACTAAACTATCTATACAAACTCTTAGTATCTATGCAACATTTTTGCTAAATAACTTCAACCAATTTCCTAAAAGAGCCAAAAATTCTGAGATTTTGTTCAGGCCAGATCTCAAAGACTATAAAAATAGCAACAAGCTTCATCTCTCCCTCCAGCTTGTCCGGAAGATTAAATAGCCTAATACCATACTCATAGTAGAGCATAGACCAAATTAGTGGGCTGAAGGAACAAGAGAGAAAAAGGTGATCAAGATCTTCGTTTTCAACTTTGCAAAGAATACATCTTGAAGGAAAGGAACAACCAATCCTCTTCAAATAATTTATAGTAGGAAGCTTATGTAGGCAACCCTTCTAGAGAAAGGTAGAGAACCTTCTAAGTACAAATTTATCCCAAATCTATTTAGACCACAAGAAACTTGGGTTCCTTTTCCTAATTATATCCCATTCATCCTTCAATTTAAATTGCTTCTTACCCCTAAATAGAATATGATCACTACAAGTATTGAAAGTAGGAAAATTGCAAACAACTTCCTCCACTTTGTTACATCTTCTCACCTTAGGGATCCTCCAATTGCCATTCACCCAAAAACACTTGATCTTGCAATTGAAACCAAAACCAAATTGATAAACAAGTTTACTATCACAGATCTCCAACATAGTCTTTCTGTTAGGAAGTCAAGGATCTCTCCAGAATAAAAAACAATTCCCATCACCCTCAAAGAAATCAACATAGGACTTAAGTCAATTTCTATATTTCAAAAGCTTCTTCCACATCCATATTGAATTAGATTTAGTCTCAACTGACCAGGTAGACTCCTCCCTAATGTAACTCTCATTCAACCATTTCACCCACGTGGACTATTTACTAGTAGCTACATACCATAAGTTCTTAAGAAGGTCAGCCTTAGATAAGTCTTCACTAGAATGAATCTGAAGTCCACCTTCAACTTTTGGTTTACATACTAACATCCACAAGATAGTGTGGATATGCTTATGAATATCATTATCATTCCATAAGAAGTCCCTCATGATCTTTTCAATATCAAGAATAACAACTTCAGGAAGTGGGAAGGCAGAGGACCAAAAGATGTGGTATGAGGATAAAGAAGAAATGATCAATTCAACTCTACCTTCAAAAGACAAAATCTTACACTTCTAAGAGTCCATTTTCTTCTTCGTTTTGACCACAATAGGGGCACACATAGATTTCATAAGCCTACCAGTGAACATGGGTAAACCAAGATAACTCACAGGAAAGGAACAATGACCAACGTTCAGAATAGAGGATAAAACCTAAACATTGTGTACACTGCTATTACTAAACAACTTACTTTTATCGTTATTAAGATTAAGACTAGAAACTCTCCCAAAGGTCTAAAAAATACTTGAAATAGCATTAGCATTTTGTTCATCTGCCTTAGCAAAGAAAAGAAGGTCATCAACAAAAGTAATATGAGAGACACTATAATTCTTAGAAGCTTGAAGAGGAATCAAATGCTTTTCCATGATCACCTTATCAACAATGGAAAAAAAACCTTGCATGGTCAAAATGAATAAGTAAGGGGCTAGGGGATCCCGCTTCCTCACCCCATTAGAGGGTTCAAAAGCACTAGAAGGTGACCCATTAATTAGCACCTGAAAGGAAGCAGAAGGAAATCATACATTAATCCAAAAAATCCAGCACTGGGGAAACCCCATCTCCTCCACAAGAAACATAATGTAGTCCTTTAACACCATGTCATTGGCCTTAGAGAGGTCATCCTTGACCCAAATCTTACATTGACCATTAATATTAGGAAAACAACTAATTTTAAATATCACATTGCAAAGAGAAATAGGCCAGAAATCCTTCAGAGTAGTAGATCTAGAAATCTTAAGGATCAATGTAATAAAGGATTTATTAGATTCTCTGTATAGCCTGCCTGATTCAAAGAAGTTGATAACAACCTTTGTGATATCATCTCCAATGATTGACCAAAATGATTTAAAAAACTTGGCATTAACGCCATCAGGGTTAGGAGCCTTATTTACATTAAAATGCTTGACAACATTTTCCACTTCCTCCCTAGTCACCAAACTATTTAGCATATCAAACTGATACACAGAAATAAAGGGGAGAACCCAAGAATCATTCCAGAGAACCAAATCAGAAGAGACGGAGTCAAAGACCTTAGAATAGTAAGAGACCACATGTTGGTTGATATCAACACGATCATTAATAGTGGAGGAACCCATGTCCAAGGTATGGATGTTGTTCTAGATCCTTCTAGTTTTGAGAGTGGCATAGAAGAAAGAGGTGTTTCTATCCCCAACTCAAATCCTGATAGCTCTAGATTTTTTTCCTAATGAAACATTCCTCTCAATCAATAGCTTTCTTAGCTGATTTCCTAGCTTCAATGAGCTTCAATTCCAAATCTATATCATAATGTTGTGCATCAACTTCTCTCTATAAAGTAATATCTTTAAACTCAAGTTCCTTTTCCTTAGAAGAGAAATTTCCAATAGACTTTTTATTTTATTTAAGAAGCACATCCTAAACAACATGTAACTTCATGTAAACTTTAATCATGGGAGCCCAAGAAGGATTTACACCATTCCATGCTTCATTGAACACAGAGAGAAAACCTTCCTAAGAAACCCAAGCATTGATGAACTTGAAAGGGGATACTCTTTTTTCACAAGAATCGAGGTGAAGGTTCTGAACCGAGCGATCACTAACTAGGTTAGGAATAATCTCACCGCAAACATATGGGAAGGTGTTAAGAAAATCTACGTTACAAAAACACCTATCAATCTTTGATAAGGAACTAATGCCCTTCTTACTTCAACTAGCCCATGTAAAAAAGGGACCCTTGTTGATGACCTTCATTAAGCTAGTAACAACTAAGGAGTCATTGAAATCACCTATACTTCTATATGAGGGGGCATGGTTACCTATCTTTTCATTAACAAACCTCACCGCATTAAAATTACCCACAATACACCAAGGGTAATTGACTGAAGTACTCATATCATTTAAAGAGATCCCCAAAATTGACCTATCCGCATCTCCATTGGCGCCATAAACTACAGATACCAGAATCTTCAGATTGCCCATAGTAAGCATACAATGTATAAGCTGATCATTATTTGAGATCTTGTTTATGGTCAAAAAAAGATCCAACCACATCATAATAATATGATTATATGAATAGAAATCTGAATTTGCAATAAAGGTCACACCCGACCATATAGAATTCACAATAGAAGGAACATCCTCTTTCTTAGTTCTAGACTCCATGATTATATAAACATCAATCTTCAGTCTATTGATATGATTTCTGATCTGAGGGATTTTATTATGGGCTCCCCTCACATTATAAGAAATAATCGAGAAAGGGTTATCCATTGGGGAAGGTTGGACCTACTTCATCTATTAGACCCAAAACACCAACCCCTTCATTAAAATGTGCAAGAAGTGATAACTTATTTGAAGATAGTTGAATTCTCCTTACAGACAAGATAGGTTTATATACAACTCTAGGAGGTGATTTGGACTTCCTACCTTGAAACTCCCATTTTGGAGAAGGAATGGGAGTGACTTGTGGGGATATAGATTTATCCTTACTACCACCTTCGATCACTATAATAGTCGAGGATGCATGGGCACCCAGGAATATAGATACATTTGTAGAAATCATCAACATAGAGCTATCAGGAATAGACATAACCTCTCCGCTGATGTTCAATAAGGAGTTGTCAGAATTATTGAGCAAAAAGTCCATAGTGTCAGGAATAACCTCCACTGCATCATTGAAACTTCATCATCATTGGCTTTATCCTCCATTCTTGGTTTAGGAACCCACTGTTTACTTTGATGTTTCTCATTTGAAAGCCTGAAAGTCATGGACAATATCTCCTCTAATTGAGATCCATGTAAATTAGACTCATGGCCATAGAGACCACAATTCAAACACCTACTTGGTTCCCATTCATACTCGAACATAATAGTGTTACATTTCCCATCATAGCTGATGATTTCTAATTCTCTAGGAAAATAAAAATCAAGAGGAATCAACACCTACAAGCACGCATACTCAAGCCTGAGGAATTCAATTGTAAGTCTATCAAGTTCACTACCCTAAAAATGAACATATCTTATTGAACATTTCCACGTCCCATAGTTCCAACGACAAGTTGAAAACCTTCAGCCAAATCGAGACCTCAGAGACTTTCATATTCTCTAACAGTTCACCTCTCTCCCATCTTTTGATGATTAGTGGTCTGCCCCTAACAAACCAGGGGCCTTAATTAACAATAGTATCAAGGTCTTCCTCATTGGCGGACAAAACTATGAAGTAAACCCTTCCTCATGATCTGACCTCAATGGAGCCCTTCACTTTCCATATCTAGGTGAGATGTCAGACCAGTGTAGGCCAGTGAGGCTTCAGACCCATTACATAGCCCGTAGAAGTTCTTCTCCAACGTTCTAGATTCTGATCAGTAATGGCTTTCAAATTCATTAGTTTCCCATCTACAAGTTCAATATCAGTCTTCTTTAGGTTGCTAGGGCTCCTAGTATTCTTCTCTTTGAATAGATCCGACCATGCCTTGACCTCCTTTACCACTGAGACATTTCCAATTATTCCCCTCAATTTGTCAAACACTCTATCCTTGTAACTATGTTGGGATCTGGGGGATCATATGACGTCGTTCGACACTCTCATGGTTGCCTCCCCTCTCGCCTCTACGGTTGTCATTGTATAGCTAGAAATTGCTTATGTGGAACTGATAGGTCTGATTTGAAGTAACATAATTTTATCAACAGATGGGTTAGTCCATTTATCATGCATTTGTCGAGAATGGATGTAGATCATCTTTGAGGTGGATGGAAAATCATTAATATTACATATACTATCTTAGTCCACATCTCTATGTTTAGTCATAACTATCAAGTGACTCTTTACTCATAAATGAGGCTACCTTTAAGGAAGGCTTCCATATTATCATTATTATTCTTGAGGAATGTAATCCTCATGTATGGTTTCAAGGTTGACCTCAAAAACCAACCTAGGATGAGGTCTCTAGGCTTAGGCCACTCAAGAGGAGGTCTATTAAAGTCAAGGTTTCTATTCATGACCATATTATCCTACTCTCTTGGGTGCCACCGCTAGATTCCTACATCAGGGAACAATAAACCAAGTACAAGGCTTCATCAACATATCTCCTCTAGGGTCTTAGAACTATCCTCTCATATAGATGTACAGTTCATCACACCTGCCTCTTTGACAATCTTGGGGATTTTTCCCTTACCCATATGTAAGGTTCATCACGAATAAGTAGGGTGGTATTTTCTCAAATGCATATATTGAGGTTAGGTCCCCTCCTGGCATCTAGGGTTTTATATATCACAGATTAAACATGACATGATCTAACTCTTCTAGTTTAGAAGTAGCATAGTTATGACTTCCTTCATTTGTCACATTATAATTTGAGGTTAGTCATCTAGCCACAACCTCTTGATAACACCCATTTGATGGTTGTTAGAGCCTATTTTTCACTATCTTCCTCCAAACCTGTCCTCCTCTCTGTTTTATCTTATTATTTGAATAGAAATAACCCACACTATGCTCCTAAAAATATTTCCCATATTTTTAGAGTTTCTCCTTTTTTCCCATCAAAGGAATGCTAATGGGCCCATCTTGGCCCATCCACAACAAGCAAGCTGCCCCAGCCCTTCTACTGACAAGCGACACGCCCCTTACCTATCACTATCGCTGCCCGATATGGCAACAACCTGACAAGGGTGCGTTGCATGGGGAGACCCTGACGAATGATACTATATCTACATGGCATGAAGCCTTGCCCAACACGACTTGTCAACTTGATGGAGTCTATCACGCGATAAGGCCACCCTTCGGAGAAACAGCCCGCCAGAGCCTCAAACCAACATGATATAGTGCAATCTACTCGCAACCCAACACACGATGGGCCCCCGCCAGCCGTGTCGGGTGACGGACGTGTTGGCCCTCTCTCAAAGCTACATTAACAGAGAAGACGAAGGACACATGGCCCAACGAGGGATGCAACCCCCCACCAGCCGCTGCCTATAAATAGCAGCTACATGAATTCGACGGGACGGGTCGAAACCGGAGAAGAGGTAACTTTGTGAGCAAAAAGGAGCTAGTACCGCGAGTTCCCAAGTGTGTCAGGCAGTACTAGGTGAGCACACCCCCGACCAGAGAGGGGCGGGAGGAGTTCACTTAGATTCTTATCCCGGTAGCCGCAACAACATGATACAACTATCTAGGCCACCTCCATGTACTGGGTTCCTAGTTGGGCCTCAACCCAAGATGGCTCACCCTTCTACCCCCGATACACAGAACCTAAGAACCTAAGTGATGCTAACACGAAATGTGTATTACACGACATGAAACCTAACCCGATATGGACTACCCATCATGGTGTGCCACCCAACTGGATTGGCTACCCAACACGACCATATCTGGTAGGGAGTCCTTTTCCGATATGCCCTTACATGTCACGGCTCAAGACCCAACACGGTCGAGTGCTCGACAAGGGCATATCCCGATAGGGCTCCTTCCTGGTACAGGGTTATCCTCCAGGATCAACTTCCCGACTGGTCACCCATCCCAGTACTACTCCAAGTTGAGCACGCTTAACTATGGAGTTCTTAGTGATGGGCTCCCGGAAAAGGAGGTGCACCATCGTGATATGGGTAGTCCAATCATTCCTTTTAAGAGTGTTTTATCTGAGGCCTCAAATCCTAGGATGTTATAGGACGTGCAACACTTTCAAGATTAATAGGGTTCTATTAACGCATATCTACATCTAGTGCTTCCCCTTCTTGCTGAGGGATAAGGTTTTGGAATGGTACACCAGTCTTCAGTATGGAAGTCTTCTCGATTGGGAGCATCTTGCTGATGCCATTATCTCTAAGTTTGAAGTCTTCTCGATTGGGACCATCTTGCCGATGCCATTATCTCTAAGTTTTTTCCTATTGAAAGGACAATCAAATGTCAGAACAAGATTACGAGGTATTCCCAGAAGCCTTCGGAGAATATTCACGAGACTTGGGAAAGGTTTTTGAGCTACCAGCGTGAATGCCCACATCACAGTTTTTTCGAACCTAAGCTTATCACCACTTTCTATAATGGGGTGTGTCCCGCCAAAAGGAAGTCCTTTAACGCTGTAGCTGGCAGCGACTTCTTGGGACTTAGTGCTCAGAGGTCTAGAGAAATCATCAAAAACATGGCAAAAAATCAGCAGGATGGTGAATATGACTACAAGTCGATGAGCCATACCACTCTGGGAGAGTCCATGGCAATGGTATCCCTTGCAGCTAAGCTTGACAAAATAGTAACTGTTGTTCATACCCTTAAGGAATAGAGATATAAAGGAAAAATTCGATAGGAAGCTGTGAGAAGCTACATCACATGTGGAGAACCATACCACGTGTCTGACTACTATCCGCACACAGCCGTTCAGGGAGATCTTGATGAGGACAATATAGATAATGTAATCTTTGTTCAATACCGATGACCTGACCATCCTAGATTCTCTTACGGGAATATCAGTGTTGGTGAGAACTCTCATCAGCTGGTAGGTGAAAATCCCTCAGGAGGACCACCGAATCAGCAACGTCAGATGTTGTTCCCGCAGTAGTGGACTTTCCAACAGAATCAACAGCAAAGACCATCTATGATGATGGAGTTGATGTCCTTCAATAAAAAGCAGAATGACCTCAATGAGAAGATGCATAAGAGTTATGTGGAAAACACAACCCTACTAAAATTGATGTAGCAGCAAACGGGAGGATTTTCAACCTAGATTGGGGAGCTCCAACAGCATAATAAACAGATTGATCAACAGCTTGCGAGTCTCACCCAAACTATCAACCATCAAGTGGGGCATTTCCCCTACACTGAAGCCAATCCACAAGGACATGAGACTACAAAAATGGTCATTCTAAGGTCGGGCACCATTGTACAACCAGTGTCGGAGAAGGAAGCAACATCAACAGTGACACCTGCCAAAGAAGCTAACCCAGAAGAGGTTGAGGAAGAAGTCACAGCAAGGGAAAGAAGAGTGACCAAGGAAGGAAGAAAAGACATCTCTTTTAAAGAGCGCCCCGACAAGTACGCACCCCACGTACCCTTCCCCCATAAGCTGGTGAGGGTCCAGCTGAAAAAGAGATATGAGAAGTTCATGGCCGTAATAAAGAAATTGCACCTTGATGTCCCTTTTCTAGATGCCATTGAAGAGATGCCTACCTATGCCAAGTTTCTAAAGGATCTGATATCAAGGAAGAATAGAGGCAAGGATGTAGAGATAGTAAAGCTGGCACAGATGTCTAGTTCCTTTGTCACAACAACTATGCCATCAAAGAAAATAGATCCTGGAGCCTTTTTCATTCCCTTTCAAATCGAGGATAGCATAACCCATAAAGGTTTAGTAGATCTGGGGGGAAACACCGGCTTGATACCCTTGTCCCTCGCTAAAAGGATTAGGCTCACCGATGTGGTGAGCACCAATATGCAAATTTAGCTGGCGGATCACACCTTTACCAGGCTAGTTGGAGTAGTAGAGGATGTGCCCATTCGAGTCAGGCGATTCTTTATTCCATGTGATATAGTCTTGATTGACACCGTAGAAGATCATATCTGCCCTATCATCTTTGGGCGGCCTTTCCTAGTGACCGGACGGGCCCTCATCGATGTGGAGGCGGGAATGATTACGATCCGGGTCGGAAGATACCATATCGACTTCTGCATCAGAGATTGTATGAAAGCCCCTTCATTCTTTGAGTCTTCTTATTTTGCTGAAAGCTACCAACATCTATGCAATTAAGTAAAGAAGGAGAAGGCCATGATGGACCACTTATGCGTGCCTTATCTGGAAAAGCATAAGAGGTCGTAGACTCTATCACCCAATTTATTTTAAAAAACATTTTGACTCGTATCGGGAAACACAAGGTGTCACCCGACACCATCGCATATCGTTCAAAGTCCTTATCAGGCATCTATGCTGGACATGACCCATTTTAAATCAATAACCCGATATCGGCCTGCCCTGTCGCCTAGACCCTATCAGGAGACAACATGCATTTTTATCTTGCCCGATACTGACTTCTTGCTATTGGGCATTTTCATATCGCGTGGCAATCTTTTTAATAGGATCTTACCCAATATTGGTTTTTCACATGTCGTTTAACCTGAATAGGGAAAATGCTCCTCTTAGTCTACTACCAAATATCAGGCAGAGCAATTTGATTGACCAAATTCTTTTTGACTTACTCTTTTCTGTTTAAAAATGCAGAAATGGCCCACACCAAACAAACCGTCATCCAGTTCGACGAATGGGTCTACAAGATCAACCCAAAGGCCATGAACAAAGCCAAGACCACCGGGTAGAAGCGCCCAAACCCCGATGTGGCAGGGTTGTCTGAGGCTGAAAAGTGACCCTGAATAGAATAAGCACCAACCGAAGCAATAGCCTCAACAAAGACGACAGTACTAGAGCCATTAGACCATTCACCAGGCTGGTTTCATGCCTAGAGATGAAGAGCATCAGAGGCAGTACGCGGAGTTGGCAATAAAAGTCTACCGACCAACACACTTCTGCCACCAAGCGTCTTTCTAGCAGATAGGCATCTTTGATAGACTGGCCAACATCCTAGAAGTTGCTGGGCTGAGAAAGATCTGCTTCAACTACACCACCTCCTACATCGAGCTCACAAAAGAGTTCATGTCATCCCTTCGCCGAGTCCTGAACACACCAGAAGAAGCCAAAAGATTCGGCGAAGCAGACAGGTTGCTGGGGCGCCTGTACAACGTGGATCATGATAGTTTAGAGAGGTTGCTCAACGAGATCTTCTCCTCCAATGAAGCCGAAAGAGAACTTCTCAACGATGGTGTTAGGATCACCAAAGGCGACAGTTTCAACCCAATCACACTCTAGAGGAGGCTAACCAACGAGTCATCATTCAAGCTGAGAAGCAAGGTGGCGGTGGTGCATTCCTATTTCTGGAGGATAATCCACAAAGTCGTGGTGAGCCTACTCTTCAGCAAGTATGAGACCAACACTCTGTACACTAAAGAACTCCACCTCATATGGTACATGATGGAGGGCCACACGATCAACCTGGGGCAGGTCCTTCTCAACAAGCTACACCCATAAAAGGACGTCACAAAGGAGTACAATATGGGAGGGCTCATTAACCTAATCGTGGTAGGGATGGGGTACCCTAAAGAGTCGCATAGCCTATCGAGAACAGAGGGTGATGACAGGATAGATATCAAGTTCCTCACAAGGACCAACATTATCAAGAAGGAGAGAAGCCACTTCTTCTACAAATTCACACGGATGGATCTACTCCTACCCCTACCACTCTGCATCAACTATGACACAGAGAAGTTGGTCTTCACAAAAGAAGAAATTGAAGCAACTATCTTTGAAGCCAGCTACGCCGCCACCGGGATCATACAAGAAAGGGTGGTAGCAATTGGAAGGCCAATCCCTTTCAACACTCTACAAGACAAATCATCAGAAGTCGTGGTCAACGACTCACCTGTCATCACCACCGTTGAGCCGTCCACCACCACCATGCAACCAAAAACACTCGCTCCCATAGCTGCTGTTGCTACCACTGAATCAGCTATGGCTACCATAGCAACGCCCGCCGCAACTGCTGAAGAAATAACAACAATCCTGGAGGTCGTCGACATCACTGGGGTAGTAGATATGATCATAGCCCTGGAACCCATTGCACTAGAAGTAGCCGCATCTCCTAAAACCACAATCACACCGACAATGACAGAGGCAACGGTGTATCCAGATGCCAGTGATGAGGCATTCACCAATCTCCTAGAAGTAGATCTTGGGGCTATTCAGCCAACACCGATGCCACCACCATCTACACCAACAATCGCAATGGAGGAAGACGCTGAGAGTTAGATGGTAGAGTAGCATCCGCCTACTCTACATCCCTCTCTACTACCCCGAGATGATGAGGCAGAGGAAGCCACAAAGATGCCAATGCCTTGCCCCAAAGCCACGCCCTCATGAACACTTCAGGTGGACTCGACCCTCGATCAATGAAGCACAATCTTCTGGCCAAGCTTCACATGCGAGGAGTGCTACACAAAGTTGAAGTCGATCAACTACAACCCCCTCATCTTTGGGATAGTCTTTCGGCTTCGAGTTTGACAACTTGCGGGAGGTAACAAACAATCATACTGCTACATTCGCTTCCCTTACCCACAAGTTTCATGTTTTCTAGAGGAGGCTAAATGAGCAGGAGCGCCAACTACTGACTCTAGTTGGCCTTCCTAGCCAACTAGAGGCATTGAACATCATGATCCAAGTGACGCTCCAATGCCTCGACGCCATTGAGGAGAGGCTTAATAAGAGGGATGACCACCACTACTCAAGGAATCCTAGGAGATTGCCATCGCCACTAGCCTCCGACTCTCCACCATTGTCCTCCTCACCCTTCTCTGTATCATCATCATCATCCACCTCCAGTGGGCCCTACATAATGCATGAGGAAGAGATGACAAACAAAAACGAGGCTCCAACTGGATAAGAGAGTGCCCACGTCGTCGACATAGCTGCTCCCTCACCGTCGCTCGAACCAGTTGAAGCCAAAGAAGAGACAACTGATGGTCTAGCAATGGACTTATCTGAATAATCTAAGGGAGAGGGGGATGACTTGTATCACTCGATCACAGAGCAACCCCCTTGGGTGAGGACTTCGGCGGAAGATGTGTTTTTTGCACCGTCGGAGACTCCGTGCTTCGAGATGGCTGATTTTGACAGGCATGCCATTGGGTACCTGTCGATCCAGGACCAACAACTTCTCAACATGGTCCTGAGTCCACAAGTAGATGAATAAGTTATCATCTGGAGCAATGGATACTTCTCATTACAATGCAAAGTACTCAAAGGAATGTTCCGATCAGAATCTATCATAGGAAAGATTCTCTTCTGAGTCCTAAAAGACACGATGCTCAAAAATATCACCATCAAGATAGGCCACAACCGTTCTACAATGCCACCTTAGCCTTGGCATGAATACTACTGGTAGGGGAGTATGACTCTAAGTAGGTGGCCGACATGTTATAGCATATCAAAGAGCACAATCAGCGTCTAGTGCTAGCCGCTTATAAGTTTAGGAAGCACTGGTTCATTTGTGTGGCCGACCTCCTCAACCATAACGTCACCCTCCTCAACTATTGTATCGTGGAGGTCCCACACAGAGGACACATATTCATACGCCCCGAAGACAAGCATGTCAAACTTCTCCCCCTGGGTCTTCACCGCGTAATCAAGGAAGGAATCCAATGCCACAACGGCGTCTGGAACTTCTATGCCATTAGAGACTTCCCAGTTCAAGAAAAGCCAGGAAGCAAAAATAGCGCCTTCATCATCCTACACACCATGGAGCTGCTAAGCATCTTCACATACATCAGTCAACTCTGGGACACATATTTCTATCATCTTAGGAGCATCTATGCATTGCTATGAATCAAGGGCGTGTGCTATTTCTGAGACGCAGGACTTCCAGAGGAGCTTCTTGAAACATATATAGGAACCGATTCTTCCCAGCCCAGCAACCCTCCACGGGAAGAAGTCGAGAGCATATATGTCTACGGGATAGGCAAACAAATATAGAACTTGTGGGCTGCACTCTTCATTGACAGTGCGACTCCTGAAGGCGAGTCCACTTCACCTTCCATCTTTGAGTCCCTAATCAACAATTTTATCGATTCGCATGCAATTCCCTATCTCAAGAACAAGTCAATGAAATCCTTCTCCGACTTGCTGATTCAAACACTATAGACATCATATATGAAAAGGACAACATAGTGGTCCCACTCGATG
The DNA here is from genome assembly GCA_963693085.1 of Alisma plantago-aquatica. Classification (NCBI taxonomy): domain Eukaryota; kingdom Viridiplantae; phylum Streptophyta; class Magnoliopsida; order Alismatales; family Alismataceae; genus Alisma; species Alisma plantago-aquatica. Next base: position 1,503,639,882 of record OY856410.1, on the reverse strand, counting down.
ACTTGTGGGACTTAGTCAAGGCAGGAGGATGTCTAGCATTGACAGTGGCATTATCTTACATCCCGATCCTATAAGAGAAGTTCGAACATGCTCACATCGCCCATCTGATGTTGTTCGATGATTTATGCCTTGCTTATGAATTAGGAGTGCACCAACTGTTCTAGCTACACTTGAAGAAGTGTCTGTCGTGCATCATCTTCTTACCCATTCTACATGACAACTGCTGCACGCTCCTGATGGTGTGCACTCATCTACGCTTTGGTTTCTTCTACAAAAGCTCTGACGCTAATAACAACAACCCGACGAAGTGTACAACCACACCAGTGACATCCCTCGAGTGCTTAGCATGGAAATACTATCTCGAGGTGGCATTTTTGATCAAGCCATATCTAGAGAACTCGACAGCTGAATGGCATGATCTACAATTTTGCCACCACAGTCCACAACGATTCCCACAATCAAATGACTGCGGCATCTACGTGCTACATTGGATCCACGACGTAGTGTCCCTCAAGAAGATGCCAGATAAGCTCCATGACATAGCCTACCACAGCCAACGCAGAGAGTACATCATGAATATCTTATCTGTTGAGGGAGCCTGCCACTGTAGAACCCTCACTGATCAATGCTTATCCTTTCCTATTCACCTTAAAACTTTGGGACAGAGTGTGGGGTAAGTTTGGGGGCGGTATAACATCAATGAGGGAGGTACTCAACATTTTCCCCTTTTTGCTTTTCTATTTTTCTTACCATACTCTGTATATACATACATACAAATGCTTGATAAAGAATAATACATACACAACTGCTTGTCTCTCAAGAACCGTACAAAACTCTTTATAGTAAAATTTTGGTACAACTTCTCTAAGTTCATTATCTCTGTATCTAAGGTGGTACATATTTCTATTTTACCCTTTTGAAATTGCTATCTCAAATGAAAAAGGTACTACTTTTCTATGCGAGTTTCGAAAAATAATCTCACAACAGCTAAGAGATATGCATGTGAAGGAAAAAGCTACCCAAACAGCGAACCCCCTTTTTTTTCCTACCCATGCAAGACCCCAAAAAGAGAGGAAAGCCTTATGAGAGTGAATAAAAGCATGAGAGTTGTGCCAAAAAAAAAAATTCCCACACTTGTCTTTATAAAAGTACCCATCTTTAGGCATGGTAGATACATGGTAGTGGTACGTAGGATGTGAAATCACCGCTCTAAAGAAGATTTACTTGGACTACATGGACTACTTGCCTGTTAATGGACCCTTGCATGGATGGACCGATGGGAAGTAAGAAAAACCAAAAAAGCCTTAAGCCTCCCCAAAAATCCCACCTTCACTCCCAAGCTGTTTGGTGTGAAAGCTAACTTCAAAACCATGCACCAAAAGTCTCGTCGAAGATGAAAATAAATTTTTTTCTTAAATAAGGCAAGAAAAATAAAAGGTTGTTGCTCGTATTAGACATAATTTCCCTCAGGGCATCGAAAAAATTCTTTTAACCCCTTTTCCAAAGACTACGTATGGCTTTGAAGAAGTATCACAAACAAAGTTTTAAAGTAGATACAGATTGATGGAGGACAATCAAAATGCTAGGTTTGGGGGAGTTGATAACACCCATTTGATGGCATTAGAGCCTATTTTTGACTATCAAAACTGCCTCTAAACCTGTCCTCCTCTCTGTTTTATCTTATTATTTGAATAGAAATAACCCGCACTATGCTCCTAACTATATTTCCCATCTTTTGCAGAGTTTCTCCTTTTTTTCCATCAAAAGAATACTAATTGGCCCGTCCTAGCCCATCCACAACAAACAAGTTGCCCCAACCCTTCTACTGATGAGTGACACACCCCTTACCCATCGCTGTCGCTGCCCGATATGGCAACAACCCGACACGGGTGCATCACGCAGGGCAGCAGTATATAACATGGAGCCTTGCTTGCCACGAATCATCAACTTGATGGAGTATAACACGTGATAAGGCCACCCTTCGGAGCAGAAACCCGCCAGAGCCTCAACCCGACATGATCGAGTGTGATCTACTCGCAACCCGACACACGATGGGCCCTCGCCAGCTGTGTTGGACGACGGGCGTGTTGACTCTCTCTCAAAGCCACATTATCGAAGCAGATGAAGGACACATGGCCCAACGAGGGTCGCAACACCCACTAGCCTCTTCCTATAAATAGCAGCTACTAGACTTCAAAGGGACTGGTCGGAACCAGAGGAGAGCTAACTTCGTGAGTAAAAAGGAGCTAGTACCCCAAGTTCCCAGGCATGTCAGGCGGTACTAGGTGAGCACCACCCCGAACTGAGAGGTGTGGGGGGAGTTCACTTAGATTCTCATCACGGCAGACACAGAAGAATGATACGACTATCTGGGCCACCTCCGCATGCCAGATTCCTAGTTGGGCCTCAACTTGAGACAACTCGCCCTTGTACCTCTGATACAAGGAACCCGCGAACCTAAGTGACGCTAACCTGACACGTGTATTACACAACACGACACCAAACCCAATATGGACTACCCATCACGGTGTGTTGCCCGACAGGACTGGCTGCCTTACACGGCCATATCGGGTAGGGAGTCCTTTCTCGATATGCCCTTACCCATCGTGGCTCAAGACCCGACAGTGTCGAGATCTTGACACAGGCATATCCCGATAGGGCTCCTTCTCAGTTCTGGGTTAGCCACATCTTAGGGGTCTACTACTGTATGTCGAACTCCAACATCAAGGAGGTCAACACCTATCTTCCCTTTTTAGCATTTTACTTTCATTTACTTATGCATTGTAACTAAAACCTCTTCATATATCTGAGGTTATTGGAATCTGTGGATTTTATCTCATATTGTTCTGTGCATGGTTCCTTTTTGTTGGATGATTTCTTTATAGCATATGAACTCTAGTCTCTTCTATTGGATCGTGCTTTTGACTAGCTATTGAATCGTGTTTCTCGGTTGGACTCCCTTGAGAGAGGTAAGTCTCAACTCTATAGTTTGGACTGAGCTGGATGTACAAGAGTACCTAGGATTAGGGCTGCCCCGACTTATCTCACCGCTCTAGTCTATGTGCACTACCCTTGAGAGAGGGAATTGGTACATGGTTAGAGACATCCTCTTTGAGAGAAGAGAATGTTGGGTGTTTTCAGCTGCCGCCTGTTATGCTTAAGTTTTCTTCCTTCGTACTTTACCTTAACAATGGCTTTATCTCCTCGGTTTCTGATATAAAAAACCTCTATAGAAACTACTAACCATCAAACTTCAATCTTTCTGGTAACTCCCTTTGTAGATAGGCTTTTAGTTTAATTCTTTAAGATTCTTTCGTATTACAACAACTCTACATTTTTACTCCTTTTTGATGTGCCTGGACAAGTAAAACTTGAGTTCCAAAGTGTTGTTCTTCCTATCCCTGTGTTCGACCCCGAACTACTTCGACCCTATGCTAGTTGTAGACATCTTAAACATTCAGGTATTATAATTTTAAAAGTCTGATAACCTAGACATGAATCCATTCTTGGACCCACGTTTAAGGCTCATCACATTTAGCCTCGTATGCTTGGAGTTTTCCTTCTTAAGGTTTACCCCTCTTTGGGGATGATTAAATCAAGTCCTAACACTAGATAACCTTCTCCATGAAGATTTCATGTTTTGTGTTGATTTTGTAATATTTTTTATGTCAAGATATGTCACATGCATTGAATGGAAAAGACATATAACTATTGAGGCTAAAACATCAACATGATATAACACATATTATATGCAAGAGTATCCAACTTAGCTTGGGTTTCATGATGTACATTTTGAGACAAACAACCCCTTTTTTGTAGGTTATTATAAGAACCATCATCAACCTTTATGAAAGTGATCATATACAAATAAATATTGTTGGGTTTTAGGGGAGGCAGAGAAGGCAGCAGAAACAAAACTTTTCTCCCCCAAACCCAGAACAAGGAAATGCGTCAACATCTATACAATAGGAAAGGATGATTTGTGGAATCATACCTTGTCCCGAGGCTTGCTCGGCGACAATACCTCATGGCTTGCGTGGTCTTCACCTCCGGTCTTGGATGGTTTTTGTGCAGCTCCTGGTCGCACCAGGACTGACTCCTCCTCCTCTCACCAGACTGTCGGGGTTGACAGTTGTCCTCCGAGTGACAGAAATCTCCCGCCTCTGAAGTAGTCTACATGGATCACCTGGAATGCCAATGTCCTTGTCCCACAAGGAATTGGAAGGAGTCGCACCCTCCTATTGACGTACTAGTCGCCAACACACTCTCCTGCTACCGGTTGCAACTGCAGTTGTATTTCCCTTTCTGTGCCTCCCTTTTCGGGTAGCACTTGCTCGGGCTTTCTCGGTTACCAAAACCAGAGAGAACGACAACTTTGCAGAGCAACTGGTTTGCACTGAGTTGTACTTTGAGAAGCCCCCAATACCCCTATATATAGGAGGGTGATGGGACAGGGTTCTCCATCCCGGGCAATGCGGGACTAAAAGCAGGAGTAGAAGGGTTTAGGATTTTCCACAAAACAACCAACTTGCAACTTGAACCGATCGTTTCACAACTGAAACGGTCGGTTGGAGACCTGAACCAGTCGGTTGACTCCTCAACTGATCGGTTGGGACCCATGAGCCGGTCGGTTCACTTCTGCACTGGTCGGTTCGTGGTCCTGATAATTTCCCGATTGACTTTCCTTCTTTTGTTTCTAATTGGTATCGAATACCAATCCTATTTCCCAATCAAATTGGGCAAGTGAAATGAAAGGAAAATTCTCACCAATCCTACTTTCCCAACTTGCTCGGTTGCACCAGTTGAATCGATCGTTTCAACACTTGAAGCAATCGTTTCACCCTGATCATGAGCCGATCGACTCACAACTTCAGCCACATGAGCCGATCGGTTGGGAGTGTAGATTGTCCAAAATCAGTCAATTGCGGTTTCAATCAATCCAATACTCTAATCAATATGTCCAACACCTTGAACACTATGATTTTGAGATATCAATTAATTGAGTGGTTAATTGAACTACTAAACTCCTTTAGTAATCAATCTAAACATTGTTTGTGGAAAAAACTCCTCTTCCAGGTTAAATCCTATGTGTATGACCCTGCAGGTCCTTTTCACGTTGGCAGAGAAAGTCCATAACACTTATGACTTCACAAGCAAAGAGCGGTGCCTAGTCACACATCAGTGCTACCCAAGTGAAATAGAAAGTTGGAGAACAACTTTCAATACTACAATCCGTGAATGGTGTTATAGTGAATGTATAATTCATTTGTCACTGATATCCCGAATGAACTCGAGGCATGGAACAGTCACCCTGTCAACGTTCATTCACTATGTTGATCTCAGAGCAGATTGGAAGATATATGTATGACATCAATATCACATACTTATTCACACATGCGTGCGCATCCCTATTTCAATCTTACTCATCAAGTGTCCTTGGATATCAAACTCCCTCAGGAGGGACAAATCCCATATCTATCACTCACCCCTCAAAAGCCCCATGTGTCAAAGCCACCCAATCATCACCTTTATAACAACCCATGTTTCAGGACTGCGTTTGATGATATCAAAATGTGCCCAACGACATGTGTTGAGTGTAGTGATTTCAGGTCAAACAATCACATTCACCACCATCACTATGAGTACTGACTGTGACTACCATGTCATGGTTCCATTTGTCAAACTCACGGTGGGTCTGTCCGGTACACTTGTTCTCTAACAAGTACCTATGTGTTTGGTTTGATATCTCTATATCATGACTAATGAGATTTTGTCATCAACCAACACCACAATCTAGCCTTGTGTGTCATTTCTGTCTATCTACCTTCCACAATGACATCTGACTAGGGACATAACAAGAATGTACAAACTCTTAGCATCTGTATGATCTCATCGTTCAGGTCATCAACCTCAAAGCATACGTCATTGAGTACTGTCATTCTCTAGACATTCAATTTGTTCTATCACTATCTCATATGACTGAACCAGAAAGAATTGGAAGCTTGCCTTTGATGTTTATCAAATCAATCTTAATGTATCCCACCAATCATCCCATGATTGGCTCTTAGGGCATACATACCAATAGACTCCCACTTGCACTGTGAGCCAATCACCCTTGAATCATATTCATAGTGATCTTCAAACATGTCCCACATGTTACTCCGCTCTAGTGCGAACATAGTGAGTATGTCACACGTATGAGATGGAGTTGCTGTAATATGCGATCTAGTATTCCTTTGCTAACCTTTAGCCACATTGCAAGATCAAGGATTCCATACTTGTCATCAATGACCATAATATCTATAAGTTCATCTCATGAAATTCTAGATCCATATAGTATCCACTATTGTTCTCTAACACACGGATACTCGACATTTCCTTTTAAATGGTTTCATTGGAACACTTCCAATTATAAAAAAACTTTCACTTTTATATATCCTATATATATTTTGCGATTAATTTTCTGTCCTTTTTGGAAGTTCGCATCAATGTAACTCTTTACATTGAACTCTTCCTTATCTCCATAGAACTATTACTTCTCAAGTACTTGTCAAGTTGTCATGGTATTCCAGTAACCCTTACTAGAAATAGACAGACATCCACTCGTCATGTCTCACATATGAGTTATCAGGATGAGCACATCATATTGCCATGTCCTACATACAAGATGATGAATGCATTTTGTTCTTGCCATGTCGATACATGCAAGATAATGGGATGATTACATACATGACAGATCCATATCTAATATTTAATGAGGCATTTGGTTTTTATATACAAATACATATCCAATCACTACAATACATAGTACGTATCATATACATGCTATACCCTACACAAAACATGCAAAACGATAAAAGTGATGATTATGGCCATCCTAATATGATTACTCAATCCAAGAGGAATCATGGTCATCTAGGTCTACATCACATGCAACCTGTACAAGATGAACTCTGTGCTTTGCCTTCTGAGTAAATCAACTCATCCCATGAATGACTTGCTCATTCTGGCCCGATCGTCTGGGTGCCACCATTCGATCGGTTGGATCCTCCAACTGATCAGTTTGCCTGGTCGTCATGCATCTCATCATGGCCGCCACTCGCTCGTCTCGCTCCTCGAACCGGTCATCAACCGATTGACTCACTCCTTGAACTGATCGTCTGGAACGTCTACCGATCGGTTCACTCCTTGAACTGATCGTCTCAACTGTCGTTAGGATGTCCGTCATTCTTTCTCATAACAGGAAATAAAATCTATCCTATTTACAATTTAATTGTGAAACCCCGAGTTACATTCAGGGGGAACAAAGGTAGGAAAAGAATTCTCGAATTATTTCGAGTTACATCAGGAATAGGAGAAAGGGAATCGGTGCACAAACCGAGATGTAAGCAACCACATACAACCACACACAGATATAGGGGTTTATAGGCCATAATCATGCTACACATCCACCACAAAAATCGTTTAAGGGTGACGCGTATCGAGTGCATTAATAATACATATCATATATGTAATTGGGATTTGTGGATTTAGGATTGGACATGCATAAAGCTAATTTTATTCGCATCGTATGCAATAAATAAAGGTGACAAACCAAAATTGATCATATCGATATTCCTAAAAGATAGAGCAGTTGACATGGCTCTGATACCACTGTTGGGTTTTAGGGGAGGCAGAGAAGGCAGCGGAAACAAAAATTTTCTCCCCCAAACCCGGAACAAGGAAACACGTCAACGTCTATACAATAGGAAAGGATGGTTTGTGGAATCATACCTTGTCCCGAGGCTTGCTCGGCGACAATACCACACAGCTTGTGCGGTCTTCACCTCTGGTCTTAGACGGTGTCTGTGCAGATCCTGGTCGCACCGGGACTGACGACTCCTCCTCTCATCGGACTGTCGGGGTTGACAGTTTTCTTCTGAGTGGCATAAATCACCCGCTGCTGAAGTAGTCCACACAGACCACCTGGAACTCCAATGTCCTTGTCCAACAAGGAATTGGAAGGAGTCGCACCCTCCTGTTGACGTACTAGTCGCCAACACACTGTCCTGCTACCGTTTGCAAATGAAGTTGTCTTTCCCTTGTTGTGCCTCCCTTTTTGGGTAGCAGTTGCTCGAGCTCTCTCGATTACCAAAACTAGAGAGAATGACAACTTTGCAGAGCAACTGATTTGCACTGAGTTGTACTTTGATAATCCCCCAATACCCCTATATATAGGAGGGTCATGGGACAGGGTTCTCCATCCCGGGCAATGCGGGACTAAAAGCAGGAGTAGAAGGGTTCGAGATTTTCCACAAAATAACCAACTCGCAACTTGAACCGATTGTTTCACAACTGAAACGGTCAGTTGGGGACCTGAACCGGTCGGTTGACTCGTCAACCGGTCGGTTGGGATGAGCCGGTCGGTTCACTTCTGAACCTGTCCGTTCGTGGTCCTGATCAGTTCCCGATTGACTTTCCTTCTTTTGTTTCTAATTGGTATCGAATACCAATCCTATTTCCCAATCAAATTGGGAAAGTGAAATGAAAGGAAAATTCTCACCAATCCTACCTTCCTAACTTTCTCGGTTGCACCAGTTGAATCGATTGTTTCAACACTTGAAGCAATCGTTTCACCCTGATCATGAGCCGATCAACTCACAACTTGAGCCGATCGGTTCACCAAGCTGAGCCGATCGGTTCATCACATGAGAAGATCAGTTGGGAGTGTAGATTGTCAATAATCAGTCAATTGCAGTTTCAATCAATCTGATACTCTAATCAATCTGTCCAACACCATGAACACTATGATTTTGAGCTATCAATTAATTGAGTGTTTAATTGAACTACTAAACTCCTTTAGTAATCAATCTAAACATTGTTTGTGGACAAAACTCGTCTTCCAGGTTAAATCCTATGTGTGTGACCCTACAGGTCCTTTTCACGTTGGCAGTGAAAGTCCATAACACTTATGACTTCACAAGCAAAGAGCGGTGCCTAGTCACACATCAGTGCTACCCAAGTGAAATAGAAAGTTGGAGAACAACTTTCAATCCTACAATCCAAGAATGGTGTTCCAGTGAATGTATAATTCCCTTGTCACTGATATCCCGAATGAACTCGAGGCATGGAACAATCATCTTATCAACGTTCATTCACTATCTTGATCTCAGAGCAGATTGGAAGAGATATGTATGACATCAATATCACATACTGTTTCACACATGCGTGTGCATGCCTATTTCAATCCTACTCATCAAGTGGCCTTGGATATCAAACTCCCTCAGGAGGGACAAATCCCATATGTATCACTCACCCCTCAAAAGCCCCATGTGTCAAAGGCACCCAATCATCACCTTTATAACAACCCATGTTTCAGGACTGCGTTTGATGATGTCAAAGTGTGCCCAACGACATGTGTTGAGTGTAGTGATTTCAGGTCAAAGAATTACATTCACCACCATCACTGTGAGTACTGACTGTGACTACCATGTCATGGTTCCATGTGTCAAACACACGGTGGGTCTGTCCGGTACACTTGTTCTCTAACAAGTACCTATGTGTTTGGTTTGATATCTCTATATCATGACTAATGAGATTTTGTCATCAACCAACAAACTATCTAGACTTGTGTGTCATTGCTGTCTATCTACCTTCCATAATGACATCTGACTAGGGACATAACAAGAATGTACAAACTCTTAGTATCTGTATGATCTCATCATTCAGGTCCTCAACCTGAAAGCATACGCCATTGAGTACTGTCATTCTCTAGACATTCAATCTGTTCTATCACTATCTCATATGACTGAACCAAAAAGAATTGGAAGCTTGCCTTTGATGTTTATCAAATCAATCTTAATGTATCCCACCAATCATCCAATGATTGGCTCTCAGGGCATACATACCAATAGACCCCCACTTGCACTGTGAGCCAATCACCCTTGAATCATATTCATAGTGATCTTCAAACATGTCCCACATGTTACTCTGCTCTAGTTCGAACATAGTGAGTAATGGTAACACCTTGCCAAAGTCAGTTTAAATTGCATGTCTCACATCTCTTGGTTGTACGTCACATGTATGAGATGGAGTTGTCGTAATATGCGATCTAGTATTCCTTTGATAACCTTTAGCCACATTGCATGATCAAGGATTCCATACTTATCATCAATTACCAGAATATCTATAAGTTCATCTCATGAACTTCCAGATCCGTATAGTATCCACTGCTATTCTCTAACACACAGATAATCGACATTTCCTTTTAAATCGTTTCATTGGAACACTTCCAATTATCAACAAACTTTCACTTTTATATATCCTATATATATATTTTGCGATTAATTTTCTGTCCTTTTCGAAAGTTCTCATCAACTCTTTACATTGAACTCTTCCTTATCTCCATAGAACTAGTACTTCTCAAGTACTTGTCAAGTTCTCATGGTATTCCATTAACCCTTACTAGAAATAGACAGAAATCCACTCGTCATGTCTCACATACGAGTTATCAGGATGAGCACATCATATTGCCATGTCCTACATACAAGATGATGAATGCATTTTGTTCTTGCCATGTCGCTACATGCAAGATAATTGTATGATTACATACATGATAGATCAATATCTATTCTTAGTGTTCCCATTCTTCATAAGAATTGGACACTTGGCCTTGGGATACTAACTCCATATAACATGGACAAGTTTTCTCCCACTGAATCTGTGCATACTTAACCCTTCAGTACAGATTGCTAATGTATGCTATCTCTTTTTAGGTCAAGAGGTTTTCGAGAACTATATCTATAGATCTCTATTCCTATCACATAGGAAACATCTCTATCTTCCTTCCAGATAATTTCCACTTTTGGATTTCCATTCTAGAACATTTCCATTTCACATCAACATGTGAAATGTGAACACACTCCCACTAAATCACAGATCCCTTCTTTATCTTTGACATATCGGTCAAACCCTTTGACTATATCATCAAAGTAAGGATCCAATTTTGAGTTGCTTGTACTCAATCAATCACATTGATTAGTCCATTGTAACTTATAGACTTCATTTGCATTAGTGGATTCATAAACGTTATAGGTTGTGTCACGTACACATCCTTGTTTTATTCCTCATAGGAATGCGGTTTTAGTATCCATATGCCAAATGTCTTAGTCATTAAGTTGCAATCAACAAGCATCATCCTTCTCAAAATGTTATCCATGTGTCTTAACACTTAAGACTCAATTGCACTTATGGATTTCATCCAATGGGTGCTACCATCAAGGTCATACCTTATGGTTCACATGGATGTCATTTAGGATGTAATGGTCATAAACCATAGCTCAAAATTCGGTTCCTCATGTTCATCTAGATAGTTGACTCATCACATGAACAACTTATCACATAGATAAACGAGGTGTATTTGTCAAGGATATAAGAACTCACAACTCCTTGTGATTCTTAATGTCCTTTATTAGTGTGGGGTATTATTTTATTAAGAAGAATTCAATTATTTGATAATCATTCTCTAACTCTTTAGAGTATGATTCCTTCTTGATTTAGACATCACCATGCCTTAATCATGAGTTCACTATGATACACTATCATAATCACTCATAAGGATCTCAAACATTTTGGTCCAAGTATTTCATTCATTGATCTCATCAAGAATTAACACTTTACCAAATTTGCACTTCATCTATGATAATCTTAAACGCTTCAAGATATTCTTATTGGTATGTTTCTAAATACCATTTGAAGTATTAGCATTTGTTCCAATAGGTATGTAAATACATCACATGTATTATACCTAATTGGATAATCATTCTCGCACTACCATTAGTGAATATTGATTAGTCATGTACAAGAGATTCATGTCTCTTACTGGTTCTCTAACCAAAAGAGTCTAGATTTATCCATCACATGGAAACTAGAAATGAATTTCTCATGATTGACGCTAATTTGATTGTTTGAGTTATGAATGACTTTTAGGTATCATTTTATCTTATTCATATCAAATACCACAAGATAAACAAGGCATTGCCATAAAGATCATATCTTTATAAATTGAAACATCTCTTTATTAATTGTCATCATTGTCATACAATATGCTAAAATAAAGTGTTTCTATCTATTGGCAAATATGAAATAGCAGTTCATAACTATATTATATGCCTTATAGTCTGAAAATTAACTAAAGTACTCCTATCTATGGTGGCAACACTTGCCCCAATTATGAGTGTTTTACACTTTACATCTTGGTATCATATACCTCAAAAAGTGTTACAAGTTTATTTTCATGACACCTTCAAGTGGAGACTTCAGTTGTCTCCTTCTTCTTTTGTTCTTCCAGATAGAGAGGACAATTCCTTTTCCAATGTACTGGCTTTTGACAATGGTGGAAATTTCCTTTCTTGGTCACGCCTCCTTTGGCCTTGGGAGCTGAAGATGACTTGGGCTCCTGGCCAGCATCAGAACCTTTCTTAGCTTTTCCCTTGTCCTTGCCCTTGCGCTTGGACTTGCCTTTCTTGCTCGTGATCACCAACACGGACTTAGGCTTGTCCTTCTTCATCTGTATCTCGGCTATCCTCAACTTGCCCAACAACTCTGACAGTGGCCTATCAAAGTTGTTCATGTTGTAGTTCATCACAAACTGACTGTAAGATTCTGGCAACAATTGTAGTATCACGTCAGTAGCCAACTCTTGGCTCAGTGGAAATCCTAGTCTCTGCAGGTTCTCCACATACCCAATCATCTTGAGTGTGTGAGGACCAACTAGATCTCCTTTTGTCATGATGCACTTGAACAATGCCCTTGAGACATTGTATCTCTCTTGCCGTGCCTGATCTTCATACATGTTCCTGAGATGCTGAATCATCTCAATGACACCCATGTTCTCATGCTTCCTCTGCAACTCATGGTTCATAGAACATAACATCAAGCACTTTGCATCAATGGCATCATCATAATGCTTCTTCTAAGCATCCCTTTTTGTCTTTGGTGCATTAGGAGCGGGTTCCTCTGGAATTGGAGTATCCAGGACATAGAGCTTATGCTCTTGAGTGAGAACAATTCTCAATGTCTGATACCAGTTGTGGAAGTTTGTCCCATTTAGCTTGTCCTTGTCAAGGACCGATCGCAGAGAAAAGTGATTGTTGTTTGTTGCCATTTGTACTACAAAAGGAAAATATGCAATTTTAGTCCAAAACTCTTTTTGACTTATTTGATTGATTTGAAAGTTTGATGATATAATTAGGCCTTTAATTAATTATCGCTCCCACTATTTTAATTCAAATTGATAGCCCTCACCATCAATTCGGATGATTGCAGTGTACAACCTTCTATTGGGTAAGATCCTAAAATCCTCTACGTCATGGACCAGCTAGGGTTGTCACCCACAACATAGATCTCTCAGGTAGGCAACTCTTGCCGATTGCATCATATGCAACTCTTGATAAGATGTCATATGAAACTCCTTGCCATGATCATCTCCATGCCTCAAGGTACTAGGTCCCATCTATATCACCTTGTTAAGTATGACCCAAAGCAAACACGGTGAATATGCACCCTACTAGGGAAGACCCACACATTCATCCTTCACGCTTCTATAAAATAGACGGTGCACCATGCTAGGGCGTGCCCACACTTGGTCGATCAAGCTTTTCATGTGTGTCACATTTGGAAGGCATCTAAAACTTAATATTTAATGAGGGATTTGGTTTTTGTATACATATACATATCCAATCACTACAATACATAGTACGTATCATATACATGCTATATCCCACATAAAACATGCAAAATGATAAAAGCGATGATTATGGCCATCCTAATGTGATTCCTCGAGCCAAGAGGAATCATGGTCATCTATGTCTACATCCCATGCAACCTGTACAAGATGAACTATGTGCTTTTCCTTCTGAGTAAATCAACTCATCCCATGAATGACTTGCTCATTCTGGCCCGGTCGTCTGGGTGCCACCAGTCGATTGGTTGGCTCCTCTAACCAATCAGTTCACCTGGTCGTCGTGCATCTCATCATGGCCGCCACCCGCTCGTCTCGCTCCTTGAATCGGTCATCAACTAATCGGCTCACTCCTTGAACTGATCGTCTGGAACGTCAACCGATCAGTTCACTCCTTGAACGGATCGTCTCAGCTGTCGTTAGGATGTCCGTCATTCTTTGTCATAATAGGAAATAAAATCTATCCTATTTACAATTTAATTGTGAAACCCCGAGTTACATTCGGGGGGAACAAAGGTAGGAAAAGAATTCTCGAATTATTTCGAGTTACATCAGGAATAGGAGAAAGGGAATCGGTGTGCAGACCGAGATGTAAGCAACCACATACAACCACACACAGATATAGTGGTTTATAGGCCATAATCATGCTACACATCCACCACAAAACTCGTTTAAGGGCGACTCATATCGAGTGCATTAATAATACATATCATATATGTAATTGGGATTTGTGGGTTTAGGATTGGACATGCATAAAGCCAATTTTATTCACATCGTATGCAATAAATAAAGGCGACAAACCAAAATCGATCATATCGATATTCCTAAAATATAGAGCAGTGGACATGGCTCTGATACCACTATTGGGTTTTAGGGGAGGCAGAGAAGGCAGTGGAAACAAAAACTTTCTCCCCCAAACGCGGAACAAGGAGACGCGTCAACGTCTATACAATAGGAAAGGATGGTTTATGGAATCATACCTTGTCCCGAGGCTTGCTCGGTGAAAATACCTCACAGCTTGTGCGGTCTTCGCCTCCGGTCTTGGACGGTGTCTGTGTAGCTCTTGGTCGCACCGGGACTGACGACTTCTCCTCTCACCGGACTGTCGGGGTTGATAGTTGTCCTCTGAGCGGCAGAAATCTCCCGCCTCTGAAGTACTCCACACAGACCACCTGGAACTACAAGGTCCTTGTCCCATAAGGAATTGGAAGGAGTTGCACCCTCCTGTTGACGTACTAGTTGCCAACACACTCTCCTGCTACCGGTTGCAACTGCAGTTGTCTTTCCCTTGTTGTGCCTCCCTTTTCGGGTAGGACTTGCTCGGGCTCTCTTAGTTACCAAAACGAGAGAGAACAACAACTTTGCAGAGCAACTGGTTTGCATTGAGTTGTACTTTGAGAATCCCCCAATACCCCTATATATATAGGAAGGTCATGGGATAGGGTTCTCCATCCCGGGCAATGCGGGACTAAAAGTAGGAGTAGAAGGGTTCGAGATTTTCCACAAAACAACCAACTCGCAACTTGAACTGATCGTTTCACAACTGAAACGGTCAGTTGGGGACCTGAACTGGTCGGTTGACTCCTCAACTGATCAGTTGGGACCCATGAGCCGATTGGTTCACTTCTGAACAAGTCGGTTCGTGGTCCTGGTCAGTTCCCGATTGACTTTTCTTCTTTTGTTTCTAATTGGTATCAAATACCAATCCTATTTCCCAATAAAATTGGGCAAGTGAAACGAAAGGAAAATTCTCACCAATCCTACTTTCCCAACTTGCTCGGTTTCACCAGTTGAATCGATCGTTTCAACACTTGAAGCAATCGTTTCACCCTGATCATGAGTCGATCAACTCACAACTTGAGTCGATCGGTTCACCAAGTTGAGCCGATCGGTTCATCACATGAGCCGATCGGTTGGGAGTGTAGATTGTGTAGAATCAGTCAATTGCGGTTTCAATCAATCCGATACTCTAATCAATTTGTCCAACACCTTGAACACTGATTTTGAGCTATCAATTAATTGAGTGTTTAATTGAACTACTAAACTCGTTTAGTAATCAATCTAAACATTGTTTGTGGATAGAACTCCTCTTGCAGGTTAAATCCTATGTGTGTGACCCTGCAGGTCCTTTTCACGTTGGTAGTGAAAGTCCATAACACTTATGACTTCACAAGCAAAGAGTGGTGCCTAGTCACACATCAGTGCTACCCAAGTGAAATAGAAAGTTGGAGAACAACTTTCAATCCTACAATCCGTGAATGGTGTTACAGTGAATGTATAATTCCTTTATCATTGATATATCGAATGAACTTGAGGCATGGAATAGTCATCATGTCAACATTCATTCACTATCTTGATCTCAGAGCATATTGGAAGAGATATGTATGACATCAATATCACATACTGATTCACACATGCGTGCGCACACCTATTTCAATCCTACTCATCAAGTGGCCTTGGATATCAAACTCCATCAGGAGGGACAAATCCCATATCTATCACTCACACCTTAAAAGCCCCATGTGTCTAAGCCACCCAATCATCACCTTTATAACAACCCATGTTTCAGTACTGCATTTGATGATGTCAAAGTGTGCCCAACGACATGTGTTGAGTGTAGTAATTTCAGGTCAAAGAATCACATTCATCACCATCACTGTGAGTACTGACTGTGACTACCATGTCATGGTTCGATGTGTCAAACTCACGGTGGGTCTGTCCGGTACACTTGTTCTCTAACAAGTACCTATGTGTTTGGTTTGATATCTCTATATCATGACTAATGAGATTCTATCATCAACCAACACCACAATCTAGCCTTGTGTGTGATTGTTGTCTATCTACCTTCCACAATGACATCCGACTAGGGAAAAAACAAGAATGTACAAACTCTTAGCATCTGTATGATCTCATTGTTCAGGTCCTCAACCTGAAAGCATACGTCATTGAGTACTGTCATTCTCTAGACATTCAATATGTTCTATCACTATCTCATATGACTGAACCAGAAAGAATTGGAAGCTTGCCTTTGATGTTTATCAAATCAATCTTAATGTATCCCACCAATCATCCCATGATTGACTCTCAGGGAATACATACCAACACATACATACATACATACATAAATACATACATACATACATACATGTGATACAGACTCCCCGCCCCCTCTGTCTCCTAGGGTTTCCCTAGTGATTGCTAGGGCAATCCTGAGATGGACCAGTGGCCATGGCGGCCACCACTAGCCAGGCTACCCCATCCACTCCCAACCTATGCCATCCACCCACCAACCCACCACCCAAGAACTCTACACTAAATATCAACAAGGAAAGGAATGACGTCCCTCCAAGGAAACCATGGACTCACGTCATGAATAGAAATCCAACCCAAGAGAAGGAATGTTGTGGACTAACCTTCCCCAAACCAAAGAAGAAGTAAGACAAGGTGATTGTAAACATGGATGCTGAGGAATATGGGCGCATGAAAGATATCTGGGAGTTCTCAGTATCGATCTATATCATGGGCAAGCATCCTTTTTACCCTCACCTTCTTTCTTGGATATGGTGATTCTGGAACCTTAAGGGTGACTTCGACGTGGTGTTAAAGGAAAATGGCTTCTTCTTGATCAACTTTTCCAATGATACCGACAAGAAGACCTGCCTTACAAGCATACCCAGATGGTTTGACAGCCACCTTGTTGTAGCCAAGCACTACACATTCGATGATCCCCTGGTGAAGGAGGACATGACTTCCCTCCCAGTCTAGATCTGAACTCCAACGAGCAGAAAGACTTGGACAAAGAAAGAAGCAGGAACAATCACCTCTAGCTTTGTTAAAGTCTTGCATGTTGAGACCATGTCGATGGGAGTTGTTGGTACTGGTGAAGTAAATGTCCTAGTCGAAATAGAAGCAGAGAATGAGACCCCAAATAAATTCTGGGTAAACATCCCAGGGAAGGAGGAGATATCTTTTGAAATCAAATATGATTACCTCCAAAAGAGATGCACTCATTGTTGTGTCTTCAAGCATGGAAACGATGACTGCCCAGGGAAAGAGAAGGAAAATACCACTAAAACAGAAGGCTTTTAGATACCTAAAAAGATCTAGAATGAGAAATGCAACAACACTACAGAGATGAGCACCTTAGGTGAGAAGGAAAAAGAAGAAGGTGAAATTCCCAATCCAGATAATTCAAACTCGTTCAGTGCATGAAGTGACTCTGACAAGGAAGAGGAGGAAATACTGGAGATAGAGACAAGCTCAACCCGCAAAGATAAAGATAAATATAAAGAGAGATAATAGAAGAAATACAAAGACAAAGGAAAGGAGAAGGACAATGTGCCCCCCAGGCGAACAAGGAACAACAAAAAGTGTTAAATATGTCAGTCCTAGCTTGGAACGTAAAGGGTATCTGCAACCCTACAAAGAGGAAGGAGGTGAGGGACTGGATCAAGGCCAGTGGTATTTTTCTAGGTGGTATCATAGAAACAAAAATAAAAAGGTGTAATGCTAGCCATATGGAAATTGTATTCCCAAGAGGATGGAACAGTGTAAATAAGATGGTAGAAGTTGAACTGGGGACATTTGTGTGGGATGGAACCCTAATATCTGGGAGGTCCGAGTTGTTAGGCAGACGAAACAAATGACTACAACCCAATGTACCAATAAGGGTGGCCTACTGATGGAGCTAGAACTTACATCAATAGATTACTCTTTCGGTGGAAGTTCAAATTATGCACCAAAAATCCTAGGGAGTTGATGCACCCTCTAGGTTTACCAAGAACTGGTGCTAGATAAAAGCTCCAACCCCACAAGAGTGTGGAAGCTTTATCATAGTACAAATTTAGGATCAAACCCAAAGGACAACATAAAGAATCTGAGTGTCTTTATCTCGTTTCATCTCGATCTAAGTTAATCATCTATGACCAAAAGTTTGATTTGAGATATTTAACCTAAACCATGCAAAAGTAAAGGCAAGTATAAAAACTACATAAGGTTTAAAATCTAAGATTAGCAAATGATGATGGATAACTGGGGTGATGCGAATATTCACCACCACTACACATGCATTGCACCTGTACCAACATAGAAAGACCTGGAAGCAAGATACATGAATGTTGTACAATGTCGATGTATTTTATGAAAAGATCATTGCACACATCCTTTACAGGTTTATTAACACTCATTTGGTACATATCTACGTGTCAATGAAGATATGTAGTCTCCGAAGAGAGAATCTTACTCAACCTCATGAAATGTGCATCAAAAAACTAACAAGCACGCGATAATTACCAATTCGATTAGTATCCTTATAGACTATCCCTCTTTTGAGGACATATCTATGACAAATGTGGGAGTGTTGCAATGTCATCCATTCTGAAATGAATGGTCAAGTAATTTGCACCACTCCCTCCACAGAGTGTGTTCCTCGACCCATCAAGGTTGCACTTTCATACGTCAAATGATTCCATTTAATAGTACAAAAGTACAATGATGGAGGTAAGTTTACTCCACTCCTTAGAAAGTGTTCCTAGATACTGAAATAGATGTGCGGTGGATACACACATCAGAAACCAACACTAAATCGATATCTTATTCCTAAGAGCGGTCGTAGACAAACCACAACGAAAGACAATAGATGCATACAAGAACAAGGCCAACATTCAAGCATGTATGAAACGATTTAGTATTGAATCAGAAAGATAACATCTTTTAGTACATATTACAAAGCATGGGCAGCGGGGCTAGTCCCCGCACCCCAGTGGATGGAACTACTCGCTCCAGATAGAGGGAGAAACAAAGAGAGAGAAGAGAGAGAAGGAAATTATCATCGAAGCAGAAGAGTAGGTCTGTGACGGCCCGATGTAGATCAACATAGTCTCCAGGACTGCTCTATCATGGTCGATGACGTCCGTCTCTCCACCTCAATCCTCATGTCTACCTCTGGGATTGCACGGGTAGAATGAGGTGGAACTTTGGTGGAACAATGGTGGAGGCGAGCTTGATGGAGAGCTTGGTGGAGATGAGATGGTAGTGGAGCATCCGCCCGGCCTTCTAGCTCTATTCCCAGTCTGGAAGCCTTTGGCCATGGTGAGATAGATGTCCAAGACCATGTCTCTACCCTTCTTTTTAAAGGCTAGGTGTGTATTTTGGACTGGCTGGGCTTATTATGAAAATTTCCCCAAGTAACCTGTTCATCCGATTTTGAGTTCACGTTTTAGGCTTGTCCTGCCCATTCGGTTATGGGGTCTGATCAATACGGTTTGCTTCAGTAATGCTCATATAGTTTTGAATCTTGGTCAACCATTCGGTTTCAATGCTTTGCTCTCTCTATTCAGTTTCACTTTTTTTTTCTTCTCGTTCAGTTTTGAACGCAACACTCCATTTAGTTTCTTCATATTTTGCTCGGCCATACAGTTTCAACTTTGCCTTTTTGCCATTCGGTTTTTCCACTTCTCGGTTTCTCTGCTAATTGCATTCAGTTTCAGCTTTGGTACTTTTCCGCCATTCGGTTTTGCTTTTCCCTGCCATTCAGTTTTCATCTCATACGGTCAACGTTTCCTCACCGGTCTTCTCTCCACTAATTTCTTATTAGGTTTAGCATGTCCGCAGTAGCAACTGGTCATTCAGTTTTCTTTCTCTCTATTCGGTCTTGGTTTCTCCACCTACAGCTCATGCGTTCTTAACTTTTTCCGCTCATTTGCTTTGCTTTCCTCATTTTTCTTTCTTTTTCCACCTGCTTTCCGCATGTAGGTTTCTTGCCTCTCGATTTCTTTGTTTTTGATGTCGATTTTCTTTTTGCTATTCAGTTTCAATTGCTAGCAGCTCATTCGGTCTTGGCTGCTTCCCATTTGGTTTTGACCACTTGGCATTTGGTCTTCATACTGACAACAGAGTTGATCGCACAATATCATCCTATCTTCGCATGCCAGTGGCCATCCAGTTTCCATAGTAGCGGCTTCCACCGGTTTCCAAACCGGTGGAAAGCTACTGGTCGTTGTGTACTGTAGGGTTGGGTTGAGAGGAAAATGGGCCCAAGTACCCATTTTGTCATGCAATTAAGTACATAAATCGATCAGGTCCGTGGATAATTCAGACAAAGTTAGGAAAAGTACAATTAAGCTAAGAAAGCTTGTGCATAAGACCGAGTGTATTTCACTCGGTTTCGAGACCGAGTGGACGCCACTCAGTTTCGAGACCGAGTGGTCGTCACTAAGTTTTGAGACTAAGTGGATGCTACCAGTTTTCACCCGATCTTGGGATCAGTGGGATGTGTGAGTGATAAAAAGATCAAATAAACTTGTAAAAATAATTATTAAAGAAATATTAGCATGAAGCTAAGGAAATACTCATAGTAAACCAAAGAAAGGGTATATCAGTCAAAATGATGTACAAAAATCCTAGAATTGGCAACTGTAAGAATGAATATGGAGGATTCATCACCACACCAAACATAAGCGTTTCTCATCCCGAGGATCAAAAAAGCCTAAGATAGTCGAGCGATTGGGGTGCTGGTATGATGAAAGAGGAAGGAAAAGAGGTGTGATCAAAAGATAAGAGTCTCTCCTCTGATTGATTCAAGACTCTTATTATTGGTAATTCATCAAGACACTTTGAAAATTTTGTGCACAATACTGGTTGACTTAGCCTTACACCCAATTTTTTTCTAGAGGTAACTCAGAAGTGTGTATAGGTTGGCTTAAGGCTTTTGGCTAGCTTACCTCTTCCATAGGAGGTAAGGGGTCATTTTTGGAGCCTTAGGATCTCACTACCGAGTGCGACACATCTGCCATTGTGAGGGAAGCTAATGTACAGACCGGGCAAGACCTTTATCGGTAATCCTTATTCAGGGCACAACTCTCATGTTTTTATTCACACTCTGGCTTTTATTCATTCTCACTTGGCTTAGGAGAAAGGGTATTTTTGGATTTTTGTAAATTTGGGTTGCCATGCCTCTTTTTGGAATCATGGTAGATTTTTCACCAACCTTGGTATGTGCACAATCACCATTGTATACTCTTTGAATCAAAATGAGAAGGTGATACTCCCCTGTTATGTATTGAGGGTATGGAAGAAGCGGTAGAGGAAAAAGAGGTGTGGTCTACCACTCCGAACTTAGAGTTCGACAAAGTTCTAGTTTACACTAGAAAAAGGAGTGTGGCATGCCACACCGAACTTAAAGATTTGGCGTGATTGGTGAGCGGAGGGGTATGAAAATGAAGGAAGAAGTGTAGAAGAGAGTTCGGATCATGATGTAGTTTGCTTAGCGATTCCATATGGCGGATTTTTTTTTCATCACACTCTGCTCAAATAGTGACATGATAAAACATCCAATGAGAATTCTATATAGAATATCCATTAATCAGTTAGAGGCGCGATGCATTTGATCTATCTCAGTCTTACTGAAGTGTATCATCTTTTTCTATTTGAGGATATGACATTAGAGTTCAAAGACTATACAGGATGAAAACATTTATTGGCTAGGTTTTAAGCATTCTTTTTCTCAATAATTCGCAATGAAAAGAGGTGATGATCACAAATTTGAAAAACAATAGCCAACTAGATAGAGGCTTTATTTGAAAAAAATTATGAAAAAGTGGAAAAATTGTGAAAAAGAACTTAGAATGGAAAAACAGAAAGCAGTAAAGGTAGAGGGTGGAGTGAGAGTCATACCACCTTCCCTCCACCTCGAACTTATGAGTTTTCCTATTTATGAACAAATAATAGGTTCGAGATGGAGGGGAAGGGTTGCACAGTGTTAACCAAGCGGTCCTCTTAGTTGAAAGAAGGTCCGGTGAAGATGTCTCATGATAGTCGGTGCTGAGAGTGAAGAAGTGGCCCGAACAACTTGTTGACTGGGTGGTCGTGGTAACTCGAATGGGTCTTTTGGGTGATTTGGATGCACATTTCTTTCACCTCGTTGTCCATCCAGAAGAATCCAGAGACCTTACCCCATCAGTAGGGGAGGTGGAATATAAGCAATTGAGACTGGAGGACCAGGCGAGTAATCGAGGCATTAACTATTTGTGTCCTCCAGTTGTGGCTCGCCCTCTAAGTTCAAAGTAAAATTTCTTTCTTCAAAATCTAGAGCAGTTGATTGAGGGTCGGCCACTTGAACTTCCTCCTGTCCTGGATCGGGTGGCGGATCCAGTTCAGGCTTCATTTCATCACCTGGCTTTTCTTGTGTAGGATATGGTAGCTAGGATGACGTTTCTTCATCAGAGGAGTTATTTTGAGAAGTATCATCATCATTCTCAATGTTGAAACTGATAAGAGCATCATTCTTCTTTTCAAAATTTTGTTCAGAATTTTCCTCATAGAACACCCTTAATTCACCCAAGTAACTAGAAGAGGATTTGACTGGTAGAACGAACTCTTTCTCGGTAAAGGAATCATGGGATTCCAGGGTAAATGTCTCTTGATGGGAGGGATTAGTCCATGACATGATGTTATGAGGATTAGAATCTCCCGATGACTCTGTTTCTTTGATATTGGGACTAAAATGCTCCATTTCTGAGTCAGGTTGTTGTTCTAATACTTCTTCATAGTACTCCTCCAGTTCTATTAAGTGCTAGGGAAGAGTCACTATGGGAAGAATGAAACCTTGTACATGTAATGGATGTATCTCATTTCATTGAATATGTGGTAGCTCAGGTGGAGCTTGTTCATAGGGATGAGTTGCTATAAGAGGATAGGTTTGTGGCTCGTTGTCCTCCCACAAGTCCTTTTTGTCATTATAGGAGTCTACAAAAATATTGTAATTTGTTCCAAAATCAAGAGATGGTTCATGTTTCTCCTCATAGTGCACTATCAACTCGTTCAAGTGACTAGAAGGAGTTTTCTCATAGAACACCCTTAATTCATCCAAGTAACTAGAAGAGGATTTGACTGGTAGAATGAACTCTTGCTCGGGTAAAGGAATCATGGGATTCTGGGGTAGAGGTTCCAATAATGTCTCTTCATGGAAGGAATTAGTCCATGACATGATGTTTTGAGGATTAGAATATCCTGATGACTCCGTTTCTTCGATATTGGTACTAAATGCTCCATTTCTGAGTCAGGTTGTTGTTCTAGTACTTCTTTATAGTACTCCTCCATTTTTATTAAGTGATCAGGATGAGTCACTACAGGAAGAATGAAACCTTGTGTAGGTAATGGAAGTATCTCATTCTCTTGAATACGTGGTAGTTCAGGAGGAGCTTCTTCCTAGGGTTGAGTTGCTATAAGAGGATAGGTTTGTGGCTCGATGTTCTCCCATGAGTCCTTTTTGTCATTATAAGAGTCTACAGAAATATCATAATTCGTTCCAAAATCAAGAGATGGTTCATGTTTCTCCTCATAGTGCACTATCAACTCGTTCAAGTGACTAGAAGATGATTCAATAGAAAGATCATGCTCTTGTTTGAGAATTGGCTCTGTCTGGACTTCTTGTAGAGGTGGTAGCTCTGGTGACATCATATCATTGAAAGGATTGGTTATAGATTCAACATCTTGAGACCCATCCTCCCCCCATGATTCTTTTTCATCATCAGGATCAGTGAGAGTAGCATGATCCATTTTAGAATCAAGATTTTAATCAGTCCCATCCTCAAAGTTTGTTTCCAGATCATCTGAATGATCATAAATTTCTTCATAAGGACAAATTAGATCATGTTCTAGTAATGGAGTTAGTTGAGTCTCTTGCATAAAAGATATCTCCTTATTCGAATCAGTCATGTATTCCTTTGAGTCTAACTATGAAGGAGTGTAGAGTTCTTGTGACATAAACCCTTCCTCTATGGACTTCATTGATGAGACAGTTGAAGTTGAAGAGATTTTATCATTTAGGGAGTCGATCATTGCTAATTGCACCTCAATAGTTGGATCTGGGTCTATGAAGTCAGAAGGTAGGTAAATGTTGAAGTTTATCTCCAATTGATCTCCTGACTATAGAGAATCCCCATATTGGCTACTCAATCTTTCATCTAAGAGCATAGTACATGAATCATTATTCAAGTCAGACCTTAGCCCAGAAAATGATTCTTTCTCTTATGATGGTGTGAAGAAATCATCTTTGAGTTCAGTTATTATCTCTGAGGATGATTCCTCACCCTGCATTGACGTTTGAAGATCATCGGAAGGCATATCCCATATGATTTTATAATCATCATCATAATCAACATGTAGACTAGGGATGTGCTTAGTTTAAATTTGTGGTTGTTCTACATGTTGGTCAGAGGCATTGACAAATTAAATAAGTTGATTAAGATCGGCTATCAACTTTTTGGTCACGACTATCTGATCAGCTAGTTGTTGAGCCACCGATGTTTGTAAGGAACGTAGTTCTTCCATTAACGTACGTTGATCTCGATAAGAAGGCTCTTCGCTGCACCCATTGGTGTTGATAATAGCTCTCCTCATCATAGTATTTATTTGCATTGTTTTCCAGGTTCCCTCCTACATTGCAGTCTGCCTTGAAATCTTCTATAGTTAGGTTTTTCATAGTAGCCTCCTGAGTGATATGAATTAGAACTTGCGTTATATCCATAGTTGTATGAAGAGGTTGTTTTGAGTTTCCCAACTATACCATTTGTGATTACTTGACGCAGAGCCATCACGTAGTGAGGAGGGATGTTGAAGCAGTAAATCGATGCATGAGAATAGTCACCACATAGTTGACATCTAACTATTGGTGGTGTCAACTACTTCATTTGAAGAGAGTTGGTACCTAAACTCAAAGAATGAGTTTATCAAGCTTGACCAACCACTTCAAATCCAAAAGGATATGCAAGATTAAGTCCTTCACTTTTTTTTAGATTTTTGAAAAGAAAATGAAAAACCCTAGAGAAACCTAAATCGACATAGAATTTGAAAAAGATGATTCTTACACCGTTGTCCCTGGCAACGATGCCATTTTTTGATGGAGCTAGAACTTATGTCAGTAGATTACTCTTCCGGTGGAAGTTCTAATTATGCACCAAAAATCCTAGGGAGTAGATGTACCCTCTAGGTTTACCTAGAACTGGTGGTAGATAAAAACTCCAACCCCACAAGTGTGTGGAAGCCTTATCATAGTACAAATTTAGGATTGAACCCAAAGGACAACGTTAAGAATCTGAGTGTCTTTATCTCGTTTTGTCTCGATCTAAGTTAATCATCTATGACCAAAAGTTTGATTTGAGTTATTTAACCTAAAACATGCAAAAGTAAAGGCAAGTATAAAAACTAATTAAGGTTTAAAATCTAAGATTAGCAAATGATGATGGATCACTGGGGTGATGGAGATATTCACCACCACTACACATGCATTGCACCTGTACCAACATAGCAAGACCTGCAAGCAAGATACATGGATGTTGTGCAATGTTGATGTCTTTTACGACAAGAGCATTGCAGGCATCCTTCATAGGTTGAGTAACTCTCATCCGGTACATATCTACATGTAAATGACGATATGTAGTCTTCGAAGAGAGAATCTTACTCAACCTCATGAAATGTGCATCGAAAAACTAACAAGCAAGTGATAATTACCAATTCGATTAGTATCCTTATAGACTATCCCTCTTTCGAGGACATAGCTACGTGAAACATGGGAGTGTTGCAACATCAGCCATTCCCAAATGAGTGGTCAAGTACTTTGCATCACTCCCTCCGTAGAGGGTGTTCCTCGACCCATCAAGGTTGTACTTTCATACGTCAACTGATTCCATTTCATAGTACGAAAGTACAATGATGGAGGTGAGTTTTTTCCACTCCTTAGAAAGCGTTCCTAGATACTGAAATGGATGTGCGGTGGTTACACACACCTGAAACCAACACTAAATCAATATCTGAATCCTAAGAGCGGTCGTAGACAAACCACAATGAAAGACAATAGATGCATACAAGAATGCAACCAACATTCAAACATATATGAAATGATTTTATATTGAATCAGAAAGATAACGTCGTTTAGTACATATTAAAAAGCATGGGAAGTGGGGCTAGTCCCCACACCCCAATGGATGGAACTACTCACTCCTCATAGAGGGAGCAAGAAAGAGAGAGAAGGAAAACATCATCGGAGTAGAAGAGTAGGTCTGTGACAGCCCGGTGTAGATCATTGTAGTCTCCAAGACTGCTCTGTTGGGGTCGATGACGTCTGTCTCTATGCCTCGATCCTCATGTCTACCTTTAGGATTGCAAAGATATAATGAGGTGGAACTTTGGTGGAGCAATGGTGGAGGTGAGCTTTATGGAGAGCTTGGTGGAGATGAGATGGCAGTGGAGCAACCTCCCGGCTCTGTTCCTAGTCAGGTAGCCTTTGGTCATGGTGAGATAGATGTCCAAGACCATGCCTCTACCCTTCTATTTATAGGCTAGGCATGTGTCTTGGACTGGCTGGGCTTTTTATGCAAATTTCCCCAAGTAACCACGTTCATCTGGTTTTGAGTTCACATTTTAGGTGTGTCCTGCCCATTTGATTTTGGGGTCTGATCCATACGGTTTGCTCAAACAATTCTCATACGGTTTTGAATCTTGGTCAACCATCCAGTTTCAATGCTTTGCCCTCTCCATTCAGTTTCACTTTTTTTTCTACTCATTCAGTTTAGAACGCAACGCTCCATTCAGTTTCTTCATATTTTGCCCTACCATACATTTTTTACTTTGCTTTTTCGGCATTTAGTTTTTCCGCTTCTCGGTTTCTCCACTGATGGCATTCGGTTTCAGATTTGCTTTTCTGCCATTCAGTTTTGCTTTTCCCTGCCATTCGATTTTCATCTCATACGATCAACATTTCTCCACCGGTCTTCTCTCCACTAATTGCTTATTTGGTGTAGCATGTCCACAGCAGCAACTGATCATTTAGTTTTCTTTCTCCCTACCCAGTCTTGGTTTCTCCACCTACAACTCACAAGTTCTTTACTTTTTCCACTCATTTGCTTTGCTTTCCTTGTTTTTCTTTCTTTCTCCACCTGCTTTCCACGCACATGTTTATCGCCTCTCGGTTTCTTTGTTTTTGATGCCGATTTGCTTTTTGCTATTCGGTTTCAATTGCCAGTAGCTCATTTGGTATTGGCTACTTCCCATTTGGTTTTGACCGTTGGGCATTCGATCTTCATACTCACAACAGAGCTGACCGCATAGTATCATCTGGTCTTCACGTGCCAGTGGCCATCCGGTTTCCATAGTAGCGGCTTCCACCGATGGAAAGCTACTGGTCATTGTGTACTGTAGGGCTGGGTTGAGAGGAAAATGGGCCCAAGTACCCATTTTGTCCTACAATTAAGTACATAAATCGATCAGGTCCATGGATAATTCTGACAAAGTTAGGAAAAGTACAATTAATCTAAGAAAGCTTGTGCATAAGACCGAGTGGACGCCACTTTGTTTCGAGACCGAGTGGACGCCACTCGGTTTCGAGACCGAGTGGTCGTCACTCAGTTTAGAGACCGAGTGGACGCCACAGGTTTTTGCCCGATCTTGGGATCGGTGGGATGCATGAGTGATAAAAAGATCAAATAAACTTGTAAAAATAATTATTAAAGCAATATTAGCATGAAGCTAGGGAAATACTCATAGTAAACCAAAGCAAGGGTAAATCAGTCAAAATGATGTACAAAAATCCTAGAATTGGTGACTGTAAGGATGAATAGGATTCATCACCTGCAAATATGGTTCTCTACTATTTACGCTTTCAATTACCATAATCAAAGGTAGGAGCTATGGAAGGATTTCCTTGATCTCTCCAAAACAATTAATGAGCCATGGCTTCTAATGTGGGACTTCAATAATGTTAGGCTGTAAGAAGAGAAGAAATGAGGTCGTCTAGTACTAGAAGTTGTTATCAAGTCTTTCAACTACACTATAAATGTAGCTAAACCCTATGAGTTGCCAGTGTTTGGAGAAGGTATTTACGCATGGAATAACTAGGGGAAGCCAAACAAATGCATAGCTAGCAAATTAGACAGAGCCTTAGTCAATTCTACATGGCTCAACAAATTGCCTACTGTCAAAATTAAAGTCGCCAGTGCAGATATCAATGATCATGCCCCGATTACCATGCAACTAAGTGAGAAATTAAAGAGTCCTAGGCCATTTAGATTTGTTAACTTCTGGACCACATGGAAGGGATATAGAGAACTTCTGCAAGAAGCATGGAAACTTGAAGTAGTTGGAAATCCACTCTTTGTCTTAGCAAAAAAACTCATGCACATTAAACAAAAACATAAAGCATGGTCAATGGAATATGTCAATATTCCAAAGCTACTAGAGGAAACTAAGAAGGAACTAGTCATGATTAGGAATGCTCTTCTTTCTGGCCCATTGAACCCAACGCTCATAGATGAAGAAATGAACCTTAAAAGAATGCTAGAAGATCTCAAAATGGCAGAGGAAAGTTTTTCCTGGCAAAGGAGTTGGCAAAAATGGTTAGCAGATGGGGATCGCAACACCAGCCTATACCACAATGCGGTGCGCAAGAGGGAAGCACATAACTCAATAACTAAACACATAAACACTGATGGAGAAGTAATTAATAGCCAGGAGGAATTAGAAGCTCAAGCCAACAAGTTCTATAAGAACTTGTACAACAAACCTCAAGAAGAATAGTCAATTGAGGAGGAAGGCGTGAGGTGGAAGGAAAAACTAACTAACTCTCATAATAATTTCCTTTGCAGGTCTGTAAATGAATATGAGATAAAAGACACTCTCTAGAGCATTGGCACTGACAAATCACCAGGGTCAGATGGTTTCAACTTACACTTCTTTCGTGATGCCTAGGAGATCATGAAGGATGATCTATGCAAAGGAGTGAAATGGTACATGGAAGGGGGAGCGATGCTGACACAAATCAACAATGCCTTCCTAGTACTTGTTCCAAAAAAGAAAACTACCTTGTCACTCACTGACTTTAGGCCGATTTCCTATTATAATGTGCAGTACAAAGTTATAGAAAAGATACTAGCCGAACGACTGAAGTTGGTTCTTCCACTCTTAGTTTTAGAACAACATGGTGCTTTCATCTCTGGAAGAAGTATCTTGGACTATGGCTTACTGGAAGGGGAATTCATGGCTGATTTCAATGTTAAAAGAGGTCATAAGAAGGTATGCATTAAATTTGATGTTTCAAAGTCCTTTGACAGTGTCCGTTGGGACAAACTGTGGTGGATAATGAAGCAACTAGGATTCAACGAGACCTGGATTACACTGATTAAGCAATGTGTTTGTACTACCAACTACTCAGTCCTAGTAAATGGAATACCTAATGGCATATTCAAAGGATCTAATGGGTTGAGATAGGGAGGCCCCCTCTCTCCCCTCCTTTTCACCATACTGATGGAGTACTTCACACAAATCATGAACGAAGCTGAAGAAAAGAAAGAGTTAAAGACCTACATCATTCATGGGATTAGAGCATGGAGTCACATCATCTTTGTAGATGATGTTTTGGTCTTCTTGGAAGCTAAAGTCACCTACCTAGCCAACCTAAAGAAATTGCTTGTAAGATTCTAAGTGTAGACTGGTCTGAAAACAAATCAACATAAGACACATGTATTCACCTCAGCCAACTGTTACCACATAAAGGACACCATTGAAGAAGCCCTTCAGACTGAAATATGTACCCTGCCTACGAAATACCTCAGATTCCCCCTGGCTGGAGGCAATCTCCAAGTAAAAGAATTCACTGAATGAACTGAGAAGTTAGAGGAAATGATCGCAAAATGGCCACTTAAAAAAACCTCAATGGCAGGTAGAATCATCATTGCAAAGTCAGCCATAGAATGTTTGCTACTTTTCTGGGCTCAACAGGGTGAAATCCCAAAAGTGGTTCTCGATCACATAGAGATGTCCATATCCACCTTTTTCTAGGTAGGAGGTACATACCCAATGAAGTACTCATGACTTGCACTACGTAAAGAAGAAGGGGGAGTAGGTCTTAAGATGCCCCTGGAGATAGACAACAGGGCCACAGTGAAGAGGATAATAAACTTCAACCTTGGCACTTCCCCCTAGGCCAGATGGATGAGGAACATATACCCTAAAGGTTTGGACTTCGAACCTAGCACAAGAGAAGGATATTCTAGAGTTATCAACAGAATGACAGATCTGTGGAAGCAAGTCAAACACTACTACTAGTTGAGAAATGGTGTCTGGAAACTTCTTGACCCCAACCTGGATATATGGCAACTCGTTCAAAATAGAGGAGATTGTAACAACTACACACATCACATATGGACTGAATATGAAATACCCAAGTGGTCATTATGCTTATATCGAGCAACAAATGAATATATGCCTACTATGGACAAGATAAAAATATGGTACCCATGAACCAGCAACAAATGCTACCTATGTGACGAGAAAGAAACTCAC
The DNA here is from genome assembly GCA_963693085.1 of Alisma plantago-aquatica. Taxonomy (NCBI): domain Eukaryota; kingdom Viridiplantae; phylum Streptophyta; class Magnoliopsida; order Alismatales; family Alismataceae; genus Alisma; species Alisma plantago-aquatica. The sequence continues at coordinate 1,503,608,828 of OY856410.1, read as the reverse complement.
ACTCATCTGTTCAAAGACTGCCCCTACACTGCTGAGATATGGAGAACAGTCTGCACAACACTGAAGTACACTCCCCTTAACCTAAAGAATCCAAAGGAGATGTCAACCATGTTGGGTTAAGGAACTGGCCCTATAAAGAAGAATATGTTAATGATGTACTCTGGCATAATATATCACACATGGAGGGAGAGAAATGATAGGAAGCACAACAGAAAAAGCAGGAGTGTTGAAGCCATTCTAAAGAAAATTTGTAAATTCTACAAAGATAGGACATGTCTAACGTCCCTGACCTGGGTTATGAACTAACCCTAGGTGTTTTTATTAAATATGTGATTAGATGCCTGTGGTTATCTTTTGAAATGTATTTAAAGCTTTTTGAGGAACTTATATTTCTATTTCAGTCCTTCTTGTACAATGTTGCAACAATATTTTGTTAATAATGGACTAATGTGCAAATTACCCAAGTTGAGGGGTTAACTTTCAAATTACACATGTTAAGATGTTCCTATGATTATGAGACATCATAATAATTAATATGATGTAGTGGTATGGATTCCACAAGCTTGGGCACCAAGAAGTAGCTTGCAGAGGAATCCTTGTGCTTTAAAACCTAGTTTTGGTGTGAAGTGCAATTTACCCAAAACCTAGGGTCCAACATGTAAAATATACCCTCTAGAGTATCTTTCATGACTCTTGGAATCAAGTAGAGTAAGGCAAATTAGGAGGGCACCTCATTTGAGTGATTAAATAAGAAAGATAACCTTAATATCTAAATAACCAAGTTTTAAGCAAAATGGCCTTTCATATATATAACTTATTAAGACATATGGTTTCTTTTCCTTTAAACCTTGGATAAGAGAGATTTTTTTCATGTGAAAAGGAGGAAGAAACGTGGCCAAGGGTAGAGCAAGCATGAGTGGATGAGTTTAATAAATAAAAGAAATAAACTATCTTTTTCTTTGCCTTGATAATACCCAAAAATATATAAACACCCTTTTTCCTCAAAGCAAAGGATTGTTCCTTTAGTTCTTTCTCCTCATCTTCTTGTTTTTACCGACTAAGAAAAATCTCAGGAGCATAGGAAGGATGACAAAGTTAAGTTAGTAAGTATGGATCATCACCTAGCTCGAATTCTTGGAGGAAACCCTAATACAAGGTTGGTTTAGTAGTTTTCCTTACACAACTCTTCTTTCTAGCCATCTTCTCCATCCAAATCCTGAAGAACAGACCTTGGGAAACCACTGGAGCTTCATCCAGCATTACAACTACGAAGCTTGGAGCTCTAGATCAGATCTAAAGGCGGGTTTTATAACTATAACCCTTAAGCTTTTCTTTTGCATCTTTATTTCTTAGAAACATTGTTTATTCTTCTTCTTTAGACACCTTTGTGTGTTTTTGCAAGTATTTTCCATGACGAACAGCCCTTGTTCTTGAGGTAGAAGACGATGACGTTAATACCAATGTTTATCCAAAAATCTTCTTTAGCAAATGGTCTCCAAATTTTGCAAACGGTTTCCCAAACCGTTTGGGAGCAAACAGTTTCAAACCGTTTGGGAGCAAACAGTTTCAAACCATTTGAATGAAAAAGATTTCAACCAAGAACGCATGGAAGCAAATGGTCCAAGACCGTTTGGATGCGTTGACCAGGCATTGACCATTTGGAGGTCTGTTATAAATAATGTGAACTAATCACCTACCAAAAATCATCAAGTAATTCCAAGTAAATCACCAATTGAAGGCACACCAACCACCTAAACCCTAATTGGGTTATTTGTTGTTTTTAATAATAGAATCAAGTTGAAGTTTGGGTTGAGTGGCCCGAACAGTTTCAAAACCATTTGGGGATCACCCAAATGGTCTCAAGACCATTTGGTGACCACCCAAGATCGTTTTGAGGTCTAGGGTTTAGTAGGGTTGACCAATTGAGGGTCCAATGATATCAAGTTTATAATCAATTAAGTGCTGATTTGGTGTCCAAACCTAGGGTTCAACCCTTAAGTGAATGACTTGGTTTATGATGATATTGTTGGGTTTTAGGGGAGGCAGAGAAGGCAGCAGAAACAAAAAAAAATTTCTCCCCAAAACCCGGAACAAGGAAACGCGTCAACGTCTATACAATAGGAAAGGATGGTTTGTGGAATCATACCTTGTCCCGAGGCTTGCTCGGCGACAATACCTCACGGCTTGCGTGGTCTTCACCTCCGGTCTTGGACGGTATATGTGCGGCTCCTGGTCACATTGGGACTGATGACACCTGGTCTCACCGGGACTATCGGGATTGACAGTTGTCCTCCAAGCGGCAGAAACCTCCCGCCTCTAAAGTAGTTCACACAGACCACCTCGAACTCCAATCTCCTTGTCCCATAAGGAATTGGAAGGAGTCGCACCCTCCTGTCAGCGTACTAGTCGCCAACACACTCTCCTGCCACCAATTGTTTTCTGTAGTTGTCTTTCCCTTGTTGTGCCTCCCTTATCGGGTAGCACTTGCTTGGGCTCTCTCTCAGTTACCAAAACCAGAGAGAACGACAACTTCACAGAGCAATTGGTTGCACTAAGTTGTACTTTGAGAAGCCCCCAATACCCCTATATATATAGGAGGGTCATGGGATAGGGTTCTCCATCCCGGGAAATGCACGACTAAAGCAGGAGTAGAAGGGTTCGAGATTTTCCACAAAACAACCAACTCACAACCTGAACCGATCGTTTCACAATTGAAATGGTCGGTTGGGGACCTAAACCAGTCGGTTGACACATCAATCGATCGGTTGGGAAACCTCAACCGGTCGGTTCACTTCTTAACCGGTCGGTTGGTGGTCCTGGTCAGTTCCCGATTGACGTTCCATCTTTTGTTTATAATTGGTATCAAATACCAATCCTTGTTTCAATCAAATTGGGCAAGTGAAACGAAAGGAAATTTCTCACCAATCCTAATTTCACAACTTGCTCGGTTGCACCAATTGAATCGATCGTTTCAACACTTAAAGCGACTATTTCACCCTGTCCATGAGCCAATCGACTCACGACCTGAGCCGATCGGTTCATCACATGAGTCGATCCATTGGGAGTGCAGATTGTGCAGAATCAGTCAATTGCGGTTTCAATCAATCTGATACTCTAATCAATGTGTCCAACACCTTGAACATTATGATAATGAGCTATCAATTAATTGAGTGTTTAATTGAACTACTAAACTCCTTTAAAAATCAATCTAAACATTATTTGAGGACAAAACTCCTCTTCCAGGTTAAATCCTATGTGTGTGACCTTGTAGTTCCTTTTCACGTTGGCAGTGAAAGTCCATAACACTTATGACTTCACAAGCAAAGAGCGGTGCCTAGTCACACATCAGTGCAACCCAAGTGAAATAGAAAGTTGGAGAACAACTTTCAATCCTACAATATGTGAATGGTGTTACAATGAATGTATAATTCCTTTGTCACTGATATCCCGAATGAACTCGAGGCATGGAACAGTCATCCTGTCAACGTTCATTAACTTTCTTGATCTTAGAGTAGATTGAACAAGATATGTATGCCATCAATATCACATACTGATTCACACATCCGTGCGCATGCCTATCTCAATCCTACTCATCAAGTGTCCTTGGATATCAAACTCCCTCAGGAGGGAGAAATCCCATATCTATCACTCACCCCTCAAAAGCCCCATGTGTCAAAGCCACCCAATCATCACCTTTATAACAACCCATGTTTCAGGACTGCGTTTGATGATGTCAAAGTGTGCCCAACGACATGTGTTGAGTGTAGTGATTTCAGGTCAAAGAATCACACTCACCACCATCACTATGAGTACTGACTATGACTACCATGTCATGGTTCCATGTGTCAAACTCACGGTGGGTCTGTCTGATACACTTGTTCTCTAACAAGTACCTATGTGTTTGGTTTGATATCTCTATATCATGACTAATGAGATTTTGTCATCAACCAACACCACAATCTAGTCTTGTGTGTCATTGCTGTCTATCTACCTTCCACAATGACATCCGACTAGGGACATAACAAGAATGTACAAACTCTTAGCATCCGTATGATCTCATCGTTCAAGTCCTGAACCTGAAGGCATACGTCATTGAGTACTGTCATTCTTTAGACATTCAATCTGTTCTATCACTATCTCATATGACTAAACCAGAAAGAATTGGAAGCTTGCCTTCGATGTTTATCAAATCAATCTTAATGTAACCCACCAATCATCCCATGATTGTCTCTCAGGGAATACATACCAACAGACTCCCACTTGCACTGCGAGCCAATCACCCTTGAATCGTATTCATAGTGATCTTCAAACATGTCCCACATGTTACTGTGCTCTAGTGCGAACATAGTGAGTTCGGGCAACACCTTGTCAAAGTTAGTATAAATTGCATGTCTCACATCTCTTTGTTGTACATCACACGTATGAGATGGAGTTGCCGTAATATGTGATCTTGTATTCCTTTGCTAACCTTTAGCCACATTGCATGATCAAGGATTCCATACTTGTCATCAATGAGCGGAATATCTATAAGTTCATCTCATGAGCTTCCAGATCCATATAGTATCCACAGCTGTTCTCTAACACATAGATACTCGACATTTCCTTTTAAACTTTCACTTTTATATATCCTATATATATTTTGCGATTAATTTTTTGTCCTTTCGGAAGTTCGCATCAATGTAGCTCTTTACATTGAACTCTTCCTTATCTCCATAGAACTAGTACTTCTCATGTACTTATCAAGTTCTCATGGTATTCCAGTAACCCTTACTGGAAGCAAACAAACATCCACTCGTCATGTCTCACATACGAGTTATCAGGATGAGCACATCATATTTCCATGTCCTACATACAAGATGATGAATGCATTTTGTTCTTGCCATGTCGATACATGTAAGATAATGGGATGATTACATACATGATAGATCCATATCTATTCTTAGTATTCACATTCTTCATAAGAATTGGACACTTGGCTTTGGGATACTAACTCCATGTATCATGGACAAGTTTTCTCCCACTAAATCTGTGCATACTTAACCCTTCAGTACATATTGCCAATGTATGCTTTCTCTTTTCAGCTCAAGAGGTTTTCGGGAACTATCTCTATAGATCTCAATTCCTATCACATAGGAAACATCTCTATCTTCCTTAAAGATAATTTCCACTTTTGGATTTCCATTATAGAACATTTCCATTTCACATCAACATGTGGAATGTGAACACGCTCCCACTAAATCACAGATCCCTTCTTTATCTTTGACATATCAGTCAAACCCTTTGACTATATCATCAAAGTAAAGATCCAATTCTTAGTTGCTTGTACTCAATCAATCACATTGATTAGTCCATTTTAATTTACAGACTTCATTTGCATTAGTGGATTCATAAACCTTATAGGTTGTGTCACATACACATCCTTGTTTTATTCCTCATAGGAATGTGGTTTTAGTATCCATATGACAAATGTCTTAGTCATTAAGTTGCAATCAACAAGCATCATCCTTCTCAAAATGTTATCGATGTGTCTTAACGCTTAAGACTTATTTGCACTTATGGATTTCCATCCAATGGGTGCTACCATCAAGGTCATACCTTATGGTTTACATGGATGTCATTTAGGATGTAATGGTCATAAACCATATCTCAAAATTCGGTTCCTCATATTCATCTAGATAGTTGACTCATCATATGAACAACTCATCACATAGATTAATGAGGTGTATCTGTCAAGGATATAAGAACTCACAACTCCTTGTGATTCTCAATGTCTTTTATTAGTGTGGGGTATTCTTTTATTAAGAAGAATTCAGTTATTTGATAATCATTCTCTAACTCCTTAGAGTACGATTCCTTCTTGATTTAGACATCACCATGCCTTAATAATGAGTACACTATGATACACTATCATAATCACTCATAACGATGTCAAACATTTGGTCCAAGTATTTCATTCATTGATCTCATCAAGAATTAACACTTTACCAAATTTGTACTTCATCTATGATAATCTTGAACACTTCAAGATATTCATATTGGTATTTTTTTTAAACACCATTTGAAGTATTAGAATTTGTTCCAATAGGTATGTAAATACATCACATGTATTATACCTAATAGGATAATCATTCTCCCACTACCATTAGTGAGGACTGATTAATCATGTCCAAGATATTCATGTCTCTTACTGGTTCTCTAACCAAAAGAGTCTAGATTTATCCATCACATGGAAACTAGAAATGAATTTCTCATGATTGATGCTAATTTGATTGTTTGAGTTATCTATAACTTTTAGGTATCATTTTATCTTATGCATACCATGTATCACAAGATAAACAAGGCATTGCCACAAAGATCATATCTTTAAGATTGAAACATCAACTTTATTAATTGCCATCATTTTCATACAATATGCAAAAATAAAGTGTTTCTATCTATTGGCAATATATGAAATAGCAGTTCTCAACTCTATTTCGTGCCCTTTAGGCTAAAATAAACTAAAAGATACTCCTATCTATGGCAGCAACAGTTGCTCCAATGATGGGTACTTCTTTCTTGGTCCTTTCACAAAGGCCATCACTTCTTTGCGGATCTTGGATATCACATATGATAGATCCATATCTTGGTATCATATACCTCAGATAAAGAAGAGATTCATTTCATGATACCTTAGGTGGAGATCTCCATCCCCTCCTTCATCTTCTTTTGTTCTTCTAGATATAGAGGGCAATTCCCTCATACACCCTTCCCCATGTGCCTTGAGGCTGAAGACGGCTTGGATTGCTAGCTAGCATCAGAACACTTCATTGCTTTGCCCTTGTCCTTGCCCTTAAGAATTACCTTTTCTTTGATCACATCAAAGATTATGGTTTGTATTTCTTCATCTTTGCCTCTACTATCCTCAACATGTCCAACAACTCTGTCAACATTTGTCAAAGTTGTAGCTTATCATGAATTGTATGATTCTCGCAACATTTGCAGTATCATACCAATAGCCAGCTCTTGGCTCAGAGGGAATCCTTCTTAGTCAAGTCTTTCCAATCATATTGAGTGTGTGAATACCTTACTGGATCTCCTTCTGTCATGACATACTAGGACAATGTCTTGGAGACATCATATGTCTCATTTTGTCTCTGCAACTCATAGTTCAGAGAACAGAACATCAAGCACTCCTCATCAATGTCATCCTCGGTATGCTTCCATAAGCATACTTTCAGCCATTGATGTGGTGGGATCGAGTTCATCTGGTTTTGCTATAACTAGGACTTAGAGCTTTCGCTCTTTGATTGAGAACACTTCTCATCATCCTAACCAATCGTGGAATTATTCCCATTTAGTTTGTTGGTCTCAAAGACCGATGACAAATAAAGTTATTTGTAGATTAGCCATTTATTTTAACAAAAGGAAATATATGAAATTTTAGTCCAAAACTCTTTTTGACTTGTTTGATTGATTTGAAAAGTTGACGATAAATTAGGCCTTTTATTAATTATCGCTCCCACTATTTTACTTCAAATTGATAGCCCTCACCATCAATTCGGAAGATTGCAGCGTACAACCTTCTAGTGGGCAAGATCATGAAATCCTCTAAGTCATGGACCAGCTTGGGCTGTCACCCACAACTTAGATCTCTCAGGTAGGCAACTCTTGCCAATTGCATCATATGCAACTCTTGATAAGATGTAATATGCAACTCCTTTCCATGATCATCTCCATGCCTCAAGCTGCTAGATCCTATCTAGGTCACCTTGTTAAGTCCGACCCAAAGCCAACACGATGAATATGCACCCTGCTTGGGTAGACCCACACATTCATCCTTCACGCTTCCACGAGATAGACGGTGCACCACGCTTGGGCGTGCCCACACTTGGTCGATCAAGCTTTTCACGTGTGTCACATTTGGATGGCATCTAAAACTTAATATTTAATGAGGGATTTGGTTTTTATATACATATACATATCCAATCACCACAATACATAGTATGTATCATATACATGCTATATCCCACAGAAAACATGCAAAAGGATAAAAGCGATGATTATGGCCATCCTAATGTGATTCCTCGAGCCAAGAGGAATCACGGTCATCTAGGTCTACATCACATGCAGCCTGTACAATATGAACTTTGTGCTTTGCCTTTCTGGGTTTGATCGACTCATCACATGAATGATCGGCTCACCATCAGACTGGTCGGCTGGGTGCCACCAGCCGATCGGTTGGCTCCTCCAACCGATCAGTTCGCCTGGTCGTCGTGCATCTCATCATGGTCACCACCCGCTCATCTCGCTCCTCGAACCGGTCATCAATCGATCGATTCACTCCTTTAACCGATCATCTGGAACGTCAACTGATCGGTTCACACCTTGAACCGATCGTTTCAATTGTCATCTCGATGTCCTCCGTTCTTTGACATAACAGGAAATAAAATCTATCCTATTTTACATTGTAAAAAGAGAAACCTCGAGTTACATTCGAGGGGAGCAAAGGTAGGAAACAAATCTCGAATTATTCCGAGTTACATCAGGAATAGGAGAAAGGGAATCGGTGCGCAGACCGAGATGCAAGAAACCACATACAACCATACACAGATAGGGTTTATTGGCCATAACCACGCTATAAATTCACCACAAAACTCATTTAAGGGCGACACATATCGAGTGCATTAATAATACATATCTTATATGTAAATTGGGATTTGTGGATTTAGGATTGGACATGCATAAAGCCAATTTTATTCACATCGTATGCAATAAATAAAGGCGACAAAGCAAAATCGATCATATCGATATTCCCTAAAGTATAGAGCAGTTGACGTGGCTCTAATACCACTGTTGGGTTTTAGGGGAGGCAGAGAAGGCAGCGGAAACAAAAAAAAATTCTCCCCAAAACCCAGAACAAGGAAACGCGTCAACGTCTATACAATAGGAAAGGATGGTTTGTGGAATCATACCTTGTCCCGAGGCTTGCTCGGCGACAATACCTCGTGGCTTGCGCGGTCTTCACCTCCGGTCTTGGACAGTGTCTGTGCAGCTCCTGGTCGCACCGGGACTGACGACTCCTGATCTCACCAGGACTGTCAGGATTGATAACTGTCCTCCAAGTGGCAGAAACCTCCCGCCTCTGAAGTAGTCCACACGGACCACCTGGAACTCCAATCTCCTTGTCCCACAAGGAATTGGAAGGAGTCGCACCCTCCTGTCAGTGTACTAGTCACCAACACACTCTCCTTCCACCAATTGCTTTCTGCAGTTGTCTTTCCCTTGTTGTGCCTCCCTTATCGGGTAGCACTTGCTCGGGCTCTCTCTCGGTTACCAAAACTAGAGAGAACGACAACTTCACAGAGCAACTGGTTGCACTGAGTTGTACTTTGAGAAGCCCCCAATACCCCTATATATAGGAGGGTCATGGGATAGGGTTCTCCATCCCAGGCAATGCAGGACTAAAGCAGGAGTAGAAGGGTTCGAGATTTTCCACAAAACAACCAACTCACAACCTGAACTGATCATTTCACAATTGAAACAGACGGTTAGGGACCTGAACCGGTCGGTTGACACCTCAACCGATCGGTTGGGACACCTGAACCGGTCGGTTCACTTCTGAACTGGTCAGTTGGTGGTCCTGGTCAGTTCCTGATTGACTTTCCATCTTTTATTTCTAATTGGTATCAAATACCAATCCTTGTTCCAATCAAATTGGGCAAGTGAAATGAAAGGAAATTTCTCGCCAATCCTACTTTCCCAACTTGCTCGGTTGAACCAGTTGAATCGATCATTTCAACACTTGAAGCGATTGTTTCACCCTGTCCATGAGCCGATCGACTGACGACCTGAGCTGATCGGTTCACCAAGCTGAGCTGATCAGTTCATCACATGAGCCGATCGGTTGGGAGTGTAGATTGTGCAGAATCAGTCAATTGCAGTTTCAATTAATCCGACACTCTAATCAATGTGTCCAACACCTTGAACATTATGATAATGAGGTATCAATCAATTGAGTGTTTAATTGAACTACTAAACTCCTTTAGCGATCAATCTAAACATTATTTGTGGACAAAACTCCTCTTCCAGGTTAAATCCTATGTGTGTGACCCTGCAGGTCCTTTTCACGTTGGCAGTGAAAGTCCATAACACTTATAACTTCACAAGCAAAGAGCGGTGCCTAGTCACACATCAGTGCTACCCAAGTGAAATAGAAAGTTGGTGAACAACTTTCAATCCTACAATCTGTGAATGGTGTTACATCGAATGTATAATTCCTTTGTCACTGATATCCCGAATGAACTCGAGGCATGGAACAGTCATCCTGTCAACGTTCATTCACTTTCTTGATCTCAGAGTAGATTGAACGAGATATGTATGACATCAATATCACATACTAATTCACACATGCGTGCGCACACCTATATAAATCCTACTCATCAAGTGGCCTTGGATATCAAACTCCCTCAGGAGGGACAAATCTCATATCTATCACTCACCCCTCAAAAGCCCCATGTGTCAAAGCCACCCAATCATCACCTTTATAACAACCCATGTTTCAGGACGGCGTTTGATTATGTCAAAGTGTGCCCAACGACATGTGTTGAGTGTAGTGATTTCAGGTCAAAGAATCACACGCACCACCATCACTGTGAGTACTGATTGTGACTACCATGTCATGGTTCCATGTGTCAAACTCACGGTGGGTCTGTCTGGTACACTTGTTCTCTAACAAGTACCTATGTGTTTGGTTTGATATCTCAATATCATGACTAATGAGATTCTGTCATCAACCAACACCACAATATAGTCTTGTGTGTCATTGCTGTCTATCTACCTTTCACAAAGACATCCGACTAGGGACATAACAATAATGTACAAACTCTTAGCATCCATATGATCTCATCGTTCAGGTCCTGAACCTGAAGGCATACGTCATTGAGTACTGTCATTCTTTAGACATTCAATCTATTCTATCACTATATCATATGACTGAACCAGAAAGAATTGGAAGTTGCCTTCGATGTTTAGCAAATCAATCTTAATGTATCCCACCAATCATCCCATGATTGGCTCTCAGGGCATACATACCAACAGATATAATGGGAAAATGGTCTCAAGACTGTTTGGGGGATGTCCAAATGATCCCAAGACCCTTTGGGGGTCACCCAAGACTGTTTGGAGGTCTAGGGTTGACTATGGTTAAATGGTTGAAGGTTGAAAGGCAATAAGATGAAGTACAATTAATTATTGACCTAGTAATCAATCTAATGAGACAAACCTTATTTCATTGAGTTAGTTTTTGGTGTGGACTTGAGTAAACGATCTCAAGATTGTTTGGAGGTCATCCAAACGATCCCAAGACCGTTTGGGGTCAGGTCATGACCAAATTGATTGATGGTTCAATGGGTTCAAAATGAATTAGACTCATGTTGAAACATGTTGAAGGATGATCGATTCCAAACCCTAATCCAATTGATCCAAGCCCTAATTGATGATCAATTGAGTGTCAAATCAGTTGAGGGTTGACCTAATTGACTCAATTGATGAGTGGCTGACAAGTGCATGATCGATTGAGGGGTTCAACATTGGAAACCCTAACTCAATTGGAATGGTTGAGACACTTTTTGGTCCATGCGGTTTTGAGGTGGTTTGGACCAAACAGTCTCAAGACCGTTTGAGTCCAAATGGTCTCAAGACCATTTGGGACCAAACAATCCCAAACCATTTGGTGCTCATGCAGTCCAAATGGTCTCTAAACCTGTGTCTGCTTTAGAGAATAGGGAAAGGTTTGCTACCTTTGTGGAATCTGTCAGAAGGGTAGAGAGGTCTATGGCAGAGAAGAGATAGACCAAGGACAAGAGGGTGTATCCCCAGTTCGAAGGATCTTCATCTAAAGGTTTCAAGAAACCTAGGTTTTTTGTGCCTACACCACCACCTAGATTCAGTACCCAAATGTAGTGGACGTCAAATAGGGGTAGAGGATGAAGTTTACTGCTAGAAGGAGCTCATAGTTCAGAATCTATGTCAGTTACTGGACCACCCAAACCACAACAACTGAATAGAAGTTGTTACATATGTGGAAAGATGGGACATCTGATGAAAGATTGCAGAGTCAGAGAAGTGAGTGTGACTCAACCTCAAAGGTAGAGTCAGCAAGTATCCCAAAGGAGATAATTCCCAGGAAGTGCTAGAGGATGTGGACAAATGTCCCAAGTTGGATCATCGACACCTAGTCAACGAGCACAAAATCAACCACATGCGATGACAAGATTTTATGCGATGAATCCACCTGATGCAGTGATCAACCCTCAGGTTGTGGCAGGTCAGATGGAATTATTATATTGTGATATGTCTACATCTTGTGTTGTATATGTTTTAATTGATCTGGGTGCTACACACTCCTTTATCACTCGAAGAGTGATTCTTGATTGCAACTTGACTATAAGTCATAGAGAAAATGGTTTGTTGCTAGAAACTCCATTGAAGGGGTCTGCTATGTTGCAGGAGGTATGTTCTCCCTGCATCCTCTTCTTTTCTGAACATTGCATTCAAGTGGATCTTATACCACTTGAGATGCATGGATTTGATATAATCCTTGGGATGGATACCTTAGAAAGGTATAAGGTTGTTTTGGATTGTGAATCCAAGCAAGCTATGTTTGCTGATGATAGTGACACATGGATCTTTCAACGAGAAAGAAAGATTCTACCCACCTGTCTTGTGTCCGCTATGGTTGCTGAGAAACTAATGAGGCAAGGATGTTATACATTCTTGGCCCATGTGGCAGATACTACCATGGATAGTCCTAACCCTACCGAAGTTCCTATAGTCAGGGAATTTGAAGATGTATTTCCTGAAGAACTTCCAGGTGTTCCACCGCCTCGGGAAATTGATTTTGAGATCAATTTAATCCCAGATATGCAACCTATAGCACAAAAACCATATAGGATGGTGCTTGTTGAGATGGAAGAACTCAAGAAACAGTTGAAAGAGTTGCTTGAGAAGGGTTTCATCTAACCGAGTACTTCGCCTTGGGGTGATCCGGTCCTCTTTGTTAAGAAGAAAGATGGGTGAATGCGGTTGTGCATTGATTATAGACAGTTAAATAAAGTAACAATAAAGAATAAGTATCCTTTACTGAGGATTGATGATCTCTTTGACCAATTGTGTGGTGCAACTGTCTTCTCAAAGATAGACTTAAGGTCAGGATATCATCAACTCCGTATTAAGGATAGTGACATACCCAAGTCTGCCTTTATGAAAAGGTATGGTCACTATGAGTTCACAATTATGTCGTTTGGACTAATTAATGCACCCGCTGCATTTATGGAACTCATGAATAGAATCTTCCAACCTTTTCTCGATTAGTGTGTCATTGTCTTTATAGATGACATTCTGATCTATAGTAAAGATGCTCAGTAACATGAACAACATCTTCGTCAGACTCTAACTTTGTTAAGAGAACACAAGCTATATGCTAAGTTTAGAAAGTATGAGTTCTGGTTGCCAGAAGTATCTTTCCTTGGGCACGTAATATCTACTTCAGGTATTCATGTTGACCCTAAAAAGGTAGAATTTGTCCTACTATGGGAGCAGCCGAATACGCCGACAGAAATCTGTAGTTTCTTTGGGTTGGAAGGCTATTACCGGAGGTTCATTAAGAACTTTAGTTCTATAGCCTTACCCTTGACTAAGTTGACCAGGAAGGATGTTCCTTTTGTTTGGAGTGATAAGTGTCAACAATCATTTCAGTTGTTGAAAGAGAGGTTGACAAGTGCACCTGTGCTTGCGTTACCTGAACAAGGGAAAGGATATATAGTTTTCTGTGATGCCTCTAAGAATGGACTAGGATGTGTGTTGATGCAAGATAAACAAGTGATTTCTTTTGATTCCCAACAACTTAATAAACACGAGGATAATTATCCGAAACACGATCTAGAACTAGCTGCTATGGTTCATGCCTTGAAGATCTGGAGACATTATCTTTATGGAGAGACATTCCAGATTTTAACTGATCATAAGAACCTTAAGTATATCTTTTCTCAGCATGAGCTTAACATGAGGCAATGCCACTGGATGGAGTTAATCAAAGACTACGACTGTATGATTGATTACCATCCAGGAAAGGCCAATGTGGTTGCAGATGCTTTGAGTAGGAAATCAACAACACCAACTTTAGATAGAGCACAACTGAATTCTTTGGTATGCTCTAGAAGACATATGCTTATCTCTTTAAGGCAAGACAATGTACAGTTAAAAGTATCATTGTTAGCCGGGTTGTTAGCTGAGATGCATATAAAACCTACTCTGAGACAGCAGATCAAGGAAGCACAGCAAGTTGATGTCGTCAGTTCAACTGATAAGATCAGAGTATCGTAGTGAGAAACGAGATGGTTTCCATGACTCAGATGACCAAGTAGCCTGTTATCATGGTAGGATGATAGTACTTGATGGGGATAACTTGAGAAAGTTAGTCCTGGAAGAAGCCCATTCTTCAATGTATGCTATGCATCCAGGAAGCACCAAGATGTATCAAAATTTGAAAGATATGTATTGGTGGCCTGGTTTGAAGAAGGACGTTGCTGAGTTTGTTTTGCGGTGTCCCGTGTGTCAGCAAGTTAAAGCTAAACACCAGAAGCCTGCAGGAACAATGCAACCTTTGCCCATACCATAGTGGAAGTGGGATCATGTAACCATAGATTTTGTGGTTGGTCTACCCAGGACAGCCAAAGGACATGATTCCATATGGGTAATAGTTGATAGGTTGATGAAGACATCACATTTATTACCTGTCAAAATATCCTATTCTGCTGAGAAGCTAGCACAGTTATATGTTGATGAGATAGTGTGGCTGCATGGAGTCCCAGTTACCATTGTTTTTGATAGAGGTCCCTAGTTTACGAGTCATTTTTGGGAACTACTGCATTAAGCTTTAGGCACACAGTTAAGGTTTAGTACAACCTTTCATCCCCAGACTGATGGACAGTCAGAAAGGACTATACAGACCTTGGAGGACTTGCTTAGAGCATGTATTCTTTAGTTTATAGGGAGTTGGGATCTGCACCTAAGCTTGATAGAGTTTGCCTACAACAATATCTATCAACATAACATTGATACAACACCTTCTGAAGCCTTGTACTGTTGACGCTGTATATCACCCCTATGTTGGTATGAAACTAGTGAATACCAACTGTTAGGTCCTGATCTTGTGCAACATACCACAGAGAAGATGAAAGTAATACAACAACAAATAAAGACTACATAGGATAGGTAGAAATCTTACGCTGATAAGCATCGTAGACCTTTAGAATTCTAGGTTGGAGACAGAGTGTACCTCAAAGTCTCACCTTGGAAATGAGTTCTGAGATTTTGAAGGAAAGGGAAGTTAGCTCCTAAGTTTATGGGGCCTTATCCAATCATTGAACGGATTGGAAGAGTAGCCTATAAGATAGAGTTACCACCAGAACTACAGAAGTTACACCCTGTGTTCCACATTTCCATGCTTAGGAAATGTCACCCTGATACAGAATCAGTTATGCAACCTATGGAAGTAGAAATGAATGATGATATATCTTATGAAGAAGGACCTGTATCGATCCTTGATAAAAGAATGAAAAAGCTGAAAAAGAAAGACATAAGTCTTGTGAAATTCCTCTAGAATCACCGTGGTATTGAAGAAGCCACGTGGGAACTATAGGAAGAGATGAGAAGGAAATACCCGACTCTTTTCTCTTAATATGTTTTGTTGATTGCGGGGACGAAATCCTTGTAAGGGGTGGATAATTTGTAACGTCCCTGACCTGGGTTATGAACTAACCCTAGGTGTTTTGCTTAAATATGTGATTAGATGTCTGTGGTTATCTTTTGAAATGTATTTAAAGCTTTTTGAGGAACTTATATTTCTCTTTCAGTCCTTTTTGTACAATGTTGCAACAGTGTTTTGTTAAAAATGGACTACTGTGCAAATTACCCAATTTGAGGGGTTAACTTGCAAATTACACATGTTAAGATGTTCCTATGATGATGAGACATCATAAGAATTAATATGATGTAGTGGTATGGATTCCACAAGCTTGAGCACAAAGAAGTATCTTGCAGAGCAATCCTTGTGCTTTAAAACCTAGTTTTGGTGTGAAGTGCAATTTACCCAAAACCTAGGGTCCAACATGTAAAATATACCCTCTAGAGTATCTTTCATGACTATTGGAATCAAGTAGAGTAAGGAAAATTAGGAGGGCGCCTCATTTGAATGATCAAATAAGAAAGATAACATTTATATCTAAATAACCAAGTTTTAAGCAAAATGGCCTTTCATATATATAACTTATTAAGACATATGGTTTCTTTTCCTTTAAACCTTGGATAAGAGAGAGGTTTTGCATGTGAAAAGGAGGAATAAAAGTGGCCAAGAGTAGAGCACGCATGAGTGGATGGGTTTAAGAAATAAAAGAAATAAACTATCTTTTTCTTTGCCTTGATAATACCCAAAAATATAAAGCACCCTTTTTCCTCAAAGCAAAGGATCGTTCCTTTAGTTCTTTCTTCTCATCTTCTTGCTTTGGCCGAATAAGGAGAAGCTCAGGAGTAGAGGAAGGATGACCACGTTAAGTTAGTAAGTATGGATCATCACCTAGCTCTAATTCTTGGAGGAAACCCTAATACAAGGTTGGTTTAGTAATTTTCCTTACACAACTCTTCTTTCTAGCCATCTTCTCCATCCAAATCTTGAAGAACAGACCTTGGGAAACCACTGTAGCTTCATCCACCATTAATTCTACGAAGCTTGGCGCTCTAGATCAGATCTAAAGGCGGGTTTTATAACTCTAACCCTTAAGCTTTGCTTTTGCATCTTTCTTTCTTAGAAATGTTTCTTATTCTTCTTCTTTAGACACCTTTGTGTGTTCTTTCAAGTATTTTCCATGAAGAACAACCCTTGTTCTCTAGGTAGAAGATGATGACATTAATACCAATGTTTATCCAAAAATTTTCTTTAGCAAACGGTCTCCAACTTTTGCAAACGGTTTCCCAAACCGTTTGGGAGCAAACAGTTTCAAACCGTTTGAGTGCAAACGGTTTCAACCAAGAACGCATGGAAGCAAACGGTCCAAGACCATTTGGATGCGTTGAACATGCGTTGACCATTTGGAGGTCTGTTATAAATAATGTTGACTAATCAAATACCAAAAATCATCAAGTAATTCCAAGTAAATCACCAATTGAAGGCACATCAACCACCTAAAACCTAATCGGGTTATTTGTTGTTTTTAATAATAGAATCAAGTTGATGTTTGGGTTGAGTGGCCCAAATGGTTTAAAAACCGTTTGGGGATCACCCAAACAGTCTCAAGACCGTTTGGTGATCACCCAAGACCATTTGGAGGTCTAGGGTTAAGTAGGGTTGACCAATTGAGGGTCCAATGATATCAAGTTGATAAGGAATTAAGTGCTGATTTTGTGACCAAACCTAGGGTTCAACGCTTAAGTGAATGACTTGGTTTATGATGATATAATGGGAAAACGGTCTCAAGACCATTTGGTGGATGTCCAAATGATCCCAAGACCATTTGGGGGTCACCCAAGATAGTTTGGAGGTCTAGGGTTGACTATGGTTAAATGGTTGAAGGTTGAAAGACAATAAGATGAAGTACAATTAATTATTAACCTAGTGATCAATCTATTGAGCCAAAACTTATTTAATTGAGTTCGTTTTTGGTGTGGACTTGAAAAAATGATCTCGAGACCATTTGGAGGTCATCCTAATGATCCCAAGACCGTTTGGGGTCAGGTCATGACCAAATTGATTGATGGTTCAATGGGTTCAAAATCAATTAGACTCATGTTGAAACATGTTGAAGGATGATCGATTCCAAACCCTAATCCAATTGATCCAAGCCCTAATTGATGATCAATTGAGGGTCAATTGAGTGTCAAATCAGTTGAGGGTTGACCTAATTGACTCAATTGATGAGTGGCTAACAAGTGCATGATCGATTATGGGGTTCAACATTGGAAACCCTAACTCAATTGGAATGGTTGAGACACTTTTTGGTCCATGCGGTTTTGAGGTGGTTTGGACCAAACAGTCTCAAGACCATTTGGGTCCAAATGGTCTCAAGACTGTTTGAGTCCAAACGGTCTCAAGACCATTTGGGTCCAAATGGTCTCAAGACTGTTTGAGTCCAAACGGTCTCAAGACCATTTGGGACCATATGGTCTCAAGACCGTTTGGGACCAAACGATCCCAAACCGTTTGGTGCTCATGTGGTTTCAAGAATGATTGTGTCCATGCGGTTTCAAAGTCAAACTTGGCCAAATGGTCTTCATGACCAAACGGTCTTCACCTCACCTTGGCCAAACAGTTTCAAAAGACAAACTAGACCAAACGGTCAACAACACCAAACGGTTTCAAGGTCTATCCAAGACCGTTTGGGGGTTTAGTGTGCAAGACCGTTTGAGGTCTAAAAGGGTCAAGATCGTTTGATGCCTTAGGGGTCAAGATGGTTTAGTAGTTGATTAACCTAAACCTTATAGATACCTAAAGTGATTAAGGGACCAAGTAATTAGTTAATTAATGTATGTCATGATCAATGGTGAACATTACAAAAGTACCCTTGATGGGATAGAGTAACCAATACCCTTTGATCAAGTGAACCTCAAATGACAACAATAGTAATGACACAACCCATGATATCAATGTTGGATTGACTTAGCCTAATCATAGGTGATGTAAACATCATATGATAGATAGAGGAGAGAGAAGACTCCCTATATGAATGAGAATCTAGTAATAAATCTTCAATATGTATGCATATGTATAATTAGGGTATGATCCTTCATAATGAGATCATGAAAACCCTAATTATGATGGTTAAGGAATCTTAACCTAATTTGAGGGCATTAATGGAAGTAATCCTCATACATGATGATGGTATGATCTTAATTCATTGTAAATTGAATAGTGAACCCTAATCTAGGGTAATGTGATGAAATATGAATAGTAAACCCTAATTTAGGGAAATGTCATGGTATGAACAGTAAACCCTAATTCTAGGTTATGCCTTTTAGCATGTAACCCTATGAGTGATGTATGAAATGAGGAATCATTATTCCTAATTTAGCTTTAGGGGTTGATTAACCCTAATTGAATTAAAAAGGGAAAAACCTAATCCTAGTAAGGTCATAGTAGTACAACCCTTGAATTGAAAGGTTATCTTTGTTTTGCAATGTGCTGATATAGAGATAATGTACTTATTATCAATTGTGTTAGTCATGTAGGTCTTTATTAAGAAGTGAATATAGACAGGTAAGGGTTATGAAGTCATATTTATTGAAATCACTTTCTAAGCTTTGGAAGTAATGGCATGCTATGTTGCCTAGAAAGAGGTAACATATGAGATTGATAGGTTGTATGAGCCATGAGAAGTATATGTATTTCCATCAAATCATCAATATGTTACTTGGTAACAAGTGTTTTGAGGATCTAAGGGTTTGAATACCCATATTCCTGAACCATAATGATGAGATGGTTAGGGATTGATATCCTAATGATAACTAGATGTGAAATGAACTTGATACAATTAGTACTCTTTCTTTATAGCAATTGTCCTATTGGTTTGAGTTTGAAAACATGCCTGATGCTAAAGGAATGCTATAATGTACTTAAATAATCACGTATAATGATATCATGTAGAGCCCTGGCCATAGATCCATCATTGTCAGAAGTTAAATGATGGTGAAACAGGTTTTCCTAAGGGAATTCCTGGAGAGCATACTTTTGAGTATGTGGGGGTTATGGACGCGAATATCCTTATGTCCTAATGTAGGAATTGATGTGAGATGTACATTTAATCTCTTATTCCTTCATTATATGTTTATGCCTGGATGATTTATCACCAATCTCCCGATGATATTTTTAATGTTGCATCGATGTGAGATAAACATGAAATCCCTCGATGGCTAAGAGAGTACAGCACGCCACTGTAACTCTAATAGTGAAGTTGTCAGAATACCCTGGAAAGCTATTATGGCAGAGACACAAGATGTCCTGTATGTTGTTCCTCATATTGACTGAGGAGGATGAGGTCATAGGAATCCGACTCTTTTGATGACCTATGTATGGTACCAATTACGATTTCATAATGGTCGGTTGGAGTATGAGAGGTGTAACTCATCTCCTCAGGGCATAAAAATGTTTGTAAAACGTAATCAGCCATGTAGCATATTTGCTTAGGTTGAATTACGAGAAACAATGAATGATGATACATTGTTTACAATGCTCTAATTGAATAACTAGTATACATGTCCTTCATATTTCTTATTGTTATATGTCTTGTCATTCAATTAAGATATAATTGAAATGATTGCTTAAAAGAATGTTGCTTCACTTAGTTTACATAATGATAAACATGCTATTGAATATTCATAATTCTATTGCTCAATGTTATTCCATTATTGCAATAAAATGCTTCTGGAAGAGAGTTATAACTCTCGTTGGGACAATTATACAATTGCTTCACCCTCATGGGATTCGACTTTCTAGGTAGATGCCGAGGACGAAGGAACCCATCAGTGGGGGAGAAACAACAATAGTAGTAGCAACATCAGGGACAACAGTGATCCTCAGGTGGAGACACTATCTCTCGAGTCTTAGATAGAATGTCCTATGTGTCGTCTCTGTACTCTCAGGTCCTAGGAGTTAATAGATGTTTAAAGTAAATATTAGATTTTTGGCATAATGCTTCGAGATTTTTGTATCTTGCCTTGTACAGTTAACACGACAGTTGATGTTTGTAACCCTCGAGATGTGACATTACAGATATTTATTGATGGATTAGTTTGTAAACAACTTATCATGTTTCTTTATGAAAGAGTTTTACCGTTTGAAGATCTCTTTACAAAATGTTTTAATTTTTAGTGATTTTTAATAATTCTGCTGCTAGTTAATTGCTTCTGCATTCGTTGATCTCGTTTTCCGAAAAGTATCGTCACAACATGTGTATAGATTTTCCTTTTTCTATATGAGAGGATTTTAGTAGGGAGGGGCTATTACGTAATTTGAACCTAACTTTGTTGGGTGCTTCGGAATAAAATTTACACAATTATGATACATACATACATACATACATACATATAGGGGCACCTGAAGACATGGTCGAGAGAGCATGTCAACATTCCTTTGCTCATTGAAGCTAACAAAAAGGAGCTACTGGAGGTTAGAAAACGATTAATGAAGGATCCCTTGAACTAGACAAATATCGAGCAGGAACTGAAACTGAAACACATCCTGGAGGAACTCAAGAAAGCGGAGGAAAGCTTCCTATGGCAGAGAAGCAGGGAGCAATGGATCAAAGATGGGGATAGAAATATGAAAGTGTACCATAATGCTGTTAGAGAAAGGGAGGCACTCAATACCATCTCAGAACTGGTAGATTCAGATGGAAGGATTATCAATAGTCAAGAGGAGCTTGGGGATCAGGCGAAAGAGTTTTATACCAAACTTTACAATAAAGATTATAATGATCATCTGATGTTGCAGGATGATGACATACAATGGAAGTATAAACTCACGAATTCTCACAACAATATTCTGTGCAGGAAGATCAACGAGGAGGAGGTAAAAGAGGCCCTATGGAGCATCGGCACTGAAAAATCACCTGGTCCCGATGGAATCAATTCATACTTTTACAGAGATGCATGGGAGCTGATTAAGGAGGAACTATGTGAATCTATAAGGTCATTCATGGATGGAGGGTGTATCCTAAGACAGGTAAATCATGTCTTTCTAGTTCTTATCCCTAAGAAGAAGACCACATCTTCCCTGGAGGACTTCAGACTGATTGTGTGTTGTAATGTGCAATACAAGGTCATAGCTAAGATATTGGTGGAGCGACTGAAGATGGTGTTACCCCTCATTGTATCTGAGAACCAGGGTGCTTTCATTGCTGGTCGCAACATCAGCGATTGTGCTCTTTTAGCAGGTGAATTCATGCTTGATTTCAATGTGATGAGAGGCCACAAGAAAGCTTGTATGAAGCTTGATGTCTCGAAGGCCTACGACAGTGTTAACTGGAAGACGTTGTGGTGGATCATGTCTAGGATGGGATTCAATTAGAAATGGATAGATCTTATGAAGTTGTGCGTTACTACGACAAGCTATTCTGTACTGATAAATGGATCTCCATGCGACATCTTCAAGGGAGGGAATGGTTTGAGGCAGGGTGACCCCGGCCCTCTCACCATTGCCCTTCACGATAGTGATGGAATACTTCTCCAGGTTGATGGAATGCAGGGAAAAGAAGAAGGAGATAGCAACCTACACAGTTCATGGCACAAAAGTGATGAGTCACCTCATTTTTGCTGACGATGTTAGTGTTCCTTGAAGCTAAACCTAGATACCTGGCTCAGATGAGAAAGCTCCTTGTTCAGTTTGGAGAAGAAATGAGGCTACAAAAAAATATACAGAAGACTCAACTGTTTCTCTCCACAAATTGTCAGGGGATCAAAGAAAACGTAGAGGAAGCAATGGGTATCACAGCTAGCAATCTACCCACTAGATATCTCGGATTCCCCTTGGCAGGTGGTAATCTGAAAGTTAGCAACTTCACTGAATACTCGGACAAGTTGGATGAGATGATCAGTAGATGGCCTCTGACGAAGACTTCCATGGCAGGTCAGATTACACTCACCAGGTCGGCGATTGAAGGACTTTTGATTTTCAGGGTACAGCAAGGGGAAATTCTCTCTGCACTACTGGACAGAATGGAGATGGCGATATTCAATTTTGTCTGGGCAAGAAACAATCACCCCATGAAATATAGCAGGTTGGCACGTCACAAGGAAGAAGGAGGAGTAGGAATGAAATCTCCCAGAGTGATAGCAACCTGGGGCACAGATAAAAGAATCTTCAAGTATATACAGAACGATTCTCTATGGGAAAAGTGGATGAGGACGAGATACCCCAAAGGCCTGGATTTTAAACCCAAAACCAGAGAAGGTTTCTCGAGGGTTATCAATCGGATGATTGAAGTTTGGCAGGAAATTAAGGGCCTGAACGACACTAGAAGTTCCTGGAGCTTAAAGGAGAAGCAAGAGAGGATATGGGAGCTTATACAACTGAGATATGATGAGCATATATATAAAAATATATGGACTAATAATGGTATTCCCAAATGGGAGATGAGTCTCTATAGGGCCATTCATAACTCCTTGCCTACCCTAGAGAAGGTAGAGAGATGGTATCCAGGTACAAAAACTGAATGTTACCTCTGTGAAAAAGAACTGGAGTCTAGCAGACATGTCTTTGGCGAATGTAGGTACATGAAGACAGTGTGGGAGCTCCTCCGTTCCAAAATGGGGCTGAGAAGACGAGAACTGAAAGAAACCAAAGACATGATTCAGGGTTTACCTAAGAAGGAGATGGTGTTGCTTTCAGTTGTACACTTTCATGTATGGAAGGAGAGGAACAACAGAAGACACAATGATAGGAAGAGGAATGAGGAGGATCTGGCGAGCAAAATCCATAAAATTTTTTGTAATAGAATGAAAGCGTAGACTTTTCATGTAATTTTGTGTGAGTTTTGTAGTGTTGGACTACAATGTATCTTTGTCCCAAGAGCTATTTGTCTTGAGGTTTTCGGAATAAATTTACCTAATTCCGATACATAAATACATACATACATACGTACATACGTACATACATACATACCTACATTGAAGCCAAAGCTAACATGACGACGAACCTGAAAAAATTGTTGTGTAGTTTTGGGGAGCAAACTGGACTATGCACTAATGTGAATAAGACCCGGCTATACTTGTCCAAGAATTGTATTCAAAGTGAAACTATATTGCAGGAAGCTATAGGAGTGGAGTTGGGGAAGTTCCCAACCAAGTATTTGGGCTTCCCTTTGGCTGGAGGTAATTTGCAAGTGAAAGACTTCATGGACTGCATTGATAAGTTAGATGAAATGATAGCAAGATGGCCTTCCCATAAGACTTCTATGGCTGAAAGAGTAGTGCTTACAAAGTCAACTATTGAGGGCCTTCTTATCTTCTGGGTGCAACAAGGTGAGATTCTTGGTGCCGTGATAGATAGGATGGAGATGAAGATATCAAATTTTGTTTGGGGTAGTGAATACCATCCAATGAGATATGTTAGGCTGGCGTTCCCCAAAGTGGAGGGGGGTTTGCAGCTTAAAACCCCTAGGGACATTGCAAAGTGGGGGACTCTCAAGAGAATCATTGCCTACCAAGATGGAAGTGCAATGTGGAGTAGATGGATGCGGACTCGATATCCACAGGGGCTGGATTTTCAGCCTAGAACTCGAGAAGGATACTCAAGTACCATTTACATGATGAGGGAGCTTTGGCCAAAGGTAAAGCAATGGTTTGTACCTTATCCTACAGGAAACTAGAGAATGATTAATCTAAAGATGGATCTATGGGAGATTACAAGAACAAGAGCTGAAAAGAATGGGCTTATGGAACAAATATGGAACGGTAAGCATGTTCCCAAATGGTCTATGTGTCTTTTTAAAATCCTACATGGTGCCTTGTCTACGTTGGATACAATACATAAATGGAATGTGGATACTTCTATGATATGCCTACTATGAAACAAAGAGGAGGAAGCCCATGACCACCTTTTCGAGAGTTGCAAATTCACTAGGGTTGTTTGGGAGTTGGCATGCAGATATATTCAACTGCAAGTGGACCTGGTTGAAGACGCAAAGAAGATGATCCAACACTGCGGAAGAGGAGACAAAAAGAAACTCTTGTTTCCTGCTACTTGCTTCCATATTTTTAGCGAGAGGAATGAACAGAAACATGGAGGTACAACTAGGAGTGCAAGTAATATTGCTGTAAAAAATTGTAAAGGGGTTAAAAGGAAGCTACATGTTAAGTAGTTGTGTGAGTTGCGATTGATTGTGTCATGTAGGGTTGGGCTATTTGTAACCCCTGACCTCCTATATTTTTAGGAGGGAGTTCGAATATATTTACCTGATTCTGATACATACATACATACATATTGCACAACAACCCACACACCCACTAGGTCTCCTACTTGGTCTGGCGATTGACTAGGCAACCCAACGACCGATGGCATGGCACCAATGCCACCAGCCACTCCGACTGGCAGCGTCTAGTCTCCCACACATCCATCCACCCAGACACCACCCACACACCACTCGAATACCCAGAACCCACCCAACAACAAGGATGGCAATAAAAACAGAGTGGGCATTGGAAACCCTAGATAGGTGGATAGTCCTCAACGTCTGGGAAGAAGACTCCTAGCATAGGAGGGATGGAATGGACAAGGATCCTGAAGCAACCTTCATCAAGAAACAAAGAATATCTCAATTTCCTAAAACCTCATGAGGTAGAGGGAGAAGTCCACGTTGAGTTGCACGAAGATGAATTCAACCTTATGAAGAATATCTGGGAATACATGGTGCTAGTGTATGTCCTGGGTAAGTTCCCATACTAACCCCATCTTCTAGCATGGATCAATAGAACCTGGAGGCTGAAGGATCCTTTAAACTACTATCTCATGAAAATGGAATCTTCTTGATCCGGTTCTCGACCGCCACTGAAAAGGAGGAAGTTCTTAGATTGGTGCCTAGATGGTTTTATGGGCATCTGGTTGTTCCTAAGGAGTATAAGTATGGAGACGAACTAAAGGACTATTTAACATGATTCTGATGTGGATCACTCTCCACTCCATTGGACAATCATGGACATGGAGGGTGGTAGGGATGGTGGTCGCCGGTGTTGGGCAAGTGCTCCATGTGGACAATAGATCATTGGAGAGCAATGAGTCCATGCTAATAATTTAACTCCAAGCATATGGAAGGGAACCGGAGACAGTCTGGATAAATGTGGAAGGACACGATCCCATACCAGTCAAGGTGGCCTATGATCATGTACCTCATCAATGCATCTTGTGCCAAGCCTTTGGTCATGGCAAAGGATCATGCAATGAAGAGAAGCATGCCATGAAGATGACGTTTAAATAGGAACTAGTAAAGGTGTGGAGAAAAAAAATCCAGATGAAGGATGCAAAACCTAACAATGGGGGAAAGCACATACAAAGGAACCAATTGAGATAATAGTTAATTTATAGCAAGACCCGGGGGAAGAAGGAAGCATGACGCCTGGAAACAAAGTAGATGAAGATAGTACATTTGTTTCTGCTAAAAAGAAGAAGGGAGCAAGGACGATAGGTATCCCAAAGAAAATCGGTGTGGGTACCATCCTTGACACTATAAATAGCTTTGATGCCCTTTTTGACTTAGACAAACAAGAGCGAGAGGTTGTGAAGGAAAAAGTGGTGAAAAAGAACGACAATAGGAAGAGCCAAGAAGGTGTACTTGGTCAACCAGAACCCTTGATATGTCCATGCTTCTTTGGAATATTAAGGGTGGGTGTGATAGGAATAAGAAAAAGGAGATCTGTGAGTGGATTGCTACTAGTGGGCATTCTTTAGTTGCCTTGGTAGAGACAAAAATAAAGGTACACAATAAAAATAGTATTAGATACCTTTTTCTGTAGGGTTGGGAGCAAGTATCTAATGTGGAGTGTGTTGAGGTTGGTAGAGTCTATGTGGTGTGGAAGCCTTATGCTTGGCAAGTGTCAGTGATACATAGTGAGACCAGCATGTTACAATTGAATGCAAGAATAATGGGGGACTACAGATATGGATGAATGTTATTTATGGTCATAATGATGGCAGAGCAAGACTGGACCTATGCAAAGATCTGGTTTCCTTATCCAAACAAGTTAACCTACTATGGTTGGTGATTGGGGATTTCAATACGGTTCATCTATAGGGTGAGAAAAAAGGTAAATGGCTTGCACTGAATGTAGAGGTTAATGCTTTTAATCAGAAAATTGATGAAGCATGTCCTTATGAACTACCAATGGTTGGAGGGGACATGCTCACATGGGATAATGAAAGGAGGCCATAGCACATGATAGAGAGTAAACTAGATAGAATTGTGGTGAATGATGAATGGTTGTGAATTCTTCCTAATGTACAGGTGAAGGTGGGAGGTTCTAAATTAAGTGACCATGCACCAATCTCAGTTCAAATCACAGAAAAGAATTAGAAGAGGAAGCCTTTCATATTCCTAAACTAGTGGGCTAAATGGAAAGAATTTGATGAAGTCATAAGAGATAGATGGGGTGTGTAGGTGATAGGAAATCCGATGTATGTTTTTGCTAAAAAGTGGGTGAACACAAACAATGCACTCAAGAAGTGGGCCAAGGAGGAGGTAACCATTCCAAATCTGATAAAAGAGACAAAATGTGAATGTAAAGATGTCAGAGAAACACTACTGGATGAACCTCTTAATCCGGCTTTGATTGAGAAGGATAGGGAACTGAAAACGATGCTCGCGGACCTAAAAAGGGTGGAGGAAAAATTCTACTGGCAAAGAAGTAGGGAGAAGTGGTTGGAAAATGGGTACATGAATACCAAACTTTATCACATTGTTGTTAAAAGAAGGGAGGCCGATAATTTTATTTTTGAACCGATTCATGTTGATGGGAGAGTGGTCAACAAACAAGAGGATTTGGAAGGCAAGCAATAAATTTCTATAGGTCACTATACAACAAGAGTTTCATTAATGATGTAGAAGAGGAGGAAATGAAGTGGAAATTCAAACATACAAGCACACACAACAATATTCTCATGAGAAGAACTAATGAACAAGAGGTCAAGGAAGCGGTTTGGAGCATAGGCAGTAAGAAATCCCCTCGGTTAGACGATTTTAACACTTTCTTTTAGAAGAAGACATGGGATACTATCAAAGATGACTTGGTTGGATATGTAAGTTGGTTCCTAGAGGGAGGTAACATGGTGAGACAGGCTAACCATTCTTTCCTTGTTCTTATTACAAAGAAGAAAGTTACTCCCTCTCTTACTGATTTTAGACCCATCGCTTACTGCTTGGTACAATATAAAATTATTGATGAAATTCTAGCTGCTAGACTGAAGATGGTTCTTCCCTGTCTATTTTATACAAATCAAGGGGCCTTTGTGACAGGTAGAAGCAATAGTGACTATGCTCTTCTGACAGGGGAATTCTTACTGGATTACAATGTCATGAGAGGACGTAGGAAAGCCTACTTAAAACTAGATATTTCCAAAGCTTATGATAGTGTTAGATGGGAGAAACTATGATGCATTATGCAGCAAATGGGGTTTAATGAACAATGGATTGGCTGGATAAAGCAATGTGTTGGGACCACAAACTACTCTATTATGGTTAATGGCACGTTTGCAGGTTTATTCAAAGGTGGTAATGGGCTATGTCAAGGTGATCCCCTAATACGTCTTCTCTTTGTGATTGTTATGTAGTATTTCACATATAAGGTGCAACAAGCTGAGGAAAAGAAGGAAATCAAGCCCTACATAGTTCACGGGACGAAGGTAATGACACATTTGATCTTTGCAGATGATGTTCTAATTTTGTAGAAGCCAAACAACAATCTCTAGAAAATCTCAAAAACCTACTTGATGAGTTTGGTAAGCAAACATGGTTGTGTGTAAATACAAACAAAACACATATTTTCTTGTCCAAGAACTGGGGGTTTGTTGAGAACGGATATACTGCGGGTGACGACTCTGGTGATTTAGGGTGAAAGTTCTCCTCGTGTGGCCTTCGGCTTGGGGGAGGGGCCTCGGTCGCTGTTGTATGTCGGCCTGCTCCCCCAGGCATCTTCTTCGCCCGGGTAGCTCTTTCCTATCTTGCGAGCGTGCTACAGAAGACTCGTCCTACCTTGTGTCACACGGTGCCGACATTCTGGTCTGTAGGGTCAGATTTATCAGTGGCGTCTTCATGGCGGCTGAAGTTTGGCTGTCATGGGGACTGAGCTGATCCTTGGTGTGGCTTCTTCACAACAAATTTATAAGGTTTCTGGTGGTTTACCTCCAACAAGATATTGTGACCCTAGCTTCCCCCTTTTTGCTTTGTTCTGCTTCATTTCTGGTTTTATTTCCTGTTTCCTTAGTTAGTGTGTGTTTTTCCTTGTCATTTCTTTTTTGTTTTTCTTTGCGGAAGTTTCTTCTGACCATTTCTCACCGTTCAACATCATGGTTGTCACTGCTTGTCGGCGTTGTTGCTCTCTCTATTTGGGAGCTACAAGTCTTCGCTCTTGTTGGCCTCATTTTTGTTCTGTTCGGATTCACTACTGGGTCTATGGCTTTGCTTGTGGTGGAAAACATTGGTCTGCATATGTTTCATTTGCAGGTTTATCACCACCGATCTATGCTAAGGTGCAGGAATCTCTTATGAAAAGCTGCTTATGTCAGCCTTGTGGAAAAGAGATCAATGCAGAAGCATTTTATTATCGTTCCAATATGCGTTTTGGTGATCTGATAGCCCTATTCTTAGTGGTTGTATGTACTTCCAGTATCACTTTCCCCATGTGTAGATGTCGTATCGGTTTTCAGTAATGAAGATGTTCGGATTTCTTAAAAAAAACTACTACCAGATGGATGACAGATTAGTGGAGGCTATGGGCATGGAAAGAGGAGTCTTACCAACAAAATACTTGGGTTTTCCACTAGCTGGAGGTAACATGCATGTCAAGGATTTTGCTGAATGCATTGATAGGGTGGAGGAAATGACTAACAAATGGATCACACATAAGACATCTATGGCGGGACGAGAAATACTTGTAAAGGCAGCCATAGAAGGAATTCTTATTTTTTGTGTGCAACAAGGGGAGATTCCAAGTTCTGTCTTGGATAGAATAGAGATGAAGATGGCAAATTTTTTATGGGCAAGTGAACATCATCCTATGAAATATGCTAGAGTGGCACTCCCAAGAGACGAAGGAGGGCTGAATCTAAAACCACCCAGAGACATTGCAAAATGGGGGACAATGTAGAGAGTCATCATCTATCAAGAAGGTACCTCAACATGGGGGAAGTGGATGAGGGAAAGATATCCAAGAGGGTTAGAATTCACTCCAAAAACAAGAGAAGGATACTCATGCGCCATCAATGTCATGATGAAAACTTGGCAACAAGTCAAACACCTATTTGTGGCAAATGACATCGATGGGTGGAGACTCAGATATCTAAAAACATGCATTTGGGAGGTGACTCGATCAAGGGGTGCAAAGGACTGGTATGAGGAATGGATCTAGACTAGAAGGTATTTGCCGAAATGGAGTATGTGCATATATAAAATTCTACATACTATTCTTGCTACCCTAGATAGGATAAAGGTGTGGAACCATGATGCTTCTACTTTATGCTTGCTATTCTAGGAAGCAGAGGAATCCCATAACCATCTTGTGGGTGAATGTAAATTTACAAGAGAGATATGGGGGATTATATGCAAGGAGTTTAGGTTACAAATTTAGCTAATATGTGATCCAAAAGGATGTTGTCAAAGTGCAGAAATGATGAGAGGAAGAAGCTTCTATTTGCTAGTCTATGCTACCATTTATGGGAGGAAAGGAATGCCAAAAAACACCATGGAGCTACTACAAATGTCACGAGTATTTCTATAAAAATTTGTAAATGTGTTAGAAGTGAATTTCACATTAGATAGGGAGTGAGTTGTAGCTCCATTATTGATGTATGCCGTTGGGCCTACATGTAAACTTTGACCTCCTATATTCTTAGGAGGAAGTTAGAATATATTTACCTAATTCCATTACATACATACATACATACATACAATTGTGAAGATGAGTAGAGAGAAATGGATGGAAGATGGTGATAGAAATATCAAACTATATCATTCATCTGTTAAGAGGAAATAGGTCAGCAACATCATCTCAGAGCTTATTGATAGTGATGGGAATCTTGTCAACAAATAGGAGGACTTGGAAGAACATGATATTCAATTTTATTCTTCTTTGTACATTAAGGAGTTTGATGACGAGCTGGAAGAGGAGGATATGGAGTGAAAGTTTAAACTAGCAAGTACCCATAATAATATACTCACAAGGGAAACAAATGAAAAGGAATTCAAAGATACACTTTGGAGTATTGGAAGCAGCATGTCACACGTTCAGATGGTTTTAATGTTTTTTTCTATAAGAAATCATGGGATATCATAATGGAGGATATGATAGCATATGTGAGATGGTTCTTAGTAGGAGAAAATATGGTCAGACAAGTTAATCACTCTTTCCTTATGCTCATTACCAAGAAGAAAGTGACTACTTCCCTTGCTGATTTTAGACCTATTGTATGCTGCTCGAGACAATATAAAATCATTGCAAAGATCCTGGCTGCTAGATTGAAGACAATACTTCCCTATCTTATTTATGTAAAGTAGGGGGCATTTGTGATAGGAAGGAGCATTACTGATTGTTCTTTACTGGAAGACGAGTTCTTAGAAGACTACAATGTTATGAGAGGGAGTAGGAAGGTATGCTTAAAGCTTGATGTGTCTAAAGCTTATAATAGTGTGAGATGGGATAAATTATGGTGGATCATGAAGCAGGTGGAGTTCAACGAGCAGTGTACTGACTGAATTAAATAGTGTGTGGGGACCACTAGCTTCTTTATACTGGTTAATGGAACTTTTGTAGGTATGTTCACAGGAGGCAATGGACTGTGTCAGGGGGACCCATTCTCTCCTTTATTCTTTGTGATTGTCATCGAGTACTTTACCCAGAAGATGGAAGAAGAAGAAAGAAGTAAGGTGATTAGACCTTATGAATTGCATGGAACTAAATTGATGAGACACTTGATCTTTACAGATGACGTCCTTGTCTTTGTGGAAGCTAAGAAAAATACTCTATGGAATTTGTAGGACCTGCTTAGGAGGTTTGGGGAACAGACGGGGCTGCATGTTAATGCTCACAAGACTCATTTTTTTCTATGCAAGAATTGTTACCTAATAGAAAATTGACTAAAGGAAGCCATGGGAGTAGAGTTGGGGGTGTTTTCTACTAAATATCTGGGATTTCCTTTGGTGGGAGGTGACCGACATGTAAAATAATTTGGTGATTACATGGACATATTGGAGGAAATGACCAATAGATTGCCAACACAAAAAAGATCAATGGATGGAAGAGCCACTCTTTTGAAGGCAACAGTTGAGGGACTTCTGATCTTCAGGGTACAACAAGGAGATATTCCTTGGGTAGTTTTGGATAGAATGGAAATGAAGATGGCAAACTTCCTTAGGGCTAGTACACACCATCCAATGAAATATGCACTCTTGGCACTCCCAAAAGACGAAGGCATGCTGGACTTAAAAGAACCAAGAGACATAGCAAAATGGGGGACAATGAGAAGAATTATTATATATCAAGAAGGAACATCTACTTGGGGAAAATGGATGAGAGAAAGATATCCTAGAGGACTGGACTTCATACCGAAGACAACAGAAGGATATTCACGCACCATCAATGTTATGACAGAAATGTAGCAACAAGTAAGACATTTGTTTGCTCCATATGAGGTAGGAGGATGGAAACTCAAAGATACAAAGATAAACTTATGGGAAGTAACACAATTTGGAGCAGCAAAGATAGGCACATGGAGCAGGTATGGGCTGGTATTTAGGTTCCAAAGTGGAGCATGTACATCTATAAATTTTTGTGCAATGCTTTGGCTATGACAGATAAAATATATGAATGGTATCAAGATGTTTTTGCTATTTGTTTACTCTATAAAGAGGAGGACAAATATCATATGCACTTCTTTGGTTTCAAAACATTTACAATGGAGGTATGGGATAGTATATGTGGAAAATTCAGCTTGAACATGTAGTTGAAGGAAAAGCCACGAAGAATGCTATCTAGCCATGAGAAAAGTGATAGAAAGAGGATCTTGTTTGCTTCTCTATGATACCACATACGAGAGGAAAGGAATACATGGAGACACGGAGGCTCAACCACAAATCCAACTACAATTGTTGTAAGAATTTGTAAATGTGTCAAGTGTAAGTGGCACATTAGGTAGGAGTGTGAGTTTTTACTCTTTTTGATGTATGACACTGGGCTATATCTAACTCTTGACCCTCTATAATTTTAGAGGGAAGTCAGAATACATTGACCTAATTCTGATACATAGATACATACATACATACACATACAAAAAACCTTATGTCCATCCCCTAGGGCACAGTCTGAGTGATTCTCAAGCGACCAAGATCCTAGGCATGGCACCCACACCATCAGCCATCCTGGTCAGGAGCATCCGCCCCCATACCACCCAACCCACCCCGCACACTACAACCAACCCTAACCCTGGATCTGAGTCTGAGGAGCCAAAGAAGAAAGAAAGCGACATTCCTAGCCCAAGATCGAGAAGTGCATGATAGGGTAATGAGATTGTCAGGGGCATCACAGGGAAAGTCGAGGTTGAGGAGGACGATGCCCGATGAGGCATTGTGAAGGATGATGTCTGACACATCATTGTGAACGATAATGCCCGATGAGGCATTGCGAAGGATGACACCTGATGAGGCGTTGCAAAGGACGCCACCCGATGAGGAGTTGCAAAGAATGACACCCGACGGGGCATTGTGGATGACGGAGGAGAGCTCAATGGAGGCAAAAGAGTGTGGATGCAAGTTCTAAAGAAACCGTTAGGGAGCCAAAAGGATGTGCAGTTTCCGCAGACAAGGCGTCTGGAGGGCCAGGTCCACGTTGATATGGAGGTTGAGGAATTCATACACATGATGGATTATTGAGAGTTTACAGTTATGGCGCATGTGCTGGGCAAGTGCCCCATCTACCCTCATCTCAATGCATGGATACAACGCACATGGCAGCCAAAGGGAACCTTCAAACTGTTGTCGAGGGAGAAAGGCATCTTTCTTTTTCACTTCTCTGATGTAACAGACAAACATGCAGTTCTCAACACGGTGCTGAGATGGTT
Source organism: Alisma plantago-aquatica (assembly GCA_963693085.1). Lineage (NCBI taxonomy): Eukaryota > Viridiplantae > Streptophyta > Magnoliopsida > Alismatales > Alismataceae > Alisma > Alisma plantago-aquatica. The sequence continues at coordinate 1,503,574,987 of OY856410.1, read as the reverse complement.
TGACACCCAACTCATCGCAGCTAAAGACTATCATCATAGAGACGAGCTGAAGCAGGATACATTCACCACAATCCTAGTGTGGTTAACACTCAAGTCCTTTGGTAGAGCATGGATTAAGAAGGGTGCTAGAACGATTGTGGCAGGTGTTGGAAAGGTACTCTACATCGACAAGAGATCACTCGAGCATGAAGAAGCAAGAGTACTGGTTGATGTGAATGCTGATGATGAGATGACAAACACTATATGGCTGAATGTACATGGACATGATCTCATACTAGTGTAGGTTCAAATAGATTATATTCCTCCAAAGTGCAATGGTTGTAAAGCTTTCAGGCATACTGATGGCAACTATGATATGAAGGTGGAAGACAAAGGTGCTAAATGTAACATCCTTGACCTGGGTTTAGGGTTAACCCTATTTGTTTAGCTTAAATAAGTTTCTTAGAACTTTAATATAATTTTCTAAAGTGTTTTGTTATCATGTGACAAACTGATGTTTCAAGTTTGGTCATGTTTGATTGATGTTTGAGCAGTGTTCTCTTATTTTGGACCAAAATGCAATTTACCCAAGATGAGGGGTTATATTGCAAAATGTCACATGTTGAACGTGCCTTAAGTGCTTTATCATCATAAGAGATAGAATGATGCTAGGTTTTGGCTTGTGGAAATCCTAAATTCCAAGTTTGAGTTTGTTTGAATAATGCTAGTGCCTTGTATACCAATTTTGGTGCAAATTGTAATTTACCCAAAAACGTAGGGTTGATATGCAAATTACCACCTATAGAGTGTTCCTACTCATCTATGTATCATTACATGGATAAATACAGAAGGATACAGCATGTTTGAATCATTTTTGAGTGTTAGTATCCTTGGTGATGAAAAGACCAAGAAGGGTTGTGTAATGGAAACCCTAATTTGAGCTCGTATTGAGTGTATTAGTTTGTAGTGTTAAATGGGAGTCTCTATCAGCCAATGATCCAAATATGAGGCCCCCTTATCATTTTATTAGCTCTTTGCCTTTGCAAAAACGAGCTAAGCACCTCAATAAAGCAATAGATATCGGCTTGCAACTTTCCTTTAGAAAGGTTGTATTGAATTGTGAATATTATAATAATGTGAGTGGAAGTGGCTTGCCCAAGAAGATAACCAAAGGAACCGACCCTTATCCCTTGCATTATCCTCAAGATTTTATTTTTCATGGCAAGATAAAGATGGAATGCATGCAAGTACATGTGTCAATCCATGCATGGCCATGTGGCACCTAGTAGTAGTAAGAAGATGACACCTCTTACACTCTATCCCATGAACCTCAAGGATATATACCCTCCCTTTCACCTACTAGTGAACCTTTTTGACCCCTATCACTCTATTTCTCTAAGATATCGTGCATACCCTCTTAGATATCATGCATAGTAGCTCAAGGAGCAAGGGGAGCTTTAGCACCAAGAATAAGGTAAGGCCATGGTCATCTTCAACCATGGTTGAAGCATGATTATCGAGTTATCATTATTCCTTTCCTTTTCTTCCTCACCAAGTTCTTAACTATAGTTATTCCTTATATATGGAGGAGTTGTGAAAAATCCTTAGAATTTTAATAAGTTATCTTCAACCTTAGGAATGTGAAGCTTTGGAGCTTGGAGCTTTGAAGTTGTTCTTGAAGCATGTTATATAACTTGAACCCAAACATGTTATTATTCACCATCTTTCTTGCTATTTTTGATGATCTACTTTCAATTCTGAGATTTTCTTGGATATTTGATATATCTATGAGTTTTAATAGTTGCTTAGACCTGTTATCCATGTACTAGAACAAGTAGAATGAAGGTCTAGAGCTTGAAGATGATGGTATCACCTTACAATGTGATATCGAGTTCAAGCACACAAGCAAGCACCTCTAACTCGATATGGTGATGCACATACACCACTAAAATGATATAGATATGAGTTTATACTTCCTTGCATGATATGGTGATGAAGTATACACCCTATGCACGACATGGTATCAACCATACACCTCTTGCACAGTATGAGGTCAAGCAAAGACCCTATGCACGATATAGAATCAAGCACACACCTCTTTGCCCAATATGGTGTGAAGCACACACTCACCTCTTTGCCTAATATGGTGTGAAGCACACACACACCTCTTTTCCGGATATGGTGTGAAGCACACACACCTCTTTGCCCGATATGGTGTGAAGCACACACACACACCTCTTTTCCTGATATGGTGTGAAGCACACACACACCTCTTTGCTCGATATGGTGTGAAGCATACACACACCTCTTTGCCCGATATGGTAACTAAGCATACACCTCTTACACGATATGGTGTTGAGCACACATCTCTAAAACGATATGATGGGTAACCCAATACACTAGATGACAAAAGTAGTAAGGCGGTGAATACCCTAAAATATGTGATGGACAATACACTAAAGTATGGTGTGGCCAATATCTTCAAGTGAGGTGAGGATGTTACACCATGTATGCTGAAGGTGATACACCATATGAATGGTAAGGTTGATACCTTAATGGGTAAGGGTATGAGGGATATGATGATGCCTAGCTCGATATACACCAAACCCAATACATGTGTTCAACTTGACATACATGATTCAACTCGATGCACCTTATAAAGGTGAGGGAAAAACACTCTTAGGAGTGATGAGTGTAACACCAAGTAACGGTGTTGCTAATACGTTGATAGGTGAAAAACCTAAAGTGGTTGATAATGGTCAACCCTATATCAACAATGCCTTAACCTGAGATGAGTCCATATCACTTGATGATATTTGGGTAATTCAAGTATGTGAATAGCGGCCAATACACTACATGATAAATGTTATGAGTTAGTGCATAAAGTATTAGGATGGGAAATACCCTAATAAAAGATAAGTTGATGAACTTAAGTAAGTTAAAAGTGATGAGGGAAGTGATACACCAAGGCATGATAAACATCACATTCAACACCTCAAGGTTGATGCACCTTGGTGCACCTCAAATCCAATATACTTGGATGAGTAACACATGAAGTGTGTCGTGTCAATTGTTAAATTAAGATGTAATGAGTTTAAGGAAATTTGATAAGTGTAGTGTAACCTACCATGAGAAAGAGTTAAGCCAAGTTAATAAAGTATGAGGTAATCAATAACCTAGTGTGGATGGGAGAGAAACTCATACTTTGTATTGATAATCATTAAATGATAAAGGATGAGAATAAATAAGTATGATTGAATACTTATGATATCAATGTATGCTCCTAGATGTGTGGAGAAATGAATTAGGGTTTGGATTGATAATATGAAATAGAAACCCTATTTGGCAATAAAGGGAAACCCTAACCCTGATAATGGGAAGGTTGTATTTCTCTTATTGCATAAGCCTTGTGAAACATGTTAAATACTTGTATAACAAGTATAATGTTTATGTGGTCTGACGACCTAAAAGATATTTTTTGCCTAGTGAGAGGTGACAAGATGTTTAATGTGCCTTGTAAGCCATGTGAATAGTTGTTGCCTGGTGAGAGGTGACAAGATGTTTAATGAGCCATGTGAATAGTTGTTGCCTAGTGAGAGGTGACAAGATGTTTAATGAGCCTTGTGAGCCATGTGAATAGTTGTTTCCCAGTGAGAGGTGATAAGATGTTTAATGGGCCTGGTAAGCCATGTGAATAGTTGTTGTCCAGTGAGAGGTTACTAGATCTTTAAATGGGCCTTGTGAGACATGTGAAATACTGGTGCAACAAGTGTGATATATACCTAGGTTTGAGGACCTAGAGGTAATGGTTACCAGATAATAGGTGACATTGTTCAATGATGAACTAAGGGCTGAATACCTTGATCATATAATCATGACGATGATAATGATTAAGGGATAAGAATCCCCAGTAATATGATAAGGGACTGAGATCCCGAGTGTTATGTATCTAAATGTGTTCTAAAGATTAAAAAAGTACTTGATAGATGTATTACAACTTTCTTTGTAGCATTTGTTTATGATTGTACTTATAACTTGTTTGATGCTAAACCAATACTGTAATGCCCTTAATATATCATTGGAACCATAAAATGTAGTTTTCATGACCATAGATCCATCAGTGTCAGAATTTGCTGAAATGGTGAAATGGGTTTTCCCCACGAGATTACCTGGAGTGCAAATTTTGAATATGCAGGGGTGTGAACTTGGACGGCCATATGCGAGCCGATCCCCTTACATCCAAAATCTTGGGGATTGGCTATATGCCATATCCTAGCTCGAGTGTGACTACGGTCGTAGACTCAGTAATGAGCATAGTGAACTGGCCCATGGCTCAAAGTATGGCTATATGCCATGACTCAATAATTTTATAACCGAGGAAGGTTGTAGGTCTATTTTTCCCTGAAGAGAGTGCATGTTGCGGCTGTAACTCTAAGAAAAGATGCCAATATACCCTAATAATCTTTTTTTGCAGTTTGACATGGGATGTCACTACCAATGGTCTTGTATTGACTGAGACGGGAGAGGTCATGGCAGCCAGCTCTTCCGTTGACCTTGTATGGTACCGACTTGTGAGAAGTTTGTGGTTAGTTGGAGCATGAGCGTTATATTTCATCTCCTCAGGGCATAAGTGTGATTGCAAATATGTAATCATCTGTGTAGTGTATTTTCTTAAGGATCGAATATAGAAAAACATTGATTGATGTCCACTTATTTTATACATCTTAATTGGATAGATGTTATACATGTTTCTTTATATTCCTTGTAAGTGAATAGATGATTTATTGCTTTATCATAGATAGATACATTACTTTAAGAGAAGATATGACTATATTCTACTTATAATAGTGATTAATCTTTCCTGTTAATATAAAAGAACCTCTGCTTAGTTTTATACCGCTTACCTGTGATAATAATATTGTTGGTGGAGAGTGATGTCTCTCTCTGGGACAATTGTCTCACCCCGTGGGATCCAAAAAAAATTTAGGTGGACGTGTACGAGGGGGTAGAGACCGTACTACAGAGGGTGAACAACAACAGCAGGGGTAGCAGTAACAACTCAAGTTGAGTGTAATGTCTATTGTGTCTTGTAGATAGAAGTCCTATGTGTTGTCTCTATACTCTCAGGTCCTTGGATTTAGTACGTGATGATTTCATGAACGATATGAGATTTTGGCTTGATTCCCTCGAGTGTTTTATGTTTCTTATATATAGGTTTTAGCAAAGCAACTGTTATATTTTATCCTCGAGATGAGATGGTACAATGTATGTACAATGTGAACCCTGATGTATATAAAGTTTTGGTTTTTTCATTAAGAGTTTCCTAGAAGAGGATCTCTTTGAAAAATGGTTTTAATTTTTAATGATTTTGTTAATCTTCTTCTTATGGTTATTCCAAAATTATTTACTAGTGCGGCTTGATTTGATGTCGGGTTGTCACACTAAAGGACCTAGGCAAGATTGGAGGGAAAAAACTAAGCATGGACCCAATTCCAGTATGGAGGAGAACACTAGCATGGAACATGGTCAGACTAGCAATGGAGGGGACGTCCTGGGGAAAACAAACTCCAAGCGTGTAGTGCAAAATCAAGAAGAGCTAGCAACACCTCACAAGGAGTCAGAAAAAGCACAAGAGAAATATGAATGCAGTAACCCAGGCACTGAGAAGGAAGAAGGAGAGTTCATTGCTTCTACAAAGAGGAAAAACTTCAAGAAGAATGACATTCCCAGAAAGAAATTGGTGGGCAACATCTTTGACATAGGGAATAGCTTTGAGTAATTAACCTACTTAGATAGTGAAGATGTTTCTATACCGAGGCATGATAAGAAAGAAGACAAGATGAAGGACAACAAGAAGGAGCCGAGCATGTGAACCAAATCCCAAATAAATTGTTAAAATGTCCATGTTGTTATGGAATATTAAAGGGGGTGCGATAGGAGCAAGAAGTAGGAAATTTGGGAATGGATGGCTACTAGTGGTCATTCTTTGACTACATTGGTGGAAACAAAAATAAAAGAGAAGTAAAAAAACATCATTAAATACTTATTTCTGCAAGGATGGGAGCATGTATCTAATGTAGCATGTGCTGAGGTGGCTAGAGTTTGTGTGACCTGGAAACTGAATGCTTGGCAGGTGATAGTGATATAGATGTTAGATCAACATGTTACAGTAGACTACAGAAATAGTGGGGGGCTGTAGATGTGGTTGACAATGGTGTGTGCTCGTAATGATGCAAAGGCTAGATTGGACCTATGGAAGGAGTTGGTTTCTATCTCTAGATAGGTAACACGACCGTGGCTGGTGATTGGAGACTTAAATAGCGTCTAGATGTAGGTAGAGAAAAAAGGTAGAAGGCTAGAAGATTATATTTAAATGTAGAGATTGATGCTTTCAACCATGCTATAGATAAAGAAGATTTGATTAAGCTACCAATGAATGGTGGTGATATCTTCACAAGGAATAATGAAAGGAGCCAAGGAGACAGAATTCCAAGCAAGCTAGACAAAGCACTGGTGAATGATGAATGGATACATATTTTTCCTAAGTTACATGTGAAGGAACGAGTGTCTAAACTAAGCGACCACACTCCTATCTCAATCCAAATTACCAAAAAGAAGCAAAAAAGAAGACTATTCAAGTTCCTAAACTATTTAGCTGATTGGAAGGGCTTCAATGACATTATTAAAGAAGCATGGAATGTGTAGGTGACAGGGAACCCAATGTTTTTTTTGCAAAGAAGCTGGCAAACATAAAAGAAGCACTTAAATGATGGGCCAAGAATAAAATGAATATCCCAAATCTACTGGCAAAAACAAAAAGAGAATGTAGAGAGGTTAGAGGAAAATTATTATGTGACCCACTCAATGTTGATTTGATAAAGAAGGATGATGAGTTGAAAATGATGCTACATGACTTGAAGAAAGTGGAGGAAAAGTTCTACTGGAAGAGGAGTAGAGAGAAGTGGATGGAAGATGAGGATAGAAATACCAAACTCTACCATACTACTTTTCGGATAAGGGAGGCAGAAAGTATTATTTCTAAGCTGATTGATGTTTAAGAGTGGGCAACAAAGATGAGGATCTAGAAGAGCAGGTCGTAAATTTCTATTCCTGTCTATATAATAAAAATTTTATGGAGGAAATACACGAGGAGGATCTAGAATGGAAATTTAGACTCACTGGAATGCACAACAATATGCTTACAAGAAAGACCAATGAGAAGGAAATTAAAGAAGTAGTTTGGCGTATTGGTAGTAATAAGTCTCCGAGCTCAGTCGGTTTCAATGCCTACTTTTATAAGAAGATGTGGGACATCATCAAGGAGGATCTGATTGCATACATCAATTGGTTTTTGGAGGGTGAATACATGGTGAGACAAGTTAATCATTCTTTTTTGGTACTCATTCCCAAGAAAAAGGTGACTTATTCTCTTACTGATTTTAGACCCATTCCATGTTGTTCAGTACAATATAAAATCATTTTAAAACTTACGGCTGCTAGACTGAAGTTGGTACTCCCTTACCTCTTATCTGTAAACCAAGGAGCCTTTGTGACAGGAAGGAGCATTAGTGATTGTGCTCTCTTGGCATGAGAATTCCTACTAGATTATAATGTTATGAGAGGAAGCAGGAAGGCATGTCTCAAACTAGATGTATCCAAAGAATATGATAACGTCAGATGGAAAAAGCTATGATAAATCATGCAACAAATGGGGTTTATTGAATAGTGTATTAGCTAGATGAAGTAGTGTGTTGGAACTACTAGTTTCTCTATTCTAGTTGATGGCACACATGCATGAATGTTCATGGGTGGCAATGGGCTACGCCAAGGGGACCCTTTGTCTCCTCTACTCTTTATGATTGTTATTGAGTTCTTCATGTAGAAAATGTAGATGGTAGAAAAAAGAAAGGAGATAAAGCCTTACACAATACATGGCACAAAAGTGTTCACTCACCTAATATTTGCAGATGATGTGTTGGTATTTGTAGAAGCAAAACAAAAAAAAACTAGGGTTCCTATAGAATCTACTCAAAGATTTTGGAAAACAGATAGGGCTTTGTATGAATGCAGGCAAAACACACATCTTTTTCTCCAAAAATTGTAGCCAAGTGGAAGATAGATTACTGGAGGCAATCGGCGTAGAGAAAGGAAAGTTCCCTACAAAATATCTTGGCATTCTTCTTGCGGGGGGCAACCTGTAGGTAAAGGATTTGCTGATTGTACGGATAAACTAGAGGAAATGACCAACATGTGGCCATCACAAAAGACATCCATGGCGGGGATAGCAACTCTGATATGAGAAGCTATAGAGGAGCTTCTTATTTTCTAGATTCAACAAGGAGAGATTCCTAGTGCGGTCTCAAACAAAATGGAGATGAAGATGTCAAATTTCTATGGACAAGTGACTACCACCCGACGAGATACACAAGATTGGGTCTACCTAAGGAAGAAGGTTGTTTGCATCTAAAAACACCTAGAGATATAGAGAAATGGGGGACAATACGTAGAATCATAATATTCTGGGAAGGCCCCTCAACATGGGGGATGTGGATGAGAGAGATATCCTAGAGGGTTGGATTTTAAGCCAAGGACAAGGGAGGGATACTCACGTACCATCAACGTAATGATAGAATTATGGCAGCAAATTAGACATTTCTTTAAGCTTCATGCTCAAGGGACATGGAGGCTTAAAGACACAAAGTTGAATATCTGGGAAATAACATGGACAAGGGTAGAAAAATACACATGTAGAATATATTTGGATGGGTAGTCATGTTCCAAAATGGAGCATGTGCATCTACAAAATTATGCATAGTACTTTGGCCACCCTAGACAAGCTATGTGGATGGAACTATGATGTATCAGTGTAGTGTTTTCTATGCAAGAAGGAGGATGAGTCCCATGATCATCTGATGGGAGGATGCAACTTCAAAAATGAGGTTTGGAGGATTGTATGTGAAGAGTTTCAACTACAATTCATGCTAGAAACGGACCCGAGGAAAATGGTAACAAGCTGCGGAAGTGAGGACACAAAGAAGAATTTATTTTCTGCTCTCTGTTATCATATTTGGAGGAATGAAATGATAGAAGACACCACGGTACATCAACAAATGAAAGGAGTATTGTTGTAATTTTTTTTAAATGTGTTAAATGTAAGCTATACATTAGATACCGTGTGAGTTGTTTCTCATTTTTATTTATGAGTGTATGATGTTGGGCCTACATGTAACTCTTGACCTTCTAATTTTTGGTAGGAGGAAGTAAGAATATATTTAAATGATTCTGATACATACCTACATACATACATACATACATACAATACACAATACAACGGTTGTCTCCTAGGGTTGGTCCCGCAATCATCTAGGCGATCATCCACACTCAAGAGCATGGTGCTCACACCACCAGCCAATCAGACCGACGATATCCACCAGCATCCTACCCACCTCAGGCCACCCACTTGACCCCGACGCCACCCACCACACAGGTTGAGAACAAAGAAGTAGTGCCAATGACGGTCGTGGAGGAGGGGAACCGAAGAGAGAAACTTGATGCTACAAGATAGGAGGCCATGAGGAAGTCATGGTCACATGTAATACAGAAACTGGCTGCGTCCAAAGTGGGGGAGATCATCTACCCTAAACCAATGATCAAAGAAGATGGAGTCCAAGTCAAATTGGAAGTAGAGGAGTTTGAACAAATGGGGAATATATGGGAACATACTTTTCTTGTATACATGATCGGCAAGTGGACCTTCTACCCCTATATTTAAGCTTGGATCAAGAGGACCTGGCAGCCAAAAGGAAGCTTCAAACTCATCTCAAACGAATAAGACATCTTCCTCGTGCAGTTCTCTAATACAATAGACAAGGAGGCGATGCTAGAGATGGGGCCGCAATTGTTTGATGCACAACTCATAGTGACGAAGGACTAGAGGTTCAGAGATGAATTGAAGAAGGATGTATTTACATTGATTCCAACATGGATGACTGTCTATTCATTTGGGCGATCACGGAAAAAGAAGGTGGTGGGGACAACCATTGTTGGGGTTTGGACGGTGCTACATGTAGATGAAAGATCACTAGAAAGTGAGGAGGCTAGGGTGATCGTTGAACTGGATGTAAATAGATTTTTTCTAGATATAGTATGGCTAAATGTTAAGTGGAACGATCTAATACCAGTACGATTGAAGATTGATTACAATCCACCAAGGTGTAATACTTGATGCTCGTTTGGCCATGGAGAGGGTCAGTGCATCCAGGAAAAGGAGAGGGAGACTACCATCCCAGCGAAGGGAAAGGAAGTCTGGAGGGTGAAGACAACACAACAATAGGAGGCTATGGGAAACTTGGCTAAGGCTTCTGAGGAAAAGGAAGTCCAAGTTCAGAAAAAATAGGTCCAAGATAGCTCTCCTAGAAAAGAAGACAACAACAACAATGGCGAAAGGGAAGAAGGTTAATTCACGACCACCACAAGGAAAAAGTGCTACAAGAAATAGGGTATACCAAGAAGCCAAGGTGTTGGTGCTATCCTTTATACTAACAACAACTTTGAGGCACTCTCTAAATCGGACAAAGAAGATGGTGAAGGAGCAACATGGCCAGAGAAGGAGGATAGTAAGGGGGGTGTGATAGGTACAAGAAGGAAATCCAGGAGTGGAATTCTACCAGTGGACACTCTTTGGTTTCTTTGGTGGAAACAAAAAATAAAGGTGCATAATAAAAATAGTGTTAGATACTTATTTCCATAGGGATGTGAGTATGTATCTAATATAGAGTGTGATGAGCATGCCAGAGTCTCTGTGGCATGGAAACCAAGTGCATGGAAAGTGTTAGTGATACAAATGTCAGATCAGCAAGTCACGGTTGATTACATGTATAATGGAAGTTTGCATATGTGGGTGATAGATGTCAATGGCCATAATGATGCAAAGTTCAGACTGGGTCTATGGAAAGACCTGAATTCTCTATCCAGTCAGAAAGATTTACCGTGGTTGGTGATTTGTGACTTTAACAAAGTTTGGATGCAAGTAGAGAAAAAAGGTAAAACATTGGCTTTGACTACGAAGATAGATGCCTTTAATCAAACTATTGATAAAGTTGAGCTCTTTGAATTACCAATGGTGGGAGGTGATGTCTTCACATGGAATATTGAAAGAGGACCAGATGACAGGATAGCAAGCTAGCTTGATAGAGCTTTGGTGAATGACGAGTGGCTGAAATTTTCCCCCAACATACATGTGAAGGCCGGAGGTTTTGATTTGAGTGACCATGCAACCATCTCAGTTCAGCTAATAGATAAGAAAATAAAAAGAAAACCTTTTAGATTTTCAAATTACTAGGTTGATTGGAAAGGGTTTGAAGATGTCATAAAGGAGGGATGGGCCATACAGGTGACAGGGAATCCAATGTATTTTTGCAAAGAAGTTGGTGAGTACTAAGGTTCCACTTAAAATATGGGCTAAAGCTAAAGTGAACATTCCAAACCTGATCACAGAAACAATGAAAGAATGCAAGGAAATCATAGGTAAGTTGCTGACTGACCCCCTTAATCCTGAGCTAATTCTGAAAGAGAAGGAGCTGGAAAGGATGCTTGAGGATCTAAAGAAAGAGAAGGAAATTTTTTTCTGATAGAAATACTAAACTATATCACATTGCAGTTAAAATAAGAGAATCCAACAATTTCATCTCTGAGTTGATTGATGTAAAGGCAGAGTTGTCAACAAACAGGAGGATCTTGAAGAGCAGACCATAAACTTCTACTCATCTTTTTACAATAAAAATTGTGAGAATGACATCAAAGAGGAGGAGATGACATGGAAATCTAAGCTTAGAAGCACACACAACAACATTCTTATAAGGAAGACAAATGAACAAGAGGTCAAGGAAGCAATATAGAGCATTAGCAGCAATAAGTCACCAAGTTTAAATGATTTCAATGCTTTTTTCAACAAAACGTCATGGGATGTTGTTACAACCCTGATTTTGGGTTCATTTGGTGAGAAATGTAATTTCTCATATTAAAGATATTTGAATGAATAATGATATAATTTGTTTTGAATACATGGATTTTGTTTATAATAGCCTTTATGTTTGTCTTGTGAGCTTTATTGGCTATTGGGCCCAAATAACAAGAAAATTCAATTAGTGAATGAATAATTGAATATTTGAGAAAAGAAAAATGTGGAAACCTCTAGAAGTCAAATCCAAAGAGGGATTTCGTGCCTGTTGGGTTCCTTGGGTTCCAAGGACTCCAAAGTTGCATAAAAAGTGCAATAAGAAAAGAAAAGATCAATTAAATATTTATTTATTAAGAAAGAAATTGAAAATAATGGTAAAATGTGGAAAATAAGTAAAAGAGGTACAATTGAGTTATCCTTAGTGGAATTTTGTATCCCAAGGATTCCTATTGTTAAAAGGAATACCAATGAGGAAAATAAAAGAGAAATAAAGAGAAATCCTCAAAAAGAGATATTTTAATGAGAAATAAATAAGATAATGTAAAATAATGCATATTGATGCATTTAGAAGGATAATGAGTATTCCTTAAAAAGGAATTTCGAATTATTTGAGTTTCTTGGGATCCAAGGAGGCCCAATGAAGAAAGAGGAAAGAGAAAATACCAAACTTGCAAAATAAGAGTATAATATTGTACATTATTAATGGTTTTTGTAGCTTTGTTAAAGAAGAGGTATTTTCTACATAAGAAAAACATAATTTCGTGATTAATGGATTAAAAAGCAAGTCAAAAGAGAATAAGGGAGAATATTTTCATATTTCTAAAAATCCAATGAATATGTTGTTTTTAAGAAGATGATAATGAGAGAGAAACTTGCTTAGTAATAAAGGAAGAACTTTCCTTTTTGGAGGAGGGCTTGATTGCTTCGAGGGCAAGCCTAATGGGGCATGCATACTCACCCTATAAAAGGGGTAAATCCCTAGTCGAGATCAAGAGAAGTTTCACGCTCTACCACCCCTTCTCCTTCTTCTTTACTTTCTAACCCTAACGAAGAGGGTATAACCTTATCCTTGGAGATGAGAGGCCATGGAGAGGCTACAATAGGACCGTGCTACTCCCACGAACTCAAAGGAAAAGCTTGGTAGTGAAAAACACTAGAGGGGGGGTGAATAGAGTTTTTAAATATTTTAACAATTATTTAACTCAAAACAACCACAATTGAAAATGGAAGAAGGAGACAGGTGTTTAGAGTGGTTCCAACTTTAGCAAATACTAAAGTTATCAGTCCACTACCCGGTTGCTTACCCAATAGGGATTTTGAAAGTATTAATTTTATTACCTTCACAAGGATTTACACAAAATACAATACTTTCTTTACACCCCTTGAACAGCCTTCACTTGAAGTAGATGCACCAACTTGAGGTAGCCTTCTTGAAGTAACTCCAAGCTCCCCCTTGAAGTAGCCTTCCTCTCTAGAAGTAACCTCCCATTGCACCAGCCTTCTTGAAGTAGCTCAAGGTCCCCTTCTTCACCAAGAAGATCTTCAACCTCTCCAATCCGAAGCCTCCAACCTAGGAGTAGCAAGGAGAGTACAAACAACAATGGAGAACAAGAAAGAAAATAGAAATTACAACTTATCCTTTTGTAGCACAAGGCTTGATTTGCCTAGATCAAGAGTGTAGATCTCCTAACCAAAGTGTATGGAAATGTAATTGCAGTAGATAGGAGATGCTAGCCTATAGGACACGAATTTTGAGCTAAGAGAAGAAGTAGCCAATTGTCACTATGCTCAATTTGCTCACAAACAGGTTGCTCAAAGTATGATCAAAGATTTCTCAAGTGTAACAAGTGAGTTTAGGTGTCCTAAGGAATGTCCTATTTATAGAAATGTCCTACAAGTGCTTAAGGACGTTCTAGACACCTTATAGGGGTTTCTAAGTTCTTAACTAGCCGTTAGGTACAAGTTTGTTGCTTTAGTAACGGCTAATTAATTAATTCTGCAGTTGCTGTCAGAGTCCATCTCGGTCGAGAAATGGTCGACCGAGACACCTACTCGGTCGTACTTTTGTCGACCGACAGGCTCTCTGAATTAAGTGTTTTGCAACGTTTATCTCCTACTTCCAACCACCTTGTCAGATGTGTCTAACGACTACTTGGGTCTTTCTCGATCGAGAAGATTGTCGACCGAGAGTGTCTCGGTCGAGGAGTTAGTCGACCGAGATTGACCCTGTTTCAATTTTTCAATTAAAGCACTAAGTGTGTGTATGAGTGTGCATATGTGACACTTATTTGAAGGGGATGACCTATCTAAATGTGATGTTTAGCTAGGGAGAATCTAATGCTTGATTTACATGAAATCTAAGTACTTGTACATTATATATTTGTACAAGTTTTTACAAAGCGATTACATTTCATGAAAATATAAATATGTAAGCATATGGATTTCCCTAATTGCTTTGTCATCCACCTTATTCTTGCAACACTCAAGTAGCACGTTAGATTAACAAGAATGAAATGGTTGTCATTATCAAAACAAAGGGATTTACAGATGTCCATTTAGCCAACAATCTCCCCCTTTTTGAAGATGACAAACATTTCCTAAATATAAAATAAGAAAGTATAAAAACATGTGAGTTTCATACCTGAAGATTACCTTTGTAAATTTCTTCCCTTGTTTATAAAATGTGTGCTTATTATTCCCCATGAATTATGGAACATGAAATCCAATCCTTTAGGGAATATAGCAACTTTCAATGTAAAACCAAGAGTTTATGAAACTCATTGATTGAGTTTTGCACAAATACGAAGTTTTATATTTATTTATTGTTTTGCACAAATACTAAGTTTTATATTTATTTCTCCCCCTTTGTCATTTCAAAAAGATATCCGTTTAAGAATAAAACTCCCCCTTAATTAGATGTCCCAAAAAAAATGTCCATTAAAAGCCAAAATGAAGTAAGTAAAAGTTACTTTTAAGAAGCACAAATATCAAAGAAAACATCTTCCAAAGGAGTGATAAGCAATTGCTTCCTAATTTTGTTAAATTGGTCTAGTGGAAGTGGTTTTGTAAAAATATCAGCCAATTGATCTTCCGTATCAACATGATGAAGGGAAGCATGATTCTTGGAGATATGATCCCTTAAAAAGTGATGACGGATTTCAATATGTTTAGCTCGGCTGTGTAAAATAGGATTATGTGCTAAGTTTATAGCGCTCGTGTTGTCACAAAAGATAGGCGTAGATGAAAGAGTAAAACCATAATCATTTAACACTTGTTTCATATAAAGCACTTGAGCACAACAAGATCCGGCTGCCATATATTCAGCTTCAGTTGTAGAGAGGGCAACCGTGTTTTGTTTCTTGCTAAACCAAGATACTAAAGCTCTCCCTAATAGGAAACAACCACCACTAGTGCTCTTGCGATCAAGTCGACAACCAGCATAATCCGCATCAGTATAAGTTTTAAAATCCAAGGATTGTCCTTTTGGATACCATAAACCAAAACATGTAGTGCCGACTAAGTATCGAAGAATTCGTTTAACTGCTTGAAAATGAGAGTGCATAGGTTGTGATTGAAATCGAGCACAAAGACCAACAGAAAACATGATGTCCGGTCGAGAAGCAGTTAAGTAAAGCAAGCTACCAATCATGGCTCTATATAAGGAATCATCAATTGGTTCCCCATTTTCATCCTTATCAATTTTTATAGAAGTGGCCATAGGAGTAGTAGCATGTTTGCACTGATCCATCCCAAAACATTTTAAGAGTTCTTTAGTATATTTTTCTTGGCTTATAAAAATTCCAGCAGGTGTTTGTTTAATTTGGAAACAAGAAAGAAAGTTAGTTCACCCATGAGGCTCATTTCAAATTCTTTTTGCATAATGTCACTGAATTGTGTGCACAACGATTCATTAGAAGCTCCAAAAATAATGTCATCAACATATATTTGCAAAACTAGGAAATCAGATGTATATGTTTTGAGAAATAAAGTAGAATCGGAATTTCTAATAGAAAAACCATTATCAAAAAGATATGTCTTGAGCCTTTCATACCAGTTCCTAGGTGCTTGTTTTAAACCATAAAGTGCTTTCTTAAGTTTATAAACATAATCACCTTTTTCCGGTATTTCAAAACCGGGTGGTTGGGCAACATATACTTCTTCTTGAATGATTCTGTTTAGAAATGCACTTTTTACATCCATTTGGTAGAGTTTGATGTTTTTATGTGCAGCAATAGCTAGTAACATTCTTATAGCTTCAAGTCTAGCTACTGGTGCATACGTTTCATCAAAATCTATTCCTTCTTTTTGATTATATCCTTGAGCTACTAACCGAGCTTTATTCCTTATTACTTCTCCTGCCTCATTTATTTTATTCCTAAAAACCCATTTAGTTCCAATGAAGGTTTTATCTTGTGATTTTGGAACTAAATCCCATACATCTTTTTTAGTGAATTGGTTTAGTTCTTCTTGCATTGCTATTATCCAATAATCATCTTTAAGATCTTCAGATATCTTCTTAGGTTCAATGATAGAAACAAAGGCCATGTTTGCAACATCCTTAAAGGAAGACCGAGTTTTTACTTTATCATTTGGATTTCCAATAATTAATTCTTGAGGATGGTCCTTAATAAGTCTAGGTATAGGTTGTGTTTCAGCTTGGTTATTGTTTGTAGTATCTTTCTCACTGTCATTTGGTATGTTTAGGTTTTAGAATTGATTAGTAAGATCAATTATTTCTAGATTTTATGATTTGGACTCTTCATGAAAAGAGACATGAATAGATTCCTCAACTTTTCTAGAGATAGTGTTATAGACTCTAAATGCTTTGCTAGAGGTAGAATATCCCAAAAAGAATGCTTTGTGTGATTTAGAATCAAACTTATCTCTATCATCTTTGGTATTTAAGATATAACATGTAGATCCAAAGGTATGAAAATAGTCAACTCTAGGTTTCTTAGAATGTATAATTTCATACGGAGTTTTCTTCAAATGAGAGTGAACAGTTACTCTATTTAACACATAGCATACGGTGTTTACAGCTTCAGCCCAAAAGGTTTTGGGTGTGTTATGTTCGAGCATCATAGTTCTAGCCATTTCTTGTAGTGATCGATTTTTCCTTTCAACTATACCATTTTGTTGTGGAGTGCGTGGAGCAGAAAAATTGTGAGTGTACCCTTGAGATGTGAAAAATTCTTCAAATACATGATTTTCAAATTCTCCACCATGATCACTTCTAATGGTACATATTTTTCTTTGTAATAGATTTTCAATCTTAGAGCAAAATTTTATAAAAGCATGAATAGTATCATCTTTGGTTGCAATAAAATGTACCCATGTATATGTACTATAATCATCAACAATAACAAAACAATATCTTTTGCCATCGATAGATTGTGTCCTCATAGGTCCAAATAAATCCATGTGAATTAATTCTAAAGATCTACTGGTGCTAAGTTCATGTTTTGGTTTAAAAGAGGTTTTTGTTTGCTTTCCCAATGTACATGGTTCACAATTTTCAACTTGATCAAAGGATAAAGTAGGCAAACCATGAACAAGATCATATTTCACTAACTTTTTGATAACATGTAAACTAGCATGTCCTAGCTTTTTATGCCATAATTGTAAAGTATTTGCATTTGCAAGCAAGCATTTTCCTACTACAGATTTCATAGAGTTAGGTCTAAGGATATAAAGATTTCCAACTCTTTTTCCTTCATAGACAACATTTGTAGTGTTTTCTATTAATAATTTGCAGCAGGTTTTGTTAAATAAAACATCATAGCCACTATCACATAATTGACTCACACTTATTAAGTTATGGTGCAAACCATCAACAGGTAGAACATTCTTTATTTCGAGGTTTGTACCAATGTTACCTATTCCAACAATTTTACCTTTACCGTTATCTCCAAAAGTGACTGTTCCACTTTTCTTTTCTTCAAAGGTTTGAAACGCATCCTTGTTTCCGGTCATGTGTTTGGAACATCCACTGTCAACCACCCAATCCTGCATTAGAATGTAGGTTTTGGTACCCATGTGATGGTCCGATATGGTTAGAAGCATTTAAGTAGAGACTGTATAAAAATTCTAATTCAGAACTTCAGTCGGTCGACAGTTGTTCGACCAACATCTTTCTCGGTCGACTAATCGTCGATCGAGAAGGTTGCTGTATTGCAAATTAAAGACAGAAATTCAGCCGGTTGACTAATTTTCGACCGAAATAGTTGCTGTTTGATTTTGATTTGTCACAGGCATCTGGTCGGTCGACAAAAGTTCGACCGATTATATTTTCGGTCGACAGTACTTCGACCGACTATGTTTCTATTTCAGTACAATAGTTCAAAAAAATATTACAATGCATAAAACCTTTTATTAAGTTGAGATAATACAATATGAATTGCAAAATTCAGCATTTGATCATATCTCAACTGAATTGCATTCTACTCTACTAAGTTTGGGATTTTGGGACCCAAACTAAGTAGGAATCATTGGTCCTATATGGGCATGAAAATGAATAATGTCCAAGACGTAGACAAAAATGACAAGTAATAGAGTCAACTTCATTTCTCTTTCTAGGAATTGTGTTCTTAGGTACAAACATAGTCCGAGTTCTTTTGGGTTGATTTTTCTTTGGATCATATCCCAAACCTTTTCTTCCATTGAAACTAGAGGAGGCTTTTAGGATGTTGTCAAGGATATCTTTTCTTCTTAACTCATGTAGGTTTCTTTGTAGCTTAGCAATATCATCCATCTTCTTGTGTAAATATTTTCTAGCTTGATCTAAATCAAATAATAGGGAGTCTCTTTCTTTTACAACATTGTCATAGTCTAGATGGTTACACAGAATTGGTTGAGTCTGAAAATCTTTTAGTTTAGCTAACAATTCAGTCTTTTTTTGAGAGAGAAGATCAACATTTGTTTCTAGAGTGAGTAGCTTGTTAGTGCAATCATTTAAAGATGTTTTTAAAGACAAATTTTCAAGATCAATGTTGTTCTTTTCAGAAGAGAGATCATTTAATTTAGCATATAGCTCATCATTTGTTTTGATAACCTTCTTTAGTTTCTTCTTTACATCAACATATTTATCATGAGTTTCTTGTAAACTAGTAATTAACTCTTCTTTAGGAAGATCAAGTAGGCTTACCTCTTGAGAGTCTTCATCATCTTCTCTTTCCATTAGACATTCCACCTTTTCTTCTCAGCTTTCACTTTCACTTGACTCGTCCCATGCAGCTTTATAGGCTTTTTCTCCTCTCTTCTTGTGTGAACTTTTCTTTCCTTTCTTTTCTTTAGGACATTCATTTTTGAAATGTTCTTTCTTTCCACACTCATAGCACCTAGGAGGAGAAGAAGAAGAACTAGAAATTTTGTTAGATTTAAATCTTCTATATTTCTTACCATTGACAATCAATGCTTCTTCTCCTTCTTCTTCACTTGACTCCTCACTTTCTGGTGTGATTATCTTTGAAGCTTTTAGAGCCACATCCTTCTTCTTTCCTTGCTGAAGTACACGTTCTGTTCTTTCTTCCTCTTCTAGGGTTGCTTCATGAGCTTCTAGATTGCCAATGAGTTGCTCCATTTTCAGCCTAGTGAGGTCATTAGCTTCTTCAATGGCTGTCACCTTTGGCTTGTATTTAGGAGGAAGTGATCGAAGGATTTTTGATACCTGATCTTCTTCAAGAACAGTTTTTCCTAGGGCATTTAAACCATTAACAATAGAAGAGAATTTTGCAAACATTTCACTAATAGATTCATTTGGATCCATACGGAAGTGTTCAAACTTTTGTTTAAGCATGCTAATTTTAGAATTCTTGACTTGAACTGTACCTTCATAAGTTATGGACAGTCTATGCCAGATGTCATAGGCTGTGTCACAGTTTGATATCCTATTAAATTCTCCTACAGAAATTGAACAATATAAAATGCTTACAGCTTTGGCATTCATTTGAGCCAACTTTACCGTGTTTGCATCCCACTCTGCATATTGTGTTTGAGGAAGCTCGTATGGGGTTGACACCATCCTCCATAAGTCCCAATTGATACCTTGGAAGTAGAACTGCATCCTTCTCTTCCAATATGTGTAGTTTGTTCCATCAAATGCCGGACGTCTAGCAACAAGTGTTCCTTCAAGGTTAAGGTTGTTAAGCACCCCGTCACCCATTCTTCAAGACCTTGTTAAGGTTCCTTGAAGCCTGCTCTGATACCAATTGAAAAACACTGGAGGGGGGGTGAATAGAGTTTTTAAATATTTTAACAATATTTAACTCAAAACAACCACAATTGAAAATGGAAGAAGGAGACAAGTGTTTAGAGTGGTTCCAACTTTAGCAAATACTAAAGTTGTCAGTCCACTACCCGGTTTCTTACCCAACCGGGATTTTGAAAGTATTAATTTTATTACCTTCACAAGGATTTACACAAAATACAATACTTTCTTTACACCCCTTGAACAGCCTTCACTTGAAGTAGATGCACCAACTTGAGGTAGCCTTCTTGAAGTAATTCCAAGCTCCCCCTTGAAGTAGCCTTCCTCTCTAAAAGTAACCTCCCGTTGCACCAGCCTTCTTGAAGTAGCTCAAGGTCCCCTTCTTCACCAAGAAGATCTTCAACCTCTCCAATCCGCAGCCTCCAACCTAGGAGTAGCAAGGAGAGTACAAACAGTAATGGAGAACAAGAAAGAAAATAGAAATTACAACTTATCCTTTTGTAGCACAAGGCTTGATTTGCCTAGATCAAGCGTGTAGATCTCCTAACCAAAGTGTATGGAAATGTAATTGCAGTGGATAGGAAATGCTAGCCTATAGGACATGAATTTTGAGCTAAGAGAAGAAGTAGCCAATTGTCACTATGCTCAATTTGCTCACAAACAGGTTGCTCTAAGTATGCTCAAAGATTTCTCAAGTGTAACAAGTGAGTTTAGGTGTCCTAAGGCATGTCCTATTTATATAAATGTCCTACAAGTGTTTAAGGACGTTCTAGACACCTTCTAGGGGTTTCTAAGTGCTTAACTAGCCGTTAGGTACAAGTTTGTTGCTTTAGTAACGGCTAATTAATTAATTCTGCAGTTGCTTTCAGAGTCCATCTCGGTCGAGAAATGGTCGACCGAGACACCTATTCGGTCGAACTTTTGTCGACCGACAGGCTCTCTGAATTAAGTGTTTTGCAACGTTTATCTCCAACTGCCAACCACCTTGTCAGATGTGTCTAACGACTACTTGGGTCTTTCTCGGTCGAGAAGATTGTCGACCGAGAGTGTCTCAGTCGAGGAGTTAGTCGACCGAGATTGACCCTATTTCAATTTTTCAATTAAAGCACTAAGTGTGTGTATGAGTGTGCATATGTGACACTTATTTGAAGGGGATGACCTATCTAAATGTGATGTTTAGCTAGGGAGAATCTAACGCTTGATTTACATGAAATCTAAGTACTTGTACATTATATATTTGTACAAGTTTTTACAAAGCGATTACATTTCATGAAAATATAAATATGTAAGCATATGGATTTCCCTAATTGCGTTGTCATCCACCTTATTCCTGCAACACTCAAGTAGCACGTTAGATTAACAAGAATGAAATGTTTGTCATTATCAAAACAAAGGGATTTACAGATGTCCATTTAGCCAACAGGTAGTCATCCCTCCTCCCTGGCCGTGTGTAGCAGTAGCAGTACGGTTGCAAGAGCAACCGCGCTTTGCTGCCTTTGCGTGCAGATAACCAGCCACCTTGGTCAAAGTTTGGGGGGGGCCTGTGTGCGCCTGAGAGGGGCGGAGATAGGGCAGCTTTCCCAGAGAAGATCGTGGCCCAAGGAGAGGGAGAGAGCCCGCGCATGGGCTGCAGAACGACGCCTAGGGCGTCCGTGTCGCGCCTGCTGAAGGTGGAAGACGACCAAAAGGAGTCTGGATAGAAATGCCCCTCCCGAACGTGAAGAGGCGATCCGCGGCCCGGGGGTATACTTGACTTTTCGTTATATTTTCCAAAGTGAGCTCTTTGCATGGGAGTTGATGACGTGGTGCTCCCGGATTGGTCGAAAAGGTAATTCCTTTATTAATTCACATTTAAATATTGGTAACTCCGATTACGACAAGTAATATATGAATTTTGATCAAGAGAACGAGAGGAATACAATAAAAATGATATGAAAGATTGATTCCTTTCGTAATTGCAAAATTCCTATAAGTTGATGAAAAGTGCATGAAAGTTAAGTTAAAATCCCTATTTTTGAGTAAAGGTTGAATCTAGTATGCTTAATGGGTTAATTGAAGTATTAATAACATGTTGAATGATAATGTTAGATTCAAACCTGATCTAGATCTGAAATTGCATGATTTAGGGTTTTTACCCCATATGAGAATGATTAAGTATTTAGAAACCCTAATTTAGGGTCAAAGAGGATAAGATCATATTTAATTTGAAAACTATGAAAATATGTTGTTATATGATGGTTCTAATCTATTTCAAGCATTAAAGTTCCTAATTATGGATAAAAACCCTAAATGTAGTAATTAGGGTTTTCTCATGAATAAAAGGTAGAATTATGACGAATCAAGTTCATATGTGATTAAACCATAATGAACTTTGAATTGATGATAGATGCACATAATGATCTTGTCATGGATTAAAAGGATAAAAATAGTAGCTTTAATGTATAAGAAGCTTAATAAAATTAATTAATGGTTAATGGTACCTTTAAATCCGAAAATAGGGTTATATGTTGTTAAGATAACCTTATTATTGAAGAATAGATGAGATAATTAGGGTTTATGAGTAATGGCATAAAATTAGGGTTTAAAATGGTAAAAGATGAAGGGAAACCCTAATTGCAAAACGAAACCCTAAAATGGATACAAAAACCCTAGAAAGTGAATCCAAGTCAATAAAGTAGATTCTTGATAAAGTATGTAATAAATAGAGTACATGTTCTTTTCAGGAATTATGTGATTGCTGAATTGCTTGCTTGGATTGCTTTCATGGTAGGAATTGATATTAGCTTGAGATATCTACTGAACATGTATAGTTACGCTTATGAATAATCGCTTTAGTTTCAAGGCAATTTCCAAACGTGTTTATCAGTTGCTTGAAAATAACTGTTGGATGCCTTTTATTTCATGCAACTATAAAGTGACCATGATTATCACTATGGATATATATATATAACTGGCTAGATCTGAATCCACCTCTGTGGCTTGTAAAGGCTAAAAAGGGGTAACCTCGAGTAAAGTCTAGGTTATTGTGGGTTAGAAATTGGGATACCAAGTGTAGTTCCATGAGACCCTTTAGCATACCATGAGTTAAGGAGTGGGCTACTTACAGGTAGTGCCATGTGACTCAACCCTAGAAACTGATTCACCTGTTAGGTGGGATCATGAGGGGTATAATGGGGATAGGATATACATGGACCACGTAGTTATATTTAAAATGTAAAATTGTTTGTTTAATGGTAATTGGTTGCAATACATTGTTATAAATAATTGCACGATTATTGTTTCCCCCACATACCAGCTTCGGCTGACCGACGTTTTGTTTGTCGACGTTTTAGGTACAAGCCAAAAGGACAAATAGAAAATTGTCATAGTGTGAAATACATGAAGTAAAATACAAGGTGAATTAGTTAGAGTAGAATCCATATGTGGATAGAAGTTTAGAGATCCAAGTTTTCAAAAAGGTATGCAAAAGTTTATTTTCTTACAACTTTCCTGTTTAGTCTGTTACAATTTAATAATTGTTCTTGGTTAATTGCCAAACCTTTGATCCGAAAATTATGGGTGCGATTTTGACCTCTCGGTTTCCCTTAACTGGGGGTTATCGGGAGGTGGGATCATAACATTTGGTATCAGAGTGTAGGTTCCTCACTTAACCATTAATAATTATTAAATTTTACAAACTCCATAGAACCCAAGGGAGTTATTAGAGGATTATCTGAAAGATGGAGGTGTCTAGAAAAGGATCACGACCTGGGGTTGGAAATATTTTCCTCCGCACCGCTAGTCGGAATACGAGGACTACCAGATCTGTGTGACTTCCTGGACAAAGTCTTAGGGTATGAATCAAAATAAGATACCTTTAGGACTTTCTCATCTTATTCATCCCTTCTCATCACAAATTCTTTTAAGGACATTAAGGATTAGGGTTTTCTCTCTTCTCCTCACCCTCTTGAGGTATGGGTAAGGTTAATAAGGTCTAAGGAATGATCTACCAAATTAATGAAAAGCATGTAAATAAGATGTCATGGACATAAGCTTAATATATTAAGCATAAACTAAATGATAGATACATGCTTAGGTCATATGACATAAGTTGTCATGCCCTTAGAAGAGACCCGAGGCTAGGCCTTCTTGTCAGGAGGATAAATAAGGAGAGTTAGTCTTGGAGATAGTGGTCTCCATTGCAAGTAGACACCTGGCACATCCTCTGAGGATGATGTTAACCCTAACCCTAAGTGAAGGAGAGATGGCATGATGAGTTAAACCAGGTGTTTGGATGGACATGCCTTGGATGACATATGAGCCATGAGAGGTTGGATGACCTAGTACCTTTGGCGACCCAACCTTGGGAAGGGTTGTGCATGTTAGAGTGAAGGCTAACTCCTTCATTAATGAGGTTAGCGAAAAACCTATAGAACCCTATGGACTTGTGCAAGTAGGGTATAGATTGTACCTAGGGCACGTTAGTAGTGCTGACAATAGGATGAAACCCTGATTAAGGAATCATGATGGATGGCTTATGAAATAAGCATAAAGGGCTATGTATGATCTTGAGCAAACATAAGTTCGAGCCTAGGATTCACCCACGTAGAGGATGCTTTTAAGGTTGATCCTTCATGAAGAGAGGACCTCTAATGGTGAGGTTGGTTGTAGTGTTAGATCTAGAGAGAGAACATGAAACCAAGAAAGAAGGTTGGAATCCTAGACTCTGAGATATGAGGAAAAGTAGGGAGTTGAGGATGATGTGACCTAAGTGGATGATAGTGGTCGCCAGATGATTGATCCCTAGAGGTTGTTGATGTCTTGGATTCCATGAGAGGAATGAAACCCTAGAGAGAGCATGAATCTGCTGAGGACAAGGGAAGCCCCTTAAGTTTATGGAATGTTTGATGAACCCCTCATAACTAAGTTGAAGACATGGGAAGGTATAATCTTGACCCAATGTTGAGGATGAGAATAAGTGTAACCTAGCATGGTTTGGAAGGTGGTCTGCTTGTGCCTTAATGGCTTGCTAGGGTCAAGCATGCTCATGTAAATAGAAACCCAAAGGACGTTTGTGACCTTGTTATCAAGGTGAAGTTTTCCTCCCATCCTAGGAGAGGGACCCTTTGGTAGAGTGTATACCAGTTTTGTTGGTTTAAGTTAACCTAAAGAGGTCTCATAGGATCTTGAGAAGCTAAGTGAAAAGTACATGGTATGAGGATGAACCTCTAGACCCATAGATAACCATCTCTAAATGCTTACAGATGTGTTACCATGGAGGTAACTGGTATGGGGCTTGACCAAGGTAGGTAGGTTGCCATGATCCCTATGAAGGGATGAAAGTCAGCCCATGAATGTAGAAAGAGAGATGATGAAGGCTTGGGTAAGGTTCTAAGTTGAACGTGTACTATAATAGAATCCTCAGTCTATCCTAGGGTCAGGTAGGGATAAGACCGATGGAAGTAGGAGTTGCCTAATTCACTAGTTGCACATAACCATAGGGTCAGGAGGTAACAGCTATCATTGTTTGAGGGCCATGGGATAGGAGATTGATCACCTTCATGAACTCATGGGGCCCAAAAAGCAGATGGGTAGGGCACTCTCTAGATGCATAAGGGAAGAGGGATGACCCTAAAAGTGCTGGCATCCTATAGACCTAGAGGAGATGACCAAGGATTGTGTGATGATCCAAGTAGGTTCGAAACATGGAGGTAACTTCGATATCAAGTTGGTTGTAATGTTAAGACATAAGATGAACGTTTTAACTTAAAGGTGTACCTAGAATGGTGGGATGTATCATCTCTACTCTTAGAATAGGAAGAACTCTATATTTGGACTGCAACCAAATGCTTATTTCCTCTTGTTATAGGAGTGAGAGATAGGACAGTAGGCATGCCATACACCAAGGATAAAGATGATGTAGGTTAGAACGTTGCCACAAGATATGGGGACAGAGAATGTAACATACCCTGGAAAAGTGAATGATACACAGATGGTTTGCAACCACTACGAGGAATGAGGTGGTCACCTTATGAGGATCTTTTTATCATGAATTATGTGGAACTTACAAGTTATACCAGGTTCAGTTTTGATCACCATGATGATGAAATCAAAGAGTGTTCTTAATGAAGATAGACATAGAGTTATGGAAGTGTATGTCTTCAATGTTACCTAATACATAAGAAGGTGAAGTGGTAATGGATGCTCTAGTTGAGATATATCTGCCTAGTTTGGCTAGAAGAGGTTGTTAGACTAACCCTATGTTTGGAAAAGAAGATATGCTTGGCTAACACTCAGATGTAATGAGATACGTTGAACAAGTTAATGGTTGTTTGGTTAGCCAGCCTAGGCCTTGATGCAATGAAAGGATGGATGTAGGGCCTCAAATGCACTTCTTTGGAAAGGAAGGTGATGAAACCCCGACTAGAGTGGTTTAAGGTTTCTAAGGAATCGATCTTGAGGAATCATGACATACAGGAGATCATGATTTTAAGATCACCATACACCGTACTACAAAGATAATAAGTGATAGTAGTACTTTCGATACCTAAGATAATGTTGCATGTGGTATATGGCCATGCAAGCCGAGGGTGAAGGAAAAACACCAATAACCCAGTGCGTGGATATAAAGGATAAAGAGTCCCCGAAAGAGAAAGGGAGTTCATCACTATGGATGTTGTAAGTCTCCCCTAGACCAAGGAAGGTTGAGATGCAATATGGGTTATGGTAGATCACCTTACCTAGAAGACATGAGAAAGAAAGAGTACTTTCAAGGGACAGATCGGGTTGAACTACATATGAGAGAGATGGTTCAACTAGACTATGATGTGAGTTCAAAGGTTCTTTAGTTTAACCTAAAGGTTCCCTTCCAAAAGGTGGAAATAGAAACATCAAGAACCCTACGTTAGTGCAATTTATCACCCCTAACTAATGGTTAGTATGATCCAGACGAAAGGGTCTGATGAGAGCATATGTGCTCATTTAGGGTGATAGCTAGAGATAGTTCTTGACCTATGAAAGATGTGATGATAACCACCATAGCCAGTATCGGGATTTAAAGAAGCTCTATAAGGGAGGTTGTGTTGGTCACCACTTTAGTAAGGTGATGTTGGTCAAGAGACCACGTGATGGTTAGAAAAGGACCATAGTATGTGTAGATGAAGTCAATTTGATCGTGCAATGGCTAAAAAGAGCCTAGAGACGATGGGAGTCATGAGCGGATGCAAAGTAGACTGACATGCAGTTCACTATGGGAGAATATGTGACATGAAAATCCGACCCCTCTAAGTTATAGCTAAGAGAGCTGAGTCCCTGATACATGGGTCCTTTTGAGATGGATTGGTGGAGAAGGTTATGGTTAACCTTACCCCTCAAGATAAAGAAATGTGTGATGAGTTCCAAGTGTGCAATTTAGAGAACTATGTGTGGCACCCCGACCATGTGCTGAGCAATGAACCTAGTGAGCCCCAAGGGAGGCTGAAATGGCCTGAGTCACCTGTGCAGTTTATAGATGTCAGGATAAAATAACTCAGAGAAAAGAATATGTGAGGACTAAGGTTCTTTGGAAGCGCCATGGATAAGGTAAAGCCACATAGGGGCCAATGATGGACATGAAAAAGTCTTATCTTGAATTGTTTGTTTGCTTGATAGAATTTTGAGGACAAAATTCCTATAAGGGGGGAAGGATGTTACAAACCTGATTTTGAAAAACCACTAGAGGGGGGATGAATAGGGTTTTATGATATTTTAATAATAATTCAACCAAATTAAACAATCACAAAAATATTGGACAAGGGGATAAGGATTTAGAGTAGTTCCAACCTTAGCAAATACTAAGGCAGTCAGTCCACTACCCGGTTGCTTACCCAACCGGGATTTTGAAAGAATTAAATTTTATTACCTCACAAGGATATTACATAAAATTACAATTCTTTCACCAAACCCTTCAGACAGCCTTCACCTAGAAGTAGATGCACCAACCTTGGAGCAGCCTTCTTGAAGTAACTTCAAGCTCCCCCTTGAAGTAGCCTTCCTCTCGAAGTAGCTTCCCGTTGCAATAGCCTTCTTGAAGTAGTCTGAAGTCCACCTTCTCCACCCAGAAGAACCTTCTCCAATCCATAGCCTCCAACCCTAGAAGTAGCAAGGAGAATACAAAAGATAAAAGGAACAAGAAGGAAAGATAGAAATTACAATACCACTTGTAGCTCAAGGCTTGATTTCTTATATCAAGCATTTTGATCTCCTAACCAATGTATATAGAAGTGTAAGTGCTGTGGATAGGAGATGCTAGCCTATAGGACATAAAGTTGATGCAAGGGAATGAATAGCCAATGCTATTATTGCTCAATTTCTCAAAATAGATTGCCAACTGCAAGTATAAGCTCAAGTATTGCACACGTGTATATGAGTGAGTTTAGATGTCCTAAGGCATTTGGCGGTTCTAAGTGCTTAACTAGCCGTTAGGTACACTTTAGTTACTTTAGCAACAACTAGTTAATTAACTCTGAAAGTTGCAGACAGAACACATCTCGGTCGAAGAATTGTCGACTGATAGTCCTTCTCGGTCGAGGACTTGTCGACCGAAAGACTGTCTGGAGAAAGTGTATACAACGTTCATCTCCAACTGCCAACTACCTTGTCTGCTGTGTCTAACAGCTACTTGGGTCTTTCTCGGTCGAGGATTTTGTCGACCGAGAATGTCTCGGTCGAGGATTTTGTCGACCGAGATTAACCCTGATTCAATTTTTTAAACTAAGTACTAAGGTTGTGTATGAGTGTGCATTTGTGACACTAATGTAGGGGATGACCTATCTAAGTGTAGTGATTGGCTAGGGAAGATCTAATGCTTGATTTACATAATGTCTAAGTACTTGTACATTATATATTTGTACAAGTTTTACAATTGATTACATTCATGAAATTAAAGCAATTTAGCATATAGATCTTCCAAATATTTATCATCCACCTTATTCCTGCAACACTCAAGTAGCATGTTAGATTGACAAGAATGAAATGTTTGTCATCATCAAAACAAAGGGATTATACTAATGTCCAATTTAGCCAACAATCTCCCCCTTTTTGAAGATGACAAACATTTCCTAAATATAAAATAAGGAAATATAAATCATGTGAGTTTCATACTTGAAATTTACCATTTGTAGCCATTCTTGTTTTGCAAGTGAATGCTGGCCGAGATATTATGAAACTCATTTTAATTTTATGTTTTTGATTTTATATTATTTCTCCCCCTTTGTCATTTCAAAAAAAAATATCCACGATAATCATTTAGTATGACTTTTTAGCCCCCTTAAAGAGATATTCAATTAAGATCAAGGGATTAATGCACACCAACTAATGATAAATTTAGCCACAATTTAATTCTCAATCATTTGCAAAAAAAATTACCCTTTGTGATTCGTTGCATATATTACTCCCCCTTATTTTTATGCTCTACTATAATATTTTTATAAAACATGTATATGTTTAAATGAAGCCATAGAAAAACACATTTATTAATAATAACTTAGTGCTCCTACAATTGATAAGATGTCCCATAAAACATGACATACTTGTTTATAAAAAGATATCCATTACAATCATTATAGAGATAACCATTCCATTACAACCATTACAAGGAAAACTCATAATCTCACTGTAAAGACTGAAGGATTACATCAATATCTGGGTCTTTCCCAAGAAAGGGCTCAGCTCCATAATACTTGACTAATGTCTGCCACTCCAAGGCACATGTCTTGGTTAAGGCATAAGATTCCAAGAAGGTGGGAACACGATCAAAGTGAAAGTGGGAAGCAATGTCTTGAAGTTGAATCGGAGAGAACTGAGTATGTGTGAGATCAGGAGATGGTGGAAGTGGAATTTGGTAGTAGCTGTAGGAAGGATTGTATGGATTTATCATGCCATGATTTAGGGAATAAGGATATGCATCAGGTTGGTTAGGAGAGAGAGCTTGCATCATTTGGTTTAAATAAGTCATGGCATGGTGATTGTAATCTAATTGCCTATTCAGGTGATATTGGGATCTAGCAATGTATGTTAAGGTGTTTGTAATGGGATCATAGGGTAGGTTAGTAGGAGGAGGTGGTGGAGGTTTGTCTTGAGTGGATGTCTCCCATTCAGTCCTAGCCCTTTTGTGGCCAAAATCAATTCCCATTTCTTCTTGTACCCTTGTTTTCAGATAAGATCCTTTAGAAGCATATTTCCTTGAAAGCAATATTAAAGTCAAGATTTTGCTTTTGATTTCTTAGAACAAACAAAAAGATAAAACATTTATATTTTTGTTCTAAGATACACTATTTGGCTTGTCATAGCAACATCAACCTATACCCACAATAATCATTATCTATTATGTCAAGATGTTTTTATACTAATGACATTTTCAATGATCTGAATCAAAATGATCAAGAATAATATCCATTCATGGTTTGTATATATGGATCAAAGATTATTTTAGACAAACCAATGAAGTATATGGCACAGTAATTATGATGGAACACTAGAAGCATATCCATAATACAATCATTAAGATAGAAGCATGTAATTTCATGAAATACAATGATTATGACCACATGGTTCCTATATAGATAGATCAAGAAGTACTTAGGATAAACCATGTGGATTATGATAAAACAATAATTTCCATGGTTAATAATTTTCATTTTTAAGCTAAACCATTGTAAATGAACGTGCTTAATAAACTTTTTCAATTAATGAAGAATTTATGTTTAATATAAGTCTTCATATAATACTTTTTCAATATGTTTAAGGATTTCTTATTCATAATGCTAAACATTAAAAGATTACTATGCCATGTTTCAAAGATGGTCTCCATTTATTATTTATTTACGAGAGAAATAAATCATTAATAACAATTTGATAGCATATTAGATTAACTGAAAGCAGGTTCATCATATTTGTTGTAGATTTGAAAGCAATAACCTGCTCGATCGACTATGTTTCGACCGACAATGTTCTCGGTCGAACAGTTTCTCGACCGAAAATGTTTCTGTACTGTTTCAGAACTATTTTCAGTAATTGTTTCCAAGTAAAATAAGAATATGAAAGTTAAAACTTGATTTAGTTGAGATATTAAAATATCAAAGTTAAATTTCAACTAATCATATACATTTTGAAAATCCAAACTAAAACAAGTAGTTTAAGATGTATATTTGGAAATTTAATTTCTTGGATTAACTTGGTGTCCTATTATGTTAAGTTGAGATAGACATAGAGATATACAACTTAGAGTCTTTGGTCATATCTCAACTTAATTTTATCCATTTAGTTTGGGGGTTTTGGAACCCATACTAACTCAACATCCTTTTTCTTGTATGGACATGAGAAAGAGTAATGTCCAAGACGTAAACAAAAATGACAACATATGGAATCAACCTCATATCTGTGACGTCCTCGGATTTTCTAAATCTCAATCTGATGTGTGACGTCCAAAAACCCTCACCTCAGCGAGAATCTCAATTTAAGCACCGCACACTAGGCTAAGAAGAAGAAAATTAGAGGAAGTCAAAAGGAAACACAGTAGCAGATGTTCATGAACAATAATAAAACCATACACACATGTTCACCATTCAACATATAATTACATAATGAATTGTTACAACATTTGATATTACATATTGAAAGGTAAACTTCTACATGTACATGTACTACTACGAAACTACAGGATCTTAAGACAACAGGTCCACCTGTAAATCAGCTCGCCACACAACTCACAACTATCCTAGATCTTCAAGAGCATAACCACAACCTACACAAAAGATTATATGTGGTACACGTCAGCACAATATTCAAGAATATTGTACTGAGTACGCCTACATGTCTTTTATATACCTCTCATCATATCTTGGCAATAAGATAAAACTAATATACTTGGCAGTATCAGAAGAATATAAGAAAAGCATATACTTGCACTAAGATATTCATTAGCAAAAGAGAACACATATTTTAAGCTTATTTTCCATTATATCTCAAGGCCTTTATGATCACTACCAAAGAGTTGGATCATACGTACACTGTGACCACTACCAAAGAGTTGGGTCCAAGCACACTACCAAAGAGTTGGTGCTTCCATATGTACAATGTGACCACTACCAAAGAGTTCGGTCACTTCCAAGCACACTGCCAAAGAGTTGGTGCTTTCATATAATGGAACAGAGATATTATGTTTGATGTGTTCATAGCAGTAAGTATAGAAAACCAACCAACATATCATACAAGAACAATCATTTCATCCAATACCATATGCCAAGTATTTTACTACACATATAACACAAGCATATTGTATAATAAGCCAAGTAAGAGGTAATGGCGTACCTTGATCAAGAGAAACCTAATCACATATCACTGATGTCAACTATAAGCTTGGTCAAACCTGATCAAGACAAGACCATATACTATCATCAGGTTCTTATCATCTTACATCTCATATTAACCCTAATCGTGTTCATATTAGGGTTTGCTTACTCATTTGGATATGTGCATCATTACTTGTATTCTTGTCTTATAATTATCTCACTGATGTCATTTTCCATATTACATCTCATTATCAAAGTTCATCATCTGAACATTAGGTTCCATATCCTTTTCGTGTACATATTAACCCTAGATTACATCATTAACCTAGATTAGGGTTTTATAACATGCATTAAGATTCATCTTCATATAACATAGATTCTATTCATCATGATGATCTCATAATTAAATCTGAGGTTCAATATACTGATATGAGCTTTCTTTGTAAATTTCCTCATTTATTGAGAATGTGTGCATTTATTGCATTTTATTTAGGGTTATTAGCCCTAAATAGACATTCTAAGCAAAATACATGATTTCGTGAATTCAACATCATTATTATTGACCTTACATGGACTAAAAACATGATTTATGATTTATAAACAAGTTCTCATAATTTTAGGCCATCATTTACTATTTATAACAAAAGGTATAAGCATTATACAACTTACACGATATTCCTAATATTAGTGCATCAAAACACATATTTTATGGTACCATGTTATTCTACTCATTTTTTTGAGAATTTAGATACTTTGTTTGCATTTTTATGAAATTCGAGCGAATTACTATGAATTATTTACGATCTAGACTTTTATGAGATATTTACCTTTAATGGCCAATGGTGTACTACCATGTGGCTACCAGAGTTGGGTGTAGCTCCTTGCTGTTGAGCTGGTATGGTTCAACACATATTTCTATCGCTTCAGGGTAAACCCGATTATTGCCTTCGGTTCCAGTTCACGACATGGTCTGCTTGGACTGACTTTCACCCTCCCACGCGAGCAATCTGTCTCACGTTCTCCCTGATCCAGCGCCGCCATAATGGGCTCGACGCCTGGTCTCTGTCTGTGAACTGCCGCCGCACGGTGTCTCTCCAGCAAGGGATAGGCGTCGATCTCTTGCTCCTCACCAAGCTGCATCCCTCTGCTCTGGGCGTGAGCGAGCCTTCCCCTGGATGTCTCCATGGCACCGGTGATGGTTGGAGCTAGGGTTCCTATGCCTCGGGCTGTACTTGAACACGACGCCTGCGTGCGTCGTTCTTTGTAGGATCGGGCACCGCCGTGTCTGGGTCAGAGCTCGGCCGCATAGCTCCAGCCTCCGACAAGTTGTGTTCTCGATTCCCTACGTCGCGGACCGCCACCGCTGACTCTGCACTGCAAGGGCGCCACCACTGGGCTCTACCTCAATGAGTGATCAGCAGGAACATGCACTTCTCTGTGCTCCTATACATCATCCAACCACCGTGGAATGCACTTGAGAGTTGTCTTCAAACCCCATCTTCGTCTCCGGCATAGCCCATGGCAGAGCAGGTTCAAAAATCTGGGCGATTCTACTGTTGTGGTATTCCTCGCTCCAGAGCTCCATAGCCACGATCTCTTCATCCTCAGATCTCCAGCTTCACCCTCGACTACTAGGGTCCCTCATACATTCTCTCTTCTCCTCTAGTCTTCTCCTTCTTCTCTTCTGGGAGTCATAATGGAGAAGGGGGAGGAAAGGGAGTTTGTTCTCCCTCAACACTTACTCACTCACCACCAATAAGTAGTAGAGGGCCTCCTTGTTGTGAAGAGAGCGCAACTGCCCAGGTGGTCTCACACTCTCTCTCCATGAACATGAGGAGTGGGGCAAGCCTGCCTTCGGAGGGACTGCTCCCTACCATGCTCTAATCACAAGGTAGGTGATGAACGGTAGTCGTCTGATCAGTTAATCCAAGGGTCTAAAAACAGACACATAGCCAATCCATCGCTCAGATCCTAGTCAACCCCAGCCAAGGTCAAAGGTTGCATGACACAACATCAAGCCAACAACTTAGGTCTATGGATCATCAACTATATACAATATTAATCATTTCCAAACATTTATAACTCTCTCTAGGAACCTCCAATGGCCACCAAATTTTAACCACAACTTCCTCACAACTCAAGCTTCCGTGTACACGAATTTGGTGCCAAAACTCAATTGTATGTTCATCCAATTAATTTCCTCAAGAGGCATAGAGAAAAGGGATCTTAAACATGATATAAACATCAATCAACACATAGACTTTACCAAAACACTTGGGATTCTCAAAACTTCTCAACATGCATGAGTTCACTTATGTCATTGAACATTAACAGATTCCAAAAGTCCACTCCATCACATCCTACACACCTTAAAAGAAATTCCGTCCTCGGAATTATGCTAGAAAAACCACTTTGTCACATCATATACATCTTAAAAGAACTTTCATCCTCAAAAGTCAACCGTACTCATACTCCAAGGAAAACTACCATGTCTTCATCCACATGTAGGCACTATTCTATGTGTAATATATCCACAAAAGGTACCTAGAACCATGTATCCCAAGCACTATTAGGGGGTTTTACAACCATCTTGGTGAACAAACTCTCCATTCAAGGTTAAACTCAAGGTTTAGAAACTTAGGTTATGTCATGACATATCTCATATATTAGGGTTGATCCCTTATCTTAATTCTTGCATTACTATTTAGCATCATACTACCATGTTCTAAAGGAGTTAACTAAGATTAACTCATACATCAAGGTGTCATCAACATATTATGGAGATAATATTAGAACATGTTGAAAATTAACATATGTCTTTTAGGAGGGAGTTAACAAAAGTTAACCCACTTTATCCATCTAGACCATATCAAGGTTTCATGATCATTATGTTGTGCTAACTATCAAACTATATTTTTCATCTTTATTAAGCACTACGATTAACACCTCGTGTAACATGTTTCATTCATATGATCTTATTTCATTGCTCATAATAAATTGCAACATTTACTGGTGCTTTCATCACGAGATTAACCAACAATATCACATTATCATCATTATTAAAGCATATGGTTAACCATTTATGTGTTTATATCTATTAAACCTTCTTAGATTTCCATCGTATCATATCCATGTATCATATCTCAAGATCAACTTACATCCTTATATATATAATATCATGGTTGTGCTAACAAACTTATACAAGTGGCTCATGAAACATATATCAAAACTTTATATAGTCCAATTGAGGTTATCCTAACCCTTACCACGAGGGTAGTACCATGCTCAGTCTCTCTGAGCTAACTCAACTCAATGAGTATCTCATATGCATATACTTTATCCTCCCTCCTTGGTATAGGGTTCTCAGGTATACCTCATTGGCACTAGAGATAGCCTAACAAGCTCTAGCCACATAAGCACAAACTAAAACATGATATGACATTCTCTTCATAGATCTCTAACCATGACATACTATATATCATCTCTCTCTTACATGTACACCACTAGAGTCCTATAAGGAACCACCAACCCGGGCATGAGGCTTCACAAAAACTAACATAGCTACCTACTCTAGGGTCTTGGGCTCTCTCCCTCACCCAGATGGCAGACACTCATATTCTTATCCACATATGCACATATATAACCAGCCTCTCTCTGTCTCTAGGGTTTGGTCCTCCCAAGGACATCTAGGGTTCAAGAAAACTATAGGAATCATGCATAAAGCGACTCAACTCAATCACTCAGGAGTAGTCTAGTTTAGGACATATCATATCACATATCTCAGAATTTTCATATCTTGGAGTGTAGGTTCTCTGACCTTCTCCCTGTGGGTCTCACTCTCTCTGGAGTTAACCCCGAAACTGGTCCTAACACTAGAGGTCCTCCTTAGTAAAAGAGATTGAGGCTCTTGCTGGTTCACATCCTTGTCTTAACTTAGCTTATCTTATCTCATAAAAGCCTAATTACTTGCATCATCAAAACTTGTCTCAAATCCTCAAAAACAAACATGAACCATCATAACCATCTTATGTCATCTATATAAGACTTACATCAAAGCTTATTTCATCTATTCTATCTATCATATATTCCAACAAGGCTCTAGACATCTAATCTAGAACTACTCTCCCTTCTAGACTGATGTCATTCACTTTCACTTAGGTTGCATGACCACCTCCTACTCGTAGATGTGTGGGGACACATTTTTGTAATATGTATACATAATAAAGTATTATATAGTTTTTCTCCGATAAAACAAGTGTCAGAGAAAACTATTGAGGTTCGATCCATTTCAAATCAAAAACCAAATCTGCTATATGTCTAGGATTTCTCTTCCCTTGATGCACATCATTTCCAAATAGTGCAATGTCCCATACCGCTGCACTACAAGGAAAGAACGACATCTAAGGACTTGCTAATCAACAAGCACCAGTCTAGACCTAGTTCTCGGACATCTAGGTGCTAACCTAGAGGCTAGGTAAGATCTAGTCTCTAAAAGGTGACTAATCTAACCCTAAAAGATTATTAAGTTCAAGGTTTTCTTTAGTTTGAGTTGCATAATGAGCAAATGTCAGGCTTTGCTATTGTTCATGCTCTGATACCACCTATGACGTCCCCGAATTTTCTAAAACTTAATCTGATGTGTGATGTCCAAATTGAAACCCTCACCTCAGCGAGAATCCCAATTTAAACACCCCACACCAGGCTAAGAAGAAGAAAATCAGAGGAAGTCATAAGGAAATAATAGTAGCACATGTACATGAACAATATTAAAACCACACACACATGTTCACCATTCAACATATAATTACATAATGAATTGTTACAACATTTGATATTACATATTGAAACGTAAACTTCTACATGTACATGTACTACTATGAAACTACATGATCTTAAGACAACAGGTCCACCTGTACATCAGCTCGCCACACAACTCATAACTATCTTGGATCTTCAAGAGCATAACCACAACCTACACAAAAGATTATATGCAGTACATGTCAGCACAATATTCAAGAATATTGTACTGAGTACGCCTATGTGTCTTTTATATACCTCTCATCATATCTTGGCAATAAGATAAAACTAATATACTTGGCAATAACATAAGAATATAAGAAAAGCATATACTTGCACAAAGATATTCATTAGCAAAAGAGAACACATATTTTAAGATTATTTTCCATTATATCTCAACGCCTTTATGATCACTAACAAAGAGTTGGATCATACATACACTGTGACCACTACCAAAGAGTTGGGTCCAAGCACACTACCAAAGAGTCGTTACTTCCATATGTACAATGTGACCACTACCAAAGAGTTCGGTCACTTCCAAGCACACTGCCAAAGAGTTGGTGCTTTCATATAATGGAACAAAGATATTATGTTTGATGTGTTCATAGTAGTAAGTATAGAAAACCAACTAACATATCATATAAGAACAATCATTTCATCCAATACCATATGCCAAGTATTTTACTACACATATAACACAAGCATATTGTATAATAAGCCAAGTAAGAGGTAATGGCATACCTTGATCAAGAGAAACCTAATCACATATCACTGATGTCAACTATAAGCTTGGTCAAACCTGATCAAGACAAGACCATATACTATCATGAGGTTCTTATCATCTTACATCTCATCTTAACCCTAATCGTGTTCATATTAGGGTTTGCTTACTCATTTGGATATGTGCACCATTACTTGTATTCTTGTCTTATAATTATCTCACTGATGTCATTTTCCAGATTACATCTCATTATCAAAGTTCATCATCTGAACATTAGGTTCCATATCCTTTTCGTGAACATATTAACCCTAGATTACATCATTAACCTAGATTGGGGTTTTATAACATGCATTAAGATTCATCTTCATATAACATAGATTATATTCATCATGATGATCTCATAATTAAATCTAAGGTTCAATATACTGATATGAGCTTTCTCCGTAAATTTTCTCATTTATTGAGCATGTGTGCATTTATTGCATTTTATTTAGGGTTATTA
Source organism: Alisma plantago-aquatica (assembly GCA_963693085.1). NCBI lineage: Eukaryota > Viridiplantae > Streptophyta > Magnoliopsida > Alismatales > Alismataceae > Alisma > Alisma plantago-aquatica. The sequence continues at coordinate 1,503,536,515 of OY856410.1, read as the reverse complement.
GCCCTAAATAGACATTCTAAGATAAATACATGATTTCGTGCATTCAACATCATTATTACTGACCTTACATGGACTAAAAACATGATTTATGATTTATAAACAAGTTCTCATAATTTTAGGCCATCATTTACTATTTATAACAAAAGGTATAAGCATTGTACAACTTACATGATATTCCTAATATTAGTGCATCAAAACACATATTTTATGGTACCATGTTATTATACTCATTTTTATGAGAATTTGGATACTTTGTTTGAATTTTTATGATATTCGAGAAAATTACTATGAATTATTCACTATTTAGACTTTTATGAGATATTTATCTTGAATGGCCAATGGTGTACTACCACGTGGCTACCAGAGTTGGGCGTAGCTCCTTTCTATTGAGCCGGTCTGGTTCAACACATATTTCTATCACTTCAGGGTAAACCCGATTATTGCCTTCAGTTCCAGTTCACGACATGGTCTACTTAGACCGGCTTTCTCCCTCCCACGCGAGCAATCTGTCTCACGTTCTCCCTGATCCAGCACCGCCGTAAAGGGCTTGACGCCTGGTCTCTATCTGCGAACTTCCACCACACGGTGGCTCTACAGCAATGGATAGGCGTCGATCTCCTCCTCCTCACCAAGCTGCATCCCTCTGCTCTGGGCGTGAGCGATCCTTCCCCGGGATGTCTCTGTGGCACCGGTGATGGCTGGAGCTAGGGTTCCTATGCCTCGGGCTGTACTTGAACCCGACGCATGTGTGCGTCGTGCTTTGTTGGATCGGGCGCCGCCGTGGCTGGGTCAGAGCTCGGCCGCATAGCTCCAGCCACCGGCGAGTTGTGTTCTCGATTCCATGTGTCGCAGACCGCCACCGCTGACTCTGCTCTGTAAGGGCACCGCCGCTGGGTTCTACCTCAGTGAGCGATCAGCAGGAACATGCACTTCTCTCTGATCCTATACATCATCCAACCACCGCGGAATGCACCTGAGAGTTGTCTTCAAACCACGTCTTCATCTCCGGCATAGCCCGTGGCAGAGCAGGTCCTGAAATTTGGGCGATTCTACTGTTGTGGTATTCCTCGCTCCAGAGCTCCATAGCCACGATCTCTTCATCCTCAGATCTCCAGCTTCGCTCTCGACTACTAGGGTCCCTCCTGCATTCTCTCTTCTCCTCTAGTCTTCTCCTTCTTCTCTTCTGGGAGTCGTAATGGAGAAGGGGGAGGAAAGGGAGTTTGTTCTCCCTCAACACTTACTCACTCACCACCAATGAGTGGTCGAGGGCCTCCTTGTTGTGAAGAGAGCGCAACTGCCAGGGTGGTCTCACACTCTCTCTCCATGAACATGAGGAGTGGGGCAAGCCTACCATCAGAGGGACTGCTCCCTACCTTGCTCTAACCGCAAGGTAGGTGATGAACGTTAGCCATTTGATCAGCTAATCCAAGGGTCTAAAGATGGCCACACAGCCAATCCATGACTCAGATCCTAGTCACCCCCAGCCAAGGTCAAAGGTTGTGTGACACAACATCAAGCCAGCAGCTTAGGTCTATGGATCATCGACTATATACAATATTTAATCATTTCCAAACATTTATAACTCTCTCTAGGAACCTCCAATGGCCACCAAATTTTAACCACACCTTCCTCACAACTCGAGCTTCCGTGTACACGAATTTGGTTCTAAAATGCAATTGTATGTTCATCCAATTAATTTCCTCAAGAGGCATAGAGAAAAGGGATCTTAAACATGATATAAGCATCAATCAACACATAGACTTTACCAAAACACTTGGGATTCTCAAAACTTCTCAACATGCATGAGTTCACTTATGTCATTGAACATTAAAAGATTTTAAAAGTCCACTCCATCACAATATCTCTTTCTATGATTTTTTTCTAGGTTGTTCTTGGGTACATATGCATATTGGCCTTTAGGTACATACATAGATTGATTTTCTAGCACTTGTGTCTTTCTCCAACTAGGTTTTTGATAAGATTTTCCTTTGGGATTATCACCTAGCCCTCTCCTTCCAATTTAATGATAAGAATTATTTAAAATTTTATCAAGAGTATCATTGTTATTCAAACTACTAATTTTTTGTTGCAGCTTGACGATCTCATCCATTCTCTTATTGATGTCTAGCTTTGCTTGATCTAGATTAGATAATAAGGAATCTCTTTCTTTGATAATAATATCATAATCTAGATGTGTACACAAAACAGGTTGTTTTTTAAGATCATTTACTTGAGTTTGAAAATTTATCTTTTCTAAGGATAGAAGATTGCAATTTGCTTCTACTGATTTTAGCTTAATATCATGATCTTCAATAATCTTTTTAAGATCTTCATTTTCAGATGTGAGAGCAAGAAGTTTAGCATGTAACTCATCATTTTCATTATTAGATTTCTTTAATTTCTTGTTGCACTCAATATATTTATTATGTGTCTCTTCAAGACTAGCAATTAACTCTTCTTTAGATAAATCAAAAAGGCTTACCTCTTCTTCTTCTTCACTTATTGTAGCAATAAGCCAATTTTTGTGCACCTCTTCCTTCTTTTCTCTCCATGGGCAACTAAATGTTGTGTGACTTGTTCCTAAGCACCAGTTGCAACTTGTTCAAGATTGATCCATGCTTTTCCTTTGCTTATGGTTGTAGAAACCACCACCCTTCATTCTTCAAGACTCGATTAGAGCTCCATGAAGCCTGCTCTGATACCAATTGAAAAACCACTAGAGGGGGGTGAATAGGGTTTTATGATATTTTAATAATAATTCAACCAAATTAAACAATCACAAAAAAATTGGACAAGGGGACAAGGATTTAGAGTGGTTCCAACCTTAGAAAATACTTAGTCAGTCAGTCCACTACCCAGTTGCTTACCCAACTAGGATTTTGAAAGAATTAAATTTTATTACCTCGCAAGGATATTACATAAAATTACAATTCTTTCACCAAACCCTTCGGACAGCCTTCACCTAGAAGTAGATGCACCAACCTTGAAGCAGCCTTCTTGAAGTAACTTCAAGCTCCCCCTTGAAGTAGCCTTCCTCTTGAAGTAGCTTCCCGTTGCAATAGCCTTCTTAAAGTAGTCCGAAGTCCACCTTCTCCAACGAGAAGAACCATCTCCAATCCGCACCCTCCAACCCTAGGAGTAGCAAGGTGAATACAAAAGATAAGAGGAACAAGAAGGAAAAATAGAAATTACAATACCACTTGTATATCAAGGCTTGATTTCCTATATCAAGCGTTTTGATCTCCTAACCAATGTATATAGAAGTGTAAGTGTTGTGGATAGGAGATGCTAGCCTATAGGACACAAAGTTGATGCAAGGGAATGAATAGCCAATGCTAGTATTGCTCAATTTCTCAAAATAGATTGCCAACTGCAAGTGTAAGCTCAAGTATTGCACAAGTGTATATGAGTGAGTTTAGATGTCCTAAGGCATGTCCTATTTATAAGAATGACCTAAAAGTGCTTCAGGACGTTCTAGACACTTTCTAGGGGGTTCGAAGTGCTTAACTATCCGTTAGGTACACTTTACTTGATTTAGCAATGGCTAGTTAATTAACTCTAAAAGTTGCAGACAAAACAGATCTCGGTCGAAGAATTGTCGACCGAGAGTCCTTCTCGGTCGAGGACTTGTCGACCGAAAGACTATCTGGAGCAAGTGTATATAACGTTCATCTCCAACTGCCAACTACCTTGTGTGCTGTGACTAACGACTACTTGGGTCTTTCTTGGTTGAGGAGTTTGTCGACCGAGAATGTCTTGGTCGAGGATTTTGTCGACCGAGATTAACCCTGATTCAATGTTTTAAACTAAGTACTAAGGTTGTGTATGAGTGTGCATTTCTGAGACTAATGTAGGGCATGACCTATCTAAGTGTAGTGATTGGCTAGGGAAGATCTAACGCTTGATTTACATGATGTCTAAGTACTTGTACATTATATATTTGTATAAGTTTTATAATTGATTACATTCATGAAATTAAAGCAATTTAGCATATAGATCTTCCAAATATTTGTCATCCACCTTATTCCTGCAACAGTCAAGTAGCATGTTAGATCGACAAGAATGAAATGTTTGTCATCATAAAAAAAAATGGATTATACTAATGTCCAATTTAGCCAACAATCTCCCCCTTTTTGAAGATGACAAACATTTCCTAAATATAAAATAAGGAAATATAAATCATGTGAGTTTCATACCTGAAATTTACCTTTTGTAGCCATTCTTGTTTTGCAAGGGAATGCTGGCTGAGATATTATGAAACAAAATATCCACGATCATCATTTAGTATGACTTTTTATTTTTCCCTATTGATTTTATGTTTTTGCTCCCCCTTAAAGAGATATTCAATTAATATCAAGGGATTAATGCACACCAACTAATGATAAATTTAGCCACAATTTAATTCTCAATTATTTGCAAAAATATTTACCCATTGTGATTCATTGCATATATTACTCCCCCTTATTTTTATGCTCTAATATAATATTCTTATAAAACATGTATATGTTCAAATGAAGCCATAGAAAAACACTTTTATTAATAATAATATAGTGATCCTACAATTGATAAGATGTCCCATAAAACATGACATGCTTATAAAAAGATATCCATTTCAATCATTACAGAGATAACCATTCCATTACAACCATTACAAAGAAAACTCATAATCTCACTGAAAAGACCGAAGGATTACATCCATATCTGGGTCTTTCCCAAGAAAGGGCTCAGCTCCATAATACTTGACCAATGTCTGCCACTCCAAGGCACCTGTCTTGGTTAAGGCATAAGCTTCCAAGAAGGTGGGAACACGATCAAAGTGAAAGTGGGCAACAATGTCTTGAAGTTGAATCGGAGAGAACTGAGTATGTGTGAGATCAGGAGATAGTGGAGGTGGAATTTGGTAGTAGTTGTAGGAAGGATTGTATGGATTTATCATGTTTAGGGAATAAGGATATTCATCAGGTTGGTTAGGAGAGAGAGCTTGCATCCATTGGTTTAAATAAGTCATGGCATGGTGATTGTAATCTAATTGCCTACTCAGGTGATATTGGGATCCAACAATGTATGTTAAGGTGTTTGTAATGGGATCATAGGGTAGGTTGGTAGGAGGAGGTGGTGGAGGTATTCTTGAGTGGATGTCTCCCCTTCAGTCCCAGCCCTTTTGTGGCCAAAATCAATTCCCAATTCTTCTTGTACCCTTGTTTTCAGATAAGATCCTTTAGAAGCATATTTCCTTGAAAGCAATATTAAAGTCAAGATTTTGCTTTTGATTTCTTAGAACAAACAAAAAGATAAAAAATTTATATTTTTGTTCTAAGATACACTATTTGGCTTGTCATAGCAACATCAAGCTATACCCACAATAATCATTATCTATTATGTCAAGCTGTTTTTATACTAATGACATTTTCAATGATCGGAATCAAAATGATTGACGTGTATTTTACTACGCGCTTAAACGCAAGTATACGCGTCAAGTAATATAGGCCTTTGTGAGGCCCGAGTCGAACTCAGGGATACGTGAATTATTGGAGACTCCTACTAACTAATCGCAATCAGCTAGGCCGAATGACAAAATAGGGTTTGTTGTCGAAATTAAAAAGAAAACAAAATAAAACAAAGAAAACAATCGATTAAAGGTTAATTTAATCAATTCAAAAGAGTATCTTTAGGATTGTGGTTTCACCGCGGGTCAACATTGCATTAGGTTTTATATAATTCCTCACTCTTCTCTCTCTATCCGGGTAGTGGCCTGAAAACAGAATTACCCACTGTCGTGGTGTAATTCACTACTTAGGTTTAGGTTGATTCCACCATTGTAGTAATCATTCCCCTAAACTAAGCGCATTAAAAACGATCTCTCAGTTTCCACCATTAATTTTACAACTCCTTTGTCAAGGGTTTTATTGATTAATGTAAGTTTCGTCTCTTTTCAACCGTTAATCCTTCTGTTGAAGTGATTAAGGACATTAAGTTATTATTATGGTGATCAAGCATAACAATATATATATATGGAGAAAACGAAACTATACCACGGATGTAAGAGAGAAAATATAAATTATTAATATAAAACTGTCATACAATGCATTCCCAGGCTACTCCCGGTCCTAAAGATGGAGGGTTTTAGCCTCGCATGTTCATCTTGCACAAATACATGGTAGAAATAGGGGAATTCACAAGAAAAATGTGAAACAAGTGGGAAAACCCCTGAACGGAGAAGAACCGGTAGATCCTTGGCGTAGAATACGAGCTTCCCCGCCTTTCGGTGGTGTAATTCGTCTTCGGCAGCATCCGAATCACCCGGGGTGAGCTTCTGGCCTCTGTTCTCCTTTCTCTCCTTCCTTGGCACTCGTGCAATGCAAAAATGAGATCATCCCGAACGTCGGCGGCCGTAATTAGGTATAAGTCCCTAATTAGGTCGCCAAATAACTCCAGCCGTCCGATTGAGATCAAAACGAATCCAACGCATATCTGCCGGCGTCGATACCATCGACGCGGGTCGATGGTATCGACCCAGCGTATTAGCGGCAACCTTCTTTTCTTTTCGTCTGAGTGCTTGTGATCATCTCGATACCATCGACTAGGGTCGATGGTATCGACTCTCTTTAGCGTCGGTTGTTGTTGTTTAGCGACGATGTAGCCTCCATGCGTCGATGGCATCGACTTGGGTCGATGGTATCGACGGATTCCTCGCCAGCAACCTGAAGGGATCTCGATGCCATCGTCTTGTGTGTCGATGGTATCGACTCTGCGCTTCTCTTCTCGGCTGGCAACTTGTGGCTTGGTCGATGGTATCGACTTCCGTCGATGGTATCGACGGAAGCAGATACTTGTTTTTCCTGAAATTCCAAAACAAGACCAAATAAATCCACACAAATTATGATAATATGATAAATAATGCTCAAAATGATACAACTAAGGGGATTTGACATAAAATGATGGCAAAGACCGAAATGAGTGAATTATGCAATATTATCCATAAAAATGACTAATTAGAGCATAAAACACATATGAAAAAGGTCTATAAATGCGACTCAAAATCATCGCATCAAACTCCCCTAAGCTTAAACATTGCTCGCCCTCGAGCAACTAATCCTTAGAATAGAATTGCAGATGTCAACTAAAAATAAACACACCAACCCAACATCCCATGTGACTCCCACTGAACATTCTCAAACCGGCCTTTTCTAACCACAGAACAGTAATTAGCCTAAAGGCGACAATAATCATCAATAAGAGAAATTATCCTTAAAACCGATGAACACTATCACATAAGGCAGTTAACATAATAAAATTCGTCGATTCAGCATTGGTGCATCTTGTGATCACCTATACTACGTTGCTCGCCCTAACTACCATCTACATGGAAGCAGTTCTCCTGATAAACATTAGTGAGGAGAAATTCACGGTGGCCTACCAATCCGAGCAACGGGTGGATGGAAATGGGTGGTTCATGGAAGAACTTGGAAGTATTGTACAAATTCAACATGCATAAAACAAAAATGTCCTAAATGATGCAAATGCACATTAGAAATGCCCTAATGCCTAAAATTGGGTGAAATGACGCGTGCACTAACCTTCCACCCCAAAATGAGATGGAAATCTAAGTAAGCCACATGTACTCAATTTTCCTATAATGTGAGTGATATCATGTTCCTTTCTCCCTCTTATTCCACTTTCTTCTAAATTCTCTTTTTTTTTTCTTTTTCTAACTTTTTTTTTCAGAAATTTTCTTTTCTTCACTTTAGCCCACGTATCCATAATTGCTTAGAGATAAGTGTATTGGGCTATTTACTTCATGCTTGAAAATCCTTACAATATTTCAAAGGTATGGAACAGTTTAGATCACTTTTGAGGAACAATTGAGATACATGGTGTACTTTATGCATGATAATCATGAAAGTCATGAGTGCAACTACATGGCATGCACCTAAAGGTAATGTGCATGAATCCCTATATTTTTCTCTTTTTATGCAAAAGTATGGAAAATATCAATGCAATTCCTATCTAAATGCTATGCACACAAGAAGGAATTAAAACTATACTTTACTTCCAATTCTTAGGTGGATTATGGGAAAATGAAGTGGAACGATCACAAGATTAGATGACAGAACCTTAGAAGAGTATTATGTGTCCCTCCTTACTGACATGTGTAGTGATTCAAAGGGTTCTCTCTCTTATATCCAATTAAGGTCTCATTACCATTTGATTAGGTTAGGCTCAAACAACCGTTACTATCCACTTTTCATGAGTCAAAAGGAGTATAGGTGTGAAATGTTGTTTTAAAGTTGACATAATCAATCATTTTTGTAGGATAAGTTCCCCAAGGACAACCAAGTCAAGCTATCCAAAGACACAAAAATTTTTAAATTCCCTTAAATTTCCCATGAATTAACAGCAAGATGACAAACTTTTACGACATCCACAGTTACACTAGATAGCACGTGGATCCTACCAAAACTAAAAATGCAAGAAACAAATAACACTGCTAAAAACTAAAAACAATAAAAGAAAAGATAGAGTTGTTCCAGCTACCCCCCTAAGCTTGAATTCGACTATGGCCTCATAGTCAAAAACAATCTTAAGAGTGGAACCGAGATACCCTGATCATTCTTGTGGAGGCGGAGGCGGGTACTGTGGGGCCGTAGGATCCCAAGAAGGATACTCCCCCTGGAAGCTCGGATCGTAATGGGTCCTCGGCGGAGGTTGTGGATAGCCTCCAAAGTAGCTCTGACTCCAGTAATGGTCGTAAAAGGGCTCCTGTTGCATCTCCATCCTTTGCAACCGGTTGTGTATCTGCTGTTGGTTGTCGAGGAGGAGACGTTCATTCTCGAACATCGCCCTTTGGTTGTCAAGTAACAGGTTAGTAGTATCCTGAATACCGGTATACATCTCTAGATGTTGCTGCTATGTCTGATGGATGTCCTGCAGCATCGTATACATTCCCTGCATTGAATAGGCATCCTCGCCTGGCTGCGAGGGCTGTGGTGATGGAGGCGGGGGCTGTGATGATGAAGACGCACCCGGATGCATCCTAGGACGCTTCCGTGGTGCTACTCGTGCGCGAAGAGGTGTGAAAGCCTCCTCTTCCTCCTCAGCCTCACCTTCTTGGTCATCATTACCGCCTTCTTCTTCATCGGACTCGACGGCTATGATCGGCCACCGGAAGTGTTGGGCTCCCTCGATGTGGAAGACAGCGTCCGACAGTGCGCACTCCTGATAAGCATGGTTGACGTGGCAGTGTGCGTACGCCAACCCATCCCGGAGAAGGATAAGGTTTGAACGGTGCAGATGTTGCACGTTCACCTTACTCCTCGTGGAAATCAGAGTCATGGACTGGAGATTCAGCCCCAAGTAGTGCGCCAACTTGGTGATGAGCCCACCAAAATGGATCGGAGCCTTCCTTGTACTCCTCTTCACCGCCAGGACGCACTGCAGAAAGAACGCACCCCAGTTGCATTCTTGTCACTTCAGGAGCATGTAGAGGAAGAAAAGATCGCTCTCCTAAAACTTGCTCAATGCTAAATCGCTCCGAGCAAAGAACGTAAGGCTCAACATCCGGTGTAGGACCCGGACGAAGGGATGCTCGAAGTCCGCTACCGCAGCATTGTGGTAGCTCACTGTCTTTCCCGCCGGCAGTGTGACTAGCTCGGCGAAGATCTTGTCGTAGTCGGTGCAGGAATCTGGCCGTCGGTGATCATGTTGGGAGTGGTTCCAGTTAAAGATGTTGTTGAACTGCTGAAGAGTGATGTTGTAGTTGATGTTGAACAGCCGGAACGATACTCGGCCCTTGATCCATTCACGGTCCGATGCAACCACGTCATTGGGCACAACGCAGACGTCAAGGGACGCCATAAACTCCGCCACCAATTCCTTGTAGGTGGGCCATTCGCCGAAGAACGGCTGCCCATCCGCATGGCGCTCCAGCTCGTCTGGCCTTATGCTGGTGTGGCGTGCTTGACCCTTCAGCACATAGGCCAAGTTGGCCTCGAATCCAAGATCACGGATCATTCCCCGGTCCACATACCGGGTCGGCTCGATCTTCCGCTTCATGATCTCCTCATAGACCTTCTTCACCTCCGCGGAAGGGTGAATCAAGCGCGGACGTGATACAGAAGCAGTAGGGGGTGGGACAAACGCCACAATCTCCATGGGATTCGCGTGCGAGGACGATGATCCGGCGGCATGCACCATTGTTGCAAGAAAGATGGGATTAGAAGACGAGAGCTCGGGGAAGATGGAGAAGTGATTCTCCGCTCGGTGAAGATCCTTGCTCGAGGTTGCTTCTCTTCAGTTGCTCGAGGGCTCGTAGAAGTGCTCGGCGCAAAGGAGGAAGTTTGCTCTGAAGATGTGATGTCAAATGACGTTGCAATTCTCCTTATATAGACTTGGCCGGCGCCACTGTTGACCCGTCGATACCATCGACGCGGGTCGATGGTATCGACACGTCTCGATGCTATCCGCCCCCCTCACGAGTATCGACAACTGACGATTGCTGGATCGGGAAACTCGGATTGCTGACCTGTCGATTCCATTGACGCAAGTCGATAGTATCGACGCAGCACCTGGATCGCTGACGTGGACTTCGCAATCGCCATCGATGTCTTTGTGCGGATCGGTGAGATGGATGTCGATACCATCGACGGGTGTCGATGGTATCGACTTGACTTCATTGCGACACCGCCACTTTTTCACTTCAACCTGTGACCATGTCGATACCATCGACGAGGCCGTCGATGGTATCGAGTTGACTGAGACAAATCATTCTGAACTTCTCCAGAGATCTCGATGGTATCGACTGGCATGTCGATACCATCGACCATTATTGTGCAACCTGCCTGTAGGTATGTCGATACCATCGACGGGAGCATCGATAGTATTGACTCAGAGCGATTTCTGCAGCTGTCAACCTGAACCTATGTCGATACCATCGACCAGTGTGTCGATGGTATCGACCCTGCCTATGCCTACACATTAAACAAACGGATCAAGGTATCTTCTTTACACTAGAATTTGAACGAAATGAAAACAATCTATGACTAGAATTAAACTATCCTAATGTACCAATGGTTGGGTTGCCTCCCACCAAGCGCCCTTATTTAACGTCTTAGGCTAGACGGTGTGACAATCATCATCGTTTCCTCTTGGGAACTGCACTTAGAGGATCATTCGGTAATTTGAATTCAACACGATCTCCTCCAATGACCAAAGACAGAGTACCTCTCCCTAAGGCAGTAACGACATCTGCTGTTGCTTGAAACGGTCTTCCTAGAAGAATTTCACAGCTTTGGAGCGGTGGCATATCAATAACAACAAAATCCACCGGGAATATGAATCTATCCACTTTGACGAGCACATCCTCACACACTCCATATGGTCTCACGATAGACCCATCTGCCAATTCAATTGTTGCGGCCAACTTCTTTATCTCTTTTAACCCCAGCTTTTGAAATTTCACCAAAGGCATGAGATTTATGCTAGCGCCAGAATCACATTGCACTTTAGGAAAATGTTGACCACCTATTGAGCACGGTATGTAAAAACCTCCTGGGTCCTTTCTCTTCTTTGGTGAACTCCTGTGAATCATAGAGCTCACTGTCTCATTCATCCAATAAATTTCATCGTCTTTTATCCGCCTCTTCTTATTGATGATTTCCTTGATGAACCTCCCATAGGCGGGTACTTTTTCGATCATCTCCACTAATGGAATATTGATGTGGAGTTTTCGGAATATCTCCAGGAATTTCTTAAAATGACGATGCTCTTTCTTTGACTTAGAATTGACCAGATCTGAAACATCAGCTGCATCAGCACACCTGTGAGGTGACACATAAGCGCTTTTCGGGGGTACCTCCCCTAAGCTTGCTTCAATCACTCCCTCTGACGTGGGCTTTGGCGAGACATCCTCAATAGTAGCAGCTTGTTGTGGTTCCTCTCTCGCCTTAGATGTCTCCACATGTGCACAAACAACTTGCACTTGTTCTTCCTGCCTAGGTGGAGATACAATATTCACAACTCTTTGTGATTTTCTGAAGAAAGGGTTTCCGCCCGGCAATCCATAGTACGTGCGTGGATATGGTATCGCCGGTGTTGCATTCACATTGAAAGTCATTTTTCTTTCTTCTACAGCTTCTTGCACCTGAGATTCCTCATTTCTTACCAGAGACATGTACTTAACCTGATGATGTGCTTGGGCCACGTTCGCATTCTCTGTGGGTTTCTGTTGATTGGCGTGCTTGATGGCCGCCACTTCACTCGAAATCTGCGCCACGGTGGTTTCTAATGCCCGCATTTGTGCTCCATGGCTTTGCAGCGTCTGCCCAAACTTGGTTAGAATATCACCTTGAGACTGCAATTGTTTACCAAACATGGCCATCATCTCTTGGTTCTACTGGACCATTTGACTTAGTAATTCGGTGTTCTTATCCTCAGCTCTCTGCTGTGGCTTGGCATCCGAATCCTGTAGAAAATTATTCGGATCGTTCCATGAGAATTTTTTATCCTTCCTCCATGCATAGTCATTGTTTCTATAGCCCTGTTGTTGCATGAATTTCACTTGGGCCTCCTCATCTTCAGATGCATCTTCCTTAGTTAGCAGCTTCTTAGCTAGAAGATCTAACTTATCGTTTAGCTCCCTTACTATTCTGGATTCACCAGCAGCCTTGACCTGTTCCACTGCACCTCTGTCGCCCCATGACTGTTTCCTAGCCATGTTCTTTAATGTCTCCCAACATCTGGTATCCGTATTATTCAGAATGAATCCAGATCCAGCTGAATCAAGATTACTTCTATCGTGCTCGAAGAGAGCAAAATAAAAGATTTTCACTTGTGTTTCTCTGTCCAGCCCATGATGTGGGCACCTCCTCAACATAACCTGGAATCGCTCCCAGGTCTCAGAATATGTCTCACCCGCCTGTTGGGTGAAATTGTGAATCTTCCTAATCATGTCGTTGGTCTTCTCAGGAGGGAAAAACCTCTCGAAGAAAACTTCCACCATATGATCCCAAGATTGAACAAATTCGTCATCGAGGTTATGGAGCCACTCTCTTGCTGCTCCTGCCAAGGAACTTGGGAATAGCTTGAGGTACAAAGCATCTTGTGGAAATCGGTCGATCTTCACCATGTCACAGTTCTCCACGAACTGGCTGATGTGTGCTACTGGGTCCTCATTCATCAGCCCGTGAAATGCATTTGATTTTACCAAGTTGATCAATGCCGGATCGATCTTATATGTTGGTATGTTGACCGCCTGCTTCTTTATAGGCCCCTTTGATGCTGATGAAGAAGACGCTTTGATCTTCTCCCATATCGTCTGTGGCTCGGCCATTTCTTCTGCTTCAGATTCAGAATTTATTTCCTCTTGGTGCTCTTTCTCGTAGTGCTCCTCGTCCTCAGGTCCCGGAGGTGGAACCTCAGGTGTGCGATTGTCGTAGTTTGTACTACGTGTATGCACCATACACAGTACCTGAAATGAGAAAATTCAAGTTCAGTACTATGCTTGAGCGAGTAAATACAATTATAAATAAATTTAGGAATATTTAAAGTTGTTTCAAAATAAAATAAAAAAATGTGGCCTAGAGTGGCCGCTCTTAGCACTCGAAGTGCCAACAATTCGCCGTATCCCCGACAACGGCGCCAAAAACTTGACGTGTATTTTACTACGCGCTTAAATGCAAATATACGCGTCGAGTAATATAGGCCTTTGTGAGGCCCGAGTCGAACTCAGGGATACGTGAATTATTGGAGACTCCTACTAACTAATCGCAATCAGCTAGGCCGAATGACAAAATAGGGTTTGTTGTCGAAATTAAAAAGAAAACAAAATGAAACAAAGAAAACAATCGATTAAAGGTTAATTTAATCAATTCAAAAGAGTATCTTTAGGATTGCAGTTTCACCGCAGGTCAACATTGCATTAGGTTTTATATAATTCCTCACTCTTCTCTCTCTATCCGGGTAGTGGCCTGAAAACAGAATTATCCACTGTCGTGGTGTAATTCACTACTTAGGTTTAGGTTGATTCCACCGTCGTAGTAATCATTCCCCTAAACTAAGCGCATTAAAAATGATCTCTCGGTTTCCACCATTAATTTTACAACTCCTTTGTCAAGGGTTTTATTGATTAATGTAAGTTTCGTCTCTTTTCAACCGTTAATCCTTCTGTCGAAGTGATTAAGGGCATTAAGTTATTATTATGGTGATCAAGCATAACAATATATATATGGAGAAAACGAAACTATACCACAGATTTAAGAGAGAAAATATGAATTATTAATATAAAACTGTCATACAATGCATTCCCAGGCTACTCCCGGTCCTAAAGATGGAGGGTTTTAGCCTCGCATGTTCATCTTGCACAAATACATGGTAGAAATAGGGGAATTCATAAGAAAAACGTGAAACAAGTGGGAAAACCCCTGAACGGAGAAGAACCGGTAGATCCTTGGCGTAGAATACGAGCTTCCCCGCCTGTCGGTGGTGGAATTCGTCTTCGGTAGCGTCCGAATCACCCGGGGTGAGCTTCTGGCCTCTGTTCTCCTTTCTCTCCTTCATTGGCACTCGTGCAATGCAAAAATGAGATCATCCCGAACGTCGGAGGCCGTCATTAGGTATAAGTCCCTAATTAGGTCGCCAAATAACTCCAGCCGTCCGATTGAGATCAAAATGAATCCAACGCATATCTGCCGGCGTCGATACCATCGACGCGGGTCGATGGTATCGACCCAGCGTATTAGCGGCAGCCTTCTTTTCTTTTCATATGAGTGCTTGTGATCATCTCGATACCATCGACTAGGGTCGATGGTATCGACTCTCTTTAGCGTTGGTTGTTGTCGTTTAGCGACGTTGTAGCCTCCATGCATGGATGGCATCGACTTGGGTCGATGGTATCGACGGATTCCTCGCCAGCAACCTGAAGGGATCTCGATGCCATCGACTTGTGTGTCGATGGTATCGACTCTGCACTGCTCTTCTCGGCTGGCAACTTATGGCTTGGTCGATGGTATCGACTTCCGTCGATGGTATCGACAGAAGCAGATACTTGTTTTTCCTGAAATTCCAAAACAAGACCAAATAAATCCACACAAATTATGATAATATGATAAATAATGCTCAAAATGATACAACTAAGGGGATTTGACATAAAATGATTGCAAAGACCAAAATGAGTGAATTATGCAATATTATCCATAAAAATGACTAATTAGAGCATAAAACACATATGAAAAAGGTCTATAAATGCGACTCAAAATCATCGCATCAATGATCAAGAATAATATCCATTCTTGGTTTGTATATATGAATCAAAGATTATTTTAGAAAAACCAATGAAGTATATGGCACAGTAATTATGATGGAACACTAGAAGCATATCCATAATACAATCATCAAGATAGAAGCATGTAATTTCATTAAATACAATGATTATGACCACATGGTTCCTATATAGATAGATCAAGAAGTACTTAGGATAAACCATGTGGATTATGATAAAACTGTCATTTCCATGGTTTATGATTTTCATTTTTAAGCAAAACCATTGTAAATGAACGTGCTTAATAAACTTTTTCAATTAATGAAGAAAGTATGTTTAATATCAGTCTTTATATAATACTTTTGCAATATGTTTAAATATTTCTTATACATAATGCTATACCTTAAAAGATTACTATGTCATGTTTCAAAGATGGTCTCCATTTATTCTTGATTTACGAGAGAAATCAATCATTAATAACAATTTGATAGCATATTAGATTAATTGAAAGAAGGTTCAGTATATTTGTTGCAGATTTGAAAGCAGTAACCTGCTCGGTCGACTATTTCTCGATCGACAGTGTTCTCAGTCGAACAGTTTCTTGACCGAGAATGTTTCTGTACTGTTTCAGAACTATTTTCAATAATTGTTTCCAAGTAAAACAAGAATATGAAAGTTAAAACTTGATTTAGTTGAGATATTTAAATATCAAAGTTAAATTTCAACTAATCATATATTTTTGAAAATCCAAACTAAAACAAGTAGTTTAAGATGTATATTTGGAAATTTTAATTTCTTGGATTAACTTGGTGTCCTATTATGTTAAGTTGAGATAGACATAGACATATACAACTTAGATTCTTTGGTCATATCTCAACTTAATTTTATCCATTTAGTTTGGGGGTTTTGTAACCCATAATAACTCAACATCTTTTTTCTTGTATGGACATGAGAAAGAGTAATGTCCAAGACGCAAACAATAATGAAAACATATGGAATCAACCTCATATCTCTTTCTATGATTTTGTATTAGGTTGTTCTTGGGTACATATGTATATTGGCCTTTAGGTACATACATAGATTGATTTTCTAGGGCTTGTGTCTTTCTCCAACTAGGCTTTTGATAAGATTTTCCTTTGGGATTATAACCTAGTCCTCTCCTTCCAATTTGATGATAAGATTTATTTAAAATTTTATCAAGAGTATCATTGTTATTCAAACTACTATTTTTTTGTTGCAGCTTGACGATCTCATCCATTCTCTTATTGATGTCTAGCTTTTCTTGATCTAGATTAGATAATAAGGAATCTCTTTCTTTGACAATAATATCATGATCTAGATGTGTACACAAAATAGGTTGTTTTTTAAGATCATTTACTTGAATTTGCAAATTTATCTTTTCTAAGGATAGAAGATTGCAATTTGCTTCTACTGAGTTTAGCTTAATATCATGATCTTCAATAATCTTTTTAAGATCTTCATTTTCATTTGTGAGAGCAAGAAGTTTAGCATGTAACTCATCATTTGCTTTATTAGATTTCTTTAATTTCTACTTGCACTCAATATATTTTGTTGGATAAATTGGACATTATGATAAATCCCTTTGTTTCGATGATGACAAACATTTCATTCTTGTTAATCTAACGTGCTACTTGAGTGTTGCAGGAATGAGGTGGATGACAAAGCTCTAGGGAATCTATATGCTTGAATGATTGTAAATGTCATGAAATGTAATCAATTGTAAACTTGTACAAATATATAATGTACAAGTACTTAGACTTCATGTAAATCAAGCGTTAGATCTTCCCTAGCCAATCACCACACCTAGATGTTGGATAAATTGGACATTATGATAAATCCCTTTGTTTCGATGATGACAAACATTTCATTCTTGTTGATCTAACGTGCTACTTGAGTGTGCAGGATTAAGGTGGATGACAAAGCAACTAGGGAAAATCCAAAAAGCTTACATATTTATATTTCCATGCAATGTAATCACTGTTGTAAAAACTTGTACAAATATATAATGTACAAGTACTTAGATTGCATGTAAATCAAGCGTTGGATCTTCCTAGCTAATCACCACACTTAGATAGGTCATCCCCTTCAAATAGGATCACATATGCACACTCATACACATGCTTAGTGGTTAATTAAAAGATTGAAAACAGAGTCAATCTCGGTCGACCACACTCCTCGACCGAGACACTCTCGGTCGACAAACTTCTCGACCGAGATTGACCCAAGTAGCCGTTAGACACTGTTGATAAAGTAGTTGGCAGTTGCAAATGAACGTTGATCTAGAGAGCCTGTCGGTCGACAAAACTTCGACCGAGTAGGTATCTCGGTCGACAAATTGTCGACCGAGATGGTCTCTGACAGCAACTGCAGAATAAAGTAACTAGCCGTTACTAATGCACTTAACTTATATCTAACGGCTAGTTAAGCACTTAGAAGCCCCTAGAAGTTGTCTAGAACGTCCTTAAGTATCCATAGGCCACTCCTATAAATAGGACATGCCTTAGGACACCAAAAGACACCTAAGCTATACTTGTGCTATACTTGAGCTTGAATACACACTTGCAATCTGTTTTAGGGCAATAGAGCAATTCCTACACTTGCCATTCATTCCTATTGCTCTCATTTCGTGTCCTATAGGCTAGTATCTCCTATCCACTACAATCACATTGTCATACACATTGGTTAGGAGATATAAACGCTTGATATAGGAAAATCAAGCCTTGTGCTTACAACGGTATTGTAATTTCTATTTTCCTTCTTGTTCCTTTTTATCTTTTGTACTCTCCTTTGCTACTCCTAGGGTTGGAGGCTGCGGATTGGAGAGGGTTGACTTCTCAGGTGGAGAAGGGGACTTCAAGCTACTTCAAGAAGGCTATCGCACGGGAAGCTACTTCAGAAGGCTGGTGCAACGGGAGTTGGTGCACCTACTTCAAGGGAAGGCTGCTTCAAGGTTGGGCGATTACTTCTGGGTGAAGGCTGCTTGAAGGGTTTGGGAAAAGAAATTGTATTTTATGTAAAGTCCTTGCGAGGTAATAAAATAAATTTCTTTTCAAATCCCGGTTGGGTAAGAAACCGGGTAGTGGACTGACGGCTATAGTATTTGCTATAGTTGGAACCACTCTAAACCCTGTGTCTCCTTGTCTAATATTTTCATTGTGGTTGTTTGAGTTCAATAATTGTTAAATTATCTATAAAACTCTATTCACCCCCCTCTAGTACTTTTCAATTGGTATCAGAGCAAGGCTTCAAGGAGCCCTAACAAGGTCTTGAAGAAAGGTGGGTGATAGTGTCAACAACCTCAAGGAAAGGAAAAGCATGGACAAACCTTCAACAAGTTGCAATTGGTGCTTAGGAACAAGGCACACAACATATTGCTGTCCATGGAGGTCAAAGAAGGAAGATGCACATAAAGAGTGTCTCATTGCTACAATAAGTGAGGAAGAAGATGAAGAGGTAAGTCTTTTAGATTTATCAAAAGAAGATCTAATTGCTAGTCTAGAAGAAATGCATGAAAAATATATTGAGTGCAAGAAAAAGCTGAAGAAATCAAATAAAGTAAATGATGAGTTACATGCAAATCTTCTTACTCTCACATCTAAAAATGAAGATTTCAAAAAGACCATTGAAGATCTTGATATTAAGCTAAAATCTGTAGAAGCAAATTGCAATCTTCTTTCTCTAGAAAAGATAAATTTGCAAACACAAGTAAATGATCTTCAAAAACAACCTATATTGTGTACCCATGTAGATTATGACAATATAGTTAAAGAAAGAAATTCTTTATCATCTCATTTAGACCAAGCAAAACTAGATATCAAGAAGAGAATAGATGAGATTGCCAAGTTACAACAACAAGTTCGCAGTTTAAATAACAATGGCATTCTTGATAAAATTCTAGATAATCCCTACCAACAAATCGGAAGAAGAGGACTAGGTTATAAGCCCAAAGGGAAATCTTATCAACAACCTAGTTGGAGAAAGACACGAGCACATCAAGTCACATTTGTACCAAAGAACAACCTAGAACAAAACCATAGAAAAAGACTTGAGGTTGATTCTATATGTTGCCATTATTGCTCACGTCTTGGACATTATTCTTTTTCATGCCCATACAAGAAAAAGAATGTTGAGTTGGTATGGGTTCCAAAACCCCCAAATTGAATTGGATAGACTAAGTTGAGATATGACCAAAGACTTTAATTTGCATATCTTTATGTCTATCTCAACTTAACATATAGGGATAACAAATTTACATCAATTAAGGTTAATCAAAACTTAAAAGACTTGAATATGATTAGTTGAGATATAATCTAAATATTACTTTGATATTCATATGTTTATCTCAAACTGCTCTTTGAAATAATTGAATTAGATACAGTCTATATTGTACTTGAAATAAAATTCTGAACACTTTCCAGAAATTTGGTCGGTCGAAAATTTGTCGACCGAGTGAACCCCGGTCGAGAAATTGTCGACCGAGCATATCACTGTTTTTCAGAATACTGTACAAATTGCTGAATTCTTTTGAAATTGATCAAAATTGTTGTTTATTTGTGGTTAATGACTGTACAATAAAGTATAAATTATGGAAATCATCCTTGAAAGATTATGTGAAATTAATTTGGTCAAAAACCAAAATTATGCTTAGTTTAAAGAAAATTTCTGCTTTATCATAACATGCCTTTATTGTTCTATCATTACATAGGCAAGCAAAAGAATCTATTAATGGTATATCTCTTAGAAATGCTTGCAAAGAATATAATGCTTTCAATTGATATATTTAAAAGATTTGAAATATTTATTGTGCTTTCATGATTAGTATCATTTAAATACGCATCAAAATTGATTTAAATGCTTAATTGGAAATCTGAAATTTCTGCCTCTTGGTTAAAACAAAACTCAGCCAAGGGGTACTTTAGTCGTAGTCAAGGGCGACCTAAAATAAGCTTTGACAAAATGCTTATTTGGACATCAATTTATTGAACTTAATCTTAGTATACTTTTCATAAAGGTCAAAATCAAAAATTTATCATTTGTGACCTTAAAAGCCTTAAATTGCTTAAATTGTAAGATTAAGGGGGAGATTATAAAAACAAATTTGATTATTTGATTATGAAGCTTACATTGTTAACATCATTTGGAGTTAGTTATGACCTTCAGATTCTTAAAAGTAATTTGTATGAAAAAGAATTTCATCAAAATGATATATCCTGCTCTTAAAGGAACTCTCTAAACAAATCAGGGCTTAACATCCCTTGTTTTGGTTGGAGACATTATTTTTTAAGTACTCTAAGATTAAAAGGACTCTCATTTAATTTAGGGCTTAACATCCCTTGATAGATGAGAAATAAATATACATTCATAAGCTTAAGGGAATCTCATATCATTTCAAGGCTTAACATCCTTTGCAAATGATTGAGAAACAAATTGTGGATAAATTAGACATAAATCCATGTTCCTTATAGGATATCTATTTAAGGGGGAGATTAATAGAAAATTAAGGGGGATGTTTAACCTGGATATCTTTTTGAAATGACAAAGGGGGAGAAAGAATATAAAATCAAAAATATAAATATAAATGAGTTTCATCTTGATGGCCAGCACTCACTTGTAAAACAAGAATGGCTACAAAAGGTAATCTTCAGGTATGAAACTCACATGCTTTATATTTCCTTATTTCATATTTTAAGAAATGTTTGTCATCTTCAAAAAGGGGGAGATTGTTGGATAAATTGGACATTATGATAAATCCCTTTGTTTCGATGATGACAAACATTTCATTCTTGTTGATCTAACGTGCTACTTGAGTGTGCAGGATTAAGGTGGATGACAAAGCAACTAGGGAAAATCCAAAAAGCTTACATATTTATATTTCCATGCAATGTAATCACTGTTGTAAAAACTTGTACAAATATATAATGTACAAGTACTTAGATTGCATGTAAATCAAGCGTTGGATCTTCCTAGCTAATCACCACACTTAGATAGGTCATCCCCTTCAAATAGGATCACATATGCACACTCATACACATGCTTAGTGGTTAATTAAAAGATTGAAAACAGAGTCAATCTCGGTCGACCACACTCCTCGACCGAGACACTCTCGGTCGACAAACTTCTCGACCGAGATTGACCCAAGTAGCCGTTAGACACTGTTGATAAAGTAGTTGGCAGTTGCAAATGAATGTTGATCCAGAGAGCCTGTCGGTCGACAAAACTTCGACCGAGTAGGTATCTCGGTCGACAAATTGTCGACCGAGATGGTCTCTGACAGCAACTGCAGAATAAAGTAACTAGCCGTTACTAATGCACTTAACTTATATCTAACGGCTAGTTAAGCACTTAGAAGCCCCTAGAAGTTGTCTAGAACGTCCTTAAGTATCCATAGGCCACTCCTATAAATAGGACATGCCTTAGGACACCAAAAGACACCTAAGCTATACTTGTGCTATACTTGAGCTTGAATACACACTTGCAATCTGTTTTAGGGCAATAGAGCAATTCCTACACTTGCCATTCATTCCTATTGCTCTCATTTCGTGTCCTATAGGCTAGTATCTCCTATCCACTACAATCACATTGTCATACACATTGGTTAGGAGATATAAACGCTTGATATAGGAAAATCAAGCCTTGTGCTTACAACGGTATTGTAATTTCTATTTTCCTTCTTGTTCCTTTTTATCTTTTGTACTCTCCTTTGCTACTCCTAGGGTTGGAGGCTGCGGATTGGAGAGGGTTGACTTCTCAGGTGGAGAAGGGGACTTCAAGCTACTTCAAGAAGGCTATCGCACGGGAAGCTACTTCAGAAGGCTGGTGCAACGGGAGTTGGTGCACCTACTTCAAGGGAAGGCTGCTTCAAGGTTGGGTGAT
This sequence comes from Alisma plantago-aquatica, assembly GCA_963693085.1. Lineage (NCBI taxonomy): Eukaryota > Viridiplantae > Streptophyta > Magnoliopsida > Alismatales > Alismataceae > Alisma > Alisma plantago-aquatica. The sequence continues at coordinate 1,503,514,368 of OY856410.1, read as the reverse complement.
TACTTCTGGGTGAAGGCTGCTTGAAGGGTTTGGGAAAAGAAATTGTATTTTATGTAAAGTCCTTGCGAGGTAATAAAATAAATTTCTTTTCAAATCCCGGTTGGGTAAGCAACCGGGTAGTGGACTGACGGCTATAGTATTTGCTATAGTTGGAACCACTCTAAACCCTGTGTCTCCTTGTCCAATATTTTCATTGTGGTTGTTTGAGTTCAATAATTGTTAAATTATCTATAAAACTCTATTCACCCCCCCTCTAGTAGTTTCCACTAGATAGGTCATCCCCTTCAATAGTGTCACATATGCACACTCATACACACACTTAGTGCCTTAATTGAAAGATTGAAACAGGGTCAATCTCGGTCGACAAACTCCTCGACCGAGACACTCTCGGTCGACAAACTTCTCGACCGAGAAAGACCCAAGTAGCCGTTAGACACAGCAGACAAGGTAGTTGGCAGTTGGAAATGAACGTTGCTAACACTTGATCCAGAGAGCCTGTCGGTCGACAAAACTTCGGCCGAGTAGGTATCTCGGTCGACAATTTCTCGACCGAGATGGACTCTGACAACAACTGCAGAATAAAGTAACTAGCCGTTACTAATGCAACTAACTTATACCTAACGACTAGTTAAGCACTTAGAACCCCCTAGAAAGTGTCTAGAACGTCCTTAAGCACTTGTAGGCCATTCCTATAAATAGGACATGCCTTAGGACACCTAAACACACCCAAGCTATACTTGTGATACACTTGAGCATACACTAACAATTGGCAATCTGTTTTGAGAAATTGAGCAACACTTGCATTGGCAATTCCTCTACTTGCTCTAATTTCGTGTCCTATAGGCTAGTATCTCATATCCACTGCAATCACACTTCCATACACATTGGTTAGGAGATCTACACGCTTGATATAGGCAAATCAAGCCTTGTGCTTCAAAGGATAAGTTGTAATTTCCTTTTTCCTTCTTGTTCCTTTTATTCTTTGTATTCTCCTTGCTACTCCTAGGGTTGGAGGTTGCGGATTGGAGAAGGTTCTTCTCGGTGGAGAAGGTTGACTTCGAGCTACTTCAAGAAGGCTATTGCAACGGGAAGCTACTTCAGGAGGAAGGCTACTTCAAGGGGGAGCTTGAAGTTACTTCAAGAAGGCTGCTTCAAGGTTGGTGCAGTTACTTCAAGGTGAAGGCTGCTCGAAGGGTTTAGGGAAAGAATTGTAATTTTATGTAAAGTCCTTGCGAGGTAATAAAATTAAATTCTTTCAAAATCCCGGTTGGGTAAGCAACCGGGTAGTGGACTGACTACCTTAGTATTTGCTAAGGTAGGAACCACTCTAAATCCTTGTCTCCTTGTCCAATATTCTTGAGATTGGTTGTTTGAGTTAAATAATTGTTAAGATAATGTTAAAACCCTATTCACCCCCCTCTAGTGGTTTTTCAATTGGTATCAGAGCAGGCTTCAAGGAACCCTAACCAGGTCTTGAAGAATGGGTGATGGGTTGCTCAACAACCTCAATCTTGAAGGAACACTTGTGACTAGGCCTCCTATGTTTGATGGGACAAAATACACCTACTGGAAGAGAAGGATGCAATTCTACTTCCAAGGGATTAGCTGGGATCTATGGAGGATGGTGTCAACCCCCTACGAGCTTCCTCAAGTAGAATATGCAGCATGGGACACCAATACGGTAAAATCAGCTCAAATGAATGCAAAGGCTGTAAGTATTTTATATTGTTCAATTTTAGTAGGAGAATTTAATAGGATATCAAATTGTGATACAACCTATGAGATTTGGCATAGACTCTCCATAACTTATGAAGGGACTGTTCAAGTTAAGAATTCTAAGATTAGCATGCTTAAACAAAAGTTTGAACATTTCTGTATGGATCTGAATGGAACTATTAGTGAAATGTATGCAAAATTCTCTTCTATTGTAAATGGTTTGAATGCCTTAGGAAAAGTTGTTCTTGAAGAAGATCAGGTGTTAAAGATCCTTAAATCACTTCCTCCTAAATACAAGCCCAAGGTGACAACCATTGAAGAAGCCAATGATCTCAGTCGACTGAGAATGGAGCAACTCATTGGCAATCTAGAAGCTCATGAAGCAACTCTAGAAGAGGAAGAAAGAAGAGAACGTGAACTTCAACAAGGGAAAAAGAAGGACATTGCATTCAAAGCATCAACCAAGGACAATCATGACACAAGTGAAGATGATAGTGAAGAAGAAACTCTCATTGTAAATGGTAAGCATTATAAAAGTTTTAAAACTAATAAAACTCCTAGTGTTTCTTCTTCCAGGTGCTTTGAATGTGGCAAGAAGGGACACATGAAAGGTGATTGTCCAAAACTCAAGAAAGGGAAGAAATCATCTCACAAAAAGAAAGAAAAAGCATATAAAGTTGCATGGGATGATTCATGTGATGATAGTGATGATGGAAAAGAAGAAGTAGAATTCATCATTGCTACAACAAAAAAAGAAGAGGTAAGTCTTTTTGATCTACCAAAAGAAGATCTAATTGCTAGTCTTCAAGATACTCACGAGAAATATATTGAGTTTAAGAAGAAACTTAAGAAATCAAATAAAGTAAATGATGATTTAAACATTAAACTTCTTGCTCTTGCATCTGAAAATGAAGATCTCAAAAAGGCAAATGAAGATTATGATCTTAAGTTAAAAGTTGTAGAAGCTGATTGCAATCTTCTTTCCTTAGAAAAGTTAAACTTGCAAACTCAAGTGAATGATCTTCAGAAACAACCTGTTCTATGTTCACACTTAGATTATGATGATGTTGTCAAAGAAAGAAACTCTCTAGTATCTTATTTAGATCAAACAAAGAAAGATATAAACAAGAAGATGGATAATATTGCTAAGTTACAAAGAAATATAAATGAGTTAAGAGGAAATGACATACTTGAAAATATTCTGAAAATCTCCTCTAGTTATAATGGAAGAAGAGGATTAGGATATGATCCAAAGAGAAATAAACCCAAAAGATCTAAAGCATCCAAGACTAAGATTATGTTTGTACCTAGGAACACAATTCCTAGAAAGAGAAATGAAGTTGACTCTATCAGTTGTCATTATTGCATGCGTCTTGGACATTATTCATTTTCATGCCCATATAAGAAAAAGAATGATGATTTAGCTTGGATTCCTAAAACTTAGAAGCTTAAATTTAACTAGTTGAGATTTGACCTAAACTGATTCTTGATATACAAATGTCATATCTCAACACAATCAAGCTCTAACTTGCATAATCATATTTTACTTGGAATCAATAAATAGTTCTGAAAACAATACAGAAACCTGATCGGTCGAGAAATCTTTGACCGAGCAGTCAGTCGGTCGAGAAATCTTCGACCGAGCAGGTCACTGATTTCAGTCTACAGTAAAATTGCTGAATAATTTTTTTTGATTGATCAAGTGGCTATCTATTTGCTGTTTTACATGCAAAATAAGAATAAATTCTGGAAATCATTCTTGGAACACAATATATTAAAGTTTTCCATTATGAGTTAAGATAGATATTTATGAAAATTGTGCTATAAGAAGACTGTTTGTTGAAAAAGCTGGTTAGGCATGAACAATTATCTTGAACACTTATATGAGAATATTTTCATCTATGTTATGAATCATATTTGCTTTAGTCAAGGAAAATTATTGTTTTCATGGTTTATTCTAAGTATTCCTTGACATATCTACATAGCAACATTGTATTGAATTTCATGATTCAAATGTTCTATCATCATACATATGTGTTCACTATTTCACTTGTTGCTTTAGAACAAGAATGTCAATGCTTATTAACACATAAGATAAAATTTCTCTATTGGTATTTTAAGAACTTGAGACATTAATCTTGCTTTCAAGAGTATATATTTTATTGAAGAATCACATGATTAATCTGAACACAAGATCACAAAAAGAAATAGGACTTGATATTAAGGGACATCATTCATAATAAGTTTCACTCAAACAATTGATATCTCTTTAAGCTACCTATAGGAATTATACTTAATATTTGAATGTTCAAATTTGCAATCTGCAGCATTTGCCTCTTGGTTGAAATAAAATTTGACCAAGGGGCGCTATGGTCGAAGTCAAGGTCGACCTAAAATAAGCTTTGACAAAATGCTTTTTTTGGACATCATTTTATTGTACTTAATCTTAGTATACTTTTGATAAAGTTCAAAATCAAAATTTAAAATCATATGTGACCTTAGAAGCTTTAAATTGCTTTAATTGTAAGATTAAGGGGGAGCTCATAAAACAAAATTTGATTATTTGATTAAGAAGCTTACAAAAACATTGTAAACATCATTTGAAGCTAGTTATGACCTTAGTATTTTGACTCTTGGTTATGAAGAAATCTACAAATTTCATAAAAATGATATATCCTGTTCTTAAAGGAATTCTCTAAACAAATCAGGGCTTAACATCCAGTGCATTTGGTTAGAGACATCTTTATGTACTGTAAGATTAAAGGATTCTCATTTCATTTTCATGGTTTAACATCCCTTGTAAAATGGGTGAGAAATCAATACATATGCCATGAACCTAACATGATCTCATATCATTTCAAGGCTTAACATCCTTTGCAAATGATTGAGAAACAAATTGTGGCTAAATTAGACAAAAATGATATTAAATCCATGTTCCTAATAGAATATCTATCTAAGGGGGAGCATAGTATAAAATTAAGGGGGAGAAGAAATATAAAATATTCAACTTGGATATCTTTTTGAAATGACAAAGGGGGAGAAAGAATATAAAATCAAAAATATAAATGAGTAAATGAGTTTCATAACATCTTAGCCAGCACTCACTTGCAAAACAAGAATGGCTACAAAAGGTAATCCTCAGGTATGAAACTCACATGCTTTATATTTCCTTATTTCATATTTAGGAAATGTTTGTCATCTTCAAAAAGGGGGATATTGTTGGATAAATTGGACATTATGATAAATCCCTTTGTTTCGATGATGACAAACATTTCATTCTTGTTAATCTAATGTGCTACTTGAGTGTTGCAGGAATGAGGTGGATGACAAAGCTCTAGGGAATCTATATGCTTGAATGATTGTAAATGTCATGAAATGTAATCAATTGTAAACTTGTACAAATATATAATGTACAAGTACTTAGACTTCATGTAAATCAAGCGTTAGATCTTCCCTAGCCAATCACCACACCTAGATAGGTCATCCCCTTCAATAGTGTCACATATGCACACTCATACACACACTTAGTGCCTTAATTGAAAGATTGAAACAGGGTCAATCTCGGTCGACAAACTCCTCGACCGAGACACTCTCGGTCGACAAACTTCTCGACCGAGAAAGACCCAAGTAGCCGTTAGACACAGCAGACAAGGTAGTTGGCAGTTGGAAATGAACGTTGCTAACACTTGATCCAGAGAGCCTGTCGGTCGACAAAACTTCGACCGAGTAGGTATCTCGGTTGACAATTTCTCAACCGAGATGGACTCTGACAGCAACTGCAGAATAAAGTAACTAGCTGTTACTAATGCAACTAACTTATACCTAACGGCTAGTTAAGCACTTAGAACCCCCTAGAAAGTGTCTAGAACGTCCTTAAGCACTTGTAAGCCATTCCTATAAATAGGACATGCCTTAGGACACCTAAACACACCCAGGCTATACTTGTGATACACTTGAGCATACACTAACAATTGGCAATCTATTTTGAGAAATTGAGCAACACTTGCATTGGCAATTCCTCTACTTGCTCTAATTTCGTGTCCTATAGGCTAGTATCTCCTATCCACTGCAATCACACTTCCATACACATTGGTTAGGAGATCTACACGCTTGATATAGGCAAATCAAGCCTTGTGCTTCAAAGGATAAGTTGTAATTTCGTTTTTCCTTCTTGTTCCTTTTATTCTTTGTATTCTCCTTGCTACTCCTAGGGTTGGAGGCTGCAGATTGGAGAAGGTTCTTCTCGGTGGAGAAGGTTGACTTCGAGCTACTTCAAGAAGGCTATTGCAACGGCCGGGAAGCTACTTCAGGAGGAAGGCTACTTCAAGGGGGAGCTTGAAGTTACTTCAAGAAGGCTGCTTCAAGGTTGGTGCAATTACTTCAAGGTGAAGTCTGCTCGAAGGGTTTAGGGAAAGAATTGTAATTTTATGTAAAGTCCTTGCGAGGTAATAAAATAAAATTCTTTCAAAATCCCAGTTGGGTAAGCAACCGGGTAGTGGACTGACTACCTTAGTATTTGCTAAGGTAGGAACCACTCTAAATCCTTATCTCCTTATCCAATATTCTTGAGATTGGTTGTTTGAGTTAAATAATTGTTAAAATAATTTTAAAACCCTATTCACCCCCCTCTAGTGGTTTTTCATATTTATTATGTGTCTCTTCAAGACTAGCAATTAACTCTTCTTTAGATAAATAAAAAAGGCTCACCTCTTCTTCTTCTTCACTTATTGTAGCAATAAGGCAATTTTTGTGCAGCTCTTCCTTCTTTTCTCTCCATGGGCAACTAAGTGTTGTGTGACTTGTTCCTAAGCACCAATTGCAACTTGTTGAAGATTGATCCATGCTTTTCCTTTTCTTGCAGTTGTAGACACCACCACCCTTCATTCTTCAAGACTCTATTAGAGCTCCTTGAAGCCTGCTCTGATACCAATTGAAAAACCACTAGAGGGGGGGCGAATAGGGTTTTATGATATTTTAGTAATAATTCAACAAAATTAAACAATCACAAAAAGATTGGACAAGAGGACAAGGATTTAGAGTGGTTTCAACCTTAGCAAATACTAAGGCAGTCAGTCCACTACCCAGTTGCTTACCCAACTGGGATTTTGAAAGAATTAAATTTTATTACCTCGCAAGGATATTACATAAAATCACAATTCTTTCACCAAACCCTTTGGATAACCTTCACTTAGAAGTAGTTGCACCAACCTTGAAGCAGCCTTCTTGAAGTAACTTCAAGCTACCCCTTGAAGTAGCCTTCCTCTTGAAGTAGCTTCCCATTGCAATAGCCTTCTTGAAGTAGTCCGAAGTCCACCTTCTCCACCGAGAAGAACCTTCTCCAATCCACAGCCTCCAACCCTAGGAGTAGCAAGGAGAATACAAAAGATAAAAGGAACAAGAAGGAAAGATAGAAATTACAATACCACTTGTAGCTCAAGGCTTTATTTCCTATATCAAGCATTTTGATCTCCTAACCAATGTATATAGAAGTGTAAGTGTTACGGAAAGGAGATGCTAGCCTATAGGACACAAAGTTGATGCAAGGGAATGAATAGCCAATGCTGGTATTGCTCAATTTCTCAAAACAGATTGCCAATTGCAAGTGTAAGCTCAAATATTGCACAAGTGTATATGAGTGAGTTTAGATGTCCTAAGGCATGTCATATTTATAGGAATGACCTACAAGTGCTTAAGGATGTTCTAGACACTTTCTAGGGAGTTCTAAGTGCTTAACTAGCTGTTAGGTACACTTTAGTTGCTTTAGCAATGACTAGTTAATTAACTCTGAAAGTTGTAGACAGAACACATCTCGGTCGAAGAATTGTCGACCGAGACTCCTTCTCGGTCGAGGACTTGTCGACCGAAAGACTGTCTGGAGCAAGTGTATACAACATTCATCTCCAAATACCATCTACCTTGTTTGCTGTATCCAACAACTACTTGGGTCTTTCTCGGTCGAAGAGTTTGTCGACCGAGAATGTCTCGGTTGAGGATTTTGTCGACCGAGATTAACCCTGATTCAATGTTTTAAACTAAGTACTAAGGTTGTGTATGGGTGTGCATTTGTGACACAAATGTAGGGGATGACCTATCTAAGTGTAGTGATTGGCTAGGGAAGATCTAACGCTTGATTTACATGATGTCTAAGTACTTGTACATTATATATTTGTACAAGTTTTACAATTGATTACATTCATGAAATTAAAGCAATTTAGCATATAGATCTTCCAAATATTTGTCATCCACCTTATTTCTGCAACACTCAAGTAGCACGTTAGATCGACAAGAATCAAATGTTTGTCATCATAAAAATAAAGGATTTATACTAATGTCCAATTTAGCCAACAATCTCCCCCTTTTTGAAGATGACAAACATTTCCTAAATATAAAATAAGGAAATATAAATCATGTGAGTTTCATACCTGAAATTTACCTTTTGTAGCCATTCTTGTTTTGCAAGTGAATGATGGCCGAGATATTATGAAACTCATTTTAATTTAATGTTTTTGATTTTATATTATTTCTCCCCCTTTGTCATTTCAAAAAAAAATCCACGATAATCGTTTAGTATGACTTTTTATTTTGCCCTCTTGATTTTATGTTTTTGCTCCCCCTTAAAGAGATATTCAATTAAGATCAAGGGATTAATGAACACCAACTAATGATATATTTAGCCACAATTGAATTCTCAATCATTTGCAAAAAAATTTACCCTTTGTGATTCGTTGCATATATTACTCCCCCTTATTTTTATGCTCTACTATAATATACTTATAAAACATGTATATGTTCAAATGAAGCCATAGAAAAACACTTTTATTAATAATAACTTAGTGCTCCTACAATTGATAAGATGTCCCATAAAATGTGACATAGTTTCTTATAAAAAGATATCCATTACAATCATTACAGAGATAACCATTCCATTACAACCATTACAAAGAAAACTCATAATCTCATTGAAAAGACCGAAGGATTATATTAATATTTGGGTCTTTCCCAAGAAAGGGCTAAGCTCCATAATACTTGACCAATGTCTGCCACTCCAAGGCACCTGTCTTGGTTAAGGCATAAGCTTCCAAGAAGGTGGGAACACGATCAAAGTAAAAGTGGGCAGCAATGTCTTGAAGTTGAATCGGAGAGAACTGAGTATGTGTGAGATCTGGAGATGGTGGAGGTGGAATTTGGTAGTAGTTGTAGTAAGGATTGTATGGATTTATCATGCCAGGATTTAGGGAATAAGGATATTCATCAGGTTGGTTAGGATAGAGAGCTTGCATCCTTTGGTTTAAATAAGTCATGGCATGGTGATTGTAATCTAATTGCCTACTCAGGTGATATTGGGATCCAGCAATGTATGTTAAGGTGTTTGTAATGGGATCATAGGGTAGGTTATTAGGAGGAGGTGGTGGAGGTATTTATTGAGTGGATGTCTCCCCTTCAGTCCTATCCCTTTTGTGGCCAAAATCAATTCCCATTTCTTCTTGTACCCTTGTTTTCAGATAAGATCCTTTAGAAGCATAATTCCTTGAATGCAATATTAAAGTCAGGATTTTTCTTTTGATTTACTAGAACAAACAAAAAGATAAAACATTTATATGTTTGTTCTAAGATACACTATTTGGCTTGTCATAGCAACATCAAGCTATACCCACAATAATCATTATCTATTATGTCAAGATGTTTTTATACTAATGACATTTTCAATGATCTGAATCAAAATGATCAAGAATAATATCCATTCATGGTTTGTATATATGGATCAATGATTATTTTAGACAAACCAATGAAGTATATGACACAATAATTATGATGGAACACTAGAAGCATATCCATAATACAATCATCAAGATAGAATCATGTAATTTCATGAAATACAATGATTATGACCACATGGTTGCTATATAGATAGATCAAGAAGTACTTAGGATAAACCATGTGGACTATGATAAAACAGTAATTTCCATGCTTTATGATTTTTATTTTAAGCTAAACCATTGTAAATGAGCGTGCTTAATAAACTTTTTCAATTAATGAAGAAAGTATGTTTAATATCAGTCTTTATATAATAATTTTGCAATATGTTTAAAGATTTCTTATACATAATGCTATTCCTTAAAAGATTACTATGTCATGTTTCAAAGATGGTCTCCATTTATTATTGATTTACGAGAGAAATCAATCATTAATAACAATTTGATAGCATATTAGATTAATTGAAAGCAGGTTCAGAATATTTGTTGCAAATTTGAAAGTAGTAACCTACTCGGTCGACTATTTTCAATCAACAATGTTCTCGGTCGAACAATTTCTCGATCGAGAATGTTTCTGTACTGTTTCAGAACTATTTTCAATAATTGTTTCCAAGTAAAACAAGAATATGAAAGTTAAAACTTGATTTAGTTGAGATTTTTAAATATCAAAGTTAAATTTCAAGTAATAATATATATTTTGAAAATCCAAACTAAAACAAGTAGTTTAAGATGTATATTTGGAAATTTTAATTTCTTGGATTAACTTGGTGTCCTATTATGTTAAGTTGAGATAGACATAGAGACATACCACTTAGAGTCTTTGGTCATATCTCAATTTAATTTTATCCATTTAGTTTGGGGGTTTTGGAACCCATACTAACTCAACATCCTTTTTCTTGTATGGACATGAGAAAGAGTAATGTCCAAGATGCAAACAATAATGACAACATATGGAATCAACCTCATATCTCTTTCTATGATTTTGTTCTAGGTTGTTCTTGGGTACATATGTATATTGGCCTTTAGGTACATACATAGATTGATTTTCTAGCGCTTGTGTCTTTCTCCAACTAGGTTTTTGATAACATTTTCCTTTGGGATTATAACCTAGTCCTCTCCTTCCAATTTGATGATAAGAATTATTTAAATTTTTATCAAGAGTATCATTGTTATTCAAACTACTAATTTTTTGTTGCAGCTTGACGATCTCATCCATTCTCTTATTGATGTCTAGCTTTGCTTGATCTAGATTAGATAATAAGGAATCTCTTTCTTTGACAATAATATCATAATCTAGATGTGTACACAAAACCGGTTGTTTTTGAAGATCAATTCATTGAGTTTGCAAATTTTTCTTTTCTAAGGATAGAAGATTGCAATTTGCTTCTACTGATTTTAGCTTAATATCATGATCTTCAATAACCTTTTTAAGATCTTCATTTTTATATGTGAGAGCAAGAAGTTTAGCATGTAACTCATCATTTTATTTATTAGATTTCTTTAATTGCTTCTTGCACTTAATATATTTATTATGTGTCTCTTCAAGACTAGAAATTAACTCTTCTTTCGATAAATCAAAAAGGCTTACCTCTTCTTCTTCACTTATTGTAGCAATAAGGTAATTTTTGTGCACCTCTTCCTTCTTTTCTCTCCATGGGCAACTAAGTGTTGTGTGACTTGTTCCTAAGCACCAATTGCAACTTGTTGAAGATTGATCCATGCCTTTCCTTTGCTTGCAGTTGTAGACACCACCACCCTTCATTCTTCAAGACTTAATTAGAGCTCCTTGAAGCATGCTTTGATACCAATTGAAAAATCACTAGAGGGGGGTGAATAGGGTTTTATGATATTTTAATTATAATTCAACCAAATTAAACAATCACAAAAAGATTGGACAAGGGGACAAGGATTTAGAGTGGTTCCAACCTTAGCAAATACTAAGGCAGTCAGTCCACTACTCGATTGCTTACCCTACTGGGATTTTGAAAGAATTAAATTTTATTACCTCGCAAGGATATTACATATAATTACAATTCTTTCACCAAACCCTTCGGACAGCCTTCACCTAGAAGTAGTTGCACCAACCTTGAAGCAGCCTTCTTGAAGTAACTTCAAGCTCCCCCTTGAAGTAGCCTTCCTCTTGAAGTAGCTTCTCGTTACAATAGCCTTCTTGAAGTAGTCCGAAGTCCACCTTCTCCACCGAGAAGAACCTTCTCCAATCCGTAGCCTCCAACCCTAGGAGTAGCAAGGAGAATACAAAAGGTAAAAGGAACAAGAAGGAAAGATAGAAATTACAATACCACTTGTAGCTCAAGGCTTGATTTCCTATATCAAGCGTTCTGATCTCCTAACCAATGTATATAGAAATGTAAGTGTTGTGGATAGGAGATGCTAGCCTATAGGACACAAAGTTGATGCAAGGGAATGAATAGCCAATGCTAGTATTGCTCAATTTCTCAAAACAGATTGCTAATTGCAAGTGTAAGCTCAAGTATTGTACAAGTGTATATGAGTGAGTTTAGATGTCCTAAGGCATGTCCTATTTATAGGAATGACCTACAAGTGCTTAAGGACGTTCTAGACACTTTCTAGGGGGTTCTAAGTGCTTAACTAGCCATTAGGTACACTTTAGTTGCTTTAGCAATGGCTAGTTAATTAACTCTAAAAGTTGCAGACAGAACACATCTCGGTCGAAGAATTTGTCGACCGAGAGTCCTTCTCGGTTGAGGACTTGTCGACCGAAAGACTGTCTGGAGAAAGTGTATACAACGTTCATCTCCAACTACCAACTACCTTGTCTGCTGTGTCTAACGACTACTTGGGTCTTTCTCGGTCGAGGAGTTTGTCGATCGAGAATGTCTCGGTCGAGGATTTTGTCGAACGAGATTAACCCTGATTCAATGTTTTAAACTAAGGTTGTGTATGAGTGTGCATTTGTGACACTAATGTAGGGGATGACCTATCTAAGAGTAGTGATTGGCTAGGGAAGATCTAACGCTTGATTTACATGATGTCTAAGTACTTGTACATTATATATTTGTACAAGTTTTACAATTGATTACATTCATGAAATTAAAGCAATTTAGCATATAGATCTTCCAAATATTTGTCATCCACCTTATTCCTGCAACACTCAATAGCACGTTAGATCAACAAGTATGAAATGTTTGTCATCATCAAAACAAAGGGATTATACTAATGTCCAATTTAGCCAACATATTTGGGGTTCATTTGGTGAGAAATGTAATTTCTCATATTAAAGATATTTGAACAAATAATGATATAATTTTTTTTGAATACATGGATTTTGTTTACAATAGCCTTGATGTTTGTGTTGTGAGCTTAATTGGCTATTGGGCCCAAATAACAAGAAAATTCAATTAGTGAATGAATAATTGAATATTTGAGAAAAGAAAAATGTGGAAACCTCCAGAAGGCAAATCCAAAGAGGGATTTCATGCCTCTTGGGTTCCGTGGATTCCAAGGACTCCAAAGTTGCATAAATAGTGCAATAAGAAAAGAAAAGATCAATTAAATATTTCTTTATTAAGAAAGAAATTGAAAATAATGGTAAAATGTGGAAAATAAGTAAAAGAGGTACAATTGAGTTATCCTTAGTGGAATTTTTTATCCCAAGGATTCCTAATGTTAAAAGGAATACAAATGAGGAAAATAAAAGAGAAATAAAGAAAAATCCTCAAAAAGAGACATTTTAATGAGAAATAAACAAGATAATGTAAAATAATGCATATTGATGCATTTAGAAGGATAATGAGTATTCCTTAAAAAGGAATTTCAAATTATTTGAGATTCTTGGGATCCAAGGAGTCCCAATGAAGAAAGAGGAAAGAGAAAATACCAAACTTGCAAAATAAGAGTATAATATTATACATTACTAATGGTTTTTGTAGCTTTGTTAAAGAATAGGTATTTTCTACTTAAGGAAAACATATTTTCATGATTAATGGATTAAAAAGCAAGTCAAAAGAGAATAAGGGAGAATATTTTCATATTTCTAAAAATCCAATGAACATGTTGTTTTTAAGAAGATGATAATGAGAGAGAAACTTGCTTAGTAGTAAAGGAAGCACTTTCCTTTTTGTAGGAGGGCTTGATTGCTTTGAGGGCAAGCCTAATGGGGTGTGGATACTCACCCTATAAAAGGGGTAAAGCCCTGGTCGAGATTTAGAGAAGTTTCACGCTCTACCACCCCTTCTCCTTCTTCTTTCTTTTCTAACCCTAACGAAGAGGGTATAACCCTATCCCTGGAGCTGAGGGGCCATGGAGAGGCTACAATAGGACCGTTCTACTCCCATGAACTCAAAGGAAAAGCTCGGTAGTCATCCCTCCTCCCTGGCTGTGTGCAACAGTAGCAGCACTGCTGCAAGAGCAGGCACACTTTGCTGCCTTTGCACACGGATAACTGGCCACCTTTGTCAAAGTTTGGGGGGCGCCCTGTGTGTGCCTAAGAGGGACGAAGATAGGGCAACTTTCTCGGTGAAGATCGCCGTCCAAGGAGAGGGAGAGATCCCGCACATGGGGTGCAGAACGACGCCTAGGGCATCCACGTCATGCTTGCTGAAGGTGGAAGATGACCAAAAGGAGTCTGGATGGAAATGCCCCTCCTGAACTTGATGAGGCGATCTGCGGTCCAGGGGTATACTTGACTTTTCGTTATATTTTCCAAAGCGAGCTCTTGGCATGGGAGTTGACGACGCGACACTCCCTGATTGGCCGAAAAGGTAATTCCTTTATTAATTCACTATTTAATATTGGTCACTCTGATTAGGACAAGTAATATATGAATTTTGATCAGGAGAAGGAGAGGAATCCAATAAAAATGATATTAAAGATTGATTGCGTTCCAAATTGTAAAAGTACTATAAGTTGATGAAAAGTGCATTAAAGTTAAGTTAAAAACCCTATTTGTGAGTAAAGGTTGAATCTAGTATGCTTAATGAGTTAATTGAAGTATTAATAACATGTTGAATGATAATGTTAGATTCAAACCTGATCTAGATGTAAAATTGCATGATTTAGGGTTTTTACCCCATATGAGAATGATTAAGTATTTAGAAACCCTAATTTAAGGTCAAAGAGGATAAGATCATATTTAATTTGAAAAATGTGAAAATATGTTGTTATATGATGGTTCTAATCTATTTCGAGCATTAAAGTTCCTAATTATGGATAAAAACCCTAAATGTAGTAATTAGGGTTTTTTCATGAAAAAAAGGTAGAATTATGACGAATCGAGTTCATATGAGATTAAACCATAATGAACTTTGAATTGATGATAGATGCACATAATGATCTTGTCATGGATTAAAAGGATAAAAATAGTAGCTTTAATGTAAAATAATCTTAATGAAATTAATTAATGGTTAATGGTACCTTTAAATCCGAAAATAGGGTTATATGTTGTTAAGATAACCTTAATATTGAAGAATTGATGAGATAATTAGGGTTTATGAGTAATGGCATAAAATTAGGTTTTAATATGGTAAAAGATGAAGGGAAACCCTAATTTCAAAATGAAACTCTAAAATGGATACAGAAACCCTAGAAAGTGAATCCAAGTCAATAAAGTAGATTCTTGATAAAGTATGTAATAAATAGAGTACATATTCTTTTCAGGAATTATGTGATTGTTGAATTTCTTGCTTGGATTGCTTTCTTGGTTGAAATTGATATTAGCTTGAGATATCTACTAAACATGTATGTGGTTACGCTTATGAATAATCGCTTTAGTTTCACGGCGATTTCTGAATGTGTTTATCAGTTGCTTGAAAATAACTGTTGGATGCCTTTTATTTCATGCAACTATAAAGTGACTATGATTATCACTATGAATATATATATATATATATATATATATGTGTGTGTGTGTATATATATATATATGTATATATATATATATACATATATATATATATATATATATATATATATATATATATATATATATATATATATATATATATATATATAACTAGCTAGATCTGAATCCACCTCTGTGGATTGTAAAGGCTAAAAAGGGGTAACCTAGAGTAAAGTCTAGGTTATCGTGGTTTAGAAATTGGGCTACCAAGTGTAGTTCCAAGAGACCTTTTAGAATGCCATGAGTTAAGGAGTGGGTTACTTACGGGTAGTGCCATGTGACTCAACCCTAGAAACTGATTCACCTGTTAGGTGGGATCATGAGTGGTATAATGGGGATACAATATACATGGACCGCGCAATTATATATATTTAAAATGTAAAATTGTTTGTTTAATTTTAATTGGTTGCAATTCATTGTTATAAATAATTGCACGATTATAGTTTCCACCACATAATAGCTTTGGCTGGCTGACGTTTTGTTTGTCGGCATTTTAGGTACAAGCCAAAAGGACAAACAGAAAATTGTCATATTGTCAACTACATGAAGTAAAATATGAGGAGGATTAGTTAGAGTAGAATCCATAAGTTGATAGAAGTTTAGAGATCCACGTTTTCAAAAAGGTATGCAAAAGTTTATTTTAATACAGCTTTCCTATTTAATCTGTTAAAATTTAATAATTGTTCTTGGTTAATTGCTGAACCATTGATATGGAAATTATGGGTGCGGCTTTGACCTCTCGGTTTCCCTTAACAGGGGGTTATCAGGAGGTGGGGTCGTAACAGATATCATCAAGAAGGACTTGGTTGCATATGTCAGCTGGTTCCTGGAAGGTGGGAACATGGAGAGGCAGTTTAATCATTCTTTTCTAGTACTCATACCCAAGAAGAAGGTGACATCTTCTCTGGATGATTTTAGACCTATTGTGTGTTGCTCAGTACAATATAAAATTATTGTTAAGATTCTAGTGGCTAGATTGAATATGGTTCTTCCTTTCCTCAGTTTTAAAAACCAAGGATCCTTTGTGATAGGGAGAAGCATTAGTGATTGTGCCTTGCTGGTCGGGGAATTTTTTTTGGACTATAATGTCATGAGAGGAAGCATGAAATCATGTATAAAGCTGGACATTTCCAAAGCCTATGATAGTGTCAGATGGGAGAAACTGTGGTGGATTATGGAGAAAATGGGATTGAATGAATAGTGGACGGGCTGGATGAAGCAGTGTGTTGGGACTACAAGCTTCTCTATCATGGTTAATAACATGTTGGCAAGTATGTTCAAAGGAGGTAATGGTCTGTGCCCAGGAAATCCCCTATGACATCTTCTCTATGTGATGTCATGGAGTACTTTACATAGAAAATGAAGTAGGCAAAACTAAAAGAGGAGATAAAGTTGTATACAGTCCATGGCACAAATGTGATGACTCATTTAATTTTTTTGGATGATGTGTTAGTCTTTGATTAAGCCAAACAACATTCATTAGAAAATCTTAAAAATTTTCTAGGGATATTTGGAGAGCAATCAGGGTTGTGTGTTAATGCAAGCAAGACACATATTATCTTATAAAAAATTTTGCTACCAAATGGAGAGAAGTCTAGTAGATTCTATGGGCATGGAAAGAGGGAACTTTACAACAAAATATCTTAGTTTTCCCTTGGCAGGGGGTAACCTACAAGTCAAGGACTTTGCTGAATGGTTGGATAGGGTGGAGGAAATGATCAATAGGTGGTTGACATAGAAGACATCCATGGTAGGGTGAACAACATTGATAAAGGTTGTTGTTGAGGGACTTCTTATCTTCTGGGTACAAAAAAGGGGAGATCTTAGGCTTAGTACTTGTCAGAATGGAGATGAAGATGGCAAAATTTTTATGGGCAAGTGAGCACCACCCAATGAAATATGCAATAGTGGCTCTTCCAAAACAAGAAGGAGGTCTGAATTTAAAAGCACCTAGAGATATAGCAAGATGGGGGAAAATGAGGAGAATAGTTACATATCAAGAAGACACCTCAACTTGGGGGAGATGGATGAGTGAGAGATATGTAGGAGGACTGGTCTTCAAGCTGAAGACTAGAGAGGGCTAATCTCACACTATCAATGTTATGACTAAAGTTTGGCAACATATGAGACACTTGTTCGTGGCTCCGGAAAGGGGAGGTTGGAGACTCCAAGATCCAAAGACATGCTTATGGGAGATGACATGTTCAAAGGCTGCAAATGACTTGTAAGGTGAGCAGATTAGGGTTGGTGCATATGTTTTAAAATGGAGCATGTGTATATAAAATTCATCATGGTTTACTTGAAACTCTTGACAAGCTAAAGGGGTGGAATTATGATGTGTCTACAATTTGCTTACTATTTAAAGAGGCCAAAGAATCCCATAACCACCTAGTAGGAAGTTGCATTTTCACAAAGGAGGTGTGGGATGTGCTATGCAGGGTGTTCAAAATACAATTGTGGCTTGTGGATGAACCGAGAAGGATGATGAATGTATATGGGATTGATGATAGGAAAAAGATTTTATTTTCTGATCTTTTCTACCAAATTTAGGAGGAGAGGAATGCTAGGAAGTACAAAGGTGTAGCTTCTAATGTTATGAATATTTCTGTAAAAATATCTAAGTTGTTAGACGAAAGCTGCAAGCTTGTTAGTGAAGTGAGTTGTAGTTAGTGTAGTATAGCATTGGGCTATATGTAACTCTTGACCCCCAATATTTTTAGGGGGTATTTGGAATATATTTACCTGATTCTAATATATACAGACATATATCTCTCTATCTCTCTCTATTTATATATGTATATATATACACCCACACACACAAACACGCATATCCATTAAAAGTCTAAACTAAGATTAATTAAGATTAAAGTTCCACATTCGTATTCATTGCATTAGTTTGTCACATAATGTGCAAGACTAGCATATAGAAGGTTTATCTTTAAACTCTATTTGTAAATTGATGTGGTAAAGCCACCATTTATTCTTATCATATTATTAAATTAATATTTTTATATAATTGCAACATATGTGAATTAGGAGAAAATACACAATCTCTTACACCTATACTGATGAGGAACTAGTATGTAGATGTTGTCTAAATACAAATTTTTCCTGATTTCACATGTAGAGATAGTGAATCCACATTTCATATTATATTCCTAAAATTTTAGGTGGATACATGAAACAAGTTAATCCTCATATATAAACATTTCTTGAATTTGAAAGAGTTCTCCAAATTCATTAATCCAAGGGGAAATGATTTTTTCATAGGGATCTTGAGTTTGATAACAACCTTACTTAGGGTTTCATTACTACATAATTATTTATATTCTTTATATATACAATCCTCATGCATTATTGGTCTTAGATTTTTCCTCATGATTTTGAGGGATGTTGGCATCCATATAGTGATCTTCCCCTAACTCCTCCGACCTTATAGAGAGAGACCCAACCTGACATGTTGACCTTTTTACACTTCTACAAATCCCCTACTTAACCCTAAAGTTGACTTAGGGCTCCATGACACACAACATTAACTGGGATGTAACATGTTTTCATGATTCATGATTTAATTCAAAATAAGGGTTTAGGACAAAAAAATTTCAAAATATGGGTTTCCTCACATGAATCATGTCTTATTTCCCAGACTAATCCAAACTAGGCATGATTTTTATTCATCTATTAAATTTTCAAAACATTTTCATCTAAAATTTTGTTAAGGTTTCTCATAAAAGTGTTGTGGGAAATAATATTTCAAAACACCAATACAAAATAAATTTTATCATATATAATTCATATGGTGATTTGAATTTCTTCTATATTTTATCACTAGGTTATAATGCATTTTATCTTTAGGTTTAGGTCCATCTAGGACAACCAAAATCAACCTAGAAATACAAAACAATGACCAGGTGGTTTGACTCAGCTTTATTAGAGGATCCTAGTCTAGGGTGTTATTTCACATTAGGGGTTTAGGCTCTTTTCTTGCATGCCCTGAATGCTTAGTCTTCATATTGTACTTCCTCCATAAAGTCCTTCCATTTAGATGAGATGACTTTTCACATATTTTAACACCAATCCTTGAAAGAGAGTTTGAATCTTACATAATCTTTACTTAACTACTGAGTTCTGAAGTATAACCATTTATATAGGTACCATAAACATGTATGCCCTTACATAGTTAATGATTGTTTGTATTTTATGTACTTGTACTACCACTTATACTTGATTCATGTGCATGCATGCACATCTATCCAGAAACAATGATTAAACTAGCTCACTTAATCTATTCCATTTATGAATCCAAGATCCTTAATGTGGTTAATCACAAGCATCAATATGGATTCATTTAGCTAACATGAGAGTAATAAGCATATTCTTAGTTTCTCAACAAGGGTCTTTCCATGTCCTTTCCTGGGTCGACCCTGATACACCTTAGGGTATCCATTACCTAAGTTCAACCTATCTCACCCACAACCATTACCAAGTTTTACAAAAAAAATCCATATCTACATCTTTCTACTCAATACTCCAAAATATGAACATGTACAATATTTTCTATTCAGAGTGGGTACCTTTCTTTTAGGGTATTCCTAAAAACTTAGGGAAGTTTGTGATGTTATATCCTTCCTTCAAGATTGATGTTCATTGGCTGATTACATCCCCCAGCTCCATCAAGGGAGATATGTACGTCTAAGGAATTAGTACTATTTTTGTTCATATTATCATTTACAACTCTTATGTGGGCTTTCTTGTCCTTGGGTCATCCACAAGTTTTTGTTGGACTCCTTGAAATTCATCTTCTTTGTTGAGCACTTAAAAAACCATGGTTATGCAATCATGTATTACCTAGGGTATTCTACTACCATGTCACCTGGCCTATTCTAGAATTTGCATCTAGGGACTTAAGGTTGCCATCCTATATCCCTACATATTGGTAAGGTTTTCATGTACATATGTACTACTTCTATATTTCATTTTATTTATACAATATTAGGATCTCTAATTAGGGTTCAAAACAACTTACATATCTTTTATTTCTTGTCTTTGTCCATCCCTCCCTAGGATTTCTCATATTTGTGTAATTTTCTCTTATTAATCATGTATACCTAGGAATCTTTTCTTTGAATCATAAGTTTTTTTTCATCTACATTATGTAGGTAATTTTCAAATATCTAATTTTCACTTGAGGTCCTATAAATGGTTAGGATTTCTCCTTATAGGAGACACATACGTAGACATGTCACATATTTAGTTTTATATTTTGTATTGAAATTTCATATGTTGTAGTTGGCAAACGATTTCCTTAACCCTAATTTATTAGGGAACCCTAGATTTAGAAGAGAAGAGTCAATTGTGTTCTTAGTTTTTTTAAGAAAACATGGATTAGAGAAAGAGAAAAAGAAACAAATGAGAAAACATAGAGGTATGGTATTACTGGAAACTCCTAAAGTTCTTGCTAGTTAAATAATGTAGTAATCTGGTAGTCCTCATTAACCAACTAGTGGGGTCGATGTAAATATTGTCGTTCCCCTGATTGTGAACTTTTCTAGACATCATCACCCTATAGACAATATCCTAATAATTCCTTTACACTCTATGGAGTTTTTGATAATAAAAGTTATTATAAGCCATTTAATCTATGCTCTAATACCAATTGTAATGACTTATGATCCTTTTATCCCAAATTAAGATGGATGGAGAAGGATAAGTTCATAATTCATATATAACCATAGATTCAGGTTCAAAGAGATAACTTACAATAATATCAACCGCAAATAAAAGTATTATCTTGACAAAAGGAAGAATGATGTCCTCAAGGGAATTACAAAGCACTTGTAGTAAGGAAAAAACTAACATTTAATGACATAATTAGTAAATATATTATCTAAAATCCTCCATAATTTCCTCGATTAGCATTATTCAAATTCCTACAGGTTGGTCCAATTTTTCATATTAAAAGTTCTAACCTAAAACAATGAAAGGGGACTTCTGTTGAGTTCAAAGCCTGATTTGAAAGAATCTAAAGTCGAGAAACCAAAATATGGGATCAACATAAAATAATATTGTGTATGCAGGTTCAAGAAAAAAATGTGCATGAAAATCTAACAACATAATAGATCAAACAAATAATTTGCAAATAACTTAAATCTCCTTTACATTATATTCAGGCGATATTATTTTTTATCTCACTCTATGTACCAAAATTGGATCCTTGATTTAAATTCTCAAAGTGTTCGTCCTGTCATTAGGCTCGCAACTATGTATCCCTCCTTTGGAATCTTCTATTTCACTTCCAATGGTTTCTTGAATCTTGCCATATGATTCTAAATTACTCCCTTAGAATTGGGTTTCTCCCAGAACTACTAGTGTGAATTATTGATTATTGGGTTGTATATTATCTATTAGTGATAATACATACATATGATTTCATAAATCAAACACAAATTGATCAACATTCAAGGCACACATCAAGCATCTCAATAGTTTGGCAGACATGTGAATACAAAAATCTTGATAGAATCAATTATTCATACTTAAACCACATACCTTATCATGAAGTTGATGGAGTCCAACATTTTTACAAAGTTCAATTTATAATACGAAAATATAAAAAAAAACCTATTTTATTATATATCCTAAAAAGTCAAACACGAGTTACTGGATATCTCCATCGTTATCACAAGTTCAAATATTTTAACTAAGAAATCTACTTTATAATACGGTCTTTGTTTTCATGATTTGGGCATGTATTTACATTAATAATAGGTAATATATATACTCAACTCAAGTCTTTAATATTGTCCCAATTATGGTGCAAGTGATGACAATTAGTATTTTGCAAAAAATCACATTTTTACTATAAACAAATATGCACAAGATTCTTCTTTTAGATTTCTAGTGATGATACAAATAGAATTAGGCATGGTTATATTTTTGTTAAATTACTTACATTTTCCTAAATAGGTTTCACTATTTGCTTGTTATTCTTTTTTAGTGGATTACTTTTTCCATCAATTTAGAAGTTAAAGGTGTTTTACTGGATTTTGGTCAAAGTGTGGTCAGATCCCCTAAAAGGTGAAAAGGAGTGTTGCTCAATCCCTTGGTTTTTATTGACCAAGATTAGAATCTTGTGGTTGAGATTTGTCCCACTCACTAGAGGGGTTGGCACAGGCACTGGAAGTCATACCCACAACTCTTGGTCTCATGATATGTGGAGGTCCATGACAGAGTAGATCATTGGAGAAGAAGAGGCACAAGTTAAACAAACAATAGTGGGGACTGGGAACTGGGAACCTGCATTTGGTTTGTTTTGTTCGTTCTTTGGGTCTTTAGGCAAACCCAAAGGTAGTTTTATATATGATGAAGGGGTGTTGTCATGAGGGGGATTTCTTGAAAGTCAAGGCATGATCTTCCTTTCTTACACTCAATTTTCAAAATGGATTTGTGAGAGGAAATCAATGGAAACGTTTTTATAAGTTGAGTAGAAGCAAGTAGGGAAAGAGACCTCTTGACCATACAACAACTAAAGTTATCTCATGACAAACTTGAAAAACCACTAGGGGGGTTAATAGGGTTTTATAAATATTTTAACAATAATTAAACTCAAGAAACCACAATTGAGATAATAAGAAGGAGGCAAGGTGTTTAGAGTGGTTCCACCCTTAGCAAAAAAAAAAGGAGTCAGTCCACTACCCAATTGTTTCCAATTGGGATTTTGAAAGTATTTAAATTTTATTAACCCACAAGGATGTTACATAAAATTACAAATACTTTCACCACCCTTTGGATAGCCTTCACCTAGAAGTAGTCCCACAAACCTTGAAGCAGCCTTCCTTGAAGTAACTTCAAGCTCCCCCTTGAAGTAGCCTTCCTCCTGATGTAGCTTCCCGTTGAGACAACCTTCTTGAAGTAGTCCAAAGTCCTCATTATCCCCCTGAGAGGATAGCTCCCTCTCCAATGTGCAGCCTCCAACCCTAGGAGTAGCAAGGAGAGTACAAAGCAAATAAGAATGAATTAGAAGGGAAAAAGGAAATTACAATTACCGTTGTAGCACAATGCTTGATTTCCTATATCAAGCGTTTTAATCTCCTAACCAATGTATATGAAAGTGTAATTGTTGTGGGTAGGAGATGCTAGCCTATAGGACACAAAATTGGAGCAATGGAAATTAATAGCAAATGTTGGAGTTGCTCAATTGCTCATAAGAAAGGATTGCCAATTGTAAGTATGTATGCTCAAGTATTGCACAAGTGTATGTTGGGTGTCCTACGACATGTCCTATTTATAGGAATGGCCTATGAGTGCCTAAGCACGTTATAGACACTTTCTAGGGGGTTCTTAGTGCTTAACTAGCCATTAGTTGTCCACAAATTGCTTTAGCAATGACTAGTTAATTGATTCTGAAAAGTGCAGACAGAGACAATCTCGGTCGAGGAATTGTCGACCGAGAGTCCTATCGGTCGAAGTCTTTGTCGATCGAGGGATAGTTTGGAGCAAGTGTGTACAACGTTCGATTACAACTCCCAACTACCTTATCAGCTGTGTCTAACGACTATTTGGGTCATTCTCGGTCAAGGAGTTTTTCAACCGAGAGTGTCTCGGTCGAGAAGTTTGTCGACCGAGAATGACTCTATTTCAATGTTTCTAAACTATGTACTAAGTGTGTGTATCAATGTGCAAGTGTGAAACTATTGTAGGGGATGACCTATCTAAGTGTTGTGATTCATTAGGGAAGATCTAAATACTTGATTTACATGATATCTAAGTACTTGTACATTATATACTTGTACAAATTTTTACATTTGATTACAATCATGAAACCAAAACATTTTGAGCATATAGATCTTCCAAATTTGTGTCATCCACCTAGTTCCTGCAACACTTAAGTAGCACGTTAGATCCATATAAGAATGAAATGTTTGTCATCATCAAAACAAAGGGATTATAATAATGTCCAATTTAACCAAAAATCTCCCCCTTTATTAAGATGACAAACATTTCCAAAATATAAAATAAGAAAATATAAATCATATAAGTTTCATACCTGAAGTTTTCCTTTTGTAGCCATTCTCTTGTTTGCAAGTGTGTGCTGGCTGAGAGATTTATGAAACTCATTTTACTTTATATTTTTTATTTTATATTATTTCTCCCCCTTTGTCATTTCAAAAAGATAACCAAGATAATTATTAAGTATGACTTTTATTATTTCTTTGCTCCCCCTTAATTTGATTGCAATTTTAAAATCAAGGGATTTAATATGAATGGAAACCATGTGTTGTGAAATTTAGCCACAATTTATTTATCAATCATTTGTAAAAGGGTGTTAAACCTTGAAATGATATGAGATCCGTTCAGGTTCATGGAGGATATATATATTAATTATTCATCCATTTTAAGTCCTAAAAATGACATGAGGGTCATTTAAACTTAGAGTACATGAATGTATCTCTAACCAAATACACAGGATGTTAAGCCCAAATTTGTTTAGAGAATTCCATTAAGAACAAGGTATATATCACATTCCTAAATATTGTAGGCTCCTTTTCATAGCCAAGATTAACTTAAAAATACTAAGGTCATAACTTGTTACAAATTTTCGTTATGATGTTTACAAAGTTTTGTAAGCTCCTTCTTAAACTTATAGTCAAGATAGATTTTGTGAGCTCCCCCTTAATTTTATAATCAAGATAATTTAAGTATCCTAAGGTCACAATAAGTATTAGATCATAATAAGTCAACCTTTTATGAGATCTATGCACTAAAATATTGTTTTCAATATACTAAGATTAAGTGCAAGGAAATGATTTATAATTAAGAATTTTGTCAAGCTTATTTTAGGTCGACCTTGACTTTGACCTGGGCACCCCTTGGTCAAACTTGATTTCAACCAAGAGGCAATTTCTGCAAAATTTACATTTTAAGTACTCTTATTGAATTACACATCTATGTTAATATATGTGAAACATAAAGTCTTTATGTAATATGATCAAATGTATATCAATTTTAAGCACTTTGAGTGATACTTATTTTGAAGAAGTTTTATCAATTGAAAACTTAATATATGCATCACAATGAAGTCTTTGTTCTTGATTTTCTTAAGTAGTTTTTCAGAATGTATGTGCTTCATGAAATAAGGAATTTTGATATGATTGTTTTTCTTGCAAAAAGTTAATTGAGCTACATCTACAACATGTTCAATCATAGCAAGAATGCAACTTTCAATTATTTATTTATAAGTAATATAAGAATTTAGTACCTTGCTCTTGATTTTGGTTATAATATATTTTAAATGTAGCATTGAAATAGCTATTTATCTTAAACAAATCTCTTATTTTAAACTTATTTCTAGATTAACTCTTTAGAATCAGTCATCCTTGAGTATAAATCAAGAACCGGTTTTATATCTCAAGTTCTTAAAAATTAAGATTTTGCTTTTGATTACTTAGAACAAATAGCTAGATAATACATTAATATTCTTGTTCTAAGAAACAAACTATTTAGCTTGCCATAGTGTCATCTAGCAAAAATCATTCATTTATTACATGAGATGATACAAGTCATGCACACGATAATCATTATATATTATGTCAAGATGCATTTGAGCCATAGAGTTTTACTGTTATGCAAAATGGAATTTTCATCATCTTTTAATGTAATGAGATGAATCACAATGATAATTTTGAAAACAATATCCATTAATGGTTTGTATATATAGATCAAATATTATTTTAAGCAAACCAAGTAAAGAATGGAAAACAATAAAATCATATCCATAATACAATGATGATTAAAAGCAAATTTCAAGACACATGGTTTTTATATAGATAGACCAAGGAATACTTAGGAAAAAACATGTGGATTGTGATAAAACAATAATTTCCTTGATTAAACCAATCATGGCCCATATTTTCAGTTTTAAGCCAAACCATGTAGGATATTATAACAATTAAAAATGAACTTGCAATTTATGGTATATGTTTAAAGAATTTTCTCCAAGATTCATTCTTGATTTGCATATTAAATCAATCATTAATATAAAATTGATAGCAAACTAGATCAATTAAAACATGTTCAACAAAACCTGATTCGGTCGAACTTTTCTTCGATCGAATTTATCTCAGTCAAAGATTTTCTCGATCGAGTATTATACTGTTTGTACATGTTTTATCAAATTTTTGCAAGCTTAAAAATAGTAACCTGCTCAGTCGACTAATTCTCGACTGACAGTGTTCTTGGCCGAACATTTTCTTGACTGAGAATGTTTCTGTATCATTTTTCAGTAGTTATTTGCAAGTAAAACATATATCACTTTCAATTCAATTATGCAATTTAAAACTCAGTTTAGTTGAGATAAAACATTTAAGTATCAAAGTAACATTTGAGTCAAATCTCAACTAATCATATTCAAATCTCTAGATTTTAGGAACTTAAACTAAAACAAGTTATTAAAGATGTGTCTCTGCAGGTTTATATAAAAATGTGTATTTTCAAGTTAAAAATTTTAATTACTTGAATCAACTTGTTATCTCATTATGTTAAGTTGAGATAGACATAAAGATATACAATTTGGAGTCATTGGTCATATCTCAACTTAATTTAATCTATTTAGTTTGGGGGTTTTGGAACCCATACCAACTCAACATCCTTTTTCTTGTAAGGGCATGAGAAGGAATAATGTCCAAGACACAAACAATAATGACAACATATAGAATCAATCTCATTTCTCTTTTCTAGATTGTTCTTGGGTACTTATGTATACTTGCCTTTAGGTACATACATAGATTGAGTCTTTGGCACTTGTGTCCTTCTCCCACTAGGTTTTTGATAGGATTTTCCTTTAGGCTTGTAACATAGTCCTCTCCTTCCAATTTGACCACGAGAATCATTTAAGATCTTATCAAGAACATCATTGTTTCTTAAGCTACTAACTTCTTGTTGTAACTTAGCAATTTCTTCCATTCTCTTTTTGATATCTAACTTTGGTTGATCTATATTAGATAATAAAGAATCTCTTCCTTTCACAATAGTATCATAATCTAGATGATTGCATAGGATTGGTTGTTTTTGAAGATCATTAATTTGGGCTTACAAGTTTATCTTTTCTAGAGATCGAAGATTGCAATTTGCCTCTATTTATTTCAGCTTAATATCATGGTCTTTAATAGTTAAGTTTAATGTTTCCTTAAGATCTTCATTTTTAGATGTGAGAGCAAGAAGTTTAGCATGTAACTCATCATTTGCTTTATTAGATTTCCTTAATTTCTTCTTACACTCAATATACTTATCATGTGTTTCTTGAAGTCTAGCAATTAAATCTTCTTTAGATAAATAAAAAAGGCTTACCTCTTCTTCTTCTTCACTTATTGTAGAAATAAGGCATTCATTATGCACTTCTTCCTTCTTTAACCTCCATGGACAACTTAGTGTTGTGTGTCTTGTTCCTAAGAACCAATTACAACTTGTTGAAGATTGGTCCAAGCTTCTCCTTTGGCTGCGGTTGTAGACACCACCACCCTCCATTCTTCAAGACTCGATTAGAGCTCCTTGAAGCCTGCTCTGATACCAATTGAAAAAACACTAGAGGGGAGTGAATAGGATTTTATAAATATTTTAACAATAATTCAACTCAACCAACCACAATTGAGATAATAAGAAGGAGGCAAGGTGTTTAGAGTGGTTCCACCCTTAGAAAAAACTAAGGGAGTCAGTCCACTACCCAATTGTTTCCAATAGGGATTTTGAAAGTATTTAAATTTTATTACCTCGTAGGGATGTAACATAAAATTACAAATACTTTCACCACCCTTTGGATAGCCTTCACCTAGAAGTAGTCCCACCAACCTCGAAGCAGCCTTCCTTAAAGTAATTTCAAGCTCCCCCTTGAAGTAGCCTACCTCCTAAAGTAGCTTCCCGTTGAGACAACCTTCTTGAAGTAGTCCAAAGTCCTTCTTCTCCACCTGAGATGATAGCTCTCTCTCCAATCCGCAACCTCCAACCCTAGGAGTAGCAAGGAGAGTACAAAGAAAATAAGAATGAATAAGAAAGGAAAAAGGAAATTACAATTACCGCTGTAGCACAATGCTTGATTTCCTATATCTAGTGTTTTGATTTCCTAACCAATGTATATGAAAGTGTAAGTGTTGTTGGTAGGAGATTCTAGACTATAATACATGAAATTGGAGCAATGGAAATGAATAGCAAATGTTGGAGTTGCTCAATTGCTCATAAGAAAGGGTTGCCAATTGCAAGTATGTATGCTCAAGTATTGTACAAGTGTATGTTGGGTGTCCTAAGGCATGTCCTATTTATAGGAATGGCCTATGAGTGCTTAAGGACGTCCTAGACACTTTCTAGGGGGTTCTTAGTGCTTAACTAGCTGTTAGTTGTCTACAAATTGCTTTATCAACGGCTAGTTAATTAATTCTGAAAAGTGCAGACAGAGACAATCTCGGTCGAGGAATTGTCGACCGAGAGTCCTGTCGGTCGAAGTCTTTGTTGACCGAGGGACAGTCTGGAGAAAGTGTGTATAACGTTTGATTCCGAATTCCAACTACCTTGTCTGCTATGTCTAATGGCTATTTGGTTCATTCTTGATTGAGGAGTTTGTCAACCGAGAGTGTCTCAGTCGAGAAGTTTGTCGACCGAGAATGACTCTATTTCAATGTTTTTAAACTATGTACTAAGTGTGTGTATCAGTGTGCAGTTGTGAAACTATTGTAGGGGATGACCTATCTAAGTGTTGTGATTGGCTAGGGAAGATCTAAAAACTTTATTTACATGATATCTAAGTACTTGTACATTATATACTTGTACAAGTTTTTGCATTTGATTACAATCATGAAACTAAAACATTTTGAGCATATAGATCTTCCAAAGTTGTGTGATCCACCTTGTTCCTGCAACACTTAATTAGCATGTTAGATCCACAAGAATGAAATGTTTGTCATCATCAAAACAAAGGGATTATAATAATGTCCAATTTAGCCAAGAAAACTGACATTGTGTAAAATTGAGGTGTTCCAATTGTTTATCCTTTCTATTTAATTATATTTTCCTAATTACTTTTCCCATGAAATCTAATTCAACATGACTTGTTAAAGGACCATCATTTATTATGTTATATTACCAGTTGTTTATTCTTGTCAAATCCATCAAACGTGACTTTGGTAAAAGACCATGCCAATAATGTTTCTCTTTCTAATTCTATAGAGTTGACATTCACAACTTTCAACAACTTACAAATTGGTATTCCCAGTTAGTTACAACATTAATTATTTTTTTATAATTATAAAATCAAAGTAACTATGTCTTTGACCATAAAGAAGGATCAATGAAGTCATAAATGCTCTTAGTAGGGAATATTTTGAAACTTATTTTCCCAGAACTAACTATCTAAAATTCTTGCCACTTTGTAATATTTTTAACTTTCAAATAACAATGTGAACCATGAAATTTGGGCCATTGATTCCTTATTACTTAATCTCTCTCCTGACCTAGTTACATCATAGGGAATTTTTTTGATTTTCCAAACAAAAATACAATGGACAACGTATACATAGGTGGCTCACTTGATAATTAAAGCATTTAGACCACGAAGAAAGACTTAATGGCTTACAGTGCTAGGTTTGCCTTTATTTCTCACCCATATTTCTATCATAGAAATATAGCATCAAAAACATTACATTAAATTCTTTTTGTTGGCCTATAAGCAATTGTTCTATTAAAGTTAGGGAAATGTGACCATAATTTTTTACAATGTCTAAACCATGGAAATTAGTATCCAAATCAATATTACCAAAATTACACATAATCTAATAAAAGATTCAAACCATGGAAATGACTTCCCAAAACAATGTTACTAATAAAAGGATCACACATGTTATATTTACTACAATAAACTATAATTTTAGATAATTGGTGTCCCTAAAATGTACAAGAGTAAATATATACAAATATACACTCATTTGGAGGATTATGTTTTAAATAATCATTTTGAAAATGAAAAATTCTTAAAAAAATAAAAATGTGAGAAATTTACATGTATTTACAAATTGCATGTGCATATAATATACTAACATTTCAGTGCCTAACTGGATATTGATATTTAATTATATACATATATATGTATATGGTATGTACATAATATATATATATATATATATATATATATATATATATATATATATATATATGACCATGTATATTCAAACATGAAATAGTGGTGTTCCGTATATTAGAATGTATATACACTGCAATAACTGCCACATAGATATAATATACATTCATTAGATTATATGTTTATAACACTACAAATCCTAGTAAAATAAATAATGGGAGAATCATGAAATAGTAACTATCCTAAAAATCATAATTGAGAACATATAAATTGATTCAAATCCAAATGAACCAAGTTGTATTATGCTTTGTAGATGTCTCTCTTTTGGATCCATTTTGTGATTGTGCAATCCTTGGAGTCTTAGATAATTAAGGTACGAAATTCTCCACTTCATTTTTGAGTTAATGTTCCCTCTTCAAATTTCATGCATGGAATTTTGAAAAGCGGTTATCCAAAATTGTTTATTAGCCTTATCTCCCCTCTTAAACATCACCAAAAATATATGTTTGTGAATATTGATATTATTGAACATTAAGATAGAACTATGATATGTGTCATTTGCTGACCAATTCACTAAGATAATTACCCTAGATTTTGATCCTTTTTTACTTTCCACTTAAGGCTAGTATAGAAGGGTCGATCGCATAGGATAAGGTTTCTAAGATTCATTTTCTTTTAATCCCGATTGTTTTTGAAATTATTCTTTTTTTGGTAATTTTGAATGATTGAGAGATAGTAAAATATGATTTGAGGGGGTTGACTAAACTAAAGAAAGAAACTAAAGTGCAACAAAAATAAAAGATTACTCTAAGAAAGGAAATGGAAAGATTAAACTAAGCCAAAAAAATAGAGCAAGAAGATGGCTAGCATATAATGAAAGATTATGTAAGAATGAGAAACGTATTGCAATAATTAGAAAAAAAAGTGATTTGAAACAAACATTGAAAGAAATAGTTGAAATAAGATGGGGGAATTATCGAGGCTTAGGGGTTTTCACTACCTTAGCCAAAGTGAAGACCAAATCAAGAATACACGATAATTAAAAGATGAGAAGTGGGTATGTGAATTATTCTTAAACAAAGAACAAAGGTCGAACTCCACGTGAACCCATTGGTCCTGGCATTCATGCTTCATAGTTCATCATCCCAATGGGGGTTTTTCCACGGCCACATCCAAATCCCCATGTATCTGGTTTAGTTGTTCTAAATTCTGGGTTCTATGGTTGCATATCACAGAATTAACTCATGATGAAAATAAGAGATCACTTCATTTAAATTGGTGGTTTTCTAAACCAAAAGCCACCCATACAAAGAAAATCATATAGATTAAATCTGAATCAACACAATATTCAAGGGACTATGCCCCTTGCCTCGATAAGAAGACTACTCGCTACTTATAGTGAGTAAGGGAGAAACAAGGATAGAAAGAAAGAATGCCATCGACCACAGATCTGGAATCTTCGAAGAGCCGAAGGTGGTGACAATTAAATGGCTTAATTACTTTATCTCCCACAACAAGAAGAAAATGTGAGAAGAAAGAATGAGAATAAAAGAGATCCAGATGTAGAAGAAAAGATCCAACTTTATTGCTTGAATATAAAAATTACACTAGAATGGAAATTAACATAGTTTCACTTCAGAATGAGTAAAAAATTTGGGTCCCCTATCTTATTCGAGTCCCCCCTCCTTTTATAAGGGAAGGAGGGATGGAAACCCTAAAAGAGGGGTGAGAAAGAATGAGTGGTGACTGCTGAAATCCCTTGTCTGCATGCCATGAAACATGCATTTCATTAGGCAAATTAGTTGTCTCCTGATGACGGGCCATGGGCCTAGAATGTTCAGATCAAAACCCTAAGAAGGGTTGTGGAAGTGCTCATTTGGATGCAATCTTGGGCTTGAAGAAAAATCCTAGACTGTCGTCTGGGATCTGTGAGACACCCATCTCAAGTGTGATGTGGTGTGGCATTGGAGTAGTGTTTGAACCCTGATTAAGTGACTAGAGGCGTCATTTTCTTTCATTTCTTAGTCTCAAAGTAAACCATGAAATGATCATTTGGGTAGACTGAGGCACCCATCTCACGCCACCATGTGTGAAATCAAAGAGTTGGAATCCAAATCAAGTGGTGGTGAGCTTGGTTTTTGATGTGAGTCTAGGTCAAGTTGACCTAGCCATCTGACCTCATCTGGATGCTCATCTGGTTGCATGAGATGACCATCTCACTGAAGCAAGATGCCTATTTGGCATGCATAGTTTAGCTAATTGAACCGAGGCCAAGGTGGTCGTTTGGCTTTGAAACGAGGGGTCTTCAAGGAGTGAACCGGCCGTCTGGGCTTAGTGAGACGACCGTCTCACTAGCTCACTAGGTTAGAATAAACATTTGAGAAAATTCCATCAAAAATTGAGAAAATGGATAAGAATTTGCAAAAGTAAATCAAGAAATGGGTAAATTGAATTTTAGTCTAGAAATTGCTAAAAAGGAGAAAATATAATGAAAATGACTCAGAAAAATATGCAAAAAATGGATGAATATGCATTCATCAAAATACTCCAGACATGAATCTTTGCTCGTATCGATAAAATAAAATAAAAAATAAATTCCAATTTATGCTCCCCAAATGTCATCCTTACCTTTGTAACATCACTATAGTCCTTACCTCCCAATTTTGGCCAAGTGACCCATTCTCCTAGAACAACATCGCATAAAGTTCTATATTCCCTGTTAAAATAAATATCAAGTCTTGCTTCTAAAATAAGAATTTATAGAAAAACATGCTTTCTCTCACTGTCTCTTTGACACTGTAATTTTTTTAAAAAAAATTGTAAGTTATTGCATAAGAATTAGGAAGAATGAGGGGGTGTGAAAACAAGAAGGAAGTGATGATTTTGTTTTGATCCCACCTCTATTCAACTCAGGATTTGAATTTT
The DNA here is from genome assembly GCA_963693085.1 of Alisma plantago-aquatica. Classification (NCBI taxonomy): domain Eukaryota; kingdom Viridiplantae; phylum Streptophyta; class Magnoliopsida; order Alismatales; family Alismataceae; genus Alisma; species Alisma plantago-aquatica. The sequence continues at coordinate 1,503,480,974 of OY856410.1, read as the reverse complement.
GTGGAGTTGTGGCTACATTGGTCACAATTGTTTTCTTGTGCACTTTTGGCATTTTTTTATGGTATGCCACTTTTTTGGGGTATGGGGTTTTTATTATTGAGAAGCATGCCACCCCATACTTGATTTTTGTGTTGTGGTGATTCATTGCTTCTCTTTTTAATGGATAAGTAGAGGGAAGGAAGAGATGCTCTTGTGTTTTAATTTTAACATTTTATTTATTCATATTTATTTTTCAGAGAGTGTCATTGCTTAAGTTAGGATATTCCTATAATCACATCATTCAAATTTTACAACAAGACAATCCATTGTTTAAAAATAGGAAAATATTATACTTTGTTCTAATTTTATTCCTTAAGACTTGCCAACTATTGTAGGGAATGATGTTATTAGAGATCCTTGGTGACACCATAGTTTCAGACATGGCAATTTGTTAGAGATTTTGCAAAAAAATTTACTCAATTCAAAGGGGTACAATGATAGATGTCTACTCAATGTGATGACTAAATATGGCCTTTGCAAATAAATAAAACAAAAAAGGATGGGCGACTAAATAATGACCATAAAAATACATGCAAAATATTAAAAGGAAAAAAAGGGAAAAGATAAAAGGATGCAATACAATCGTACCACCTTCCTCAACACCATACTTAAACTTTTGCTCCTCCCGACCAAAACCTAAATTGGACATGGAGGGAAGAGAATCATTACGGTGGTGGAAAATGTGAAGACCATGGAGGGTTGTAGTAGTAATTTCCCAAATAAGGGGAGTTGGGGTTAGGGTAGGGCTTATGGGCCCCATACTCCTCATACTGATGTCTGTTGGCATTATAGTGGCCCTAGTGCATATGCCAAGACTCGTGGGAGCACGGCATCAAATACATATGGTTGAGTTGATGACCTTGAAGCTGCTGCTCATCTTGAATCTCATCTAACTGGTCTCAGACCTCGTAAAAGCCATAAGGCTCCTCAGGGCCTTCCTCATTGGCCTTATTTCTCCTAGTGAGAAGTCGGGAAGGTGAAAATGGTGGTCCAGTCTCGTCACCATTTTCCTCCAAGAAGGCACTCATCCTATGGGTCATGGGCACGAGGACATCGTCTGTATGGGGATCCTCGAGAAGAAATTGTGTGACATGCACTTGCAGATCTGTCAAGTCAAAAATTAGGTTGTAGGATGCAAATCTGATGTGGGATGGAAGCTCAAGGACTACCTGAGAGTCTTTGAAAAGCAAGTAGTAGACTCCATTGGTACCCAAATGTAGGAACTTGCACCCCATCAAGTAGACCAGGTCAATTAGGTGGTTCTTTAGGGCTAGTGGCTGGAATGGGATATGAGTGTAGCCCAGGAAAAGCATTATATATGTTACTACATGACCAATACAATTGAGGAAGAAGTGGTGCGGGTGGCTTGGTAGTGAATATGGTCAATCATGGCACATACCCTATTTTAGGGAACATTATTCAGATGACACCATAGCATATACAACTCAAAAAGAGTAATGGAACCCTGAGTACCTTCCCTGTCAAAGTATGTGCGGGCCAAGATGTGATAAAGGCAACATACCACCGAGTTTTTGATGCTAGATGCCTTCATGCTGCCAGGAAACTTGGGTGGAAGCCCCGTGATGTCTGCCCAAAATTTCTCCACATTGTAGCTATCGAGATGGATGTCGTGGAGGTGCTCCATGCATTAGGTGAGCCAATAATCATCTCCTCCATCAAGTATCATTGAGGTCAGCTTCCTGGAGGAGATCTTAAGATCATCACCAAAGACTCAGGCTTTACTACTAGATTTTCCCCAAGAATTGTGGTACCAGCCATAGGTGGTGATGAACTCCAATGTCAGACCCCCATACACTAGAGTGACATGATATGGAAAGATAAGGATATTATAATTCCTTAGGATGTTGTATACCACCTCCTGAATGTCGATCACATCAAGGGTGATGCTGCAAGCTCAACAAGGAAGAGAGACTCCAATTGCGGTGGTCTCCTTGAACCTTTTGTAGTGCTCAACATTGACAAATTGTGCATAATTCTCTGGGGTAGGAGCTATGCGGGGTGGATGTGGCATGGTGGAGTCTAAGTTGTTGTGGGATGTAGATCGTCCTTGCCTGACCACCATGATAGAATCCAGCTCGTCAATATCATGTTGCATTTCTAAGGCCACTTTCAGGGAGGATTCTCTAGTTGGCTCCTCAATGTGAATCCTCAGCCTCACAGTGGAAAAATGAGGTGGCTCATGGGAAACTGTCTATTTGGAAGGATGCTCACCCTTGCACAAGTAGTCTAGGAAACTTCATCTTGACCCTCCTTTGGACATGTTGAAAAACTATTGGAGTGTGTGCGAAACGGGCGTCTTTCAAAGCCCAAACTAGTGTTTGGAGCCAACGAAATGGCCTCCTGACTAGGCAGTTGTCTAGGGATGGTTAACTTCTCATTTGGTGTTTGGAATTGAAAAATGTCCATGATGTGATACTGGATGGTGGTGATGTAGGCAATGCAATAGACGTCTAATGATAGGGAACTGACTGCCTGACTAGTTCTCATTTGGGCATCTCATTCTCAATGAGATGGGAATCTAGTGCTTCTATGAAGGGGCAAAGGTGGAGCTTAGATGGGTGACCAAGTCTGGAAAGATAGCCATCTCATACAGAGACAACTGTTTCGTAGTGAGATGGTCATATCGATCTGGGCAACACGTGAAGCATGAAACAAGCTTCACTGTCTCATTGGGGTTGAGGCATTTATCTCGTAGGGTGAGGAGAGGGAGTGGCAACTCAGTTGAGGAATTATCGAGGCAGATCAAGGCGATTGGCTGGGCACCGAATGGGTAGCTAAAGACGACATTGAGATGGGAAAGAAGAAAAAAAGGGGGTAGCAGCAAAGCACCCACCTTCGATGTACGACGGTCGGTTGGTGTTATGGTTGTGTTGGGACAACTGACATGCCTGCTCCAACGGTTATCTCGTAAAGGCAAGATGGACAGACTGCAGTGGAGAGAGGGGAAGATCTTGCTTGAGGGAGAAAGGGAAGCTTGGAGTGGTGAATTGTGCACCTTTGAGGTGTGTATTTTATAGGCATACTAGAAATGTGAAGCGACCATTTCCTCTAAGCCGGACAATCGTCTGGTAGTTCGCCAATAGAGGCAAACATTTCAAATTTCAAAATGACTTGCAATTTGAGCCCACCTTGATTGTGCCCCCTGGAGGTCGAGACAACCACCTTGTCTCTGTCAGATGGCCGTCTGGCATGGGCATGGCACCACACCAAATTTCAAAATTCAAATGACCACAATTTTTGAAAAGATTCTTTAATGGACAAGATGATTATCTCGCCTGCCCCAAATGAATTTATGGCCTTGTGGGGTAGCTAATCCTCAAACAAACAATAGGTCAGAATACCAACATCCTTTTTTTGCAAAATAAAAGACTAATATGAAATTGAAACAACAAGGGTAACCTAAAACCAAAATTTTGCAAAAATTAAATGATTGGGTTGCCTCCAAATAAGCACCTAGTTTTTTTTTCTGAAGGCCTGACAGAGCTGGATCATTGAGACATTTCAAGCTCGGGAGGGGGAGGTGTGGGTTCATGTAGGTTGAGATCTTCAAGTAAGGAGAGTTGATGATCCTTAGAAGATAGAAAATGCTCAACTATGATGTACCATTTAAGCCTACGTCCATTAACCTTAAAATCCCCAAAAACTTACCCCAAAGAAAAAAATTGCCATGATGGTAGGCGCGCTTGACGAGGTAGGGCTAATACCATCTATATTTAAGTTTTCCAAGAAAGTGTCTCTACCTGAATTGTACATTAAAACTTGGTCGCCCTCCCTAATGTCTCTCGCCTAATATGACCATCATGCCATCGTTTGGTTTTCTCTTTGTAAATTCTAGCAATTTTCATAGGCTATCATTCGGAGCTCATGTAACTTTTGCATTTACAGAAAGAAATTTTTTCCTACAACAGTTAAGCAAAATTAAGAGTGTTGATGGCCCAATTGGCCTTATGCTCTAATTCTATGGGCAGATGGTAAGATTTCCAATAAATCAACTTGAAAGGGGTGGTTCCTATGGGGGTTTTTGACATGGCTTATATTATCACATTAACAAACTCACTTAGAGTTGAAATCCCTAAGTTTTTAACCAAAACAACGTGTAATAATACCACCCGCAAGCGGACGGGTCTTATCGCAGTATAGTTGAGGATCGAATCCCAAAGGACAACGTTTTTAAGAATCTTTCTCTAGTCGAATCTAGTTGAATAAAGACTAATATTTAGAACAAGGTTGGTTGAAATGAGTTTAATTAAGCCAAATGCAAGGAAAGTAAATGAACATGATTAAAAGTTGATTAATGATTAATGATGGAAATCGCTGGGGTGGTCCCGGGTTTCACCACCACTACACATGCAATCACATCTGAACATCAAACATCCAGGCAAGATATAACCATTCAAATAGATCTGCTCCGGAACCCCCAATACAGGCGTCAGGTTCGCGTAAGCATCACCTTAGGTATCAGATGTCTCGTCACCATCCAGATCACATACTTACGACTCTGAAGATACAGAAATCCAAATGAAGTTGTGGGCTCCCTATACAGGCATCAGGCACACAGAAGCGTCACCGTGGGCTAGATGGCTCGTCACCACACGGATCATACACTTACGACCTCAAGGAATCCCATTCTATTTCTAGTTTGGGAGTCAACCACGTTAATCGAAATTCAAAACCTACGCATAGAAGTTCTCGCAACATAGGAAACAAACACGATATATGCAAGCAGGTGATCAATCCACAAGCACTTATCGACGATTAACAACGAAATGAAAGATTATATACATGCCATGGAATGTTTAACAGTGAGATATGAAAGCATGGGCAGCGAGGCTAGTCCCCACACCCCAACGAAAGTAAACTACTCGCTCATGGTGAGAGGGACAAGAAAAACAAGAGAAAGAGAAGATTCTGCCATGAGCATGGTGAAGAAGATGATCACAGCTCAATGGAGAAATGATCTTCTACACGATGGCGGGGCAGATCTGGACGAGGAGGGAAGAACACCACGGCAGACGGGGCAGATCTTCTCTCTCCACCTTCTTCTTCTTCTCGTAGTGCTCGCTCACAGCAGAAGGAGCAACTCTTGGACGAGATGGTGGCATGGACGCAGCGGATCTAGATCTAGATCTAGATCTAAACGAGGTGTCTTACAGATCAGAGTCTTCACTCAAGATCTGGGTGAATAGGCCGCAAAACCACCACGGGGGAAGGTTCTTGGCTATGGAGATTGTCTCCTTAGGCCCAGGACAGTCTTGCAGCCTAACGACATCTGGAGATGATGATTTGACGGGCTGGGGTAGCCTTCTATTTATAGGCAGGCTGGGCACCGACTTAAAATCGCGACCTTCATATTTTTGTAGCAGGTCGTGGCTTTTGGATGTCGCGGCCATGGCCTTTTAGATGCTACAATTGCAGTTAGTTTGCAGCAGGTCACGACTTTTGCCGCGGTCGTGGCCTTTTTCCTACTGGTCACGATATTTGCTGGTCGTGATCTTTTGCTAGGTCATGGTCTTTTTGCTCATGCCGCGATCGCGGTCTTTTTTCTCATGTCGCGGTCGTGGCCTTTTAGATGTCGCGGTTGCGGTTAGTTTGCAGCAGGTTGCGGCTTTTGTCACGGTCATGGCCTTTTTCCTACTGGTCGCAATATTTGCTGGTTGTGATCTTTTGCTTGGTCACAGTCTTTTTGCTCATGCCGCGGTCGCGGTTAGTTTGCAGCAGGTCGCGGTAGGAGGCTAGGCTGTTGTGGAGGTCGCGATTACAAAAGATCGTGGGCGCTACTTTGCTGCAAGTCACGATTATGGGGTTGAGAAACACTGACCGCAACATAGCAGAGCCAGGTCGCGATTAGTTTGGAGGAACCGCAGGCAGGTGGCAAGGGAAGACCGCGAGCAGGCTGTATGAATCGCGATCGTGATTAGGTTAGGAGGAACCACATACATCTGTGGAAGATAACTGCGATCACGGTATTTAGCAGAGGGATTGCGGGTACTGTGGCCTCCAACAAAGGAAAAGGGCCACGTGTGAGGGAAAGGAAGGAAGGGCCCTCGTTGACCAGCCATTGACCAGAGCTAACCAAAGCCCAAAATTTGGGAAACGGACTAAAACTTGGGCCCAAAGCTCAATTTGACCTGCCAAAAATGATGAAAAAAACCAATTAAATCTGTGATAATTCAATTAAGCTCAATTACTCACATAATAGAAGGTATAGCTAATATAATCAGGGAAAAACAGGGCCAAACGAGGCAATTAGACTCAGATGAATATGCATTCATCAAAATACCCAGAACTTAAACGTTGCTCGTCCTTGAGTAACACAAAATCTGAAACGGTGGCTAAATGAACACTTTCGAAACGTGTGACTGCCTCACCTTCACATCACGAATATTTCTTTTCTGCTTGGTATGACTAAGTGTCTCAACATCCTGAGATCACAGAACACATTTTACCATATCTTCATTCCCGAGTTCTCTTCCCAATATCACTTCTTCTCTACTTTTTTCCAAAATCAAGCATGTCAGAGAGTTTCGTAAGAGTCGAGAGATACCCACAGAACAACAAGTGTGCACCTGATCTGACACTGGTGTTATTAGGATCAGGGAGGCATTCATTGTGCCTTTAGGTGGAAACGGGAGTGAAGGGTGGTATGGAAGGGAAAAATAAATCTCTCCTCTATTCGACTCGAGATTTTTATTATATGGTTTGGAATTTCATTGATTGCATTTTTTTGTGCGAATCTTTCCTCTATTCGACTCGAGATTGCATTTATTTTTGTGTGCGCTTTGGCATCTTTTCTTGGTGATATGCCCCGATTTCATAGCGAGGGGTATGGAAGAAGTGTGAAGGAAGAGAGAGTGTGCTACCCCAAACTTAGGGTTTGGCACTATATTGGCTATTTTTGTTTGTTTTTTATGAGCGAAGGGGTAAGAAGATGATGGAAGAAGTGTAGAAGAGAGTTCAGATCAGAATGCAACTTGATTTACAATTCCGTGCACCGGGTTGTTCTCCTTATCATACTCTGCTCAAATAAGGACTTGATCAGGATCCGGTGGAGATTCCATGCTGTTGTTCCACTAGTCAGATAGGAATCACAATGTGTTTGATCCCTCTCAGTTTGACAGATACTTGCCATATCTACTGATCATGATGTTAGGATTCATAAGCTTCACACGGTGATTTCTAATCATAGGCTCGTTTCAGAAATTATTCTCCTTGAGGCTTCGCTTCGAATAAGGAGGGTATAATGATTCAAAACTGTATGGGAAAGCAGGATAGCCGGCTAGGTAATGTCTTTGATTGAGACAAAAGCGTCACAACTTCATCAAGTTTCTATACAAATTGCTATGAAAACTTTTGAAAATTTTTTGAAAAAATTGTTCAAAATTGCAACAACATTTCAACGATGAAATCTTAAGTCTGGAATGGAAAGGAGAGGGTTTAAAGTAAAGTACGTACCACCCACCCTCCACCCCGAACTTAGAAATTTGCTCGTCCCGAGCAAACTCTAAATCTGAGATGGAGGGGTAAACTTGTGCCGGTTGGTCCACCAGATGCGGTTGCATTCCTTTTGGCGGTGCATCCTCCATCTGAAATCTCAAAAATGGAACCTATCAGAACTTAAGATTGCATCTTGTGATGCATTGTCTATCAGGTGAAATTTTTTCTAAAAAACAAAATTAAAAGTAAAAGCTAAGTTAAAGATCGGGTTGCCTCACGACAAGTGCCTTTGTTTTACGTTGATGGCTCGACGTGATTTCTTCAGTTTTCTGGTAGGTATGTCGGTTTGGACAGATTCATCAATTCATCAGTGCTAGTATCAGCTGTGGTGAAATAACAATTCAAGTGTTGGCCATTTGCCACAAAATCACCTGACTTCTCACTCCATAAGGTAAATGCACCATGTGGGTAGATGCTCTTGACAATGTATGGTCCAGACCATCGAGAGCGGAGTTTCCCTGGGAATAACCTCAGTCTCGAGTTGAATAGCAGAACTTGGTCTCCCACTTGAATGTCCTTTCTCTTCAGATGACCATCATGCCAAAGTTTCGTGCGTTCCTTGTAGATTCGTGCATTCTCATAAGCTGTCATTCGGAGTTCATCCAACTCTTGAAGTTGTAGAATCCTGGCTTCTCCTGCTTTCTTCATGTCAAAATTCAACTGTTTGATTGCCCACCATGCTTTATGTTCTATTTGCACAGGCAGGTGACATGATTTTCCATAGATGAGTCTGAAGGGTGTTGTTCCAAGAGGAGTTTTGAACGCAGTTCGGTAGGCCCATAAAGCGTCATTGATTTTCATTGACCAATCCTTTCGGTTGCGTCCTACTGTCTTTTCCAGGATAGCTTTGAGTTGACGGTTCGAAACCTCTACCTGCCAACTAGTTTGTGGGTGGTAGGGGGAAGCTACCTTGTGCGTTACACCATATTTTCTTAACAAAGCTTCAAAGCTTCTTTCCAGAAAATGAGAACCTCCGTCGGAGATCACAGTGCATGGAACTACAAAATGGGGAAAAATTATATCTTTGAACATTTTAATGACGGGTTTTGAATCTCTAGTAACCGTTGGTATGGCCTCTACCCATTTGGAGACATAATCAACTGCGACTAGGATGTAGGAAAATCCATGTGTGGATGGGAATGGACCCATGTAGTCCACTCCCCAAACATCAAAAATATCAACTTCTTGCCATAGATTAAGCGACATCTCAACTCTTTTTGTAATGCTTCCCGTTCTCTGACACATGTCACATGACAACACAAAGTTATAAGCATCTCTGGATATGGTTGGTCAAAAGAAACCACATTGCAAAATCTTCAAAGAAGTTTTCTTAGAACTCATATGGCCTCCAACTGGGCCTGAGTGGCATTGTTCTAAAATAAGTTGGGCTTCTCCCTCAGCGATACAACGTCTATAGAGACCATCAGCACAGAGCTTGAAGAGGTGTGGTTCGTCCCAGTGATATTGCCTCACATCATGCATGAATTTCTTTAGAGCATTTCCAGTACACTCAGGGTGGATGATATCGGTGGCAAGGTAGTTCACATAGTCCGAGTACCAAGGGGTAGCTTCTAAGACTTTCATAAGATGGTCATCTGGAAGAGAGTCATTGATTGGGACCTTCTCAGTTTCCAGGGTGTGGATACGACTTAAGTGGCCTGCTACAACATTTTATGTGCCTCTCTTATCTCTAATCTCAAGATAAAATTCTTACAATAGGAGAATCCATCTTATTAGCCTTGGTTTTGCATCTTTCTTTTTTAGAAGATAATGGATAGCAGCATGATCGGTGTAGACAATCACCTTTGAACCGATGAGGTAGGATCTAAACTTATCAAAGGCATAAACGACTGCTAGGAGTTCCTTCTCAATAGTTGCATAGTTCCTCTGAGCTTCGTCAAGGGTCTTCGATGCATAGTAGATGACATGATGTTTCTTCTCTATTCATTGGCCCAAAACGGCACCCACATCGTAATCACTGGAATCACACATAATTTCGAATGGGTTGCCCCAATCCGGGGCACGAATGATGGGTGTTTTTGTAAGGGCATGCTTTAGGTTGTTGAAACTTTTGATACACTCTTCATCAAAATGGAAATCAGCATTCTTCAGCAACATGTTTGTCATGGGCTTGGTTATCTTGGAGAAATCCTTCATAAACCTTCTGTACAAACCCGCATTACCAAGGAATGCACGGACTTCTCTTACATTGGTAGGGATAGAAAGTTTGGAGATCACTTCGATCTTAGCCATGTCCACTTCAATTCCTTGATTACTGACTCTATGGCCTAGGCAATGCCTTCTTTTACCATAAAATGACATTTCTCCCAATTAAACACCATATGTGTTTCTTCACATCATTTGAGGACAATGGAGAGGTGCCTTAGGCATGAATCATATGAATCCCCATATATAGAGAAATCATCCATAAAAATGTCCATAATGGTTTCAGTTAAACCAGCAAATATGGCCGCCATGCAGTGTTGGAAGGTTGCAGGCGCATTATAGAGTCCAAATGGCATCCTTCTAAAGGTGTATGTTCCAAAGGGGCAGGTAAACGTAGTTTTCTCTTGGTCATCTGGATGTATGGGATTTGATAAAATCTAGAGTAACCGTCGAGATAGCAAAAATATTCTTGGTGAGCCAATCGCTTTAAGACTTGATCTAAGAAAGGCATCGGGAAATGATCTTTATGTGTTGCCTTGTTTAACTTCCTGTAGTCGATGCACATCCTCCACCCGATGACTGTTCAAGTGGGGATGAGTTCATTTTCTTCATTCTGTATCACAGTAGTGCCACCCTTATTTGGAATGACATGCACATGACTCACCCATGGTGAGTCAGATATCAGATAGATGATTCTGGAAGTGAGGAACTTGATAACTTCGCGGTGGACCACTTCCTTCATATTAGGATTCAATTTTCATTGATGCTCAACAGTCGGCTTGTGGTCTTCCACCATAGGGATTTTGTGCATGCAATGTGCTTGACTGACCCCGGTGAGATCTCTCATCTTTTAGCTGATAGCTTTCTTTCTTTCCTTTAATTCTTTCAGGAGTTTATCTTCTTGTTCAGTCGTTAGATCAGAGTTTATAATAACTGGACAAACCTTGAGATCATCCAAAAACACGTATTTAAGTCCCTTGGGTAGGGGCTTCATTTCAGGGGCTTCTGGCTTCTCACATGGCTCTTCATATACATTCACAGCTTTGAGTTCCTCGAACTTGGCTTCAGGATCTTCTTCTACAGAGTCAAGGTGAAGGATACAATCCTTAACATGTTTGTTGATGAAAATTTCAGAAGATGGGTTTGTTAGTGCCACTTCTAAAGGATTGTCTTGTTCACATTCCTCTTGTGTGAGGAGAGGCATTTTCTTAATGCAATCAATCAGATAGACTTCTTCGTGCATGCTCGGTCTTCGCATGCTTTCAAAAACTTTGAACTCGAGGGTTTCTTTCCCTAGTCTGAGCAACAAGGTCCCTACTTCAACGTCAATCAAAGCTCTTGCAGTGGTGAGGAACGGACGGCCAAAGATAAGAGGGTATCTGGCGTCTTCTTTTATGTCCATGATGACAAAGTCACAAGGGACATAAGAGTCTTTTCCAACCTTGATAGGGACATCTTCGATGATTCCTAAAGGAAGAGTCATAGAGTTATCTACAAGTTGAATGGTCATTCCAGTTGGGAGTAATTATGCAAACCCTAGCCTCTTGCAAAGGCTAAGTGGCATGATAGAAATGCTAGCACCGATATCGGCTAATCTCTTCTTACATGAAGAGTCACCGATTTGACATGAAATCCCAAAGGATCCCGGGTCTTTCTGCTTCTTGGGCATCTTGCTCAGGATGATATCGGAAGTGGTTGTTGCTAGCTTAACAGTCTTGTATTCTTCAGTTATGTACTTCCTTGTGAGAAGAGACTTTAAGTACTTAGTCCAGGCTGGTATCTCGGTCAGCGCATCTAGAAAGGGTATATCTACATGAAGCTTCTTCATAGCTTCTTTAAACTTGTTGAATCGAGTATCGAGCTTTGTCTGCTTCAAACGAGCTGGGAAGGGAGGACGGGGCTTGTAAACTGGCACATCCAGCTCAGGTGTGTCTTCTACCTCCACAGTGAATGGTTCCTCCAATATTGCTTTATCTGTCTTATCAGCGGTTGGTTGTTCCTTCGGCTGGGACTCAGGTGTTGCAGAGTCTTGGTCATTTGCAAAGTTATCATCATTTGTTTATGCTCTTGGTATCTTAACAAGGGAGTCAGAATAGTTTTTCCCGGACCTGGTGGTGACAGCCTTTAGTTGCTCTGAATGTTTAAGATTGTTTTTGGGTTGTCCAGCAAAGACTCCAGCATGTGGCTTCATGCTAGCTACAAGTTGAGCTAGTTGAGATTCAATAGCCTTCTGATGGGCTTGTTGGTTAGCTATCATAGTCTGCTGTGACTGAAGCATCTTCTCAATAACTGATAATTTGTCATCATGAGAGATGGGACCGACTTGTTGCCCTTATTGTTGGTGTTGATAGGGGACTTGGTTGGGGTTCTGAAATTGGGAACTGTTCTGATAATTGTTGTGGTTTCTATTATGGTAATTTCCTCTAAAGTTTCCTTGATTCCTAAAATTTGTTTGTTGGTTATACTGAAATCCTGGTGGGCCTCGTTGTTGAGTATTTGAACCAAGTTGTCACGAGTTTTCCACTCCAAAAGGGTTTCCATATTGAAAACCCGGATGGTTCCTATTCTGATTCAGATTATAGTACCCTTGACCAGGGATAGTGTTGACGACATTCAGATTTTCCATTTGACCATTATCTACTTGGGCACATGTATTGCTCGAAACAACATCATATAGAATGTTACAGGCTAGAGTAGAATGGTCAGTTCCTTTGCATGCTTGACAGAAGAGTGAGGCGGACTTAACTTGCTCTTGTTGTCGAGGGGGTGAATGTCTTCTTTCATAAGCTGCGAGAGATGATTCTAGATGGTCTTGCTTTGCAACTAGGAGTTTGAGAGATTTAGTGATAGACTTGTACTCGGGTGTTGCTTTATCCATAGCTACCTTAAGCACTCCCTTGCCAATAGCTCTACCCCAGTTGGCTTGGTTTTTAGCTCCAAGGGTGACGACCTTTCATGCGCTATCATAACTCTGACGCATGAAGTTTCCTCTAGACGAGGAATCCAAAAACCTCTTGATATCATCATCCACACCTCTATAAAAGATTTCAATGAGTTGATTCTTTGGAATGTCGTGATGTGGGCACTTGCATAGAAGCTATTTGTATCTTTCCCATGCTTCAGTTAGGGATTCTCCAGGGACCTGGGTGAATTGTGTTATTCGGCCCCTGATTTCATAGGTGAGAGAAGGTGGATAAAACTTTTCTAGAAAAACATTTTGAAGTTGTTCCCAAGTGGTGATGGGTTCACATTGCAAGGAGTTATACCAACTCATGGCTCTATCAACAAGAGAGCACTTGAAGGGGTAGAGTCTGATGGCATCATCTGTGACTCCATTTTGCTTTATCATGGCACATAAGTCTATGAATCTCATAAGATGTTCTTGACTATCTTCTCCTTGCTTACCATAGAAAGGACTATTTTGAAGCAATGTAACCCAATGTGCTCTTATCTCAAAATTTGGAGCATTGATGGGAGGAGGTTGCACTGGGTGACGAATGTCCACAGCTTTAGGGATCGAGAATTCTCTAAGGTCTTTTTGTAGCTCAGCTTGTTGAGCTGCTTCTTGAGCTACTTGGATTTCTTCTTGAACTGCGGCTCGAGCTTCTTGCATAAGCCTATCTCTTTGTGCATTAAGGGCTTGAGCTACCCTTCTAGCAATTTCCTCCTCTTAAGACATTCTTGCTTGGTTCTCTCTGTACTGACGGTGAAAGGTTCTGTCTATCTCAGGGTCAAAGCTAGCAGCGAGTCCGGGACTGTCTGAGCGGCGCATACACTAGACTTTGTGTGTACCTAGGATAGAAAGATCTTTTGCTGATGAGATGGATGGAGTAGAACCGAATTCAACTATATATGATCGCTAGTATCAAAAGTAAAAGGAAAACCTAAATTAGCCTCAAAAGAACTAGATCTAACTAGATGATTCCGTTGTCCCCGACAACGGTGCCAGAATTTGATGTGGCTTATATTATCGCACTAACAAACTCACTTTGGGTTGAAATCCCTAAGTTTTTAACCCAACCAACATGAAATAATACCACCCGCAAGCGGACGAGTCTTATCGCAGTATAGTTGAGGATCGAATCCCAAAAGACAACATTTTTAAGAATCTTTCTCTAGTCGAATCTAGTTGAATCAAGACTAATATTTAGAACAAGGTTGGTTGAAATGAGTTTAATTAAACTAAATGCAAGGAAAGTAAACGAGCAGGATTAAAAGTTGATTAAAGATTAATGATGGAAATCGCTGGGGTGGTCTCGGGTTTCACCACCACTACACATGCAATCACATCTGAACATCAAACATCCAGGCAAGATATAACCATTCAAATAGAGCTGTTGTGGAACCCCCCATACGGGCGTCAGGTTCGCGTAAGCATCACCTGAGGTATTAGATGTCTCGTCACCATCCAGATCACATACTTACTGCTCCGAAGATATAGAAATCCAAATGAAGTTGTGGGCCCCCTATAAAGGCGTCAGGCACACAGAAGCATCACCGTGGGCTAGATGGCTCATCACCACACAGATCATACACTTACGACCTCAAGGAAACCCATTCTATTTCTAGTTTGGGAGTCAACTGCATTAATCGACATTCAAAACCTACGCATATAAGTTCTCGCAACATAGGAAACGAACACGATATATGCAAGCAGGTGATCAATCCTCAAGCACTCATCGACGATTAACAACGAAATGAAAGATTATATGCATGCCATGGAATGTTTAACAGTGAGATATGAAAGCATGGGCAGCGGGTCTAGTCCCCACACCCCAGCGAAAGTAAACTACTCGCTCATGGTGAGAGGAATAAGAAAAACAAGAGAAAGAGAAGATTCCGCCATGAGCATGGTGAAGAAGATGATCGCAGCTCGATGGAGAAACGGTCTTCTACACGATGTAGGGGCAGATATGGACGAGGAGGGAAGAACACCACAGAATATGGGGCGGATCTTCTCTCTCCACCTTCTTCTTCTTCTCGTAGTCCTCGCTCACAGTAGAAGGAGTAGCTCATGGACGAGATGGTGGCGTGGACGCAGCAGATCTAGATCTAAATGACGTGGGTTGCAGATCTGAGTCTTCACTCGAGATCTGGGTGAACATGCCACAAAACCACCACAGGGGCAGGTTCTTGGCTATGGAGATCGTCTCCTTAGGCCCAGGACAGTCCTGCAGCCTAACGGCCTCTGGAGATGATGATTTGACGGGTTGGGGGTAGCCTTCTATTTATAGGCGGGCTAGGCACCGACTTAAAATCGCGACCTTTGTATTTTTGCAGCAGGTCGCGGCTTTTGGATGCCGCGGTCGTGGCCTTTTAGATGCTGTAGTTGTAGTTAGTTTGCAGCAGGTCGCGACTTTGGCCGTGGTCGTGGCCTTTTTCCTACTGGTCGCGGTATTTTCTGGTCGTGATCTTTTGCTCAGTCGCGGTCTTTTTTCTCATACCGCGGTTGTGGTCTTTTTGCTCATGCCGCGGTCGTAGCCTTTTAGATGCCACAGTTGCGTTTAGTTAGCAGCAGGTCGTGGCTTTTGCCGTGGTCGTGGTCTTTTTCCTACTGGTCGCGATATTTGCTGGTCGTGATCTTTTGCTCGGTCGCAGTCTTTTTGCTCATGCCGCGGTCACGATTAGTTAAGGAAGGGCCCTCGTTGACCATCCATTGACCATAGCTAACCAAAGCCCAAAATTTGTGAAACAGACCAAAACTTGGGCCCAAAGCTCAATTTGACCTGCCAAAAATGATGAAAAAAACCAATTAAATCTGTGATAATTCAATTAAGCTTAATTACTCACATAATAGAAGGTATAGCTAATAAAAGTGAATAATCAAGGAAAAATAGGGCCAAATGAGGTGATTAGACTCATATGAATATACATTCATCAGTTTTGTTGGCAGTCATGTATTTCCCAAAAGGCATAATTGAGTTTCAAAGCCCAATCAATCCTAGTGTGAATTACCATTTTCTATAGGATGGACTTGATTTGTGTATATGACACCTCAACTTGACCAATAGTTTGATGGTGGTAAGGGGTGGCAACCTTGTGATGGACTCCATATAGTTTCAACAAGAACTCAAAACTCTTCTCTAGAAAATGGGAACCTCTATTAGAAACTACTGTAAGAGGAAGCCTGAATCGAGGAATAATAATATCTTTGAAGAATTTCTTCATGGGTTTGGAATCAAATGTTTTGGTGGGGATGGATTCGACCCATTGATAAATGTAGTCAACAACCACGAAGATATAATTGAACCCACAAGAGGAAGGAAATGGGCCCATATAGTCTACTCTCCACATGTCCAAGATTTCAATCTCTTGCCAAGATTTCATGTGCATTTGGTATATCTTGGGTATGTTGCTGATCCTTTGACATTCATCACATGAAAGGACAAAATGATATGAGTGTTTAAAAAGAGTAGGCCAGAAAACACCCATATTGTAAGACCTTCCTAGAAGTTTTGTAAGAGCTCATGTACCCTTTAGTGGTGCCAGAATGGCACTGCTCAAGTATGTTTGGGTCCTCTTAGTGACACACATGATGTAAACTTCATCAGAACACAATCTAAAAAGACAAGTGTCATCCCATTAATATTGCTTCACATCATGTAAGAATGTAGCCTTAGAATGTCCCTTGTATTAAGGGTGCAACATACATGCGTCTAGAAAATTTACATAATCAATGAACTAAGGATATCAGGATTCCATTTTCAACAATTTATAATAAAGAAGGGAGTCATTTATGGGGATTCCATCATCATCAAAAAAATTAACATGAATGAGATGGTCAACAACAACATTTTTGCATCCCTTTTTGTCTAGGATTTCTAGGTCAAATTTCTAAAGTAAAAGGACCCAATGAAGAAGATAAGGTTTGGCATCCTTTTTAGTCATCACGTATCTAATGGCTACATCGTCCGTATAAACAATGACTTTGGACCCTACCTAATATGAGAGGAATTTGTCAAAGGCATTAACTATGGATAGCATTTTCTTTTTAGTAGTGGTGTAATTCCGTTGGGTATCATCAAGAGTTTTGGATGCATAGAAAATATATGGTGCTTTTTATCAACACGTTGTTAGAGGATAGAACCAACAACATAATGACTCACATAACACATTAACTCAAAAGGTAAGGACCAATCAGGGGCCCTAATAATGGAAGTAGTAATGAGCACATCCTTTATACTCAGAAAATTGGCCATGCAGCAAGCATTACCAAACACAAAAGGGATGTCTTTTAGGAGGAGATTCGTCAAGAGTTTGGTGATCTTAGAAACATCATAGAGGAAACACCTATAAAAGGAAGGCACTAACATCCTTGATCGAAGAAGGGGGTGGGAGTTTTGAGAGGACCTCAATCTTGGCTCTATCCACTTTAATGCCATGATTTCTTACCTTATGGCCTAAGACAATTCCTTCAGTCACCATGAAGTGACATTTTTCCCAATTTAGGATCAACATGATTCCTCACATTTTCTAAAACAAAAGATAAGTTATGGAGGCAAGAGTCAAAACTATCTCCATAGATGGAGAAATTTTCCATAAAGACATCCATAATGTTCTCGGTCAATATAGTAAAAATAGCAGACATGCACCGCTGAAAAGTGGTTGGAGTATTGCATTGCCCGAATGGAATTCTCCTAAATGCATAAGTGCCAAACGGGAAAATAAAAGTCATTTTCTCTTGGTTGTTCGGATGAATAGCGATTTGATAGAAACCTAAATAACCATCAAGATAACAAAAATATTGTTGATGGAAGGTGCTCTAGTAATTGATCCAGAAAGGGAAGAGGGAAATGATCTTTCCTGGTGGCCTTGTTCAGTTTTCTATAGTCAATACACATCCTCCACCCTATGAAATTCTAGGTGATAATAAGCTCATCATTATTCACGATAGTGGTGCCCCCTTTCTTGGGAATGACCTAAACAGGAATAACCCAGGGAGAGTTAGAGATGGGGTAGATGATTTCTGAAGTAAAAAGCTTGATAAGCTCTAGATGCACAACCTCCTTCATGTTAGGATTTAGTTTCCTTTGAGGGTCTCTAAAAGGTTTGTACTCTTATACCATAGGAATACTATGCATTCAAATGGCTTGATCTATTCTAGTCAAATCAACCATTTTATATCCTAATCTACATTTCCTCTTCGAAAGCTCAGTCATTAGTTTAGTTTCCTATTCATGAGTGAGATCAGAGTTAATGATAACAGGATAAAGTTTTTCCTCATCAAGGAAGACATACTTAATTCCTTTGCAGAGTTGTTTCATGTCGGGTGCCTTGGGAGGTTCAAGTTTTTCATTTACAATAGAGACAACTTTTAGATCTTAAAACTCTTCCTCATGGATCTCCTCTAAGGTATCGAGATGGTGTCTAAATTTCTCCAACGGCTCATCTTCAAATCTACAATCAATAGGTGTCACAAGGGCATTTTGGTGGGGATCCTCAACTAGTTCCCATTTTTAGCTTAATTGTTGCATCTTCACAATACAATCAAGAATATAGACCTCTTCTTGGAGGCTTGGTCTGCAAATTCTTTCTAAAACCCAATACTTTAGGATTTGTTTTCCTAGGTGCAAGAAAATGGTCCCAACCTCAATGTCAATCAAGGCATGAGGAGTGCTTGAAAATGATGGGGTACCTTACGTCTTCCTTTATTTCCATGATGACAAAGTCACATGGGACATAAGCATCTTTCCCAACCCTTACATGTATGTCTTGAATGGTACCCATGGGTTTTTTCATGGATGAGTTAGCCAATAGGATGGTCATGACGGTAGGAAGCATGTCAACAAAGCCTAACATCCTACAAATACTATAGGTCAAGATAAAAATACTAACGCCCAAATCTATAAAACCTTTCCTACAAACATTATCACCCAGGTAACTCCCAATCCTAAAGGAACCATGGTCTTTCTTCTTTTCAAGCATCTTACTTTGGATAATATTGGAGGTGGTCCTAGCAAGCTTAACTATCTCATGCCTTTTGGTGTGGTATTTACTGGTCAATAGAGATTTCATGTACTTGGACCAGGCAGGCATTTGAGCTAAGGTATCAAGAAAAGGGATATCCACATGGAACTTTTTCATGGCTTCCCTAAATTTCATTAAATGAGTATCAAGCCTAGTTTTCTTAAGGAGGGATTGGTAAGGTGGATGTGGTTTGTAAATAGGAATTTTTGGTTCATCAATTTCCATAGGAGGGTCCATAGAGGAAGGGGTGGTAGCAGTAAGAACAACAAGAGTTGGTGAAGGGGGAGTTTCGATGACCACGATATCATCATCCTCAAAATCCAAAGGTATAATGGCAGGTTTCTCTGAAGGGTGAGTATGAGTCTTCCCCGAACGGGTCAACACAACCTTATGTTGTTCAGGATATCTTGGGTTGTTCTTAGGTTGTCCAATAAAGGTACCCGCAGGGGGTTTTTGTTGGGCAAAGAGACAGTAAAATTGAGCATTGGTGGACTTTGGATGTGCAATTATGATTTTCTCTAAGGGAAAAATACTATCATCGGTTATAGGAGTGGGGACATTCTGTTGTGGTGGTGGTTGATGAAGGTTTTAATATTTTCATCCTTAGTAAGGTCCATGATTTGGTATATTACCCCTATAGTTCCATTGGTTCCCAAAATTCCTTTGATTGTTATTGTAGGAAAAACGTGTTAGTGGACGGTAGTTGGCTTGGGGTTGTGGGGGTCTCTTTGGATGGGGAAGTTTAGATGAGTTTTTAGATCATGATGGGTTTCTAAATTGAAATCCAAGATGATTTTTGGCTTTGTTTGGATTATAGTAAACCTGGCCCGGGATACTATGGATTGAGTTAAGATCCACCACTTGTTGACAAACATCAGACTACATAGAGTGTTGTAGAGATATTGACATTGGAGGGTAGCATGATCATACCCTTGGCAATCCCACATAGAGATTCTACAACCCTCACTTCTCGAGGTTGCCTTTAATAGGCATTGAAAGAAGATTCCAAGTGGTCCTATTTCAAAGAGATCAATTTAAGGACTTTGATAATGGTATGGTTGTCTAGGTTTACCTTAGCCTTGGCAGCCTTGAGGACCCCAATGACTCCTCTTCTAGCTTGAAACTCAGAGGCTCTTTGAACCACCTTCCATGTGCTGCCTAGGTTTTCGAACATGAAATTTCTGATAGATGAGGAATTGAGATACTTCTTGGTGTCCTCATCAACACCACGGTAAAGTATCTCAATGGGTTGAGATTATGATATGTCATGATGGGGGTTATGGTGGATGAGTTCCCTAAATCTCTCCCAAACTTCTCCTAAAGATTCTTTGTGGACCATTGAAAAGAGAAGGATTTGCACCCTGATCTTGTAAGTAAGGGAAGGAGGGAAGTATTTATCCAAGAACTTTGTTTGAAGTGCTTCCTAAGTGGTGACAATGATTTTAATCTCAATGGAATTATACCAATTATTGGATGGCCTTGAGAGAGAGTGTTTGAAAAGTCTAATTCTAATGGCATCTTCAGAGACACCTGGGATTTTGGTCAAGGAACTAAGGTCGGTGAAATGTTGGAGGTGATCTTGGCAACTTTCACCCTTGTTCCCAAAAAAAGGGTTGTATTGGAGCATGATGATCCACTGAGTGCACTCCCAAATTGGGGGGCAGTAATCATGACTGACACAACTAGGTGTTGTGCATATCCAATTTTTGGAGTGGAAAAATCTTTTAATTGTTTTTGTCTCTCAGCCTCCCTTGAGTGGCTTCTATGGCCTCTTGCTCTCCAATATAGGATGCACACAAATTGGCTTCTTGGGCCACACATTCATCAATCAAAAGCTCTCTTTGAGTGACAAGTGACTTCTCAATCCTACGCGCAACTTCCTCTTTGTCCATCCTAAGTTTGTTTTGTTGATTTAAGCGATGCAAGGTTGTCTCTGGCTTGAGATAAAAAACTGGTGACATAGAATCATATGTTGGGCGACATGCACAGTTATACAAATATATTTGAGTGTATAAGAAACATACTACTAGAATGGAAACTTAATAGAAAGGGGAGATAACACTTCCAAAATGTTAATCAGAAGGTATAAAAAATTTAAAAAAAGTTTATCAAAAGTTTTTCAGGGTTCGAGAAAATGATTTGTTGTTCCAGGGAATGATGCCAAAATTGTACCAATTCACTAAGATAATTATCCTAGAGTTTAATCCTTTTATATTTTCTAGTTAAGGCTAGTATAGAAGGTTTGATCCAATAGGACAACATTTTTAAGATTCATTTTCTTTTAATCTTGATTGTTTTGAAATTAATTCTTTTTTTGCTATTTTTGAAAGATTGACAAATAGTAAAACCTAATTTTGAGAGGGTTGATTAAACTAATGCAAGAAACTAAAGTGCTTGAAAATAAAGTTCAAGAAGAATAAAAGATTACAATAAGGAAGGAAATGGAAAGATTAAACTAAGAAAGAAAAATAAAGGAAGAAGATGGTTAGCCCAGAATAAAAGATTATCTAAGAATGAGAACAATATTGAAAGTATTAGAAAGAAAGTGATTTGAAACAAACATTGAAAGAAACTATTGAAATCAGATATGAGAAACATCGAGGATTAGGGGTTTTCACCACCTTAGCCAAAGTGATGACCAAATCAATAATACACGATAATTAAAAGACATGTGAATTTTTCATAAACAAAATGCAAAAGTCAAATTCCATGTGAACCCATTGGTCCTTACGAGATTCATTGTTCATCATCCCAATGGGGATTTTTGCATGGTCGCATCCAAATCCCTGTACAACTAGTTTAGTTGTTCTAAATTCTGAGTTCCACAATCGCATATGTTAGAATTAACTCGTGATGAAAATGGGAGATCACTTTATTTAAATCAAAGGTTTTCTAAACCAAATGCCAATCACATAAAGAAAATTGTATAGACTAAATCTGATTCAACATAATATTCTGCTTGCCCTGATAAGAAGACCACTTACTACTCACAATGAGGAAGGGAGAAACAACTAGAGAAAGAAAAAAAAGTCATAGACCGTAGATCATGAATCTTTTAAAGAGAACAAGGTGGTGACAATTAAATAACTTAATTGCTTTATCTCCCTCTCCAAGAAGAAAATGCGAGAAGAAACAATAAGAATAAAAAAGATCTAGATGCAAAAGAAAAGAGATAACTTTATTTCTTGAATATAAAAATTACACTAGAATGAAAATTAGCAGAGTTTCACTATAGATCAAGTACAATGTTTGGGACCACTCCTTAGTGGAGTCCCCCTCCTTTTATAGGGGAAGGAGGGGTGGGAAACCCTGAAATAGGGGTGACAAAGAATGTTTGGTGCCTATTGAAATACCCATTTTGTGCACCGCAAAATGGCCATTTCATTAGGCAAAACCATCATCTAGTGATGATTGGGAATTTCCCTAGAAGGTTCAGATCGAAACCTTAAAAGGGTGGTGGCAGTGCCTGTTGGGATGCAATCTTGTTCATGAAGCAAAGTCCCTAATGATCATCTGGGATCTGTGAGCCCATCTCGAATGTGACGTGGCATGGCCTTGGAGTAGCGGTAGAACCCTAATCGAGTGACTGGCGGTGCCATTTGATTTTGTTTCTTGGTCTCGAAGTAAACCATGAAATGATCATTTGGATAACTTAGGTGCCCGTTCAGCACCGTGGTGTGAAAAATCAAAGGGTTGGAACCCTAATCAAGTAGCAGCATGCTTTCTTTTTGTTGCGAGTCTAGGTGAAGTTGACCTAGCTGTTTGGGCTCATCTGCATGCTCGTCTAGCTCTATGAGATGATCGTCTCGCTGAAGCAAGACACCTGTTTGGCATGCAAAGTTTGGTTGATGGAACCGAGGCTAAAGTGGCCATTCGCCTATGAAATGAGGGGTCTTCAGGGAGTGAACTCACCACTTGGGCTTAGTGAGATGGCCGTCTCACTGACGTAGTGGGTCAGAATAAATTTTGGAGAAAATCCCTACAAAATTCAAGAAAATGGATAAGTATTTGAAAAAGTAAATCAAGATATGGTAAATTGCATTTTAGTGTAGAAATTACTAAAAAATAAAATCTAATGAAAATGACTAAGAAATATATGCAAAAGATGGATGAATATGCATTCATAACACAACAATTTATCTATTGAAGTTTTGACTCCCATTGGGTTTTGGGTCCTTTTTGGACTTTGGTCCACTAAGCTTTGGTCCCTTAGAACTTTGGCTCAATTAGGGTTGCATAAATTCCACCTTCCTATGTAGTGGTCTATAATGAATTAATTATCCTTGATATATTGATTAACATAGAAATTAGGCAACAATGTTGTTTTGTCATGGAGAATGGGAACTCTCATGCATCTAGTTCTGGGAAAAGATATGTTATACAATGCTTAATTTTAATATTTGAAGTTAATATTCTTACAAAAATTATCTTGGATATTTTGACATCTTGCATATGGAACTATCTTGCATAGTTGATACTTGTACAATCTTGTGAAATTGCCATCTTAAAACTGGACATTTGAAATCCTTACTTTTTTAACCTATGTTTGCCAAATAGTCACAATATAGATTTGTGATTCTCATTTTGTCCTCGATTTGTGCATATTTTATAGTATGTCAATAATAAGAGTTCATTACAAACATTGGATGAATTTTTCCTCTTGGTTCCTTGTCATGGATGAATTTAGCCCTTTGCGATATATGATGGGAGATTGATGGAAGATATAGAAGACACGTACAAGAGATGTGTTTTGTTGAAGAGTAGATAGGACTAGTAATTTTCTAACTTGTAGTACCAATTTATACGCCTATGTGAAGTCTGATGTAATGAATGAATGTACATATATTATTTAAATATTTCAATTTAAATCATGTTGAGGAAAAAATGGTCCAAAAGATATTTTTTTACAACATGATATCAGAATTATACATAGTTTTCACTCATGTATGTCTCCTGGAAATTAGGTTTAATTAGGAATACAAATGGAATAATTAGACTTATGCAAATAATTTATAGCTAATACTAGATTTTCTAGGAAAGTTACAACATTTACATATTGCAGAAGTATATACATAGATGGTAATGGATGTACCCTGATCTAGCATTTATGGAACAATTATGCCTAAACTAGCAGATTTTGGAGTCCTTTTCTATGTATGGATTTAGTTGGATCTATTGATGAAGAAATATTTGATATATATGTGTGCGATTTACAATATGACTCTTAGAACACTACAATCATGACAACATGTATGCAAATGGGTAGATTACCCTAAATTATTTCTTCAGTTTGGGACATTCATAAAGTTCAAATATATACAAATAGAGTGAAAAATTAGAATAAAATCTTAAATCATTTCAATTAACATAAAATTGTCACATTTGATAACTTCCAATTTGAATATTGAAGACAAATTGTGAACATGATGAAGCTTAGGAAAAAATATATGTACTATAATCTACATAATGAATAAAATACAAGGAATAATCATGACCATGCAAGTGGAATGAGTTGAGGTGTCTATGGAAGGAGTTAGTGAAGGTATTGTCTTATTTACTCCCAATCTGCATAAGTTGTGTATGGTTTCCTCACTTTACACATGAATCAGGCCTAGGAAATTTCTACTCCTTTGAAAAATCATAAACCCTGAACAAAAGAACCCAAAAAAATGTCACAAAAGTAGAAAATGTGTGATATATTCACCATTAATAAAAAAATAATAATAATAATATGTTAAGTCATATAGATAAGATCCCACTTAATTCAAACTTTTTAATGGAAAAATAATGTAATACCATTTGTAGACTACATATCTACTTAGAGAAGTGTCGCTTGTGATAATTTTACCTAATATAACCCATATAAATAATTAATTAGAAATCTAGAGATCTGAGAGGTAAACAAAAATGTATGTACTATGAATGAAAATTTAAACCTTTCAGAAAAGTAGTTGTTTTAAATTTATTTCATTTTAAAAAATTATATGTTATGTGCATATGGACAGGAACACCGCCAAAACAAAATGATGAAGAAAAATATAATGCGATCTGACTCAACTCATAACCTTTACCCTTATTAACCTAGAGAATTTTCCACATGATAACTTGGATATGAATACCCCTGCTGAAAAAATGAATCAAAAATTTGATGAGTGAAGAGATAAATAATAGGTTTTGAGCAACTTAACTAATTAAGGAGATGTCATAAATATTCCATTAGATCCATGTAGATATATGTTTGAGTATTTTAAAAGTGAAATTAATATTTGCATCCCAATCTTGATTAAGGTAATGGTGCATCATGATAAATTATAGGATCTCTAGATTTTTGATGTCCTGACTTCTTTAGATACTTAAACCTACCATAAATGTTATTGACATAAACATCATATAGATATAAATAGTAACCCAATCAAGAATGGAGCAGAAGAAAATATGAAATATATTAAAATTCATGAGACAAATAATATGACATAAAGATTTGTCACAAAAAAGGAGAAGAAAAAAAATTTTAGGCTTGGCCTTAAACAATATAGTTTATCTAATAATTTTGCATTCTAACTCAAAATGTTGACAATAAAGTTTTAAGACTAATAATGTGAATCCTCGTATGTGTACCTGAATATGCTACTTAAAAACTTGTATGGACTAGTCTACGTATCCAATTCAATGGTAAATATAGTTTGTAAGTAAGATTCAAAATTAAATTAATTTTGTACCTCCATCCATGTAATCAGAGAGTGGATTGTTCAACATGAGTAGTATGGTGCAAAATCTACGGAATCCTAGTCGGAATATGATTATTAAGGACTACTTTAAAGGGAAAATCTCTTTGAGGGATACAAGAGTTGTAACATTTTGAATTTTGGGACTCTAGATCATTAATTATCTACATGTAATTATTCCCATCATTTAAAAATCACATTACAATTCTCAAGATTTTCTATTTGCATACCATTTGAATGTCTTGATCATTGTATACAAAATTCATTTATATATAGTATAATTTGATCCAATTCAATTGGGACCCATCTTGGATTATCCTGAACCAACTATCAATCTTTGGCTTTAGAATCACTCACTCACATGCACACACACACACACACACACACAGATATATATATATATATATATATATATATATATATATATATATATACAATGGTATTAGTTACTTAGATTTGAATAATTAATGAAAATATTAATTGAAGGAGAGTGGTATGAGATTATTTGGAAATAATTTTTTTATTAAATGCTAGACATTAATAGTAGGATTGTATAAAATTTTGGATAAAAAAAGTTCATATGTGGCCTATAGAATATTCACAACATGTTTTTAATTGACTGTGATTTTCATCTAATCTGTCATTTATGGGAAAGGACAATTTAAAGTTAGGTCATTGTAACGTCTCTGAATTTTGTCGTCTCGACACATAGAACGTCAGAGTAGAGAGAGAGGGATGTCACACTTCATTTTTCCACGCCCCTTGGGATATGGGGACCGAGTGTCGACCTCTTATTTAGAGGAAGAGGGAGAGAGAGGATGCAGAGAGAGAGAGCATATATCCACTTAGTAGCTACAAACCATCTATATTCTTTGTTTTTATTAGAAGATACTATAATCATAGTACATCCAAGCTATATTACAAAACAAAGATAAGCAATACATCATAACTATTACACACAAGAAAACTAGTTATATACTTAGATAAAGCCAACGTACCTGAGTTCAGAGATTCTTATCCTATCATTGATCATCAGAATCTGGTCATCACCTGATGAATAATAATTAACTATCATTAATAAATATTCATTATATTATAGGTATTTTAGGTCCAAATTAGGGTTTAGCTCAAATGTAATGTTCAAACTGACCTAAACTTATCCATGATATTTTTCTACTATTCCATATGTCATAAATTAGGTCTGGTTCAATTTTTGTAATTTTCTGATGCTGTATCTATTTTCTAGAATTAATGTGATTTTAGAAGCACAAATGTATATTTAATGAGAAAAAACCTAGTATTGGGTATGATACTCAAATCAGAGTTCATTTTTAGTGTACACATACTTTTAGGGTTCATAAAAATTTTCCTCAGATTTTTTCTCCATCATTTAATAATTATACCATTTAAATGAAGTACTTTCATCTATATTAAATATCATAAAAAATAGTTTCTCATAAGTCTCATATATGGGTTTCATAATAAAGAGCATAGTTTTATGAGTCTAGTGGTATTTTTGGGGAACAATTTGAGTACTAGATCTATTTATAATGCATTTTCTAAGATCATATCTATTTATTGGAAATATGAACGATTTACCTTATAGGCCAATCACAATCTGCCACATGGCTCCGCAGGGACACAGTGCTCAGCATGGGAAAGGCTGAGCCGACCGGTTCAACTAGGCTTGCACCAGACCCAAATTGTGTTGTCTCTTCTCTCACGTGAATGCAAGCGTCGTCGATGCCAGTATGCGTTCTCCGCTCTGCGATCGCTATTTCTGAGGGCTATCTAGGGCACCGCCACACGGGAAGGAAATAGAGAGGAGTCCTAGTGGTAGCATACCTAGTTTCCAGCCGATGATGGTCCTTTAAAGCTCAGAGACACCTTCCACATGGTTTCGACCACCTCTTCCACTAGATGGGGATCTGGGGTTAGGTGCTCCTATGTTCTGCGACCGCCGATGCAAGGTTAGTTGATGGAGGTTCCATCTCATTTTCTTCTCTATTTGTGAGACACAAGGCACCACCGCAAGGATAGAGTTTGGTGAATGATGACCTGAACCTCATCTAGGAGCTTCATCACCTTCGAGGTGGTTAACAGAAGTGCGGCGACTGGTCAAGTCACCGCTAGACCTGGTGGCCCTATCTCCACTGTCATTCTTGACTCCTGTGTGATTCATCTACTGCTGCGTTGTTGTGAGCAGTTAGCCTGGAGGGTGATGGTTGGACCTGTGTGTCAAGGACTGCTCGACCACCAACCCTTCATATTTTCATTGCCAACTCCACGCACAGTCCTCCGACTGTGGCTCTGGCCTAGCTATGAGATCCTATGAGGAGCAACGTGGGATCCAAACCTCCTTGCGAGGCTTTGAGGGGTCCAAGACACTCCAAGGTGGCGGGTGGATCTCATATACTCACAATCACAGCTAGGAAGACCCTACTGCTCTAATACAACGGGGTTGACAGTCGTTGTTGAGGCAAGCCAAATGTGGTACAGAAGCTTGGGTGGTAGGCCAAGGAAGGAGTAGTGCAACTATGTTTCAAGCTTGCCTTGATCTCTCGAGATCTCAGGGAGTTATGTAGACTCATTGAAACTGTAGGCGTATTTACATGTGAAGCGTATAAGCAACTGACCTCCCTGAGATTCCAACCTTCCTCCATCTTCTGCTAGTCAGAAAGACAAAGGAGTATATGGGGTGAAGCTCCTCTCACCAAGACCATTCTTTTCAGATCTTACTCTTCCTCTTTTGTCCTCTCTGCTCCCACCCTTCTTCTTCTTCATGCAATTTGATGCGTATGGTAGTGGACAAGTGAATGAAATAAGATGTTTGTAATGTCCCATGATTTGTGATCTCGGATATAATGATCTTATAAGGAATGATTGGACTACCCATATCACCAAGGTACACCTCCTTTTCCGGGAGCCCATCATTAAAGAACTCCATAGTTAAGCGTGATCAGCTTGGAGTAGTACTAGGATGGGTGACCAGTCGAGAAGTTGACCCCGACGTGTGCATAAGTGTGGACAAAGTGTGCAGTTAAGGCTAGTGGTGGTTTGTGGGGCCAGTCGTCATTCCTGAAACTCTACTAGAGCCTTGGGAAGTAGACATGTGTGTTACAAATGGTATCAGATCCATAACCCCTAAAGTAGGTGGGGCCCACATGGGCATGTGACATGCCAGTCTTGAGCCGTACGGTCCAGGCATGTAGGAATGGGATGTCCATGGTTGATGTAGCCACCCTTGCACTGGTATTCCGTGATCAGGAGATGGGTGTCCATGGGCCATTCTGGGTCTGCACTGAAATGAGGCGATGTTATGAGGCCTTATAGTTGAGCCTTGATGAGGATGTCAAGAGTCTAAGTGGGGGAGATTGTAACGTCCCAGGATTTGAGGCCTCAGATATAATGATCCTATAAGGAATGATTGGACTACCCATATCACCAAGGTGCACCTCCTTTTCCAGGATCCCATCACTAAAGAACTCCTTAGTTAAGCGTGCTCAGCTTGGAGTAGTACTAGGATGGGTGACCAATCAAGAAGTTGACCTCGTCTTGCTCATAAGTGTGGATAAAGCGTGCGGTTAAGGCTAGTGGTGGTTTGTGAGGCCATTCGTCATTCCTAAAATGATGTGACAACCTCACTTTTCCCTTTCCTTTGTGGTACTCCTTCCATCATATCGAATGGTATCCTACTTAAATCAAAGTCACATATTGTGCTAATGATCATTGAGGTCATCAAATTAGATCATCATCACATTCATACTATAGAGTTGACATTTGATTGAGTAGGATACCATTAGATATGATGGAAGGAGTACCACAGAGGAAAGGGACAAGTGAGGTTGTCACATCCTTCCCTCCTTACAAGAAATTTCATCCTCAAAATTCGTCCAAGATCATAGTTTAAGAGTCAAAGTAAAAAAAATAATCCACCAAGTAAAGATATCTTTCCATGGTTATCAACACATTCCTCACATGGGACACACACTTAGGTTACAGTCATCATGTGTATATCATCAATATGAGTACAACCTTGATGACTGTAACCTAAGTGTGCGTCCCATGTGAGGAATGTGTTGATAACCATGGAAGGATATCTCTACATGGTGAATTTTTTTTTGACTTTGATCTTGGATGAATTTTGAGGACAAAATTTCTTGTAAGGAGGGAAGGTTGTGACAACCTCACTTTTCCCTTTCTTCTGTGGTACTCCTTCCATCATATATAATGGTATCCTACTTAATCAAATGTCAACTCTATAGTATGAATGTGATTATCATCTAATTTGATTACCTCAATGATCATTAGCACAATATGTGACTTTGATTTGAGTTTTGTACTATGTCACTTTTTAATAGATTACCACATTGCAAATGCAATTAAACCTAATAATTGTAATGTCTTTGATGTAGTTCAGATTGTAGAGTTTTCAATTGTAAATACAAAGGAATAGAAATCAGCCTAATCAGACATTTGCAGCCCAAGTTATGGCTTTTCAAAGTCAGCTCCGATTTCACTTGAATTATTCTGATCCAGCTTGTTTTATGCCTTAATGTGCCGATTTGGGTGGGGCACGACCCATACACCACCCTCACTTGAGAAAACCCTAGTGCGCTTCTACTACCCACCATTATATTGCCCCTTCCTTGATCTGATCCAGATCCAACGGATAAAAACCCTCCTCCTATTCTATTCTTTGACGCTGGCAGGGGTGGCGTTGCCGCCACATACCCCCACCATGGCAACAACAAATAGCACTCACCCGACCCCTCTCTCGATCATTTTCATAGTCCATACCTATTCTCTATACATGCCGCTCGTTTCCCCTCTTTTTCATGCCCTAGGGTTCTGCTACATAACTCCCATCTCCAAGAAACTCCATGGTCGCCGCCACCATGGTGCACCTTCCATAGATCCACCTTGGCCATCCTTGGGGGGATATGAGAGTGGATTCAAGTCCATGGAGGAGATGCGGTGTCAGGAGGCCTCTTGGCAGGTGATTTGGTGACCTCCTCACCACTCAACCTGGCCATTCCGGTGAGCAGCAGCCGCAATGCCATCGTGTCTAGGAACTACCTGCACACAGGCTACTGTCTGGGGAGGATGATGTACCACACCATCAAATCTAGGGCGGACGACTTAGTAACACTTGGGTCCACTGCCCAAGGCTCTAGTAGAGTTTTAGGAATGACGAATGGCCCCAAAAACCACCACTATCCTTTACTGCGTGCTTTACCCACACTTATGTGCAAGCTGGGGTCAAATACAAAGGAACAAAAATCAGCCTAATCGGACATTTGCAGCCCAAGTTATGGCTTATCAAAGTCAGCTCAGATTTCACTTGAATTATTCTGATCCAACTTGTTTTATGCCTTAATGTGTCGATTTGGGTGGGGCGCGGCCCATACACTACCCTCACTTGAGAAAACCCTAGCGTGCTTCTACTACCCACCATTAGATTGCCCCTTCCTTGATCCGATCCAAATGCAACAGATAAAAACCCTCCTCCTATTCTCTACTTAGACACTAGCAGGGGTGGCGTTGCCACCACATACTCCCACCATGGCAACAACAAATAGCACTCACCCGACTGATCTCTCGATCATTTGCATAGTCCAGACCTATTCTCTATGCATCCCGCTCGTTTCCCCTCTTTTTCAAGCCCTAGGGTTCTCCTACATAACTCCCATCTCCAAGAAACTCCATGGCCACCGCCACCATGGTTCACCTTCCATAGATCCACCTCGACCATACTTGGGGGGATATGGGAGTGGATTCAAGTCTATGGAGGAGATGCGGTGTCACGCGGCCTCTTAGCAGGTGATTTGGTGACCTCCTCACCACTCAACCTAGCCATTCTGGTGAGCAGCAGCCACAATACCGTTGTGTCTAGGAACTACCTACACGCGGGCTACTGTCTGGGGAGGCTGGTGTACCGTGCCATCAAATCCAGGGCGGACGACTTAGTAACACTTGGGTCCACTGCCCAAGGCTCTAGTAGAGTTTCAGGAATGACAACTGGCCCCACAAACCACCACTAGCCTTTACTGCGTGCTTTATCCACACTTATGTGCAAGTCGGGGTCAACTTCCTGATTGGTCACCCATCCTAGTACTACTCCAAGTTGAGCACGCTTAAAGATGGAGTTCTTTAGTGATGGGATCCTGGAAAAGGAGGTGCACCTTGGTGATATGGGTAGTCCAATCATTCCTTATAAGATCATTATATCTGAGGCCTCAAATCCTGGGATGTTACAATCTCCCCCACTTAGACTCTTGATTAGGTGTAAATTTTATAAATTCTTTTTTTTTATGGAACCTCCTCAGGGTTATTTTATTCCTCCTGCTCTATAGTTGCAGGAAACATCCATAGATTACACATTGTACCTACTGGAAATTTAAACTTGGTAGGGTTTCTACCAGTACATGGGAAGTAGAGAATGGGTTGACCCACTGGGTCGATAGGAGGGTCGATATATAATCGATCATCCTGATAATTTTTGTGATGGTGTCTCGCTAGGCTGTGCACCAGTTGTAGAACTGCTCTGTTGACCTTCATTACAGTGCTATCTTCAGTATCTGCCAGTAGCTTTTGAATGTCCAAGATCCAAGCTCGAATTGCAGGTGCGTTTATCCCATTGTTCTTCACTGCTTGTATTGCCAAGGCGCTGTCCGATGCTAGTACCCTGGGGTATTTATTAATTTTGCATGCTTCGGCTGCAAGGTGCAGCGCCCTGACTTCAGCTTCAAGTACAGACTGTACTGTGATTTTTCTCGCACATCCCCCTAGCCAGCGTCCATTTTGGTCGATTGCTACAGTTGCTATGGATGCAGTATTTCCGTGTACTGAAGCATCTGCCATCCATAGTATGCTTCGTCCTTCATTCACAGGGATTTTGCATTCTAGATCTATATCATCTTTGTTAACTTGTTCCTTGTTATCCAGGCTTGGACAACTGACTTATAGAGGTATGCAATCTGTAACAACTGGCGACTCGGTTGGATTGTTTTGTTGTCAAATATCATTGAATTTCTTGCTTTCCAAATAGTCCAACAGGTAATTGCGAACATGGATTGTGTGTGCATGTCTTCTTTCAAAACTGTTGCAATCCAGTTCCTGGAATTCATACTCGATTCCGTCAAGTGTATGTTCTGTAGTTTTGTAGCTAACCACACTTCTCCTGCATGAGGGCAATCCCTCAAAGCGTGGAGAGTCGATTCCTCATTACCCCCACATCTTGGGCAAATGGTCGAGTCTGTGAACATTTGTTGTTTCCTTCTAACATTAGTCATGATCGCATCATGTGCTGCAAGCCATATGAAGGTCTGGATCTTGGAAGGGGCCCTGATGTTCCAGATTTTTAGCCACACGTCATCATGTTGTTCAGTGTCTTCAGTATGGATCAACTCATAAGCCTTGCTAGTTGAGTATTTACCTCTTGTGTCATGTTTCCAGCTCCATAGATCCTTTCCTTTATTACAGTTAGGAATGGGTAAATTGGTGATGGTCGCCACGCAGGTCGGTGGTAGGTAGTTTTCTAGGAAATCTGTGTCCCAGGTGTCATTGAGATTGACTAGGCTTGAAACTTTTAGATCCTTGATTTCTTCCTCAATGGGTCGAGTGCAGACCTCCACGAGTTTCCCTACATCTGGTACCCGGTTGTCATACCATACTGAGGTATCCATGCCATTACCAATGGTTCTTGTACAGTTTGAGATGACGAAATCTTTCCCCGAGTCAATAGCTTTCCAGAATGGAGTTACGCGGCAGCCTTTGCCATGACTGAAGTTTTTGTATTTGTTTAGAAGACCCTTCCTCAAGAGAGAAGGTTTGGCGTTGAGGAGGTCCCAAGTATTCTTCCATAGGATGGCTTTGTTTCAATTAGTCATGGATTTAATGCCAAGTCCTCCCTTGTCCATACTAGCAGTTACCTGTTGCCACACAACTAGTGAGATAGGTTTTTCTTTATGTCGTCCTCCCCATACAAAGTTTCGAATGATTTTGTCTAGGTTTTTGCAGATCGACACATGAACTTTTGTTGTTTGCATAGTATAGGTAGGCATGGAAGTTAGTACAGCTTTAGCTAAGCATATTCTTCCTGCAAGGGAGAGTGTCTTGGATGCCCAACCATTGACCTTTGAGGTAATGTTGTTCGCTAGATATGCATAGGTCTCCTTTGAGACTCTATTATGTAAAAGAGGTACCCCAAGGTACTTCCCCAAGTCAGCTGTCTCGGCAATCCCACTGGCAGAACAAATTTGAGTTCGCAGGGCTTGAGGGACGGATCTTGAGAAGAAGATCTTTGATTTTTCAATGGAAATTTTCTGTCCCGAGGCTGATTCAAACAGTTGAAAGCACTTGTTTATGTTCATTATCTGCTCCTTGGAAGCGTGGGTGAAAATGACAATGTCATCAGCAAATATAATATGAGAGACTGCTGGGCCTTTTTGGGATAACTTAACTGGTTTCCAACTTTTATTCTCTACAGACTTGTCAATAAGTTGAGTGAGTCTTCCCATGCAGAGAACGAAGAGGTATGGGGAGAGGGGGTCTCCCTGTCTCAGCCCTCTAGATGCTTTGAAAGGAGGTAGTGATTCACCATTTAGTACGATGCTGGTTCGACCTGCATGGAGTGAATTCATTATATAATTATGGATGTTCCTTGGCCAAGCCATTTGGTTCAAGGTATCTTCGATAAAGTCCCAAGAGAGCCTGTCGTAAGCTTTAGAGAGATCAACTTTGATTGCCATGTAAGGTCCGCTGGAGCTTCTACTCATGTTGTGGATGATTTCTTGGACCAGAATGATATTATCAGAAATATTTCTTCCTGGTACAAAACTTGTTTGGACTTTATATATCCACTTCGGGAGGTAGTGTTTTACTCGTTCAACCACTATCTTAGATGTGATCTTCATAATAGTGTTGTTCAAGGTAATGGGTCGCAGTTGGTTGCAGTTGATAGGATTTCTGCATTTGGGGATGAGCACTATGTTGGAATTTGCCAGTTGGTCATCAATGGGTGTTCCATTTAACATATCCCATATTGATCTGATAACAGAAGACTTAATGATTTTCCATTGCTTTTTGAAGAACAGGTTATCTGAACCGTCAGGCCCCGCCGCCTTGTATGGGTCTGCTTCTTTGATGATTCGCCAGATTTGGTACTCCGTAGGGGTTGCTGCAAGACGCCTTTGTTGAGTGGGAGTGAGTTTCTTGAAATTAGCCGGCATGGTATTGATGTTGGTGGTGGATTGGTTTGCAGGAGCTGTGAACATGTCTTTGAAGTGAGTTTGCACCAAACTGCTAAGTTCAGTATTGTCTGAGGTCCATCCGTCGTTGTTGTTTTGCAGAGTAGTGATGTGATTCAAACGGTGCCTATTGTTGACGAAAGCATGGTAGTACTTACTGTTATTGTCTCCATGACGGAGCCAACTGATATGGCTTCGTTGTTTCCAACTATCCTCCTCCTGCAGCATAATGTTTTCAAGTTCATATTCAAGTTCAATAAAACGTGTATCACCTGCTACGCTGTAGTGTGATTCCAGCTCCTTCTGGGTTTTAGTGATCTCTCGGATAAGTGTTTCCTTATCTTTCTGTTGTTTCCTGGACATGTTTTTATCCCAGTACGTCAATGGTTCCATGGCCTCGTTTATAGCTTCATGGTACATTTTCTCTGGATTCCAAACACTTTTGAGCAGATCCTTGAAAACAGGTTGATGGTGCCATCGAGCTTTTTGCAGTTTGGTTCGGGTGTTGAGGATAGCAATGGGGTTGTAGTCCGAGCCAATACGTGTGAGGTTTTCGCACACAAAATTGGGGAACTCTTGTATCTAGGCTGCATTAGCTACTGCTCGATCAATACGTTCATGGAGTATTCCTTTCTTATATGTGAATTTGTACCCTGAACTGCCAATGTCAGTGAGACCTGCCTGAGTGAGGGTGTTCCTAAAAGTAGTTGCTTCTCGGAGGTTGAACCGGTTTCTACCAAGCTTTTCATCTGAACTGAGCATGCAGTTAAAATCGCCCAAGGTGATCCAGGGTTTATCAATGGACATACTGATGCGGAGCAGATGTTCCCAAAGGATAGGGCGGCGTGCTGGAGAAGGAGAAGCATAGATGAAAGTTATGTAGGCGTTGTTACTGACCTTACAGTGGATAAAATATTTATTGCTTTCAATGATTTGGATGTCACAATCTTGCTCATTCCACAGAACCCATATTCCTCCAGAGAATCATGTTGCTTCAACTCTATGTGAACTTGAAAAACTGATCTCCTTGATGATTTTATTAGCCTGTGTTCCAGAGATCCGCGGTTCAGAGATGGATACAATATCAATGGTTTGTTTCTTTATCATGCTTTGGAGGTGGTGTCTGGCTTTCTTCTTACCAGCACCCCTTATGTTCCACGCTAGTATGTTAAGCATAATAGATTCAGAAGAAAGGTTGGTTATTGGCCCAATACGGCTCCCAACCCGTCTTTTTCTTCACTTCCTCTCTTCGCCTTTCCTCGTGTACTATAAGGATGATGTTTGTGGAGGATGCTCGGCAGGACAGTCTCTCCCTTCTCCTTCGCCTTCCGACCTGCCATATATGTTTCCTTATTGGTAGGTCTCGTTGACGCTATCTGAACTTCTTCTACTTCTTTGGTATTCTCTTGTTCCTCCAGATTCGAAAGTACGATGTCTTCTACATCGCCTACTTGTCTTCCCCTGATCACTTCGTCTCCTACAGGTGATACCACAGTATGCCGCGGTTCATCATTTGCTTCTACATTATCGGTAACAGCCATATTGTTAATTGTTTCTGTGGCCTGGATTGATGCCACCATTGGTTCCTTTTCTCTCCTTTGTTTCTTACGCCATACTTTCGGGCTTGTTTCAGTATTTTGTTTTCTTCCTGTGGTTTTAGTTTCTTCCCCCTGGTACTTTAGTGCCCTCTTCCTCGTCATCTATAACTTGGTACCTGTTGTTCTGTTCCTTCCCTTGGTTCTTGTCCTTGCGGCCTGGCTCTTTATCCTTCTTTCTCGGTGGTCTGCTTGCTAGGATTTTCTTGCCGTAATTAACTTGCGATTTGTCTTCTTCGTCAACCCACCGTACTCCAACAGCCTCCTCCATGTTGGTTTATTCTGTTGTAGCAGGTGCTTCCAATGAGCCCCTACAATCTTGTTCATTGTGTCCCAGTCTGCCGCACTTGGTGCAAAAATTTGGTAGTGATTCATATTCCAATTTGTACTCCCTCCCATTTATCAAAATTGTTGGGTTAATTGGTAGGCTCGTGTCCAGTTCAATGGCCAGCCTTGCAAATCTGCTTCTTGTCCTATTGACCGAATGGTCATCTGCTCGGATCAATCTGCCCACTGCTTCACCTATTTTGTTGAATATCTCCATGTTGTAGTAATGGATAGGCAGCCCGATCACACAGACCCAGGTAACAATATGGTCTATCAAAAATACATAAAATAACATTTTTATTGTGTTAGATTCAGACAATGAAACTGATATCATTAGATAGATTATGATTTTTTCATTCCAAACATATTTTCTAACATTTTTCTTATATGTAGATTATTATGAATTCAGAAGAAATGTCCAATCAGAAAATCCCATAATGCCACATATGTATTACATTTTTGTTTCAATTCCAATTGGAGTGGGCTTGTCAAAATTGTACATGTGTCCCTCGGCCCTCTCAAACCCACACATGGATAGAAGAATCAAACTCAACTAAAGTACCTAAATACTTTGGTTGATGTTTTTTCAGATCAATCAAGCCTAGGGGCAAAACCATAAAACCTTGATTGCGCTTCGTCTTCTTTTCTATTCCACTAAAACTAGAGAATAAGGAACCCAACTTCGAAGCTCCTTGGGGAAGGGGTGAGGCTAGAGGTATTAAAGGGGTACTCATGCCACCTTGAATGAAACCATGAGGACCAACAAGATCATTGACTATAAAAACTAGAGCCTAAAACAAACTAGACTAGTGCATTGGATCTCGATGATCAGAGAACAAAAAATGGAAGGAGAAAAGAGGGTTTGACATCATACTCACCATATCTTGAAATAAAATTCCAAGAAAGCTTCTTGTGGGGTCATGGACGAATTCTGAATCAACTCAGTGTGGTTTAGAAACCTAGAAGTGCCCCAATGAACAACGACGGCCAACCGAAGAAGTTGGAGTTTGGGAACACAACCAAGGATCTAACTAGAAGATGTTCAGGGGAAGATTCCTAAATCATATTTTAGCCCGTCCCCTCACTGCCTGTCACTCTAGCGATTAGGGTTTCTAAGAAGTGGATGCTCCCACACACTTCTAGGGTTCCAACTCTTGCAGGTTCAAGGGCTTTGTTGTCTTCTAGTCCCGTCCCCTGGATGGCGGCAAAGTTAATAGACAAGTACGTAGGGCTACAGTTCTCGGACGAGGAAGAGGAACCCATCGAGGTTCAACCAATGGGAAGTAGTAAGGAGGAGGATCATACAGAGCTGGCGTTGATAGGGAAGTTGTTGACAAATCATACATTCAACTTTAGAGCCATTGAACACACGTTATCACAGGCATGGAGCCTCAAAGAGAAGGTGGAGTTCAAGCAACTGGAATGAGAAATCTTTGTCATCCAATGCACCCATTGGCGCGACAAGCAACACGTCATTGATAGGGTGCCTTGGCACTTCGATGAGAGTTTGCTAATGATTAAGGCGATTTGTAAGGAGGAGCAGTCGGGGCAGGTTACTATCAACAGGAGCCTGTTCTGGATTCGATTATATGGACTCGCTCTATGTTATAGAGGAGAAGCCACAGTTCGTGAAATAGCTGGACGTGTGGTAGACGAGATCAAAGTAGACACCTATGGCTCGGGGTGGGATGTGTCCATCAATGTAAGGACATTACTGGAAGTTGCCAAACCCTTGAAATGAGTGCTGAAGATTAGGGTGAAAGGGGGCAACGTAGTGGAGATAGAGGTGAAATACGAGCACCTATCCAACTTTTTCTTTGTGTGTGGGATGCTTGGTCACATTGACAAGGATTGTTAGGGCGTCAGCACCGAGGAGGACCAAGTGTAGCGGTGGGGGAACTGACTGCGGGCGTCACCATGGAAGCAGCAACGACCAGACCAAGACAATGAAGGAAATCATTGGTCGACGAGGTGCAAGCTCACATTTAGAAATGAGATGCAAGGGGCGTCGTTCCAACAGGAAAGTATTGAATGCAACAGATCTGTTGAGAGGCAGATGGAGAATCAAAGCCATAGAGGGATAGTTGTTGCAACATGATATCCACTTTGGCACAACAGGTTATAGGGGTTGAGGATGATGGAGGGAGATCGATGTCGGGCGAGAGTGTTAGTGGTATACATTGTAGTTGTGGGCGCAACATTGGGAGTGAGAGGAGGGGCATGGAACGTGATGACAGGCCTGAGGTTGATGAAGGTCAAACAAAGTCGGGCGGGAATGTTGTTGTAATGCAGTGCCATGTGGGAGGCAGTGTCAGGGAGGCATCAGGGGACAGGGAGCAATCGATAAGCGTTATGCGTCATTGCGGCAGGCACAATGTCAGGAGCGAGACGAGGGGTGTAGTGAGAGAGGAAGGGTCTGAGGATGACGGGGGCCAAATGGTGTTGGGCGGGAGTGATGGCATAACACAGTGTCAGGTAGGACACACCATTAGGGAGATGTCAGGGGGCATGAAGTAGTTGAAAGGGGTAATAGAGGGTGGAGGGAGAGTGTCACCGAGCGAGCGGGATGTGGGGGATCTGATGAGGGATGAAGGGCAAGCAACATGAGATATGTGGTTGTTGCACTCGGGGGACCTGCAGGTGGGGAAGAATGTTAGAGTGCAACAAGAGGAACGCTGCATGAGGGAAGAGGTTGATCATTATGGACGGGTCAGAATTGAAGAACAAGCACTGGCAGAGGAGGAGGAAGAGGTGGACCATCACGTTATTGGGATGAAAACGATGCAACATTGTACTGAGGGGAAGCACCATAATGAATACATTTCTCTAACAGGGACATCACCAGTGCAACGACAGCAAGATGAGGGACGCAACACACACAAAGCGAGGGGGGAATCACGTACCATCACAAGAGCACAAAGAAGGAAGGTGACTAATCTAAAGTCAAAGTAAGGTGCGCATACAACCCGAGCAATGAAGAAGCATCAACCTTGGGTGTACAAGATAAGTAGAGGTGCACGTCTTGTCATCCTAGAGGAGGAGGTGGTGTGGGAAAAAAGGGCAGGGAAGAGGGATAGAAACTCGGACTGGTGTGACACAGAACTTGATGAACTACCAATCGCTGGGACTGACGAGAAGAAGGCAGAACAAACTATGTCAGGCGGTTCTACCTCAACCAGGGTATGTGAGACCCAAGTAGTGGAGATTGGTGGTGCCTAATCTTGTGAAGGACAATGAAACTCTTTAGCTAGAATTGTCAGGGATTGGGTGACCCTGACACATGTATGGCTCTCCGATCATGGTGTTGGAGAGAGCACCTGAATATAGTTTAGATTATGGAAACTATGATTGCTGGAAAGAATCTGGAAGGTGTCCAAAGAAGTTGCGGTTTTAAAGATTGCTTGTGCATCTCTAGCATGGGTCAGGCAGGGGGGATTGGTTTCTGGTAGAAAGACGCAGATGTTGAGGTACTCAACTACTCAAACAGACATATCACCAGCCTAGTCAAAGACAATGCTACAGGGGCCAGATCGCGTGCCATTGGGATATATGGATGGGTGGATCAGCAAAGCAAATCAAATACATGGGCCTTGATGAGGAGTTTAAAGGTAGAGGTTGCGGAGCTGGTTCTCTTCTTTGGTGATTTCAACGAGATAGTATCAAATACTTAAAAGAAAGGTGGTCCACCCAAAGAGGAAAAGATCATGCAAAACTTCCAGGATGTCATTGATGACTATGAACTGGTGGACCTTGGCTTTGAAGGTAATGTGTACACTTGGAGAAGACGACTGTCAGAGAGAACCCTTATGCAAGAAAGGCTTGGTAGATATCTTTCCGAGCTTAGTTGGCCTGATCATTTTAGCCAATGTAAGGTTCTTCATCTACCTATCTATGAGTCAGATCATGCCCCTATCATCTTGACGGCTGAAAATAGAGAAAGAAAAGGAAGAATGAGAAGAAGGTACTTTGCTTTTGAGCCCATGTGGGCATGTGAGGAGGATTGTGAAAACATTATTGGGAAATCTTAGACAGGGGGTGAAGATTTGAAGACAAAGCTTAACACATGCAAAGATCAACTCAACATGTGGGCTACAAAGAAGTTTGGGAATCGGAGAAAAAAGATTCATGAACTTGAAGGAGAGCTTAAAAAGGGTAGAGGAGATATCTAAAGACCTCTAATATTGGCTTTAGAAGGATGAGGAGTACTGGGAAGCAAGGGCACATGTAAAAGAACTCAAGGAGGGAGACCGTACCACAGATTATTTTCATCAAAAGGCCTCTAGTAGGAAAAGAAGAAATTGGATTGAGGGTCTTGAGGTTGAACAAGGAAATTTTAAAACAAATGAAGAAGAAATTGCAGCTATCATCACCAATTTATTTTCCTAACTTTTCCAATTGAGTAATCCCATGGGATTTGAACAAGCAACAAGAGGCATTAGGCAGATGATTAGTGAGGAACAAAAAGAAAATCTAGAAAGAGATATCACAAATGAGGAAATATTGACAACCCTTAGTTAGATGCATCCTAATAAGGTGCCAGTCCGGATGGTATGAAGGCGATGTTCTACCAAAAATACTGGAACATTGTGGGCCAAGATGTGGATAATTACATTAAGGGGTGGTGGAAAGGGGAAAGGAGCTTGGAGGAGGTAAATGATACTCTGGTGGTGATGATCCCAAAGACTGACAAGCCCAAAACTATAGGGGAGTTTTGCCTCATCAACCTTTGTAATGTTCTATATAAGCTAGCATCTAAAGTGATGAAAAATAGATTAAAGCCTCTCATGAACACCATCATAACGGAGAATCAAAGTGCTTTTATTCTGGGGCGCATGATTACCGATAATGCTCTTATTTCTTATGAACTCTTCCATGCTATGAAAAGGGACATAGGAAAGAAGAAAGGCAACCTTGCTATAAAGTTGGACATGTCCAAAGCTTATGATAGGGTAGAATGGAGTTTTCTAAACTATGTGATGGAGAGAACGGGATTTGGGGTGGTATGGAGGGAGAAGATTCAAGACTGTGTCACATCTGTGTAACACATGTTTGCCATCAATGGGGACCAGACCAGGAGAACAAAACCTTCGCGGGGACTTCACCAGGGTGACCCTCTATCCCCCTATCTTTTTATCATATGCACAGAAGTGTTCTCTGCCATGTTAAGTATTGCTATACGTGAAAACCTTATACACGGTATCACTCCATGTAGAGGGGCACCACACATATCTCACCTTTTCTTTGCAGATGACAACATCCTATTTGCTAGAGCAACCTTGTCAAAATGCTTGAAGATAGCTGAAATTATCATCTAGTATGAAAAGGCATCCAGACAACAAATTAATTTATCCAAGACGGAGGTAGTTTTCAGCAAAGGGATGATGGCCACAAAACGGGAAGAACTCAAGGGTTTTCTACAAGTAACGGTGGTAGACTGGCATGCAAAGTACTTAGGCCTTCCAACGACAATAGTTAGATCAAAAAACAAATTTTCAGCTTCATAAAGCAAAGGATTTGGAAAAAACTTCAAGGATGGTCTGAGAAATTGATGTCCAAATCCAAAAAGGAGGTCCTTTTCAAGGTAGTTGCATAGGCTATTCTGACATATGTGATGAGCATCTTCCAAATACCAACGGGCACTCTTGATGAGATTCAAAGCATTATAGCAAGGTTTTGGTGGGGCACAAAAGGAAATGAAAGGAAGTTAGCTGGGATAAGTTGGGAAAATATGTGTAAACCAAAAAGGATAGGAGGGCTCAGCTTTTAGAATTTCCACATTTTTAACCAAACCCTTCTAGAAAAACAATTATGGAGGTTAGGAGTAAACCCACACTTCCTTGTGCATAAGGTGTTGAAAGCTAG
This sequence comes from Alisma plantago-aquatica, assembly GCA_963693085.1. Taxonomy (NCBI): domain Eukaryota; kingdom Viridiplantae; phylum Streptophyta; class Magnoliopsida; order Alismatales; family Alismataceae; genus Alisma; species Alisma plantago-aquatica. Next base: position 1,503,438,527 of record OY856410.1, on the reverse strand, counting down.
ATATTTTCCTAGAACATCTATTTGGGAGGCAAGGAGAGGCTATAATCCTAGTTATACATAGAGGAGTTTATGGGGAGGAAAGGTGCTACTGAAGGAAGGTATGGAGTGGAGGATAGGAAATGGGAAAGATGTCGACATTTGGGAGGATTCATGGCTGCCCTCGCATGATACAAGAAATCAGATGACACAACATATTTGAAGGTACATGATCTCATGACACCAGATGGCTTAACATAGGACACTGCAAAGCTGGAGGATTGTTTCCCATCGGCTTACATAGAGAGGATAAAAGCTATCCCTCTTAGTCTACGTGAACAGATGATGTATGGTTGTGGTGGCCGGCAAAGAAAGGAATATTCACAGTGCGATCAGCGTATTGGCTTGGCATGCTTGGAAAAGAGGAAGCTTGGGAGCAAGCAATGCAGCAAGGTGATAGATTATGGTAGCACATTTGGAGAAGTGGGTGGGGTCCCAAATCTACGCACTTCATTTGGAGAGTGTGCATAGGGGCTTTAGCAACCAAGGGAAGGTTGTTTGATCAGCATTGCATCGACGATGGTACATGTCAGATGAGCATGTCAGAAAAGGAGTCTATTCCACATATGTTATTTCGTTGTCCGAACGCTACCGAGACTTGGGAATGATTGGAGAGAGGGACTCAAGAGAGGATGGAAGTCCATAAGGATGACAACATCATCATTACCATGGTGGCAGATTTGGATAGGGCTGACAAAGAGGTGATCGTTGCAGCCATGTGGGCTGTTTGGAGGGGGCACAACGCGAATCTTCCAAGACGGCAGAGTGTACAATGGCTACCTCTTTCGTTTGACACTGATATGGGTCAAGCAGGTTGGGGGAGAGCAGCACCCAAGGAGCAGCAACAACACCCAGTGGGACAGATAGGTGATGCCACTATGGGTCAAGGCAGCACAGGGAAGACTGAAGATCAACATGGATGCTACATGTGGGGAGGATGGGGCGACGACTATTGGGATGGTGATGGGGGACAGTGAGGGTATGCTGATCGAGATAGCAGGTGAGAAGATTTGCATCGGCATAGGGATAATAATGGTAGAATCTACAGCCATGAGGACAGCAGTCTAGTGGGCAAACAGTCACGACGTCTGATAGGTGGAGATGGAGATGGACTCCCTGGATGTTGTACAAGCTTGTAGTGCTTCCTCTACACAGAGAGACTACGTGGGGATCATTTTTTATGACATTAGGACAGCTGAAATATCTTTTCTCTTATTGCATCATTTCTTACATTAACTGGTCATGTAACAATCTTGCCCATGAAGTTTCCACCATGGCACGAAGGGGACAAGTAGATAGGTTTTCCTTTTTCCAGTCTTTTCCTTCATGCTTTGTAAACCTTGCTTTGGCTGATGTAGCCTAGTTTTATAGATGATGGGCGGTCCCAATCATAGGGCTCTCCGTCCTTTATAAAAAAAACTAGAAGATGTTCAGAGCACAATGGCATTCTTGTAGGCATTCTTGTTGTTTTCAAATGCCTGAATATGGGTGTGATGCTCTATTTTTGTGGGAGGACAAAATGTAGAAATTTCTTCCCCAACGTAGTGGACTAGGGTGGCTATAGGGCTATATGCGTCAAAACCCTAGAAAATCTAGGATGAAATATCACATAAAGATGACTTTAATGTAATAGGAATGACACAAAGAAAGGAAGATTATAGGCACAAAAACAACTTGGGGGTCTTAGCATTACTATTGAAAGGAGAAAGGGGGAGTCGAAGGTAGGAGAAAAGGCTGGAATTATTTATTGTGTCTAGGTCCAACCATCTAAAACTACTATATGTGCTGAAAAATAGGAATCTAAAGAGTAACATGAAAATAAATTTGGTAATTTGGAAAATTGATATATTAGGAGTGTAAAAGTTATAATTTTCTTATATTGTTAACTCATTTCTTTCCTAAATCATTTGAGAGGTTAACAAAAGTTTAATTAACACAAAATTTGGCATCTAGACTAAATTTCACATGTAGAATCTGAGTTTAACATAAGTTTTCTCTTTTGGTCATCAAAAATAGTATTTAACAAATTTGAGTTTGTCTTAAATTTTCTTTTCTAAATTATATCAAGCCATGTATGATTATTCAATCAATCTCAACTTGGCATTCAAGATAATTGGGACCAAAGGAATCAAATTTTAAGGTTAAATTAAATTTTGAGATTTCCCTATATGAGTTCTCAGAATATTAGGATTAAAATCCATTATCTTGTTATTTATTTTTATATTACACAACTCTCATAAACATTAATTATTAGATTCCTATTGATTTCACATTGTTAGAGACAGAGCTATCTTACATTATTATGCAAGAATTGGGTTATTTTCCTCAATTACTCTTTAAGTTCATTATAGCTAATATTAACTTTTATGATGCATATTTTTTATTTCCATCTACATTAAATATCCAAAAATAATCAATTTAGATGTATTTTTATATTATTGTCCACATGGATTATACATTCATATTCATTCACATTAGATTCTTATGTCATTAATTTCTTCTTAGTGAACTAGGTGACATGGTTAGGTTCCATATAAATTTAATTAACTCATATATATTTTAGGCCATGGTTAGGTTCCATATATATATCATTCATCATGCAATTAGTGATTAAATATCCATTTTATCATCATATTATGGTTTAAAGATCTAAAGTATGATTACGGTCTTTGTGTATCCTTGTTTGGCCAAAACTAATGATATGAGCATACCAACATCCTATCTAAGAGATTAGGATTTCTTGAGTTAAGATGCTAGATTTTGGTATGTTACACAAAAATACATATTAGGTCTACAAGTAATGTTAATAGCGATGTCAAGATAAAAAAGGAAATGAATCAAATCCAATTATTAACATATTAAACCAATAATGGTGATTGTGACTAAATTTTTAGTCAAGTTCTAAATATTATTCAATGATTAAATGAATGAAAAACTCACTTAATGAATTTGTAAAATAGGAATTTATATCAGTCATGATTAGAAGTAATTTTTTTTTATCATTAAGTGTGTTTCTCTTTCATTACTCACAAAATTTACAAAAGGGGAGCAAAGCTCAATACATCTATAAAGATAGATATCAAAGGTCAAAAACAAGGATGCAAATTATTTATGCAATCTTCTATAATCAGTATTTATGCAATGCCACACACTGTATGGTTTGCTCCTACTATCTTCAAAAACACATCTGTTTCTATGTATCCATATGTGATAAATGATAAGAATAGCAAGAAGGGCTTCATTTCTGTTCTTTAGCAGGTGTACTTCCCGTATATCTCCTGTTATAAAGGATAAAAAAGGTGTAGCTCTGCTCCATATTTCTACTGCAAACTCACATCTCCACAAGATGTGGTCGTTTGTTTCCCCTTCTTTGCAGCACAAGCTACATCTTGATGCCAGATTAACACCAATTTTCTGCATATAGTCTTCGGTAACCAGCCTGATGTGCATAGCTTTCCAACAGCATAGAATTTCTCTTTTAGGTGCTCGACTCTTCCACAACCACTTGGTCCATGGCAAGACCTCATGTTTAGACCTACAGACCTCCCATGCATCTTTTAGTGTGACAGTTTTTAGTTTCCCGAGCATGCATATATCATCTCCACTTCCCAGCTCAACACTGTTGCAGAGTTTTTGAATCTGCTCAATTCCTCTGATCTCAGGGAGCTTCCACACTCCACTCACGATAATGTCAAATAGCTTGCTATTAGGCCCAAGATTGGATCTAAGTTGAAAGTAGCTGGGGTCTTCAACACATTGAGACAGAAATCTCCCTTCAAACCACAGATCTTTCCACAATTTCACTTCAGTCCCCTTTCCAATGTGGAATTGGATATTATAGAGACATCTATCTCTCATATTGAGGATGTTCTTCCACATCCAAGTATTGGCTTGCTTATATTGGCAACTCCACATAGTATCTTCTTTGATGTACTTGCTATGAATCCATCTAATCCATAGCGAGTTTTTCTTCTTAGCAATGTCCCACAATGTTTGAATCGGACATGTACTACACCAATTTCCTAACATGAAGGACATTGACGTCAATGATCCTTCAACTCTTGAAAGTTTCTTTATGTACCACCTTACTTGGATGTTGTCACCAAGGTACAAACCCAAGACTCTCCCGTAAACCTAATCCCCATTACCTGAGGTTTATTTATCCATGCAAAGGCATCCCAAAAGTGCATATGGTTATGATCCATGTCAATATGTGGGACCAAACACACATGAACTTGACTAACATGCCCACCAGGGATGAGGCAATGATGGACACGCTCATAGGGAAGTCAAATCCCATCTAAAATTTATATTGATTTAACCTGCTCAGGCCAAGTTAGGCACGGGGAGGCAAGGCTCATACTTAGTACATGATCCACCCACTTTGGGAAATTAGAGATCACTATATAGATGTGTAAAAGCCTATAAGATGAGGTTCATGTGTCTAGAATATGCACCCTAATTGCCCATGCTTATTCCCTTTGACCATTAAACTTTGAATTATTCAAGTGCACCATAAAATCCTCCAAAAGGAGGAGCTCCCACCTAACAGGCACCCCAAATTTTATGCTTTGACCTTATTGGCTAGGCATGTCCAAAATGACTGAGTGAGACTCTACAATTAGGGTGGTTTCCAATTATGAACCCCTTCACCTTTTACCACTTTTTGGCTTGAGAATCACTCCAAACCAAACTCTAAATCTAGATATCCCCAACATCCTAAGGTTGAGAGTTCCAAGTTGTAATTTTAAAATAGGTTGTCCACCAAAAACACTAGTGGTATACATTGAGAGATATAAAAGAGTGTAGCTTTCCCCTTCCGTTGAGAGATGAAAGAGTATCTTCCCTCCCAACAACGACCAAGGAAGGTAGATATACTCTTATAAAAGCAAGGTACACATGCATATCAGCCATGATGTGGTCCATTCTCTTCTCCCTCTTTCTAGACCTCATTATTGTGTGAGGATATGAGAACTTGGGGTTGGGGATCACTAATATTTTACTATTTCATCTAACCTTTGTTTTGAGGAAAACTTCTTATTATTTACTTCTTATATTCATATGCAAGTCCTATTGTAAGAGAAAATTATTATGACCTCGTCGGGACTTATGATACTACAAGAGTGTTTTCAACATGTTTGACACCTTCCCCAAACATAATTCAATGACTTATTATTCTCCACATTATCCTATTTTCCTTATCTACTCAGTTTCTCAGAGTGTGCTTTCAGGGTTCTTTCAATTTTCCACATTAATGTCATGCAAACCCATTTTCACAAGTTTTCATCGACACACATACTCAATTTGCTTCACACACCAAAAACATACTGAATAATTTGGTGGGGATTTTAGCGTCAACATGTTGAAAATCTTGACTAGGTTTGTTTTGTGTTATATTCTTTTTTACTATTTGTTAAGGGTGTGTGCTGCTCATTCACCTTGCATGATTTTTCCTTTTTTATTTATGTTTTTTATGAGGGTGTCTTCTTTGTACATGAATCTTTGGATGTATGACCTTTGACTATAGGAGATGGAATATTATGATAGTGTAGGAACCATTACTTGGTGATCATGCAGCCATTTCACCTAGGATTATTTGGTTCTCCTCACATCTGAAGGGTGTTTTACGTACCCTACAAGACCTTTTTTGGATCTAAATTTCCTTTCGATGAGGATGGAACTTCCTCACATGCCACCTTTTTTGTGTATAATCACATTCCATGGGAGGAATTATTAGACTCATGATCAAAACTTTGTTGCTTGGTGATCATGCAACCAATCCCCAATGATAATTGTTGATTACACATTCAAGCAGTTTCCCTTGGCTTGACATTCTTCCTTTATATCACACATTTGAAGGCATTCTAAGAGGGGGTGACAAATTGATATGATCATATATTTAGGAAAAAGGAGGCTAGTTTTATAACAAACTCTCCTCGAAGCCATGGTGGTCATACTTGATCACATTACGCCTTAATGGTGACACGTCTTAGCTAGGTTCCTCCCAACTCATTACTTTCAAAGTGCTTTTTACGCAATACAATAAAGGCTTGCTTGATTCTTTTTTATTTCTTGCTGCTTTATATTTAGAAGTCATTTTTTCTATCCCCTCTATAACAAAACAAAACATTGCATGCCACAAAAGAGGGATAGAAGTAAAGTTATAACAACCATGGGCCATATACCAAGAGAAGCCCCACCATACAACCTTTGAATTAATTAAATAGCATAAAATTTGATTGTAATAATTATAAAAAATAATACATGGCATCATTCATTGTTATCTTGTAGGTTTCTTATAGAAAAAGATTTCTGAAATTCAATTCTTACAAGCAATTATTTTAATTTTTTGAATGATTTATCTTTTGTCTATTCTATGATTATCCTGACATCACTTTATTATTACAACAAAAAATGAGTTCAAAATTACACTGCCCTGCCTACAATGAGAAGTATGGAACCACCATTGAATTTAACATATTTATAATTCCAATTAATAATAATTATTAAATCTCATAAATATTAGTCACTATATCAAACAAATTTAAATATAAATATCTTTGAGAATTTATTGATTATCTAATATTTTCTTCTGTTAATAGTCATTTAGTTATTTTATCCATCACGTGTGAACATAAATTAGGTGTGTCATTAACCTATGTTTCAATATTAACTAAGTTTCTAATTCATTTTTTTCATATATTTAAAATTTTCATTGCAGTTGTTAGTCTTCCATTTAATTTTTTACTCTAACCATAGGTACCATTGTATCAACTAGTATGGCCATCATTTTATGAATTGAATCATGATAAATTAATAGAAGAAGAGGGAGAGATTTTCCACATGCATAGGTATAGGGAGGAGCTAGGCTGTTATAGGTTTTTGAGAGTATCTAGAACTTGGTCTTTGTCATTCAAGGTTCCAATTCCTTTTCCAAATCCAAGCCCCTAGTGGCATCACAACATTTCTTATTTCAAGTAGTGTTTCATAGCCTAGTTGTTGAAGACATATACAATGCTAGGGGACTGAATAGGGTAAGGAAGGAGATATTTCTTAAGAGTTTCATAGGTTAGGAAGCTATGAAATTATGTGTTAGATGAACTATGGGTTCCATAAGATCCATGGGCTTCTTGGAGTTTGTTACCAAACTCAAGGTGTCTAGGGGAGGAGATGAGTGTAAGACCCCTACCCTAGATTTATGGTTGAACATTCTTCCTTATAATAATTGGACTCTTAGAAACTTATATAAACCCTAATGTGTGCTTTGTTATCATGTCACAAGCCTAAGTTTCAAGTTTACTCTAGTTTGGACATTATTTGAGCAAGTTATGCAATTTTTGTGCTTTTAACCGATTTTATGAAATTTACCCATATCTAGGGTTGTTCTTGCAATTTTTCACATCCTTTTTGTGCCTCACATTTTTTAATATCATGTGGAATATAGTGGTGCTTTGGATCACCTTGTTACAACTTGGTTTGAGAAGTAACATCTAACTTATGTTGACTTAGGGTTTTCTCTCAAGGATGCCCGCACTCAATAGTTGACCTTGAGTGTTGAGCCATCTAGGGTTGGTGATCGATGCGACTTCTGACTCATCATGGTCGCCAATATTCCTAGGGTTGGCGATCGACGAGTTTGCTGAACATCTTGGTTTCCAAGATTTCTTGGTGGTCAATTGGTTTTCTAACCATTTTGGTCACCAAGATTTCTCGGTGGTTTGATTGGTTTTCTGATCATCATGGTCGCCAAGTTTTCTTGTAGTTGTTGGGTTATGAACAACATATTCCACCTAGTTGCATGGATGAGTGTTTTGACTTTGGACACATGTTATGTGTGGCTAGACACCTCTCACTTCCTTTATCTCTCACCCTAAGCCTTATACACCTCCTCCCTTGCATGAAAATAAGTTCTCTACACACCTAGCTCTATCTCTTCTTCCTTTCTTCTTGGATCTTATACCCTTTTCTTGGTGTAGAAGGAGGAGCCAAGGTAGGATAATCTTGGACTATCTTTCATGCATGTGCACCTAAGATTTGGATCCACCCTTGTTGAGGTTGTTTGGTGCTTTCTTACTTTGATTCTTGGTCTTGGTAAGTGAGATCTCCCTCCCTTCCTTCGTTTTATTTGATGTTCCACCTTCCTCTCTATTCTTGTTGGTAGGATCCATATTAGATCTTTAGCTATATATTTCAAAAATCACTTTCTTGCTTCCTTGACCTAGGCTTTGCTTCATCCTTGGAGAAGGATCTAGCTTCACTGAGTGGAGTGCTTAAGCTAGGGTTTCTTCCTTCTTTCTTTAAGCTACCTTTCTGTTTGGAGCTTCTTCATCACCTCTTAGGAAATTTATATAAATTTCTCCATGATTATTGCTTACTCCTAGATTGCATGTACATGATCTTGATCCAAAACATAATTTTAAATAGAAGGATGTTATCTTTGCCTAGGATTGAGCTTAGATGGTCGATCTTAAGTACATATTTCTTATTTTTGTACCTCTACACTTGACACACATTTATTCCTTGATGATGGAAACCCTAGACCCTACATGTTTGTGACCTTAGATGGTCGCCAAGATTTTAAACCTGGTGGTCACCAAAGATTTTGATATTTGTAGGTCGCCTAAGATTTTGATTCAATGGGTCAGTGAGATTTTGGGTCAAGGTGGTCACCAAGTTTTGAACATCATGTTGGTCGCCAAGATTTCAGACTACTTATTGGTTTCCATGTTTTGGATCACATGCTAAGATTTGATTTCCATGTTGGTCAATGAGATTTTAACTCCATGTTGGTCGCCAAGATTTGTATCTCCATGTGGTTGCCAAGGTTCTGGATCCTTAGTGTTCAGTGAAGATTTTGGATTCTTAGTAGTTTCCAAGAATCCTAACCCTATTGCTCCCAATAATCCTAACAATAGTGGTCACCAAGATTCCTAACCCTAGTGGTCGCCAATGATTCTAACCCTAGTGGTCACTGAGAATCCTAGCCCTAGTGGTCACTGAGGATTCTAACCCTAGTGGTCACCAAGGACTCTAACCCTAGTGGCTACTAAGTTTTTTGACTCTATAGTCTATGGGTATTCTGATCCTAAGAGTATAATTCAAGAGTTTTGGTTGTATATAATTAGATGGTTATGTTTGACCTTATGCATCGATGATCCAATGGGAGTGCTAAGATCTAGGGTTTACCCTTGAGTGTTGTTTTGTGAATTCAACCCCACTTATATTGTTGGGCCTAACCCTAATCAAATAGGTGATGATGGCTAATCATAGATAACTTCATGTATTATTGGTATAATGAGAAATACTCTCTCAATGTTGTTATAACCCAAATATGTTTCTATATAAGTATCATAAGCTCTTAAATGCAATGTTGTGTCGAATTTTTATGTCACGTGTAGTGATGGTGTTGAGTCACTGGTAAAGCATGAAACACAATGATATTCTTATAGGAAATGATGTGATAGTCTTAATGACCTTCGGGCATGGTTGAGCCCTTAAGAAGGTGTGGTCCTCTTCGTGATTTGACAAGGATTGGTATCTTGTGATGATGTGATAAGAATTATATTTCATATGTTTTATATCTTTTGGAGTTGCAACATTCCCATATTTTTGTAGAACTCTTTTAAGGTTTGTATGATACTTGATTGATGTTGCCTTAACTCACCCAATTGGCATTAGGTAATCAAGTGAAGCCCTAATCATGTAGTGCCATGTGTCATAGATCCATTCTAGTGTCAGGATTTTTTGGATAGTGAAACAAGTATTGGTTTAATGGAAGCTCAGAATCGCATATTGTTCCATATATACATGATCTTTGAGGTTGACTGTGTGAAACCAGAGCAACGATGCTAAGAAGTAACACTAGTTCTCTCCCCGCTCTCTCACCCTAGCACCGCTAGGGTTTTTTCCTCCATAGGTGGCTGGCTGAGGGGAGGGGGTTTGGCCATCGCAAAGCGGTGCCCCGCTCCCCCTCGGCCTCTTCTCGCCTGTCATCAGCAGGGTCTCTTCTTCGGGAGGTGTGTGGGTGTGATGTCTTTGGAGGAAGCGATCTTATTCCTCCTTGTCATTGAGCCCGGCTGCGACGAGTTTCCTATCCCCTTTCTCTTTTACTGGCTTTTTGTTTAGATTGTTCTCTTGTTTTGTCTATCTCGCTGTTAATCAGCGCTGCATTCTCTTCTCATGGTAGATTTTTGTTTCTGGGTCAATTTTGTTGTGGCGTTTGTATGGCAGCAAGTGTGGGGAAAATATCCTTTTGGAACACCGATTTGGTGCAGGTACTCTACCACATATACATACTCAAGTTGAAGGTATTCCTCATAGAAATATGCCTTAGCCAGCGAAGGAGAAGAGGGATCTATACATCATTGTCCTTATCAGATTCTGATATGAGTTTTTGTGGTGGTTTGTATCTGTTCTTGATCTTTGTGTGGTCTTTTAGTTTGTTTTTCTCCTCATGTATATGTTGTATGGTTCCTCCATAATAAAATTTGTCAGTTTAACTTCAAAAAAAAATTGAGGTTGACTATGGTCATACCTCGATAGGAGAATGGTTGAGGACATACCTCAAATGATTATGATTCAGTATATGTGATGTGATTGAGGACAATTGTGGTTGTACCTCAGATGGTAGGGTTTGTATACCCTGGTTACTAGTGTATGACCTATATAACAAGGGCAGACTAGGTAATTTTGGAGTTGGAATATATATGTTGTTGCACTGGCTATTACTGACTGAGGGCGGAGTAGATCTTAGGATTTCAACTCTCCTAGATCTTGTATGAAACTGATTTTGACTTAATAGTGGTTAGTTGGAGTCTGAGTGGTATACCTCAAACTTTCTAGGGCTTAGTAAAAGATGCAATGCAATTGTGTAGTGTATATGTTTAGGCTTAAACACGATTCAAATTGATTGATAATCCTTGCCTCGTTTCTTATACTTCTTAGTTGTTATATATATTGCGGTAAGAGAAATCAACTATTTATAAATGATAGTCTTATCTATTGTTTTACATACATGTTAATCATGCATGTTTCAATGCCTATCTGTTTCACATTCTTAATCTATTTAATTTTCTTAATTGGTTTAACTTGTTTAATAATATAACCTTTTGTAATCAATAATCGTAGTTGAGAGTTATATCTCTAGTTGGGACATTGGTCTCACCCTGTGGGTCACCACTTTATTTCAGGTGACCGTCAGTGACATCGTTAGGATCGTGGTGGTAAAGAAGAGCATCTTGGAGAGAAGTAGGAGCAGAAGGTTGGCTAGTATTTAGTAATCTCCTAGAGTTGTTCTTTTACTCTCAGGTTCAGACAGGGGACGTTTTGTAGATGATGTGTACATCGACTCAAGCTTTTGTAAGTATGTTGATGTTTGTATATGTCATGTATATGTGGACAAAATATTTTGGAGACAGATTGTGCTGAGACCACTGGACTTACATGTAAATACTTGATATGGTATATGTTGATATGCAAGTTGTTGGACCATTATATAAATATTTCTGAACATGATGTTAATGTATGAATCATCTTTAGTATCCCCACCTTTTTGGTTGTGGTTAATTTGTAGTTGATATTTTGTTTTTTTTTGAGTAATCTCACTTAGTGTGATAGGACAATGAGGTTGAATTCTAGGTTTTAGGAAATTTACTACTAGAGTGTATCTGAGGAAGGTTTGCAAAAGCCTCCAATAGCTTTTTATGGGGTTACATTGGTGCAAGGAGGTTTACCTAGTGAGCAACTTGACCTTTGTGGTAATGGAGGTGGTGCTTCATATATGAGGGGATTGAGGTTTTATATACTGCTAAAATGTTAGGGTTTAACTTGATTGTTCTGTCTCCACAATTTGACTAATGGCGCCTTGACACACCAACTAGAACTTGTCGGTCGTCATTATCATGAGGTCATTAACTTTTATTGGTCATTGTAGCTGGCAAGGAATTATGACCAATAGATTGTTGTTGGGGAACAACAATGGTTTTTGTATTCAATGTGATAGTAGGGGGAGTCAATTGGTGAGGAAGCTGAGTGATTGGTCGCTAGATTTGTTTGGAAAATGACTGTGATAAACTGGATTTTTAGGGAAATTTTAAATTGAGGAATCGAGTATTTGATTATGGACTCTTTTACATCGATAAGGGTTGATCAAAGATGCAACATATGATTGTGACATCTGATTGAGTTCAACTATGATGATGTCTTTTATAAGTTAATTTAAGTATTTATGAGATTAAACATGTTGTAGTGATATACATAAATCTAAATGGTTGAAGAGTGATTCCGAAATTCCATCATGATTGTACTAAGTGAGTTGAAGTTGTTCGACTATAGTTATAGGTCAAATGATAATTATATTTCGTCATGCTAATCAAAGAAATGATGTTATTTAGAATAAAGATTTAGTAGGTCAAGATGAGTATATGTTGGGAATTTCAATTCTAATTGAGATTATGATTTAGTGATATGGAAGATTTATGATACTAGATTATTTGATTACATAGGAATGAGAAATATACTCGAAAATTTTATTAACTAGTCGTGGGGCACTTGTTCCCATTGTCTCCCAATTCTGAAATTTGAGGAGAAAGTGGCCAAAATCTAGACTCTTAAGGAAGTAGTCAAGATGATGAATCTGGGAGACTATCTAATTATGCTCACTCTGCCACATTCTCTGGATCTAAACAACCCCTCACAAAGCTCTTAGGGTAGGGAGAAGAGAGATACCAACATTGTGACAACCTCACTTTTCCCTTTCCTTTGTGGTACCCCTTCCATCATATCCAATGACATCCTACTCAATCAAATGTCAACTCTATAGTATGAATGTGATGATGATCTAATTTGATGACCTCAATGATCATTAGCACAATATGTGACTTTGATTTGAGTTTTGTACTATGTCACTTTTTAATAGATTACAACATTGCAAAAGAAATTGAACCTAATAATTGTAATGTCTTTGATCTTTTATACATTTGATATTGTAGAGTTTTCAATTGTGAATACAAAGGAACATAAATCAGCCAAATCGGACATTTGCAGCCCAAGTTATGGCTTTTCAAAGTCAGCTCGGATTTCACTTGAATTATTCTGATCCAACTTGTTTTATGCCTTAATGGACCGATTTGGGTGGGGCACGGCCCATACACCACCCTCACTTGAGAAAACCCTAGCGCCCTTTTACTACCCACCGTTAGATTGCCCTTTCCTTAATCCGATCCAGATCAAACAGGTAAAAACCCTCCTCCTACTTCTCCGCTTTGACGTTGGCAGGGGTGGCATTGCCGCCACATACCCCCACCATGGCAACAACAAATAGCACACTCTCGACCCCTCTCTCGATCATTTGCATTGTCCAAACCTATTCTCTATGCACCCACTCGTTTCCCCTCTTTTTCATGCCCTAGGGTTCTGCTACGTAACTCCCATCTCCAAGAAACTCCATGGCCGCCGCCACCATGGCACACCTTCCACAGATCCACCTTGGCCATCCTTGGCAGGATATGAGAGCGGTTTCGAGTCCGTGGAGGAGATGCGGTGTCAGGCAGCCTCTTGGCATGTGATTTGGTGACCTCCTCGCCACTCAACATGGTTGTTCTACTAAGCAGCAGCCGCAATGCCGCCGGGGCTAGGAACAACATGCACGCGGGCTTCTGGCTAGGGAGGCAGACGACTTAGTAACACACATGTCCACTGCCCAAGGCTCTAGTAGAGTTTCAGGAATGATGACTGGCCCCACAAAGCACCACTAGCCTTAACTGCACGCTTTATCCACACTTATGCGGAAGTCGGGGTCAACTTCCCGACTGGTCACCCATCCTAGTACTACTCCAAGCTGAGCACGCTTAACTATGGAGTTCTTTAGTGATGGGCTCACAGAAAAGGAGGTACACCTTGGTGATATGGGTAATTCAATCATTCTTTATAAGATCATTATATTTGAGGCCCTCATATCCTAGGACGTTACAATCTCACCCACTTAGACTCTTGACGTCCTCGTCAAGGCTCAACTATAAGGCCTCATAACATCGCGCCATTTCAGTGCAGACCCAAAATGGCTCATGGACACCCAACTCCTAATCACAGAATACCAGCGCAAGGGCGGCTACGTCAACCATGCACATCCCTTTCCTACATGCCTGGATCGTACGACTCAAGACTGGCATGTCACATGCCCATGTGGGCCCTGGTGTTACAAATGGTATCAGAACCATAACCCCAAAAGTAGGTGGGGCCCACATGGGCATGTGACATGCCAGTCTTGAGCTGTACAGTCCAGGCATGTAGGAAAGGGATGTCCATGGTTGACGTAGCCACCCTTGTGCTGGTATTCTGTGATCGGAAGTTGGGTGTCCATGGGCCATTCTGGGTCAGCACTGAAATGGGTTATGAGGCCTTATAGTTGAGCCTTGACAAGGACTTATATATAAGTTAAGAAAACAAAGTAAATATGTTCTAGACTCAGAAAAAATAACCTAATTCATTGAAAATAAAAAAGGCAACTTTTAGGGTTTGTATAATTAATGTCAACTTAACCCTAACTTTATATATGCTTGTAATTGGTGTCTTTGGCTGTAACATACTGGATTTTGATTACTCAAATTATATTGAGCTATAGTTCATAAATTTCATCAAACTTGGTTTCATATTCAACTTGATCCCTTATTTTAACTCACGTCCAATTAACTTGATCAACTATCATGTTATTTGACACTAAATAGTATCCACTTGAATTTATTTTGCATAAAAGTGTTCATTTTCCTCAATTGAAAAATATTTAGATATTAGTCCCTAAATATACCTTCTTGAATCACTTTTCCTTCATTTAGTATAGTTTGGAATTCTTGTAATTGAATGTTTTGATCTAAACTTATCCTAAATATGCACCTACTCTTTTGACCGATGGCTTTGGAATCACATTGAAATTATATATTCAAACTAAAATCATAATGGAGACAACATAGTCTATTATATGATAACCTTATATTCAAGCATGAGTTTTTTTATAACCAAGTGTAGTGAGAGTTACACATGCAGTCAATTTATAGAACAATTAGATATATAATTTATGAGCTATAAATTCTCAGATTTATCACAATAAATTGTACAAATTAAACCATTAAAACAAAAAATAAAAAGGGAGAAAAGGTCACACGGAGATAAGCTTGGCACATCTATAGACAATTATAAAAAGCACCACTATCTTTTATGTGGGATGAACACTCCTTGAATTATCATTTACCTAGCATCATCGTAGCCAATACAATTACTCATCACACATGTTCAAGTCACCTACCAATATTCATTACAAGTTCTTAATCACATATGACCAGTTCGTTTACCATCCTCTTATCTCCATTTTTTCTCTTGAACTACCGCCGTCTCATTTCACCTAATTCAATCTCCCATAGCGTCAATTATGAAATGAATGATGAGTCTGCTACTCTCCCTCCTTCTGAGCCACCAGATCGTGAGGGAACACTAAACATCTTTGGTTGTGGGAATGGCATCCCAACAGTCAGTCATGACTCTCTACCAAACCCTTATATAATCTTTCTCCATAGTCCAGGAAGCTTATAAATACTAGACAACATAGCCATTAAGTCATGTATCCATTTCCTATTTGGCCTTAGCCTCCAGTTCAATCCATGGTTTGTTCCTCTTCTACACCTCATTACCTTGTCGACTCCTTCCTCCATTACATTACCCCCTCATTTCAAGAAATTAAGCATGGTTGTAGGCATGCATACGCATCAATCGGCTTGCATATTGCCTTACCTAGCCGCGTACTTCACCTACTGTGAATCATGACCCTAACTCCACCATGAATTCCCGAATCCTAGAGCCCATAACACCTACAAGACAACTCAGTAACCAACCCAATCTCCAGGTCTATATTCTTGCTACCTCCTCTCCAGTGAACTCCAACGGCCAGCCTATAGTTATGATCAAAGATGAATGAACAACAGAAGTTGGGCTACCACGTTGGCATGGTGAAGACATAGACAAGGACCGGATAGACCATTCTCAAGTCATCCACATTCAGTCCAGTTCTAATTAAATTGAGGGAGACTGATGTTGGGTTCTGACTCATATAAGTCCATCACTAATATCGTGCGTATTCATTGGTGATCTTAGGTCGATATTCTTGATTTCACAACCATGTTAACCTGACAAGGACAATAGGATCTAGGTAGAGGAAGACTCAAACCAATTCAACTTGTCTCCAAACATCATCAACTATAGCTAAGTCCAAGCTAGATGGTTGAACTCCTTATCCCTAGCCTTAGGCTGGTTCACCATGCTTCAACTGCGCACTCTGATCCTATACCTGGGTGGTTGGAATCACCTAGCAAGAGAGAGATAAAAGTATGTGTTAATCAAAAGGAATAAGGACAATTAATAAAGTGCAACATCGCATAATAAAATGATTCACAATACTTAGAGAGTGAAAAGTATGGGGCAAGTATAATCATTAATATTTAAGAACTTCTTCCAAGATGCATCTACCACAATAATAAAAAACAAGAATGAATGATATTTTGACAACAAATATTCTAATGCTGGGTGAGGCACCTACCAGACCTACACCAAGAGGAGAGGGGAAAATGCACATCCCACACCTCAATAGTATATATAATACAGGGAGAAAATGCACATTCCCTAGGGTGAAATTACACATTCCCTCTATGGGTGGTTTGTACTCATGTACACTACATTAGTTACTTGGTCAACAATTCCTCATGCTGAGTAAACCACTTGGCAGTAGTGGAAATAACATTGCATCATAGAAAATGGGAATAAAATCCATGAAGTAAATAACATAAAAGAGCCAACATTGGCAATAGAAAGATTCAAGTATTTCAAGTAAATGAACGATCATAGGCAGTAGAAGATTCAAATCAATAAAGAGTCAAATAAAAGGAAATAGAGATATTCCAAGGCTATCACAATATGAATGTAGGGTTGGATAAAAGCCCAACTAAAGGATAGGTTATTTTCACATATATTCCACAATCATAGGATCCATATACATAAATAGGATTCACATACCTCATTAGATATTCATACCCATCATTATCACTGATTAGATTGTATCAACATCCATTAACCCTAGTTACAAACATTTCACATTAATTAGAATTTATTAAGCATAAAGTATAAAGGAAAATACCCATTTTAGACCTTATTCAAAAACCACTAATTTAGGACTCAAAACTAGGAACAAAAGCTCACTTAGGTTTCACTGATTAAGAAAACATATTTTATTTCTCAATTTGGAGTTAAAATGAATTAATTATGATTTTTTAAACATTTAACATACTCAAAGTGGTTTCCAAGGCAAACTTCGAAAAATAAAATATAATTGGGACTTAAAAACAAGAAATTCGGATTCTACGTAAAAAATCCTTTCCAACGAGTATTTACTCGAATTTTTCTGATAATGTATCGATTTTCTATGATTTATTTGCTCTAGACCAATCAGAGAGCAAGAAAAATCCATGTAGGCTAAAAAGGGCTTGCGAGAAACAAAATGGCAAAAGACCACATTGCCCTTGGAATTAAGATGCGAAGGTAGGAGCGCGTGGGGGTAAAATCTTGCCCATTTGGGCGTTTCCTCGTTTCTTGACCAAATCAGACGTACAGGTACTCAAAACGAAGCTCAAGATGAGAGGAACTTACCCGTATACTTTATTGAGGTGATGTTGTCACCGAGCAGCTAGGAAAAGGGTCATAATGTAGGGAGAAGCTAGACATGTTGGTCGCTAAATGTGGATGTTTTGGGCAAATTCGTATGAGTAAAAGATCGCATGATGGCCGACAGAGGTGAGGGTTGTGTCATTTATAGGTGAGGAAGAGTGAAGCACTGAAATGTTGGGGGAGAGGAGAAGCTTCAGCCTACGCACATGGTCGTTTCGGCCACAGTGCGTGGGAAGCGTCGAGTGGGGGCTCAAATTGTGCAACTCGAGGAGATGAAGCCAATGCAACTTAAATCTTGCAAAACGGTGGAGAGGAGAGGGAGAACGAGGTGGAGGAGCCTAGGCATCCTCTTGGTCGGAAGGTTGGAGGTTGAAGATGACCCCAGATCCATTGGATCGAGATCCAATGGGGGCCGAGTGTGTGACACATGAAATAAATGCAAAAATCGATTTATCTACTATGTTAAACTATATGGGAACTTGTAAAATCCTTTTGAAGGGTCAAATGAAGTCCAAATGACCTCAAATTTTAACCGTAGGTTTATGACAACACCTAGAACGATGCTATGTATTTAGTTTCTAATTAATATATAGACTATTAAAGCATATAATAATGAATAAAAAGAGAAATTAATATAAATAATATCTTTTAATGACATAATAAGGTATATCTCGAGATATTAGTCACATATAAACATTATGAGTCATATATCAACATATAATACTCTTATTAGTGCATTATTTCCCTATTTGGAGGAGAGAGAAAGTAAAGGGGTTAATTACTCCTATACATTAACTCAAATACATTGTTACTAGTGTATTTATCCAAAAAGCTCCAAATTAACATTATATACTTATATTATCTCATTAATGGTCAAATTGCATGATTAGCCCCCAAACATCACATTAATTGGAACATTTGTGCAAAAACCCATTCATTGCCATGAATGTGGGTAAATATTGATTTCATCATCAAATAAAGCTCAAATTGATCATGGAGGCCAAAAAGGATTCAAAAGATGGGAAATTTATGAAAAATGTTCAGAAAGGACTAGAAAGAAAATAAAAGCTCAAAAGTGGGTAAATTACAAATAGGACCATGAGATTCAGTCTTTTATAATAAGACACTCATGGTGATGAGTAGCATGTTAAAATTACAAGTATGGTGAGACATGAAGATGGAATCAAGGGAATGAAAGGTGGTGGACATATTCATAAGAAGGAGGTAGATAACCCAACAATAATTGTAAACAAGTCAAGAATAATGGAAGTCTTCTCCTCATTGAATCCAACATCAGAGATGAAGGTGATTGTTTTGTCTCCCTCCTCTTGAGGAATGAACTTGGAACTACTTGGCACAGATGGAGGCACACTGCTCCTTGGACACTCATCCTTGGAGATCACAAACCAATGGGTGGAAGGTAGAACTTGATGTTTGATGGTGAGGTGGCTGTACAAAAGCACTCCATTGTCTCTCTTGTGTCATGAACCACTCTTCGTTGCATGAGATATCCCCTTTATAGCTCTTAGTGTGGGACTTAAGGTTCTTGAGGGTGTACTTTTTGTTGTGTTGCAAGTCTGAGCATGTGCCTCGAGGTACGTGCTTAACCTTGAATGAATGATGTGTGCAGTATTGTGACCAGTAGGCAAATTGCATAGAGAAGACATAGTCTGCTGGGCCATCCGTTGGAAGACTTTTGTGTGCCATCAATAGATGCTCTTCCTTAGGAGTAGGCAGTCCATCGGTTGTGACCATTGGTTATGTCTAGCTACTGACTTGTAGACTCCCAGTCCCTCCATCAGTTGAGCTCGGACTAGTCTATGCATCATGGTGGACCATCAATTTTGAGAACTGATGGTTGTTCTACCATGTAATGTAGACTAACCATCGATTCTGGGAACTAATGGTTAGACTGATTGACCGTCCTGATGGTAAATTTGAACATTGTTGAAAGTCGTCGATTTAGGAACTAATGGATGGTCGGTGTACAAGGGTCCTTGTTTCATATGCTATGAATGGTCCCCATCGATTGTGGAAATTGATGGGCTTTTGTCCAATTGTTAAAACCATCTTTTGGGGAGTTACCTGCATGAGAAAGAGTAGTTACTTTTGAATTGAGTGATAAATGGTAAACATGAGAAAAATAAGAGAATATTAGGCAACTCTACATAATCAGAGGAAATTAGGAGTAAATTTAGGCAGGAAATATCCAAAAATTGGATGTTATCAACCCCCAAGCATAGAGTCTAGCTTGTCATCAAGAAAACAGAATCAAGGCATCGAGTAAATGATAAGGGCTTTAATTGTTTAATGTTTCGTGAATGTGAACCTTGTCCTTATATCATCCTTAAGTCAAGACCTCTACATGACAACTCATACTTCTTACTATACTTTCCAATTTTCATTCTCCTAGATCTAGAGTTGTGTGACCTTTTTTTATATAGCACATCCTCTTATAAGGAGGAGTGTCTTCTTCATGATTCTTACCCAACCTTCTTCCCAAGTGATACTTGTACAGGACATCATAAGAGGTAGCTTTTACACCAATTTTTTTTTAATAGTCCTAACTAGTGGTGTAGGGGTTTGCTAGGGTTTCTACTTTTTCCTGTCTCTCTAGGGCTCACTCCACCATGAGTACTTTTGTAAAACAATGTCACTCAACTATTAGTTTTGATGTAGTTTTAGTTGGTTATGCGATATACCTTCAAAAGATAGGTGGATTTTTGTTTTGCTTCCAAACTCCACTACCTGCAACGACATGTATGCATTCTTGAGTGTAGTTATACACTAAATGGGAGGAGCCTTTCAACATCTTGTTAGGCACAACTCTCATGTTTTTATTCACACTCGTCTTTTATTATTTCTCACAAGGATAAAGCGATCAGATTTTAGGGGGGTGGGACGCCAAGTCTCTTTTGATCCCAAGCAGGGATTTAAGCACTAGAAGGGGTGATGTTTTCCTCTATTGTCTGTTCTTACAATTTTGACTTGTACTAGGAGGTTAGGAGATCAATAGGAAGTTAACCAGGGGGCTTCCTTATTTTAGAGGGTTTCTCATGGGACAATATCGTTCCTTTGCTGCCTACAATAACTTGAGATAAGAATGATGTAAAGACATAGTCAAGTACATTTTTCTTAGGTGATTAATAGCCCAATACATCACTCTTGGAATGATTACACTAAGAAGTAGCTTGAAGACAAGAAGTTCTAAGATAAGAGTGGTAATAACACCTAGAAAAATTATAATCAAAATTTGCCATAAAAATTTGTATTTGTAAGAATGTTTCCTTCTAATGTTGAAAAGATTAATATACACATTCGCAAAACTTTGTCATTTGACACTGTAAAATTCTAGCAAAAATTGTTTCATGAAAGGGATAGAATGTGACATACAGAAAATTACAATGTTGGGCCAGTAAATGTACCTAGCTTGCCTATTTGGACCCCCAATCTTATCATGCACCCTATCCCCATGGTGTTAAAGAATGAGGTTGAGCGAGAAAAGGCGAGTTAATGTTGTGAACTTAAAATAACCCTAGGATGGCCACACTCGCAGGAGGCACATCTGGCAGCACGACTGGCGATGACTCCCATCGTCCAGGATCCTATGGAGGTAGAAGACCCGTGCAGAGGAGACAACCAAATGCTGAAGATGTAAGAATGGCAACCAGCCTAAAAGCATGGACGTCCATGTTCAAAAACCCAGTCAGGGACGTGGACACCAGAATGTAAAAGACCCATGTTGTCTTGGAAGATGACACCATTATAATCCCGTAGATGGAGGTGGATGAAAACGTTGCTCTCTGGAAGAACACTGTGGATGGATACATTATTGGTTTCCATTCACACATACCTACATTGCAGGACCATCTAATACAGTTGTGGAAGTCGTCAGGAACAATGGAGGTTCTGGGACAGACCAGTGGAAGCTTTATTATAAAGTTCCAAGAGAGCACTGACTTATCAAATGCTTTGGAAGGGGGTCCATGGCATATAAAAGGAAAACCTATGATCCTAAAGAAGTGGGAGAAGGGCGAACCGCTAGAACAAGAGAAGTTGTCCTCTGTTCCGGTGTGGATGAAGATCGTCAACCTACTACTTGATCTCTGGAGTGAAATAATGCTAGCTAGAATTGCTTCTTTCTTGGGGAAACCCCAATGTCAGGACATACAGACGAAGGCTCGATCGAGAATTGACTATGCAAGAATAAACGTCATGATGGAGGTGTCATCCAAGTTGCCGACCATAGTCAAGCTAAAGACTGATAAAGGTTCTGGATATGAAGTGAAGATAGAGTATGAGTGGGTGTTAGAAAAGTGTCCTCAATGTGGTGCCTTTGGGTACGACAAGACTCTGTGTTCGAAGCCTACCAGTGAGGCACAGACCAATAGCTCGAAGGAGAAAGAATAGAACATATCTACTCGTGATTCGCAGACCGAGAGCTCAAAGGAGAAAGAACAGAACATCCCTAGTTGACAAAATTCCAATGAGAATGTAGAAGAAGGAGGCTCATCAGAGATCTAACAAGTAACAACCATAGCAGCTGAACAAACAAACCCCCATGTGGAGGAAAACTCAGTGGACAATGATGGTTTTGAGAAGCCAAGAAAGACGATCAGTCCTCGAAGGAAAAGAAAACTAGAAGACAGAGTGTTCGACGGGCTAAAACTCAAGGTAAATCAAATAACAACATGTTCCATAACCTGGAAGAAGATGAACTAAATCTTGAAGTTTTGATTGGCAGCAAGTCAACCCACAGTGCCAATGGTTGAACACCCCATCATCATAGCTTGGAACATCCATGGCTGGTCATGCTGGGGCAAGCAGGATGGGGTCTGAGCTGAATTGAGAAGAGCTAAAACAGATATAGCTATTCTCACTGAGGTTAAACTAAAAAGAAGCAAGATTGACAGAACAATTAGGCACTTCTGGCCTAAAGCAAATTGGTTAGACAACTCGAGGATCTATAACAAGATTAGAATTCTTGTTCTCTGGGAACATAATGATTACAACATTGTCATGTTAAAAGAAGCCAAACAATATATCCATTTCAAACTTTCTTATCCAGATGTAAAGATGGAAGTCACTGTTGTCTATGTGGAAAATGAAGATGCAAAGAGAGAAGATTTGTGGGAAGCATTGAAAATGATCAAACCAACTACCAAAAACCCTTGAATCATCATTGGGGATTTTAATGCTATCAGAAGAGTCAAAGAGAGAAAAGGGAGATCTACTCCATTTGTGAAATCAATGAGAGACTTCAATTAGTCTATACAACACAACAATCTTCTAGAGATAGAAGCCAAGGGGCCCTTTTACACCTAGAATAAACAGCAAGAAGGTATAAACAACACCAGAAGTAAAATAGATAGAGCTCTGTCTATTGTGCATGTTATAGATTCATTCAAAAATTTATGGCTAGAAACCATGCCTACGATTTACATTAATCACTATGCCCTGGTCTTACACTTAAATGAAAACAAGGATGAAGCCAAATACCCTACCAGGTACTTTAATGCATGGGATTCCCTCCCTGGGTTCTCTGATATTGTACATAAAGCTTGGTCAACCTCAGTTACTGGCACTCCACTTTATAAGCTATGTCAGAAATTAAAGCTTACAAAAAGAACACTCCAGACATGGAATTGGGAACAGATTGGAGACTTGACTGATTCAGCTACAAATAAAGTGCAAGAAGCTTTAAAGGCACAAGAACTATCTGACAATGACCCCGATGATCCTCTCCTATGGGAGATAGAAAAAACCAAAAAGTAGGAAGCTATTGAAGCTAAATACATGGAGGAATCTTTAGTTAGATAAAAATCATGCATCTTTTGGTTAAAGAATGGTGACTCCAACACCAAGTTTTTCTATGCCTCATTGAAGACAAGGAGACACATGAACCAGATAAAAGTTATTGAAACAGATGGGGGTACTATCAGAAAGGAGATAGAAATTTCTTATGCCTTTGTTCAACACTACAATAGAATCTTCAACTCTATGAGGGTTGATCATAATGCCTATGATTGGCAGGATTTACCAAAGCTGATGGTCCAACAAGCTCGCGATATATGCTCTTTGGTAACTTGATGAAAAGATGCAAAACATAGTTATGAATGAAAATAATGAAAAGGAACCTGGCCCCAATGGTATGAATGCTCACTTTTTCAAAACATCATGGGAAACCATTAAGGAGGATTTTTGTAAGATGATAAAGGATTTTTTCTTAAAAGGGAAAATGTTAAAAGAGTTAAATAAGACCTACATTGCCCTGGTTCCAAAGATAAAACAACCTCAAAAAATGGTTGATTGGAGATTGATCTCTCTATGCAATTTTACATATAAGGTGATTTCCAAAATCATGGCAAATCGACTCAGGAACATCCTACCCTCACTCATCAGTGTACATCAGTGTGCCTTTGTGAAAGGAAGGAGGATTTCATATGCGATTCTGCTAGCAAATGAGCTTATTCAAGACTTCAACAAATCAAATGTACAGAAAAAGATGTGCCTCAAAGCTGATCTGAGTAAAGTATATGACTCTATTGAAAGAAACTATATTCTCTATATCATGAAAGGAATGGGATTCCCTCCTTGTTGGCTCCATTGGGTTGCGGAATGTATGAACACTGCCTCAATCCAAATCCTTATAAATGGGGCACCATATGAACTAATACAAGCTACAAGTGGAATTCGTCAAGGGACCCACTTGCTCCCTACTTATTCATTATAGGGATGCAAGGACTAACCACTATCATCAACCAAGATGTAGTAGAAAAGAAAATCAAGCCCTTGATATATCAATAGGTCGAGGTGTCACACCAAATATTTGTAGATGATCTCCTCATGTTTGCTGAAGCAGATGAGCAAAGTGCTGATGGTATCATGCAGTGTATGAGAATCTTCAAATTAGTCTGGGGTTTAGATCTGAACCCAACTAAAAGCCAGCTTATCTTAATTCAGATAGCTCCTTCATCCCTCAGTTCTAGGATGGGAATAGAAGTAGTGAATCTACCAATAAAATACTTGGGTGTTCCTCTTTTTGCAGGGAAGCTTACATAAATGATGTGCTCACCCCTTATAGACAAAATCAAGACAAAGCTAGAAGCCTGGAAGTCTAGAATCCTTTCCATGGAAGGCAGACTTGAGCTCATTGTGTCTATACTATCAACTTATCACCTTTTCTAGACAGATGTCTTCCCTATCCCGAAGGCCACCATGATAGAGATTGAGAGTTTATGTTGTAACTTCCTTTGGGGGGATACCGATCAAAGCAAACACTTACATACCATTGCATGGGATGTAATATGCATGCCAAAGAAGGAAATTGGACTTGGAATCCATAAATTGAAGGAATGGAACACATCAGGGATGATGTGCCTACTGTGGGATTTAACCAACAATAAAAATTCCTTGTGGGTCAGGTGGATTCATAGTTAGTGCTTGAAAAATTAATCTCTCTGGTCATGCCACCTCAAATAGTCACAGAGTTGGATGTTCTGATCTTTTCTCAAAGTCAGGGATAACATTCTACCTCTTGTAAGATTTATAATTGGAGATGATGGCTCTATCCACTTATGGAAAAACCCTTGGGTCAATGGTCAATTTTTATCTCAGTACATCAATGAACACAACTCATTGTCACTGAGAACCAAACTAAAGAATGATTCAATGCTAAGTAGCATTATCACTAACAGAGCCTAGGATATCTTGAGAATTAGAGCGGGTGAAGCCCTGGTGAGAATCTGCTTTGAGGTCTGCATTGCCCAAGACGGGGACCTATGTCATTATAGAGGAATGAAGGAATTTGTTCTAAAGAAGGCGTGGCACCTCTGCAGCACAAATTATGCTACTGCTGATTGGGCTGTGTGGCTTTGGTCGACTATAGCACCCCCAGAATAAAGGTTAACTGCTGGAAGCTCTTCCATGGAAATCTAATAACTGAAGAAAAATTACAAAAAATAGGTATTGCTCTGGCTTTGTGCTTCTACCTATGTTGCTCCAGAAATGAAAACCTCAATCATATCTTATGGACGTGCAATTTCTCCGAAGTAATATGGCATAGGAACAAAAACAAACTACTCTCCATCCCGAAGAATAGGGATGATTTGATAAAGCTCACTGGCTGCAAAGAAAAGCTCCTACTTGTCCTCATCCTTTACCATATTTGGTACCAACAAATTAGAACCATTTTTGAGGATGCTGCCCCATCCACCAAGAGTGTGGGGAGGAGCATCCAAAGTGATTTCTATAATATTGCATAGTTACTCATACATAGATAGGCATTTTTTCTTGTTATGGTTTGGAGCCATTGCTCCTACTCTTTGTACATACTATAGTTCGAAGGAATAAAGAGGACTCCCATGCTTACTGATAAAAAAAATGTTGTGAACTTGTGATTGCCCATTCTGACATTAGATATATAGTGTGTATGTCCCATGAAGGTGCTGGTAATAATCTTCCTAATAGTGCTCCACCTTTTGATTTGAAATAGCTAACAATTGCATCTAGAATAATACATTGAAACCCAGTCGTTGCAGCCTGGTTCTTATTGTGGGCTCCTGTCACAGAACTCCATTTCTTGAACTTCAATACTTCATATGAAAGTCCCCTTCCATACATTCTTATCATCTCAATAAGTAGCCACCTTGGTAACTTTCTATTTAACGACACTATTAGCTTTTTTATGATAAGTAGTTCTCTTCATTCTAAGCATAGCATCTGAGTGAAGGTTAACGTAACATCCCTGACCTGGGTTATGCTTTAACCCTAGGTGTTTTTTTTAAGAAAGATAATTATATGCTTGATATTCTTATGAAAAGAAATTAAGGCTCAAGAGGAACTTATATTTCAATTTTAGTCCTTTTTGAATGACGTTGAAAATAATGTTTTGCTTGTGTTGGACTAAAGTGCAAATTACCCTATTTGAGGGGTTAAATTGCAAATTGTGCATGATAATATGTTCTTCAAATGCTGAAGCATCATGAGATTGAAAATGATGTAGAGGTATGGCTAGTGAAAGCCTGAGTACCAAGAAAGAGTTGATAAAGCAATGCTTGTGCATTAATACCTAGTTTTGGTGTAATGTGAAATTTACCCAAAACCTAGGGTTCAATATGCAAATTACCAATTCAAAATAGTCCATAATGTTTCTTGGCTTCATGTAGAGAAAAGAAAATGAGAGGGGTGTCTCATTTTTAACTCTTTGAAGAAGAGAGAATCTTGATATTAAAATAATCAAGATTTAAGCATAATCGAAATTCTAATTCAATTTAATGCAAAAATAATTATATTAAATGGATTGCCATTCAAACAAAATTATAGAGGTTTAAATACACATATATGGACGTCCTATTTCCTTGCAAAGTCAATGGAAATATCTAAGTGAGTGGAGAACCCACTCACATTAAGAAAATAAAAAGAAATATCCACTAACTTATGGATATTATTATTATAAGGGTTAAGGTGCTTAATTTGCTTTTATTTAAATCATGGATAATTGAGAGTAATACGAGGAAAAGGAGATAGCCTCGTAACCAAGGAAGGGAATGGGGCAAGTGGCAAGGAAATGGAGGAGCTAATCCCTACTTTCTCTCTCTTAAATGAATTTTCAATAAAGTTCATAGATATGCTCCTTTATCCATGAGTTGAAAGGGTAATTTCGAATCCACTTTCACTTCTTGCTTCAAAAACGACCAAGGAAGCTTGGGATCAATAGGAGGACGACCCCAACCTGTTGGTAAGCTTCTTCACCTTCTTTCACCTTGATTTCATGGTGGAAATCACAAATCAATGCTTGATTTCTTCTTTTCTTCACTCAATCTTCAACTCTAGCCAATCCTTTTCACTCAAAAGCTTGAGGAACGAACCTTGTGGTTTGAGAAAACTTCTCCCACAATTGTTGATGTGAAGCTCCAAGCTTTGAAGCTCAATTGAAGGTGGTTTATATAACTTGAACCCTTATTCATTGTTATTGAATTCAATTCCTCAATTCAATATGTTCAATTGCTCTTCTTGAAATTTCTTTGCTTATTTGATGAACTACCATGGAAATGGCAGTAGAATTTGAGGGGTTAAAGCTTGATGATGATTACATCATATTAAGCACACATTTTAATCAGATTTAGTTGCAAATGGTTTCAACAATATGGTCCAATTGGTTTCACCAAACCGTTTGGTGACCAAACAGTTTGCAAACCGTTTGGAGGTTTGGGTTCCAAACCGTTTGGAGTGGTTGACCGAATGGAGGGGGTAGACCATTTGAGGAGGGTTTCTGATGTGCTGAATAATGATTTAATAGATTTAATTGATTGGTTTCTAAAGGTTCCATGAGTGGATAATCTACCAATTGCAAACCCTAATCAGATTGACGCATTAAAACCCTAATTGATTTGATTAAATTTCATGTTGGTTGAGTAAACGATATCACCAAACCATTTGGTGCTCAAACAATTTCAAACCATTTGAGGATCAAGGGTTGACCATTTGAGAAAGGTTGACCATTTGAAACGAAATTGTTTCAAAAATGTTTGATAGGGTTGATCGTTTGGTGAAGGTTGACCGTTTGAGATAAAACAATTTCAAACTATTTGAGAAGAGAAAGGTCTTCAAGCCCATTTGAAAGGAAACAATTTCCAAACCATTTAAGGGGATAAGGACCCAGACCGTTTGAAGGTCTGAACCCAAGATCGTTTGAAGGTCTAACCCCAAGACCATTTGAGGGTGTGACCTCAAGACCGTTTGAAGGTCATGATCAAACTGAATGGAGGTCTAAAGTGATCAAACCTTTTGGAGATTTAAGGTGTTGATTGATCCATTGATCCAATGATTGATAATAATGATTATCAAGGATAAGAACAAAGGTTGAAACCCTAAAGTACCTAGATGATCAGTACCTTTATAATGATTAACCCTAAAAGTTTATGAAACCAATCATTCACTATGTTAACCATAGTTCTTTGTACTTGATGGAAAGGTTGATGTAACCTAATCAAGTTGAGAGGATGAGAAATAAGAGTTCATACATGAGTATTAATCATGTGGTGATTGTGGTATGATCCTTAGTGAAGATATCATAAAAACCCTAATCGAGAAGATTAATGAACCATAACCCTAATTCAGGGCAATTCTGAGTGAAACCCAAATCTAGGGTAATAGTGAAACCCTAATTGAGGGTGATGACATGAGTAATCATAAGTTAGGGTTATGAAATGTAAAACCCTAATTTAGATGAATAGTAAATTCTAATTTTGGGTAATTGAATATGAAACCCTAATTGGGATGAATAGTAAACCCTAATTGTGGGATATTGAATGTAAACCCTAATCTAGGGTGATATTATGTGGAACCCTAATTTAGGGTGATGTTATGTAAAACCCTTGTATATTAATGTGATGTGGAACTCAAATCCAGGGTCAGGCTATGTAATGCTATATGAAACCCTAATCTTGAGCAATATGGTGATAAACCATAACCCTGATCTGGGTAATGTGATAAGTATCCCCAATTGACCTAAAATGGGAAACCCTAACCCTAGTGAGGGAATAGTGGTGTTACCCTTGAATAGTAATGCTATATTTGTTTTGCATGGTGCTGATATGAAATTGATGTAACTGCTATCATTTGTACTAACCATGCAGGTATCATGAGATGATTAACATAGCCAGGTATGAGCTATGTTGTTTTGTTTATTAAAATTTTTTATTGGGCGTTATGTGCCATAATATGCCTTGTTGCCCAATAAAAGGTAATAAGGGAATTAATGGGCTTTAAGTGCCATGAGAGATGCTTGTGTAACAAGTATCATGTTTATCTTGGTCAGATGACCTGAAGGTGATAATTACCTGAAAAAGTGGTAACAATGCTCAGTGATGAGTTAAGGGTTTGAATACCCAGAACCATATGATTATGGCATGGAGTTTGTGAAGGGATGAGTATTCCCAGTATTGAAATGAGAGACTGAGATCCAAATGTCTTATAAAGACTGAGAAGTAACTGATGAAAACAGTACATGTTTCTTTGTAGCATTTGTCCTAATAAGTTATGTTTGAAAACTTGACTGATGCTAAAAGAATATGATAATGTACTTAATTAACCAAGTGAAATATTTTCATGTAGTGCTCTGACCATAGATCCATCATCATTATTAGTTGGTGATGGTGAAACAGGTTTTCCTAGGGAATCTCCTGGAGTTCACAAATTTTTTAATATGTGGGGGTCGATGGGTGAAAATATTTGTACATCCTAATGGGGGAATTGATGGAAGGTAAACATTAAACCTCTCAATCCTTCATTATATGTGCGGGGATGGATGTATCATGAATCTCCTGATGATGTTAATGTCAGATCGATGGAGGTAAACATCAAATCTCTCGATTGCGAAGAGAGTACAACCGCCGTTGTAGCTCTATAGCGAAGATGCCACTATACCCTGGCAAGCTATTTAGTAGAGACACTAGATGTCCTGCATGTGATCTCACACTGACCGAGATGTGGGAGGTCATGGAAGCCGGCTCTTCCTTTGAATTTGTATGGTACCGATTTTGACTTTGCTATGGTCGGTTGGAGTATGAGCGGTATACCTCATCTCCTAAGAGCTTAAGTATGTTAATAAAATGTAATCACCCGTGTAACGTATTTGCATAAGATTGAAATATGAGAACCACTGGTTGATGTTATCTTGCTTAGCATGTCGTTGATACATAAATGTTATTTACATTATTTAATTATGTATTGAATAAGAGACATGCTGCTTTACCAAGTTATAGCTGAAATACTTGAATATGAATGTTGCTCTAATCTGCATAGATATTGATTTATCTGCTATTGAAATATATGATTCCACTGTTCAGATTATTTCTATTAAACTACAATAATAATGTTTTTGGCGGAGAGTTATATCTCTCGCTGGGGCAATTTATAAATTATCTCACCTCCGTGGGATCCAACATTTTTAGGTAGACGTCGACAAAGTGGTAGGAACCTTACAGGCGAGGAAGAGCAGCAACAACAACAACAGGGATAGCAGTAATCCTTCAGGTGGAAATACTGGCTGTCAAGCGTTGTATATAAAATCCTATATGTCGTATCTGTACTCTCAGGTCCTCGGAGTCGGCAGTTGGTCTTATAGAAACGATCTAACATTTTGGCTTAATGCTTAAAAGTTTTTATGTTGCTTGTGTATAGTTCGAAAAGGCAACGATTAATGTAAATTTGAGATGACATGATACAAGACATGTACATGTGGACCAATATGTAACTGGAGTACTTTGGTCTTTTATGAAAGAGTTTTCCCTTGATTGGATCTCTTTGAAAATGGTTTTAATTTTTAGTTATTTTTAGTAATCTATTGCTAAATGATCACCTCCACTTTGTTAATGACGTCTTATTTGAACGGTGTATCACAATTAGTGGTATCAGAGCTCTATGTTCGCTGAGTCTACAGAGACATAGGATTAAGGTTGTTGAGTCTGTTCTAGTGTCTTATGCTCATATAGGAGGAGAAGAACTTGAGTTGTTTGGATCACATGATGAACATGTTACTGAGAGCAACATTGCTGCACCAAGAGGAGGTGCAAGGGATCAAGCTAGGGAGGAACTCGTACTTGAGATTCCTCATCTTGATCAGGCTGTATTAGAGAACCCAGCTTTCCATGCTCTTTTTGGCCAGTTTATGGCAACCATGACACATATGGCGGATAGGATGCTGCCACCTGCACCAAGGGCATCATCCCAAAATGAAGGACAAGGAGTTGGCAAGACCTTTGAACGACTTCGATGGGTGGGAGCCACATACTATGCTGGTACAGCTGACCCAGCTGATGCAGATTTGTGTTTGACAGAGCTGGAGAAAGCTTTTAGAATCCTCAACATACCTAAAGTAGAGAAGGTGAGGCATGTTGTATACCTTCTGAAGGGGAGTGCTGGTCATTGGTGGACCATAGAGGAAGGCAAAAGACCAGGTGTTGAAGTCAGATGGAATGAATTCCGACGTGAATTTGTCACTAGGTACTTCCCCAAGATGTATCTAGATGAGAAGATCTCTCCGTTTAAGAGGATTACACAAGGACATATGAACATTAGCGAGTATGAAGCTAGGTTCATGGAGCTTTTGCGGTTCTATCCGCATATGGAAGCTAATGATGAAGAAATAATTCGACATTTCGAAAGAGGGTTGAATGCTTAATTGACCACTCCAATGTGTGCTTTAGAGAACAGGGAGAGGTTTGCTACTTTTATGGAGTCTGTGAGACAGATAGAGAGGACTGTGATCAAGAAGTGGTAGACCAGTGGTAAGAAAGAGTACACACAGTTTCAAAAGCAAAGGTCTGAAAGCTTTAAGAAGTCGAGGTTCTCTACACCATTACCATCACCAAGGTTTAATACCCTGACGCAGTGGACGTCAAGAAGGGGTAGGGGCCGAAGTTTTCCTCTAAGTAGAGCCCCCAGTATAGCGTCAGCATTAGTGACATGACCACCCATGTAGAGTTTGGGAAGCTATAACTGCTTCCAGTGTGGGAGGTCAGGGCACTTGATGAGAGATTGTCCTGAGAAAGTTAGAACTGTAACTCAACCCTAGAGGCAGAGTCAGCAAGGCTCATAGAGGAGACAATTTTCTAGTGGTGCTAGAGTACGTGGACAAGTGTCACAAGCTAGATCGTCGGCACCCAACAATCGAGCATAGAGTCAACAACAAGAAACGACTACATTCTATGCTATGAATCAGCCCGATGCAGTAGTCAACCCGCGGGTTGCGACAAGTCTAATGGAACTATTTTATTCTGATATGTCTTCATCTTACTTCATATCTGTGTTAATTGATCTGGGTGCTACACATTCCTTTATCACTCGAGAAGTGATTCATGACTTCAACATGATTGTTAGTCATAGAGAAGATAGTTTGATGCTAGAAACCCCTTTGTTGGGATATGCAGTGTTGCAGGAGGTGTGTTCTCTCTGCAATCTTTCCTTTTTTGATCATTGCATTCAGGTGGATCTTATACCACTTGAAATGCACAGGTTCGATATAATCCTAGGGATGGACACCTTAGAGAAGTATAAGGTTGTCTTGGATTGTGGTTCCAAGCAAGTTGTGTTCACAGACAATGGTGACACATGGATCTTTTAGGGAGACAGAAAGATTCTTCCAACTTGTCTTTTGTCAGCTATGGTAGCTGAGAAGTTGATGAGATAGGGATGATTTGCAATCTTGGCACATGTGGTAGATACCACAATGGAGAGCTCTCATCCTTTTGAAGTTCCGGTTGTTAGGGAGTCTGAAGATTTTTTCCCTGAGGAACTTCTAGGTGTTCCTCCATCCCGAGATATTGATTTTGAGATTAATCTAATCTCGGGTATGCAACCCATAGCACAAACACTGTATAGAATGGCACCTGCTGAAATGGCAGAACTCAAGAAACAACTGTAGGAGTTGCTTGGGAAGGGTTTTATCCGACCGAGCACTTCACCCTGGGGTGCTCCAGTTCTTTTTGGTAAGAAGAAAGATGGGTATATGCATTTATGCATCCACTATAGGTAGTTGAATAAAGTAACTATAAAGAACAAGTATCCTCTGCTAAGGATTGATGACTTGTGATGCGATGATATTGAGTCACATTTATAGACTTGTTTTACTTGCCTTTTATGGGTTTATTGGTCACTTTGGTGGTTAATATTGCATAATTCACTTACTCTAGTCTATAATCCTTTTTAGTATCAAATCTACTGTATTTTATCATTTTGATCATAAATAATTATAATAATGGGCTTTATCTCGACTGATTTGGCTTTGTCTTGCAATTTTAGGAAAAACACATATATATAGTTGACGATACCATTGACACCCATTGATAGTATCGACATAGTCATAGGCAGACAGCCACAACGAGCCATGCAGAGTCGATACCATCGACTGCGGAGTCGATGGTAGTGATTTACCTTCAGGTTGCCAGCGATCAGCCAGTTGATACTATCGACACCAAAGTCGATACTATCGATGCTTATAGCTTCAGTGAGGGAAAAGGGATAAAACCAACGTCTAAGGGTGTCGATACCATCGACCCACGTCAATGGTATCGAGTCAGCATTAGGAGGGACGACATAGAAGAAGGAAGGCTTGCCAATATCATGAGGGGTCGATACCATCGACCCGCGTCGATGGTATCAACAACGTCATATTAGAGTTTGCTACAGATCAGCCTGAATCCAATTGTGGTGATATTTTGGCGACCTAACTTGGTCTTTATACCTAATGAAAGCGGCTAGGAGTCATCTATCATGTCATTAGCCACTGCACACGTCCCGAGAAGGTGTGGAGAGAAGAACGGAGCCTAGAAGCATGTCACAACCATTCCGAGAGCCGAAGAAGACATTCTCCACCGCCGAAAGGCTGTAGATCGCACACTCTATGCCGAGGAACACTTGGATCTTCTCCATTCAGGGGTTCACATTACTCATCCATGATTTTCTCCATGTTTCCCCTTTCTTCAGTCATGTTGTGCTCAGATATGAACATGCGGGGCTAATCCCCTTTGTCTTTAGGACAGGGAGTAGCCCGGGGAATCATTGTATGATGTTTTTATCATAGTAATTCATAATTTGTCTCTTAAATCCGTGGTATGATTTCATTTTCTCCATTATATCATTATGCTTGATGACCCTAATGATAATCTAATGCCTTTAATTGCTTTGAAAGAAGAATTAACGGTTGAAAAGAGACGAAATTCAGATTAACTCATAAATTCCTTGAACAAGGTGATGTACGGTTAATGGTGGAAACCTAGAGGTCGATTGTAATGCACCTAGTTTAGGGTATAGGTTACTACGACGGTGGAACCGACAGAGATTTAGGTAGTGAATTGTATCACGATAGTGAACAATTCTGGCTACAGGCCACTACCCGGATTGAGAGATGAATCTGATTAACTATGTGGAAATTCATACAATGAAAACCTGTGGTCAAACCGCAATCCTAAAGATCTTCATTTGAATTGATTAAACTAAACCCTTAATCGATTGCTCTATTTTATTTTATTTTCTTTTATTTTTCAACAACTCTTACAACCTTTTTAACCGGTCTAGCTGATTGCGAGTAGTTAATAGTAGTCTATCGATAATTCAGTGTCCCTGAGTTCGACTCGGGCTTCATAAGGGCCTGTACTACATCGACGCGTACACTTGCGTTATACGCATGGTAAAAGTGTGTCAAGTTTTTGGCACTGTTGCCGGGGACACGGAAAATTGTCGGCACTACGATTGCTGCAAGCGGCCACTCTAGGCCACTTTTTATTTTATTAATAATTTTGAAATTCAACAATTATTATTTTTTATTTAGCAATCGTCTCGCACTGTACTGAACCTAAATTATTACTTTGCAGGTACTAGTGCATGGTGAGGACGTGTAACACAAACTACACACAGCCATCACCAAAGATTCCATTGTTGGGATCAGACGACGAGGAGAACAACATTCAAGACCAACCTGAAGATATAGATTCATACTTTGAACCAGAAGTTATGGCTGAGGAACATACAATATGGGAGAAGATTAAGGCATCTTCTGCATCTGCATCAAAAGGGACGATAAAAAGGTAGGCTATCAACATCCCCAATTATAAAATTCACCCTGGCCTAATCAATTTAGTCAAATGCAATGCATTTCACGGGCTCAAAAATGAAGATTCAGTGACTCATATAAGCCAGTTTGTGGAAAACTATGACATGATCAAGATAGACAAGTTTCCGCAGGAGATGCTCTTGAAGTCATTTCCTAGTTCTCTAGCGGGAAATGCTCGAGAATGGCTGCATAATCTAGAAGATGAGTATGTGGAATCTTGGGACCACATGGTCGAAGTGTTCTTCGAAATATTCTTTCCGCCCGAGAAGATGAATGATCTGATAAGAAGAAATCATAACTTTAGTCAGAAAGCAGGTGAAACATATTCTGAGACATGGGAGTGCTTTCAAATAATGCTGAGGAGGTGCCCACATCATGGGATGGACAAGGAGAAACATGTCAAGATTTTCTATTTTGCTCTTTCTGAGCATGATAGAAGCAACCTGGATTCAGCAGGTTCGGGGTTCTTCCTAAAAAACACAGGCACGAGGTGTTGGGAGATTTTGAAGAACATGGCAAAAAAGCAATCATGGGGTGATAGAGATGCAGTAGAGCAGGTTCGAGCTGTAGGTGAGTCAAAGGTCATCAAGGAACTAAATGAGAAGATGGACCTTCTAGCCAAGAAATTGCTAGCAAAAGAAGATGCAGAATCTGATGAGGAAGCACAAGTGAAATTCTTGGAGGAAAGACAAGAAATTTTCATGGAAGGACCCAAATAATTTCTTGCAGGACCCTGACGCAGAACCCTGACCGTCGCCTGAGGATAAGAGCAATGAGTTGCTCAACCAAGTAATCAAGCAGAATCAAGAACACATGAGCACGTTTGGTCAACAGATTAAGCAACAAGGAGAATTTATGAATCAATTTGGGCAGACCTTACAAAGTCATGGGGCTCATATGAGGACTATAGAGACATCTTTGGTGCAGATGGCAGCTGAGATAGCAAATCTGAAAAAGCCAACACATCAAGGTTTTCCCAGAAATACAAACATTCCAGGAGGAAACCAACAAGCTAAGGCAATTCTGCTACGCAGTGGTAAGAACATTTTAAACACCAGGGCTGATGAACTGAGCACACTCCAGCCAGAAACCACAGGTGAGGCCACAGAGGAGGTTCTGATTCCAATCACAGAGCTGGTAGAGGATGTGGTAGATGATGGCACATCAGAACCAATTGCTGAGGAGGAGACATTAAAAAGGACACCATATGTGTCGCCACATCAAAGGGTACAGACTGTACCGGTACCATATTCAAATAGCGTGAAAGCCAAGAAAGTGGACGCTCAGTTCAAGAAGTTCCTAGATAGCTTTAGGAAGCTTTCTATCAACATTCCACTATTAGAAGAGATAGAGCAGATATCCTCTTACGGAAACTTTCTAAAAGACATAATCACAAAGAAGAGGAAGATTCCTGATACTGAGGTCATGGTTCTTAAGGAGCAGGTGAGTGCTTTCATTTTGGGCACATTACCTGATAACCTCCAATTTTGTGATTTATCTTAGTATTTTTCTTCAGTTTTCCACACTCTTTCATAGATAAAATTAAACAAAATCCCTAACTATCCTCTCTTATAGAAAATATACTGTTAGATTAACTTTTCTCCTTTTTACTTACAGAAAAAGATACAAAAAAATCATAAAAGACTCAAGTGGTCCCGAGACTGCATGGACTCACACGGTCCCAAGACCGCATGAAGCCAATCGGTCCCAAGACCTCATGGACTCACACGGTCCTAAGACCGCATGAAGCCAATCGATCCCAAGACTGCATGGACACACATGGTCCAAAGACCGCATGAAGCCAATCAGTCCCAAGACCGCATGGACTCACACAGTCTCAAGACCGCATGAAGCCAATCGGTCCCAAGACCGCATGGACTCACACGGTCCCAAGACCGCATGAAGCCAAACGGTCCCAAGACAGCATGGACTCACACGGTCCCAACACCGCATGAAGCCAATCGGTCCCAAGACAACATGGACTCACACGGTCCCAACACCGCATGAAGCCAATCGGTTCTAAGACTGCATGGACTCACACGGTCCCAAGACCGCATGAAGCCAAATGGTCTCGGAGTCCGAACGGTCTCGGGGTCCAAATGGTCTCGGGGTCCAAACGGTATCGGGGTCCAAACG
The DNA here is from genome assembly GCA_963693085.1 of Alisma plantago-aquatica. Taxonomy (NCBI): domain Eukaryota; kingdom Viridiplantae; phylum Streptophyta; class Magnoliopsida; order Alismatales; family Alismataceae; genus Alisma; species Alisma plantago-aquatica. The sequence continues at coordinate 1,503,401,038 of OY856410.1, read as the reverse complement.
ATCTCGAGGTCCAAACAGTTTCAGAGTCCAAACGATCTTCAAAACTGTTTGGATCCAAAACTGACCAAACCGTTTGGACTTCACTTAAGGCCTATAAATAAGACCCAAGGGGTCCTCCCAAAGACATCAAGTTTTAGACGCCCAGAGGCTGCCTCCACGACTCCAGAGCTATTCCAACATCCATCTTCTGCCCAAAGGTTGTCGGTCTGAGATCCACGTTCCATCCTGAAGCTGCTTTCTCTCTCTTCGCCAAAGAAGGTGGGAAGAGGAGACCCCATCATCGAGCAACCTGTGAAGTTTGAAGATCGTCACTCTCTCTCTCTCTCCAAGGGGTTGACTTTCCTCTCTCCTTTGTGGGGATGATGCTCTCTCTCTCTCTCTTCTCGCCTCCTTCTTTGTCCTAGCTATGAGCGAGTAGTCTCTTTCACTAGGGTGCTGGGAGTAGCCCCGCTACCCATGTTTTCATTTCATGTAATGTAATCCATAGTTTGCAATATAGAGATTCTTTCTTTTCAGTTCAACATCTATTGTTTAATGAATGCTTGTTGCTTGATCACCAACTTGTGTTATCTATTATCTTTTAGTATGAATTGTCTATGTTTGTACTACTAGATTTGAATCTCGATTGAATGTTGGTTCTTGGTGCATGTATCCACCATGCATCTGTTTCGGTATCTAGAAGTGTTTCTCAAGAAGTGGAGTAAACTCACTTTCATCATTGTACTTTCATACTATGAAACGGAATCAGTTGACGTATGAAAGTACAACCATGATGAGTCGAGGAACACACTTTGTGAAGGGAATGATGCAAAGTAGGTGACCATTCGTTCGGGGATGGCTGACTTTGCAACATTCCTGCACTTCTCGTAGTTAGTTCTCTGAAAGGAAACTAAGCCTACGAAGATACTAACTGTTTAGATCCTTGTTACAGATTGTGTTTTATATCGCATGTTTTGATCCGTGTGTAGTGGCGGTGAAAACTGATCACATCCTAGTGGCTTCTTATCATTGTTTAACATCCTAAATTTTACTTGCTTGCTTTACTTTACTTGCTCTTAGTTTAAAAATAACCAAACCAACCTTTTTATTTAAGTACCTACTATTAAGAGATTAAGTGAAATTATAACATTTTTCATCTTGTTGCTCCCAACAAGACCGTTGTCCCGTGGATTCTACCCTTAACTATACTACGATAAGACTTCCATGTATCTTAGCATACGTGGGTGGAGTTCTCAATCTAGTATAAGCAAGGCTAAACTTAAAGACTTATCATCTTTAGGATTTTCAGTGGTGCACGCAATTCCATGTGAGTGGAAGCTCCATCAAAAATTGGCGCCATTGTCGGGGACAACAGAACGTTTTTATTTCATTTAGTATCTTGCTAGTTGATTAGGGTTTTACACTTTCCTTTAACATTAGTCCATATCTTCTTAAGTTCATCATATCTTTGGCATCATCTAAAAGGTGTGTTCTTTTCTCTACTCAGGTAGAAAATGTGTATGCAATCATCGCATAACCTCGGATTCTCCCATGATCCAGAGTACGACTCTGAGGTAGAGAGAAGCTTCCATCACCGCATCAGACTTAACTGTCAAAGAGCCAGGAAAATGTCTGAAGATCAATGCCAAGCTGCACTAGTCATGGAAAGGGTCAATGCCGCCATAGCCGCTCAAAGAGCACAACTCATCACTGACACTTGTGCTCAGATCCAAGCGGAGATCCAAGCGGAAGAACAGGCCCACATCCAAGCTGAAAATGAAGCAGCTAACCAAGCTGCCCAATTAGAGCTAAGAAACAAGCAATTGAGGGATTATGTTGTTCCTAAGAACTATGAAGACAATCACCCAGTTCGGCCTCTGATCATCAACATATCTAACTTCGAGATCCAGACACAATGGATACAAATCATGCAGGGCATCTCATTCTCTGGAGGATCTGGAGATAACTGTATGGATCACTTGAAGAGGTTCAAGGCACTTTGCCGATTGGTCCCACAGGCCGGAGTTGCTTTTGACGCAATAATGCTACATCTTTTCCACTTCACTCTATCAAGAAGAGCTTTGAGCTGGTACAACTCGCTTGATAGGGAGCCAATAATCACCACATGGGCTCCCTTGGAAGAAAAGTTCCTTGAGAAGTTCTTCCCCCCTTTGTTGACTTATGAAATTAGGGGATAGATTAATCACTTCGCCCAACTTCCTGGAGAATCACTCGCAGAAGCATGGGAAAGGTTCAAGGAGCTTCTAAGAAAGTGTCCTCATCACAGCATCTCCCAAAATCAATTAATAGAAATGTTTTATAGGGGAGTGAGTGATGACATCAAGCAATTTCTGGATTCCTCATATGGAGGAAATTTTATGAGAAAGAACTATGAGGATGCTTGGAAAATCATCACTCTTGGAGTTGAGAATAAATCCAATTGGGGACGATCATCTGGCAAGGGAATCCTCAAAGTTTATAAAGTTGAGGAATCAATGGAAATGAAGGCTATTGCTGAATCCTTAAAGACTATAGCTCATAAATAGCAGGCTCTTGAAACTTCTCTTGGAGAATTTGACAAGAAGAAAAATCCTCAAATTCAACAGGTTAAAGCTGCCATAGGGACCTGTGAAGCCTGTCACGCATCCGACCACCCAACTCTGTCATGCAGTCTGCGTTACAATGTAATGATGGATATGCATCCACCATAATAGCAATATGAACCAATCATTGAACAACCTGAAGAGCAATTGCCCGAACAAGTTAATTCTATTCATTCCATACCTGGACAAGTTTATTATAATCCTAATCAACCAAGAAACCACCCAGGATTTCAATACGGGAACCCTGCTGGGACTGCCAATCCGCAACACCAGACACAAGGCAAATCCTCCAATAGGTTGCCACCTAGATTCCAAAGCAACTTTAATCAAAATCAAGGGAACCCCAGAAATAACTTCCTAAGATCCAACTATCCTAGAAATCCATCCGCCTACTATCAATATACCCATCCCCCTCTACACCCACAGCTGCACCCTCAGTTACAGCAACCTCAGTTAGCGCTGCCTCCACAACAACCACAACAAGGACAACAACAACTTGCTCAGAAAAATACCCCTTCCCAGCCAGCAGACGAGATGACTTTGATAAGGCAAATGCTACAGTCCCAACAAACCATGCTCACTAATCAACAAGCTCAACAGAAGACAGTGGAGGCGCAACTAGCACAAATTACCGCGCAACTGAAGCCTCCAGCAGGCACTTTTGCAGGACAACCTGAATCGAACCCTAGACATGACCAGAATAGACCTGAGAAGTTGAATGTCGTTACTACAAGATTTGGACGCACCCTTCACGAAACTACTAGAATCACTCTTGATGATGATGATACACCTGTCCTTATTCCAAATGCAAGCCCAAACCTAGGAACTGAGAAGTCTGAAGTGAACGTGAGAGGAAAAGAAAAAGAACAAGCTCCCAAAGAGCCATAAATCCCGCAGTATAAACCAAGGATACCATATCTGGGAAGATTGTGAGAAACAAAAATGGACACTAGGTTCCAAACATTTAACGAGGCGATGAAGAAACTCTATATCGACATCCCGCTCCTCGATACTCTCTCTAAAGTACTGACTTGGGTTAAATACCTCAAAACTTTGTTATTAAGGAAATACATTACTGAAGAACAAGAAACCATCAAACTAGCCCAAACCACCTCTGATATCATCCTTAATAAAATGCCAAAGAAAAAGAAGGACCCAGGTTCCTTCGGTATTCAGTGTTGTATTGAAAATGCCTCAAGCAAAAAGGGATTAGCTGACTTAGGGGCTAGCATATCAATTATGCCCTACTCCATGTGTAAACGATTAGAGTTCACCGACTTGCTGCCCACAACGATGACAATTCAGTTAGCTGACTCTACTATCACTGCACCTCTAGGAATTATCGAAGATATTCCAGTCAGAATAGGCAAAGATGCCTATGTCCCATGCAATTTTGTTATTATGGATATCAAGGAGGATCTGAGATACCCAATAATATTTGGCAGACCTTTCCTTGCTACAGCCAGGGCACTTATTGATGTTGACCGGGAAAAGAAGCAATTCAATTCTGAGTTCTCAATAGCATGAAAGGTCCCAACATTCAAGAGGAGGTTTTTCTCATAGATGCAATCCACCAAATGTCCCAATTGGAAATATCCGACCCATCCGATGAGTTGGAGAATGTTCTGACTAATCCAGAAGTCGAATTTTCAGCAAATGAATTGGTTCAACAATGTTTGCAACACTTAGAGAAAGTTGAAAAAGTGTCGATAACCACCTTTGAGGAGCTCAAATCTGTCACCATTTTAGAAGCAACAGAAGAACCCAAGGCCCCAGAGATGAAGACTCTACCATCAGGACTTAAACATGTCTTCTTGGACAAAGAAAAATTATGTCCAGTCATCATCAGTTCCACCCTGACAGAAAACCAGGAAGAAAGGCTTCTTGTTGAGCTGAAGAAACACAAGAAAGCAATTGGGTACAAAATAACTGACCTTACAGGTATAAACCCAGCTTTATGCATGCATAGACTGCCCATGGTCAAAGAATTCAAGCCATCAAGAGAACACCAGAGGAAGCTGAACCCCAATCTAAAATAAGTAGTCCACCTTGAAGTTCTCAAACTACTGAAAGCTGGCATAATTTACCCAATCTCAGATTCCCAATGGGTCAGCCCCGTCCAAGTGGTCCCCAAAAAGGGAGGAACCACTGTCGTGATAAATGACAAGAATGAGTTAGTACCGACAAGGACTGTGACAGGGTGGAGGATGTGTATCGACTACAGGAAACTAAACAAATCAACGTGAAAAGATCACTACCCTCTGCCCTTTCTCGATGAAGTCCTAGAATGCTTAGCCCATCAGAAACACTTATACTATCTAGATGGTTATTCCGGGTTCTACCAAATCCCTATACACCCGGAAGACCAAGAGAAAACTACCTTTACCTGCCCCTTTGGAACCTATGCTTTCAGAAGAATGTCATTCGGGCTGTGCAACGCACCTGCTACATTCTAAAGATGTATGCCTGCTATTTTTGTAGGATTAATAGAATCTATAATGGAGGTGTTCATGGATGATTTTTCAGTTTCCGGAAATTCCTTTGACAACTGTCTACTCAACCTTGGACAAGTCTTACAATGATGCGAGGAAACGAACCTCATCCTGAATTGGGAAACATGCCATTTTATGGTAACTAAAGGTGTCATCCTCGGACATAGAGTAAGCGACAGAGGGATTGAGTAGACAAGGCAAAAATCGATGTTATCTCGAAGTTTTCACCGCCAAAAGATATAAAAGGAGTACGAGCATTCTTGGGACATTATGGGTTTTACAGAAGATCCATTAAAGATTTCTCAAAAATAGCAAAACCAATGACCCAACTTCTAACCAAAGACACCGGGTTCAATTTTAATCCAGAATGCTTACAAAGTTTCTCAACTCTGAAAAATTCTTTAATCTCTGTACCCATACTGAGAGCCCCGGATTGGTCACAACCTTTTGAAATCATGTGTGACGCAAGCAATGATGCCATAGGGGCCGTATTAGGACAGAGAATCAACAAGAAACCTTATGTAATTTACTACGCATCTAAAATGCTCGATGAAGCACAGAAGAAAAACACTACTAAAGAAAAGGAGTTCTTAACTGTCATCAATGCATTCGAGAAATTCTGCTCCTATTTGATTGGAGCCAAGGTCATCGTCTACACTAACCACTCTGCCATACGATATCTAATTCAGAAGCAAGATGCAAAACCCAGACTTCTCCGCTAGGTATTGATGCTTCAAGAATTCGATTTGGAAATCAAAGATAAAAGTGGAGTGGAAAACGTCGTCACCGATCATCTCATCCATATTGAAGTCGAGGATGAAGATAAAATACCTATCAGAGACTCCCTTCCAGATGACCAACTAATGAAAGTTACCAATGGATTCCCCTGGTATGCCAACATCGTTAATTATCTGGCTATAGGAATCATTCACCCTTCCGCCTTTCATCACGACAAAAGGAAATTCCTTCATGATGTAAATCAATACTATTGGGATGAACCTTACCTCTTTCACCTATGTGCAGACGGACTTTTCCGTCGCTGCTTACCTGAAGAAGAGATTACCCTCGTCTTGCAGCATTGCCATTCTGGCCCCACTGGGGGACACATGAGTGCAAAAAAAACCGCTATAAAAGTTCTACAATCAGGATTATTTTGGCCAACCATAGCAAAAGACTCCTATGATTTTGTGAAATTTTGCAACAAATGTCAATTTTCTGGCAGCATATCTAAAAGGAATGAAATGCCCCTCACCATGTGGCATGAGATCGAACTTTTTGACGTGTGGGGGAAAGACTATATGGGTCCCTTTCCTTCTTCTTATGATTTCTCCTACATTCTGGTTGCAGTAGATTATGTCTCGAAATGGGTCGAAGCTATACCCACAGTGTCCAGCGATTCCAAACCAGTTATTAAGATGTTTAAAGATATCATTTCCCCCAGATTTGGAGTCCTTCAAACTGTCATATCTGATGGCGGGACCCATTTTTTGGAACGAAGCTTTGAAGCCCTCTTAAAGAAATATGGAGTTAACCATAAAGTAGCCATGCCTTACCATCCACATACCAGTGGTCAGGTTGAGGTTTCAAATAGACAACTTAAGGCAATCTTAGAAAAAACAGTCAATAGACACCGCACTGACTGGTCCACCAAGCTTCCAGATGCCCTTTGGGCTTACCGAACTGCTTATAAAACACCAATTGGGACAACCCCGTTCCATTTGGTATACGGGAAGTCATGTCATCTTCCATTGGAACTAGAACATAAGGCTTGGTGAGCCATTAAACAACTGAATTTTGATTTCAAAAGTGTCGGAGAAAACAGAAAACTCCAATTACAAGAGCTAGAGGAAGTCAGAATGACAGCTTATCAAAGTGCCAAGATTTATCAAGAACAAACCAAAATGTGGCACGGCGGTCATCTAAAAAGGAAAGACATCGCCATTGGTGACAAAGTTCTCCTTTTCAACTCCAAGCTCAAACTGTTCCCCAGAAAACTCCACACAAAGTGGTCTGGGCCATTCATCACCAAACATATATACCCGACTGGAGCTGTCATAATTGTTGACAACAATGGAGGAGAAAGGACAGTCAATGGCCATCGATTGAAAAAATACTACACTCCAGAAGATAAAATGTCGAGATAGACTATTGAGATCAGAGAAGCCACAACATCATCATAACAACTTCCAAACCTCGTCGAGCCAGCGACGTAAAACCCAGGCGCTACTTGGGAGGCAACCCAAGATCCGAGTTTCTTCTTTTATCTTCGATTCTTTTAAGTTTCCTTAGGATTATCTTCTGAAAATATAAAAAAATTTATATAACCAAAACAAATATAAAAATATAAAAATCATAATAATCTTAAACCTCCCAAATGGTCCTGAAAATTGTTTGGTGCCAAACGGTCCTGAAACCGTTTGGAGCCAAACGGTCTTAAAACTGTTTGGAGCCAAACGGTCTTGAAACTGTTTGTCTTGAAACCATTTGGAGTCCAAATGGTCGCTAAACCGTTTGACCTAAGGGTTTTTGTAAGGTCAACCCCCGATTCCTATAAATATAACCCCCCCTCTCCTTCTTCTTTCTTTTGACTCTTGAGTTTTCTAAAACCCTTGGCGCACTGTTCCATCTCTGCTTCCATTCGCGCGCAACCCGCGACCCAGATTCTCCCCGCCGTCGCCCTTCCCGGTTCCGTGTGTCTTCATGGTGACCGCACCTTTGTCACCACCTCTCCTCGCATCATCATCATCATCTTCGTCGTCGTCGCCCCATCTTCCGCGCACCTTCACGACGACCTCGCCTCGGCTATCACATCTTTTACACAGTTGTCTTCCTTACCTACAAACAGCAAGGTAAATGCACCACCATCGCCGACATCTCTGACTGTGCCGCGACACCCTGTTCGTCACCACCATCCCCCTTATCGCCGACCGCTCCCAGACGTTTCACCTTCCAAACTGTCTTCGAACCGTTTGGGACCAAACAGTCTGCAAATTGTTTGAGACCAAATTGTCTCCAAACCGTTTGGGACCAAACAGTCTGCAAACCATTTGGGACCAAATGGTCTTCAAACCGTTTGGGACCAAACGGTCTTCGAAACCGTTTGGCCTTTCACAACCGCTTGATATTTGTTAAAACATAAAAACACATAAACACAAATAAAATCCAATTTTCTCTCTTTTACAAAATCAATCTTTTTGCTAACACATGACTTTCCATTTTTAGAAATGACATCACCAGCTAAGGAAGCCACAGGAACTGTCGACGCTCCATTTTGTACAAAGGAGCAATTGATGGAAGAACGAGCCAAACTCCAAAAGATCGTAGATAACTACAACAATATTGGAAAGGCCACACCAAAGGTCAACATCATAGCGACCTTGTGTGAAATTGATCGCATCAACAAATGCCTACCTGAGGAGCCTGAAGAAGAAGTGGAAGAAAGCTCCTCCAGTGATGAAGGCTCTGAATATGAGCCTAACTACGAAGATGAATCCCCAATCGAAAAATCCAAAGGGAAACGAACAACCCAGGAAGTTGCAAAAGAACAACCAACGAAGAAACGGGCAAGGAAACATGTCCACCCCACCACTGCTAGGGAACAAACCCTAGCCTGCTATATCCCATAAACTACCACCACCACCCCTAATACCACTCCAACTACCACCACTACCCCCATCTTCTCAGTACTCACCACCACCGCACCACCACCAGAAAACCTGTACATCCATACCCTCCCCTCCATCGATAAAATACTAAAACCAACAAAGTACGTCTGCTCAAGCGTACTCCTCAAGATGGGGATCTACGACAGAATCCTTACCATATTAGACAATGCTAATCTCTCCAGACTATGCTTTGTCCCCAAAATTTCTTATGTCGAACCCACTATAGAATTCTTCACACATCTCACCAAAGAAGCTATTGACATTATGGATAGATCAAGGGATGGAGGTGACCGTAGGCTGGTCACCAAGCTCTTTGGCAGCAAGGTTGTCATCACTGAAAACATGCTGAATGAAATCTTTAGAGACAACCAGAAGCATCTCAAGAAAGCCAAAGCTGTTTGAACAGAGAATACCAATTTCAACAGACATAACTTCTAGAAATCCCTGATAGGGATCTCCACCTATGAGGCAAAGATATGCAAGGCCTCGAACATACAATCTAGATTAGTGCGCACGTTGCATAAAATTCTCATAGGCACACTCTTCCCTAGGACGGAGGGAGGGAATGTCATAATTTCAGATCTTTTTGTCCTCTACTCAGTGCTACACGGGATACTAGTCAACATTGGACGTCATATGATCCAGAAGCTATCCGCTTACGCCCTGGGGAAGGAAATTTGCATGGGGGTCATATCTCATCCATTATCAAATATCTCAAGATGGACAAACATCTACCATGATGCAAGCAGATAAAGGGTGACATCCTAACCAACGAACAAACTTTGAAAAACTCCTACATCATCAAAGATAAGGATGCACAGTTATATTACATTTTTTGCCCTACAGTCAAATCATCTAGAACCCTGCTACCGCTCCCGGAGCTTGCAGATTACGACAAGGAAAAGCTCCTCTTCACTCACGAGGAGCTTACAACACTCATAGCTGCGATCAAGGCACCAGAAAAAAAAAAAAACAAAGGCGGGGCAGACATAACTTAGCATAACCACCTAGGGTAACAAACATTCCAGTAAAGTGTCCCTCCAAAAGACGTTCGTAGAAACAACAGTTGTCAGGGACACCAACATCAAAACCACATCCAGAGACAGAAACCCCCCTCCACGAAGAACAAATCACCACCTCATCTCTAGACTCCTTCATTATGGGTCTAAATGTTGAGCTTACCACCACCACCTCACCACCCTCCACCTTTCCACAATCCACCACTCTTCCATCTTTCTCTACAATTACACCACCACCCACATCCTCCTCTTCACCTTTTTTCTCTACGGGCATCCCCTTCTCCACTCCTATGCCCGACTTCACCACCTTCGCCTCCATCCCCACAGTCTTTCCCCCAACACTATCAATCCCACCATTTTCACCAGATATACCACCACCTTTCCCATCCACCACCACCCCGATACCGCTGGTGACCCCATCAATAGTCACCACGCAGTTCACGGAACCATCAATAATGTCTCTTCCGCAAGACACTACACCCTTCCCACCCAAACCCCAACCACCCCACCCTTCCATAACTGGGGTCCCTTTCACAAATGTCGGTGAGGAATTCAGACGTCAATTTGACATCATCCGAAACCTCCTCATCGACCCTTCTAACATAATGCATTTGATTTTTTCTTGTGTGCAGGGAATATCTAAACAGGTCACCAAGATCGACGAGCAGCACCCTGCCTTGCCAAGCATCCTCCAAGGTTTTTAGCAATGACAAGATGTAGTGGCCAGGCAAGTTGATCACATCGACAACCACTACAACAACTTGCCCGAGCTGGTCCTTGGAGTAAAAAACCAGTAAGAAGCGATGTCCAAGCAAGTCGATGAGATCTCTACGCATACTCAACCTCTTCCTGAGACTCTCCACGAGCTCAAGCAGCAACAAACAACTCTTAGCACGTGCTTGGATAACATCAACAACCCTCTCACACAACTCAACAATCGCCAAGAGGAGTCGACAAACAATGAAATCCAACAATTACGAGCTACGATAACAAATCTTACAGCAGGACTCCTCTCTGCCGAGGGCTAATACAAAGATCTCAAGGAAACACACGACGCACTGCTCGAAACACACGAGCATGTACAAGTGGCGTTTGACGAGTTACAAACCATCCATCGACAGTGCAAAAAGACAGCATATAAGAAGCTAATAGACAAAGCAACATCAGACAAAGAAGGCAATGATGAAGACAAAGATGACTCCAACTCCTCAGCTGATTCTAACGATGATACCACCTCCTCAGACGACAAATCTGGGGAAGGCCCAAGCCAAGGAGCATAACCTTCTCAGAAAGGATATGACACGACCACCAAGAAGGTGGACATCATCCCAAGTCCCCCACCCACAACGAAAATGTAAATATATCATATGGGGACCAATTCCTCGATTACTCTGCCTTGGGATCCATAGGGGAGTCTACAAAAGATGCGGCTTTTGCTGAGTTCCACCAATGTATTTTAGGAACTAGCGCTAGCCTACCAGCAACAGCCACTCAACATTTTTCCACACTTGACCAATCAGTGCCCTTTTCCCCAGAACAGGAAGAATCAGAATGAGTACGTTTAGATACAGATGAAGAACTCGATTCTGCTTCCGATTCATATGAAGATCTGCAAGGCTATATCGACAATTTGGAACAAACTTCTTCACCCCCTCTGCAGGAGCTTCCCCCGCCACCACCTCTACCACATAAGATGCACGATTTAGATATGGCGGCCATCTCTACACTAGATGCTCAAGACATCTTTATCCTGAACACTATTGTCGACGATGCCAAAGAGGGGGAGACATCATCTACCACAATACAAAGACTAAGCGCAAGTTGACACACAAAGATTTCCGCAACATCCTCCTACCACGGTCAACGATGTCAATGGCAATCTTCCGTGTCCTACTTGCCAACTACATAGAAGTTTATAGAATCTCAAAGAGGCAGCAACCAGTATTTAATGCCTCACCTGCTCTATCTATTAGCTTGTTATACAAAGAAATACGAGCAAAGTCAATAGAGTGGCTGTGTGCTGGTTTAGCACGGAGGGCATGATATCTTACCGTGCCATTTCAAGTTTCCGATCACTGGTTGTTTATGATTGTGGACATCGAGGCTCGGGACGCCAAGGTGTACCATTTTTGTGCCACTGAGCTACCAGCTGAAACAATAAATTTTGTTGGAGAAGAAGCAGGAGAGACAAGATGTATACCTTTCTGGCTCCTTAAGCTAATTTGGGCTGCACGCGCATCCCTCCGTCAGGACTGGAGCCAACCCTGGTTCTAAATAATAAACCCACAAGTCCAAACAACTGAGGGATCTGGAGATTGCGCTTTCTACACTATCTGTCACATTCAAGCGCTAAACCAAGAAATCCCCTTTACCGAGCTGGTCGTCGAAGATTTTCACTCCCTGCGAGGGCGTTACGCCATGGAGCTTATTTGTGATAGAAGGTTCTTCAAGGACTGATGCATGGGTTTTGAGTCACTTTTATAGGCTTATTTTATATCTGTTTTATGCATGTATTTGTCATTTTCTTGATTATATTTGCATAATTCACTATAGTTGGCCCTTAAACTCTTTTTGCATCAAAATATACTTCTTTTATCATATTTATATGATTTTATATAATCCCCAGACTTATACACATGTTTCGGCACTTTTTCAGGCACTTTTTCAGGCACTTTTGCATTGTCCGGAGTCGATACTATCGACCCCCAGGTCGATAGTATCGACATTTCATCAAAAAGCAACCCCAAAACGCGATCTTGGAAGGAATAACCTGTGCCATGGTCGATACCATCGACCTTGGGGTCGATACCATCGACAGCGTCGGGATCTGGCAATTTTCAGCACTAAAACGGAGCGTTTTAATCCGACGGTTGAGCTTTTTCGGAGTCGTAAAGTGGTCCTATGACCTAAGAAGAGCACGGACGGCCCGAGGGGGAGAGGACATTGTGTTGCACAACATCCAAGAAGGAGAGAGAGAGATAGGAGATGAGAGACGAAGGCCGTCAACTGAGCGATCCGGGCACCTCCGACGGGCGATTTTGCTGCCGGAAGACTGCAAAACGCACGTTTCTCGAGGAGGATCTCCAGGAACACCTTTGTATCAGGGGTTACACGAGTTTGCTCCATGTTTCCCATGTTTTTCTTCTCTACTCCTCTGTCTTTCATTGAGATGACCATGTGGGGCTAATCCCCTTTGTCTTTAGGACCGGGAGTAGCCCGGGGAATGCATTGTATGACAGTTTTATATTAATAATTCATATTTTCTCTCTTAAATCCGTGGTATAGTTTCGTTTTCTCCATATATTGTTATGCTTGATCACCATAATAATAACTTAATGCCCTTAATCACTTCGACAGAAGGATTAACGGTTGAAAAGAGACGAAACCTACATTAATCGATAAATCCCTTGACAAAGGAGGTGTAAAATTAATGGTGGAAACTGAGAGATCGTCTATAATGCGCTTAGTTTAGGGGAATGATTACTACGACGGTGGAATCAACCTAAACCTAAGTAGTGAATTACACCACGACAGTGGGTAATTCTGTTTTCAGGCCACTACCCGGATAGAGAGAGAAGATTGAGGAGTTATATGAAACCTAATGCAATGTTGACCCGCGGTGAAATTGAAATCCTAAAGATATCCTTTTGAATTGATTAAATCAACCTTTAATCGATTGTTTGCTTTATTTTATTTTTATTTTCTTTTAATTTCGACAACAAACCCTACTTTGTTATCCGGCATAGCTGATCGCAAATAGTTAGTAGAAGTCTCCAATAATTCAACGTATCCCTGTGTTCGACTCGGGCCTCACAAAGGCCTATATTACTCGACGCATACACTTGCGTTTTTAGCGCGTAGTAAAATACACGTCAAGTTTTTGGCGCCGTTGCCGGGGATACGGCGAATTGTTGGCACTTTGAGTGCTACGAGCGGCCACTCTAGGCCAATGTTTTTTTTATTTAGATTGAAACAACTTCAAATATTTTTAAATTGTTCGATAATTTTTATACTCGTCATAGCACTGTATTGAACTCGAATTTTCTCTTTTCAGGTACTGTGCATGGTGCAGACGCGTAGTACTGACTACGCTGGTCGCACACCAGAGGTTCCGCTGCCGGGACCAGAAGACGAGGGCGAATATAATCAAGACGAGCTGGAGGATATAAATTCTGAACACGAACACGAAGAGATGGATGAGCCACAGACAATATGGGAGAAGATCAAGGCTTCTTCCTCGTCCGCTTCCAAAGGGCCTATAAAGAAGCAAGTGCTGAATATTCCGAGATATAAGATTGATCCAGCTTTGATCAACTTGGTGAAGTCTAATGCCTTCCACGGGATCAAAAATGAAAACCCCGTCGTGCACATAAGTCAGTTTGTGGAGAATTGTGATATGGTAAAGATCGATAGATTTCCACAGGACGTGCTCTACTTGAAGCTCTTCCCGAGTTCACTAGCGGGAATTGCGCGCGAATGGCTGCATAACTTAGATGATGAATATGTGGAGTCTTGGGACCACATGGTTGAGGTCTTCTTCGAGAGGTTCTTTCCGCCCGAAAAGACCAATGACATGATACGAAAGATCCACAACTTCACTCAACAAGCAGGCGAGACTTATTCTGAGATCTGGGAGAGATTTCAGATCATGCTCAGGCGATGCCCGCATCATGGGCTGGATAAGGAGACTCAAGTGAAGATCTTCTATTTTGCTCTCTCCGAGTATGATAGAAGCAACCTTGATTCAGCCAGTTCCGGATTCTTTTTGAATAACACAGACACTCGATGTTGGGAGATCTTGAGGAATATGGCAAAGAAGCAATCCTGGGGCGACAGAGACACCGTAGAGCATGTTCAGGCTGTGGGGGAGTCAAAGGCCATCAAAGAGTTAAATGATAAATTAGACCTTCTTGCTAAGAAATTGCTTGCCAAAGAAGATGCAGAAGACGATGAAGAAGCTCAGGTCAAATTCATGCAACAACAGGGCTATAGAAATAATGATTATGCTTGGAGGAAGGATAGGAAGTTCTCATGGAAGGATCCTAACAATTTCCTACAAGATCCGGATGCAAAGCCACAACCGAGAGCTGAAGATAAAAGCACCGAGTTGCTTAGTCAAATGGTGCAACAAAATCAGGAGATGATGGCTATGTTTGGTAAACAATTGCAATCTCAAGGTGATATTCTAACCAAGTTTGGACAGACGCTGCAAAGCCATGGAGCACAAATGTGGGCATTAGAAACCACCGTGGCACATATTTCTAGTGAAGTGGAAGCCATCAAGCACGCCAATCAACAGAAACCGGCCGAGAATGCAAACGTGGCCCAAGCACACCATCAGGTCAAGTATATTTCTGTGGTAAGCAATGAGGAGGAATCTCAGGTGCAAGAAGCTAAAGAGGAAAGAAAAATGACGTTTAATACGCATGCGTCACCGGCGATACCGTATCCACGCACTTATTATGGATTGCCGGGCGGAAACCCTTTCTTCAGAAAATCACAGCGAGTTATGAATATTGTATCTCCCTCTAGAGAAAAAGAACAATTGAAGGTTGTTTGTGCACGTGTGGAGACATCGAATGCGAGAGAGGAACCACAACAAGCTGTTACTATTGACGATATCTCGCCAAAGCCCACGCCAGAGGGAGTAATTGAAGCAAGTTTAGGGGAGCTGGCCCCGAAAAGCTCATATGTGCCTCCTCACAAGCGTGTCAATGCGGCAGATGTGTCAAGTCGGGACAATCCGAAGCCGAAGAAGGAGCACCGACACTATAGGAAATTCTTGGAAATATTCCGCAAGCTGCATATCAACATTCCTCTGGTGGAAATGATTGAGAAGGTTCCCGCCTATGGGAGGTTCATTAAAGATATAATCAACAAAAAGAGGAGGATCAAAGATACTGATGTATGCAGGATGAATGAAATGGTGAGCTCAATCATTCTTGGGAGCTTACCGGAGAAGAAGAAAGACCCGGGGAGTTTTTATATCCCATGTTCAATAGGTGAGCAACATTTTCCACAAGCACAGTGTGATTCGGGCGCCAGCATTAATCTTATGCCTCTGTCCACATTTCAAAAGCTTGGGTTGAAGGAGATAAAGAAACCGGCGGCAACGATTGAGTTGGCGGATGGGTCCATTGTAAGGCCATATGGAGTGTGCGAGGATGTACTCATCAAGGTAGACAGGTTCATCTTCCCGGTAGATTTTGTTGTCATGGACATGCCACAGCTCCAAAGTTGTGAGATGCTATTGGGAAGGCCGTTCCAAGCTACGGCTGATGTCATCGTTGCCATTGGGAGAGGTACATTGACCTTGGGGATTGGACATGATCGAGTTCAATTCAAATTGCCACATAACTCATTGGAGACATCTCTTGACAACCCAGGTTAAAGGTATCTTTATGTCAAGCCTAGGACATTAAACAAGGGTGCTTGTTGGGAGGCAACCCAACTTTAGGTTCAATTTTATGTTTGGCTATGTTCTTTTATGTTTATGTACTTAGTTTTTGCTTAGGTTTTGATAATTTTTGTTAAAATGGTACCCTAACTCGTGTTTTGAAGTGTGCAGAATGTTAAGGTCGATACTATCGACACCCATGTCGATAGTATCGAGTTTGGAGAAGTAAACACTGAAGAAAAGTCGATACCATCGACCCTAGGGTCGATAGTATCGAGATTCCTGAAGATTTACAGAAAAATTGGTGCCAGTAAAGTCGATACCATCGACCCTAGGGTCGATAGTATCGACACTTTTGAGTTCCCAGGCTTTTAGATGCGTCGATTCAACAAAATCGCTGAGTCTGGGTCGATACCATCGACCTTGGTCGATAGTATCGACACCTGCAGGACAGCTACATAAAACAGGCTGTAAAAGGTATCGAAACGAGATTTTTTCGAACCGTTTTTTGCAGAGGAAAGATGGATGAAGCAAGTCACGTCTTAGAACCACTAAGACACAAAAATGGGCCAAAAAAGGAGGGAGATATCAAGCATCACTTGGTCTACTTGAGCATCTGACCATCCTTATTCACCACACTTCAAAGCGAATGGTACCGTTGTTCCACCTCTTAAGTGAGAATGTTGACTATGAGGCCATAGTCATATTCAAGCTTAGAGGGGGTGTTGGAACAACCCTCTATCTTAGTTTTTACTTACTTATTCATGTTGATTTTACTTTTGAGATATTAGTTGTTTTATTTTTAGGTTTACCGCTTTTGTAGGATCCACATCTATCTAGTGTAATTTGTGGAGCAATAAATGCATGGTTTCAATTGGGAGTTTTACTCTTGGGTTGTGGGCACATGAAAATATGAGCATATTGAAAACTTTTTGAGCTTATTCTTGTGAGTAATTGAGTGGCATAACTGAGGAAATGCTTGGGTGAGTCAGCTTCAGGACACGGGGACATGAATGACCATCTTTATTGTCCAAGGAAAAGTGATTGACAAGGATGTTTGAGCCCAAACCAACCAAATGCTAACGTGACCTTAGACCAAAGTTTAAGAGAGAAATCCTTTAGTTACCCTGTACACAGGTCTTTAGAGAGGGACATATGATATTTTTGAAAGGTTCTGTCAATTAGTCTTGTGATATGATCCACCGCAATTTCATTCACACTCCACCATAAGAAATGGGAGCACATTACTGTCTTTCACTCTTTGATTGCATACCATGTAGATAGGTCTTGCATTACAACTATTTTCACATTTTTTGCATGAAAATGAAAAAAAAAGATAGAGTAGTTATACATGCACATTATCCTTAGGTGCATGTCATAGTAGTTGCATAACTGTCATTATGTAGTTGCATTTACATCTTTTGAGCATATTGTACACCATGTATCTTATGTTACTCTGAAAACATTAAAGGTGATGAACTTGTTCCATACCCTCCAAATAGAATGCTTCAGATGCACAAGTATGTAACAAGAAGTGAGCCCGACAAATAATTCATTGTCATCTATGAAAATTAGGGCTTGAAAAAAAAATTTGAAAAAAAAAATTTGAAAAAAAAAGAGAAGAAAAAAAAATTGAGAAGTAAGTAGGAATGAGAGGGAGAAAGGAACATGTTCTCACTTACATACTAAGAAGAATAAGCACATGGTGTAGTTTTCTTAGATATTCCATCTCACCTTGAGACGGAATGATAGTGCATGCATCATTCTACCAAAAATGTAACATTAGGACATTTTCACTTGCATTTTGCATCATGATAGGTCATTAATTTTTGTATTGCATGATTGACTGTTATGTGCTTCCATCTCTTCCACAACCACCTATCCCATCCACCCGTTGCTCTAATCGGTAGGCCACCCATGATATTCTCCTCATTCATTAATATCAGGAGATTTGCTTCCATTTAGATGGTAGTTAGGAAATGAGCAACGTAGATAGGAGATCACAAGATGCATCAAGTATGGACCTGATGAGTTTATCATATTAACTGCTTTAATTGATAGTGTTTCACTGATTGGGGGATAGACATCTTTTACATAGGTCTTTGGTCGCCTGGATGGCAGTTAGTGTTCAGTGGTCAATGAGGGCCGGTTTGTGGAAAGAAAGTGGGGATGATGTAGATTCATTTCATGTATTTATGTCTTGTTGCTGACTTATCTCAACCAGATCCAAAGTTTTGTTGCTCGAGGACGAGCAAGGTTTAAGCTTAGGGGAGTTTGATGCATGGGTTTTGAGTCACTTTTATAGGCTTATTTTATATCTGTTTTATGCATGTATTTGTC
Source organism: Alisma plantago-aquatica (assembly GCA_963693085.1). Taxonomy (NCBI): domain Eukaryota; kingdom Viridiplantae; phylum Streptophyta; class Magnoliopsida; order Alismatales; family Alismataceae; genus Alisma; species Alisma plantago-aquatica. Next base: position 1,503,382,543 of record OY856410.1, on the reverse strand, counting down.
ATTTTCTTGATTATATTTGCATAATTCACTATAGTTGGCCCTTAAACTCTTTTTGCATCAAATTATACTTCTTTTATCATATTTATATGATTTTATATAATCCCCAGACTTATACACATGTTTCGGCACTTTTTCAGGCACTTTTGCATTGTCCGGAGTCGATACTATCGACCCCCAGGTCGATAGTATCGACATTTCATCAAAAAGCAACCCCAAAACGCGATCTTGGAAGGAATAACCTGTGCCATGGTCGATACCATCGACCTTGGGGTCGATACCATCGACAGCGTCGGGATCTGGCGATTTTCAGCACTAAAACGGAGCGTTTTAATCTGACGGTTGAGCTTTTTCGGAGCCGTAAAGTGGTCCTATGACCTAAGAAGAGCACGGACGGCCCGAGGGGGAGAGGACATTGTGTTGCACAACATCCAAGAAGGAGAGAGAGAGATAGGAGATGAGAGACAAAGGCCGTCAACCGAGCGATCCGGGCACCTCCGACGGGCGATTTTGCTGCCGGAAGACTGCAAAACGCACGTTTCTCGAGGAGGATCTCCAGGAACACCTTTGTATCAGGGGTTACACGAGTTTGCTCCATGTTTCCCATGTTTTTCTTCTCTACTCCTCTGTCTTTCATTGAGATGACCATGCGGGGCTAATCCCCTTTGTCTTTAGGACCAGGAGTAGCCCGGGGAATGCATTGTATGACAGTTTTATATTAATAATTCATATTTTCTCTCTTAAATCCGTGGTATAGTTTCGTTTTCTCCATATATTGTTATGCTTGATCACCATAATAATAACTTAATGCCCTTAATCACTTCGACAGAAGGATTAACGGTTGAAAAGAGACGAAACCTACATTAATCGATAAATCCCTTGACAAAGGAGGTGTAAAATTAATGGTGGAAACTGAGAGATCGGCTATAATGCGCTTAGTTTAGGGGAATGATTACTACGACGGTGGAATCAACCTAAACCTAAGTAGTGAATTACACCACGACAGTGGGTAATTCTGTTTTCAGGCCACTACCCAGATAGAGAGAGAAGATTGAGGAGTTATATGAAACCTAATGCAAAGTTGACCCGCGGTGAAACCGAAATCCTAAAGATATCCTTTTGAATTGATTAAATCAACCTTTAATAGATTGTTTGCTTTGTTTTATTTTTATTTTCTTTTAATTTCAACAACAAACCCTACTTTGTTATCCGGCTTAGCTGATCGCAAATAGTTAGTAGAAGTCTCCAATAATTCAACGTATCCCTGTGTTCGACTCGGGCCTCACAAAGGCCTATATTACTCGACGCGTACACTTGAGTTTTTAGCGCGTAGTAAAATACACGTCAAGGACCAGAAAATGGTACCAGATGACGTCCCCCGTTACCTCTTTTCAGCAATCCAATGTCTGCAAAGGTGACCTTTCAGACAAACTTTAAAAGAATTAGAGAAAAACAAACAGCCAGCCATAGTTCCCGAGCAAAGAATAATGGGACCCTTCCCACTTTGATCTGGCACAGAATAAAGGGGACATAGATCTTTTGTCAGGGGCAAGCATTAGGAGATTGCCATCACAAATATTGGTTCCCCTATCTGCCATAGAACCAACTTTCCCAGATTTCGACCTCAGTGCTTGCAAAAGTCTCTCTGAAAATGAACTCCGTCTCATCATGTCAAGGCTTTACGCCGAGAAAGATGACCTCGTTTTCATGTCCGGTGACATTTTGGTCATGGTAGACGCGTTACGAGAAATTATACAGTTCAAAGGGTCTCTATCCGTGAGCTTGATGGTTGCCTATCAATTTCTTCTCAGATGGAATCACCCTACAACCTATATGGCATCCACATATATGAAGGACAATCTCCTAAAGCTAAAGAACTTCGGAATAACTTAAGCACTAATTATCTTCCTACAACATACAAAACCGAAGTTTATCATGCTACCCTTCCTTCACCATGAGCACTGGATCCTTCTGGCAACAAACCTACCCGAAGGAACAACTACCATTTACAATAGTTCCGACAGCCAGTTCAATCCACGACAGAAGAAATATGTAGTGACATCAAAGACGCCCACAGAGGAAGTGGAGAAGGAATGTGCAGACATACTAATCGATATTCTAAGTCAGCACACAAGGACATACGGCAAAGAACACTTTCATCGCCCATCCTTCAACAACAAATGTCCCTAACAAATTCGGGAATCAAACGACTGCATCTTTCACGCCCTCTATTGGATGTACACCATCATGGTCCTTCAAAGACCAGTAGAGGATATGACAAATGTGGATTACCACGCCCTACGTGGAAAGTTTGTAGCTAATCTACTCAGATCACTAGGGGCAAACTCAGGATTAACAGAAGCTTGACGCCCTTGTCCTTGTACTTCTCCACCTATCACTTTGACACTCTGAGGACAGAGTGAGTGATAAGTTAGGGGGGGAGTACATTGACAAGGGCGAGGTATCATTTCCAAACCCTTCCTACATTTTCTTTCATTTCTTACAATTTTCTTCGCACATTATTTTTTTGTCTTCCCTGTTAAAATAAACTTCGCAAGAAGAACATCCCTTTTGGAACAAAGTCATCTCTAACCAACTTTAGAATCCAGCTAGTCCTCAAAAAGTAATAATAAGAATAACACTTAGACATGTAATGGCGAATTAATAAAATATCCCCACTTTTGAATTTTCATGCTTTTACTTCATTTCTACATCTAACTCCCCGTAGGTTAGCATCAAGGCCGAAATAAGCCAATCACTCTCAAGGATGGGAGGGATATCAGGTGAAATCCTAATCAAGAAGTCTCACAAGTGAACCAAATAAGTGCATGTCGAGAAACAGTAAGAGCAGCTTTCTTCTCTTCAAATAAAAGAGGCTTGGCCGCCCAAACAATTTCCCTAAAAACCCATAACCTAAGCTTGTGCGTTTTTACGAATAAAAGCCAGAGTGTCAAATAAAACTATGAGAGTTGTGCCATGAATAAAGTTCTATATAGAGAACCAATGAAGGTCTCGCCCAGTCGGTACATTCAGCTGCCCTCACAAAGGCAGATGTGTCGTGCCCGGTAGCGAGACCCTAAGGTATCTAAATATATGAAAGGCTGATAAAGGGCTCGCCCGGCCGGTACATTCAGCTTCCCTCAAGAAGGCAGATGTATTGTGCCCGGTAGTGAGATCCTGAAATCATAGACAACCCCTCCCCCACTTGAAGGGGGAGTTACACATTAAGCCTTTAGCCAACCCTCATACCCACTCTAGCTTCAAGTAGGATTTTCAGAGAAAGTATAAAACTGATTAGAGTCAATGACATGCACCGAACAAAATGTGGTTCCAATGCAGACTTTGAGATATGGAAAGAACCTGAGATCCAAGCAACTCTCAATACCTGAAAGAATTAAGGCAAGAAAAAGGCTCCGATACGACCTTAGGAGATCTCAGGTTTAGAACTGAAGCAAGAGTATGGAAACCTTAACTAAATAAAATCGCCTCGTCGCTACATGCCTTAGCTCTATCTAACTTGAGGACAAGCTAGACTCTAAGTTAGGGGGGGTGATAACCTCCAATTTTGTGATGTTATCTTAGTATTTTTCTTCAGTTTTCCACACTCTTTCTCAGATAAAATTAGACAAAATCCCTAACTATCCTCTCTTATTGCAAATATACTATTAGATTAACTTTTCTCCTTTTTACTTATAGAAAAAGACACAAAAAAATCATAAAAGACTCAACTGGTCCCAAGACCGCATGGACTCACACAGTCCCAAGACCGCATGAAGCCTATCGGTCCCAAGGCTGCATGGACTCACACGGTCCCAAGACCACATGAAGCCAATTAGTCCCAAGACCGCATGGAATCACACAGTCCCAAGACCGCATGAAGCCAATCGGTCCCAAGACCGCATGGACTCACACGGTCCCAAGAACGCATGAAGCCAATCGGTCCCAAGACTGCATGGACTCACATGGTCCCAAGACCGCATGAAGCCAAACGATCCCAAGACCGCATGGACTCACACGGTCCCAAGACCGCATGAAGCCAATCGGTCCCAATATCACATGGACTCACACGGTCCTAAGATCGCATGAAGCCAAACGGTCTCAGAGTCCAAACGGTCTCGGGGTCCAAATAGTATCGGGGTCCAAACGGTCTCGAGGTCCAAACGGTTTCAGAGTCCAAACGGTCTTCAAAAGCATTTGGATCCAAAACTGACCAAACCGTTTGGACTTCACTTAAGGCCTATAAATAAGACCCAAGGGATCCTCCCAAAGACATCAAGTTTCAGACGCCCAGAGGCTTACTTTATGACTCTAGAGCTATTCCAACTTCCATCCTCCTCCCAAAGGCTGCCGGTCTGAGATCCATGTTCCATCTTGAAGCTACTTTCTCTCTCTTCTCCAAAGAAGGTGGGAAGAGGAGACCTCATCATCGAGCAACATGTGATGTTTGAAGATCGTCACTCTCTCTCTCTCTCTCTCCAAGGGGTTGACTTTCTTCTGTCCTTTGTGGGGATGACTCTCTCTCTCTCTCTTCTCGCCTCTTTCTTTGTCCTAGCTATGAGCGAGTAGTCTCTTTCACTAGGGTGTGGGGAGTATCCCCTCTACCCATGTTTTAATTTCATGTAATGTAATCCATAGTTTGCAATATAGAGATTCTTTCTTTTCAGTTCAACATCAATCGTTTAATGAATGCTTGTTGCTTGATCACCAACTTGTGTTATCTATTATCTTTTAGTATGAATTGTCTATGTTTGTACTATTAGATTCGAATCTGGATTGGATGTTGGTTCTTGGTGCATGTATCCACCATGCATTTGTTTTGGTATCTAGAAGTGTTTCTCAAGAAGTGGAGTAAACTCACTTTAATCGTTGTACTTGCATACTATGAAATGGAATCAGTTGATGTATGAAAGTACGACCTTGATGAGTCGAGGAACACACTTTGCGAAGGGAATGATGCAAAGTAGGTGACCATTCATTCGGGGATGGATGACTTTGTAACATTACTACACTTCTCGTAGTTAGTTCTATGAAAGGAAACTAAGCCTACAAAGATACTAACTATTTAGATCCTTGTTGTAGATTATGTTTTATATCGCATGTTCTGATCCGTGTGTAGTGGTGGTGAAAATCGATCACATCCTAGTGGCTTCTTATCATTGTTTAACATCCTAAATTTTACTTGCTTGCTTTACTTGCTCTTAGTTTAAAAACAACCAAACCAACCTTTTGATTTAAGTACCTACTATTAAGAGAGTAAGTGAAATTATAACGTTTTTCATCTTGTTGCTCCCAACAAGACCGTTGTCCCGTGAATTCGACCCTTAACTATACTACGATAAGACTTCCACATATCTTAGCATACATGGGTGGAGTTCTCGATCTAGTATAAGAAAGGCTAAACTTAAAGACTTATCATCTTTAGGATTTTCAGTGGTGTACGCAATTCCACATGAGTGGAAGCTCCATCATTACCACCTAAAAGGTAGGATCCAGGCTGCTTCAATATTTCATGTTACATCAGGAAAGTGAAATTCGGTGAAGCACTGTGTGATTCAGGGGCAAGTATAAATTTGATGCCTCTCTCTACGTTCAAGAAGCTGGGACTGAAAGAATCAAGACATAGCAATATGACGATTCAGTTTGCTGACAATTCTGTGGTCAAGCCATATGGTATTTGCGAGGATGTTTTGGTTAAAGTTGACCGGTTTATATTTCCAGCAGACTTTGTGGTAATGGAAATGTAGGACGAACAAGGAAATGAGCTACTCCTTGGAAGACCCTTCCAAGCTACTACTGATATGATACTTTAGATGGGAAGAGGTCGTTTGACATTGGGTATCGTTGATGACCAGTTTAAAATGGTTATGCCCCCAAGCACAACACAATAAAAAACAAAGGAGTAGTGCCACATGGTGAAACACTTTAATCAGAATATTTCTCTTTGTCTAGGGAAGCCGTTTCTAGATATGGCTCATGTAATGACCAAGGTAGAGAAGGGGACACTAGCTGTAGACATTATGGAATAGACCAAAATCATTTCTCTTCGCAAGGCTGTGGGTTTTCTGAATGATGAAAAGGAGGAAATCCCTCCTTCTACTGAAGACGAGGCCATAGCAAGTTTTGTCCTCGATGCATATCCAGAACTTCCACTTGAATCTTGCCTTGTTAATATAACACATGACTGGATGACAAGTAAGTCACTACAAGAATGTGCCAAGATGCTTCAGGTGCTGCCATGTTTTTATGCTAGGTACTATGAAGATCTTGGGGAACTCCCACCACCGCTTTAGTCATCCTTGATCAGTCCACCATAATTAGAATTGAAGCCACTACCGCCTCATTTGAAATATGCATTTCTAGCCGAGGGTGAAAAGCTACCAGTGATTATCTCGGCATATCTGAGTGTCGAGGAAGAGGATCAATTGATGATTGTGCTGAAGAACCACAGTGGTGCATTCGGGTGGTTAGTCGCAGATATCAAGGGGATCTCCCCTACACTTTGCCAACACAAGGTCCGGCTCGAGGAGGGAGCCAAACCTGTAATACAAACACAGTGCAGACTCAATCCAAGCATGATGGAGGTCATCAAGAAGGATGTGATCAAGCTCCTTTCTGCAGGCATCATTTATGCTATCTCTGACTCGACATGGGTAAGCACCACACAGGTAGTCCCTAAAAGGGGGGGAATTACTGTTACTCATAATTTGTCAAATGAGCCAGTCACGACTCGTTTGGTAACCGAGTGGCGTGTGTGTATCGATTACCGTAGATTGAATTCTGCTACGCTAAAAGATCATTTTCCTCTTCCATTTATTGATCAGATTTTAGAGTGATTAGCAGGTCGATCTCACTTTTGTTTTCTAGATGGTTATTTGGGCTATAATCTGATTTCCATTGATCCTAAGGGCCAAGAGAAGTCCACCTTCACTTGTCCTTATGGAACATTTGCATACCGTCGTATGTCCTTTGGTTTGTGTAATGCACCAACAAGCTTTCAGCGTTGCATGCTTGCCATTTTCTCTGATATGGTCGAGCGTTGTTTGGAGGTCATCATGGATGATTTTACCATCTATGGTGCGTCTTTCGATGAATGTTTATATAATTTGGATAAAGTTTTACAATGATGTGAGGACACACATTTAGTTCTCAAGTGGGAAAAATGTCATATGATGGTTAGTGAAGGGATTGTGCTTGGACATAAAGTGTCTATCAAGGGGTTGGAGGTAGATCCTGTAAAGATTGAGGTGATTTCCAAATTACCCCCACCGAATACGGTAAAAGGGGTAAGGAGTTTTCTCGGTCACGCGTGATTTTATCGCCGCTTTATCAAAGATTTTTCAAAAATCATTATCTGAACTGTTGGAGAAAGATGCGGTGTTTGATTTTAATGAAAAGTGTTTTCATGCTTTTAACGTGCTCAAAGAGAAATTAATTTCTGCACCGGTTGTGCAAACACCGAATTCGACAAAGCCGTTTGAATTAATGTGTGACACTTCAGATTTCACAGTAGGGGTAGTTCTAGGACAACGTGTTGACAACAAACCCGTTGTGATTTTCTAAGCATCCAAAACTTTAAATGAAGCACAACTTAATTACACTACAACTGAAAAAGAGCTTCTCGTCGTCATTTTTGCATTTGAAAAATTTTGGCAATATCTTGTAGGGTCAAAAGTTGTGGCATGGACGGACCACGCCGCCATAAAATATATGATGGAAAAGAAAGATGCCAAACCTAGATTGATTAGGTGGATCTTACTATTACAAGAATTTGATATCGAAATTAAAGATAAGGTGAGAATAGAGAATGTGGTTGCGGACCATTTGTCTAGGTTGGAATGGGTAGATGAGGAAGACATTCATATACCCATTACTGAGACGTTCCCTGATGAACAACTTCTTTCTGTAAAATCTAAAGATCCATGGGTTTCTTATATTGTTAATTATCTTGCCTGCAAAATTATCCCGGATGATTGGACATATCAAGAGAAAAATAAAATTTTCCATTCTTTGAGATATTATTTCTGGGATGACCCCATTTTGTTGAAGCAATGCAGGAATGGCGTTTTGCACAGGTGTGTACCGGAGGTTGAATATGATAGTGTACTTCATCATTGTCATACTCTACCAACGGGGGCCATCATGCGAGTTCTAGAATAGCGGCCTTTATTGGCCTACACTTCTCCGAGACACATATGATTATGTGCGAAGATGTGATTCCTGTCAAAGGGCAGATAATATTTCAAAGCGATAGGAGATGCCCCTCAACGTGTTTCAAGAAGTTGAGGTGTTTAATCTGTGGGGTATTGATTTCATGGGACCCTTTGTGTCCTCAAACTCTAATTTGTACATTTTATTGGCTGTTGATTATGTATCGAAGTAGGTAGATACAATACTTACTAGGAATAATGATGCTATTGTAGTGTGCAGGTTCATAAAAGACTACATTTTCTGCATATTTGGTGTACCGAGGATGATTATCAGCGATGGAGGTACCCATTTTAGAAATCAAAAGTTCACTGCATTGTTGAGAAAGTATGGGGTAAAGCACAATATTGGTACCCCATACCACCCGCAGACACAAGGACAGGTTGAAGTCTCCAATAGAGAAATTAAGAAAATCCTAGTGCGCACAGTGGCTTCGACAAGAAAGAAGTGGAGTACTTTGCTACCGGATGCTTTATGGGCGTATTGGACGGCGTATAAGACACCTATAGGCACTACGCCTTTTGTCGGCTGAGTTGGAGCATAAGGCGCACTGGGCGCTAAGGAAGTTGAACTGGAATTATGATGAGGCAGGGAAGAAATGCTTGCTGGAGCTAAATGAGCTAGATGAGATGAGGATGAATGCCTATGAAAGTTCGAGGATTTACAAGGAAAGAACAAAGCTGATTCACGATCGACACATTCGACTGTGTGTCTTCAAGAAGGGAGATTGTGTGCTATTGTTCAACTCAAGATTGAAATTGCATCCTGGGAAATTGAAGTCCTGGTGGAGTGGACCTTTCCTCGTGGATGAGGTACGGCCACATGGTGCCATCATGGTGCGTGATGGAGAGACAACATTCTTGGTCAATGGAAAGAGGTTTAAGCTGTATTTTGGTGAGGATTACACGAGCAAAGTGCATGAGATCAAAATCATAACACTTAAAGATGCATGATAAGCTTGGTTTTGTCTAACCTAAGACATTAAATAAGGGTGCTTGTTGGGAGGCAACCCAACCAATGGTAGTTTCGTCTATTTTTGTTTGCTTTTACCAATTAGTTTGGTTTAATTTCAGTTTTAGTGTAAAAATGGTATTGTGATCGTTTGTTCAGTGTGCAGGGCTGAGGCAGAGTCAATACCATCGACCATTGTGTCGATAGTATCAACATGGGTACAGTTAGGCAACTTCAGAAATTTTTCTAAGTCGATACCATCGACGGCCTCGTCGATGGTATCGACCTACCATCAATGACGCTGAAGAAATCGGCAGATCGGGGTCGATAGTATCGACATAGGAGTCGATACCCGCGAGATCCCTGAAGATTTACAGACGAATTTGTCTCAGTGAAGTTGATACCATCGACGGGCCTGTCGATGGTATCGACCCGACAACAGTAAGAAAGCGGCAGGTCGGGCCTCGTGAGGGTGTTTGACCTATAAAGGGTCGATACCATCGACCAGCGTTGATGGTATCGATGCCACATGTCACCGATCCACAAGAGGAAATCAACGGCGATCGCTACATCAAGGAAGTCGATCCATGGGATGGGTCGATACCATCAACCCACGTCGATGGTATCAATGGGTCATCGATCCTGGCCCCCACATCAGGCTCTCGACAGCCGTAGATACTCATGAGACCCAGATTGTGCTACAGGTGTCGATGCCATCGACACCCCATCAATGGTATCGACGGGTCCATCGCAGCGACGGACAGAGTTATAAAAGGAGGGATTGTTTGTCAGATTTCTTCACATCTTCAGAGATTCTTCCCTCTACTTGTGCATTGCTCATTGTTGTGTGACCAGAGGCTTGCTATGAGCATCCAAGGATCGTGATCTCTTCTCCGAGCCCTGCATCGAGCAAAGATTATCTTCTCTGACCTTCACCAAGCTCCATCTCCTATCCTTTTCTTTTCTCTGTGACAGTGGTGCAGACAGATCGAGCATTTTCTTCATGGGCGGTCCCCATGGAGATCCCAACCTTCGTTCCTCCACCACCAGGATCCATTCCACATCCGATGATTGTCCATCCTTCATCGAAGGTCCGGATGGTGTACGAGGAGTTTCTCAAGAGGAAGATTGAGCCCACCCGCTACGTCGATCGGGCTATGACCTGTGATTTGGGGTTCAATGACAATCTCGCCTACGTCCTGCAGGGGCAGGCAAGGCATATGAGTAGGAGGCCTGACGATTTGGAGTACCATGCTGATGGCCAACCATTCTTTGGCGAGTGGTCGACATACAAGGAGCTCGTGGCGGAGTTCATGGCATCATTGGATATCAATGTTGTGCCCAATGACTTGATCTCCACCAACAAAGAGTGGAAGAGAGGGTGCGTGTCCTTCAGACTCTACAACAACAATTACACCCTCACTCTTGACCAGTTCAGTTCTGTGTATAACTGGTATCATGATGATTACCAGCACCGGAGGCCGGACAACCGGACTGATTATGATGACATCTTTTCCAAGCTGGTGAATGCGCCTCTCGACAAGTCTGTGAGCTACCACAATGCTTCCGTAGCCGACTTCGAGCATCCCTTTGTGTGGATTCTGCACCGCATGCTTTGTACGACGTTGTTTGCTCATGGCAATCTATCTCTTAGCAAATTCCAACAGACATATTTATTCTTTCTGTATAAATTGTTGAAGCGTGAGGAGTTCAACTGGGGCACGTTCTTTTTGACGCGCGTGTTGGTCGTGAAGAGGAGTACACGGAAGGCTCCTATCCACTTTGGAGGGCTCATCACACCATTGGCCCTCTACCTTTGTTTGGATTTTTTCCAGCTTACTCCACTTTCCAACAGGAATAAGGTCAACCTCCATCATCTGCACTTCTCCAACCTCCTCCTGCTCCATGATGGCTTGGCTTATGCACATTGCCACGTCAATCATGCATATCAAGAATGTTTGCATCCCGACCCCGTCTTCGACATTGAGGGAGCTCAACATTTCATGTGGCCTATCATCGCCATTGATGACTCTGATGAAGATGGCAGTAATGATGACAATGATGATGACGATGACGAGCATGACGAGGAAGAGGAGGATTTCACTACTCTTTAGGCATGAGTAGCACCCCGGAAGCATCCCCGCATGCATCCAGGTGCATCATCTTCTTCACAGCCTCCGCCACCTCAGCCCTCTCAACAAGGAGAGGATGCATATTCTATGCAGGGCATGTATACAATATTGTAGGATATTCATCAGACCCAACAGTGGCATATAGCTTCGTTCGCCGGTATTCAGGATACCACGAACGGGCTTTTCGAAAACCAACAGGCTATTTACGAAAATGAGCGTCTACTCTTTGCCAACCAACAGAACATCCATGAAAGGTTATATAGGATGGAGATGCAACAAAAACCCTTCTACGACAACTATTAGATCCCAAATTATTTCGGGGGGTATCCTCAACCTCCGTCGATGCCCCAGTATGATCTGAGTTTTCAGGGGCAGTACCCATATTTGGACCCCACAGCCCCACAGTACCTGCCCCCACCTACAGAATGATCGGTATCACTATTCCACCTTTTTAAGGTTGTTTTTGACTATGAGGCCATAGTCGAATTCAAGCTTATGGGGGGGAGTTGGAACAATTTCTATCTTTTATTTGTCTTAGTTTTTATCATTTATTGCTTTGTCTTTTGTCATTTATTTTTCTTAGTTCTTAGTTTTCTGTAGGAACCACACTCTATCTAGTGTAATTCTGGATGTCTAATGTCATGTGTCATCTCTGTGTTTGTACATGGGAATCGCGTGTAAATTTGAAAATTTTAGTGCTTTTGCAAGCTTGTGTTGTTCAACCTTGAGCACATGACTTAAGAAAATAATTAGGTTTGTCAACTCTAAAATAGGAAACCACAAATGTACATTCCTATGATTCATGAAGAGTGGAAGGAATTGATTATTTGAGACTAAACTGACCAAATGATAATGAGACCTTAATTTGAAATAAGAGAGAGAAACTACTTAATTATTACACATGTTAGTAAGGAGGGACACATAATATGTTCTACAGGTTCAGTCAATTAATCTTGTGATATATCCACCCCATTGTTTTCATACCCCACCATAAGAACTGGAAGCACATTACGGTTTTCATCTCTTTGATTGCATCCCATGTAGATAGGTCTTGCATTACAACTATTCTTACATATTTTTGCATGAAAAAAAATAGCGTAGTTATACATGCACATTATCCTTAGGTGTGTATCATATAATTGCATAACTATCATTTTGTAGCTGCATTCACATCTTTTGTGCATATAGTACATCATGCATCTTATGTCTTCTGAAACATTAAAGGTAGTGAATTTGTTCCATACCCTCCAAATAGAATGCTTCAGATGCACAAGTATGTAATAAGAAGTGAGTACGACAAATAATTCATTGTCACCTATGAAAATAAGGGCTTAAACAAAAAAATTGAGAAAACAATTTGAAAAATAGAAAAAGAAAAAAATTTTAAGAAGTAGGAATGAGAGGGAGAAAGGAACACGTTCCATCTCATCTTGAGATATTAAGAAGAATAAGCACATGGTGTAGTTTTCTTAGATATTCCATCTCACCTTGAGACAGAATGATAGTGCATGCATCATTCCACCCAAATGTAGGCATTATGGCATTTTCATTTGCATATGAATCATTTAGATCATTTTTGTTATTTGTGCATGTTAAAACTGTATTATGCTTCCATTTCTTCCACAACCACCTATTCCATCTACCCGTTGCACAAATTGGTAGGCCACCGTGATATTCTCCTCACTCATTAATACCAGGAAAACTACTTCCATCTAGATGTCAGTTAGGACAAGCAACGTAAATAGAAGATCACAAGATGCACCAAGTCTAGACCGGAGGAATTTATTATGTTAACTGCCTTATGTGATAGTGTTCATCAATTTTGGGGTAGATATCTTTTATGGATGATTATTGTCGCCTTGACGGTAATTATCATTTTGTGGTTAGTAAGGGCCAGATTGTGAATGTTTGACAGGGATCATACGGCGAAGTCTGTTGTGCTAATCTGTTCTTTAGTTGACCCTCACAATTCTATTCTAGAGTTTTGTTGCTCTAGGACGAGCAAGGTTCAAGCTTAGGGGATTTTGATGCGATGATTTTGAGTCGCATTTATAGACTTGTTTTACTTGCATTTTATGGGTTTATTGGTCACTTTGGTGGTTAATATTGCATAATTCACTTACTCTAGTCTATAATCCTTTTTAGTATCAAATCTCCTGTATTTTATCATTTTGATCATAAATGATTATAATAATGGGTTTTATCTCGGCTGATTTGGCTTTGTCTTGAAATTTCAGGAAAAACACATATATACAGTTGTCTATACCATCGACACCCGTCGATAGTATCGACACAGTCATAGGCAGACAGCCGCAAGGAGCCACGCAGAGTCGATACCATCGATTGGGGAGTCGATGGTAGCGAGTTACCTTCAGGTTGCCAGCGATCAGCCAATCGATACTATCGAAACCAAAGTCGATACTATCGATGCTTATAGCTTCAGTGATGGAAAAGGGATAAAACCGACGTCTAAGGGTGTCGATACCATCGACCCACGTTGATGGTATTGAGTCAGCATCAGAGGGACGACATAGAAGAAGGAAGGCTTGCCGATATCACGAGGGGTCGATACCATCGACCCGCGTCTATGGTATCGACACCGTCGGATTAGCGTTTGCTGCAGTTCGGCTCGAATCCAATGGTGGTGATATTTTGGTGACCTAACTTAGTGTTTATACCTAATGAAGGCGGCCATGAGTCATCCATCACGTCATTATCCACTGCACACATCTCGAGAAGGTGTGGAGAGAAGAACGGAGCCCAGAAGCATGCCCCAACCATTCTGAGAGCCAAAGAAGACATTCTCCACCGCCGAAAGGCTATAGATCGTGCACTCTACATCGAGGAATGCTTGGATCGTCTCCGTTCAGGGGTTCACATTACTCATCCACATTTTTTTCCATGTTTCCCCTTTCTTCAGTCATGTCTTGCTCAGAGATGAACATGCAGGGCTAATCCCCTTTGTCTTTAGGACCGGGAGTAGCCCAGAGAATCATTGTATGATGTTTTTATCATAGTAATTCATAATTTGTCTCATTAATCTGTGGTATGATTTTGTTTTCTCCATTATATCATTATGCTTGATGACCCTAATGATAATCTAATGCCTTTAATTGCTTTGAAAGAAGAATTAATAGTTGAAAAGAGACAAAATTCACATTAACTCATAAATTCCTTGAACAAGGCGATGTACGGTTAATGGTGGAAACCCAGAGGTCGATTGTAATGCACCTAGTTTAGGGTATAGGTTACTACGACGGTGGAACCGACCTAGATTTAGGTAGTGAATTGTATCTCGACTATGAACAATTTTGGCTATAGGCCACTACCCAGATTGAGAGATGAATCTGATTAACTATGTGGAAATTCATACAATGAAAACCCACGATGAAACTGCAATCGTAAAGATCTTCATTTAAATTGATTAAAATAAACCCTTAATCTATTGCTCTATTTTATTTTATTTTCTTTTATTTTTCAACAACTCTTAAAACCTTTTTAACCGGTCTAGCTGATTGCAAGCAATTAATAGTAGTCTACTGATGATTCAATGTCCCTGAGTTCGACGCGGGCCTCATAAGGGCCTGTACTACATTGACGTGTACACTTGCGTTATACGCACGGTAAAAGTGTGTCAACTTGCTTGATCAGTTGTGTGGTGCAACTATCTTTTCTAAGATAGATCTGAGGTCGGGATACCATCAGTTGCATATTAAGGAGAGTGACATACCTAAATCTGCCTTTAGGACAAGGTATGGTCACTATGAGTTCATAGTTATGTTGTTTGGAATAACTAATGCACCAACTGCATTCATGGAACTCATGAATAGAATTTTTCGACCTTTTCTTGATCAGTTCATAGTAGTCTTCATAGATGATATCTTAGTCTATAGTAGAGATGCTCAACAACATGAGCAACACCTCTGTCAAGCTTTGACATTGGTAAGAGAGCATAAGTTGTATGCTAAGTTTAGCAAATGCGAGTTCTGGTTACCATAAGTTTTTTCTAGGACATGTTATATCTGCCTCAGGCATCCATGTTGATCCTAAGAAGGTAGAATTTGTCCTGCAATGGGAACAACCGAAGACACCGATGGAGATTCGTAGTTTTCTTGGACTACCAGGCTATTACAGGAGGTTCATCAAGAACTTCAGTTCTATAACTTTACCCCTAACCAAGTTGACCAGGAAGGAAGTTCCTTTTTTCTGGAATGACAAGTGTCAACATTCTTTTCAGTTGTTGAAGGAAAGATTAACAAGTGCACCTCTGCTTGTGTTACCTGAGCAAAGGAAGGGGTACATAGTTTTCTATGATGCATCTAAGAATGGCTTAGGATGTGTGTTGATGTAGGATAAGAAAGTGATTTTTTTTCTTCTCGACAACTTAAGAAACATGAGGAGAATTATCCAACACATGATCTAGAACTAGTTGTTGTGGTCCATGCTTTGAAGATCTGGAGACATTATCTCTACGGAGAGACATTCTAGATTTTTACAGATCATAAGAATCTAAAGTATATGTTCTCACAACATGAGTTGAACATTAGGCAATGCCACTGGATGGAATTAATCAAGGACTATGACTGTACAATTGATTATCATCGAGGGAAGGCTAATGTGGTTGTTGATGCACTAAGTAGAAAATCAGCAACACCAGCCTTAAGTAAAGCACAGTTAAACTCTTTAGTGTGCTTCAAAAGAGATATTCTTATTTCCTTGAGGCAAGACAATATATAGCTTAAAGTATCTTTATTAGTCTGGTTGTTAGCTGAAATGCAAAATAAACCCACTCTGAGGCAGCAGATTAAGGAACCACATCAAGTTGATATTGTGATTCAACAGATTAGGTCAGAGTATGGTAGTGAGAAACGGGATGGTTTCCATGATTTAGATGATCAAGTAGTCCGTTACCATGGTAGGATGGTAGTACCTGATGCCAGTAACTTAAGGAAGTTGGTTCTGGAAGAAGCTCATTCTTCATTGTATGCTATGCATCTAGGGAGCACCAAGATGTATCATAACTTAAAAGATATGTATTGGTGGCCTGGATTGAAGAAAGATGTAGTTGAGTTTGTTATGCGGTGTCCGGTGTGTCAGTAGGTCAAAGTTGAACATCAGAAGCCCGTAGGAACAATGCAACCTCTGCCTATACCACAGTGGAAATGGGATCATGTAACCATGGACTTTGTGGTTGGTTTGTCTAGAATAGCCAAAAGTCATGATTACATTTGGGTAATAGTTGATAGGTTGACAAAGACAACACATTACTTACCTGTCAAAACATCCTACACTACTGAGAAGCTTTCACAGATCTATATAGATGAGATAGTGCAGTTGCACAGGGTTCCAGCTACAATCGTTTCTGATAGAGGTCCCCAGTTTATGAGTCATTTTTGGGAACAACTTCATAAAGCTTTGGGTACACAGTTAAGGTTTAGTACAAATTTTCACCCACAGACCGATGGACAATCTGAGAGGACCATACAAACCTTGGAGGACTTGCTTAGAGCATGTGTCCTTCAGTTTGTAGGAAGTTGAGATCTACACCTGAGCTTGATACAATTTGCTTATAATAATAGCTATCAACACATTATTGAGATGGCACCATATGAGGCATTGTATGGTAGACGTTGTAGATCTCCTTTATGTTGGTATGAAATAGGAGAATATCAACTTTTGGGTTCTGAGCTAGTACAACAAACAACTTAGAAGATTAAAGTAATACAACAACAGCTGAAAGATGCACAAGATAGACTGAAATCTTATGCTGACAAGCGTCGTAGACCCTTAGAATTCCAAGTTGGAGACAAAGTATACCTCAAGGTCTCACCTTGGAAAGGGATCCTGAGATTTGGAAAGAAGGGGAAGTTAGCTCCTAGATTTAAGGGGCCTTATCCAATCATTGAGAGGATGGGAAAGGTAGCCTATAAGCTGGAGTTGCCACCTAAGCTGCATAGATTGCACCCAGTGTTCCATATATCCATGTTGAGGAAGTGTCATCCTGACACAGATTTGGTTCTACAACCTGTGGAAGTAGAACTAAATGATGATATATCATATGTTGAAGGACCTGTGTTGATTCTTGATAGAAAAATCAAAAAGCTGCAAAAGAAAGACATTTGTCTTGTAAAAGTTCTCTGGCATCACCGCGTCATTAAAGAAGCTACGTGGGAGCTATAGGAAGAGATGAGGAGGAACTACCCTTATCTTTTCTCTGGATGATTTCAGGGACAAAATCCTTGTAAGGGGTGGATAATTTGTAACATCCCTTACCTGAGTTATGCTTTAACCGTAGGTGTTTTGTTTAAGAAAGATAATTATATGCTTGATATTATCTTTTGAAAAGTAATTAAGGCTTCAAAGGAACTTATATTTCAATTTTAGTCCTTTTTGAATGACGTTGAAAATAATGTTTTGCATGTGTTGGACTAAAGTGCAAATTACCCAATTTGAGGGGTTAAATTGCAAATTGTGCATGATAATATGTTCCTCAAATGTTTAAGCATCATGAGAATGAAAATGATGTAGAGGTATGGCTAGTGAAAGCCTTAGTACCAAGAAAGAGTTGATAAAATAATGCTTGTGCATCAATACCTAGTTTTGGTGTAATGTGCAATTTACCCAAAACCAAGGGTTCAATATGCAAATTACCACATCAAAATAGTCCCTAATGTTTCTTGTCTTCATGTAGAGCAAATAAAATGAGAGGGGCGTCTCATTTGTACCTCTTTGAAGAAGAGAGAATCTTGATATTAAAATAATCAAGATTTCAGCATAATCAAAATTCTAATTCAATTTAATGCAAAAATAATTATATTAAATGGATTGCCCTTCAACCAAAATTATAGAGGTTTGAATCCACATATATGGACGTCCTAGTTCCTTGCAAATTCAATGGAAATATCTACATGAGTGGAGAACCCACTCACATTAAGAAAATAGAAAGAAATGTCCACTAACTTATGGATATTATTATTATAAGGGTTAAGGTGCTTAATTTGCGTTTCTTTAAATCATGGATAATTGAGAGGAATAAGAGGAAAAGTAGATTGCCTCATAACCAAGGAATGGAAGGGGGCAAGTGGCAAGGAAACATAGGAGATAATCCGTACTTTGTCTCTCTTAAATGAATTTTCAATAAAATTCATATATATGCACCTTTATCCATGAGTTGAAAGGGTAATTTCGAATCCACTTTCACTTCTTTCTTGAAAAAAGACCAAGGGAGCTTGGGAGAAATAGGAGGACGACCCCCAACCTGTTGGTAAGCTTCTTGACCTTCTTTCACTGTGATTTCATGTTGGAAATCATAAATCAATGCTTTATTTCTTCTTTTCTTCACTCAATCTTCAACTCTAGCCAATCCTTTTCACTCAAATTCTTGAGGAATGAACCTTGTGGATTGAGAAAGCTTCTCCCAAAATTTTTTAAGTGAATCTCCAAGCGTTGAAGCTCAATTGAAGGTGGGTTATATAACTTGAACCCTTATTCATTGTTATTGAATTCAATTCCTCAATTCAATATGTTCAATTGTTCGTCTTGAAATTTCTTTGCTTATTTGATGAACTACCATGGAAATGGTAGTATAATTCGAGGGTTTGAAGCTTGATGATGATGAAATCATCTTAAGAACACATTTTAATAAGATTTAGTTGCAAACAGTTTCAACAATATGGTCCAGTCAGTTTCACCAAACCGTTTGGAGGTTTGGGTTCCAAACTGTTTGGAGTGGAAGACCGAATGGAGGGGGTTGACCATTTGAGGAGGGTTTCTGATGTGTTGAATAATGATTTAATATATTTAATTGATTGGTTTCTAAAGGTTCCATGAGTGGATAATCTACCAATTGCAAACCCTAATCGGATTGACGCATTAAAACCCTAATTAATTTGATTCAATTTCATGTTGGTTGCGTAAAAGGTTTCACCAAACCGTTTGGTGCTCAAATAGTTTCAAACCATTTGAGGATCAAGGGTTGACCATTCGATAAAGGTTGAACATTTGAAAGGAAATGGTTTCAATAGGGTTGACCATTTGGAGAAGGTTGACTGTTTGAGATAAAATAGTTTCAAACCGTTTGAGAAGGGAAAAGTCTTCAAGACCGTTTGAAAGGAAACTGTTTCAAAACCATTTAAGGGGCTAAGGGCCAAGACCGTTTGATGGTCTAACCCCAAGACCGTTTGAGGGTGTGACCTCAAGACCATTTGAAGGTCATGATCAAACCGAATGGAGGTCTAAGGTGATCAAACCTTTTGGAGATTTAAGGTGATGATTGATCCATTGATCCAATGATTGATAATAATGATTATGAAGGATAATAACAAAGGTTGAAACCCTAAAGTACCTAGATGATCAGTACCTTTATAATGATTAACCCTAAAAGTTTTTGAAAGCAATCATTCACTATGTTTACCATAGTTCTTTGTACTTGATGGAAAGGTTAATGTAACCTAATCAAGTTGAGAGGATGAGAAAGAAGAGTTCATACATGAGTATTAATCATGTGGTGATTAGGGTATGATCCTTAGTGAAGAGATCATAAAAACCCTAATTGAGAAGGTTAATGAACCCTAACCCTAATTCAGGGCAATTATGAGTGAAACCCTAATCTAGGGTATTAGTGAAACCCTAATTGAGGGTGATGACATGAGTAATCCTAAGTTAGGGTTATTAAATGTAAAACCCTAATTTAGATGAATAGTAAATTCTAATTATGAGTAATTGAATATGAAACCCTAATTGGGATGAATAGTAAACCCTAATTGTGGGATATTGAATGTAAACCCTAATCTAGGGTGATATTATGTGGAACCCTAATTTAGGGTGATGTTATGTAAAACCCCGATATATTAATGTGATGTGGAACTCAAATCTAGGGTGAGGATATGTAATGCTATATGAAACCCTAATCTTCGGCAATATGGTGATAAACCATAACCCTGATCTGGGTAATGGGATAAGTATCCCCAATTGACCTGAAATGGGAAACCCTAACCCTAGTGAGGGAATAGTGGTGTTACCCTTGAATAGTGATGCTATATTTGTTTTGCATGGTTTTGATATGAAATTGATGTAACTTTTATCATTTGTACTAACCATGCAAGTATCATGAGATGATGAACATATCCATGTATGAGCTATGATGTTTTATTTATTAAAAATTGTTATTGGGCCTTATGTGCCATAATATGCCTTGTTGCCAAGTAAGAGGTAATAAGGGAATTAATGGGATTTAAGTGGCATGAGAGATGCTTGTGTAACAAGTATCATGTTTATCTTGGTCAGATGACCTGAAGGTGATAATTACCTGAAAAAGTGGTAACAATGGTCAATGATGAGTTAAGGGTTTGAATACCCAGAACCATATAATTATGGCATGGAGTTTGTGAAGGGATGAGTATTCCCAATATTGAAATGAGGGACTGAGATCCCAATGTCTTATAAAGACTAAGAAGTAACTGATGAAAACAGTACATGTTTCTTTGTAGCATTTGTCCGAATAAGTTATGTTTGAAAACTTGACTAATGCTAAAAGAATATGATAATGTAGTTAATTAACCAAGTGAAATCTTTTCATGTAGTTCTCTGACCATAGATCCATCATCGTCAGTAGCTGGTGATGGTGAAATAGGTTTTCCTATGAGATCTCCTAGAGTTCGCATATTTTTGAATATGTGGGGGTCGATGGGAGAAAATATATGTACGTCCTCATGGGGGAATTGATGGAAGGTAAACTTTAAACCTCTCAATCCTTCATTATATGTGATGGGATGGATGTATCATGAATCTCCCAATGATGTTAATGCCGGATCGATGGAGGTAAACATGAAATCTCTCGATTGTGAAGAGAGTGCAGCCACCACTGTACCTCTATAGCGAAGATGCCACTATACCCTGGCAAGCTATTTAGCAAAGACACTAGATGTCCTGCATGTGATCTTGCACTGACCGAGATGTGGGAGGTCATGGAAGCCGACTCTTCCATTGACTTTGTATGGTAATGATTTCGACTTCGCAATGGTGAGTTGGAGTATGAGTGGTATACCTTATTTCCTCATAGCCTAAGTATGTTTGTAAAATGTAATCATCCGTGTACCGTATTTGCATAAGATTGAAATATGAGAACCACTGGTTGATGTTATCTTTCTTAGCAAGTCCTTGATACATAAATGTTATTTATGTTCTTTAATTCGGTATTGAATAAGAGACATGCTTCCTTACTGAGTTATAGTTGAAATACTTCAATAGGAATGTTTCTCTAATCTACATAGATATTAATTTATCTTCTATTGAAATATATGATTCCACTGTTCAATTTATTTCTATTAAACTGCAATAATAATGTTTTCGGCGGAGAGTTATATCTCTCGCTGGGGCAATTTACAAATTGTCTCACCCCCGTGGGATCCAACATTTTTAGGTAGATGCCTACAAAGAGGTAGGAACCCTACAACTGAGGAAGAGCAGCAACAACAACAATAGGGTCAACAGTAATCCTTCTGGTGGAAATACTGGCTGTCAAGCTTTATATATAAAGTCCTTTATGTCATCTCTGTACTCTCACGTCCTCAGAGTCGGTAGTTGGTCTTATAGAAACGATATGAGATTTGGCTTAATGCCTTAAAGTTTTTATGTTGCTTGTGTATAGTTCAAAAAGGCAACTGTTAATGTAAATTTGAGATGACATGATACAAGACATGTACATGTGGACCAATATGTAAGTAAAGTACTTTGGTCTTTTATGAAAGAGTTTTCCCTTGATTGGATCTCTTTGAAAATGATTTTAATTTTTAGTGATTTTCAATAAACTACTGGTAAATGATCGCTTCTTCTTAGTTAATGACATCTTGTTCGAACGGTGTATCACAGTTAAGACCGACAATGCCAAAGAGAAAGTAGGGAGACAAGACTATCCACTACCACCCTTGACCTCATGACCATCAACAAATCTGGAAGAATAATACTATTACCACTAATTTACCCGACATGGCTCCATTCTTCATAGATGCACCTAAAGAATGATCAAAGATGTCTACTTATAAAGAAACACCATATATCATAAGTCGGACCCCCTCACTTTTGAAAATGACAAAATTATTGAGAATTCTCTTAGGTGGAGTCTTTTCCTTGCAAGATATGTTCTTGGATGTGATCCTCATCTTCCTATGTTAGATAATTATCTTTAATGGTTATGGAATCCTTCTGGCACATTGGAAGTTATCAGAAAAGGAGATGGAATGTTTATCATTAGCATCTTGGAAACTACAGATCATAAGTACACCCTAAATGCAGGTCCATCATATGTTAGGAATCATCCCCTCATTCTTTTTATATGGAAACTTGGTCAAGATCTAGAAAAGATATCTATAAAAATTCTCCGATATGGGTTCATATCTATAACCTTCCAATTGAACTTTTACATAAGAAAATGTTTGAAAGCATTAGTTCATTTTTGAGCTCTCCTTTGTGTTCTAATGAAGAAACTACGTGTGTGTGCTCGAGACTGGATTATGCAAGGATTCATGTCCTAATCCTAACGTCCTTGGTTTCCCCTATTTTGATAGAACTTCAATTGCATGAATGAGTTTATCATAGACTAGACTTGTTCTATGAGTGGATCCCTCACATCTACTTCAAATGTGCTTTATATGGTCATGAGGAATTTAAATGTATACAGTCGAATATCTATGCCATTTTGTGTGACATTATGAACACGACTGAATCTTCTAAATGTGTGATCACTAAAAATCTTGCTCATCAGAATCTCAGCATGATGTGTTTATTTCATCCTCTTATATTTTTATTCTAGTAATGTCTTGGCTCCTTCTACTCCTTTCTCTATTTTATAGTTGAGAAGTAGAAGGAATGGAACTTGTAACATATTAGATCTCGGACCCTACCCTGGAAGTTGACATTTTGGACTTAGTCAAACGAGGTTGAAGGTTAGACCAAAATAGATGTTTAGTATAACCCCAATGAGCTAATGCATGTATATATCACATTAATGTAACCTAATTTTCTAGCATTAATCTTAAGTTTATAATGGATACATAAAATATGCCACTTAACTAATTTTTGTGGTAATATGAAGATAAGAAACTTAATTGGATGAATAATTCAGATAATGGGCCATATGACATATCTCATAAAAAGAAGTCTCAAAAGTGGAAACAAACTTCAAATTCAAAATCTACATATCAAAATTAGCCTACATGTTGAATTTCATCTAATTTGGACTACCTTGAAATATTAGGATAAGTTTAGGGAGAGAATGAATAAAAGGCATAATTAATGACTAATGTGATTATATAACTTCAAAATATGGAAATAATGGGAAATTCATATTCAACACATCAAAGATAACTATGGATGAAGTTTGGTCCAATTTGGATGTTGTTTGTTCAAGTTATGCAATTTTAGGTACATTCTAAACTTTTGTGCAATTTACCCAATTGGGAGGTTTTCTTTGCAAATTGTCACATGCATTATAATACTTATATATTCCCTTACCATTCTTGAGTTTTTGAATCATGGGGCACTTAGTTGCACCTTGGTTTGAAGGTGTTTTTTCCAAGGGAATTTTAGGGATTACTCTCTTTATAAATGAGCTTATCCTTAGAAGCTATCGACCAATGGGGTTATTTTTTTGATTGGAGGTCAGATGGGATGCCCTGTAAGTGTCTGTAAAATGAAATTTGATATTCAAGAATCCTCTATTAGTTGTCCTCTTGTATGGCCATGAAATAACTAGGTTAAGGACACATGGAAAGTGCCATGGACACCTCATGCTTGACGTCTTCCTTATCCATAAAGGTTTGCATGTCCATAGGCACCCTTAGCATTGGACTCATGGAAAGTCCCATAGATACCTCATACTTGCCCCCTTCTTTATAAAACCATGCCTACTTTCTCTTTCCAACATCTTAGAGCATCGTCCGTTCTATGTTTGGCCACAAAGTTGTTGTTCCAAGGTAAAAGAGGGTGCCTACCTTGGTGAAGAAGGCCCCTTGGATTCCAAATTTCTCTATTTAGGATTTCTTAAGCTCCTTCTCAGTTATTTCGGCTAAAACTAGTAAGGATTCTCCTTTCTTTCCCTATTTTCATGTTGTTAGTCTTCCTTCCACCTTCCTCCAGGTTGGAACCATGGCCTTCCATGGTGAAACCCCACCTAGAACCCATAAACATCTCATCTCCATGTTCTTTTGTTAGGGTTTTTCACCTCTAAAGTGGGCAGGGTGTTTCTTGCTTGATATAGGAGCTTTTTTGGAGAAACCAACCTCTCTAAGCTTGGTAACCTTACTTATTGGACCTATCCACCTTCGCTATAGGTTCTTTGGAGGCCTAGGTTTGACTTGGACTATTTAGACTCTAAAGTTGAGGTATGATGTATCCCCTATTCTTCTATGTTGAGCAATTCACCTATGCTTATTAATTATCTTTTTTCTATGGACATTAGCCTATATAGAATGTATTTTCTTTTGAAAATCATGGTTCATGTGAACTACCTTATTTGATATTGATCATGTGATCATGGATATTCTTTTGAACTCTTATCTTATGCTTTGTTCATGATGGAACTCTAAAACAAAACATGTGATGTCTTTTGCCCACTTATGTGGTGGATGTATATGGTGGTCACTTATGTGGTGACTAGTTTATATATTCTGACTATACTTTCCACATGCCTCCACATTTAACATGCTATGTGATTCAGTCATACTAGAGTAGTGTAATTGCATTAGTTTTTATGGCATATGTGTTATTTCCTTCCAAGAAGATGTGATATTTCTTATTCTTTTGGGATGGAAAGGAACCTCATACCCAGGGCAAGATGTGTGATTCTTGGCCCATGTTTTATATATTTGGGGATTGGTAGTATTCCTTTCTCTATCAAGTTTCAAGTTTATGAGACTTGGCTGCCTTTGTGTTAATATTGTGCTAGGGCTATGTTTATCTAACATGCATACAGGTTGATGATATGGGGTGTGTTCCCTAATTCTTTACATGTTACAATCTTTATGTTTTATTAATGTCAAGTATTCTTTTGTTAGCATATGATTTCAATTCCTTTTCTCTTGATACCCATTTGGGTGGTCTTTTTCCTTTCTATTGGAAGCCTTTTATATTTGATGTCCTTTATTCCATATATTGTTCAATTTCCTATTTAGTATGCACATACCAGCCTTTGCTGATGCCATCTATTTTCTCTTCTTGCTGGGGTATGCTTCCAACCCAAGGTAGAGGAGAATGAGGACATTGCATGATGATGTGGATATAGCTTAAGAAGTTAAAGCTTGGAGATAAAGTTGTTATGGTTTACATTTCCCTCTACTTAGATCCTTACCCTTATGTGATATTATGATGTACTTTAGTAATCTGTGTGAAAATTGAATATAGTCATTACTTTTATTCCACTGTTATACTTTGGTTGTTTTGAATTCCATTTATTGAAGTTTGAAAATGTTACACCTATTCCAGCTCACCTTTGAGTGTGTTTGGAATGGATGTTTTTTTCTTCAATTTTTCTTTAGTAATGGGGTGTTCTCGCCTCCTTACACCGTGGTATCAGAGCCCATAGTAGTTGAAATCTGACTATTTCAATTTTGTCTCCCTAGTTAGAATCCTTTCCTTACCTTTAAGTGACATATTTAAAGTTGATCAGTAGATGATGAAGGGTTGATTTAGGATCATATAGTTTAACATTAGAATAATGATTAATAGATCCTTAAAATACTTACAGGTAAAAGATGCATAAGTAACCATAATAACTTGAGGTTGTTTAGCTTGGCCTTTAGGAAGCTACTAAGAAATGAAGTTGAAAGCAAAGGTGTCTAGAAAGGATCAGGATT
The DNA here is from genome assembly GCA_963693085.1 of Alisma plantago-aquatica. NCBI lineage: Eukaryota > Viridiplantae > Streptophyta > Magnoliopsida > Alismatales > Alismataceae > Alisma > Alisma plantago-aquatica. The sequence continues at coordinate 1,503,356,409 of OY856410.1, read as the reverse complement.
CGGGGGCTGGCAATATTTTCCTCCGCACCACTAGCTTGGTTTACAAGGACTCTCGAATCCATATGATACTGGCCTATCCTGAGCTGATATGAATTGTCTGAAATAGCATGCTTTTAGGCAATAGTAGCCTTAGACATCGATATGATTTATCTTTAGGGACCCTAATATGTTGAACTAGTCTCCTAGGTGTAAAGACTTGTTTGAGGATGGATAAGAGCTAGTTAACCCATAGTTCATAGTTACTCTTTACAAGTTTTTTTTGCATTATGCTTATGTAGTTGGATGTAGTTGAACCTTTTGTACCTAAAGAATAGTTTTGACTTAATAAAATGAATCCTTTAAGGGGTGGTGAAGAAATTGTTTTCATATATGTGGATGTTTTGATTTCGAGGACGAAATCCATTTAAGGGGTGGTGTGTTGTAACATACTAGATCTCATACCCTACCCTAGAAGTTGACGTTTTGGAGTTAGCCAAACAAGGTTGAAGGTTAGACCTAAATAGATGTTTACTATAACCCCAATGAGCTAATGCATGTATAGATCACCTTCATTTAACCTAACTTTCTAACATTAATCTTAAGTTTATAATGGGTACATAAAATATTCCGCATAACTCATTTTGGTGGTAATATGATGATAAGAAACTTAATTGGATGAATAATTTAGATAATGGGTCGTTACTGGGCCATATGACATATCTCATTAAAAGAAGTCTCATAAGTGGAAACAAACTTCAAATTTGAAATCTACATATCAAAATTAGCCTACATGTCAAATTTCATCTAATTTGGACAACCTTGAAATATTAGGATAAGTTTAGGAGAGAGAAAATGAGTAAAAGGCATAAGTAATGACTAATGTGATTATATAACTTCAAAATATGGAAATAATGGCAAATTCATATTCAACACATCAAAGATAACTGTGAATGATGTGTGGTCCAATTTGGAATGTTGTTTGTTCAAGTTATGCAATTTTAGGTACATTATGAACTTTTCTACAATTTACCCAATTGGGAGGTTTTGTTTACAAATTGTCACATGCATTATAATACTTATATATTCCCATATCATTATTGAGTTTTTGAACCATGTGGCACTTAGTTGCACCTTGGTTTGAAGGTGTTTCTTTCCAAGGGCATTTTAGGGATTACTCTCTTTATAAATGAGCTTATGTTTAGAAGCTATCAACCAATGGGGTTATTTTTTTGATTGGAGGTCGATTGGGATGGTCTATAAGTGTCTGTATACTGAAATTTGATATTCAATAAGCCTCTATGAGTTGTCCACTTGCATGGCCATGAAATCCCTAGGCTAAGGACACATGGAAAGCTCCATGGACACCTCATGCCTGACTTCTTCCTTATCCATAAAGGTTTTCATATCCATAGCCACCCTTAGCATTGGATACAAGGAAAGTCCCATAGACACCTCATACTTGCCCCCTTCTTTATAAAGCCATGCCTACCCCTTCCCACCTCCCAATCTAAGAATAAATCCTCTCCTTCTCTTTCCCATAGCTTAGAGCATCGTCCCTTCTATGTTTGACCACAAAGTTGTTGTCCCAAGGTAAAAGAGGGTGCCTACCTTGGTGAATAAGGCTCCTATGGTTCCAAATTTCTCTATTTAGAATTTCTTAAGCTCCTCCTTTGTTATTTTGACCAAAAATAGTAAGTTTTCTCCTTTCCTTTATATATTTTCATGTTCTTAGTCTTCCTTCCACCTTCCTCCAGGTTGGAACCATGGCCTTCCATGGTGAAACCCCACCAAGAAACCATAAACACCTCATATCCATATTCTTTTGTTAGAGTTTTCCACCCCTAAATTAGAGATAGGATCTTTGTTGGAGAAACTAGCCTCTCTAAGCTTGAGAACCTTACTTATTGGACCTGTCCACCTTCTCTATAGGTTCTTTGGAGGCCTAGTCTTGACTTGTACTATTTAGACTCTGAAGTTGAGGTATGATGTATCCCCTATTCTTCTATGTTGAGAAATTCACCTATGATTATTCTATGTCTTTATCCTATGGACATTAGCCTATACATAATGTCTTTTCTTTTGAAAACCATGGTTCATGTGAACTACCTTATTTGATATTTATCATGTGATCATGGATATTCTTTTGAGCTCTTATCTTATGCTTTGTTCATGATGGAACTCTAAAAGATGACATGTGATATCTTTTTCCCACTTATGAGGTGGATGTATATGTTGGTCACTTATGTGGTGACTAGTTTATATATTTTGATTATACTTTCTACTTGCCTCTACATGTAACATTCTATGTGATTTAGTAACATTATAGTAGTGTAACTAAATTGGTTTTTATGGTAGATGTGTTATTTCCTGCCGAGTAGATGTGATATTTCTACTCTTTTGGGGTACAAACAAACCTCATACACATGGTAAGATGTTTGATTCTTGGCCCATGTTTTATATATTTCGGAGATTGGTAGTATTCCTTTCTCTATAAGGTTTCAAGTTTATGAGACTTGGCTGCCTTTGTGTTAATATTATTCTAGGGCTATGTTTATCTCACATGCATGTAGGTTGATGATATGGGGTGTGTGCCCTAATTATTTACATGTGCTTGTGTGGCACAAACTTTATGTTTTATTAATGGAAAGTATTATTTTGCTACCATATGATTTCAATTCCTTTTCTCTTGATACTCATTTGGGCGGTCCTTATCCTTTCTATGGGAAGCCTTTTATATTTGATGTCCTTTATTCCATATATTGCTCAAATTCCTATATTGTATGCACATACCAGCCTTTGCTAATGCCATCTATTTTCTCTTCTTGTTGGGGTATGCTTCCAACCCTAGGTGGAGGACAATGAGGGCATGTCATGATGATGTGGATATAGCTTAAGAAGTTAAAGCTTGGAGAAAAAGTTTTTATGGTTTACATTTCCCTCTACTTAGATCCTTATGTTGTATCATACATGTAGACCCTTATGTGATATTATGATGTACTTTTCTAATCTTTATCAAAATTGAATATAGTCATTATTTTTATTTCACTGCTATACTTTGGTTGTTTTGAATACCATTTATTGAAGTTTGAAAATGTTACACCTATTCTAGAACACCTTTGAGTGTGTTTGGAATGGTTGTTTTATTCTTCAATTTTTCTTTAGTAAGGGAGTGATCCCGCCTCCTTACAAAACTCTTCTTCAGGAATGCAAGTTATACCCAAGTCCCCTCCTCCTAATATCTATAAAAAGGTCAATAGTAGCATTTTCCATCATTTGGTTCTCTCTTCTCCTCTTGGAGGTTTAGAAACTATTATTAAGAAATATGATGAGGCTAGCATCTCAACAATCAAAGTTATTAAATGAATCTTCCTATCCATATGTCCTCTTGGAATGTGAGAGGCATCAACAATAATATTGCTTGTGTGAGAAATCTGATGAGGCTAGCATCTCGATAATAAAAGTTATTAAATGAATCCTCCATCCATATGTCCTCTTGGAATGTGAGAGGCATCAACAATAATATTGCTTGGGTCCAAGGGGAGATTCATAGATTAGGAAGTGACATTGTTATCCTCTATGAGACTAAATTGAGAATGAACAGAGCTCCCAACTTTATGAGTAAGTATTTTAGTTATTACAAATGGTTAGGTAATCATGATTCTCATGCTCTGGGTTGAGTTTTAATTATATGCATGGAAAGTTCATGTAGTATTGTTAAGGTTGATGAAAATGATTAGTTTATCCATACCATTTTTTCTTGTGGCGATCTTTCTCTCTCACCACAGTTGATGCGATGATTTTGAGTCGCATTTATAGACTTGTTTTACATGCGTTTTATGTGTTTATTAGTCGCTTTTGTGGTTAGTATCACATAATTCACTTACTTTAGTCTATAATCTCATTTTATATCAAATATCTAATATTTTATCTTTGTGAGTATAAACAATTATAATAATGGGTTTTAGCTTATCTGATTTGGTTTTGTCTTGCAATTTCAGGAAAAACGAGTATAAACAGATGTCGATACCATCGACCTGTGTCGATGGTATCGACACAGTCACAGTGAGACAGCCGCAAGGATCCAAGATGAGTCGATACTATCGACATTGAAGTCGATGGTATCGAGATACCTACATCGAGCCAGCAATCAACATGTCGATACTATCGACATAAAAGTCGATACTATCGACGTTCTACATCTTCAGTGTCAGAAAGGTGATAAAACTGACACCTAAAGGTGTCGATACCATCGACCCACGTTGATGGTATCAAGTCGGCATCATGCGGAACGTCAGAGAAGAATGAAAGCTTGTCGATATCATGAGGGGTCGATACCATCGACCCACGTCACCATCATATTAGTTTTTGTTCCAAATCAGCCCGAATCAAACGGTGGGGATATTTCGACGATCTAATTGGGTGTTTATACCTAATGACGGAGGCCATGAGCGATCTATCACGTCATTGGCTGATGCACGCATCCCGAGGAGATGAGGAGAAGAGAACAGAGCCAAGAAGTATGCCTAGACCGTTCCGAGAGCCACAAAAGACATTTTCCACCGCCGGAAGGTTGTAGATCGCGCACTCTACGTCGAGGAACACCCGGATCTTCTCCGTTCAGGGGTTTACAATACCTCATCCAAGTTTTCTCCATGTTTTCCCTTTCTTCCATCATGTCCTGCTTTGAGATGAACATGCAGGGCTAATCCCCTTTGTCTTTAGGACTGAGAGTAGCCCGGGTCATCGTTGTATGACGTTTTTATCATAGTAATTCATATTTTTTCTCTTAAATCTGTGGTATGATTTCGTTTTCTCCATTATATCATTATTCTTGATCACCCTAATGATAATCGAATGCCTTTAATTGCTTTGAAAGAAGGATTAACGGTTGAAAAGAGATGAAGTTCACATTAATTAATAAATCCCTTGAATAAGGTGATGTACGGTTAATGGTGGAAACCCAGAGTTTGGTCTTCATGCACCTAGTTTAGGTTATTGGTTACTACGATAGTGGAACCGACCTAGATTTAGGTAGTGAATTGTATCACGACAGTGAACAAATCTGACTACATGCCACTACCCTGAATGAGAGACGAAGTTGATTAACTATATAGGAATAAATACAACGAGACCCCACGGTGAAACCGCAATCCTAAAGATTCCCATCTGAATTGATTAAACTCAACATTTAATTGATTGCTTTTTTTTCTTTTATTTGTGTTTAATTTTTCAATCAACTCTCAAAACCTTTTAATCGGTCTAGCTGATCGTGAGTAGTTAGTAAGTAGTCTATTGATAGTTCAGTGTCCATGTGTTCGACTCGGGCCTCAAAAAGGCCTATATTACTCTGACGCGTATTCTTGCATTATACGCATGGTAAAATCCTGTTAAGTTTTTGGCGTCGTTGCTGGGGACACGGAAACTGTCGGCGCTACGAGTGTTGCAAGCAGCCACTCTAGGCCACATTTTATTTTATTATTATTATTTTTGAAATTAATCGCTTATCTTTCATATTTAGCAATCGTCTAGCATTGTACTGAATCAACTTTATTACCTTGTAGGTAATAGTGCATGGTGAGGATGTGTAGTGCAGACTACACATTGCCATCACCATAGGTTCCATCGTTGGGATCAGACGACAAAGAGAACAATGTTTACGATCAACCTGAGGATATAGATTCAGACTCTGAACTAGAAGCCATGGCAGAAGAACAGACAATATGGGAGAAGATAAAAGCTTCTTCCTCATCAGCATCAAAGGGGCCGATAAAAAAATAGGCAGTCAACATTCCAACCTATAAGATTGACCCGACACTGATAAACTTGGTCAAGTCTCAAGCATTCCATGGGCTGAAGAATGAAGACCCTGTTGCACACATCAACACTTTCATGGAAAATTGCAATATGATCAAGATAGACAAGTTTCCACATGAGACACTGTATTTGAAGTTGTTTCCCAGCTCTTGCAGGTAATGCACATGGATGGCTGCATAACCTAGATGATGAGACCATTGAAACATGGGATCAAATGATTGAGGTTTTCTTCGACATATTCTTTCCACTGGAGAAAACCAATGACTTAGTATAGAAAATCCACAATTTCTATCAAAGGGCTGGCGAGACATATTCTGAGACATTGGAGCACTTCCAAATAATGTTGTGGAAGTGTCCACATCACGGGCTAGATAAGGAAAAACAAGTGAAGATCTTCTACTTTGATTTGAATGAGCACGATCGGAGCAACCTTGACTCAGCAGGTTCTAGTTTCTTCTTGAACAACACTGGCACTAGGTCTTGAACAACACTGGCTAGAAAGCAATCATGGGGTGATAGATATGCACCCGAATAGGTTCGAGTTGCAGGAGATTCAAAGGCCATCAAGGATCTGAATGAGAAGATGGAACTTTTAGCTAAGAAATTGTTAGCAAAGGAAGACACAGAATCTGCTGATGAGGCACAAGTGAAATGTATGCGCCAGCAACCGGGGTACAGAAAAAATGATTATTCTTAGAGGAAAGATATGAAATTTTCATGGAAGGACCCAAACAATTTACTGCATGACCACGATGCCAAACCACAACTGTCAGTAGAGGACAAGAGCAATGGGTTGCTAAATCAAGTAATCAAGAAGAATCAGGAACTCATGAGCACGTTTGGCCAGCAGATCAAGCAACAAGGAGAATTTTTGAATCAATTTGGGCAAACTTTACAAAGTCATGGGGCTCAGATGAGAACTATGGAGACATCATTAGCATAGATGGCAGTTGAGATAGCAAATCTAAAAAAGCCAACACAACAAGGTTTTCTCAAAAATACAAATGTTCCAAGAGGGAATCAACAAGCCAAGGCAATTCTGTTGTGGAGTGGAAAGAAGATTTTAAACCCCTAGGCCGATGAACTGAGCACACCCCTGCCAGAAACCACATGTGAGGCCATAGATCAGGTGACAATAATAGAGCCGATAGAGGATGTGGTAGAGGATGCCACACCAACACCCATTGTTGAGGAAGAAACTCAAAAGAGGACACCATATGTGCCGCCACATCAGAGGGCACAAACTGTCCCAGTGTCGTATCTAAACAGTTTGAAGGCTAAGAAAGTGGACACACAATTCAAGAAGTTCCTAGATAGCTTTAGGAAACTCTCTATCAACATTCCTCTATTAGAAGCAATAGAGTAGATACCCTCTTATGGCAAGTTTCAGAAAGATATAGTCACATAGAAGAGGAAGATTCCTGATACCGAGGTCATGGTTCTTAAGGAGCAAGTGAGCACCTTCATTTTGGGCACATTGCCACAAAAAAGACAAGATCCGAGCTGCTTCAATATTTCATGTTACATCGGTAAGGTGAAATTCGGCGAAGCATTGTGTGATTCCGGGGCAAGTATCAATTTGATGCCTCTTTCTACTTTCAAGAAGCTGGGACTTAAAGAATCGAGACAAAGCAACATGACGATTCAGTTAGCGGACAATTCAGTGGTTAAGCCATATGGTATTTGCGAGGAAGTTTTGGTTAAAGTCGACATGTTTGTATTTCTAGCAAATTTTGTGGTTATGGAAATGCAAGATGAACAAGGCAATGAGATACTCCTTGGAAGACCATTCCAAGCTACTGTAGATATGATACTAGAAATGAGAAGAGGTTGTATGACATTGGGAATCATTGATGACTGATTTGAAATGGTTATGCCCACAAGTACAACACATTCAAAGGAAAAGGAGCAGTGTCACACGGTGAAACATTTTGATCAGAACATTTCTCTTTGCCTAGGGAAGCCATTTCTGGATATGGCTCATGTAATGACCATGGTAGATAAGGGGACATTGGCCGTAGACATTATGGAACATACCAATGTTGTTTCTCTTTATAGAACTATGGGTTTTCCAAATGATGAAGAGGAGGAAATTCCACTTTCTACTGAAGATGATGCAATAGCAAGTTCGGTCCTTGGCGCCTATCCAGAATTTCCTCTTGCAGCTTGCCTTGTCAACATAATGCATGATTGTATGAGAAACAACTCGTTACAAGAATGCATCAAGATGCTTAAAGTGTTTCCATGCTACTATGCTAAGTATTATGAAGATCTTGGGCCCCTCCCACCACCGCTTCAATCTTCATTGATCATTCCACCAGAGTTAGAACTGAAGCCAATGCCTCCCCTTTTGAAGTATACATTCGTAGTCGATGGTGAAAGACTACCGGTGATTATTTCGGCATATCTGAGTGTCGATGAAGAGGAGCAACTACTGATTGTGCTGAAGAACCACCGTGGCGCATTCGGGTGATCGGTTGCAGATATTAAGGGGATCTCCCCTACACTTTGCCAGCACAAGATCTGGCTCGAGGAAGGAGCCAAACCTATAATCCGGCCACAACGTAGACTCAATCCAAGCATGATGGATGTAGTCAAGAAGGAGGTGATCAAGCTCCTTTCTGCAGGCATCATTTACGCCATCTCCGATTCGACATGGGTAAGCCCCACACAGATAGTCCCTAGAAAGGGGGGAATCACTGTCACTCACAACTTGTTAAATGCGCCAGTCATGACCCGCCTGGTAATCGAGTGGCGTGTGTGCATTGACTACCATCGATTGAACTCCACTACATTAAAAGATCATTTTCCTCTCCCGTTCATTGATCAAATCTTAGAGTGACTGGCTGGTCGATCTCATTTCTATTTTCTAGATGGCTACTCTGGCTACAATCAGATTTCCATTGATCCTAAGGACCAAGAGAAGTCGACCTTCACTTGTCCCTATAGAACATTTGCATACCTCTGTATGCCTTTTGGATTGTGCAACGCACCAGCCACCTTTCAGCGTTGCATGCTCACTATTTTCTCTGATATGGTTGAGTGTTGTTTAGAGGTCTTCATGCACGATTTTTCCGTCTATGGTGCGTCTTTTGATGAGTTCTTGTATAATTTGGATAAAGTTTTACAACGATGTGAGGACACACATTTAGTTCTCAATTGGGAAAAATGCCATACGATGGTTAGTGAAGGAATTGTGCTTGGACATAAAGTGTCTAGCAAGGGGTTGGAGGTGGATGTAGTTAAGATTGAGGTTATTTCAAAATTACCCCCACCTAATTCGGTTAAAGGGGTAAGGAGTTTTCTCAGTCACACAGGATTTTATCGCCGCTTTATCAAAGATTTCTCAAAAATCGCTAAACCATTGTTTGAACTGCTTGAGAAAGATGTGATGTTTGACTTTAATGAAAAGTGTTTGCATGCTTTTAATGTACTCAAGGAGAAATTAATTTATACACCGGTTGTTCAAACGCCGGATTGGACAAAGCCTTTTGAACTAATGTGTGATGCTTCAAATTTTGCGGTAGGGGCTATTCTCAGACAACATTTTGAAAACAAACCCGCTGTGATTTTTTATGCATCCAAGACTTTAAACGAAGCACAACTCAACTACACCACAACTGAAAAGGAAGTTCTCGCCGTCATTTTTGCATTTGAAAAATTTCGGCAATACCTAGTAGGGTCCAAAGTTGTGGTATGGACAGACCACGCCGCCATGAAATATTTGATGGAAAAGAAAGATGCCAAACCTAGATTGATTAGGTGGATCTTATTGTTACAAGAATTTGACATTGAAATTAAAGATAAAGAGGGAGTTGAGAATGTGGTTGCGGACCACTTGTCTAGGTTAGAACGGGTAGATGAGAAGGAGATTCATATACCCATCACCGAGACATTCCCTGATGAGCAAATCCATGTTGTAAAATCCAAGGATCCATGGTTTTCATATATTGTTAATTATCTTTCCTATAAAATAATCCCAGATGATTGGACTTATCAACAGAAAAAGAAAATTTTCCATTCCTTGAGATATTATTTCTGGGATGATCCCATTTTGTTGAAGCAATTAAGGGATGGCGTTTTGCGCAGGTGTGTATCGAAGATAGAATATGACATTGTACTTAGTCATTGTCATACACTACCAACTGGTGGTCATCATGTGAGCTCCAGAACGGCGGCCAAGGTGCTAGAGAGTGGTCTTTATTGGCCTACACTCTTCCGGGATGCCTATGACTATGTGCGAAGATGTGATTCCTATCAAAGGGCAGGTAATATTTCTAAGCGGCAAGAGATGCCCCTCAACGTATTTCAAGAAGTTGAGGTATTTGATCTTTGGGGCATCGATTTTATGGGACCCTTTGTGTCCTCAAACTCTAATTTTTACATTTTACTTGCGGTTGATTATGTATCGAAGTGGATAGAAGCAATACCCACAAGGACTAACGACGCTGTTGTAGTGTGCAGGTTTGTAAAAGATCACATTTTCTGTAGATTTGGTGTGCCAAGGATGATTATTAGCTATGGAGGCACCCATTTCAAGAATCAGAAGATTGTTGCATTATTAATAAAGTACGGGGTGAAGAATAATGTTGGTACCCCGTACCACCCATAGACACAAGGGCAGGTCGAGGTGTCAAATAGAGAAATCAAGAAAATTTTGCAGCACAGAATGGCTTCGACAAGAAAGAATTGGAGTACTTTGCTACTGGATGCTGTATGGGCATATAGGACCGCATTTAAGACACATATAGGCACTATGCCTTTTAGGTTGGCTTATGGGAGGGCCTTCCATTTACCAGTAGAGCTGGAACACAAGGCGCACTAGGCACTAAGGAAGCTTAATTTGAACTATGATGAGGCAGGGAAGAAGCAAATGCTAGAGATGAATGAGTTGGATAAGATGCGGACGAACGCCTATGAAAACTCGCAAATTTACAAAGAGAGGACAAAACTAATTCACGATCGACACATTCAACTACATGTCTTCAAAAAGGGAGATCATGTGTTATTGTTCAACTCGAGGTTGAAGCTGCATCCCGGGAAATTGAAATCCCAGTGGAGTGGACCTTTTATTGTAGAGGAGGTATGGCCACATGGTGCCATCTCAGTGCGCAATGGGGAGACGACATTTCTGGTTAATGGTCAAAGGTTAAAGTTGTACTTTGGCGAGGACTACATGAGGAAAGTGCAGGAGGCCAAATTCATAGCACTTAAGGATGCAATATGAGTTTGAGTTTGTCTAGCCTAAGACGTTAAAGAAGGGCGCTTGTTGGGAGGCAACCCAACCATTGGTAGTTTCTTCATTTTCCCTCGCATTTACAAGTTAGTTTGGTTTAATTTTGTTTTTAGTGTAAAAATGATACCTTGATTGTTTGTTCCATGTGTAGGACTGAGGCAGAGTCGATATTATCGACCATTGTGTTGATGGTAGCGACATGGGTACATGGAACCAGCTGTAGAAATTTTTCCGAGTCGATACCATCGACGGCCTCGTCGATGGTATCGACATACCAATAGTAACGCCGAAGAAAACGATGCCACAGGATCGATAATATCGACTAGGATGTTGATACTCACGAGATCCCTGAAGATTTATAGAAGTTTTTGTCTCAGTGAAGTCGATACCATCGACACCCATGTCGATCGTACCGACACAACAACAGCAAGGAAGCGATGTCCGGGCCTCACGAGGGCAATTAATTCATACAGAGTTGATACCATCGACTCCCGTCGATGGTATCGACGCGACGAGTCACCGATCCACGAGAAGAAATCAACGACGACTGCTAAATCAAGGATGTCGATCTGTGGGATGTGTCAATACCATCGACTTGTGTCGATAGTATTGACACGTCATCAATTGGGGCCCCCACATCAAGCAATCGACAACCGTTGATACTATCGAAGCCCCAGATTGTTCTACAGGTGTCGATACCATCGACACCCCATCGATGGTATCGACGGAACGATAGCAAAGACGGACTCAGTTATAAAAGGAAGGGTTGATTGTCAAATCTCTTCACACCTTCAGAGCTTCTTCCTTCCACTAGTGATTTGAGAATTATTGAGTGACTGGAGGCCATCTTCGAGCATCCAAGGATCAAGATATCTTCACCGAGCTCTGCACTGAGTGGAGATCATCATCTCCGACCTTCACCGAGCTCTATCTCCTATTCCCTTTCTCTCTGAGACGATGGTGCAGACAGAAGGAGCGTCTTCTTCAAGGGTGGTCCCGATGGAGATCCTGACTTTTGTTCCTCCTCCACCCAGATCCATTCCTCGTCTAAGGATTGTTCATCCATCGGTGGAAGTACGGAAGATATATGAGGAGTTGCTCAAGCGGAAGATCGAGCCAACCCGATACATCGATCAGACCATGATCTGCGACCTTGGGTTTGAGGCCAATCTCACTTATGTCCTTCAAGGGAAAGCACAACATATGACCAGGAGGTCTGGCGAGGTCGAGTTCCATGCCGAGGGCCACCCCTTTCTCAGTGAGTGGCCGACCTACAAGAAGTTAGTGGTGGAGTTTATGGCATCACTAGATATATGCGTCATTCCCAATTACCTCATCACCATCGATCAGGAATGGATAAAGGGCCACGTTTCTTTTCGGCTCTACAACAATAATTACAATCTCACCCTCCAGCAGTTTAATGCAATTTACAACTGGTACCATTCTCCAAATCAACACAGGAGGCCAGACAACCAGACAGATTATGATGACATCTTATCTCAACTAGTGATAACGCCTCCAGGCAAGTCTATCAGCTATCACAATGCAGCCGTCACCAATTTCGAGCATCCATTTGTGCAGATTCTACATCGTATGCTTTGTACTACTCTGTTTTCTCGAGGCGATCTTTCGCTCAGTAAATTTCAAGAGACATATTTGTTCTTTTTGTATAAGCTGCTAAAACGGGAAGAGTGCAACTGGGGCACATTTTTCTTATTGCGTGTGTTGGTCGTGTGAAGGATTATAAGGAAAGCTCATATCCATTTTGGGGAGCTTATCACTCCTCTTGCTCTGTATCTCAGTTTGGATATTTCTGAACTCACTCCACTTTCCAACAGAAATAAAGTCAAACTGCATCATCTACACAGTTCTAACCTTCTTACGCTTCGTGATGGCGTTGCTTATGCATAATGCCCTATCAACCAGGAGTACCAGGACTGTGCACTTCTTGATCATGTCTTCAATATCCGGGGAGCTCAACACTTCTGGTGGCCCATCATCGCCATCGACGACTCCAATGAAGAAGACGACGATAATGACGAAGATAATGCCGACGGCGAAGAGCAAGAAGAGGAAGAGGAGGCTTTCACTCCTCTTCCTTCACGAGTGGCACCGCGAAAGCGTCCACGCTTCCACCCAGGTTCATCTTCATCTTCACAGCCTCCGCCACCTCAACCCTCTCAATAAGGAGAGGATGTCTATTCTATGCAGGGCATGTATACAATGTTGCAGGATATCCAGCAGATGCAATAGTGACACATGACGTCATTTGCTGATATTCAAGAGACTACAAATCGACTCTATGTTAATCATCAAGCTATATTTGAGAACGAGCGTCAGTTGTTCACCAATCATCAACAGGTTTATGATCGGTTGCGAAGGATTGAGCAGCAGCAGCAGTCGTTCTATGATAATTATTGGAGCCAGAACTACTTCAGGGGATATCCTCAACCTCCGCCCATGCCCCCATATGATCCAAATTTCCACGGGCAATATCTATCATGGGATCCCACCGCCCCACAATACCCGCCACCACCTGAGAAATGATTGGTATCACTGTTCCACCTTTTAAGATTGTTTTTGACTATGAGGCCATAGTTGAATTCAAGCTTGGGGGGAGATGGAACAACTTCTATCTTTGTCTATCTTTTACTTTTAGTTTTTTTATCATTTATTGCCTTTTCTTTTGTTCTTGCTATTTTCTTAATTTTTAGGATCCACATTCTATCTGGTGTAATTGTGGATGTCTATAAAAATGTGTCATCTCTTTGTTGATCACATGGGAGTCAAGGGTCATTTTGAAAAATTTTAATGAAATTGTGAGCTGGCTTTGTTTGAATTTGAGCATATGGCTTATGAAAATAATTGGGTTTGTCAACTTAAGAACATAAGACCACAACTGTACGTGCCTATGATTCAAGAAAAGAGGACGGAATTGAATGTTGAGTATAAACTGACCAAATGGTAATGAGACTTTAATCTGAAATGAGAAATAGAAACCTCTTGATTGTACACATGTCAGTAAGGAGGGACATATTATACCTTCCAATGGTTCTGTCAATTAATTTTGTGACTATCCACTTCATCTCATCTACATCCACCATAAGAATTGGGAGCACTATACAGTTTGGCATTTCTTGATTGCATATCATGTAGATAGGATTGCATTGTAGTTAGTGTTTACTTTTGTTTCATTGAAAAAAATATTGCATTATAATCATGCATTCAGAAATTTTGGAGTGCATGTCAATGTCATTTTAGTTGTATTTTGCATGATTTAATCATTTTGTACAATGATGTGCCTTGCTTCTTCTGCAAATAAAGGACTTATTTCATACTCGCTGAAAAAAATTTGAAAAAAAAAGAAAAAAAAATAACAGATATGTGAATAAGCCCAAGAAAGAAAAACTATTGAAGATTTGATCTTGTTCTGTTAAGCAAGATAAGGGCTTGAAAAAAATATGAAGATCAGAGAGAGAAAGGAATTTGTTCACATGCAGAATAAGGAGAATAAGCACATAAGGTAGTTTGTAGATATTATATCTCGCATGAGATGGGATAGTAGGAACATGCATCATTCCACCCAAAATGTAGGCATTAGGCATTTTCCTTTGCATATGCATCATTTAGGTCATGATTGTTATTTGTGCATGTTAAAAATGTATTGTTCTTCCATTTCTTCCACAACTACCTATTCCATCCACCCATTGCTCGAATTGGTAGGCCACCATGATTATCTCCTCATTCATTAATATCAGGAGAGTTGCTTCCATTTAGATGGTAGTTAGGAAACAAGCAACGTAGATAGAAGATCAGAAAGATGCACCAAGCCTGAACTGGAGAATTTTATTATGTTAACTGCCTTATGTGATAGTGTTCATCAATCTTGGGGTAGACATCTCTTATGGATGATCATTGTCACCTTGAGGGTAATTATCATTTTGTGGTTAGTGAGGGCTGAAATGTGAATGTCTGGTGGGGATCATATGGCAATGTCTGTTGTGATAATCTATTCTTTAGTTGACTCTCGCAATTCTATTCTATAGTTTTGCTGCTCGAGGACGAGCAAGGTTTAAGCTTAGGGGAGTTTGATGCGATGATTTTGAGTCTCATTTATAGACTTGTTTTACATGTGTTTTATGTGTTTATTAGTCGCTTTTGTGGTTAGTATCACATAATTCACTTACTTTAGTCTACAATCTCATTCTGTATCAAATCTCTAATATTTTATCTTTGTGAGTATAAAAGATTATAATAATGGGTTTTAGATTAGCTGATTTAGTTTTGTCTTGCAATTTCAGGAAAAATGAGTGTACACAGTTGTCGATACCATCGACCTGTGTTGATGGTATCGACACAGTCACAGTGAGACAGTCACAAGGAGCCAAGATGCGTCGATACTATCGACATTGAAGTCAATGGTATCGAGATACCTTCAGCGAGCCAGCAATCAACTTGTCGATACTATAGACGTTCTACAGCTTCAGTGTCAGAAAGGTGACAAAACCGACGCCTAAAGGTGTCGATACCATCGACCCGAGTCGATGGTATCGAGTCGGCATCAGGCGGAACGTTAGAGAAGAAGTAAAGCTTGTCGATATCATGAGGGGTCGATACCATGTCCCGCGTCGATGGTATCGACACCGTCAGATTAGTTTTTGTTCCAGATCGGCCCGAATCAAACAATGGGGATATTTTGATGATCTAATTGGGTGTTTATACCTAATGACGCCGGCCAAGAGCGATCTATCACGTCATTAGCCGATGCATGCATCCCGAGGAGAGGAGGAGAAGAGAACGAAGCCCATAAGTATGCCCCGACCATTCCGAGAGCCGCATAGGACATTTTCCACCGAAGGAAGGTTGTAGATTGTGCACTCTACGTCAAGGAATGCTCAGATCTTCTCCGTTTAGGGGTTTACATTACTTCATCCACATTTTCTCCATGTTTTCCCTTTCTATCATCATCTCCTGCTTTGAGATGAACATGCGGGGCTAATCCCCTTTGTCTTTAGGACCGGGAGTAGCTCGGGTAATCGTTTTATGATATTTTTATCATAGTAATTCATATTTTGTCTCTTAAATCCATGGTATGATTTCGTTTTATCTATTATATCATTATGCTTGATCACCCTAATGATAATCTAATGCCTTTAATTGCTTTGAAAGAAGGATTAATAGTTGAAAAGAGATGAAGTTCACATTAATTAATAAATCCCTTGAACAAGGTGATGTACGGTCAATGGTGGAAACCCAGAGTTTGGTCTTCATGCACCTAGTTTAGGGTATAGGTTACTACGACAGTGGAACCAACCTAGATTTAGGTACAGAATTGTATCACGACAGTGAACAATTGTGACTACAGGCCACTACCCAGAATGAGAGACGAATTTGATTAACTATATAGGAATAAATACAACGAGACCCTGCGGTGAAACAACAATCCTAAAGATTCCCATCTGAATTGATTAAACTCAACATTTAATCGATTGCTTTGTTTTCTTTTATTTGTGTTTTATTTTTCAATCAACTCTTAAAAACCTTTTAATCGTTCTAGTTGATCGCGAGTAGTTAGTAAGTAGTCTACCGATAGTTCAGTGTCCCTATGTTCGACTCGGGCCTCACAAAGGCATATATTACTCTAACGCGTACTCTTGCGTTATACCCACGGTAAAATCGTGTCAACAATATATTTTCATAACCCTTATAATGAAAGAATGATCACATGGTACTCTATTGAAAATATTTATAATTATAGTGATGGTCTGTGGGTTATTCTAGGTGACTTCAATGTTGTCCAAAAAGAGGAGGAGAAAATTGGGAGACAACCTCTGTCAAGAAAATCTATGGATGATTTCAATGCTTGTATTCTTGATTGCACCCTTTTTGAGATTGATATGCAAGGTCCTTTTTTTACTTGGGACAACCAACAACATGATTCTAATTTTACTACTACCAAAATTGATAAAATCTTGTATAATCCTAGTTTCCTTGATAGGAATTTTGATTTCAATGGTCATTTTATCTCTAATATTGTCAGTGACCACAAGATTTTATCATTGAAGATAGGAAACTACCATAAGGTTAAAGCACCTTCCAGATTTATCAATGTATGGACTAATCATTAATACTATTTGAATATGGTTAGATATGCTTGGAACATTGAAGTGCAAGGCTATTCTATGCATAGGGTTTACATAAAACTCTACAATCTAAAATCAAAGCTCAAAACCTAGAATAGGGAGGTTGTGGGAAATTTATGTGATGCAACTCTTTTTTCTAGTTTGGAAGCAAGGATAGATCAATCAACATTTGACTTAAATCTAGAAAATATTTCTCTTATAAACATTTCTCTTGCAAAGAAGAAAATTGCACATCAATCAACTCTGAATGAAGGATCATTTGATAATCAAAAGTCAAGAGTCCAATTGATCAATGAAGGGGACTCAAATACACAAAACTTTATGCTTATAGGAAGACTAGTAGAATTAAGAATCATATTAACAAGCTGCCACTGATAATTCTCGTTCTTTTGATGGTGAGGATATCAAACACAATATTACTAATTTCTACTGTTCCTTATTCAATAAACCTGATCCAGGTTTTGCATGGAATGGGTCTTCGAATTGTCTAATTCTTAATGATTTTTAGAAAAGGTTTCTTACTGCTTAGGTTACAGAAAAAGAAATTGATGATGTTATTTCATATTTGAAGGAAAATAAAGCACCTGGCCCTGATGGTTTGAATGGTTGTTTTCTAAGGAAAATAAGTCTATCATTGTACCTGATATTAGTTTAGTTGTAAAAGAGTTCTTTATCAATGGGAGAATGCTTATTGAAGCAAACAAAACCTTTATATTTCATATTCCTAAAGTGGATGACACTATTGACACTAAAAACTAGAGGCTGATAGCTCTACATAATGATATCCAAAAAGTCATCTATAAAATCTTAGCTAACCGTCTTTAGTTGATTCTTCCTTATGTGATTGACCCTAGTTAGTGTTCTTTTGTCAAAGGCAGATTGATTAAAAAAGAAATTATTCTTTCTAATGAAATTCTCAGTGATATTCAAAATCCTTCAAACATGATGTGTATCCAAGTGGATATCTCCAAAGCATATGATTCTATCCACTGGAAGTATCTCTTCTCCATTCTTTTCAAGATGGGATTTCCTATCTCATGGATTTCCTGGATTAAAAGCATCCTTCTATATTCTTGTTATGATATCCTATTTAATGGGTAACCTTGTAGTTCTTTGAAACCATCAAACTGTATCATATAGCATGACCCCATTGCACCCTACCTTTTTGTCTTGCCTATGTTGAGTTTTACATTTCCCATGAAAGGTAGCATAAATAATAATAATATTTCTCCAATTTAGGCTTCCAAGGACATTAGCATTTATAATCTTATTTTCACGGATTACCTCATGATTTTTCCAAAAGTTGAACCTCAACGTGCCAAGTGCATCGATAATATTCATTCTATTTTTTGTACCATGTTAGTTCTTTGCATCAGCAAGTCCAAAATTTTGGTCTTCTATAGCAATTGAGAAGACAAAAATCTTCTTCCTAATATTCTAGCTATTAAGGAAGGATCTCTTCCTTCTAATTACTTGGAAGTTCCCCTTTTTTAGGAAAATTATCTAGGCATTATTGTTCTGCTTTAATTGATAAATTTTAGAAGAAGTTGGAAGGTTGGAAATCTAGACTTCTATCCACGACAACTAGAATAAAATTGATCAAATATTTTGTATCTAATTTGCACTTATACTAGTTGTTTTCTTTTCCTATCCCATGTGGGGTCTTGGACGAAATAGATAATATTTGTAGGGATTTCCTTTGGTATTCTTCTGAGAGTAAAAGAAATGTGCATTTGATTCAATGGAAATCTGTCACCTTGCCTAAATCTGAAGGTGGTCTAGGAATTATGAAAAGTAGAGAGCATTTGTGGCTTGTCTTATATAAATGTGTGGCACATAGCAAGGAAGAAGAACTTCTTGTGGGTCAAGTGGATCAATGAAAAATATTTAAGAAGAGAATCTTTTTGGTCTATTTCCATCTCTTGTAATTTGTCATGGATTTTCAATAAATTGCTTAGTGTTAGGAAAAATTCATCAATATTATTGATTTTATGAATGGTGATGGTTAAAGAATAAAACTATGTCTTGACCCTGGTCTAAAGGAAAATTCTTTCTAAGATTTTTGGGCCAGATTCATATATTAAGTCTGGCTCAATAAAAATTTAGATTGCACTATTTCAAATGGTTCTTGGGATCTATGTGTTTCTAGAAATTTCGGTTCTCCGGGTACTTTCATTATAGACCTTTACATCAGGTTGTACGATACTGATCAAATCCTGATGTTGGAGAAAAATCAAGTAAATCTCAATGTCTTTGGAATTACGCTCAAGATAAAGGATTCTCTTCTTCTTTGTTTGACTGCATTTGGAGCTCAAAGCCCCCCCCCAAAAAAGATGCATTCTTGATATCTAGAAATTTGTTCATGATAAGTTACCCACTTATTACTATGCCATAAGGAGAAGTATTCAATTGGCATCAACTTTTTTCCAGATCAGGTTATGAAAGTACACATCAAATCATTTTTTATTATTCTTATTCAATTGAAATATGGAGTAAACTAACAAGACTTATCCTTCCTGCAAACTACCTACTGATTGGAGTGATATTGTTTCCTCTAGTGACAATGTTACCAGATCTTATTGGGTAATTTCAATTTATCATTTATGGATGGCGAGAAATAGATGAGTTCTTGATTTCCTATACAAAGACCAATTTTTTCTATGGAAAGCTATTTTTTATGAAGTTTTAACCTTTTACTAGTTGATTGTTATATCTCTGGATCCTATCTTTTCCTCTAGTTTTCTTTTCGAATTTGGGTTGAAGTGACTTATTTTTGTTACTGTATGCCACTATCAAGAAGTATTGGTGTTGGCTGGTGGGAGTTAGATGTTTTCATGGCAACAAAAGTTCTTATCTAAAAGTGCTTTGGAGGGTTAATGTACATGAAGATTTATTGTCTGAAGAAGGTTGGTCTCCCTTGATACCCTCTTTATCTAGTTGTAATGGTTGCTTTTTCTGGAATATCTTCATGATCTGATGGAGTGAAGACCTTCCCTGTGTTATTAGGTTGATGGTTATTTACACATGGGTTTTGCTTCACCTTATATTCGTCATGAGGTTATAAGATGCTTGAAATACTCTTGACTGTTGTTACTCTCTTGGTTGTAAAGATCTCATTCGAAATTTTACAACACCATAGTGATTTCCCTTCAATAGAAAACACTATTTCTAGAGGCATTTTGTAGGTGTATCTTCTTAGTTTCTCATGATCTTCTTCAAGTTTCTTCTCGATGGATTCTTTTCTGAAGATTATATCTATTTTGATGGTTGAAGTTCATGATTTTTTTTACTGATAAAAGATGGTTTTGGTCTAGAAAGACTCCCTTTTCTCTGGTGATTTTTTTTTCTATTACCTTGATGATCTAATGGAGTGAGGAAATACCCTTTTTCAATTGATGGTTGTATATGCCTAGGGTTTTTTGGTTGCCGTTTGTTTCACTATATGGTCCTCATGAGGATATGAGCTGATTGCGATCCTCCTTTTTGCTAAAACTTTGTTGATTTTGTAGACCTCAACCTATTTCTACAACAACATAGTACCAAATGTATACGAACGATGCATACTTGTATAGATATGATGATATTTTTGCTTTATTTTTTTCTTCATTGTGATTTGGTTAATGAAAGCATTGTACATACCATGCTCTCAAAATGAAGAAAGACATCACAAGTTTATGTTGACCAAAAACATAACATCTAATCTATTGTATAAAATCATCATTTGAGCCTTTGTATTAACTGATAGAAGTGTCCAATGTCTGACATGCAAGATAGGCAAGAATATAAAGCATGAGTCATTGTAATTCAAGTGATCTATTAGTCACTGGATCTCACTGGATTCTTGATTCTAAACTATGTCCCCAACAATGTCATAGAAGGACATGTAAACATCATCAAGCCCGCCATCTAAGAGTAACTAGCAGGACAACATGATGTTGACTGTAATATAACCTCCAACCATGAGTATCTCACAGAGGTTTGGCCATTGGAATTGAACATTACTCCTTTCAAAGATGGTGATGATTTTGTCTTCTTGTGGCCTTAGTTCGTCCAGGATAAAGTTATTTCTTCAATCAACAACCCATAGAAAGTGTTTCTATCACATTTTTTGAAGGTAGGTTGTTTTAAATCGGTTGGGACTAGTTCATCTATATTGTTGGATGCACCATTGTTATTTGACCCTTCTACTTCTACTTCTTAGTTGGTGGGGACCGGGGTGTCAACTTCTTCATATGTTGCTACTTCCTGTTCTCCCTCTGGTTCATGGGTCTCATCCTAAGGCAGGGAAATAGCTCTGGCAATTGCATGAGTAGATACAAGTACTTCGGAGTGGGGTACCAGGGGTTGTTTAGGAGGTACTTCAAGAGCCACTAATTCATCTTCCATCACTTTTATGATTGGGTTGGGAGAAATATTCATTTATTTCTAAGGAGGTGACGGTTGTTGTGGTTGAGGAGGAGGAACACTAGGCTATTTATACATTTTTCAATAGGAGCGACTTCTACTTATTTCTATAAGTTTTTCAGTTGATTCCTCTATGGTACCGTTCAAGGTGAGGAATGAGAGTGCACACTCTTTTTGGAATGTTTGTCATGTGCCAGTCATAGAAAAATCTTCTAAACAACCTCCATGATGTACTTTCCTCATAGAGTGTGGAAGTCTTCATTTCCAATCTACTCAAGAGGAACTCCCTTGTTTAGTGCTTCAATCATTCTTAGCGTTATGAATTTGTTGTCCCCCAAAACTTACATTTTCTAGGGTAGACTGTAGTCTATGTAAATCTCCATCCAGTTGGAATGATACCGCATGCTTACTCACTATATGAGGCTTTTGATGCATGTGGGGATTTCTTGTATTGTCCTATGTTCTAGATTTTTTTAAAACCATCCCTCCACATGGTAATTTCTTTACATTGTAATTGTAAGTAACGACCCACCTTGCCGAAAGATCCACCATGGTTAGAAGATAGTGGTTGAAGACCTTATATGGTAAAGTTATGAATTGATATTTCTTTGTCTTATGTTGAGTGTCTTGCAACTCTTTGATCGAGGATGCACTATTATTTTCCTTATACAATGGAGCGGCCATAATTAATGTGGGATTAAAAATAGAGCATATTTTTTCTCTATACTTATATTCATCAATTATAGTTCCACATAGGACCTTGAAGAATACCCTGCTTATATTTCCCTTGTGTCAAAAATTTGATTGCATGTCATCTCTACTTGGACAATATCTATTATTGTTGTAGACAACAATTTTTCCTAGTTTATCATCATCTTAGGATGTTTGCTAGAACATGTATTTCATGAAGTAACATCCCTGCCACTGACCTCACACCATATCCTTCATTTTTCATGGCAACGGGGGCAATGGAGTCGGGTTTATGTCATCTCCCGCTGGTGGTTCAGGAAACAGTAGATTGTGTAGTCTTCTTATGCTTTATCGAATATCCAGTTCATTTTTCCTTCATCTTGCTCAACAATTTTCTCTTCCATCTCCATCTCAAAAGGATTGAGGTGAACTCCTTTGATTTGTTCATCCAACAACAATTTATTGACAATGTTTTCATAGTTAAGTGAAGATGGTGGACCATTGTACACAAATAGAGGATTTATCCCTCTAATCACTCCCTTAGTAGTTTCCAGTTCCTCCTTCGTAACTTCTTTTCATTTTAGGATGAGGTCATTCTCACTAGTAACTTTAACAACTTCGGCAATAACACATTGTTCATGAATTTCTGAGAAATCATGGTTTCCCTTTCTCTATGGGTTCCTCCTTCAGGAAGTTATTGGTGGATTGCCCTGGTGAGGCTGGGGAATTTATGTCATTGTCATCCCCAGTGAGAAATTCAACATTTCTAACAAAGTTTTCTTCCCCCCTAAGTAATAGATAATTCTTCTATGGCTTCTTGTTCTTGGGGCGATGCAACTTTGCCAATGTTTAGTTTGACGAACAATATGTTTGCCTTCAGCTGCACATCCACCTTTGTTATAGTTAATGAGACTTCCTCGTCGATGGTCCACTATTGTTTGGATGTTGCCTCTTTGCGGCAAGGTGATGTTGTTGGTGAAACCTTCTACTTTCTCTCTTCAGTGTCCAACTAATCATTTTCTCATTGTAGGACGTCTCACTCTTGAAGAAGTAGGACAACCTCTCTAGCCATGCTTGTTGGATTTGCAACCAAGATCTTGTTCTTCTATGACAATGTTAGAAATGTTTGCATGTCCACTATTTTCTCAACCTGCAAAATTAGCACAAACACATTTTAAGTTAATTCTAAAACAATTAGAGTAGAGTTAGAGATGATCTCATAGAGGTCATGAATTTCTTTCCCTATCTCCATGAATTATGCAATGTCAAGGGCTCATCTTGGCCGCTCTTTGCATTTCATTGATCTTTCTTCATGCTATGCTTCCTTCACTTATACATATCCTTTGTATCCCCAACTCATGTTTATGATTTGATCACCTTCATAACATTATAAGGGTAGTCAATTTCCTAATTTATCCTTTGTTGGAGTCTCCCTTTCATTCTTGTAGTTTGAAAGGGGCTCATTTATATTTGTATTTATTATGTCTTTTTTGGCCCAATGTCTGGCTGATGTATTAGCCATGACATTGTAGTTAGATTCCTTGGAAGAAGTGTGGTGAGATGCCACACTCACATTTTTGTGTGTATGTGTGGGGGGGTTCTCATCCCTTCCAACTCTTGTCATGTTGTTGTCTATGGTATAAGGTATAACATTTATTGAAACTATTATAGAGCTAGCACCCGTCAGAGCTTTTTCAGGTATCTCTAGGATACTAGTTGTAGCGATGGTCATTGGAGGTGTGACCTCTACTCCTAATGTCTCTAGGATAATTATGGAAGGTGTAATCACTAGAGTTTCTACTTCATCTTCTTCTAGACCTACAACCTCGAGTGTGGAAGATTTCATGCTCTTTTTCTTAACCATTGTCCTCTTTGGGAGGTGTAATATTGCTCTTATATTTTCTAGACCTATAGTAGTTTCTTCTACCTGCTTCATTGGTTGCTTAGTGAATGCTTGCTCCGATGACAGTGGGAGCAGTTTGGCACTAGATTTCATCTTTAAGATATCAGATTCCACAAATAGAAGTTTTTCATAGTCCTAATTGCACATTTTAGGCAGGGCAAGAAGGTCCTTTAACCTGTAAAACCTATAGAATTACTTATCCTTTTTCCTAGCCAAGACATTCAGTTTAGTATTGGGTATCGACTAGCATATCCCCATCATATTTGAGGAAGAATTGTAGTTCATTGGGGTAGCCTAGACAATGGGAAACACACGTGACGAGGTCACCCATGCAAAAATCAAGGGAGCCTTCTGGTCCAACTGTTGTCTCTAGCCGATCAATCAATATTTGCCAATATTGACTAGCTTCTTTTCCATGATAATCCAAAGAACATGGAGATCCATTCTGCTCACATTCCATGTGTCTATCCTGTAGAACAGGGTGTTGGCAAAGATCTTTTGTATGACACACATGAATCTAGATTGCATCTTGGCAACTTTTGACTACCGCAAGCTATATCGACTTTCTCCAGATAGCTTTTGTAACGACCCCGCCTCCTGGTAACCCCCAATTAAGGGAGACCTGAAGGTCGGAACCGTTATTCAATTTTACAGGATCAACAGTTCAACAAATAATCAATGATAATTATGAAATTCTACTACTAAACTGAATATTGGCAGGAAAAATAAAACTTTATTTACCTTTTTGAAACTTTGGGAAACTATCTATCACTTACTGGAATTCCTCTATCTAATCCTCCTTGCACTTTATTTCTTACTTTCTGGATGTGTCACTTTACTGTTTGTGCTTTCAGGGTTATTCCTAAAACGCCGACAAAAAAAACGTCGGTCAGCAATTGCTGGTATACGAAGGCAATCAAAATTTCACAAATAAGTTTAACAAATTAAATATTGCAACCAAGATATTTAACAAGGCAATTTACGTTTTTCATGTGACATTCCCCACCGCTTTTGCCCTAACCCTGGAATTACCCCCTTTAGGGTTTCTCTTTTACCATTGACTTAAGGCCACCTTCTCAATCCCGAGCTTAGTTCCTGTGAGTCACCACATAGGGTGCCCAATAGTCATGCATCATAGACCACCATCTCAATCCTGAGCTTGGTGTCTATAGGTCACCCCTCATGGTGCCCATTGGTCTACCCTCCTGGGCCTGACTCTCTTGGAATCATCCATCAGGGTGGCATGTAGGTGCGGGAATCCACATTCATATTTACTTGTGATAGTCATAGTCACTTTATAATCACAATATGAACATTCAAACTGTTTAGTTACATTCAATGCGATTAATCATTTGGAAATCTCTCGGGAAAACTAAAGCCATTACTCATATCTAACCACATACCTGTTTAAGAAGTCTTGAATGCAGAAGTAACTTAATCAATCACGAAATCAAGCAAACACACACACAAGCTCCTGAAAAAGGCATTTAATTCCTTTATTATTAATCATGTCATTATGATTCAATAATTCTAAGGGTTTCCTAGGTTATAGGCCCTTTTAGGATGTTAACCATAATTAGGGTTTTATTTCCTTTTTATTGCGTTTACCTTACTTTTATCAAATTATACATCAAACCCTAATTATCTTGTCTTATTTTCCATTAAGGTCCTAAAGATCAGGTTGGACCATATAAACCCTAATTTTCATATTGCAATATCTTTTTCTTTTTCTCTAATTTAGGGTTTCTAAATATTTTAATCAACATATTGAATTAAAAACCCTAAACATGCAATTCTATCATCAAAATAGGTTAAAAACCATCTTAATCATTAATCAGGTTAAACATATTCGAATTAACCTAATTGCAAAACTAAATATATCCTTGATAATCAATTAGGGTTTTCGTTTTACAAATTAACTCTTTTTCCATCAAAATATGCACTTTTGCAAAAATATACAGATTCAGATATCCAAACAATTTTTAACATGTTCCTCATATTTTTCTGATCATTTTTCATGTATTGACTTTTTGCATCCGAGTTTTCTATCTCCAGATACGATTTTTCTAAGATAATTCGTTTTTATCAATTTATCAACTAATTAGGAAAATCGTGGATCGCTCGATCAATGGTCCGGTGGTCCACTTAGGATCCAGTGGCCATGATTACGCATGCCACTTTGTTTGCAAATAACAGAAGAAAAGGTCAAAACTGACCTTTAATCGATTGAAGGACGCGACGGCCAAGTCTGTCATTTCGCTGGACCACCCTTCTTCAACCTTGTGCATAGAGCAGCAGCTCCAAGAGGTCAACCCGATGGTTGACTTCGAGCTCCGGCCGTCCCCTGCTCAGACCGATGGTCCAAGGAGTTCTGCCTCCCTCACTCGAACCTGATGATGCCTTCAATTGGCCATCGAAACCTCTCCAATTCCACCCCCTTGCTCGCCGGATTCTGGTAGATTCTCCTACGTCGATGAGGGTCAAGATCGAGACAGATTGAGCAATTGGATGCATGGAAGCACTCCTTGCTTCCTTCCCCAGAGCTTGGGCGAGTAGTTAGGGATGTGGGTTCCCTCCATAGCCCTCCCCTATATATAGGGTCGGGGCAAGGTTTGGGCGAATTGGGGGTTTCCCAAAATGACGATGAAACTCAGCAAAAATAGGGAGGAATCTTCGCGATTCCCTCTCCTGAGTCCAATGGGACCAACACCCAGTTGGTATGATCAATGGATCGCGAGAAGAAAAAAAATTGAAAAATAATCATGTAAACAACAGAGTCCTAGTCCCAGCGGGACTTAGACAATGAGCGGTCATCATTGGATTAGGATCGAACGGGCTTCATCATCCGCGTTCAAAGGGAAACAGTTTATTTATCATTTAATTCAGGGAAAAATTTCCAAATAAAAGATAACTTGCAAAATTAATATCTCCCAAACCATAACTCTGATTTATCTCAAATTTTAAAGGAATGTTCCTTTTAATATTTCTTATCATTTTACGAAAATTGGGAAGGAAAAAGCAATGTATGAGAAGGATTACTTCTCTCCCAAGTTTTCTTATTAATTACTCCCAATTAAAATATATCCTTATTCCTTTTGCCTTTATCTCATTATTTTGGGTCCCTTGGACCTCAAGGAAACCCAAAGGCACGGATTCCCATATTGGGGAATATTAGTTTACCTTTAGCTTCTTTTAATTATCAATTTCTCATATTTCTCCTTTTATAAAACAATTCCTTTCCCTTATTAATTCTTTTTCTTTTCAATTGGGCTCAATGGCTTACAAGGCCCACAATTAATCAATCAAAGATATTCTACACAAAATTTACCACAATTCAAAGAAAAAGATCTCATTTATTCATTACAAGAGAAATGCATGTTACATTATATTTTCAATAATTTGAGGTTATAACATCCTCCCCTCCTTATAGGAATTTTTCCCTCAAAATTCAAACAATCAAACAAACAATTCAGGGTATGTTTTCTCCATGTCTGCCTTTAGCTCCCATGTGGCCTCATCCTCTCCATGATGCTTCCAAAGAACCTTTACCATCTCTATATTCTTGCATCTGAGTTCTTTCACCGTGGTATCTAGAATTCGCAAAGGTGACTCAGGATAGGTCAGCTTCCCTTGAAGCTTAATAGGTTCAATGCTCAACACATGGCTTGGATCTTGCACATATCACTTCAGGTTAGACACGTGAAACACATCATGTATTATGCTATACTGAGGGGGTAACGCCAAATGGTATGCAGCTTCACCAATCCGCTCTAACACCTCAAACGGACCCACGTATTGGGGACTCAGCTTTCCTCTGTTCTTAGATATAGCTCGGAGCGGTCGGATTTTAAAAAACACATGATCTCCCACAGTGAAATGCACATCAGTCTGCTTTGCATCAGCATACGACTTTTGTCGATCCTGGGCTCTCTTTAGCCTTTGCTTGATCAAAGCCACTTTATCAGCATACACTTGGAGCTCATCTGACCTCAACAAGGTCCTCTCACCCACATCATCCCAATGAAGTGGTGACCGACACGGTCTCCCATACAAAGCTTCATACGGAGGCATTCTGATACTGGCTTGGTAGCTGTGCTGTAGGCGAACCCTGCCAATGATAAGTATTGCTCCCATGAGCCACCCCAATCGAGCACACAAGCTCTCAGCATATCTTCTAATGTCTGGATCGTCCTTTCTGACTGACCATCTGTTTGGGGGTGATAAGCAGTACTGAACTTTAACCTTGTACCCAGTTCCTCTTGAACTTGCTTCCACAACTTGGAAGTGAACTTTGGGTCTCTATCTGAGATGATCGATCCTGGCACACCATGCAAACATACTATCTCTCTGATATACATCTCAGCTAGGTCTGTCACCTTAGCAGTGGTCTTCAGGGCAAGGAAGTGTGTTGACTTGGTAAGATGATCTACCACGACCCATATCGCATCATGACCTCTCTTAGTCCGGGGTAGACCCACCACAAAATCCATGGTGATCTGCTCCCATTTCCACTCTAGAATCTCTATTGACTGTAAAAGTCCACCAGGTTGCTGGTGTTCAGCCTTCACCATCTGGAACGTAAGACAACTGGCCACCCATGACGCAATGTCTTTCTTCATTCCTGGCCACCAGAAAAACCGTTGTAGGTCCTTGTACATCTTAGTAGTTCCTAGGTGCACTGTGTACTTAGACCCATGAGCCTCTTGCAAGATGCGTTCCTTTATTGATGAATCTGCTGGAATGCATACGCGATTCTCAAACCTGATTCCTCCGTCTACTCCCACGGATAGACGAGTCTATGGCTTCATCATTAAACCTTTCATCTTGTCTAGCTCTCCACTGGTCAACTATGCCGTTATGATCTCACTCAACAACTCAGATTGAATCTGGATATTAGCCAACCGAACTCAGTCCTCTAGTAGCTGTGGAGTCCATTCTACAAGTTCCTCCAAACTTTTCCACTGACTGGACAGAACAACTGCACACTTAAGCTGTTTTTGACTCAATGCATCAGCCACTACATTCGCCTTACCAGGATGGTAGGCGATGGTGAAGTCGTAATCCTTCATGTACTCCATCCATCGTTGTTGTCGTAGGTTCAAGTCTTTCTGTGTCAGCAGATACTTCAAGCTCTTGTGGTCGGTGAAGATCTCAAAGGTAGCACCGTACATGTAGTGACGCCATATCTTCAAGGCATGAATGATAGCAGCCAATTCCAGGTCATGGGTCGGGTAATTCACCTCATTTGGCTTGAGTTGTTCGCCTGCTTAGGTTGACTTGACCACAGCGTCTCCTCCTTGATATACTTACTGTGAATCCACCGAATCCACAGGGAGGTTTTCTTATTAGCAATATCCCACATATTCTTCACCAGCCCTGCGCCATTCCAGTCCTCCACTCTTCTGACACCCAGACCTCCTTCTGGTTTATGCCTGCATATAGTATCCCATGATATAGAGTGAATGTGTTTACTTTCCCCCTTATCTCCCCAAAGGAAGTTGCGGCATATGCTTTCAATTTCATCTATCATAGATTTTGGTAGTGGGAACACTCCAGTCCAATAGATGTGATACGCTGACAGTGTCGAGATGACTAGCTCCAATCTCCCAGCCATCGACAGGAGCTTGGTTTTCCACGTCTCCAGCTTGGTTTTCAACTTATCAATGAGAGGATAGCACATCCTCTTGGCGAGTCTACCTGCAAATAACGGCACCCCCAAATACCTGATCGGGAAGTCAGTATTTTCAACTACCATCTGTGTACTGATGTTGGAATGTGCATTTCTACTGAGGAAAAGTTGACTCTTTTGTGGATTCAGTTCTAAGCCAGACGCGTCCTTGAAATGCTGCAAGCAATTCTTGATACATTTTATGTTGTCTTCAGTAGCTTTAGCAAAAACCAGAAGATCGTCTGCAAAAAGCAAGTGGTAGACGGTAGTGGCGCCAGCTGCGAGGGGTTCAATCTCTTTCAACTGCATCACCTTATCAAAGATAGAAGTGAGGCCTTGCATACCTCTCACAAAAAGGTACGACGCCAATAGGTCGCCTTGCCTGATACCACTAGAGGTTTGTATAATCTCAGTAGGTACATCGTTGATCAAGATCTGACACGAGGAAGTAACCAAGCATTCCTTAATCCATTCAATCCAATAGGCTGGGAACTCCATCTCCTCAAGAATATTAAGTAAATAGCCTCTGTCGATAGAGTCATAAGCCTTACTCAGATCAGCCTTCAAACAAAGCTTGCTACTGACATTCACCTTCTTAAAGTCATCCACCAATTCATTGGCAAGAAGAATGGCATCGGCAATCCTCCTACCTTTAACAAAGGCGCACTGGTTGATGCTGATGAGGTTTGGAAGGATATCCCTCAACCTGTTAGCAAGGATTTTGGAAATAACCTTGGTGATGAAGTTGCACAGAGAAATCAGCCTCCACTCTCCCACTTTCTGTGGTTGTTTCACCTTAGGAATAAGAGCCACATATGATTTGTTCATCTCTCTTAGCATTTTCCCTTTGAGGAAGAAGTCTTTTATAGCGCAACACACATTCGCCCCAACAATATCCCATGTGGATTTGAAGAAGTGCTCATTCATACCGTCTGGGCCAGGGGATTTGTCATCATCCGACTTCTTAACAATGTCATAGATTTCCTCATCCGTGACCAGGGCACACATAGCTTGCTTCTGAGACTCGATTAATTTGGGCATGTTTCCACCACTAAAGGGGGCTCTGCGACTAGTCACATTGAACGTCTTCATATAATGCTTTATGAAAGTATCCCCAATAACTTCCATGTTGCTAGTTTGGACTCCATCCACCTCCAGCATACGAATTTGGTTCCTCATCCTTCTGGTCTTCAAGGAAGCGTAGAAAAACTTCGTATTCGAGTCTCCATTCTTGAGCCAAAAGATTCTAGACTTTTGTCTCACCATAGATTCCTCAGTGTTCTTCGCCATAAGAGCTTCTTCTTTCAAAGTCTTTGCAATATCCCACTTGAGTTCATTATAGGGGTCTTTGTCTGCCTCATCCTGGGCCTTTATAGCAGCCTTTTCTTTGTTCCTAGCCGAGTCAGTCATATCACCCTTCTGCTCCCAATTCCAGGTCTGAAGCTTCCTTTTTGTGATCTTAATGCATTAACAGAGCCGGTACATAGGGTTCCCATCCACCTTTGTGTTCCAAGCATTGCGAACAACATCTTGGAATCCAGGAAGACTAGCCCAAGCATTGAAGTAGCGAACAGGAAACTTGTGCTTATGTTCTTCATCATCCATATGAATAATCTGTATGTGATGATCACTGTATATAGACGATAAAATCTCGATCCACAGCTTAGGGAAATCTCTAGAACCTTGACTATTGAGGAGAGTCCTGTCAATTTTACTTCTAGTATTGTCTACCCCGCTCTGCTGATTGTTCCAAGTAAAAAACGACCCTTTGGCCTCCGCTTCAATCAGATTTAGTTTACTTACAGTCTCATTAAAATCACACATCGACTTAGAAAATGGTGATTCTCTTCCTTTTCTTTCCTCCGCCTTCCTCATATCGTTGAAATCACCAGTGATGATCCAGGCTGCACACATAGAGCTGTTGATGGCCACCAGATCATCCCAAAGGGCTACTCTTTTACTGTCATTGTTATCACCGTACACAACTGTCATCTCTACACTTTTGCCCCCAAAGCTCAGGCTGAGATGTATGAACTGTTGTGATTGAGCCAACTTCCTAATCTTGATATCGTCTCTTTCCCATAGCACTAGGATCCTAACCTTCTTGCAACACGTGGAGTTATCAACCCACTTGGCTTCCGGCCAGGTTCTTTGTACAACTTTAGTAAGCTTGCTTCTTTTGATTTTGACCTCAGTTAGAAGAGCCACATCTGCTCTGGCCCTTCTCAGTTCAGCTCGGATAACGTCGCACTTCTCCCATCCGGAGATTCCTCAGACGTTCCAAGCTATGACTCTAGGTGCGTCGCCCATTGGACCTCTGGACTGGTACACCACCAGTCGAGGCCGTTGGTTCTTTTTCATTAACTGACTTATCAAGGGTCTGGAACTTGTTAGCTTCCTTTCCTTTCCCAATGGTGTGCTTCTGTCCCCTCATCCTTTGCGGACTCACCGTCTTCTTCGGTCTAACGAAGCCGTCCTACTCGCTGGAAGCACTCTGCTCCCTCGCGTTGTCTCCCTCGCTTCTCACTGCACTTTCTTCTCCCTGGTTTGTGCACGCCACATCGTTGCCTTGAGGTTGTGTCTGTGCACCACTGTTCTTTTGTGTCTGCATATCATTCTTCTCTAGGGAATTCTCTCGAGCACTTCGTGCATGCCCGCCGCTTTGCTCAGTCTGCCCGATAGTCTGCTGCTCCGTTGACTGCACATGCTCCACAACCTTGCACAGAGCCTTCTGTGGCCAAAGCTCTCGCAATGGGGGCACTTCACTGGTATCCACTCGTATTCAATGCTAACAGCATAGTCCGCCCCTTTGTCCGTCCGCAGCTTGACAGCCTTGGGAAATGACGATTTTGCGCTCATCAGCACATTGACTCGCGCATAGTCGATTCTCATTTTTGCTTTCGTCTGGCGGTCCAGACACTGCGGCTTGCCCAGGTAATATGCGATACGCGCGATCATTGCTTCGCTCCATAGCTCAAGGGGTAGATTGTGGACCTTCAGCCAAACCGGAACAGCTGTGAACTTCTCATGTTTCAGCGGGTCTCCTTTCTCCCACTTCTTGAGAACCATCAGTTTGCCCTTCACATACCAGGGGCCACCTTCAAGAGCATTGGCGAGGTCAGAATCCTCACTAAACTTGATAATGAAGCTTCTGCTTCCCCTCCGCAGAACCTCCATGGCTCCGACTGGCTTCCAGAGCTTTTTGAGGTAGTCCTGCAAGGTTGGGATATGCAGTTTGAAGGCAATCACATAACCAGCTAGCGTGTTATGCCAGAGAGCCACGTTTTCATCCACCTCTGCCTGTGGGATGATGATAGTATCTCCTTCTACTACTAGAGCCGCTTCTGGTAGCCTGGTGTTGACGTCTCCGAATGAGTTCTTGAACATTGACGACCAGTCCTTAGGCATGCTCGCCACTCTGACCTCCTCGGCAACATGGTTTCTCCGCTGAGGTCTTCTTTCCCCTGGATTCGGTGGCCTTCTTTGGCGTTCGCCTCCGTCACCGTTGTCGCCCCCAGAGCGCAGCCCCATCTTTTTCCCTTACTCAAATAGTCTATTTTCCAATATTGTTACATATGATTCCAATACACAGCCAAGTCCCATCTTGGAAGCATCGGTGAATAGCATGAAACCCTCATTACCAGAAGGCAGAGTCAACACAGGAGCGGTAGTCAGCTTCTCCTTCAATTCCTGGAATCGAGCTTCACATACTTCAGACCACACGAACTTCACATCCTTCCGAGTCAACATGGTCAGCGGTAGTGCAGTCTTGGAGAAATCCTTGATGAAGCGACGGTAGTATCCGGCCAACCCCAAGAAGCTACGAATCTCGGAGGGGTTCTTTGGTGCTGGCCAATCTCAAACTACCGATACTTTGGCTGGATCTACTGCGATCGTTCCTCCTGAGATGATGTGTCCAAGAAACATGACTCGGTCCAACCAAAACTCACATTTCGAGAACTTTCCGAAAAACTTATGCTTTCTCAAGATATCAAGGACTCTACCCACGTGGTCATGGTGTTGGGCTCGGTCATCTGAGTACACCAAAATGTCATCTATGAACACTATCACAAAAGAGTCAAGGAAAGGTTGGAACACACTGTTCATGAGATTCATAAAGACACTAGGTGCATTGGATAATCCAAACGGCATGACCACAAACTCATAGTGGCCATAACGGGTTCTGAAAGCCGTTTTGGGTATATCCTCACTTCTCACTCTCACCTGGTGGTATCCTGACCTCAAATCGATTTTGTAAAAGACTCGAGCCGATTTGAGTTGGTCAAACAGGTCATCTATCCTAGGCAAAGGATACTTGTTCTTGATGGTTGCCTGATTGATCATCCGATAATCAATACACATCCGAAGTGACCCATCCTTGTTTTTCACAAAGAGGACTGGTGCTCCCCATGGTGAGGTACTGGGTCAGATGAATCCTTTATCCAACAACTCTTGCAACTGGGTCTTCAACTCAAGCAACTCTGCAGGGGCCATTCTATAGGGTGCCTTAGATATAGGGTTAGTCCCAGGAGCTAATTAAATTGAGAAGTCTACCTCCCTTTCAGGGGGAATCCCTGGTAGATCATCTGGAAACACATCTGCGTACTCCCGGACCACCTCTATGTCCTCTAAGGATTTCCCCTTAACCTCGGGTACGGTAAATATGGCTAGGTAGACTCGACAACCCTTGGTTAGCATCCGCTCAGCTTTCAAAGCAGACACATAAAGGCTGGTTGTTGCATCCTTCCTTCCTCGAATGGTGAAGTGTAGATAGCCAGTTTTCCTAATGAGAATCTTCTTCTCTCGACAGTCAATCTGGGCTCAGTAGGTGGAAAGCCAATCGATGCCGATGATTACATCAAAATCACTCATATCGAGGAGGATGAAGTCAGTGGGAAGTTCATGGTTCAGGTACTTTACTGGCAAGACATGGGTTTTCAAAAGAGAGGTATAAATACGACCACTCGGGGTTGTGACATCCAAAACATAACCCAAATTCTTGATATCCAAACCAAGCATAGTTGCCAGATTTCTCAAAATAAAAGTATTAGTTGAACCGGAATCAAAGAGTGCTTTTACATTTTGTCCCATGACTTCTAGCAAGCCTACATAGTTATTCCATATTAGAAAGCTATTACATGGTCTACTGAACTAAAAGGAAAAACACTATGGGTTATTACCCTCAATCAACTTATTAGCATTCGCCTGAGCTTCTTCATTGTCGATGGCGAACACTCTAGCCTATCTCCTCTCTCCAGCTGGTGGTACTCCAGCTGGGGGTGCGACAGCTACGGGTTGTGCTGCCACAGGCTGTGACCCTAAAGGTGCTTTTGGGTCAGGCTGTGGGCAGTTGGTGATGAAGTGTCCTTCTTGGTGACATCTGAAGCACACCTTCTTCTCAAAGCGGCACTTCCCAGGGTGTGTCCGTCTACAGGTGCGACACTGTTGGAGGTGACCACGGGGCTTTCCTTTGTGTCCTTGCTTGTTCTTGTTGTGGTTGCGTCCTTGTCCCTTCTTGTGATCATTCCTCTGCCCTTGAGCTCCTTCACTGAAGCCAAGGTACCCTTTGGATTGATTATGTGCATGCATCACTGTCCTTTCCATGTCCAAGGCGGTGTTGTAGGCTTCAGAGAAGGTCTTTGGTTTACTGACCATCACATGGGGCTTGATGGCGGGGTGTAGACGCTCTATGAAGTGATCCACCCTTCTCTCTTCATCCATCCGGTAACCAAAGCGTTCCAAGATGCAGAACATATGCCCAAAGTCTGCAACTGATGAACTTCCTTAAGTCATGTTGGTGAACTCTCTTTCTTTCTCCTTCTTTGCTGAGACGGGGATGAACCCGGCGGTGAAGATGGTCTTAAAGTCGGTCCACGCCATCAGTTCCTTGCTTAGGTCTCTTCCCGTGATATGGTTCTCCCACCATATCTTGGTTGCACCTTCCAACAGGTGAGTAGCAAACAGAACCTTCTTACTCGGCTGCACCTCAAGCATTCGAAACCCATTCTCGACTGCAAGCAGCCAAGCTTCAGCCTTGTCAACCACCTCAGTCTTATCCTCTCCCCATAACTTCTCGATGTTCAGCTTGACGAAGTCCAGGATGGTGGCTCCAAGTCGAGGATGAACAGGAAGTGACTCACCATTCTCAGCCCTAGCTATGTCCCTAAGGGCCAGGGCACAGATAGCCTCAGGTAGTTGCTTTTGCTGCTCCATCTAGACTGCATCTGTTGTGTGAACCACCATGGATGGTTCTTGACCACCAGGTTGGTCCTCCTCCATTTGGGCCTCTTCTTCATACACCTAGTATTCCTCATACTCTGGTCCTTCCCCTTGTTCTCGGTTGATGCCAGGCATAGGTTCAGGGTTTGGGGCCTTGAGCACAGCTTCTTTAGGCCCCTTTCTCTTCTTGGAGGTCTCTCCACCATGGTTCTGCTTCTTCTTCTCAGAGGAGCCATCCTCCTTATGGGGTGGTCCACCACCACTGGTGGAAAAAGGGATAGCCATGACTTTTGTACGAGCCATCTGTACAAACACACCAAAAAGTCTTTTAGTTTATCTTTAAACTAATTATACTTATGTTGATGATATCTCATTACGTATCTTTTATTAATTTGATGGAGGATTCCTTAATCCTTAATTTACTTACCCATGCCACATGAGGGTGAGGAAGAGAGAGACAACCCTAATCCTTAAAATCCTTAAAAGAATTTGAGTTGAAAAGGGATGAACAAGATGAGAGAGTCCTAAAGGTATCTTATTTCGAGTCTTATCCTAAGACATCGGCCAGGAAGTCACGCGATCCGGGAGTCCTCATATTCCGACTAGCGGTGCGGAGGAAAATTTTTCCAGCCTCCAGATGTGATCCTTTTCTAGTCACCTCAGTCTTTCAGAAAATCCTCTAATAACTCCCTCGGTTCTATGGAATTTGTAAAATTTAATAATTATAAATGATTAGATGGAGAACCTACGCTCTGATACCAATTGTAACGATCCCGCCTCCCGGTAACCCCCAATTAAGGGAGACATGAAGGTCAGAACCGTTATTCAATTTTACAGGATCAAAGGTTCAACAAATAATCAATGATAATTATGAAATTCTACTACTAAACTGAATATTGGTAGGAAAAATAAAACTTTATTTTCCTTTTTGAAACTTTGGGAAACTATCTATACCTTACTGGAATTCCTCTATCTAATCCTCCTTGCACTTTATTTCTTACTTTCCAGATGTGTCACTTTATTGTTTGTGCTTTCAGGGTTATTCCTAATATGCCGACAAAAAAAACGTCGGTCAGCAATTGCTGGTATGTGGAGGCAATCAAAATTTCATGTGACATTCCCCACAGCTTTTGCCCTAACCCTGGAATTACCCCCTTTAGGGTTTCTCTTTTGCCATTGACTTAAGGCCACCTTCTCAATCCCGAGCTTGGTGCCTGTGAGTCACCACATAGGGTGCCCAATAGTCATGCATCATAGACCACCATCTCAATCCCGATCTTGGTGTCTATGGGTCACCCCTCATGGTGCCCATTGGTCTACCCTCCTGGGCCTGACTCTCTTGGCATCATCCATCAGGGTGGCATGTAGGTGCGGGAATCCAAAATCATATTTACTTGTGATAGTCATAGTCACTTTATAATCGCGGTATGAACATTCAAACTGTTTAGTTGCATTCAATGCGATTAATCATTTGGAAATCTCTCCGGAAAACTAAAGCGATTACTCATATCTAACCACATACATGTTTAAGAAGTCTTGAATGCAGAAGTAACTTAATCAATCAGGAAATCAAGCAAACACACACACACGCTCCTGAAAAAGGCATTTAATTCCTTTATTATTAATCATGTCATTATGATTCAATAATTCTAAGGGTTTCCTAGGTTATAGGCCCTTTTAGGATTTTAACCATAATTAGGGTTTTATTTCCTTTTTATTGCTTTTACCTTACTTTTATCAAATTATACATCAAACCCTAATTATCTTGTCCTATTTCCCATTAAGGTCCTAAAGATCAGGTTGGACCATATAAACCCTAATTTTCAGATTGCAATATCTTTTTCTTTTTCTCTCATTTAGGGTTTCTAAATATTTTAATCAACATATTGAATTAAAAACCCTAAAAATGCAATTCTATCATTAAAACAGGTTAAAAGCCATCTTAATCATTAATCATGTTAAACATATTCGAATTAACCTAATTGCAAAACTAAATATATCCTTGATAATCAATTAGGGTTTTCTTTTTACAAATTAACTCTTTCTCCATCAAAATATGCACTTTTGCAAAAATATACAGATTCAGATATCCAAACCATTTTTAACGTGTTCCTCATATTTTTCTGACCATTTTTCATGTATTGACTTTTTGCATCCGAGTTTTCTATCTCCAAATATGATTTTTCTAAGATAATTCATTTTTATCAATTTATCAACTAATTAGGAAAATTGTGGATCGCTCGATCAATGGTCCGGTGGTCCACTTAGGATCCAGTGGCCATGATTACACACACCCCTTTGTTTGCAAATAACAGAAGCAAAGGTCGAAACTGACCTTTAAGCGATTGAAGGATGCGAGGGCCAAGTCGGTAATTTCGCTGGACCACCCTTCTTCAACCTTGCGTACAGAGCAGCAGCTCCAGGAGGTCAACCCGATGGTTGACTTCGAGCTCCGGCCGTCCCCGGCTCACGCCGATGGTCCAGAGAGTTCCTCCTCCCTCACTCAAACCTGATGACGCCTTCAATTGGCCACCGAAACCTCTCAAAGACCACCCCCATGCTCGCCGAATTCCGGTAGAGTCTCCTACGTCGACGAGGGTCAAGATCGAGACTGATTGAGCAATTGGATGCATGGAAGCACTCCTTGCTTCCTTCCGCAGAGCTTGGGCGAGTAGTTAGGGATGCAAGTTCCCTCCATAGCCCTCCCCTATATATAGGGTCGGGGCAAGGTTTGGGAGAATTGGGGGTTTCCCAAAACGATGATGAAACTCAACAAAAATAGGGAGGAATCTTCGCGATTCCTTCTCCTGAGTCCAATGGGACCAAAACACAGTTGGTATGATCAATGGATCGTGAGAAAAAAAAGATTGAAAAATCATCTTGTAAACAACAAAGTCCTAGTCCCAGCGGGACTTAGACAATGAGCGGTCATCATTGGATTAGGATCCAACGGGACTGATCATCCGCGTTCAAAGGGAAAAAGTTTATTTATCATTTAATTCAGGGAAAAATTTCCAAATCAAAGATAACTTGCAAAATTAATATCTCCCAAACCATAACTCTAATTTATCTCAAATTTTAAAGGAATGTTCCTTTTAATATTTCCTATCTTTGTACGAAAATTGGGAAGCAAAAAGTAATGTATGAGAAGGATTACTTCTCTCCCAAGTTTTCTTATTAATTACTCCCAATTAAAATATATCCTTATTCCTTTTTCCTTTATCTCATTATTTTGGGTCCCATGGACCTCAAGGAAACCCAAAGGCACGAATTCCCATATTGGGGAATATTAGTTTATCTTTATCTTCTTTTAATTATCAATTTCTCATATTTCTCCTTTTATAAAACAATTCCTTTCCCTTATTAATTCTTTTTCTTTTCAATTGGGCTCAATAGCTTACAAGGCCCACAATTAATCAATCAAATCTATTCCACACGAAATTTAACACAATTCAAAGAAAAAGATCTCATTTATTCATTACAAGAGAAATGCATGTTACATTATATTTTCAAGAATTTGAGGTTATAATAGCTTCTCTCATGTCTAGTTGGTGAAAGAGCCTCAAACTTCTCTCTCTCCTTTGGATTTATTACATTTTTATGCTTGTTCATCTGAGTCGGTAAAAGTTAAATTAAGCCACTTCTATTAAGTACAAATTCCTCCTTGATGATTGAGACTATTAATTTATAAAGTCCCCCACACTCCTTTGCTTCTTCTTTTCTAGCTGGAAGCTTCTTCAGAGATGACATGAACTCCAAGGAGAGTTTGTCATACCAGAAGTGGTTGTTGAAGTAGATTTTGTAATTTCTAACATTGTCCAGATTTTCTTTCACTCATTGATATATCCCCAATTTTTCAAGGTTGTCCACATCTCCAAACCTTGTAGATTTAAAGGTTTTACTTTCTTACATCTCATCCCACACGTCCATACATTCATCATCTCTAGGAAAGAAGTAGTTATTAGGTTGTTCCTAGTAGACAACATTTGTTGTTGGTGGAATAGTCCTGATAAGAGGTTCAATAGTAGTGGGGACTACTGGATGTGGTACTGCTTGTTCTTTGGTATTATCTCAGTTGATGTCTTGGTCACTTTGCTTGGTCTATCTTGGGGATGGGGCTTGGTTCCCTTCTCTTCTAGGGATTTTGGACTTCATCAAAGTTTGTAAACTTAGAATTCTCAATCATTGTAGACTCATTAGAGTTGGAGAACTCTTCAAGAGTCAGATCAACTAGCATTTTGAGTCTTTCTACTTGTAGCCTCGCCCTAATACTTTCTGGGGTAAGATTATGACTATATCTTGATATAAGCAACAAATTCATATTTTAGTATTTCCATTTTTTCTATATCCTATTGAGTCGTGGTCTCTAATCCTACATGTCTCACTCACCCTTTTTACCAGTCCCTTGTGATCAACCTATTCTTTACATGTGTTTCCTTCCATCTTGATTCCTTTTTGCAATGTAGATATTTGATATATCTCATGCAAGGATATGGCAACATGTATTTAAACAACTTCTATAAATGAAGCGTAGATAGATGTTTTGCCAAGGGTCTGGAAAATTTTCCTAGGTAGCTTTAGGAATGGTGTAAACTGATGGTTTTCTATAGAGGATGTAGACAATCGATGGTTTGGATAGGTAATAACGAGGGTTTCATTATTTTGATGGATATGAAAGAGAAGTGATTGGTAACCCAATGGATGTAGGGAGGAAAGGCTACAGATTGACGGTTTATCTTAGAGTTCTGACAACCAATGGATACTAAATATAAATGCCTGCTAATTGTTCACAGAGTGCAATCGACAGTAGATAGAATGATTGTTGGTGGAAGGAATGGAAATCTATGGTTTCAATTGTAGGGAAAAGAGGGGGGGTGTAAACCAATGGTTATTGGAGGGAAAGTGAAAAACTAATGGTTTAATGCATAATGGAGTTGTTCTCTAATGGCTAGCAAGAAAATTTGAACAATCAAGAAAGCTAGAGGACATTGTTGGAGGTTTTTCAGAGTAAGGGGATCAAACTAGAGGAAATGAAGACAAATAGTTGGAAAAAATTTTGAAATGAAAAAGAAGGCCAAAGGGGTTAACAACTGTCATCATGGTTTCCTAGTTCCGCACTACGTCGACCCTGCTAGTTAGCTTTCTGGGTCATGTAATCATCAAGTTTGAGTCCCAATTCCTCCTTGGTGTGTGTCTGACCTAGGTTCATACACATCACTGGTGCTAAATGAAACCTTTTCTATTTCACTTGGCTTCTAATGGTTAGAGATTTAGGACAATGTACATCTTCCAATGGTTGTTGAGTACTTAGGTTAATCACTTTAGCTCACGGGATTAGGTGGATAGGGTTTACTCCACTTTTATTGCGTGTGTGCAATCGTGTCGAGTGTTAGGTCCCCCCTTTTTGTTTTATAGTAGTTTCTCAAGTGACAATGGAACCTAAATAGCTATCAAATGTGGCCTTATGCCTTCTAATGGCTCACAACGAGAGGTCCTCTTCTGATGATTTAGATGACAATTTATCTTCTGATGGTTTGATAGTGACCTTACTCGGTGGTTTGTAACTGGATGGTTAGATAGGCCATGTCTTACGATGGTGTGTCTAGACCTTACTTCCAATGGTTGCACAATTATCATAAATTGATGGTCCTCCTAACTTATCTTCTTATGGTTCAACTATACCTTCTGATGGATCCACGAACTAGGACCTAATGGCTAGAATGTTGGAGACTCAATGGTTTCTTTTGTGTCTTCCCATTATTCATAGTTCTCACTATCTGATGGTTAGGTAGTCTGCATTTTCTGATGAGAATATTGGACTTCTCTCTCTAATGGTTCAACCATCATGTCTATCGATGAGTCAGTAGTGTTTGTTAAAACTATGGTTTCTCCTTTGCCTAAGATTCCATTGGTTTTCTTAACTGCATTCCAATGGTGAGTTAGCTCATCCAAGTGACTGAGGATTCCAATGGCTCCCAAAATGATGTTTCCCTTCTTTTATCAAATGATGGTCCCTGTAATGTAGGCACCTATTATAACCTAGTATTTCCCATGACTTAATATATTTGTTTGCAAGTACTATAACATGCATGACACATTATAAAGATGGTTCCCTACGTGTCTTCTTTGGAAATTGTGGTGTAAAAGTGCAAATACTCCATATTAAATAGATCTTGTTTAGTTTATTGGTTTCAATAGTCCATTAATAGGCATTGGATAAAGAAAAAAAAGTGTTCTAAAAGTGATGGACAATTGGTATATAAAATATGGAATTGTGTATAATTTTCTAAAAAAAGAAAATTTCGTGTATAAATAAAGAATGGTGACTTGGTTAGTTATTGGAAAACTGAAATATAAGATAATATGCAAGTTGCCAAACAAAAAATAAGATATATGGTGTTCTAGATAATTAAAAAATTAATTATCTAGCCATAAGTGTCAACACAATGTTTGAAGCGACAAATAATGTTATCCTGGTCTAACTTGTTTCTCGCTAGACAAACAATAATAATGAAAAGAATATAATTGTAGAATTTTTTGAAAAATGACTTTCTATGTTGTGTGAAAAATTAATTAAAGGTTTTTCTAAAGGAGAAAGATTATGTTACTTAACTTGTTCCAATTAATCCAAACAATTATATTTAGGTTGTGAAGTTTGTAGTGAGTTTCCTTTCAAGTTTCATAACCAAAGGGTATTCCTAGAGGCCTAGAGAAAATCCTAAAGGCAGAGGGCCTAGTAGTAATTAGTGATTTATTTCTAATTTTAGAAATTGATTTTAATGATATGACTTTATTAGCGATTGGTGGCGCCCCTCTCCATATGTTACACTACTATGTATTGTCGAATAATGACCGAACAACCGATAGGTTCTCTTCTACCTTGAGTCTTTTAGGAAGGAACACCATTCACTCAAAAAAACAAAAGATTCGATCACTCTCTCTTTTCTCTCAAGATTCTCCCTCATAAATAGGAGATTTAGATTCAGGTGGCCAGAACGAAGCCATCAAGCCCTAGAAATCATGACTTTTGTGGAGCTTTTAAGGCACACCCAAATCCCTGGTAAAATTGGGAATCCAGGGCAACATCAAAACCCTTGACTCTTGATTTCTTATGTCCAAAGAAGGCATCTGAACCCTTCAGAAAAACCCATAGAACACATATGAATCGTCAATTGTGCGAATGAGGAAGCACAACTTGTGCCCAACTCAGGTCCTCATCTCTGACGACTCTGGTTCAGTAACCACAATGATGAGACCCTAGATATCTTCAAACTCTGACATGGATGTCGTAGGTATCACATGCATTCTGTGGACTTTCCCCCTTCTCGAGGAATGGACATAACAAGGTAAACTTGTCTCCATTGCCTTCAGTTACATTATTCCCATTAGCCAAGTAAATCCCATCTCGAGAGTATGAGCACAGATACTCCCCAACCCAATAAAGATGTTCTTTAAGTTTGTATTACCCTTGGTGGTACCATACCTTTAGTTGTTATTGTCGTGCCTCATATGCGAGAGTCAACTCTTGAGTTGACTTAGCCATGGTAGGATGAAGCAACAATCATTTCCTACAAAAGGGATGATCAATCCCTGCGAGCAATTGACCCTCGTACCCTAGCATGTGTGATAATTTAATTCACAATAGATGGATAATGAGGTCATTTGATTTCTTACCTGGAGCCTTCCCCATGTGGAGAGGGTGGGGTTGATGTGGAATGAGCCCTTTAGTTGAGCCTAGCCCCACATGGATAACTAGATAAGTCAATTAATACCGACATGGCCTTTCCTAATTGACCAAATAATGCAAATATTGTTTATTTTAGCAATTATTTGATAACTTCGATTGGGCCAAATCTTACATGAAAATTGATAAACGAAATCAGAGGAATCCAAAGGAAATACTTTGAGACTCTAATTATGCTTTCATTTACAAAAGTACACAAAGGTGCAATCTTTAAAGTAAAATATGCATAGAAACCCTAATTTCATGGTCATCACTTGTTTAAATGATATTAATTGATGAAGTTTAACTTTTTTGTATAAAAGACTATCTTGGACCTAATTTTGGGCTAAATGTTCATATATTACTAAATCTAGGGTTTCTATAGTTGATGATAAATAATAAGTGTTAAAGAGGTATA
Source organism: Alisma plantago-aquatica (assembly GCA_963693085.1). Lineage (NCBI taxonomy): Eukaryota > Viridiplantae > Streptophyta > Magnoliopsida > Alismatales > Alismataceae > Alisma > Alisma plantago-aquatica. The sequence continues at coordinate 1,503,312,212 of OY856410.1, read as the reverse complement.
TGATGCACAAAACCCTAGTTTTGATAAATAAGCTTTTAATCGTGATTCTTTCAGATACCAATTGATAATAAGGAATATAATGGTAATGTAACATGAGTGTGGTCATGATGATGATGTTTAGGGTTTCTAAAATGGATAGCTATGTATATGAATAGTTAGGGTCTTGAAGATAAAGATGATAACTTTAATGAACTCGGATGTCGCACCCCGATCTCACACTAACCACTAATCACGAGATTAGGGCACGACGGAGGGATTATCACATAAACAAATCACTGAGAACTTTTCTTTTTAAAACCTCATAATGATATCCGGATTATTGCTGTAAACTAAAACATAATAAACTATTGCGGAAGCATTTCAATTAAACTGGCTAGAGAACATAAATAGAGTTTACAACATGTAACATTGTTTAACAGAAAGTAAAACATAACAATTAATTTACATCTTTTACATATTCGCCATACATACTCTCTCTCACCCACACCATTTCCCAAGGACCGAGGGGAAAGGACTAAGAGATCTCTAACTAAACTAACTACATATACCTTCTACTGCCAAAAACTAGGATGGAAAGATCCTTCAGATTTTTGATGTTGTTGTTGACCTGAAAATGTTTGAGTAGAGGAGTGAGCCTACTTGCTCAGTGAATAGCCTTTCATTTAGCTATCACTAAACAACTCATCAGATATATAAAATTTAAATAAAGAATAAGTGCAGTACTAAGCAGGGCAGTTCTAATGACATAGTAGATTTACAGATAATAATCACATTTCTATGCAACAACAGATATTTTAAACAAATAAACAGTTATAGAGAATTGGCACAGAAGTTCAAATCTCTTAACATATTAAATTTACTGTGATCCTATAAGATTACATTTTTATATTATTATGCCCCAATCATATGCAGTGTACTCTGCAGACAAAGATCTATAGAAAACTATGATCCCACCGTACAAGACTTAGCGACACTCCCGGGGAATGCTAAGTCTGACTGCTGTCCTGGTCTGCGCAGGACTCGCAGGCTCACACAGCCTCACTGCACTCTCAAAAGAGTGTACTCTAGACTCCTCCTCTAACCTGAGCACACAGGCGGAGAGCCTGGGTTACCACCGTGACACACACACAGATTATTGTTGAATAACCCCTCTTTACTGCAGTGCCACCGTGACACACAGACGAATTATTATTGAACACTGCCTTTCTGTCCTCGTGCCACCATGACACACACACGGATTATTGTTGAACATGAGTAACCGACCATCTAGACACATGCTTGGTAGGTCGTTTCACCCCAAGGTGCAGACCTCTCGAGGGGTTCTACAGTGTAAGGGAACCTAAGTCTATTATAACACAATTATATCTTTCATTACTTTAGAACATACAACTGGATTAATACACTTGTTTATGAACTGTACTAATTTCAACCGGTATTATGTATATACAGGAGTATTCATAGAGCAAGTCAATTATCTGTATTGTTCAAACATACACAGCAGCAATATTTCAGTTAATTAAATCTATTTCAACAATTGCATTAAGCACTTTTGGTTTCCGTTGAACCAAATAAAATCATTGAACTGTTCACTGATCAGAAGCTGTTCTAGATCATGTATAATCATACCGAAGAAGTTTATAAAATAAAATTCAAGTTTCATCAAATAATGATAAAACACCTGATAACCACTGTGCAAAAATGCACAGTTTACCGAAAAATTCCAACGAAGGAGTTAAATGTTGATAACTAAATGAACTCCTACTCACTTTGATCTGGACTGTCCGGATTCGTCCGGAGATCCGTCCAAGGTCTGATTCCGGGTGGATTTCTATTCTCTTCTACCTTTGAATTAATTAGCTTATTGTTCCTGCAATTCAACAGTAAAATAGCTTCTTCACGCAAAGAAATCTGAAATTGGCTCAATCAAAAGCTAAATCTTGGGCTAAAGCTGCAGAATCGTATTTGTGGCCATGAATTATAAGTAGGGAGTACCTTCCCGAAGTATTTGATTAGACAAATGAATCCCTCCTTGGCCGTGCACCGCGCAGCAGTAGCTGCAGGTTGGCTGTCGTTCAGCCAGCTAGGGTACATGGTGGTTAAACCATGGCCAGGCTCTGGATCTTGGCTAGGACCCCATAGTCGACCTCGGCGTCGTAGGTTGAAGGGGTTGGCCGCACCTAAGTTTCCCCTAGTCGGCGGCTTGCCGCACCAGCAGCTTGGGCAGCCTCTGCTAAGCGGCGCCCTAGCAGCTTGGCTGCTCGGTAGGCTTTGGCTAGGGCAAACGGAGAGAGGGGGAAAGAGGAAGGGAAGAAGGAGAGGAGGCGATTTCTCCTGGAGTCGAGCTTGTGAGCCCTAGGGATGCTCTCTGTTGCGAGATGTCGCAGGTCCGGACCCTGCTCAAGCCACGAGACTGTTCTATCGAGAAAGAAATCAGAATGAAGATGATAAGTACAGGTTGCCGACCCACTTAAATGGGAAATGAATTGGAAAAATTGCATTTCAGTCCAAAATTTCTTAAACTTGCCATAACTATGGCCTCGGGGGTCCAAATTGATTGATTTCTTTTGCATATTTCAAGTGAGAGATCCTCTACAAATCCCAAGGCATGAAAGCATGCTAATTAGACTGTTTCACTGGTTCAAATCTCTAAGTGCATCAGAAATCACTTAACTCAACTTATTCATCTTAATTATGCACTAATTGATCTTATGTGATTAATTCAACTAAATCAAGTTATTAACACTCTAACCACCTCATACACATATAAGTTAGCTCAAATAGCTTTAATTAGGCTCAAATCATAAAGCTTACCAATAAACTTTGGAACGAGTCATAACAATCTCCCTCCCTTATAAGAATTTCGTCCCGAAATTCCTAAAAGAGAAAAGGAAACTTGTTACGCATCTCAGATTCAAGCTCCCACATAGCTTCTTCTAGGTTATGATTCCTCCACAGACCTTTCACTAATGGTATCTCACGATTCTTGAGTTTCTTGATCCTTCGATCAACTATCTGAATTGGTCCCTCAACATAGGACACATCTGATCTGAGCTGTGCAGATTCTGGGTCAACTATCTTTTCTTTACCAGGATAGCATTTCTTCAACATGGATACATGAAACACATCATGCATATTTAACAACTCTGATGGAAATTCTAACCTATAGGCTACAGGTCCAATCTTCTCAATGATAGGATATGGGCCCATAAACCTAGGAGTCAGTTTGCCTCTCTTACCAAATCTCAGCACTCCTTTCCATGGTGAAACTTTCAAGTATATATCATCACCAACCTCAAACTCAAGATGTCTACATCTCTTCTCAACATAACTCTTTTGTCTATCTTGTGCAGCTTTCAACTGTTCTCTAATCACTGCAATCTTTCTGATAGTTAAATCCACTATCTCTGGTCCAAAAATACGCTTTTCACCTACCCCATACCAACATATGGATGATCTACACTTTCTACCATATAGAGCTTCATACTGAGTCGTACCAAGACTAGAATGGTGATTATTATTGTATGCAAACTCTATAAGGCTCAAGTGTTCTTCCCAACTTCCATTGAAATGCAAAACACATGCTCTCAGCATGTCCTCAAGAGTCTGAATGGTCCTTTCGGACTGACCATCCGTCTGTGGGTGAAATGTTGTACTGAATCTCTACTTTGTGCCCAAGGCACGATGCAACTGATTCCAAAATCTAGATGTGAACTTAGGATCTCTATCAGATATAATTGAAACTGGAATACCATGCAACCTGACTATTTCATCCACGTATATCTTAGCCAACTTTGGAACATCAAAGGTTGACTTAACAGGAAGAAAGTGAGCAGACTTAGTTAATCTATCCACAATCACCCATATCGAGTCACAACCTTTAGGTGTCCTGGACAACCCTATCACAAAATCCATTGTGGTATGTTCCCACTTCCACTTTGGTATAGGAAGAGATTGCAAGGTACCTGTAGGTTTCTGATGCTCAGCCTTAACCTGCTGGCACACACTACATCTAGCCACGTACTCAGCTACATCCTTTTTCATACCTGACGACCAATACAACTCCTTGAGATTCATGTACACCTTAGTGTTACGTGGATGCATAGCGTACATCGATGCATGTGCTTCCTCAAGAATCTTTTCTTTCAAATCACTGTATTGAGGTACACAACATATCATGCTAATACAACACACCATCATCTAAAAACCTAAACTTTGGTCTTTTCCCCCTGTCATGTCATGTACGATCTGCTGCAACCCACTGTCACTCTGCTAAGGTTCTTTAATTTGATCATAAAAAGTAGGCTTGACTTGCATTTGTGCAATCAAATCACTTTGTTTAGTCACCCCAAAGTCTATGTTCAACTTCCGCATTTCTACTAGCAGGTCTCTCTTGAAACATGCCATAAAGAATGCATCAGTTGTTGAACCTAACTTCCTGCTGAGGGCATCTGCTACCACATTCACTTTTCTAGGATGATAATCTATCATTATATCATAATCCTTAATCAATTCTAATCATCTTCGCTGTCTAAGATTCAGATCCTTCTGGGTAAAGATATATTTCAAGATCTTATGATATATAAACACCTGGAACACCTCACCATAAAGATAGTAACGTCATGTCTTATGAGCATGAACTACAACAACTAATTCCAGATCATGTGACGAGTAATTCTCCTCATTCTATGCTACTTACCTCTTGTTACTTATCCTTCTCATTTTGATCCTATAGAATAAACATCCCCAAAATTGAAACACACAAGGTAAGAATAGATTATTCCTCATTCTTATTATTACTGTAAGAATTTATTTCATATCGCACTTCACTTATATTGTATTTCTCCTTTTGTTTCAAACACATTTGTTACATTTCAAATTTGTATCTTACTCTTTTCTCTGAATCATTTTCATATTGTTTATCTACCTTTCAGATTAACTACCTTTAGACCCTGGATTACTATCAATACTAGTTTACTTTTCATAGTGCAAATCTCATGATTTTGTTTTATAGGGATGCTAGTATTCAAAGTCAAATCACTAGCGACATCCCTTGAACTACTTCAACTCTAAACATTCTAGGGTTTGGTCCTTATCAGTAACATAGCATTATTGTGATGTGACTTCGCTTCCTTAGTTTGAAATCAAACTTTAGATCTCATAAGTTCATCCATCTACTTGTAATGAATACAACAGATATGAATAATCATCAATGAACTATAGGTATATAACAGAAATGTAACATCAGCCAAGTTCTCTAGCATAACTTATTAACACAAATGCTACAAATAAATATGATACTTGTTACCCAAGCATCACACATGGCTCACAAGGCCATTCATATCTTGTCACCTCTCACTAGGCAACAACTTATTCACATGGCTCACAAGGCCATTCACATCTTGTCATCTCTCACTAGGCGACAACTTATTCACATGGCTCATAAAATCCGTACACATTATTACTTTTATTAAGAAACAACAACATCAACACACAAAAAGCCAATCAACATTTATTATATAAATGTCACAGCCCAAACTTGGCTATATTCATCATCTCATCATACATGCATGGTTATTAGGCATGATAACAGTCATACAAGATATTCATCACATCATGTGATACAATAGTAACACCATCATTCCTTAACTAGGAATTAGGGTTTACTATCAAACAGGGCTTATCATTCCCTTTTCCCCAAATTAGGGTTAGGGTTCCCCATTTCTCATTAATTCAGACCCTCTTGAGTTAAGCAACTTTATCTTGTATTAAGGTATTTCCCCTCTTAATGCTTTCCATCACAGAATACTCACCCTTAGCATATAATGCATAGGCCACACATTAGAATTGTCCAGCTATCTCACATGATATGGACTTATCTTAGTTTAAGGCATAAATTTATTATAAAGTTGCCTATAAACAATCGCAATGATACACCCTCAACTAGGGTTTCACAAGGATACACCCTCAACCAGGGTTCACAATGATACACCCTCCACTAGGGTTTACTAATCATGTATTGGATCCATGCATTTGTTATGCATTATTGATTAGTACCATTAAGGGTATTTCTCACCTAATCATTAAATTTAATCTGAACCTTATGGTGTTCCTTTATTTCTAATTAAGGATTGTTCATATGAGGTCCCAATGTTGGGTCTCCGATATCAGTTCCAACTAATTCTTAGTTGTTTTAATCTTTCTCTTATATCTCAACATCTTAATGTATGTACATTCTTACTATGATGTGAGTCTAAATTATCCAGAGTCTACTCTTATTATACTGTTAATAGGAGTCATTAGATCCCAGTAACGCATCCTGCCATCCAGACCAGGCCAAACCTGTAGTCCTGAAGCCAAGAGCTACTCAGGATTAACCAACTCCTATTAATCTCAAACATGTGGAAAGAATATTCACTTAGGGCAAACTCATTTAAACATAACTTCTGGTATACTTTTTTTTTGGTGCAAATAGGGTGGGGTGCCTCTTTACTGATAAGAACTAAAAGATATGTACAAGGTGTAGCCACCAAGGGTAAAAAGAAAAACAAGACATAACAGGAAGTTGCACGACACAACCACCCACAAAGAAAAAAAACTAAACATAGCCAACAACAGAATGCAGGCTACCAGGCTATCTATACATGGTTAAAGCTATCTTAACAGAACAGAAAACAGCTATCCTTTTCACAAGAAGACCAAAAATTCTCCAAGTCCAGCAAACCAGCATCAAAACTCCTCCTATTCCTTTCCAGCCATAACATGTAGACAACACAAGCAGCATGAGACTTTAAATCTTGCTTCAGCTCAAGCAGGTCCTCTAACGAACCAATCAAGACATTATACTTACGCTGGAATTTAACCCAAATGCTTCTAGCAAAGGGGCAATCAAAGAAAAGATGGCCTGGATTTTCTTCACTGCATTCACACATGCTACATCTAGAAGCCAACTGAAAGCCAATTCTTTTAAGCCTATCGAGAGTAGGTAACTTCCCCAAGAACAGCTTCCAAAAAAATATGGACCATCTCCTCGAAAAGGAATTAGACCAGACCCAGTTACACCAAGCAACCTTAGGATAATTGTATCTAGATATGGACCAACCATCACTCAGAGAGAGAACTTTGCTTCCTCTAAACAGAATCTCATCCTCCTCATCAGAAGAAATAACTTGATTACTAAGGACTAACAGCAACTTTTCAGCACCTCTAAAGTTAGGGATCGCCCATTTCCCATCAGCAATGCAAGTAGAAACTCTGCAGTTATAACCTCTGCCCATTCTCAAAACAAACTGATCATCAACAAGATCAATCAACCTATCCCCATCATTCACCTAAGGGTCCAACCAGAAGAGAAACTTGTCGCCTTTCCCAAGACAGAAATTAATATGCTTCAGAAGAGTAGATCTACATTCCAGCATTTTATTCCAAACCCAAGCAGCACCTGGTTTGGCCACAACAGTCCAGATGGAATCAGATATAATGTATTTCTCATGCACCCATTTGACCCATAACCCATCCTTTTTGGAAGCAATACTCCAGAGGTTTTTAATGAGACCACCTTTAGACCAGTCTTCAATCGATCTAATGCCAAGACCACCTTCATCTTTAGGTCTGCATATAGATTTCCATGATACATAATGGATATGTCTCTTGTCCTTTGTATAATTCTAAATAAAGTCCCTTATAATCTTTTCAATCTCATAAATAACCGATTTGGGGAGGGGAAAGGTTGCCGTCCAGAAAATGCTGTAAGAGGATAGAGTAGAGATAACAAGCTCGATCCTACCAGCTTGGGAAAGAAAATGGGATTTCCAAGAGTCAAGCTTAGTCTTAATCTTATCCACAATAGGACTACACAAAACCTTGGTCAACCTTCCAGTGAAGAGAGGGAGACCTAAATACTTAACAGGCAAGGAACATATATTGATATTAAGAATATCAGAAATATTACTCTCCTCGACTTTTCTACTCAGAAACACATGGCTTTTCTCATTATTCAACTTCAAACCATAAATCCTCCCAAACATATCAAGAACATCTTTCAAGAACTGGGCATCCCTATCTTCAGCTTTAGAGAAGAGTAAAAGATCATCAGCAAAAACTATGTGAGAAATAGTACTACCTACTTCCCCCACAGGTCTGAAATTTCCTTTAAGAACTTCAGCTTTTATGATAGAAGATAGCCCCTACATAGCTATGACAAAGAGGAACGGAGCCAAGGGATCACCTTGTCTCACCCCATTGGAAGCAACAAATCGATCAGTAGGAGTACCATTAACAAGAACTCTGAAAGAGGCAGAAGAAAAAGTTTCAGAAATCCACTCTATCCAGCAAGATGGAAACCCCATCTTATCTAACAGAAAAAGAATATAGTCCCTTCAGACTGTATCATAAGCTTTGGCCAAATCATCTTTGATACACATAAACTTCCGAGAACTAGTAAAGGAACTCAAGATATCATTGGCCAGTAAAATCGCTTCTCCAATTCTCCTGCCATGAACAAAGGCAAATTGATTCTCATCCACAACAGTAGGAAGAATATGCTTCACCCTATTAGCCATAATCTTCGTAATCACCTTATAGATTACATTACAAATAGATATAGGTCTGAAATCCTTAGGAGAAGTAGCACCCACTTTCTTGGGGATCAAGGTAATCAAAGTGCTATTACACTCCTTAAGAAGCTTGCCAGAGCTGAAAAAACCTTGAACAACTTTAACAATATCCTCCCCCATCAGGTCCCAAACAGATTTAAAAAAAACTGCGTTAAACCCATCAGGTCCAGGTTCCTTAGAATCCTTCATCTTGTTCATGACATCCTCAATCTCATCTTTAGTGACAATTCTTCTCAGCTCATCAGCCTGTGAGACACTAATCTTAGGGAGTAACCACTCATCCTTCCAAGCAACATAATCTTTAGACGAACTGTTAAAAAGGTCATCATAGAAATTCTTAATCGAGTTCTTTATCAGGACAACATCATAGATACTATTACCCTCTTCATCATGAAGAACAGAAATATTATTTCTAATTCTGCGAGATTTAAGAGACGCATAAAAGAAAGCATAATTTCTATCTCCCAGCTTAAGCCACTGGACCCTACACTTCTTCTTCAACAGGCTTTCTTCATCACAAAGCGCTTGCAAAGCAATCTCCCTGGCTTTCACAAGCTTACCATGCTTCTCCTCATTACCAGGATCAGCATCCACCTCAGCTTGAGCCTCTTTCGCCTTAGCTTCTAGTTCCCTATCCAAAGAGAAATAATTACCAACAAGATCTCTGTTCCAGGATATCAGCGCAGCCTTAACCTCATGCAATTTTTTGTAAACACGATACATAGGAGTTCCTGAGCAAGGTATCTTCTAGACATTACCAACAATATCCTTAAACAAAGGGTTATTCGTCCAGGCATTAATGAAGCGAAAAGGAGCAACACCATGCTTACTCCGATCAAATCTAAGAGCAAGAATTCTGTGATCACTGACAACAGAAGCAATAACCTCCCCCCAGCAGAAAGGAAAGTCCGTCAAAAAGTTGTCATTACAAAAAATACGATCGATTTTAGAGAGGGTACTCTTCCCCTTCTTGATATAACTATCCCAAGTATAGAACTGGCCTTTAGGAGAAACTTCAATCAAACCAGAGCAGCTAATAGTTTCATTGAAATCCTGCATACTTCTACTAGAAGGAGACTGCTTGCCAAGTCTTTCATAGTTAAGACGAACAACATTAAAATCACCCATCACACACCAATTACTGGGCTTCAAATCAGCAAAGGACAAGATAGAATTCCATAACGTCATTCTATCCCCATCATCGTTAGACCCATAAACAACAGAGAGCTCAAAGGATATGTTCCCAAACTTAACAGACACATGAATAGCTTGTTCACAAGAAATCTTCTTATCAACAATGATAGCAGGATTAGACCATAAAATGATGATTCTGGTATAAGAATAAAACTCAAAATTGTCAATAAACAAAGCATCCCTCCAAACAGAGTTAACGAAACCCCTTATATCATTTCTATTAATGCGAGATTCCAGAATAATATAAATGTCAGCCTTACTCTCCTTTATTTCCTTCTTGATGTAAGGGATCTTATTAGCTCCTCCCCTCACATTCCAGGATCTAATCATAAACGACTTAACCATTTGGAAGAAGATTGATCTGACCATGATCTTCCCTATCTTCAATATTTGAAAGAAGCGAAAACATGTTCAGAGAAGAAGGGATGCCTCTAGTTGAAACCGGTTTTGGAATGACTCTAGGAGGAGATTTAGACTTTCTGCCCCTAGTTTCCCAGCCTAAATCTGGGGAAGTATTAGGCGTATTAGTACCATTCATAATAGCCTTGTCCTTATCAATAGTATGAGTAACAAATATATTACGGACCTCTTCTTCAGAAGACGATCTGACTTCAGAAACAGAATTCACCACCTCTCCTGCCTCAGCATACGAAGGTAAATCAGATCTCTCTTGGATAGTGTCAACAGCATCAATAAACTCCTCAGACTCCTCAGCTCTATTCGTGATAGTCACTTTCGGCTTCCAGACTTTTTTATTAGCCTGAACCAGTGACGCCCCCTTGCCAGTCTTGTCCTCCAAACCAGGATCACACAAACTAGATTCATGGCCATACAGGCCACATATCAAACACCTGCTGGGCTCCCATTCATAAGCAAAGGTGATAGTATCCAGCTGGCCATCGTCACTCTCTATCTGTAGTTCCTTAGGAAAGGAGAAGTCCAGAGGTATAAGAACCTGTAATCTAGCATACTCCAGCCGTAAAAACTCACTAGTAAATTTATCCGGCTGCAGCAGAACGCCCAGGAAAACTTCATGACACACAACAATATAAAAGAATCATATTTATTCTACAAACTGAAAATCTAAATCCATACATATAAGAGCATTTCTAGTGATTTCCAATCAAATAAGTAATATAAAGAAAGAGTTACATCGCATCCTATGTTTAATCTCTTACTCCTGTATTAATTTCTGATTTCTTAACCCTAAGATTTCTAGGGTTTCTCTCTAGCCCATCCTTCCTCTGCATACCTGGCCAGGGCATCCAGAGAAGAATGGACAGAGTAGCTTGATACTGGTCAATCTAAGTACTCAGATACCTGGCCAGGGTACCTAAATACCCAGACTTCCCAGAGCTAAAGACACATCACTTCTTATCTACCTCACTTTATAACTTTATTTTTTTCTACCCTAATGATCCTTGACAATTCAGCCTAAGCTCTCAGCTTGGTTCTCATGACCATGTCCTCTTCCTGTCATCTGCAATAGTATAACAGAACACTTCCTGTTAGAAAATTGCAGTTAGAAGGAAGACACCTAAGTCCTAATCCTATTGGTCTCTTGTCGTCCCCTGACCTTGACTTAGAGTAACCATGTACTCAACCTATGCTCTGATACCAAAACGGTCGCACCCTGATCTCACACTAACCAATGAATAAAAAAGTGGATGAAGCGGCCGCTTAAGCGCCCAAGCACATATGCCGCTGTATTTTCATTGAAGCGGGCTGTGAGGCGTTTTGCACTGAAGCGGCCGCTTTTTTCCACTTTTTCCCGCTTCATGCCGCTTTTCTGGGTCCGCTTAAGTGGCCGCTTCAGGGCGCTTCACAACATGTTTTCCTGGACTTGCCCAATTTCCTTCTAAATTTAAAAAGAATGAAAACTATGTATTGTAATAGGTGTAACAATCACTTTGGTAATTAGTATCTCTAATTAATTACTTTTGTTTGTACATTATGTGCGTCTATATGTAAACTATGTACTTCATCTGCCATTTATAGAGTCTGTAATATAATATTAGTAATAGTTGCAGGATTTCTTTGATGTTTCATCCCTGTTCCTTCTATATTTTAATTTACATCATATAATATTAGTAATACATCATGTTTCAGCTGTGGTTGAATTTGCATGATTTTTTTGATATTTCACAATCTCATAAGGTAACCTCCTATAGGAAAGCACATCATCCAATTACATATATACGATTGCTTTTGTTGTTGGTTGTTGTACAATTTCATCATGTCGGAAGAATCGATACATACCATCATGACACTTGTATATGATTGCATGATTCCATAATGAATAAAATATGCTACAATGTCACATATTAATCACTGTAAAACTAATATTATGATTAATTTATTTATTGTAAATTCAGTAGTAATTGTTGCAATGTATCATTCATCAAGACTTAGCCTACATTTTTATATTTAAATTTTAATTGTATGCATTATGATTCTATGAATCTAAAATATACTTACTCAATTTGGAAATTAATCTACTAATTATTCTATTTTATATCACAATTAGTATGGATGAGGGTGAATAAAGTTTGGCTAAGACAAGTGATCCAAGGTGGAAGTACTGCTCTATTCCAGATCCAGCGTGAAGGGAGAAAGTGAAATGCAAATTTGTCTAAATTTTGCTAAGTTCTTTAAAACAATGTGGACCGTTTTTCAAAAAGCGTCCGCTTTAGTCCGCTTCAAAACCCGCTTCCCGCTTTCCGCTTCATTGGGGGCATTCCGCACGCTTCGCGCTTCACGCTTTCCAAAACCTTGACACTAACCACTAATCATGAGATTAGGGCACGACGAAGGGATTATCACATAAACAAATCACTGAGAACTTTTCTTTTTAAAACCTCGTAATGATATTCAGATTATTGCTATAAACTAAAACATAATAAACTATTGCGGAAGCATTTCAATTAAAGTGGCTAGAGAACATAAACAGAGTTTACAACATGTAACATTGTTTAACAGAAAGTAAAACATATCAGTTAATTTACATCTTTTACACATTCGCCATAAATACTCTCTCTCACCCACACCATGTCCCAAGGACCGAGGGGAAAGGACTAAGAGACCTCTAACTAAACTAACTACATATACCTTCTACTGCCAAAAACTAGGATGGAAAGATCCTTCAGATTTTTGATGTTGTTGTTGACCTGAAAATGTTTGAGTAGAGGTGTGAGCCTACTCGCTCAGTGAATAGCCTTTCATTTAGCTATCACTAAACAACTCATCAGATATATAAAATTTAAATAAAGTATAAGTGCAGTACTAAGTAGGGCAGTTCTAATGACATAGCAGATTTACAAATAATAATCACATTTCTATGCAACAACAGATATTTTAAACAAATAAACAATTATAGAGAATTGGCACAGAAGTTCAAATCTCTTAACATATTAAATTTACTGTGATCCTATATGATTACATTTTTATATTATTATGCCCCAATCATATGCAGTGTACTCTACATACAAAGATCTGTAGCGAACTACGATCCCACCGTACAAGACTTAGCGACACTCCCGGGGAATGCTAAGTCTGACTGCTATCCTGGTCTGCGTTAGGACTATCAGGCTCACACGGCCTCACTGCACTCTCAAAAGAGTGTACTCTAGACTCCTTCTCTAACCTGAGCACACAGGCGGAGAGTCTGTGTTACCACCGTGACACACGCACGGATTATTGTTGAATAACCCCTCTTTACTCCAGTGCCACCGTGACACACGCACGGATTATTGTTGAACAATGCCTTTCTGTCCTCATGGCACCGTGACACACGCACAGATTATTGTTGAACATGAGTCACCGACCATCTAGACACACGCTAGGTAGGTCGTTTCACCCCAAGGTGCAGACCTCTCGAGGGGTTCTACGGTGTAAGGGCACCTAAGTCTATTATAACACAATTATATCTTTCATTACTTTCGAACATACAACTGGATTAATACACTTGTTTATGAACTGTACTAATTTCAACCGCTATTCTGTATATACATGAGTATTCATAGAGCAAGTCAATTATCTATATTGTTCAAACATACACAGCAGCAATATTTCAGTTAATTAAATCTATTTCAACAATTGCATTAAGAAATTTTGGTTTCCGTTGAACCAAATAAAATCATTGAACTGTTCTACACTGATCAGAAGCTGTTCTAGATCATGTATAATCATACCAAAGAAATTTATAAAATAAAATTCAAGTTTCATCAAATACTGATAAAACGCCTGATAACCACTGTGCAAAAATGCACAGTTTACCGAAAAATTCCAACGAAGGAGTTAAATGATGATAACTAAATGAACTCCTACTCACTTCGATCTGGACTGTCCAGATTCGTCTGGAGATGCGTCTAAGGTCTGATTCTGGGTGGATTTCTATTGTCTTCTACCTTTGAATTAATTAGCTTATTGTTCCTACAATTCGACGGTAAAATAGCTTCTTCACGCAAAGAAATATGAAATTGGCTCGATCAAAAGCTAAATCTTGGGCTAAAGCTACAAAATCGGATCTGTGGCCATGAATTAGAAGTAGGGAGTACCTTCCCGAAGTATTTGATTAGACAAACGAATCCCTCCTTGGCCGTGCGCCGCGCAGCAGTAGCTGCAAGTTGGCCGTTGTTCATCCAGCTAGGGTACACGGTGGTTAAACCATGGCCAGGCTCTGGATCATGGCTAGGACCCCATAGTCGACCTCGGCGCCGTAGGTTGAAGGGGCTGGCCACACCTAAGTTTCCCCTGGTCGACGGCTTGCCGCACCAGCAGCTTGGGCGACCTCTGCTAAGCGGCGCCCTAGCAGCTTCGCTGCTCGGTAGGCTTTGGCTAGGGAAAACGGAGAGAGGGGGAAAGAGGAAGGGAAGAAGGAGAGGAGGCGATTTCTCCTGGAGTCGAGCTTGTGAGCCCTAGGGCTGCTCTCTGTTGCGAGATGTCGCAGGTCCGGACCCTGCTCAAGCCGCACCTACTGTTCTATCGAGAATGAAATCAGAATGAAGATGATAAGTACAGGTTGTCGACCCACTTAAATGGGAAATGAATTGGAAAAATTGCATTTCAGTCCAAAATGTCTTAAAATTGCCATAACTATGGCCTCGGGGGTCCAAATTGATTGATTTCTTTTGCATCATTCAAGTGAGAAATCCTCTACAAATCCCAAGGCATGAAAGCATGCTAATTAGACTATTTCACTGGTTCAAATCTCTAATTGCATCAAAAATCACTTAACTCAACTTATTCATCTTAATTATGCACTAATTGATCTTATGTGATTAGTTCAACTAAATCAAGTTATTAACGCTCTAACCACCTCATACGCATATAAGTTAGCTCAAATAGCTTTAATTAGGCTCAAATCATAAAGCTTACCAATAAACTTTGGAACGGGTCATAACATCGGACTAATCCAAGTGATCACAATGAAAGGGGTAAGTGAATATAGTATAAGGGTTTCACCTAATGTTAAATATGCAATGAAAATGGGGTTAATACCCTCATTTGCTGTCTAAACTGTAAACCTAAAATAGGACCAATTAGGGTTTAATATAATTAATGTGATGGTGACAATTTAGGATTTATATACATGCATATTAAAGTTGATTTCTTGGTTTTCTTACTTGATTGGATAATATGCTTGAAGTATATTTTGCATGATAATCTGCATGGCTCACCGTCGAGGTACATGGTTACTCCTAAGACTACCTGCATTAGATTGTCAGTGTTTTCTGAGGTTTCTAGAGGATTGAACAATTACTTTTTAGGGTGTTTATTTACATTTTGTTCAATTATAATGCCATTATGAGTATCACATAAAGAAAGATTATGTAGAGAAATTCCCTATTCAAATTTACAAGTAATTGTTGGAATATATGTTGTTATATACTTTCACACTTTTGTATTCACCCCACATAAAGAGTATAACTTGTTACACTAATCCATGCTTTTGATTTGACAACATTTTTAGGTACATGCTTAACTATGATGATATCAAGATATGATGGACAAATCAAATTACATGAAGATATTAATCTAAGTAAGGAGGATTAGCTAGACACTTGTTCCTATATATTGTAATTCTCATGGTGAAAGTTCTTGTAAGAATTTTGTAAAAAATATCTCTTTAGAAAGAGTATCCTTTGTCTCATAGTATCCTACTTCAGTCCCCTTACAAAATTATGGACTGAACTAATCAAAGCATAATATCTAAAAAAGTTTGATGATTGGCGGGGTGAGTTGAGAAACAATGAAATTATTTTCTATTACTTGTTGTTTGATTAAAATCTAGATCCTTGGGAAAAATATAGGTAACATCTCTCATCTTTTTGTCCTTCCTTAATTGGGGGTTTCCCAAAAGTGAGATCATTACAATTACTATTAAAGTGTCAAATTTTTAAAATAATATTTACTTATTTAAAATTTCAAGTAATTTGTAGAAATATGAGGGAATTATTAGGGAATTTTCTAAATATGATGGTGTCTAAAATGGACCATTGACTGGGGACTAGAAAATGTTTCCTCCACGCCACTAGTCAGCATATGAGGACTCCCAGACCCATGCATCCTTCCTGGCCAAAAGTTGGATGATTTTTCCCGAAGTAAAATACCTCTAGGGTGTCTTCTTATCTTGATTCATCCACTTCTCATCCTCTTTGCTTAAAAACCCAAAAATGATTTTCTCTCCTCATCTAAAGTTAGGATTGTGAGAACAAGTATGATTAAGACAACCTACTCCAATTAATAATGTAGAAATAATAATATACATGTAATGTGGAAATAAAAATGTATATACAATGTGGAAATAATGATAAAGTAAAGAAAAAATTTCATGGGTTTTTCCTTGTGAGGATAACCCTTCATAGAACTAGGATTGGTTTGGGGAAAACCCTAGTTGGTCTAAGGACATAAAACCCCTAAGATGTAGGTTGTAGTCCCTAACCTACATTCCAAACCCTGACTTGGAAAATGGGAGTAGAATGAGTAAAATGGAAACCCTACCCTAATTAGGGAAAGAGTAATGAGAATCAAGAAAAATGTAAATACGTCTATGTGACCTAGACTTCCATGAATGAATATGGGAAAATTTGTGCATGATTCAAGCAAAAATATTTTAATATACATGAGAAATAAGTAACTAATGGTTATAGATGAAAATGAAAATATAAATATAACTTACTCATTTCTCTAATGCTATTTCTAGAGGAATGGATGGATAAAGAATACCCCCAATGAGTGGGTATGCTTCCCACAACAAATGAGTAAACTATAGAGACTATCCCTAATGAGTGAGTATGCAATTGGAATTACCCCCAGTGAATGGGTATGTCATTGAGATTACCTCCATTGAATGAGTATGGTGCCCCCAACAAGTAGGAATGCCACTAAAATACTCCCAACGAGTGAGTATGAATACCCTACCCCCTCTACGAGTGGGTATACCCCAGGAATTGGGCAAATAAAAGATGAGAAGTTATAATATAAAATGTATGCTCAACAAATATGGATTAAAAAAAGAGAAAAGACAAGAGTCAGGTGATTCAGTCTTCTATGCATATGTGCATCTGAAACAAGGCATTAATGAGCATTTTTTAAAGAAACCTATGATCATCAAATTATTTAAGAATAACTCTCTCAACTATCTCTAGTGGATGTAAGAGATACATGTGGTATGTAAGTGAAAGTAATCAAGACAAGATAGGATGATCACCACGACCATGACATGATAGGATGGTCATGATGAGGCCTAGATAGGAAAGGAAGGCCATAATAAACCAAGCTAACAAAGGATGGTCATGAAAGTCCATTGGGACTAAATGATGTGAAAGTTCACTGGGACTAAATGATATGAAAATCCACTATGACTAAAACCCCAATGAGAGGGTTCCTCACTTGAATACTCTAGAGAATGAGTGCCCAATAGAGATTAAGTTGAGAAGTTATAATAAAAACAATATATCAAGATGAAAATATGAAACTTTTAGGGTTGGAATCCCAACCTGTGGTGGGTCAACCCAGAGTGGTAAAGGGCCTATGGGGGAGGGAAACCCTAGACCTATAGTTCTAGTTTGTGTCTAGAGATCCTAACCTCCTCCTATGAGCCAAGAAGGCATCCTAGGTTAGGAACTTCCCTAGAAAGGTAAGTTGACTAAATCGATTTAAAGACTGAGGTAACCTTAAATGACAAATAAAGAGCAAAGAACTCAGGATATAAAATATAAAAGTATATTTATTGAGTATGATTATTTGAACCCAAGTATGCCATCTCTAAGGAACATGAGGAAAACTCACTATGGAAGTGGTTGATAGTATGAGACAGAGCCCTCACATTTTTTGGGCCCAATCGTTAGGTTTACATCACAATTTTTTCCATAAAACTACTTTTATTTATAATACTATATGTACACAAAAAGGTTTTCTGAACTTTATCCATGGTTTTTGAGCTAAGTTAGAAAGGAGGAATACATGTATTCTAGAATCAAAACCCTAGAACAAGTTGGAATAGAAATTTCAAACACTACGTTTCAAGTTAGGGTTAAGATTGGGTATATGTAATTTGTGTTAAAGGTTTTGTTGACCTACACTTTTATCTCTCTAAAGGTTTATCAAGTTGTACCTAATGACTATTTGGATGCTCATGCCTAACCTTAGGGTTGATAGGCTAGTAACAAAAGGACCTAAAACTCAACCCTAGCTGGATAAGATCATCTAGTTGGAGACATGACCAATGTATATCATAAACCCACCCCTATATTTAATTTATAACCTTAATACCTTTAATAGTTGTTTAATTTGTCTTATGAGGTTAAACCTTTTAAGAGGTGAGAGTATTTGGTTAGTGGAGTAAGGATGGCTATATTTCGAGGAAAAAATCCTTTTAATGGGTGGAGGGTTATAACATACCAAAATCTAGCATCTTGACTCTAGAAATCCTAATCCCTTGGATAGGATGTTGGTAAGCTTAGATCATTTATTTAGGCCAAAAAAGAATACACATAAACCTTAGTTATACAATGGATCTTTAAACCATAATGTGATGATGAAATGGATATGTATACACTAACAATATGATGTTTGGTCTATATGAAACCTAACGATGTCCGAATATGAAAATGAGTTGATTAAATATGTAATATGTATCACCTAGTTCACTAACAAGGAAAAAATGAATTAAATGTGCATAAATTAGTAATTTAATGTGAATGAACATGAATATATAATTCATGTGGACAATAATGTGAAAAATACATATAATGTGATGATGTTTGGATATTTACTCAAAATGGAAGTAACTAATATGCCATAAAAGAAGTTAAAATTGCAATTACGACGCTTAAAGAGTAACTGAGTAAAATAACATAATTCTTGTATAATAATATAAGATAGCTCTTCTTCTAACAATGTGAAGTTAGTAGGAATATAATTAATGAATGTTGATGATAATTGGATTATATAATAATAAATGCTACAATAATATAATTTAACCCTAATATTCCTAGAACTCATATAGGGAAATCTACAAAGTTAAATTTTACCTAACAATCAGATTCCATGGGTCCCAATCAACTTGGGTTGCAAGTTGAGATTAATTCAATAATCATACATGCCTTGATTTCATGTAGGACAGAAAATATAAGATAAAATGAAAAGTATTAAATAGTATTCAGGATAACCCAAAAAAGAAAATTGATGCCAAAATCATATTCTACATGTCAAATTTAGGCTAGCTGCCAAATTTGGTGTTAATTTAACTTTGTTTCACCTATCAAATGATTTAGAAAAGAAAGGTTCTGACAATTTAATTAAGCTACTACTTTAAGACTCCTTATATATGGATTTTCTAAAGTTTCAAAATTGTTTTGTTTCACATTTTGTATTCCTATTTTTCTACACAGAGAGCATTGATCAGATGAGTACCACTTACTCCATGACTCCTTTTCTGGACCCGGATGTGATCGATGATTTCAACCTTTTATCCTACCTTCAACTCCCCCTTTCTCTTTTCATATAGTAATTCTAACCCCCCCCTCGACTTGTTTACTCTGCCTCTGATATTTCTTTCTTTTTGACCTTTTTCCCTTTATCTTCAAATCATTTTTCCACAGTAGTTCATCCTAGATTTTCTTGGTGTTTGACACCTATGTCCCTATAGCTACCCTAGTCCAATCAGCTAGCACAAACGTTTCTAGGGCTTTGAGACCTATGGCCCTATAGCTACCCAGTTGTTTGATAAAATTGAGGCATCACACCTATAATCATGCCTTCAAAAACAACAAGAATTCTTACAAGAATGCAAACTTGCACCCAAGATATTCTGGTTAGAACCCTGGCTCTGTTCCCAAACTCTAACTTCTCTGGTTGGCCGCTAGAGTTCATCGAGGCATTTCTAGGTCTATGAACCTCATCCAGTTGATCCATAACTCCTCCATGACCCAACACCAAGTTGTCTTAGACTCTAATTTTTGGTGAGTATGACACCAACCCCTCTTTTCTCTTTCCATTTTCTATTCTTGATCCCTAAGATCCACTACACCAGTCCAATTTGCTTTTGCCTCCAGATTTTACAGCCAACAATCATGTTAGTACTCATAGTTTCATTTGAGGTGGTAGGAGTTCCCCTTTGTTACCTATAGACTTGCACCCATTCCCATGAATCCAAGTAGCCAACTGCCTTGTTTGCTAGATTCAGTGAGATAGGGAAGAAGAAGCACAATGAAGGTTTCTTTTCCCTCACTTTATTGTTCTGAAAGAACACAACAAGGGTATATAGGTATTTTAGTCGACTTTTAGACTTTTATCATTGTGTCCGTTTGAGAGGGGTCAGGGACACATGTCCAGTTTTTATAGGTCCACTTCAGTTGGACGGATAATGTCTTATATACGTGGCATTACACTATTTTCTGATTGGTGATTTTTTCTTAAATTCATAGTAACTTATGTATAGCTCATAAAAATGTAAGAAAACATGTTTTGGAATAAAAAATATAATATATCCAATGATATCAGTTTCTGTGTATAATGCAATACAATAAAGTATGTCATTTTTATGAATATTCATAATTGGTCAAAATCTCTAAAATTTATAACTAATAATCTATAAGTTAGAATAAAAATATTTTATGGACTTAGGAAAATATAACCAATGTGGCATGGTTTTCATAACAAAATTCAATAATAATAAAAAGAAAACTTTAAGGGTTTATATAATTAATGAGAACTTAACCTTAATATCATATATGCTTGTAATTGGTGGCTTGTGATCCTTATGCGATACTAAGGTTAACTTTGAACACATGTAGGCTTGTTATGAGGTATATTGCATCTCTTATTATGATGTTGAGCAATCACATGTATTTATCTTTCTCTCTCGGTCCTTTGTGACATATTGTCATATACATTCTCTCTCTTTTGAGATATTGATTGATTCGAGAAATTATGTGTTGATATGGATCTTTTGATCATCCTTTTTTGTTGGAAATTCTAATTGGATCCTAATTTGTATCTTGTTCATCTTATTCCATGTGGAAATACTAATTTGTGTACTTGACCTAAATGTAATCCTAACTTTCAAGTTGAGGACTGTTATTATCTTATGTTGCATCTTACTTGTTTTGGATACTTGATTATGGGTCATCTAACCTCACTAGATATCAATTTGATGTTCTCATCATTTATTTGAGCATGGTTATATTTTATCTTACCTACCCTATTTACATTTTTAATTGACTAGTCATAACTACAAGGAGTGACACCGTATAGGAACTCAGTTATTCCACTTCCATTTATGATGTCTATAGGAAATTGATTTTATTACCCTACTAGACATTGGGTTTTGTACTCCTGCCAAAAATGATATTAGGAATTGGGTTTTATTCCCCTGCAAAAATTTATATTTGTTTGGAACTAAGGTTCTGTTCCTCCTTCCCTTTGGTATGCAATGTATGAGTGCACACTTTGGTTTTTAGTATATGATAGTGTGCATATTTCTCACCATGCAACTATTTATGATGGAGATATTTTGTTGTGATATTAATCAAGGCAAGAAATATCTTATTATTGATCTCCTTAAAATGTTATCTTTGATATCCATTTGGATTTTCACTATCTCTTTTGATTTGGGAAGCCTTGCATAGTTTATTGATGTCCTTTATACCTAATATTGTTCAATTCCTATTAACATGCACATACCGGCTTTTATGCTGACAACATCCATTTTGTCGTTTCCTGTATGGTATGCTTCCAAACTCTTTGGTGAAGGACACAATGGACCTTATAGGATGACATGGACCTAGCTTAGAGGAGTTGTCTCATGAGAGATAGACTTGAGATAATTTGGACATCCATCTACCTAGTAAATGAGTTGTTTCTTTGATGTAAACCCCAAGTCGAACATTATTATGTAAACTTGTGAAATTGAATATAGTCATTACATTTATTTTTGTTGCCATACTTTGGTCGTGTATATCATTATTTGAGAAATAAAAAATACACCTATCCCAACATACTATTAGTGTGTTTGAATAGAGGGGTTTATTCCTCAAATATAGTTATGATTGGATCCCCTCTTGGACCCACTCCTACAGCTTTTCTTTCTCTCACTCTCACAAGACCTTTAGAGACTTTCATTTAGATTTTGGTGACTAGTGTTATGCTCATAGTTTGTCGTCACATATGTTCTAGTTTTGAATTTTATTTTCATAACTATATTTGTCTCATTATTCATCTTTATTGACATTTGTCACAATTTAATTCATTTGGAAATTGGATCAGGAGGACCAAAAATTGGAATCTCAACAAAAGGAGAGTGAAATAATAAAAGTGAGAGTTGGCTAAGTATTTTTTTGTCAATTCTTTGTAGGAGTCATACATATGAATATTGGTTATTAGATGAAATTTCGTAGACAATCTCCCAAAAGCAAGTTATATTCTTTTTGAAGTGACTTTGGTGTGTATTTCAGCAAATTCCAAATCAGCAAAGGATGTGGAAACAAAAGTTCCCAAATTGACATTCTGCATATGAGTGTTGCGGTCAAAGAATCTCTCATGCTCCTCATGAATTATATGGACGTCCAAAAGTCCAATATTCATAATAGTAGCCTTATTTAGTATATCAAGTGTACAATTTGTGAATCATACCTTGGATTTTCCCGTTAGGAAATTGACATATAGCATGTAGCTATCTAAATATGTAGACTCTTTTGGTGGAAAAGTTATAATGCTAGATTCAACTCTTTGCTTAATGGCAATGAAGATGATTACATGTATACATCATGAAAATGTTAACCCTAAAATCTTCTCAAGGAATGACAATTTTCCCACAAATAATACATAGTATTTGCATTTCTTAGCAAAAAATATCTATAGAATCAGAATCTTATCCTCTTGAGATAAGGATGTCATTATAGGAATAGTCAAGGAATTTTTCGAGGAGATGTTGTGGGGTTTCAGGGATAGATTTGGGTTCTCTTTTCAAACCTTCTTTTCCTCTAGTAGTGGTGATTATTAACACACCTTTGGGGGATGCGAATATGAAGAAGGTTGATCAACATGTGAAGGCCATTAAAAAATGTAACACTTCTTAGGGAGGATATCATATTAAGGAATTTACTCATAAATAATAAAGATTAGTGCATGATTGACTTCTGGTGGTATCATTTTAATGTATAAACTCAAGGAAGCTTAGGAACTTGATTTGATAATTATACTAGTGCTAACAAGTGGCATATCTGGTTAGAAAGGATATACTTGACAACTTGCATCAAGGAGAGCATTCATGTCATGGGGAACCTTGTCAAAATCATGAAGTGAAGCCTCATATTTATCCTAGTCTTTAGACATTTTCTTAGCTTCAACAAAATATGAATTTCAAGATAAGTGATTGTGATTTGGAGATTGTCTATTAGAGAGATATGTTTGGGTCACATGAGATGAAGATGGAGAACCATATGTATTTACACTAGCTGTATTTTCTCAAGCATATAGTTGACGTGATGATGGACTAGACCTCTGCGTCTGCATGTGTAGTGATTGTCATAATTTCTACAAGATATTAGTTGCATAAGCATCATTTTTTGTATATAGAACTTTTTTCACATGGGGTTGAATTATTCACATACATCACAAGGTAGTAAGAATAAGAAATATTGTTTTTGAAGCTCCCATTGCTAGAACATATTTAACATTTGCACAACTAGGATTGTATAGGTAGGAGGCACAACCTTGCTTCATGGTGTCTAGGGTTGTCACTATTCATATAGAAATACGTCATAGACTCTATTCAAATATTATTCATCAAGTTCCTCAAATATCTTTGAAGTACAACCATTTGAGCATTCAAAGTCATGATTGAGTTTTGGAGAATAATTATTTTTGTCTTCATTTCTATTGATGATAGATGATCATGGGTAGTTTGATCAATAAAAAGGGATGGGATCAAAAAGGGATGGGGTGATAGGTGTAAAAGGTTTCATATTCCACCACTACTAGTTGATCACATCTTCTCACAATGATATCAAGTTGATGCAACATTAATAATACTTGTATAAACTTGTTTCTCCAGTAGTTAGATGTTGTAAACATCACTCTCTATCAATAGATGGGTGAACTGTGGAAATGGCACCTTTTTCCTTAAAATGAAAAAAATAGAAATCAACAATTATGTAGTATTTTTTTGTAAATTTTTGTATGTAAAAATTTCTCACACCCTTTTTGATATGTTCTAGATTAAGGTGTAACATCAATCATATCTTTTTAGAAACTATGATATCTTAAAGATTAAATCATTATTTCTATTTAATTAACCCTACTAGTAAAATAAAAACTTGACAAATATAAAAAAAGTCACTTTATTGTGTGATGACCATGAACAAATGTAGAATTGAAGAAATTATATTATCCCTAAAAATCTTCTAAACCTAAAATTATAGTACTTTATTCTAATATATGATGAGACCACAAAAAACCTTGATAACAAATTAAGTTGAACATGACATGAACTTCAAATGCATAAACTACAACATGATAAGTTTACAAATGTGAACATCACTATAGGGAGAATACTTCAAGATAATGAACTAGATCTAGTGGGATAATTTAGTTAAAACATCGACCTTGATCATGGGCTATGTATGAGCTAATACCATAAGTTAAAGTCTTAATACCAAAAGGACCAAAATTTCACATTTTTATTAGATGAAACATAAACAAAGTTAACATCAAATAATATACATAGTACATGAACATATTTTACAAAATATTTTATATTTAAATGGATTGATACAATGATTGTTTTTCACTTTACTCATTCATTGAACAAACTCTTTCATTCTATTAGACTACAAATTTTCTTTTTATATTTTGTATACAATAATATGGTCAAAATTGATTTACAAGGCCTAAGATTACATATCAACGTGAACCTCTGGTATGCCTTTCAAGTTATATAGGATGAAATATGTTCTATCTACTTGTGTTTAACAGATGAAGACACATAAGTAATTTTTATATTTATTACTAAATAGAAGTTTCTTTCTAGGTAAGTGAACAATATGATATTTGTATAATTTAAGTTGTTGAATATATCTAGTTTTTAATTTACCATCTTTGTTGTCCCTTTCAAGAAAGTTGCAGATAGATATATCAATCTTCCAACCACAATCATTGTTCTTGTTGGGCATTTTTTTGCAAATGTATTACTAAGCTACTTAGAGGAACAAACTATTCTAATTTTTGAATTACCACTTTTAGTATCCATATGATTTAGGAAGTGTTAGGAACATGTCCAATACATGTTTAGAATTCAATATATGGGCAAGAAAAAATAATACAAAAATTGAAAAAAATAAAAACTCAAGAGCTATCTGCCTTAATAGGTTAATATCAACATGATATACTTGTCACCATCTAATTTTTGGTATCTCCAACTCTAAACAATATGAGCACATGTGGTCTATACTATATGAGCAATTTCTTGTTTTTACTTTTTACCAATTTTCAATAAGTTATGTATGAAACTTGTCTTAACTTTTCCATAATCATCATTTCATATCCTACTTAATATAGTGGATGAATATAAGTGACAACATTATGGATTCATTTTTAGTCTTCTCAATCACGTGTAGTAATTTGGGAATCAAATAGTAAAACATCATGTCACAAATTCTAATTATTGGTTTAAGTTTCTGATCATATCTGTTTGTTACATCTTGTTCATTTATTTTTTATCCAATAAAATTATTTTTGAACTTATGGTTGTGATAAAATATTTGAAATATCTTTATTAAATAAACAAAATGAACTTATATTATGTATTGAGATCCTACACATCATTTGTTATCAACCAAGTAAAACATTAATTGCCACAAATAAAGTGTTATTTACAAGTAATTATACATTAAATATAAGAATTTCATTTATTAAGATTACAAACACACAAATACTAATTAAAATTTTATCGTATTAATGACATAAGAATCAACATAACAATGAAAAATAGGTATATTGTACTAATTTAACATTTATGTATTAGCTTCTTAAGATATTTTATTACAAAATCATTGATAATGTCATGTTCTAAAAGCTCAAATATTTATATTGCAATCATACAGACATCATGAAGCCTCATGTTAGTCTTTTTAATCTTTGGAGATTTTGTTTCATTTATATAATTACTCATACTACTTACCTTATTATCTATAAAAAGGAGATTAACCAACAAAATATGTATAATATACCAAATTATATATAGTAGTTGATGGAGTGTGGCTAGGGGGTTGGAGCAAGAAGGTTAAGACCTCCAATGTCACTGAAGTAGAATTCATTGGGTTATTCTTAGTTGCAGACCAAATAATTCTCAAACAATGGATGAAGGTGATCATAGATTTTGACTTCCAGGTGATTAATAGAATTTTGAATTAAGACATCAAAAATCATCTGAGGTGTGCTTATTGGACTTCGAGGTTGAGGAAGATGATGCTAGCTAATACGATAATGCAATACACCAACAAGGACATCAATAGAGTTTCCTATGGCTTGGCAAATCCGCAACTCAAGAGCAGGTTAGCATAGTGTACCTATGATAATCCTACAAATAGGATATTAAATGTGTATCACTCTAATATCCATACGGGTGCAACAACTAATCAGTCAAGTGCTATGTATATGGAGAGGAGGCGTACCTATAACAATTATTCACCTAATGAGTAAATCGAACCTCATTTTCGCCCAAAAAAAGAAAATATAAATTTGTTCGATGTATATATGTTTATATGTCATGTAATTATTGACCATAATTGTAATTGCATGAATTTTGGTATATCTTGTCATTAGATGTATTATTCATGGAATTCATTATGATAAAAAATAGTAGTCATTCCCATGATATTTTTCTAAAATCATAATACCATGATTCTATTGTGGGATAATTATCGTATAATATTTGGGGACTTATTTGTTAAGATCATGTTTTGTAACTACTTTATAGGATTAAAGTGAGCAAACAATATTTTTAATCGGAGTTAACAAGACAAAAACTAAAGGTAAACATATATCTTATGAAATTACCTTGTTAAGGGAATGAGAGTAAGACTCAGATGCAAATAGCCAACTAAATCCAACTTAAACATCATGGATCTACCCTAAATTATAGTAATGATGTAGGTTGGGACTAGATGTGTAGGGGTTAGTGGGATTTACTACCTTTTTGTCCATGATTCCTGAATAGGAAGGAGAAGGAATAATATCCCTTTTTGGTTTAATGGTGGAAACCAAACGGTCGCACTCTGGTGAGGGATTGGCCTATGGAAGGGACACAAATTATATCAAAATGGTTAGTCAGATCCAGTTAAGTGGGGATGGTTGTGGGTTAAGTTGAGTAGTGGGGAAGTAGAACATCAACAATATCACTATCAAAACTAGTGGAGGGGTAATTTCTAAAGTTAATATGAAGGTTTAGGAACAAAGAAGGGATACTATACTTTTCAACATGTACCACTCAACCTTTAAATTTGATAATGATGAGGAATGTTAAAATTAACAAAATATTCAAGCAATATATTGATAAATTGTAATACATCTCATGAAAATTTTTCTAGGACTATAGTCCCTAGGAATAGTATGCAACATTTCCACATCAAGAACCAACTATTTCTAGGACTTTAGTCCCTAGGAACAGTGTGCAACATTTCTACACACGAACCTCAATCTTGCTAGTCATTTTACTATATTGTGGAGGTACATGGTTCGTTTATAAAATAATAACTTCAAAATTACGTTGTTTGTCCATTTGATGACACTTCAACAATGATATTCCTGTCAATAGTTGTAGTTATAAACCTTCATGTAGGTCTATGAGCAATGGGCTACAAGAAAAGGAAATTTTGGAATCAATGGGAAAAGGATTAGATGAGAAGTAGGTTATCAGGAATATGTCAAGTCTTTTGGATGTTGTTATTGATGAATGAATATTCATAATAATTTTAGTAGAATTTTTAGCTTAATTTTGCATTTAGATATCACATTTCACCTTAGAATTAGATTCCATATGGATTCTTTTGTTTTATTTAATTTATTTAGATTTAGATGAAATTCCTTGTTAAGAGGTGATTTTATTGCATATTAAATAACTTGACGAACCTCTAACTCCTGTTCCCATGCATAACCATGTGTCATTTCTGGGTGACTAGGGCTACGACCTGGTGAACGTCCCTTCTACCCTAGGGTCTCTTTCCATTACAGGTACAAGGAAGGCTCAATCGTTGTTGGTTCGAGGTTCCAAGATGGCAAAGGAATTGGCAGAGGGGTATGCGACGATGTGGTTGATGGAAGAGGAGGAAGAACCAATCGTTCTCAAGGAAGAAGATGACGAAGAGGGATACGACCACGTCGAGTTGGCTCTGGTCGACAGGCTACTCACAGACAGGGGTTTCAATTTCTGTGCAATGCAAAAAACTCTAACCCAAGCGTAGGGTTTGAAGGAGAAGGTGTTGTTCAAGATATTGGATAGAGAAATCTTTGTGGTACAATATTTTGACAGGAAAGACAAGCGTCGGGTTATGGAGGGCGCTCCTTGGAACTTTGATAATCGACTGCGCCTGGTGAAGGAAATTGAGAAGGATGAACAATCGGGAAACATTGTGATTACGAAGAGTCCTTTTTGGATACGTATCTATAGGCTGTCATTGGCATATCTGGGAGAGAAAGCAATATGAGAGATAGCTTCACGAGTCAGAGAGATCGTAACCATAGATAGAGACGAGTTGGGTTGGGAGTCCTCTACTCGCGTCAGGGTGCTGATCAATATTAGCAAGACGATCATATGATCGATGTGCCTTAGGATGACGAAGGGCGATACGACAATGGTCGAGATCAAATACGAACACCTCTCTATGTTTTGCCATCATTGTGGCGTGTTGGGTCATGTTGATAAGGACTGCCTTATTGTTGATGAAGAAGACAATGAATCGTGACAATGGGGTTCGTGGCTTAAAGCTTCACCATGGAAACAACACCAGTCGGTTCAGGAGGAGATCTACAGTGTTGGAACGACACAGAGGAACCTGGTCTTCAACTGGAAATGAGAGGATGGCAGACAAGGCAGAGGCAAGGAGACATCGCAGGGAAGTTGGGGGTCATGGGGAAGGGAGGATGGCACTAGCTCGATGAGGGAACATGGGATCGGGGAGAATGTTGACTCGAGGGGGGGCGTCGAACCAGAAAGGCATTTCTATGAGGGTGCGTGGTGATGTGGGGTCGAAGAGCGGAGGTGTAACGCCCAGGCCCACTGCCCAAGGCTCTAGCAAGGTTTTAGGAATGATGATTGGCCCCACAGACCACCACTAGCCTTAACTGCCCACATTGTCCTCACTCACGTGCAAGCCGGGGTCAACTTCCTGACTGGTCACCCATCCTAGTACTACTCCAAGTCGAGCATGCTTAACTATGGAGTTCTTTAGAGATGGGCTCCCTGAAAAGAAGGTGCACCTTGGTGATATGGGTAGTCCAACCATTCCTTTTAAGATCATGTTATCTGAGGCCTCAAATCCTGGGATGTTACAATCTCCCCCACTTAGACTCTTGACGTCATGGTCAAGGCTGAACTATATGACCTCATAATCGCTTCCCCATTTCAGTGTAGACCCAGAATGTCCCATGGAAACCCAGCTCCCATCCACGGCTACCAGCGCAAGGGTGGCTCCATCTCGTCTTTGTGGATAGCCCTTTCCAACATGCTTGGACCGCACAGCTCAAAGACTGGCATGCCATGCCCATCTGGGCCCAACCTACTGGATGGGTTCGGCTCTGATACCATTTGTAAAACCCAGGCCCACTGCCCAAGTCTCTAGCAAGGTTTTAGGAATGACGATTGGCCCCACAGACCACCACTAGCCTTAACTGCGCGCTTTGTCCTCACTCACATGCAAGCTGGGGTCAACTTCCTGACTGGTCACCCATCCTAGTACTACTCCAAGTCGAGCACACTTAACTATGGAGTTCCTTAGTGATGGGCTCCCTAAAAAGGAGGTGCACCTTGGTGATATGGGTAGTCCAATCATTCCTTTTAAGATCATGTTGTCCGATTCCTATATCAAGCATTAGACACTCTAGTGGCTAAAGATGGATGTTGATGAATATTCACTAGAGGGTTAGAGACCAAGGATGGAGATCACATGTGTGGCTCAACTTGTCTTACTCTCTAGAAAGATTGCACAATTTTAGATTGTATGCTATTGTATAGGCAGGTGTAGCTTATGTGTATTGTGGTTTGTAAGTGATTAGGGATTTTGTAGGAAGTCTCTAGAATATTCTTAGTGATTGACTGGCCGTTAGGTAGAAATTAGTTGGGTTGTAATGGTTAAAATGTTGAACTTTTGAAGAACAATCTAGAACCCAATTCGATCGACAAGTTTTTCGACCGACTATGTCTCGGTCGAGAATTTCTTCCATCGATCTTGAGTTGAATGCAAGTGTATTCCCACGACTATCCTCAACTCCTAACCACTAAATCTAATGGTCATATTATTTGGAACAAGGCTGTGTTCAATCAACAATAATTTTGACTGAAATTAACTTAGAGCACAAATGTGTATGATTTCGACCGGTGCTCTGTCTCCTCAACTGAGGTGGTTCTCAGTCGACAATATTTCCGACCGAGAGTGTCACTGGTGCATGTTTTGGAACGTCCTATCAAATGATTGCTCTGATGAAGGATAATGACTCTAATATCTAGGGGGATCCTAACTAAGGGTTTTCAGTAGATAGAGGAAATCTAACGCTTGATTTACATGATATCTAAGTACTTGTACATTATATACTTGTACAAGTTTTGACATTTGAGAACAATCATGAAAATAATAAGCATTTTAGCACATTTATCTGCAATTATCCATGTGGTATGATCTCCTCATCTTCTTGAACCCTGAAATACTCAAGTAGTACATTAGATCTAAAAGAATAAAATGTTTTTCACCATCAAAACAATGGGTATGCTAATGTCCAATTTATCCAACAATATTCCCTTTTTGTAGATTGCTCACATTTCTAAAATATAATCAAAATATTTTAAAGATGAGTTTCATATCTAAGAAGAACAAATCCTTGAGTGGCATGAAAATGTGTGCTAATATTATTAGAGAGATATGGAACATTATAACCATCTCATAAAGGAATTAAGCATCAATTTTTTTTTTGCAAAAAGATTAAATTATGTTACCATGAAGCTCAAGAAATATTTTTCGTTATATTTTACTTCTCCACCTTCGTCATCTCAAAAGGATATCCAAATATTAAAATAATTCCCCCTTAATGGGATACATCCCCTTAATGGGATGCTCCCCCCTAATAAAATACCCATGTTTTAAATTAAAAGAAAAAATGTGAAGTAAATGTCCAATGAGATCCACAAAGACAAAAATGCATGCTAGAGAACAAGAATCGTGGGAAAATATATCAAGGAAAACATCTTTTAGAGGAGTAATAAGTAACTTCCTTATAATATATTCAAATTCATTCAAAGGAAGTGGTTTGGTAAAAATATCAGCCAATTGTTCCCGTATGTCAACATGATGAAGAGATTTGTTATTCTTGGCAATATGATCTCTCAAAAAGTGGTGTCTACTCTCAATGTGCTTGGCACGACTGTGTAGAATAGGATTATGAGCCAAGTTTATTGCACAAGTGTTGTCACAGAAAATTCACATAGAAGAAAATACAAAATAAAAATAATTTAAGACTTGTTGCATATAAAGTACTTGAGTAAAACATGATCCTACATCCATGTATTTGGCTTTGGTGGTAGACAAAGCGGTGTATTTTGTTTCTTACTAAACCAAGAAACCAAATCTCTTCCTAGAAAGAAATCACCACCACTTGTGCTCTTTCGATCAGGATAGAACTAGCATAATTGGCATCGGTGTAGGCTTTCAAATCCAACGATTGACCCTTGGGATACCATAATACAAAATTTATAGTGCCAATAGGATATCTAAAGATTCTTTTGATGGATTTAAAATGAGAATACATGGACTCGATTGAAATCTAGTGCAAAATCTAACAACAAACTTAATATATGGTCTAGATACAATCAAGTATATCAAGCTACTAATCATTTCTCTATATAAGCAATCATAAATAGGCTCACTATATTCATCCTTTTCAATTTTAGTAGATGTAGCCATAAGAGTAGTAGCATGTTTACAATTTTCACACTTAGATGTTTTAAAAGTTCCTTAGTATATTTCTCTTCGATTAGAAAAATTCCAGCAGGCATTTCTTTTATTTGAAAACCAAAGAAAAGTGTCAATTCTCCCATGAGACTCATTTCAAATTCTTTTTGCATGAAATAACTGAATTGAGCACATAAGGAGTCTTTTGAAGCACCAAAGATAATGTCATCAACATATATTTGAACAACTAAAAAATCTTATTCATACAATAATGTAGAATCTGATTTTCCAGTAGGGAAACCTTTATCAAAAAGTTAGTGTTGAAGTCTTTGATACCAATTTAGGGGTGCTTGTTTTAGACAATAAAGGGATTTCTTAAGTTTTAAGACATGATCAAGTTTGTTAAGAATTTCCAAATCAGGTGGTTGGGCAACATAAACTTCTTCTTCTATGATTCCATTTCAGAAAGTACTTTTTACATCAATTTGAAAAAGTTTAATGTCTTTATCGCCAGATAGAGCTAGTAGCATTCTAATGGCTTAAACTCTAGCTATGAGTGCATAAGTCTCATCAAAGTATCTCCCTTCTTATTGATTGTATCCTTGAGCAACTAACCTAGCTTTTTTTCTAACCACTTCCCCAACTTCATTAAGTTTATTTCAAAAAACCCAATTTGTTCCAATAATCTTTTTGACTTGAGATTTAGGAACTACATCCCATACATTATTCTTAGAGAATTGATTTAGCTCTTCTTTCATAGAAATTATCTAGTAATCATATTTTAGAGCTTCACTTATATTTTTAGGTTCAACAATTGATACAAAGGTCATGTTTGCAACATCTCTAAATGATGATCGAGTTTTTACTTTTTCAAAAGGATTTCCTATGATTAAGCCTTGAGGATGATCTTTGATTATTGATGGAATTGGTTGTTGTGACTCATTATTTTGATCATTATTATGTTCAATTTCAGGATTTTTATCATCATTTGTTGATACTGTAAGTCCTCAATTTGATGTGTAATATCATTCAAATTTTCATTTTCAATACATGGTGTTGTCATTTCATGCAATGTGATATAAATTGATTCCACAACTTTCTTGGAAATAATGTTGAAAATTCTAAATGCAATATTAGATGTTGAATATCCCCAAAATAATACTTTTGTGACTTATGGTCAAATCTATCTCTATCAACTTTTGTGTTCCAGATATAGCAAGGTGTACCAAAAGTATGAAAGTAGTCAACTCTAGGTTTCTTGTTAAATATGAGTTCATAAGGAGTAATCTTAAGATGTGAGTGAATTGAAACACAGTTTAAGACATATCATGATGTATTTACTACTTCAACCTAAAAGGTTTTAGGTATATTTTGCTCTAATAGAATTGTTCTAGACATTTCTTGTAAGGACTAATTTTCTCTCAACTTTCCCATTGTGTTGTAGAGTGCATGGAGCTGAGAAATAATGTGTATATCCTTTAGATGTACAAAATGATTCAAAGATGTGGTTTTCAAACTCTCCCATGTAATCACTCCTAATGGTGCATATTTTGTTTGGAAGTTGTTTTTCAATCTTAGAGAAAATTGAATGAATATTCTAATAGTATCATCTTTAGTTGAAAGAAAATGCACCCAAGTATATCTACTATAATCATCAACAATGACAGAACAATAATTTTTACCACCAATAGATTGAGTCCTCATAGGTCCAAATAAATCCATGTGAATAAGTTCTAAATATCTAGTACTACTAAGCAAATCTTTATATTTGAAAGAAGCATTTGTTTGTTTCCCTATAGTACATGGTTCACAATTTTCAGGTTTATCAAAAGAAAGTTTAGGTAAACCATGAACAAGATCATTGTTAAGCAATTTTATAATAAAATTTGATCTTGCATGTCCTAGCTTTCTATGCCATAATTTTAAAGCTTCATCGTTTGCAAGAAGGAATTTTCCAATCAGAATTAGGTATAAGTATGTAAAGATTTCCTACTGTCTTTCCATCATAAATAACATCATTACTGTTTTATATGAGAAATTTGCAACAAGTTTTGTTAAAAAGAACATCATAGACATTGTCTTATAATTGACTAACACCAATTAGGTTATGATGCAATCCGTCCACAAGTAGCACATTTTTTATTTGAAAATTTGTACCAACAATACCTATCCCAATGATTTTACCATTGGAAATATCTCCAAATGTGACTATTGCACTCTTCGTCTCTTCAAATGTATGGAAATCCTCCTTGTTTCGGTCATATGTTTTGAAGAACCACTATCAACCACCCAATCCTGCAAAATATGAAGATTTTAGTACCCATGTGGTGGTCCTTTTGGTGAGGAGAGTTACTTTAAATGTTTTATCATTTCAAGTATTTAGAAAAAATTAGTATGAAGAGGTCATTACAAATTTGATTCACCAAAGAAAATGCAAGCAAATAATTTTAATTTTCAATAAAGAATATTAACATAACTACTTTAGGTCAAACTTTTCTTCGATTGGAAGACTGCTTGGTCGAGCTCTTTGTCGGTCGAGATGGAGTTTTGTAGATTTTTTGGTGAATGCAACATTTTTAATGTAATCAAGTGATACTATTTTCTATTGTTTTATTTTGGACAACACAAGTAAGAAGTCAAAACATACAAATATATACAAGTTAAATCATGCTTAGTTGAGATATGACATACATGCATTTCGCAATGAAGTTTAGGTCAAATCTCAACAAAGTGTATTAAATTCTATGTTTGGAGTCTTCCAATCCAATTGATATCCTTCTTCTTCTTGTATTCATAGGAGAATGAATAATGTCCATGACATTGGTAGTAGAAATAAGAAAAAAAACAATTTGGTTTCTTTTCTTAACATTTTGGGTATGTGCCATATTTTATTTGGGTACATAGATAGTCTTGGATCTAGGGAATTGTGTTTTACTAGATCTAGGCTTTTGATAATATTTTTCTTTGGGTACATAGCCTATTCGTCTTCTACCAACTTGCTTACAAGAATTTTCCAAAATTTTATCAAGAATATCATTATTTTTCAAACTATCAACATGCTTTTGTAACTTAACAGTTTCATCAATGTTTACTAGAAAGCAAGGTATCTCTTCCTCTAAGAATTATATCATAATCCAAATGAGAGCATATAATAGGTTGAGTTTGATAATCATTTATCTTTGCAAGAAATTCAACCTTTTCTTCAGAAAGAAGATGATTATTATTTTCTAAGACAAGAAATTTAGCATTATAATCATCAATAGAAGCTTTCAAAGTATTCTTTTCAGAAATAAGACTTTCATTTTCAAAAGTAAGATCATCTATTTTACAATGCAATTCATCATTTATTTTAGAAATCTTTTTTAATTTTCTTTGCAATCAACATATTTAGTATGGGTTTCTTTAAGACTATTAACTAAATCAGTTTTGGGTAATTAAAAAATACTACCTCATTTGAGTCTTCATTTCATCTTCCTTATCCATGAGGCACTCTACTTCTTCTTCTCCACTTCCACTTTCATCGCTTGATTTATCCCAAGAATCTTTGTATGCTTTTTCTCCCTTGTCCTTCTTCTTAGAGGAGAATTTCTTACCTTTCTTGATCTTGGGGCACTCATTCTTCAAATGCCCCTTTTTGCCACACTCAAAGCACCTAAGAGAGGAAGAAGTACTAGAGTTTTTGTTAGATTTATACCTTTTATATTTCTTACCATTTACAATGAGTGCATCTTCTTCATTGTCCACAACACTTTTCTCATCACTTTCTTGAGTGATGACTTGTGCTTTGTTTGATTCTTTTAATGATATGTCCTTCCTTCTTCCTTTTCTAAGTTCCAACTCCAATCTTTCTTCTTCTTCATGAATAACTTCATGAGTATATAGATTGTCAATGAGTTGTTCCATATTCAATGTGGTAAGGTCATTTACTTCTTCAATGGCAGTCACATTTGGCTTGTACATTAGAGGCAAGGATCTAAGAATCTTGGATACTCAATCTTCCTCACTTGTATACTTACAAAGGCACTCAAGTTGTTAATAATAGAGGAAAACCTTGCATACATTTCACAAAAAGATTCATTAGGTGTCATGCGTAATTGTTAAAATTGTTTTCTAAGCATGTTAATCTTGGTATTCTTAAACTTTAGTCGTACCTTCATGTATAACTAAAAGTTTGTCATATTTCATAAGCAGTTTCACATGAAGATATCCTATTAAACTCACTAACGGAAATGGAACAATATAAAATGGTTACTTCTTTTGCATTCAATTGAACTTGCTTTACCATTTTGGGATTCCATGTTACATACTCCATATTAGGAAGTGCATAGGGCAAGGACAACATTCTCCAAAGCTCTAGACTAATCCATTGTAAGTAGAATTGCATCCTTATTTTCCAATAAGTGTAGTTTCTTCCATCAAAGGGTGGTGGTCGACTCACATGAGTTCCTTCGAGCTTGAGTTTGTGTAAAACATCATCCCCCATTCAAGACCGGTTAAGCCTCTTGAACTTGTTGTATAGAAGACAAATACAGAACCCAATTTGGTCGACAAGTTATTCAACTGACTATGTCTATGTCAAGAATTTCTTTGACCGAGCCTAAGTTCATTGCTAGTGTATTCCAATGACTATTAACAACTCCCAACCACTCAATCTCACTATCATAAGATTTGGACCGATGTTGTGTTCGGTTGCCAATAATTTTGACTGAAATTTAATTAGAGTACAAATGTTTATGATTTCAACCAGTGCTCAGTCCTCGATCGAGGTGGTTCTCGGTCAACAATATTTTTGACCGAGAGTTTCACTAGTGCAAGTTTTTGAACCTACTATTAAGTGATTTTTCTGGTGAAGGATAATGACTCTAATCTCTAGGGGGGGATAACTAAGGATTATGAGTTGATAGAGGAGACCTAACACTTTATGTACATGATATCTAAGTAATTGAACATTATATACTTGTACAAGTGTTTAGATTTGAGTATAATCATGAAAATATTAAGCATTTAAGTGCATTGATCTTCAATTATCTACATGGTATGATCTCCTCATCTTCTTGAACCCTAAAATACTCAAGTATCATGTTACATCCAAAAGAATGAAATGTTTGTCATCATCAAACCAAAGAGTATGCTAATGTGCAATTTCGCCAACAAGTTAATCAATCAACAATGAATCTTTTTTCATATATACCAGTTCTTGCTTGGTTACATTGATCAGATAAATTTTAAATACGATATACTTTAGGTTTGATCCATAAAAGTACTATGATAAGTTCAATCTTCCCACACGAAGTGTTTGTCATACTGTTAGTTTGATAAAAATTAAACTTTATATGTTAGTGAATTTGAGGGTACACAAATATATCACTATATGTTGGTTTTGTTTATTACAAAATAGATAACACTCTACAATTGACTTAAATTCAAGTTTCTAAGTCTGATATATGAAATGGATTCTATTTCAATAAGATAAACAATGAAAGTATATGTCAAAACAATAAACGTTAATGATATAAATAGTATAGTTGTGAAATATGTTAGTGTATGGTTTAAATGTATACATATTGATGTAGGAATATGCAAACACTTTTGTAAATTCAATTATACAATTGTTTATATTTGTTATAATCTTACTATTTAACTAATACCTCTAATTTTCATCATGGATCCGAACAATTCATGATGATACTATGTTAAATATAATGTTGAAACTATGTGTCTACTCAATTTTATTAAGTATAGCGGAGGGGAAACATCAAATATGTATCTCATTATTTAGTGTTGACAAATAAAGTACTAGAACTTAAGTCATGCTTAATTCAACTGTAGTGTTCATCCAAGGTTGCATGACATTTGGTTTAAATCAAGTAAATGTGTTAAAATGTTATTCAAACATCTCTATTCGCTGAATATAAAGTAAAGTCAAATTAATCAATGTAGTATAACTCTATGATTTTTTTATATTCTACACCATATACTTTGAAATTACTGACAAAAATTATGCTTTGAAGTTGGTCTAATATTGTATAGGGAGAACTGCTCTTAGTCTTGTATTTAGAGCCTAATGCATTGTATATATAGAGTTGGAATTTTTTTATATAAAGAAAATGCACTTAAGAAACTCAAATCAAGTTCATTCGTCAAAATCTATATATCTTGTTTACTCCCTCTGATCTCTCTTTCTCTTCTTCAATTTCTATCTTTCCTTCTCTTACTTTCCACCAAATTTCTATGGGAGCAATCAAACTAGTCATACTAGAATCATTGTGTATGTCTGAAATTCTTAAAAGAAACAAAGTAAAGAGGAAAATCTAGGTGTAATTAAAAATTCATAATATTTTGTTTAAATATGCTATTCAAAAAGAAAAAGAATACATTGTCTTACCTGCAAGTTTGACTTTGTCCTAGTTTGAACCAATCAAAATGTAAAAGGAGGGGGGAAAGAAGGTTGGCAATTCTAATTATGTAATCAGTGATGACAACCATAGATCAAGAAGCTTGCGAGATTGAAGAAGTGGCATGGTACCTATAGGGAAAACTTGGAAAAGTCAGACGAGGTTATCCCCTCATTGAGGAATGACTATAGATAGACTAAAAGGAACTACAAGATCGTGGTCATATCCTTTACTACTAGTGGAGATAGGAGAAACCTGGGTGGTCAGTGGCAGTTGTAAGATTAGAAGGAGGGGAGAGAAAGGTGATAAGTTTGAATTCACAAGGGGCTTCTAGCCATAGAGATAATTCTCACAATTGACTGGGTGACAAATGACCATGAGTCATCATGGTGGAAATTCAGGCACATTCTATGGTATCTGAATCATCTAGGACACTTGAGTTACAATTTGTAGTAGCCTTGATTTTGTGCAGTCTCTTGTTCTCCTGCTCTTTCCATCAACTAGAGCCTCTGTATTCCCCCAAAATTTCCCCTATTTGATCTGACAACTGTTGAATTGCATCCTCTAAAGCTTCAACAGTCCTCTACCCGGGGATGAAAGTTTTCTTAAAGGACAATGCCTCTTTTTCCATTTTTGGAGGAAAATAAAGAAAAACACATCCCACCTACGTCATATTCAGAGTAAGGAGAGATTCTACATGTGATATATGCTTCTTGCAGTCAACCACAGTTTATGCATGCAACATGGGACGCCATCAGAATCATTGTTCATACGAGGGTGTGTGCCTCCACGCAGATACATTCTCATGTGTCCACTGTAGGATTGTATGACAAGATAGTTGACTTTTGTAGTGTCTCACAACTCCTAATATGGAGCTAACACTATGCATTCTACAATTTTCATTATTTTCCAGATAATTGGGATGGTAGAAAAGGTTTCACACGTATGATCTCTCATCTTAAGAGACTTCATCTTTGTAACAAAGATCACAATATAGTGTTATGGGATTCCATAGATAATCACTATGATTTATTTCCTATAGTGGAGGATACTTTGAGGGTCCTTGACCAGTGGATACATGCTCTAATTTGTACATGTCATCATGTTGATGGCCTTGAACATGTTGTTAATGATACAAGAGAGATTCAAGGATGTATTTTTGGAATCTTAAAGCCCCAACCAAAGGGCCTTGAGGTTTCTAATGCCACAAAGGGAATGGTCCTAGATGCTATGCTTCTCAATCATGTTTTTTTAAACACCTATAATAATTGTAAAGAGCATTGCACATAATTTTTGTCTTGCATTCTCTTGGGTGATGAAGACAACTCTTTACAAAGTGGATACTAATCCAAGTTTCATAGTTGCTTGGGTGAGATTGTTGATTCTTTTGGAGGGTTGCACATTATAGGTGTTAAAGGTCAATAATAGGTGGGAAAGAATATCTGACAATAGAAATTTATTGCAATGGCATCGTAATTTTGAGTTCTCTAGCTACATGGGGTGAAGTAGATGGTATCACCAAGTTAGTGGACAATATAGAAAATTCTTTTACATCTAAGGATATGGACCATGAAAAAGATAAATCTATGGAGGAGGAGACAAAGGAGAATGATAAAATCAGGCAATGCCTTTGAAACGTTGCACATGGCCACTTTAAAGTAGTTGTGAAAGTGTTTTGCTCCTCAGGGGTAGCTTCAAATAATGAAGATACCATAAAAATTTTGGAACATAAACACTCATACAAGCCACCTCAATGCATGCCAAATACTTTTTTTTTAAAGCCCCCCTTACAGAAGATATTAACACTATTTTTCGGTGTATGAAATCCTTTCCTAAAGGGACCACATATGGAAGAGACTGGTTGCTGACCCAACACATCTTAGATGCTTTCTATGAAAAGGGGTCTACTTTTGCCACAAAACTATTACATGCCATCACCCTAGTGGTTGATTTATGGTTGGGGAAGGTGTCCATTAAGATTGAAAGAGTTCATAGCTTCCACTCCTCTTACACCTCTACTTAAGCATAACAATGGGATGTGTCTCATTATAGTTTCTATCATTTGGAGGCACCTGGTATCCAAAGTTGCCATGATAGGAGTGAGTAAAGATATGAATAGGTATCTTAATGATTTTTAGTTTGGAGTCGGTGTATCTGGTGCTATAGAGGCAATTTTTCATAGTGTGAAGAAATTGTTAACAAGAAACATGAAGATCAATCCTTCTCTATGCTTACAATTGATTTCTCAATTACTTTCAACCTGGTGGATAGATCAACATTATTCCTTGAGATGAGGTTGAGGTGCCCATACATTTCTTTGTAGGTGGAGTTTCAATATGAACAAGCATCTTGTTTGGAAACTGGAAATGATTATATCTCTTTAGTCACAGAGTGCAGCTCGGTGATAGCTTGGGGCCACTTCTTTTTTTTTCCTTTTACTACATCCACTTATTCATGAGATCAGGGACAACTACATGCTTCTTCTCCATGCTTGCTATCTTGATGATGGAACCATCATTGGGGAAACAATGGAGGTTTTATAACCCAAATTTTAGGGTTTTGACACCCAATATATATAATTTGAGAACTACAAATGTTGTGTAGATGGTTGACCTCAAATTCCAATTTGTGCATCCAATCATGGATTGTTACATGCGATAAGGGGTGATTGGAGGTGCAAATGATGGTTGTGATGCCTAACTGAGTTCGATTAGGATATATGAGTTTTGTTAATCAATTTAAGTATTTATGAGACAAAACATTCATTTGGTGATATACATGAATTTGATTAGTTGTAAAGTGACCCTTGGGAGTTATAGTGAGCATGATAATCACATCATTTTATTGATGAAGATTTGATGATTGATTGATTGATATTCAAGGTTTATATGCCAAATAATTTATTTGCATGATGAAATAATAGAATTTGTGTCTCGAACTTTGACATAAGTTATCTTAGGATATTATGAGCCTACCCCAAAAATTCCAGAATGTGTGGATATTGCTACAAGGAAATATAATGAATTGAAATTGAGGACATTGATGATAGAAATGTGTTAAACTTTAATCTTTTGAATATTTCGTAGTTAGGCCCATGATAGAACGAAGACTTTGTCTCCCACCTCCTGATTCTTCAGAAGAGGTAGCCTCGACCCAACTCAACAAAACTCATGCAAATGCCAGATCCAGGAGTTAAATCAGTAGTTTAGTTGCCTCATTCTCTTAGAGACGTTCCCGGAGACCTCTCGAGTAAACCTTCTCCTGACCTACAATGAGAGAACCAGATATCTCCCCTCTTTCCAACTCCATCGCTGCCTACATCATGGGCAAAGGGTGACCGGAGAAAGGGATAGGTGACCAGGTGCCTTAGCGATGACTAACAATTGACTAGGAAGCTTCCATGGATCCTAATGAGTAGTCTGAAGCTTGTTGATCCGTGAGAACAGTGATGTGTGGGTCGGAAAACTCTGTTCTGATGGTAGATTGAAGGAGGGATTGGGGGAAAGACACAAATGCTTCAAAGATGATCTAGAACCAGGCATGAGTTCCCTGGGCAGCCGCACTTCTTCTTGACTTGCTTCCAGAGCAAGGAGACGAACATGGAGCAAATCCCCAATCTTACAAAGCCTCTTCCGCTGCAGATCCAAGCATGATGTCTGTCAATCCAAGGATTTCTCTCCCAAGCACTGAGACTAGCCATCAAGGTGTGTGGACTCCTAGTGGGCTCTTAGATGCTGACATCAGAGGGAAAGTGAGGCATCTGGTCTAAGCCTAGCCGAATTCCATGGCCTAA
This sequence comes from Alisma plantago-aquatica, assembly GCA_963693085.1. Classification (NCBI taxonomy): domain Eukaryota; kingdom Viridiplantae; phylum Streptophyta; class Magnoliopsida; order Alismatales; family Alismataceae; genus Alisma; species Alisma plantago-aquatica. The sequence continues at coordinate 1,503,269,557 of OY856410.1, read as the reverse complement.
TCTAGGATACAACAGCGTCGAGAACATGATGAGACCGATCTAAGATGATGGTAGGAGCCATTCCTTGCTCGCCAAAGATCCACACTTGTGGCGGCATAACGGGTGACTAGGCCAACCATAACCCAAAACAGTTCCAAGAATCCTGGTGTTAGAATCCTTTCCCTTATTTCTGCTTCTTTGTGGTCATGCCAAGGCCGCCAATCACAACAACTTGGAATCGGAAGAGACCTCACGGGTAATCTGGAGACCACAGTGCCTCCTGGCTGATGGTCGAGGGTAACTACAGATCTATGATGACGAAAGGGGGGGAGGATGAAGCTTCAGATCTTGCACCCAAGGACCTTTAATTGTACTGAGAACCTTTACTCACAGGAACAACATAAGAGGAGAGGTCGAAGCCGCAAGGCTTGGACTCACGAGACGAAGGAGATGAGGTCAAGCGGGTTAGCTGGACTCCACCCTAATCAGATATCCTACAAGATCCATCTGGCTTGGAATGGAAAGGAATGCCCTGGACTCATCTCAGCCCTAGGATTTAGATCCAACATTCCTGGAATTTCATAAAGGTACCTTTCTTTTATAAAATGGTAGATAATGAGCTGAACTTGCTTAATTCTTTAAAAATAGCATACTTATCCTATAAATCCCACAAAAATACCCATAGACTTTAAAAATTCCGTCTTTATTATGAAACCACTTAATCAGGTCAAAGAGGCATCGTTACTGATGAATTTTTTATCTACAAGATAATACTCCTACTTAGGGTTCAATAAATTAAATAAACAATATGCAGTTGATATTAATTCTCAGAAAATTGTCCTAGAACCCTAATGATGATATACATCCATATTTAGACTCAGATCCGAGTAATATACCTAATGATAGGTCATTTTCTATTAATGACTATTTTGATGCTTTTAATCCCATTTTAATTCTAGGAAATGGACTAAGCATCAGAAAATTATGAAAATTGGACCAGACCTCTAAAATGACCTCCTGACTAGTAGAAAAATATCAGAGACAAGTTCTAGGTAGTTTGAACCTAGATTTGGCCAAACCCTAATTTGGACCTAAAATTACCAAGAATATGATGTACATATATTAATGATGATTAATTTCTTTAAATCAGATGTTGACCAGATTATCTAGATGATCATTGATATATGAGGAATATCTGAACTCAGGTATGTGGATTTAAGTATATGACTAGTTTTTCTGGATGTTAATTATAAGTATCTGCTTGCATGTATTTGAATACATTGATGGGTGTATATCTATGTGTATTGCCAATTTCCACCTGAATCCTAAAGAACATTAAGGGAATGAATAATGGAATGTAGTTACTGATGGTGTTCATTAATCTCCCCATTAGAGAGGGAAAGATTTAATGTTGACTAGAACCTCCCTAATGGTACAAGGTATGTAGGGAGATCCCTAATGGTATAAGGTACGCAGGGATAGGGCCCAAATAATTTATGTTTGTGCTAAGTCTACCATAGTAATGCATGTTCATTTGAAATATGATTAATAACTTGGTTAAATCCTGAGTAAATGAGTTGAATCCTTTTTGCATGATTCAATCCTATATGTGAGAGTTGGATTAAAAAAAATCATGATGGGTAGGTGACTTACAAAGTCAATTCTTTTGATTGAGTTAGGTCCTAGCTTGAGTGACATATGTTTGTGAATCTCATCATTAGTTGCAAGTGAGATGGTATATGAAACTCTAGTTCTTACAGTAAAATTCCTTATGCATAAGATGCTCATAAATATTGTTCCTTCCTTATCTCTTTCTTGATATATGATGCAAGAAACCTCATTTGAACTATATTAACGATTATGTATGAATAGTCACTTAGATAAGCTTGAATTAGTAATTTGCCCTTCACTCTACAACACTTGTGGTATGTATAAGGAAATCATGAGGTTGCCTTAGTGTGTTTTCCTTCCCTTAATATTATACATGAAAGATACCAGTTTATAATATTGATCTTGAAATAAAGATATCGTTGGATCATATGTTACATGATCATAAAATATACTCCTTAACCTCAAATTTTATAACCTTAAGCTTGTAGTTTGAAAACAACTCACACAAGAGGTTGAAACTCTAATATTCAAGAATCATGATAGACCAACCCTTCTCAAGTAATAAAATTCTAGTATGATGTGATGAAAAAAACACTAAAATAAAGATGTTTAGTGTGTTAACAGTATTGTTCAATGACTTCAAATCTTCCTACCACCTTGCACAAGTTAGTAAGGTGAAATTTTAGACCTCGAATAATATCTTCTCAATCCATGTATGATCAAACCCTAATTCTTAGGGCAATGAGGGGTATAAGTCCTAAAATACTAGAATGCCAAGTTATGACCAAACTACATAAATAATGCTTCCATCTACATAAGGTGGGGTGGGTACACCCTAGATGCTCTAAATCCTAAGATGACAACAGAGGGTGCATATAGAACTATGATGTCTTAACACATGGAAGTGGTGGCCTAGTCATAGTAGAGACTCCTTCATATCACCTTAAATATGGGTCTAGTTGGATTTTGAGGATGAAATTCCATATAAGGTGGGGGTAGATGTGATAACCCAGATTTTAGGGTTTTGACACCCAATATATATAATTTGAGAACTACAAATGTTGTGTAGATGGTTGACCTCAAATTCCAATTTGTGCATCCAATCATGGATTGTTACATGTGATAAGGGGTGATTGGAGGTGCAAATGATGGTTGTTATGCCTAACTGAGTTCGATTAGGATGTATGAGTTTTGTTAATCGATTTAAGTATTTATGAGATAAAACATTCATTTGGTGATATACATGAATTTGATTAGTTATAAAGTGACCCTTGGGAGTTATAGTGACCATGATAATCACATTATTTGATTGATGGTTGTGATGATCTCAAATTCTAATTTGTGCATCCAATCATGGATTGCTACATGCGATAAGGGATGATTGGAGGTGCAAATGATGGTTGTGATGCCTAACTGAGTTCGATTAGGATGTATGAATTTTGTTAATCGATTTAAGTATTTATGAGACAAAACATTCATTTGGTGATATACAATTTGATTAGTTGTAAAGTGACCCTTGGGAGTTATAGTGACCATGATAATCACATTATTTGATTGATGAAGATTTGATGATTGATTGATTGATATTCAATGTTTATATGCCAAATAATTTATTTGCATGATCAAATAATAGAATTTGTGTCCTGAACTTTGACAAAAGCCAGCTTAGGATATTATGAGTCTACCCCAAAAATTCCAGAATGTTTGGATATTGCTACAAGGAAATATAATCAATTAAAATTGAGGACATTGATGATAGAAATGTGTTAAACTTTAATCTTTTGACTATTTAGTAGTTATGCCCACGATAGAATAGAGACTTCATCTCCCACCTCCTGATTCTGCAGAAGAGGTAGCCTCGACCCAATTCAACAAAACTCATGCAAATGCCAGATCCAGGAGTGAAATCAGTAGTTTAGTTGCCTCATTCTCTTAGAGACGTTCCCGGAGACCTCTCAAGTCAACCTTCTCATGACCTACAATGAGAGAACCAGATATCTCCCCTCTTTCCATCTCCATCGCTGCCTGCAGCATGGGCTAAGGGTGACTAGAGAAAGGGACGGTGACTAGGTGCCTTAGAGACGACTAATAGATGACTAGGAAGCTTCCACGGATCCTAATGAGTAGTTTGAAGCTTGTTGATCCGTGAGAACAGTGATGTGTGGGTCGGTGAACTTTGTTCTGACAGTAGATCACAGGAGGGATTGGGGGTAAGAGACAAATGCTTCAAAGATGATCTGGAACTAGGAATGAGTTCCTTGGTAGGCCACACTTCTTCTTGACTTGCTTCCAGAGCAAGGAGACGAACAGGGAGCAAAGCCCCAATCTTGTAAAGCCTCTTCCGTTGCAGATCCAAGCTTGAGGTCTGTCAATCCATGGATCTCACTCCAAGCACTAAGGCTAGCCATCAAGGTGTGTGGACTCCTAGTGGGCTCTTAGATGCTGATATTAGAGGGAAAGCAAGGCATCCAACCTGAGCCTAGCTGGATTCCATGGCCTAATCTAGGACACAATAGCATCACGAACATGACGAGACCGATCTGAGATGATGGTAGGAGTCGTTCCTTGCTCACCGAAGATCTACACTTGTGGTCTCATAATCTGCGACCAGTCCAACCATAACCCGAAATAGTTCCAAGCATCCTAGTGTTGGAGCCCTTTCCCTTATTTCTGCTTCTTTGTGGTCATGCCAAGGCTGCCGATCACAACAACTGGGAACCGGAGGAGACCTCGAGGGTAATCTGGAGACCACAGTGCCTCCTGGATGATGGTCGAGGGTAACTACATATCTATTGTGATGAAAGGGGGGGCGAGGATGAAGCTTTAAAGCTTGCACCCTTGGACCTTTCCTTGTGTCGAGCACCTGTACTCACAGGAACAACAGAAGAGGAGAGGTCAAAGACGTGAGGCTTGGACTCGCGAGTCGAAGGAGATGAGGTCGAGCGGGTTAGCTGGACTCCACCCTAATCAGATATCCTACAAGATCTGTTTCGCTTGGCCTGGAAAGGAATGCCCTAGATGCATCTCAGCCCAAGGATTTAGATCCAACATTCCTTGAATTTCATAAAGGTACATTTTTCTTATAAAATATTAGATAATGTGTTGAACTTGCTTAATTCTTTAAGAATAGCATACTTATCCTATAAATCCCCCAAAAATACCCATAGAATCAGAAAAATTTTCTCTTTATTATGAAACCACTTAATCAGATATAGGAGGCATCATTACTGATGAATTTTTTATCTACAAGATAATACTCCTACTTAGGGTTCATTAAATTAAATAAATAGTATGCAGTTGATATTAATTCTCATAAAATTGTCCTAGAATCCTAATGATGATAAACATCCATATTAAGACTCTGATCTGAGTAATATATCTAAATGATAGGTAATTTTCTATTAATGACTATTTGTATTCTTTTAATCCCATTTTAATTCTAGGAAATGGACTAAGCATCAGAAAATTATAAAAATTGGACCAGACCTCTAAAATGACATCCTAATTAATAGAAAAATATCAGACACAAGTTCTAGGCTGTTTGAACCTATATTTGGCCAAACCCTAATTAGGACCTAAAATTACCAAGAATATTATGTACATATATTAATGATGATTATTTCTTTAAATCAGGTGCTGACCAAATTATCTAGATGATCATGGATTTGTGAGGAATATCTAAACATAGGTACATGGATGTAAGTATATGACTAGTTTTGTTGGATGTTAATTATAAGTATATGCTTGCATGTATTTGAATATATTGATGGGTGTATATCTATGTGTATTGCTAATTTCCGCCTGAATACTAAAGAAAATTAAAGGAATGAATAATGAAATGTAGTTATTGATGGTGTTCATTAATATTCCTATTAGATTGGGAAAGGTTTAATGTTGACTAGCACCTCCCTAATGGTACAAGGTACGCAGGGAGATCCTGAATGGTACAAGGTATGTGGGGATAGGGACCAAATAATTTATGTTTGTGGTAAGTCCACCATAGTAATGCATGTTCATTTGAAATATGATTAATAACTTGGGTTTACCTGATTTTTCACCTTTAAATAATGTGTTCTTCTCTTTATTCTCTTTTCAACTATTTTCAATATGCCAGCATAGTATAGCATTTTTATTACCACACACCAATTTTATGTTGATGTTTTTGTTTCTCATATTTTCTAGGTTCAGAGCTAGCATGGGATAAAAGAATAGGATGTGAGCAAGTTGTACATGTTGTACCTATTGTCTAAGATCCTAGTTAGCATACATGTTTAGACTTGTGTAAACATTCTCTTTCAATATGGAATTGTAAATCATGTAGTAATAATGTACATGTTGAATATTGAGATGTGTTATGGTGTATGTTATGTTGTATGTTCATGTATGTGTATTATACTTCCGCATCACTCTCTGATATAATTGCTAACATTTTTGGATTTGTCCTCTCGATCCTTCTAATTCTCGAGATGGAAGAATATAGGGACGTTATAGGAGGTGTCCAAGGTGCTTGACATCATTAAACAATATGGATTCAATGTGGGATCTTGATTTAAATATTTGTAAAATAGAGCTCAACTGGCCTACTTGTAATGGTAGAAAACTTCAAAAGGGGTTGTTTTCCATTGACATTGAGAGGCCTTTACTGGGAGCAAAGTTACCTGGAGGAGATGCTAGCAAAGATAAAGATTTTGTTGAGGAGGCGGCCATGGGGAGGGCTGCCAAGTTCGTTGAGTAGATGCATCTTCTCCTACAGTTGCATGATCCATAACCTGAGCTCCCTATACTTCGATCTTGTATGGGTATTTATAAGTTAATATTTGGTTGAAGGACGTGCCAACCTATACACATGGAGGAGGAAGAAACATGATTTGACAAGGGGCTATGAGAGTCTATTGAGGATATTGTGGTGTGTCAGGATCCTTTCTTGGGGACCTTCAATGGCATGTTGCTTCGCTACCCATTAAATTTGGTGGTCTTGGATTTGGTAAGATAGGCATCTTCATTCTCTTTTCTGGCCTCTAGGGCTCAATGTTGGGCACTACAAGATCATATGTGGTGAGGCAACAAAATATGCGGTATGGATTCTGACTTCAACTTTTATTTGGATTGTCTTTTTGTCAAGATTTTGTCTTTTGATTTTAGATAATTTTTCAACAAGGACAACACCGCCCCTAAAGCCCAACATGCTTTGGTGAGAGCCCTTTTTAGCATAATTGTTAAGAAGTTTGACATGACTGTTAGACAAAAGCTAATTCAGATGTTTATAAGCTGATCTTTCTCAAGAATGTCTTATTGCAACTCCTATTGATGGGCTTAGACTGCATATGTTTCTAGTAGAGTAGCCTTCTATTCTCAGATATTGTCTCATGACTCTCCTATTTTCAGCCGATGAGAAATGCTAGTCTATAGCAAGACATGCTTAGACAATTTTGAGAAGCATGTTGTTTATTGTAGAGAACTACCAAGTTTCAAGCGCATGCATGATCTTGTTAGGAATGTTTTTAATGATGTACTTAGACATATGAGAATCTCATCTAAGAAGGGGGCACTGGTAAACTTTTTGACTGATCTACAGGAGGGGAGATAAACTCTTACGCAACAGATGTTTTGATCTTTGACAGGATTGAAGGCAAGTATGCTTGTGTGGATCTACATGAGTTTCTTCATTGGTGGGCCTAAAAGGAAGATATTTTAATATGAGATTGGCTGTCCTAAAAGATGCCTTAGCCAAAGTGGTTAAGTATGAGAAAGTGTGTATTGACAATCAACATATTTTCATTCCTTTTGGTTTTAATAATTTTGTTTTCTTAGCACCACAAGCTTTTGGAGCTTCTCAATAGGGTGTAAAACGTTATGTACAATAATATCATGACTCTCAGATCTATGAATGCACAGATTCAGAAGAAAGACTTTACCATTCAAAAGGGATTGGTGGTACAACTTGTTGTTTGTCCGTCTTTTTTCTCATTATAATTATACTTTTGTATCATCCATAAATGATGTTTTTTTCTAAATGCAAAACTATACAATGTTATAATATTCATTTATTAGTGTGGCCCAAAATAATTATATATATATTTATTAAGTATTTTCCTATAGAGATGCATCTATTGGGATGGACAGATTCCCACAACTACCATGTCTCTTCATGGTGGATGAGAGACAATATATTTATATGAGTTTTTGGTCCTCTTTTCGGTGTATCTATTTCTAAACGATTTCTGTCCATCGAAGAGTCATAATGGGAGAAAAAACCAAATCCCATTCCAGGAGTACAAACCTTCTGCTTTTCTCTCTCAAGGTCTCTCGCTTCCGCTTACTGTTCACCACATCGTTGTCCGTCGTTGCCTGGAGACGCGGACACAGTCTCGTCATTGCACACTGGTAAGATGGATGCTACACCCAGTATGTTTACTTCTATGAATTAGTATCATGAGCAAGGTTATTCCTCGTAAGAAAGAAATTCTGATCTTGGTGTTGTGCAATGTGAACATGACGATCATGGCAGTGTTCTTAATTTCTGTTGGCGGGTGATGGCCTGAGGTTTCATTTCATTGTTGAAATTTATAAGATCCATGTTTGGCATTGATAATGTTCTGGGGACCATAATGATGGCGGGTCTGTATATATGACAGTATGTTCTTGCCGTACATCCAACAAAGAAAATTTTCATTTGGGGCTTCATCCGCCAGATAGTTTTTTGTCGCTTTTCCAGTCTACTGGTCTTTCCGGGAGATACAAACTCTCACGATCATTGAAGATCAATGACTCTGGATGTCGTGGTGTGTTTGCCGAGAGAACTACTTACTGTAGTGTCAGTACAATTTAAATTGTGTATAATGTGTGTACTGCTTGGCGGCGACGACAATATGGGAGAAAGATACTTTTGTTTCTACTTTAATTAGTTGTTGAGATAAGCACTACAAGTATCATGTTCTTTGTTTCCATTAAAAAAAAGGAAAATTAACTATCTAATACGCTGCTCTTATTTCAGTATGCATAGAACATGAACTTAGTATTGTGGTAATAATTGGGTTTTCTTTCTCCCTAAGTAAAAGCATTAAAGGTGTAACAGTAAAAGAAACATCATAATGATGATTGTGTAAAATGTCATCACCTACGGCATAATGATGATTGTGCAAAATGTCATCACCTTCACAAATACTATGAACGGGCCGACAAACAGAAACAAAGTTATTAGAAAATTCATTTTGTCAAATACAATTCATCTTACTTGGATGGGTATGTCGTTTGCATGCATATAATTTTATCATTTGGCCATGAACTCTTACGGTACTTTCATTCATTCAGACTCCAAACTTCTCCATTTTTACTTTAATTCCTTATATAAAAGAATGAATAACATGACATGACTATGCATATAGAATTCGTTGTCTGCTAAAATAATATTCTGAAACTGATCATTATGAATCGAGATTATAATGTCAGTGTTGTTTACATCTTGTATTTGATGAGTCCAAATAGCTAGTCTACATATATTGTATGTTTACACACATTTGCAAACATCATGATAAAAGGAAACGTTAGTAGTGATCTAATGTCACATGCTAGTGAATCATTTTGTTGATATTAAATCACTTAAGCATATCACCAAAGTGAACTCATAAGGTTGTTATAATGTAAATTAAAAATGTAACGGTGGGTTGCACTTAACGTACATGGTAATGATATCACCCAAAGGTGGGTCATTTTATACATATTTAGCTTGATACAAAAATGCATATGTTTTTAAATTAATAACATATTTTACCCAAAATGCATATGTAATGTTAGTATTTTCAAGCAATTTGGCCAACATATTTCTTATTCTATTACGTGTTACATATTTATCCAAAGATAATGACGTGATGACTACTAGAATTAGTAGAGAAAAGTAAATTAAAGTAGACTTCATATTTACTTTTACATTCAAAGTTGTGGTTTGTTTGTTTTTTTAATATGAAAATTTACTATTGTAGTTATTTCCTCATCATTATACGGTGATAACAACATTCCAAATATCAATGGTTCAAATTTTAATGAATGGAAAGAAAAGGTCATGTTTATGTTAGGTTGTATGGAGTTAAACTTAGCTTTCCGAGTGGAAAAGCCACAACCACTAACAGAGGAAAGTACCACTGCTGAAAAGGTCAATTATGATAAGTGGGAACGTTCTAATAGGCTAAGTTTGTTGCTTATGCAAGAAAATATGGGAAAGCATATTAGCCGGTCCATTCTCACTTCTGAATTGACAAAAGATTTTCTAAAGGCAGTGGAGGAACAATATGTTTCTTCCAGTAAGTCTAGGGGCAACACCTTAATGGCCACGATGTGCTCTATGAAGTACAATGGTTCTTGTGGGATCCGTGAACACATTATGAAGATGAGAGATATTGCCACACAACTCAATGAGATGGAGTTATCCATTTTTGATGCATTTCTTGTTCATTTCATATTAACCTCCTTGCTTAGCCATTATGGATCATTCAAAGTCTCTTACAATACACAAAAGGAAAAATGATCAATAAATGATTTATTGGCCACGTGTGTTCAAGAAGAAGAGAGACTTAAGAATGAAGGGGTCCCTGCTACGCATCTAATCACCCATGACAAATGTGGCCGTAAGGGTAAAGCAAAAATGAAGGGAACTACTCCTATCTCAGGTGGAGTGGCCAAGCCAGATGGCAAGGCTGAGGGAAGCAAGACTAACTTGAAATGTTTCTTCTGCCATTAGAAAGGACATGCTAAAAAGGAGTGCTTCAAGTACAAGAAATGGTTGGAAAAGAAAGGTATAATGTCTCTTGTTTCATATGAATGTCATCTTTCAAATGTTCCTTTATATAGTTGGTGGCTTAACTTTAGTTCCACTGTGCATATTTCTAATACATTACAGAGATTTATGAATCAAAGGAAACCAACAGAGCATGAAAAAGTCCTTTATTCAGAAAATAAATTGGGCTGTCGCGTAAAGGTTGTTGGCACATGTAGATTGATCCTTGACAATGAAAAGTTGATGGACTTAGAAAATACTTTTTTTGTATCAAACTATAGTAGAAATTTAGTATCTGTTTCTAGATTAGACAAATTAAACTATGATTTTATTCTTCAAAGTGGACAAATATCATTGTATAAGAACTCTACTTTAATTGGTACTTGTATCTTGATAAATGATCTTTATCAAATTAAATTAAGCCCTCATTTTGAGAAATCTTTTACAGTCTATCATAATGTTATTGGTAATAAACACACATTGTTAGATGATCAATCATCACTTCTTTGGCACCGAAGGTTGGGACACATTTCCAAAGAAAGAATCCAAAGATTAGTAAAGGAGGGCATTTTAGGGCCTTTAGACTTTACTGATCTTGGAACTTGTATTGAATGCATAAAGGCTAAGAAAACCAACACTTCTAAAAAGGGTGTCAAAAGGAGTAGCAGAACATTAGAAATAATTCACATGGATATTAGTGGACTTTTCCCACCTTGCGTTACAAGGGAAACATATTTTGCAACCTTTATCGATGACTATTCACGATATATGTTTCTCTACTTACTAAATGACAAAAGGGAGATTTTTCAAGCCTTTAAGGTCTTTAAGGTTGAAGTGGAGAAAGAATTAGGTAAAGTGATTAAGATAGTCAGATCAGATAGGGGAGTTGAATATTATGGGAGGTTTACTAAGATGGGACAAAGAAAGGGACCATTTGTACATTTCCTTCAAGACGAGGGTATCGTACCTCAATATACAATGCCTGGCACACCAAGTCAAAATGGTGTTGCTGAAAGAAGGAATCGAGCATTAAAGGAAATGATTTGTGCGATGCTTTTTAATTCAACCCTTCCATCTACAATGTGGAGTGAGGTTTTAAAGACAACATTGTAAGTATTAAACAAGATTCCTAGCAAGTCTGTCCAGAAAACCCGATATGAATTATGGGTAGGAAGGAAGTCATCCTTGAACTATATGCACATATGGGGATGTCGTGTAGAAGCTAGAATCTACAATCCACATGAGAAGGCATTTGACCCAAGAACCACTAGTTATTTCTTTATTGGTTATCCAGAAAGGTCAAAGGGATATATATTTTATTGTCCATCTCACCCACAAAAAATAGTTGAGATGGGTAAGGCTAGACTTTTGGAGGATCATCACCTAAGTGGGAATGACCTACTTCAGAATATATCCTTTGTTGAAATGCAGGATAATTCTCTTACACCTGCACCTAGTCAAAGACGTATAGGCTATCCAATCATTGTTCCCATGAACAATTGTCAAGTGGATGTGAAAATAAAAGTAGGTCATTCTCCTAGTCAGGTTGTAAATGAACAAGTTGATCATGTTCATGATGAAGAACAACATGAAGAGCCTACAGAAATTGTAGAACCCAATATTGAATTAAGAAGATCCACAAGATCAAGGAGGCCTGCCATCCCATCTGACTATGTTGTATACCTTCAAGAGACAAATATAGACTTTGAAGATATTAACCCCTTATCCTTTTCACAAGCAATGGATTGTGAAAATTCCTCTAAGTGGCTTGATGCCATGAAAGAGGAACTAGCATCCATGGATAAAAATCAAGTATGGGACCTTGTACCTCTACAAGAGAGTATTAAACCCATCGGTTGCAAATGGGTCTTTAAGACCAAAAGAAACTAAAATGGTGAAATTGAGAGGTACAAGGCTAGATTAGTTGTGAAGGGTTTCACACAAAAGGAAGGAATTCATTACAGAGAGACATTTTCTCTAGTCTCATCAAACGACTCCTTTAGGGTAATCATGGCCTCAGAGGCTCATTTTGATCTTGATCTACACCAAATGGATGTGAAAATGGCATTTTTGAATGGGAATTTATCAGAAGAAGTCTATATGGAACAACTAGAAGGTTTCATTAATAATAGTAAAAGTCATATGGTATGTAAACTAAAGAAATCAATTTATAGACTTAAACAAGCATCTTGACAATGGTATATAAAGTTTAACACCATTATATCAACTTTCGGGTTTAAACCTAATGTTGTTGATCGGTGAACATACCTCCAGGTTAGTAGGAATAAATTTATAATATTGATTATTTATGTAGATGACATTTTACTAGAAAGTAATAACTTGGGCATATTGCATGAAACCAAAGAATTTCTTTCCTCTAATTTTGAGATGAAAGACATGGGTGAAGCTACGTATGTACTTAGTATGGATATTTATAGCGACCGGGTTAAAGGCATACTTGGAATATCCCAGAAGGCTTATATATCTCAAGTTCTAGGGAAATATGAAATGAAAAATTGTTCATCTGGACTTGCACCTATAGTTAAAGGAGATAAGTTTAACTCCAAGAAGTGTCCTAGTAATGACATTGAAAGGAATAAAATGAGGAAGATACCATACACATCTATAGTTGGGAGCCTATAATATCTCTAGATATGCACCCCACTGAACATTGCCTTTTCTACTGGAATGCTTGGTCATTACCAAAGTAATCAGGCATTGACCATTGGAGAACCGTGAAGAAAGTAGTGAACTACCTGCAAGGGACAAAGGATTACATGATTACATATAGAAGGACAAACCACCTTGAGGTTACAGGATATTCAGATGTAAATTTTGCTAGTTGTCTAGGCAATAGGAAGTCTACAACAGGCTATATCTTCCTACTAGCTAGTGGTGTTGTAACACACGGGCCCACTGCCCAAGGCTCTAGTAGAGTTTCAGGAATGATGACTGTCCCCATAGACCACCACTATCCTTAATTGCAAGCTTTGTCCTCACTCACGTGCATACCATGATCAACTTCCTGACAGGTCACCCATCCCAGTACTACTCCAAGCAGAGCATGCTTAACTATTTAGTTCTTAGTGATGGGCTCCCGGAAAAGGAGGTGCACCTTAAAAGGCACTTCTTTTCTTTCTTTCCTTGCATCATTTATGACAAGGTACTCATTGAGGCTGAAGAGTCTCTCAAATTGTAACAGACTCAACGTCAAATAGCTATACTGCATACAACGTCCTATCTTGGTTCGTCTAGACATAGATTGTAAACCATTCATCATTTAATAATAAATTCATAAGACTCACATGAAATAGAATGATCACATTATGCAAACTATTGATTTAACTATTGAAGTACATAACTGTACAAATTGTATGCTTAGAAAGTTTACACGTAAGAAGCTACATACTGTAATATGGTCACTTCTTTTGTAATGTATATAAGCAAATTGTAATGAAGTCAGGAGTTTTGTAATATATAGATAGCATTTGTATATGTAAGAAGAGATTAGTTGCACCAACCAATAAAGAATATAAAATAAAACTGATTCTACTTCTGAATTATGAACGGATATAGTTATGTATTTGTTGACCTCCTTATTCACATCAAACATGTTGCATATAACAAACATCATCTCTCTTTCAAAAAAGTAACACCAAAAACACAAATTGACTTGAATATACAATATTACTCTCCAAGTTGGACTCTTACAGACGCATTGCACTATCACAAATTGACATGGATATACAATATTCAAAAATCTTATGAGGTTCCCACCTATCCTTCCAATTAAAATTCATACAGGAATGCTCAACCAAATCGGTACACAAAGGTAAATAATTTGCGATTGCGACGATTTTTGGTAACACGGTGATCAAACCAAAAAATTTATGAAGTATATTTTCCAGACACAAGTCTGGGCAAGCATGAACAAAAACTAATGAAAGCCTTGTTACATATTCAACATGAAGACATGAACATCTTTGGTAACTGCTTGACTGATAGGAATAGAAACAAGACTTGATTCAAATTAGAGGAGCCATCTCAACTATCTATTTTACTAATTGAGGTTGAGGAGGAGAAACTATCGAGTAGTTAAAAGAGATATAAGTTGTTCAAGTATGTCCAACTCAAAGAAAGACCACCGCAGGTGCCCAAGGACATGATTGTTTTTTCTTTTCACTCAAAGGCCCACTGGTTCTCCATACACACTTCCTCCTCTTCCTCCGGAGTGAAATCGTTCTTCATGTTGAAAATCTTACAGATTTCCTCTGAGGTCTTGCCTTTGATCATGTCCGCCACAGTTTGGAAAGTCAGGTCAAGGAGGGTTTTGATGTTCAGATAGTTTGCAACCAGGATGAGGTCGAAGAGTGTGGCCTGATCAACCTTGACAAAGTCTGTGTCCCAGGCCTTGAGATCCTCCTCGACGGACGCGGCGCGGTCCTCTACAGGCTTGGACGACAGCTTGACGTGCTTCTTGCAGTATTCGACGACCATCACAAGGATCTTGCCCGTAACGTTGGGTAGAGGGATGGCGGTGTCGGGGTAGTCATCCTCGATCATGTGTTTGATGGTCTGCCATTCCATAGAAACCTCCTCGCCAATCTCGAACTCCTCACTGTCGGAGCTGCGGAGGGTGACCTTAGCGGATGCCATTGGTGTGGTGCAGCGGAGAATGGAGGATGAACCCGAGGAGATTTGGGGGAGGACGGGGTGGGTGGTGTCGTAGGGTACGGGGGTGAAAAGGGACAAACAATGAAAGGGGGCAAACCTGAAGTACCTGCGCAGATATGGGAGAGACGGGAGTCATTAGGATGAGGACGGCGATGTCAATTGGGAATGAAAAGGTCGTCGAGTCTGTTGCTTGGACTATGGCAGAGAACTCAGAAGAAGGAGGACGACAGAGTTGCCACTGATGAAGTGAGAGACATAGGCAGATACGGGAGTAGCTGGCGCTAATATTGCATCAATTTACAATATTTCCACCGTGTTTCCAAGGCACGGATAGCAATACCAAAGTACCCGCGCGGGCATCCAATAAACTCCCATATATATATGTATATATATATATGTATATATATATATAAATATATATATATATATATATATATATATATATATATATATATATATAGATACATACATATATATGTATATATATGTATGTATGCATGTATATATATATGTATGTATGTATGTGTCTATATATATATATATATATATATATATATATATATATATATATACATATATATACATATATATATATAGGGATTGTCTTTGTTGCCTGTGCGTGTATCTATATTATTCTACCTGTGTTCTAAATTACGGTGGCATATTTGGTAAATATGTGTCCTGTCTCTGGAGACGGATGCCTGACGCCTGTTTGTCTATGTGCGTGCCTCTGTTCTCGTGACTGTCGTTGCGGAACTCCCTTCCAGCGAGAAATTAGTGTGTCGTCAAGCACAAACACTTGCTTGCGGACTTTTGGGCGGGTAATACCAGTGGTCGCTCCACCAGCTGTAGTCCTTGTACTGTGAAATCATTTGCGAAATCATGCCAATGTCCTCGTTGTTTGCCACTGTCAAGACGGCCGTGACAGATCCATCGCCAGTCAGGAGGTAAACCGGCTCCGTTTGGTGGCTAGCTCTGGAAAATTTGATGGACTCTGCGTCAATGTAGGAGTTCTCCCCCTTCTTCTGCTTCTTTAGTTGTCCGTAGGGGTTCTCCTCTAATTCTATTCACTTCTATCAACACCCGACATATTTTTCCTTTCCTGGCCTGTCCGACCTACTTGTCCAATCTGGCAACAACCTGCTCTACTGTTGGTTGTTACAAACCATGAGGAAGGGAATACTTGAGATTAATCTATAGAGAAAGTGGTATTTGATACCCAATTCGTAACTACATTCCAAATTCCTTCCTCACACCCAACACGGGTTGCTTCTCGCCACCTGAATTACATTCATGCATTTTCTTCTACTCCATTTTTCCCCTTTCTAACTAATTATGAGTATCATTATTCCCTTTCTCAGGAGTTGGGATTTAGATTCATCGCCACCACATAGGACAGTGTTCCCTTGTGTGTTTGGGTTAATTAGTTGATCTTCAGCTCAGTTTTTCATCCCAGATACTGTCATATCTTGTTAATGATTTGCTTGAGTGTTTTCTTATCTTTAATATGAATTGTGATAGAAAAAGCTCTCGCTATTAGTTAAAAAAAATAGAATTTTCCCCCAAACAACATAATATTGGAGGATTTCTCCAAAGTCAAATCCCCTTCACCTCCATGACTCTCAAGTTTCATTTCAATGACATGCGATTTTAAATAGGCAACCGCGACACTCCGCCGCGACTGACACCCTACACGACAATCACCTCGACCACAAATGTGACCACGACAATCACCTCGACCGCGAGAAACACCTCGATACTGAAAGTAACCCGAAGACACAAAAAGTAACTATATGGTACGAAAAGTAACTATCTGACACTAAAAGTAACATAATGACACAAAAAGTAACTATCTTACACCGAAAGTAACACTAGGACATAAAAAGTAACTATAGGTACGACAAGTAACTATGCGACAATAAAAGTAACATTATGACATAAAAAGTAACTATCCGACACTAAAAGTAACATCAAGACACAAAAAGTAACTATATGGTAAGAAAAGTAACTATCCAACACTAAAAGTAACTATTTTACACATAAAGTAACAATAGGTCATTCAAAGTAACTATTTTAAGATATTCTCAAGTAAATCAAAACATGCAATACCATAGGAAGAGAAACGATAGAGGCCTCTTCGAAATGGTTCAGAACAAATTATACATCTAACTGATTTATTCACCAGAGAACACTCCAAAATCTATCAGTATCTAATTTATGGATGGTTTGTCTTCATTCTGTTGTTTTTGTCACTGTTGACTATGGTGAAGGGACTGGGCATCGAGAAGAAATTGGACCTAGCATTTGGGAGTGCTCGACGATCCAATTACTCAATTTGCAGCCACTAATATAACAAAATGTTGCCTTTGTCTTCGGTACAGGATCATTCTTATATACAATATGTGTGTCTCTATCCACATTCCAGGTCCTAAATTTGCAAGCTATAGTGGCCTTTCAAATCATGTCCTAGCTCGTGTATGATATTCTCAACGCACTGACCACATACATTGAATCTTGAATGCCTTGATATGATTAACAGATTGTATACCCCCAAAAAGTATTTACCAACAAGTTCAAGAACAACATACAATCTAAATAAAAAATTAAACCCTTGACATTATAGCGAGCTGGAAAATTAGACCCATGATTCAAGTTAAAATTTCATGATATGTATTAAGAACATTTACATAAATACAAACTGAGTAAGAAGTCTCGTATGAGTTGATCTACTACTGTCTTAATGCTAGTTCAGTAATAAAATCAAACACATCCTGGACGAACTGGTTTCTAAAGTATTATGGTAGATTCAATATAGTATACAAAATATTATGTACATAATTCAGAACAGAGAGAGGTCAACAATTTAGATGCTATTTTAATAAAAAAACAAGACAACATACAACACTTGCCAGTACATAATTCTACCACTTCTGTTCGAGTGATCTTCCAATTATCAAATCAGCTTTGACATCACTAAAGTAGGAGTTGAATATGTGTAGACATTGCCAATTACAGAGCCCTCAGTCCTCTCTACCTCCTCTCAAATGCTCTTCCCTCGTAGGGTCCTCTATTTGTAAATTGTCAAGAGTTGGTAAGGCTCCTAGAGATGTCTAAGTTCCTCATTTCCAGCAGCAACAACACCATGGGCTCCTACCAGAACCCAGTTCCAATGGCTGTCTTCCTAGCCGATGACGAAGAAGCCTGCCTATACACTATACAGTTCATCTCCTACTCCATCCTCCCAATGACACTGAAAGCCACCATCGAACTCGACGCCTTAAAAACCATCACCAAATCCACCCACTACCTCTCCCCTTCTGAAATCTTCACCTAACTGAATCTCCCGAACGCATACGCACATGCCATGTTTCCGCCTCCTAGAAAACTACAATGTCCTCACCTACACACTCCAAACCAACAACAATTCCACTGTGAAAAACCACTAGAGGGGGGGTGAATAGGGTTTTAAACTAATTTAACAATAATTTAACTCAAACAACCACAAATGAGAAATCAAGAAGGAGACAAGGGGTTTAGAGTGGTTCCAACCTTAGCAAATACTAAGGTTGTCAGTCCACTACCCGGTTGCTTACCCAACCGGGATTTTGAAAGTATCAATTTTATTACCTTCACAAGGAATTACAAAAAATACAATACTTTCTTACACCCCTTAAACAGCCTTCACTTGAAGTAGATGCACCAACCCGAGCTAACCTTCTTGAAGTAACACCAAGCTCCCCCTTGAAGTAGCCTTCCTCTTTAGAAGTAACCTCCCGTTGCACCAGCCTTCTTGAAGTAGCTCAAGGTCCCCTTCTTCACAAAGAAGATCTCCAACCTCTCCAATCCCCAGCCTCCAACCTAGGAGTAGCAAGGAGAGTACAAACAATAATAGTGAACAAGAAAGGAAAAAGGAAATTACAACTTATCCTTTGAAGCACAAGGCTTGATTTGCCTAGATCAAGCGTGTAGATCTCCTAACCAATGTGTATGGAATTGTGATTGTTGTGGATAGGAGATGCTAGCCTATAGGACATGAAATTTGAGCTGAGAGAAGAAATAGCCAATTGTCAATATGCTCAATTGCTCACAAACAGGTTGCTCAATGTAAGTGTATGCTCAAAGATTGCTCAAGTGTAAAACAAGTGAGTTTAGGTGTCCTAAGGCATGTCCTATTTATAGGAATGTCCTACAAGTGCTTAAGGATGTTCTAGACACTTTCTAGGGGTTCCTAAGTGCTTAACTAGCCGTTAGGTATAAGTTAGTTGCTTTAACAATGACTAGTTAATTAATTCTGCAGTTGCTGTCAGAGTCCATCTCGGTCGAGAAATGGTTGAGCGAGATACCTACTCGGTCGAAGTTTTGTCGACCGACAGGCTCTCTGGATCAAGTGTTTTGCAACATTTATCTCCATCTGCCAACTACCTTGTCAGCTGTGTCTAACGGCTACTTGGGTCTTTCTCGGTCGAGAAGTTTGTCGACCGAGAGTGTCTCGGTCGAGGATTTTGTCGACCGAGATAGACCCTGTTTCAATGTTTCGAATAAAGACATTAAGTGTGTGTATGAGTTTGCATATGTGACACTATTGAAGGAGATGACCTATCTAAATGTGGTGTTTAGCTAGGGAAGATCTAACGCTTGATTTACATGAAGTCTAAGTACTTGTACATTATATATTTGTACAAGTTTACAATTGATTACATTTCATGATATTTACAATCATTCAAGCATATAGATTCCCTAGTGCTGTGTCATTCACCTTATTCCTGCAACACTCAAGTAGCACGTTAGATCAACAAGAATGAAATGTTTGTCATTATCAAAACAAAGGGATTTACAGATGTCCATTTAGCCAACAATCTCCCCCTTTTTGAAGATGACAAACATTTCCTAAATACAAAATAAGAAAATATAAAACATGTGAGTTTCATACCTGAAGATTACCTTTGTAAATTTCTTCTCTTGTTTATAAAATGTGTGCTTATTATTCCCCATGAATTATGGAACATGAAATCCAATTCTTTAGGGAATATAGCAACTTTCAATGTAAAGCCAAGAGTTTGTTTATGAAACTCATTTATTGAGTTTTGCATTTATATTTATTTCTCCCCCTTTGTCATTTCAAAAAGAGATCCGTTTAAAAACAAATATTATATGAAAAGTATTGATCCCCCTTAAATATATATCCCTCTTCAATAGATGGTCAATTTAGCCACAATTTTAAGTTTCAGGTAAAAGATTTCATCCTTTTTGATTTATGACATATTTATTACTCCCCTTACTTTGTATGCTCTACTAGAATAGTCTTATAAGCCATGTTCAAATGATGCCATAGAGGAATATCCATTATAATCAGTAAAGATAACTAATTCATTAGAATCATGGAATTATTACAATCATGCAAAGATAACCAAGTCATGTAAAGATAACCATTTCATTACAATCATGCAAAGATAACCATTTCATTACAACTAATACAACGGACACTCCAAATCTCACTGGAAAGACTTAAGTATTACATCAATATCAGGGTCTTTTCCAAGAAATGGCCCAGCTCCATAATACTTGACTAAAGTTTGCCACTCCAAAGCACCTGTCTTGGTTAAGGCATATGCTTCCAAGAAGGTAGGAACACGATCAAAGCGGAAATGAGCAGCAATGTCTTGTAATTGTATTGAGGAAAACTGAGTATGTGTGAGATCTGTAGATGGTGGAGGTGAAGTTTGGTAGTAGTTGTAAGAGGGATTATATGGGTTGAGCATGCCAGGATTTAAAGAATAAGGATATTCATCTGGTTGATTTGGAGAGAGAGTTTGCATCCTTTGATTTAGGTAGGTCATGGCATGGTGGCTATAATCTAATTGTCTTCTTAGATGATATTGTGACCCAACAACATAGGTTAGGGTGTTTTGGATGGGATCATAGGATGGGTTAGTAGGAGGAGGTGGTGGTGGTATGTCTTGACTAGATGTCTCACCTCCCGTCCTAGCCCTCTTGTGACCAAAATCAATTCCCATCTTCTCTATTGTGTTTTTGCTTATTTTTTATGGTCTTCTTTCCCATGTGTATCCCATGTCCTCAATTTGTGTCTTAAGAAAGTGTTGAGTGATTTGGCATACGAAATCAGCATATGGGGGATTGCCAGAAAACTCAAGCATATTCTTAATGATGATGCGGATAAAGTTTATGGGAATGTGTTTGATGATGGTATAGATTAGATACATGCGAAAGGTAGGGACTTCAGACTTATTTGCTCTAGGATGTATATTTGTGGAAACAATAAGGTTGATAATCCTAGATGCAGGTTTGAGGATAATGGCATAGTAGGTACCCCTATCTTCGTGACAAGTTGTATTATATTGAAAAATGGTTCGCTTAATCTCACTAAGATTGACGGTATTGTCATCTTGGGAAAGAGTATTGAGTGGATTTCCAGTGGTAAGGTCAATAGTGTTTTGGTATTCTTCTGAGTCTATGTTGAGCATGTCAAGAATATCCTCCTCAGTAAATCGAAAGCTATGCCCATTGACCATAGAGTAGAAGAAGTTATTTTCATTTTTGCAATGGGAGATTAGGTTTGCATAGAACTCATTTACCACTTTGGAAGAGTAGGAAGGGAAGGAAGGGTTAAGAAATTCTTTCAAATTTTGCACCTCAAAAAGATCCTCCAGGTCGACGATGCTGAGGAAGTCCATGACGTCAACCGGCCGTCGTGGAAGAGGAGTTTTGGAGGAGAGCCTGAGATAGCGATCACCAGCATCTGCGTCGACGAAGGGGATGTCGTTGATGATCGTCAATGGTGGAGTAGTTGCCCTTTCTTTCCTGCTAGCAACTTTCTTCTTTCCACGTGTTGATGATGAAGCCATTTCTTGTCTTTAAGGTGGAGAAGAAGCAAGAAAGTCTTGGAGATGGAGAGGCTAAAGAGTTGTACACGAATGCACTAGAAGGAAGCCAAGGAAGTAAGAATGTGAAGGTGTAATACAATGACCCGTTTTCGGTCCTTTTTATAGAAATCCAGTAACCTGGTCCGTCGACAAATTGTCGACCGATGACCGGCAACGGTCATATCCTAGGCGCACCACTCAGTCGCCCAACGGTCGACCGGAAACGGTTATATTCAAACGGTCAGATTCCAACGGTCATATCCCAACGGTCAATTCTCGGTCGAGCAATTGTCGACCGACATTGGCTCGGTCGAATAATTGTCAACCGAATGTGTGTCTGAGTTTTGCCGATGTAATTTTTATTTGAAGTCTGTCGGTCGAGAGAGATAGGTTGACCGAGATGTTTTCGGTCGAGGAATTCGTCGACCGACAAACTTACTGTGGATGAATTTATAAGCGGATTCTTAATGCAAATGATAGACTGAATTTGTAGAGCATATATATGTTTTCTAAGGGAGTAATATTGTGATTATTATTACCAATCTTTGAATAATTTTGTGGTCATAATTTTAATTGGTCTTTTGATCACAATTTTTATATAGAGAATGATATTCAAATAAGTATTGTGCCAAACTTATTTTAGGTCGACTTTGACTACGACCATAGCGCCCCTTGGTCAAGCTTGATTTTGACCAAGAGGCAATTTTGAGTGATACTCAATATGAAGATTTCCGTTTGTAATTCTCCTAGAATATTTATATAAGCTTTGTTGTAGGTACATAAGTATCAAATTCTATTTCTTCTTGTACCCTTGTTTTCATGTAAGATTCTCCAAGAAAATATATATCCTTGAAAGCAATATCTCACATTCTTAATTGATAAATTTTTATCTTATGTGTTGCAAGCCTTAAAGTTCTTTTTCATATCACAAATGAATCATTTTTCTTGCCAATGTGTCATCAAGGATCCATGCATACAATAATAATTTTCTATCATCTTTATGAGCTGAATAGTGAAAGCATGTCCACGATGTAATGAACAACATATAATAATAATTTCATAAAATACAATGATCATTTATACTATATGTCATAACACATGATGGTCTTCAACTTGTAAGATCAATAATTAACAATAAATCGATAGCAATTTGATCAATTTGAAAACACATTCAGCAGATTTATTAGAGACTGGATCGGTCGACCATGTCTTCGACCGACTGTCTTTCTCGGTCGACAGATTCTCGACCGAGAAAGGTTCTGTATTATTTAAGAGCTGTTTTCAGTAAGTAAATCATAATTGTTTTTGTAGATTTAAAGGAATTATATATTAGATACTTGAATTAATTTGTTAAGTTGAGATAGACATATAAATATGCAATTTGGGTCCTTGGTCATATCTCAACTTATTTTTGCTCATTTAGTTTGGGGGTTTTGGGACCCAAACTAACTCGACATCCTTTTTCTTGTAAGGACATGAAAAGGAATAGTGACCAAGATGCAAGCAGTAATGACAGCATATAGAATCAACTTCATATCTCTTTCTATGATTTTGTTCTAGGTTGTTCTTGGGTACATATGTATTTGTACCTTTAGGTACATACATAGATTGACTCTTTAGCGCTTGTGTTCTTCCCTTACTAGGTTGTTGATAAGATTTTCCTTTAGGCTTGTAACCTAGTCCTCTCCTTCCAATTTGACGATAAGGATCATTTAGGATTTTATCAAGAATGCCATTATTACTTAGACTACAAACTTCTTGTTGTAGCTTAGCAATTTCCTCCATTCTTTTCTTGATATCTACCTTTGCTTGTTCTAGATTAGATGATAATGAATTTCTTTCTTTCACGATAGTATCATAATCTAGATGTGAGCACAAGATGGGTTGTTTTTGAAGATCGTTCACTTGAGTTTGCAAATTAATATTTTCTAAAGAGAGAAGTTTGCAATCTGCCTCTATAGATTTTATCTTCATATTATGATCTTCAATGATCTTTTTAAGATCTTCATTTTCAGATGTAATAGCAAGAAGCTTAGCATGTAATTCATCATTTCCTTTATTAGATTTCTTTAATTTCCTCTTGCACTCAATATATTTATTATGCGTCTCTTCAAGACTAGCAACTAGCTCATCTTTAGATAAATCAAAAAGACTTACCTCTTCTTCTTCTTCACTTATTGTAGCAATAAGACAATCTTTGTGCTCATCTTCCTTCTTTGATCTCCATGGGCAGCTAGATGTTGTGTGGCTTGTTCCTAAGCACCAATTGCAACATGTTGTAGATTGGTCCAGGTTGCTCCTTTTATTGCGGTTGTAATCACCATCACCCTCCATTCTTCAAGACTCGATTAGAGCTCCTTGAAGCCTGCTCTGATACCAATTGAAAAACCACTAGAGGGGGGGTGAATAGGGTTTTAAACTAATTTAACAATAATTTAACTCAAACAACCACAAATGAGAAATCAAGAAGGAGACAAGGGGTTTAGAGTGGTTCCAACCTTAGCAAATACTAAGGTTGTCAGTCCACTACCCGGTTGCTTACCCAACCGGGATTTTGAAAGTATCAATTTTATTACCTTCACAAGGAATTACACAAAATACAATACTTTCTTACACCCCTTGAACAACCTTCACTTGAAGTAGATGCATCAACCCGAGGTAACCTTCTTGAAGTAACTCCAAGCTCCCCCTTGAAGCAACCTTCCTCTTTAGAAGTAACCTCCCGTTGCACCAGCCTTCTTGAAGTAGCTCAAGGTCCCCTTCTTCACCAAGAAGATCTCCAACCTCTCCAATCCGCAACCTCCAACCTAGGAGTAGCAAGGAGAGTACAAACAATAATAGTGAACAAGAAAGGAAAAAGGAAATTACAACTTATCCTTTGAAGCACAAGGCTTGATTTGCCTAGATCAAGCGTGTAGATCTCCTAACCAATGTGTATGGAATTGTGATTGCTGTGGATAGGAGATGCTAGCCTATAGGACACGAAATTTGAGCTGAGAGAAGAAATAGCCAATTGTCAATATGCTCAATTGCTCACAAACAGGTTGCTCAATGTAAGTGTATGCTCAAAGATTGCTCAAGTGTAAAACAAGTGAGTTTAGGTGTCCTAAGGCATGTCCTATTTATAGGAATGTCCTACAAGTGCTTAAGGACATTCTAGACACTTTCTAGGGGTTTCTAAGTGCTTAACTAGCCGTTAGGTATAAGTTAGTTGCTTTAACAACAGCTAGTTAATTAATTCTGCAGTTGCTATCAGAGTCCATCTCGGTCGAGAAATGGTCGACCAAGATACCTACTCGGTCGAAGTTTTGTCGACCGACAGGCTCTCTGGATCAAGTGTTTTGCAACGTTTATCTCCAACTGCCAACTACCTTGTCAGCTGTGTCTAACGGCTACTTGGGTCTTTCTTGGTCGAGAAGTTTGTCGACCGAGAGTGTCTCGGTCGAGGATTTTGTCGACCGAGATAGACCCTGTTTCAATGTTTCGAATAAAGACATTAAGTGTGTGTATGAGTGTGCATATGTGACATTATTGAAGGAGATGACCTATCTAAATGTGGTGTTTAGCTAGGGAAGATCTAACGCTTGATTTACATGAAGTCTAAGTACTTGTACATTATATATTTGTACAAGTTTACAATTGATTACATTTTATGACATTTACAATCATTCAAGCATATAGATTCCCTAGTGCTATGTCATTCACCTTATTCCTGCAACACTCAAGTAGCACGTTAGATCAACAAGAATGAAATGTTTGTCATTATCAAAACAAAGGGATTTACAGATGTCCATTTAGCCAACACACTGTAACTCGCATGTATTGCTCCCATCTGCAAGTACCGAAACCCCGCTATGTCTCGAGGTCAAAGATGAAAGCAGATGTGTTGTTGGAGTCAGAGGCGGTTAGGCTGATAAGGGAGTCGATGCCGACCTTGGTAGTTTATCCGGTGCCGATGTAGACAATGTATACGCATGAGACGGCCTCTGAGACAAAGGAAAAGGAGAACAGCCTAAGATCTGGATAGGGTCTCCTACGATGGATGCAGATTGCTGGATTGCTTCTCGGTGCTTTTCCAGAGGCACTGATTAGGAGCGGAACTAACTAAGCAGAATTCAGTACCACAAGAATTATTTACATGTCATGCCACCGTGTTTCTTGTCACTGGTAACATAGTTAAACTACCCGTATATATATATATATATATATATATATATATACATATATATAGGGCCCATCTTTATTGCCCGCGCGGGTAGCTACCCGCCCACCCTTCCGATCACTTTTTTTTCAAAAAAAAATTTCTAAATTGTAGAGGACTATTTTGTCTAGCTCTCCAGAAAATTTGAGCCAAAAATAATATCATTTGCCCCTCCAAAATAAAAAAACCCGTCCTTATATATATCTGTTGTATATTTTGTACAGAGTTACTTTTTTTGCCAGCAGAGTTACTTTTTTGACACCATAGTTACTTTTTTTACAGCAGAGTTACTTTCTTAGCTAGGAGAGTTACTTTTTTGGCTGCAGGGTAGCGAAAATCCATGCTACCCGCACGGGCAATGAATGAACACCCATATATATATATATATATATATATATAAATATATATATATATATATATATATGGGCCCATCTTTATTTCCCGCGCGGGTAGCTACCCACCCACCCTTCCCATAACTTTTTTTCAAAAAAAAAAATTCACAATTGTAGAGGACTATTTTGTCTAGCTCTCCAAAAATTTTTGGCCAAAAATAATATCATTTGCCCCTCTAAAATCAAAAAACCCGTCCTTATATATATCTGTTGTATATTTTGTACAGAGTTACTTTTTTGGCCAGCAGAGTTACTTTTTTGGCCACCATAGTTACTTTTTTGACAGCAGACTTACTTTTTTAGCTAGGAGTGTTACTTTTTTTGCTGCAAGGTAGTGAAAATCCAAGTTACCCGCGCGGGCAACGAATGAACGCCCTATATATATATATATATATATATATATATATATATATATATATATATATATATATATATATATATATATATATATATGGGTATATCTTCGCTACCCATGCGGGTAACTAAGATTCGTTACCCGTGCATCAATTTTGTAATGGGATGACACATATATGTAATGAGACAACCAAATTTGTAATGAGACGACCGACATTGTAATACAAAGACTCGTTTTGTATTACAACGATGTTACAGTAATAAATATATATTTATTACTATAATAGTGTTGTAATACAAAATGAGTCTTTGTATTACAATTTCGGTCGTCTCATTACAAATTTGGATTGTCTCATTACAAATGCATACCTTCCCATTACAAAACTGATGCACGGGTAGCGATTCTTAGTTACTCGCACGGGTAGCGAAGATATACCCATATATATATATATATATATATATATATATATATATATATATATATATATATATATATATATATATATATATACATACGTAATTTACACATGTTTCCCTAAAAGAAATTTTGATGGTGGATGTGTAGCATGGTTATGGCTAGAATCCTATATTTGTGTGTGGCTAGATGGTTTTGTTTTTCCAGTTTATTTCGGTCTGGGTATCGAGCCTCTACCTCTATTTTTTCCAATATAAAGTTAATTCTTTCCGACCTTTGCTCCCCTCAAGTGTAGCTTGAGGTTTCTGTGACAAAGTGGTTTCTGGCTTAATTCCGAGGACAAAATTTCTTTTAAGGTGTGTAGGATGTGATGGAGTGTACTTTTGGAATCCTTAAAGATCCAATAACATATTAGAATTCATATCTTGAGTTGTAATGAGAGTTCCAAGTGTTTTGGAAAAGTTTGAGTGTTAATTGAGGTTGATATTATAAAAAATACCTAAGTTCGTGTCTTTTTCAGGAATTTAATTGAATGGTCCAATAGCTTAGTTTCGTCACCAAAATGGAGTAGAATGTACCTTGAGAGATAAGGAAGCTATGGTTACAATTTGGTGGCAATTGGAGTACCCTAGAGGGAGTAATTTAGGATTGAAAATCATGAAATAATGTAAATATTGATGTTCTAACTAGCAAAGTTGGGTTTTATAGCTGGAATTGGATGTGTCGCACGCTCCTGTTGGTCTTGGATGGGCTGCGTGGCCACTTGTACACCTTAAATCCTTAATCTAGTGGTCATAGGATGTCATAAGAGGAGGCACGGATTGGATTAACATAGAGCTTCCCAGCCCTTGGATGTTTTGATCGGACGATTGTTGGTTATCCCCAACCTTGCAGTTAGAACCAGGTCATGGAGGTGTTTGCCAACCATGACTAGTCCACGATCCCACAACAAGGAACAAGTTATGTGCAAGTCTAACCGTACAATTATGATCGTCTCATCAAAATGAAACCACAGACCCTCTATCTGTAAGCTTTGGTCCAGTAGGAAGAGAGAACGAAGCAGCCTCCAACACAGTCTCCCCATCCTTCTCACATGCCATGGGTGGGAGAAAGAGTTAGATCTATAAGGAAGTTCAACCAGAGATAACAGAGGGGTAAAGGAAGAACGGGGATGAGTGCTTTCACTACACTAATGAAAGTGCTTTCCTAGGGAGCTATTAGTGGCCGACGAACCCTACTTTCCTGGGAAGAAGATGGAGTCCAGGGGTTCTGAGTGAGGTCTTCCCCCATGTTTTCGACCCGTGTTGAGGTTCCTACACAACGTGCGAAGCTCCCAGATGCTTCATGTTTGTGTGACGAGGACGAGGGGTGTTTTCCCCCTTTTACTCCACCACAGAAGCAGCTGGCGGTGGCGCTCCTTCCTAGATGGAGGTCTAGAGCAGTAATCAAGGAGCAAGTTGGCCGTCAAGACACGGAGGAGCTGGACGAAGCTGATGGACACCTGAGAAGTCGATGAGGAGCACTCCAGCTCCATTGCTAGCTCGTTGGAGATCCATGTGCGTGGCGGCGCCTTGTTTTGGTGGAGAAGCAGAGTCCCACTGTGGGACTCAGGCATGAGCCTGCGAGGATGGAGATCGGGAAGCTTCGAGCTCCCTTGTGGCGGTCAGAGAAGCAGACGAGGAGGTGAGCATCAACGTTGATCCTTCATTGGGATCTGTCTTCTAGTGGCAGCTTGCTCCAGAAGAATAGAGGAGCAAGACTCATGCTGAGACTGGAAGAAGCCAAATCACGA
Source organism: Alisma plantago-aquatica (assembly GCA_963693085.1). NCBI lineage: Eukaryota > Viridiplantae > Streptophyta > Magnoliopsida > Alismatales > Alismataceae > Alisma > Alisma plantago-aquatica. The sequence goes on along the minus strand of OY856410.1, from coordinate 1,503,240,488 downwards.
TGCGGGAGAGAAAAGGAAGGCAAAGAAGGATTTGTTTCCCGGATAGCCATGTGGCATCGTCCCATTGGCCAGAAAAGGTAAAATACCTCAAATCATCCGGTTCTTAGATAAATCATATAAAATTGCATGATTATCAGAAAAATACAAACAGGGTACCGTTATTCTCAGAAGAATGCGTAGAACAATATAGAAGCATAATATTAACCTTTTAATGCTTTAATATCAGTGATATCATGTAATATGTATCATGCTTGTTTCATGAGTAATAAATATCAAATGATGATATAAAATTATGGAAAAATGTCAGTAAGTCAATAATCATGTTTATAATGTATATGTGTCATATATGGTCATGTTGATGCACGAAAGTATATAATTTGATTAATATGGTTAATTATGGCTAATAACACTAAAGATAATGCAATAAATGCATACATGCTCAATAGTGATGAAAATCATAGAGCACCCTTAATACAGATGAGGTAACCCTAATATGGTTAATGAAGTGACATATTGTTAAATATGTTCACATAATAATGTGACACATGATTATATCCAGTTGATGAACTATAATATGTAATATAAGATCAATAAAATAATCCTAAGGCAAGAATACAAGTAATCATGTGAATATCCAAATGAGTAAGCAAACCCTAAAATGGACATAAGTAGGGTTAAGATGATGAGAATCTAATAGTGATATGTGATCTTATCTTAACCAGGGTTTGTCCAAGATGTAGTTGACATCAGGAATACATGTGATGATTAGGATGTCTCTTTTGAAGGTACGCCATTACCTCTTACTTGGCTTATTATACAATATGCTTGTGTTATATGTGTACTAGAATACTTGGCATATGATATTGGATGAGTGATTGTTTTTGTATGATATCTTGCTTGATTTTCTATATTTATGGCTATGAACACATGAAACATAATATATATGTTCTGTTATATGAAAGCACTATATCTCTTTGGTAGGCATAGTGCTAGTGAGTGATCTATCTCTTTGGTAAGTAGATCACATGTACAATGATCTATCTCTTTGGTAAGCAGATCATGAGGCATGTATGCATCTATCCCATTGGTAGGAAGATGCATAAGCATATAATGGAAAATGAGCTTAAAATATGTGTTCTCTTTTGTTCATGGATATCTTTGTGCAAGTATATGCTTTTCTTACATTTATTTAATGCTTCCAAGTATTAGTTTTATCTTATTACCAAGATATGATGAGAGGTATATAAAAGACACGTAGGCGTACTCAGTACAATATTCTTGAATATTGTGCTGATGTGTACCGCATGTAATCTTTTGTTTAGGTTGTGGTTATACTCTTGAAGACCGGGATAGTTGAGAGTTGTGTGGCGAGCTGATGTACAGGTGGACCTGTTGTCTTAAGATCCTTTTGTTTTAGAATGTAGTACATGTATATGTATACGTTTGTTGTTCAATATGTAATATCAAATGTTGTAACAATTCATGTTGTAATTATATGTTGAATGGTGAACATGTGTTGTGGTTTGTTTATTGTTCATGTGCATGTGCTACTGATTGTTTCCTTCTGACTCCCTTGATTTTCTTCTTCATAGCCTTGTGTGGGATGTTTAAATTGGTATTCTCGCTGAGGTGAGGGTTTCAATTTGGACGTCACACGCCAGATTAAGTTTTAGAAAATCCAGGGACGTCACAGTTTCTCTTTATAAAGTAGCAATAGGATAGTTTTCTTTGTCTTGCAACAAAGTAGAAGATGATCATTGTCGGGAAGACAATCTGTTCGTTAGACGAGTCAACCGTTTGGACGACCATAGAGGACAGAATGATGGAGCCAGACGACTAAGAGATGGGCCCAATAGACTGTTCGGAAGGAGTCCAAACATCAATTGGACAGGAGGCAAGACAATCACCTGTGTTGACCAACCAATCGACCAAGATGAGAGACGACCAGTTCAAGGATTGAACCGATCTAGGCAAATTGGCAAACACATATCTACACCAACAACTGGTTCATACATGTGATGTGATGATTGGTCTAGTTGGTAGCAATTCCTTGTGGCTCCAATGAATTACATGTAGATATGGCCATAACCACCACTTTTTGTTTTATATAGCATGCTTACTTTGTGGGGTATAGCATGTATATATATATATATACTAAATCTAACATATTGAGTCTAAGATGCTTTCCAATAGTAATACACATGAAAAACTTATTTGACCAATCATAAGTTATGCTAAAGCATGGTGCTCTGTCTACCTCATGGAAGTGGGATGGTAGTAATGAAGGTTGTGCCAAATCTAGGTTCATTATTATTGTATTGGCTATTGGGTTAGTCTTAACTGGTAATTCTCATAGCATCTGGGCTCAGATGCATGCAAATGATTCTGGCAAGGAGTTGTGCATATCATATATCCAAGAGTTGTATGTAATACAATTGTCATGATGGCCCACCTAAATAATCAAGGTGTGGGCGATCGGAAAAAGTCGACTCATGATTTGATGAAATATGGATCTTGGTTCATTAGAAAATTGTTCACTACAATTTTCCAAATTGATACTTGAGAGTTATAAATTTCAACAAAATAATGAGAATGATAATGAATTAAATACCTAATTATTATTGTCCAAATCTTAATCAAATCAAATGAAATCAAAAAATGAGTATTTGATAAAATTACAAATTCTTTTATAGAACAAATGGCTTCAAATAATAATCACTATTATATACGATTAATCCTTGAGAAGGATAAGCTTAATAGGAACATCTTGCATGAATAGTTTAGGATGCTAAGAATTGTTCTCACATGGTAGTGAAATCTCTATGCCCTGGAAATGCCAGAACTAGAGTAAGCACCTCATAATGCTCCAAGGGTTGACAAGGATGCTTACAAGAAGCATACTGAAGATGCCATGGTTATCAAGTGTCTAATGCTATGCTCCATGAACTATGAGTTGTAGAGGCAGCATGAGAACATGGGCGTGATTGAGACGGTCACACATATCAAGAACATGTATCAAGATCAAGCAAGACAAGAGAGATATGATGGCTCCAAGGCACTGTTCAAATGTACCATGGAAGAAGGAGATCCAGTAGGTCCTCATCTTCTCAAGATAATTGGGTATGTAGGAACCTTGCTAGAATGGGATTCCCCTTGGTCAAGAGTTGGTCACTGATGTGATTCTACAGTCTCTGGAAGAGTCATATAGTTAGTTTGTCATGAACTACAACACAAATGACTTTGACAAGGCATTGACATAGTTGTTGGGCATGTTGAGAATAGTCAAGACACAAATGAAGAAATACAAGCCCAATTTTGTGATGATGATCATTAAGACAAAGGTCAAGTATAAAGGCAAAGACAATGCTAAGAAAGGTTCCAAAGATATCTAGAAGCCAAAGTATTTAGATCTTAAAGAAAAAGTGGAGTCAAGAAAACAAGAGGTGATTGTCACCATTGTCACCAACCTGGACATTGGAAAAGAAATTGCCCATTCTGGTTAGAGGAACTAAAGAAGAAGAAGGAAGGCACTGAGGCCTCCACTTCAGGTATAAACATTATAAGATAAATTTGATTACTTCTTCTCTTTGGTATGTGATACCAAATAGAGTTCTGACATATTGATGTGCAGGATTTGACATGATGTAAAGAACCTTATAAGAGGACAAAGCTGGACATGGCAGAGCAAGAGTTGTACAAGACTTTGTCTAATTTAAATTTATCTTATCCCAATGGGCATGTTATAGAGTTATAAGAATTTCTATTTCATTATATGGAAAGAATTACTTTAAATCATCTTATATGACAAGGACCATTCAATAACGTGTTTCTGTTAATAAAGATGTGATCTTTAATGTCAATTTCCAATCATCTAAATGGTATTTTGTATGAATGAATTTAAAATGAATGTTTATAATGTTAATACCAAAGGAATATAATTGATAACTCAAGATTATCATTATCATTAGTCATCTTGGATGTATATATAAGAAATGCATGTCAAGAATACATATTGGTGTAAATCTAGATTCCCTTGTTTATTGAACCTAAGGAAACATGAAAGTCTTGTTTACATACAAAGTGACATGCCATCCTTCACTAGATGTAGTGGGAGGATAAGTCATCCATCAGAACACATACATGTGATGCATGAAGATCTTCTGGAATGAATGCTAGTTACTTCAGTTCATTAACTAGTAATATGATGATATGTACTAAGTAAAAGGAAGCATTAATTTCTTGAAGTGTTCAAGGAGATTATAAATGTTGTATAAATTTGATGAAAGTATTAAGAAACTTTGATGACATCAAATGTTGAAATACTCCACATCAATACCTTGAGTACCTTTAAAGCAAGAATTGTGATAATGTATCACAAGTCAAGTTCATTTGATCATGATGATGTATCAGAATGAAGGAACTATACCATGATAGGTCATGATATAATTATCAATTAATTTTATCTTCTTATATCCATAGTAATATATACCTAACACTAAATCATGTACCAAATGAATGGTTTATAACGACATCGTATATGCTATTATTTGGGAATGTCCCAATACATTTGAGGGATTGAAACCAACATTGAGGAAGTAGTTTATTGAGAGGGTTTGTCCATAAATCATGATTGTTGAATGTCTAGAGAATAATATTACTCAATGACATATTTCTTCAAGTATTAGCCTTTTGGAAATGAGATCATACAGATGTTAAGAGTATATATACATATTCTCATTATGTCCCTAGTTGGTTGTTACTGTGGAAGGTAGATAGATACCAATAACACATAAGATTAGAGTGTGAGTTGGTTGATGATTGAGTCTCACTAAGTCATGAGAGGCAATATCAAACTAGGCACATAGAGACATGTTAGGGAATGTTGTATCAGACAGACCCACGTTGAGAGTGCCACATGGTTGTGTTGGTCATAGTTATCTCTCATAGTAAATGTGGTGGTTGTGATTCTTCGACCTAAAATCACTACACTTGTCACATGTTGTTGGGTATGCTTTATCATCATCAAACGTAGTCATGAAACATGGGTTGTTATAAAGGTGATGATTGGGAGACTTTTACACATGGAGATAGATTGTGAGTGATGGATATCTGATTTGTCCCTCCGACTGGAGTATGTATCCTAGCCACTTGATAAGAGAGACTAAGAAATGCATGTGCATGCACATGTGAATCCATATATGATATTGAGGTCACATTACTCAGACAGTCTTCTCTTGGTTCAAGGAACATGGATTCAAGTTGAGAGGATGACCTTCCATGCCTCGAGTTCATCCTGTATATTAGAGACAAAGGAACTATACAATCACTACAACACCTTACACAGATAGTAGGTTGAAGTTGTTCTCCTACTTTCCATTCACTTGGGTAGAACTGATGTGTGACTAGGCACCACTCCTTGCTTGTAATGTCATGAACTAGTTATGGGCATTCACCACCAATGTGATATGGGACCTATAAGGTAACACACAAAGGAACTCATTTGGAAGAGGAGTTTATCTTTAATCATTATTGGATTAATTATTAAAGTGTTTAGGTATTAAATTTACACAAAAAATTGGATGATTGGCTGACTAGGTCTACCAAACGACCATCTCACATTGTGAGATAGTCATTTGGGCAGCCAGACAGGTGTCTCAAGTGTTGAGACGATCATTTGCGTTGTTAGGATAATCGAAATTTGAATTGGCTATGTTCTACCCTTAAACCGACCTATTCACTATGATTGATCTGACTGACTCATCTTAGACTCACCAGATGACTATCTTGGTGAGTGATATAGGCATCTCACTTGAGTGAGACAACTTGGTTGGGCTGAATGAACATTCTGGATATTTCTCAAATAGTTTCAATTGCATAAAATTAGAGTGCAAATAAATTAATATGTGATATTAATTGGAATCAAAATTTCCAAATTTGTGTGCAATTGGGAAACTTCGTAATGGCCATTGAGATGACCATCTTGTGCGACTAGACGATCGTCTGGGTCACCAGATGGTTATTTCGGCTGACATAGGTTGTGAAAATTCAATAACTTTCGGTCCTTTCCACTCCGTAGAATCTAGTACATATTGGAAACCCTAACCCTAACCCCGCCTATAGATAGAGGGATACTAGGGGCTTTCCAGAACACACCATAGACAACTAAGATCAATTCCTCTAAGTAATGTTGTCCTCTGTGGATATGCTAACTGAGAGATCCCAAGAAAGTCCTACCCTATAGGGAGGGATAGCTATGGGAGAGAAACAACCGGTGCTCGTTGTTGGTGGGAGAGCAAGTTTGTGACTAGTACACCAACATGATAGACAAATCCTTCATGTCTATTCTTAATGAATGATAGGAGTTCTAGTTGGTCCATGTGGACTATTCTAGAGGTAGGATTCCTTTGGTTTCTTCTTGTAGAACAAAGTCAACCTATAGTATGTGGTGATGCCACCAGAGTCACTATAGAGGTTGCACAAATAGATGTTTGTTGTGAAGACTAGGAGTTGTACAACCACCATCTAAGAGTAAGTAGTCAACAGTTGCAAAGAAGCAAGTTTTGTTGCTGGACTTACTCCAGGACCATGTATAACTCATTAAAACCATCCTTCCTATTTCATATTAGTTGATGCGATCTTGTTGTTATGGGAATACATATAGCTAAAAATTTTATTTTTGTTGTTATACTTTGTGCTCATATTTCCCTACATCTGTTTGGCCCATATGCAAATCAAACTTGACATGTGTCTTTTAGAATCCCGATAAGTCTTCTCAGAGCTAGATAAGATGAAGGGATTGATGGCAAAGCCTTAAATATACCTATGGGTTGGTGTGGATGGTGGAATCCAATATAAGCGTCGTATTTGGGTTTCTGAGGATTCACCTTTGATGGCTCGTGTCCTGCACAAAGATCATTGATCAAAGTACAATGTAGACTCTGACACCACTGAGATTCTCAAATACCTAGAGTGGTTCTTCTGGTGGCTAGGAATGAAGCGAGACATAGCATCTTATGTGGCTAGTTGTCTCATGTGCTAAATGGTGAAGGTTAAACACCAGTGACCAAGTGGATTAATGCAATCGATTGAGATACCTGAGTGGAAATGGGACCAGATCAACATGGATTTTGTGGTGGGTCTTCCTAGGACATGAATAGGGCATGAATCTTTATGGGTCGTGGTGCACCTCCTAACCATGTTAGCATACTTCCTTTCCCTAACGATTACTGCCAAGGTGTCAAACCTAGTTGAGTTTTACATTAGAGAGATAGTCTGTCTACATGGTGTTCTGAGTTTGATTATTTGTGACTGTGACTCTAAGTTCACCTCCAAGCTGTGTAAATAATTCCAAGAGGATCTGAGGTAAAAGGATGAAGTTTAGCATAGCCTATCATGATCAGACCAATGGCCAATCAGAACATATGGTCCATACCCTAGAAGATCTTTTGAGATCATGTGTGCTAGATTTGGGTGGATCACTGCAACAATACTTACCCTTAGCTGAGTTTGCCTACAACAATAGTTATCGAGCAAATATCATGATGTCTATGTATGAATCTCTTTATGGGAGGTCGTGTCGGTCACCGCTTCACTAGGTTGATGTTGGTGAGAGGACCTTGCTTAGGTTAGAGGAACCACAATTATACACTAATAAATTCTCTTTGATTTGGTGGAGGATAAAGAAAGACTAGGATTGACAGAAGTCTAATGTGATGCAAAAGTAGAAAGATCTTCATTTCTCTATAAGAGATCATGTTTTTCAGAAAATTTGACCCCATCGAGCTATAGATAAAAACATAGGAAAATTGAGTTCCTGATATGTGGGACTATTTGAGGTTCTAGAATGGATTGGTGTGGCCTCATGTCATCCATATTTACTACTATAGTATAGCATGATGCATAATGTGTTCTATTTGTACAATATGAAGTGCTATGTGAAGGATCATGCCCATGTGTTGAACATCGAACCTATAAAACTACAAGGGATGTTATCATACCCTGAGTGGCATGTGAGGGTTTTGGATTCCAAGGTGAAAGAACTCATGAATTAAAAGATTGAGATGATAATGTTTATTTGGAAGAACCATAGTGAGGATGAAGCTCCGTGGGAGCTAAAGACAGACATGGAAAAGTCACATCCCAATGTGACACCCCACGCCACACAAAGAGAGATTACTCACAACTAAATGTGGAAAACAACATCAAGCATGCGGATTACCAGAAAATACAGGAAATTAAAACTGATTTCATCAAAGCATCTCAAGATGAAAACTATCACATATAAGTCCTTAACAAGATGCCTGCATATCATGTCATATATCACAAGGTTCTTACATCATATTTCTAAAACATTCCTATCACCAATGTGTTACATGAAGAACATATTCCACATGTTTATACACTTACATCTTCCAAACTATACAATAAAAAGGCACACACGCCAAAAACCTTATGATGATAACATAACCATACAAACATCAAAGACACCTCTGAGACCTGAGTGTACATGGACAACTCTTGGACTCTACACCAAAAGACTAGAAGCACATCCAACCCGATCAACTACTACCCTCTACTACTTCGCTTCCTCAGTTGCACGATCACCGCTCCATTATCCATGACCACCTAAAAGATGTGGAAACCCATTGGGTGAGACCCAGTGAGAGATATAACTCTACACTGACACTATTACTAACACAGATAAGATAATTAAAGAACATAAGTAACACTACAACTATGATAAACATATCTAACCAAATGATATGTTTAAAGTACATAATCATTACTAAACAATCTAAACAATCGCAATTGGAAATTGGAACATATTATCATCATAAAAGTAATATGAAGAACATGTATATCCTCTACCAACTAATTATTACAAAAGCAAGGCAAGGCTTCAACCAGTATTCTCGTATTTGATCCTAAGCAAGTATACTACATAGATAAATACATATTTTATTATTCTCTGAGGATTTTAGTTGTACCACTGACCACTACTAAGTCAAAATTGGTGCCATACAAGGTTTATGGAAGAACTAGAATCCATAACCTCACCATACCTTATGGTCAATACACAAATGCACAACAGAGACATATGAGTCAATTGCAACCAGTGATATATAGTCAAGCTATGAAATATCCTAGACCACCTTGGTATAGGTCATGGCGCTAGTAAAACTGAGCTACAACCTATAGATGTACTCTTGTTAGGGTATGGCCCGCATCCATTCATGTGAAGCAACATAAGCAACATATCACTAAGCTATAACCCACAACCTCACTCCTTCCAGGGTATGGTCCGCAGCCAATCCTATGAATGCATATTCTCAACAGTATATGACTCCACGCTTCCTCTAAGGGAAAACCCATTTCACCATCCAACTAATGCTTACACTCAGATGGATCTATGGCACTGGGTAGAACTATATGTTCAGGTTCCACTTGATTAGTTAAGTTTGTTTAAATTCCTTTTAACATCAATCAAGTTACAACATATAAAGTCATAACAAATTCTACAAATATAAGGGCCTTGTACACTTTAGGAAAATATAAACTTATAGGTTTTGAACTTGTCACACTATAACCACATAATACATGTATCATTGCCATTCACAAGACCATCATCACTATTAAATAGCCCCTCAAGGTTGTCACTAATGTCACATCACTATGGGATATCAATCCCTTAGTCATAAGACTAGAGGGTATAACATCACAACAGGCATCAAGCCACAACTAGGTCATAGGGCCCATTCACATCATTCCTAGATCAGAAGTATTTCACTTGCCTCATAAAGGCTCATTCAACTAGTGTCACATCATACTCATCATAGCATACACTAGCTAATGAATACTATTTTAGGCAAGTGGTCAGCCACCACGTTGTCCATTCCTTTCTTGTCAATGTTTTCATGATTGAACTCTTGAAGAAACAAATCTCATCACAACAGTCTTGGTTTTGTGTCTTCTTTCTACATAAGATACTTTATGGCCACGCGATCCATGTAATTCTTCACTTTTGACTCTATTAAGTGGGATCTAAACTTTTCAAAAGCAAATACTATTGCTAGCATTTCTTTCTTAGTAGTAGTGTAGTTTAACTAAGATTCATCGAGAGTTATACTAGCATAGTAGACCATGTGGTGCTTCTGATCTCTTCTTTGCCCTAGGACAACTCTGATGGCATAATCGATGGCATCACATATGATTTCAAAAGTCAATCCCTAATCAGGTGCTTGAAGTATCGGGGTTGTGGTCAGAGCATTCTTCAGGAAATTGAATGCTTCGAGGCATTTATTAGAGAAATCAAAATCCACATCTTTAACAAGAAGGTTTGACAAAGGCTTGGCAACCTTTGAGAAATCTTTAATAAATCTTCTATAGTGTCTGACATGGCCCAAAAAACTTCTCACTCCTATGATGGATTTCAATGGTGGTAACTTTGATATAGCTTCTAACTTGCTCTTATCCACTTCCATGTCTTTCTTAGAAAACTTGAGCCTTAACACTATGCCTTTTATCACCATAAAATGGTTTTTTCCCCAATTAAGTACAAGCTACTTCTTGTCACATCTTTTTAAGACCTTTGACAAGTTTTTAAGACATTTGTCAAAGTCGGGTCCATTACTGAGAAGTCGTCCATGAATACTTCCATTATGTCTTCTAGAAAATCCAAGAACATGGATATCATCCACCTTTGAAAAGTAGTAGGCGCATTACATAATCCGAAAGGCATTTTTATGAAGGTATATGTCTCGTAGATATAGGTCAAAGTAGTTTTCTCTTGATCATCAGGGTGGATAAGGACTTGATAAAATCCAAAATATCCATCAACAAAACAAAAAGAGGATTGTCCTACAAGCCTGTCTAGAACTTGTTTGATGAATGGTATGGATAAATGGTCTTTTCTTGTGGCGATATTGAGCTTACGATGGTTAATAAACATTCTCCACCCGGTAACCGTCCGAGTGGCTACTTCATCCCCATTGCTTCCTTTCACTACATTCCTCCCTCCCTTCTTTAGTAAAATGTGGATCAGATTGACCGAGTTGCTATCTTAATAGGGTAGATGATCCATTCATCATGTAGTTTTATTACTTCCTTTTTCACAACTTCCTTCAACATCTGATTTAATTTCCTTAGTAGATGAACCAGGGGTTTTGTAGTCTCCTCCAGATTGATTATGTGCATAAAAAATTTGGGTTGAGGCCCTTTATATCCTCTATAGAATATCCTATAGATATCATTCATAGTCTGAGTCCCTTCAACATCGTTTACATTTTCTCATCTGTCATATCTACATTAACTGTTACTAGATTCCTCTCCTCGTCATCAAGGAAGTTTTACTTCAACCCTTTAGGCAGTTTCCTCATCTTAGGCTTCAATTTTGGTGTTTCCTTCTCTTTAGAGATTTTCTCAAGCGACACATACTTCACTATTTCAAAGGTTATTTCTTCATCACTGAACTCTTCTTCATCAGGTTGATTCAAGTAATCCAAAATTTCAACCACTTATGGGTTTTCTAGACTGGGGTCAGGGTTGTTCAAGGCTTGCATGAGCAGATCAACAATTTCCTTATTCACTTGCATTTATTCATAGTATTGGTCATAGATATCCATGAAGTAAGCTGACTCAAATAGAGAGGGACCCCTCATAGTGTCTTGTACAATGAAATTGATGTCATCATTACCAACATGCTGAGTAATAATCCCTTCCACCATAACTATTTGGGCTCTTCCTCTATCAAGGAAGGGTCTTCTGAATATCATTGGGCATTTTGGGTCTAGAATAGTGTCAATCACCACTATATCACATGGTATAAAGAATCTCCCACCATGAATTGGGACATCTTCTACTATTCCCATGGGTTTTGTGAAGGTGTGATTAGCTAATTCAATCCTCATCCCAATTTTTACCATATCTGTCAATCTAAGCCTTTCAACTAGGGCTAGTGGCATAGCACTAATTCTCACTCCCAGATCAGCTAACCCCTTCCTTTCCACATTATCTCCAATAAAAAAGAGGACACTTAATGCTTTTGGATCTTTCTTCTATGTTGGTAACTCAGCTTGAACAAAAGCACTTGACATTTTCACTAGTTGTATTGTCTCAACATGATCACCTCTCCTCCTCTTCGTAATCACATCCTTGAAGAACTTGTCATAGGTAGGCATTTCCTCAATCACATCTAGAAATGGAATATCTAGCCGCAGCTTCTTTACTGCATCCATGAACTTCTCATATCTTTTCTTTAGGTGAGCCTAGATTAACTTGTAGGGAAATGGGACTCTTGGTGCATAAGGATTTGTCTATGTAAAGATATCTTCAGTGGGATCTGACTTCTTGTCCTTTGCATCTTTCTTCCTGTTAACTTTTTTGGCAGCCTAGTCTTCTTTCACTGGATTGTCCCTTTTGGATTCCTCATCTGATATAGTGGGTTTATTTTTTGGATCGGTAGCTTTTCCTCTTTTAATGTGGACCTCTTCTTGTTGTTTTTCTACAACTTTTCCTGATCGAAGAGTAGCCATCTTCACAGTCTTTGTGTTTGATGGGATCTTGCCTGAAGGATTCTTCATAAGCTCATCTAGCTGGGCTAGATGTTGATCAATTTTTCTTGGATGTGTTTGCATGTCCACCATCTGAGTTTCCATCATGGTTAACACTCTTGAGTTGGTGATGGTACTTTGGGTAAGCTGGTCTGTAAGACCTCTGACTTGAGTTTTTGGGTAACCCTATTTTCTTTAGCTTATTAATGTGCTTAGAACCTTGCACTAATCTGTTGAGATGTAATTAGGGCTTGTGGAGAATTTAAGTTTCAAGTTTGAGCTTATTTGGATGAAGTTTGTGTTTTTTGTGCTTGTTTTGGTATGAATTGCAATTTACCCAATGTAGGGGTTATGTGCAATTTGCTACATCTATAGTGTTCCCTCTCTTTCTTGACATCATCTATAGGAAAGAAAAAGAGGAGGGTTCCTTGAGCCTTGGTTGAGGAGTATCACCATAGGTGGTAATTAGGGTTGATGTGAGTGTTGAATGCCATGACCAAGTGTGTTGGTTATGTTGTCTCAACCTTGGGTCGTGAGCAAGGTTGGTTTTAGAGGGTGTCGTGGTCGAGACACCTCGTCTAGATTTTGGGGGTCATGACCAAGGTAGTCTAGGGTGGTCTTGGATTGAGTTGGTTGCCCTATCATTGGTTCTCTTTACATAGGGATGGTAGTGGGACCTTGTCTCGACCTAGAGGTGATGTTAGGTGGTAGTCTCGTGATAATGGGAGGTGCACCCTAGGGGGGTCACGACTGCAACCATGTGGGTTGACATGGTGGTCGAGACACTACCTAGATTGTATAACCATGTCTAGCATGACATTCTTAAGTGGTTGCATGTTGGCCTTTTGAGTAGATAAGTGTCCCTTGGGTCCCTTAGTATGTCGAAACCTCACCCCTTTCTCTCTCTCATCTTCCATCTATATAACCCCTTATCTCCCCTTGATTGCAACCCTTTCAGCCATCTATATTCTTCCTCCCACCTTGCTTGTTCTTAGAGCTTGGTGGAGCAAGGAGGTTCATCCTTGGAGCTTTGGGGATAAATCTCCTCTTGCATGTGGTGGTGGTAGTGATTCGAGCTCATCTTCCATCCTTTGTAAGTGTTAGACTTTTGATGCTTCTTTTGATCTCCTACCTTCATCTTCCTCTCTTTTCTTGGCCCTAGACCATGGTTCATACATGGTGGTCATTTTGGGATAGAAACTCCTCATCACAAGGGTCATAGACCATGTTTTGATAAGGTAGACCCAAGTGTGAAGATGATTTCTCCTCTCTTTCTCCCTTTCTAGTTTGGTTTGGCAAGAGCTACTTTGCTTCTTTCCTTGGGCTAGCTTTGAACTTGGTGTCTTCTCATTCTTGAGGTTCTCTTTTATCTGAGAGTGGAGATTTTGGTGAAGCTTCTTCAACCCTTGGATCGTGTTCTTGGATCTCTTGATCTTGGAGTTTGGAGATCTAGGTGGAGATCATCTTAAGGCAGGTTATACAACACTAAACCTACTCTATTATTGCACTTCCTTATGCTTTTCATTACTGTCTTCTCTCTCTATATTGCTTCCTCATCATGCCTGTACTTAGAGGTAATATTTAGAGTTTGTTTGGTAGGCACATCTTGCTTGGTTTATTAAAAATCTGAAACCCAAATCTATGTGTACCCGATTTAGTAGATGATATGTTGTGGAGGTTCTTCTCTAATTTGTTCCCTTGATCTTTCTCCCATGCATGGTTTTCATGTTCCTAGAAGTTGGATATATGTTAGGTTCAGTCTTGGTTACCTTGAGCAGGGTTTTTCTCTTGTTTAGAAGAGGTTCTTTCTTTGTGATTTCTTGACCTATGCTTTAGGATTTGGCGATCGATTGCTTCAGTTTTCCTTCATGGTGACCTTGGTTGTTCCCTTAGTTTCAGTTCTATTTTGAGACCTAGATGGTGCATCTTGGTGTTGTCGCGAAACTTCCCTCTTGGTGGTCGTGATCTTGATAACTTTGGTCGAGATGCTTCCTTGTGGTTGAGTTTGACCTTGTAGTGTTAGGTCAAGGCTTTTGGTGTTAAGTGGCCTAGTCACCTCTAGTGTTGGTGTCTTCTTCCCACCTTGCTTAGGTTGAGACTCACCCTGGAGTGTAGGGTTGCAACCATGATGGTCTTGGGTTGTGACATGGGTGGAGTTCGGGACACCCTTGAGACCGAGACAGGTTTGGTCGAGACATGAGGTCGAGACACCTTTGGCTGAGATGCTTTGTGAAAACCTAACCCTGTGTTGTGAACATGACATGACATAGAGGGCGGAGGTCGTGACATGTTGGTGCATAGTCGAGACACTTGAGTATCATAGTAATGACATGGACAATGATGGGTGGTAGAGACCTATGTGGTTATGTGGTCAACATAAGGTGATTGTAGGAAGATGAGAAGCACATGTGAACACTTAATGATATTCATATATGAATGATACATAAGCTATAAATAATTTTGTTTAGAATGTTATCTAATCAACTCTAATGATTTTTTCTAATCCGTATACACTCCAAGATGATGGAGGGTGATGGTTCTAGGTTTGATGGTTGAACCTAGTCTTGTAAACTCTAATAGGCTAAGAAGAAACCCTAACGCTAATAGTGAACAATGATCTTGCCTATTTCTCTATCATGGAAGGATTATGATGTTATGTGGTTATCTCTCTCTTGCTTATCAACTTCTAACCATGTTGGTGTTATCATATTGATGATCATAACTATTGTAGACTATTGTGATTATGATATGACATAGGTTGAATATGCCCTTGTGAGGCATGTTGAGGCACTTATGATACATGAATTATGTGAATAGGTCCTATTGCAGTGACTTGTTGCATAATATGATATGGATTTTCCCAATCATGAGTTGAGGGATTGGTATCCCATGATACATGGCCTTGTTTATGATGGTGTGAATGGCAATAATACAGGCATCTTCTGGTGATAGTGTGACAAGAGCACACCCTATACATTTTTTATCTTCTGGAGTTGTGTTTTGCACTTACTTTTATAGAACTTGTTTTGTCTTTATACATTATAATTTGATTCATGTTAAAAGGCATTTAAATAGACTTAACTAATAAAGTGGAACCTAAAATTGTAGTTCTTCCCTCTACCATAGATCCATCTCAGTGTCAACACTTACTGAATGGTAAAACAGGCTTTCCCTTAGAGGAAGCTTGGAGTCATATACTGTGCAGTACATGCATTAACAAGATTGGATGTGGGCCATACCTTGGTAGGAGTGTGGTTGCGGACCGTAGCTTAGTGATATGTTGCTTGTGTGGTTTCACAGGATTGGTTGCAGGTCATACCCTGATAGGAGTGCGGCTACAGGTCATAACTCAGTTTCACTAGAGTCGTAACCTACACCAAGGTAGGCTAGGACTTTCATTGTTTGTCTATATGTCACAGGTTGCAGTTGGTAGGTATCTCTCTAATGTGTACTCATGTACTGACCATGAGGTTTGGTGAGGTCATGGATTTTGACTCTTCCATAGACCATGTATGGAACCGATTTCAACTTAGTAGTGGTTAGTTGGATTTGGGTGGTATGACTCAAATCCATGGGGCATAATAAAATATGTAATCAATTGTGTAGTACACTTGCTAAGGATCAAATATTAGCACATTAGTTGTATCCTTGCCTTTCTTTTGTACATGTTAGTTGGTAGAGAATATACATGTTCTTCATATTCCTTCTTAGATTATTGATTGTTCTTATACACACATGTCTTAGGGGAGTTACGTATGTTTCTCGAAGATATTATGGATGTGAGTTTTTGGTTTATGGGCCCTTGTTGTATATATTTGGCTGTTGTACATGTTTATGTAAATGAATAGAGATCACATGTGATAGGTAGTCTTTTATGCACACATTGTAAATAATGATGCTTTATGATATATAATTCAGACATAAGCTTTTGGACCCTGATGTTATAAGTTTCTTGATGTTGATTCTTATTGTCATTGGTTTTAATTTTAGTGTTTTTCAATAATCCGTTGTAGAGTTTGGTTTTAATCCCATGGTTTGTGTTTGTGTGATAAATGGTTTCACAAATTGGTTGGTATCAAAGCTTTTGGTTCGTTGAGTCTATAGGGATATAGGACTAGGGTTTGTGTCTATTCTTTTGTACTCTAGTCTAACTTATAGTGACTTCTATTTGACATGAAGAACAACATTGTTGGTGCAGTAGGTGGTGGTGTAAGGAACTAGGTAGAGTGTCTGAGGGTCCCCAATTTGACCCTGCCATGCTTGAAAACCCCACCTTTCAGTCTCTTTTGTGGCAGTTCATGGCTACTATGACGCATATGGTGGACAGGATGCCTGCACCTCAGCCTAGGACATCGATTCCCAATGCGGAATCTTCAGGTACTAGGAAGACTTTTGAGTGGCTTCTCCATGTTGTAGTAGTGGAGTATGTTGGGATAGCTGATCCAGCAGATGTTGACCTCTGGCTTACTCAACTTGAGAAATCCTTCAAAATCCTTAGCATCTCGAAGACGGATAAGGTGAAGCATTGGGTGTATCTTGTGAAGGGGAGTGTTTGCCATTGGTGGGCCATAGAAGAGGAGAAGAGGACTGGAGTGGTTGTTGGATGGGAAGAGTTTTGACGTGAGTTTGTTGGTCGGTACTTTCCTCGAACCAATCTATATGAGAAGATCATCTAGTATGACTGGATCTGGTAGGGATCCATGTCAATTAATGATTACGTGGTCAAGTTTATGGAACTTCTTCGGTTATGTACACACATGGTAGACAGGGATGATGAGAGATATGATGTTTTGATAAGGGGTTGAACATTGAGTTGTCTACCCTAGTGGCCTCTTTGGAAAATTGCGAGTGGTTTGCCACGTTCGTGGAGTCTGTTCGGAGGATCAAGAGGTTTGTGATACATAAGTGGAAGATGAGTTCCTGGAAGAGGTTTGCACAGTTCCAGGGGCAGTCATCAGGAGGATTTAAGAAGTCGAGGTTTTCTACACCGCCAACACCACATAGGTTCAATTCTCAAACGTAGTGAAACTACTACAGAACTGACCTTTGGTGTCAGTTATTTAAGGCCTTTGGCGACAGTTAAAAAGCAACACCTATGTGGGTGACACTAAAAGGTGAAACCTTAGGCGTCGGCTTGAAAACTGACGCCAAAAACCTTCGTGCCACCCAAAACGCTCCAGCAGGGGCACTATAGGCATCGGTTATTAGTGGGGAAACCGATGCCAGAACCCTTCATGCCACAAAAAGGGTGCCAGTAGGGGCACTATAGGCATCAGTTATTGGTAGGGAAACTGATGCCCAAACCCTTCGCGCCACAAAAGGGCGCCAACATGGGCACTATAGGCATTTGTTATTAGTGGAGAAACCAACGCCAGAACCCTTCATGCAACAAAAAAGGTGCCAGCAAGGGCACTATAGGTGTCGGTTATTAGTAGGGAAACTGACGCCATTTCACGCCACAACCACCATCGGTGTCGGTTTCTTAGTAATAACTGATGTCATATCACCTACCACCACGGTCGTGCTGGCCAGCATGACCGTGTTGTCTAGCCACATTAGACAGAAGTTTTTTGCTATTAACCGATATTGTAAGCCTTTGTTGTAAGTTTTCGACTAATAACCGACGCCTATGTGATTCATCCCTATTTTAGGGATTTATCTTGTGTCATTTTGCATTTCAGCCACATCTATACTTGTTAGATTACATGTTATTTCCCCCAATATGCTTATTTCTATCAAATGCACCTATGGAGGCATTTTGCATGTATTATAGGTACATTGTCCACTACTTGATGGCATGGAAAGAGGATGGTTCAATCTAGGGTTTCCTCAGGCTTGGAGGAGCCCAAAATGAGGCCAAAACCACTTCCAACCTACCCCAAGTGGTCAAAGAATGTTTTGAAGCAATACCCTCCATGGATGATCAAGTTCAAAGCTCAAATCCATGGTAGAGACACCAAAACGACCATGGTATCCCACCATGGTCGTGGTGGACATGCCCCAAGCTCAAAAAATCACTATAACTCCTAGAAATTGATGAAAATGGCCAAAACAACCGTGGTGATCAACATGCCTATGGCCATAGGTTCCACCACGACTGTGGTGACCCCCCACGGCCGCGGCCATCCATGTACATATCCCTATGATCTCCACATTGTAATTCCCACGACCGTGCCCATCCACCATGGCTGTGGTCTACCCTACCCACCACGACTGTGGTGACCCACCACGACCGTGCTACTCACAAAATCCACCCACTTTTCTACTACTTTCCCCATTTTACCCCTAACTTAACCCTAGGCCCCGTAGACACCTGTATATACCTAGGTGGCGGCTAGGGCATGAATCCAGCTCCTTCCACCTCCTCCTAGCTCCCCAAATTTCCATCCACCACATTCCACTCCATTTCCACCTCCATTCCACTCCATTTCACCATTTCCACCACCAAAACACTAGTTTATACTAGTTCCTACCCATAATCCCCTTCATTTCACACCCTTGCACCTTGGAAGAGGAAGGAGGACATACTACACCTACTGGAGAGAAGAACTTCTTCATCTACATCGAGCTCCATGGCTTCTTCTACCTCTTTCTTCTCTTTTTTTGTATTTTCCATTTCTACGAGTAGCTAAGCCCCTGTGGGTGGGTTGTTTGGGGGAAATTATGTTACTTTGATACCATGTCGGGGGAAAATGACATGTAAACGTTGTAATTCTATTTGTTAATGATTATATTCTATTTTCATCTCATTCTCCAATGATTGCTTGTTGGTTTGTGTGTAGAATCACCTAGGAATTTAGGCAAATTGCTTATATGTGTGAATTTTGGGATTTGCCCCTAGGTCCCATTCTTATATCCCTAGGTTTCCTCCCATCTTCCTACATCCTAATCAATCTCCCTAAACGTAAGTGAGAGATCTAAGTAGCTAGATTAGATAATTCTAGTGAAATTAGCATGGAGCCTTCTCAAGGATAGAATGTGGGGGAATTGGGGTCCAAAACCCTAATTTCACCTCCCCATTACTACCCTCAGCCCCTAATTGCCATAGGAATGGCTAATCTAGAAACCTAGATTTGATTAGACTCTAATTGAATTGAACCTAATCCCTAACCCAATTGAGCCTCGTAAGGGTAGTAGGGGGTGTTAGGGACTAGTTCCCCTATACACAACCTAGCATATCCATGGCCAGTTAGTAGCTTAGGTTAATTTGTTAGACTCTAACTTGTTGTTCGGTTTGGATAATTTAAATGGAATCATAATGTTCATATGTCACCACCGAACTTAAGTGATAAGTTCATATCCCTAAACAGCCCACACCTCTCTTTATTGCTTCAAACCCAAGTTTTGTGCTTGCTTAGCTTAGTTATCTCTTTACCTGCTTAGTTAGCTTCTTGCTTTTCTCTTGTCTTGTTCATGCCTACTGTAGCTCTTTAATTGCTCTTTTGCTTCTCTCTTGCTTGCCTTAGTGTAATTTGCCTTTTCATACGTAGATTAGTCCTTTCTTTCCTGCTTAGTCTTAATCTAGTCTAGGGTTAACATAGATTTCATTCCTACCTTTAAATTCTTTCTTGTTCATCCTTAGTTAAGAATTAAATCAACCGTTAAACCCTTAACCCTAGTCTCTATAGTAGGAACCCAGCAAAACTAACCTAGCTCTAGCACCCCCTCTTTTCCCTATGGATCAACCCTATACTTGCCACCTTCCTATACTATGACACGACCCCGAGCGCTTGCGATTGTAGTGTTTTAGTGTGAGTAGGTGTTAAGTTAGGTTTATAAATTTCAAAAGCAAAAACCCATCACGTGTGTTCCGACCTCATGGGACGCATCTAGTCGGGTCAAATTGGCTAGTGTGTTGCACCTCTAGCGGAATCACATCACTATGTTTTGATTTTTTTTTCTTATCAGTTTGCAGGCCTGCTGTGGCTGGTCACAGGATAAAGAAACCTACAGTTCATTGGAACTGAACTATCGGTTTATGACATCCATTGATATCAGCCAACAATAGTCCACAAACCTGCAAATTTAACAAGATTCATTTTCACACATTTAGTAACATGTAGTTCCATTCAATTTTCACACATGTAGAAACATTCATGTAGCAACCTGCAATTCCTTTCATTTTCACATTCACACATGTAGAAACATTTAGACACATGTAGAAACATTCATGTAGCAACCTGTAGTTCCTTTCATTTTCACATTCACACATGCACATGTAGAAACATTCATGTAGCAACCTGCATTTCCATTCATTTTCACATTCACACATGTATAAACATTCAGACACGTGTAGAAACATTTAGACATGTAGAAACATTCAGACATATGACAATTCAGAAAAATTCATTTACAAAATATCATTCTTTAGTCATTATTGCTATCAATATCCCAATTATATTTTAAAACCCCCACTACTTGTATGGCTTTTGCCCATTCTTCTCTTACATCATTTAATTCTTCTATCATATAGGAAGCATGTACATCTGATAAGACCTTACTTGTAGTGGGGTTAGTTTTAAACACCTGCAAAGAGAATGATGTATAAGAGAATGATGTATATATTTAATTAATAATATATAAATAAGATTCATATATTTCATATTATCTAATGAGACTATATATAATACCTCAAGTATGGTATCGATGTCCACTGCGGCATATTTGATAATCATGTGCATAAATCACATCACATAGTATGCACATGCCCAACCGTTGTCTTTTGTATCACAATATAAATTGAAACATACAAAATATTAAAAAATACAACTAAGCATAGTTCACATAAATGATATATACATTGGAGTTGGAAACTTACTTCCACATTCTCCCAAATTATTGGCTGGTTCTTTTTCCTGGGGACCTGTCCTCCAACCTTTTTGAACTCATGTAAACCCCTACATGTTAATGTAACATAGTAAATTGCATAATTAAATAGTAATGTAATAACAAATGTCAACAGATATAAAAATGAAATATTTCTCACCAGAATAATGCCATTTTCATTGCATGTCCATATTTTGGATTCAATTTAGTCCCCTTAGGATCTAGATAATAGACAGTGAATGTCCCGGGGACAATAACTAGTAACTCCCAATGCGTACGCCTAGAGGTAAAAAAGTTAAAATTTAATAACTCGAAATCCACAATAAAAATGTAATTTTCTTAAGTCCAAATTATAAGAAAAGTAAACTTACTCCACATTGAATGGAGCTATTATCACTGTCTTCTTATTTTGACCAAAATTTGTAAAAGCATAACAGCAACATTGTTGAACTGACGTAGGGTCTTTATCTACTAGGCTAATCAAAGATGGAAAAAAAAATCCTACATGTTCAAATGAAAAATCTGCACATATCTTGTCTAAGTAGTTGCAATACATGTGTTACGTATGCATTAATATATAAGAAACCAGATCACCTGATCCTACACAAGGTATATGGATGTATACATAAGATCTCACCTTATCCATAGCTCTATCACAGATGTATTCAGCCAATCATAGCAAAACAACTCCAAAATATATTGTATAAATATTTTGTTTTTGTATGATTGACCTGCAGCATCCGCATCTATAGAAACATTTATAGGGCAATTTATATCATGTTCGCCTAACCATATTGCCATTCCCCTACAATTAGGACCTAACGGGGCAGGTAGGTCATGTGGAACCCAACTTGGAAATGTAGGAGGTGGAGGTGGAGGCCTAGATGCTCTGGGTATCTTCATTTTAACCTAAATATATAATTTCAGATGAATTGACCTCATATATACACACTAAATATTTAACATAATGTAAATTTACCATACAATAAGTATAGACGACATCCACTTTGGGCCACAATATCACTCCGCCTTCTGCCTCACCAAGCATTTCACAATCTGGGTGGGCATATGGCAATGGAAGATCCATCCAACTGGGGAATATATGTAGCATGCTCACACGAACCCAACCATCTGGTAATGGAGACCCATGAAACATTTCCCCTGGAAGGGATGGGTAAGTTGACGCCTCTGCAATGACGTATTCATTACTTTTTAGATGGCATGGCTTCAATCCCTACAAATTTACATAAAGAATGTTATATACATATATATATATATATATATATATATATATAATCCTGAAAACATATCATCTTGAAAAGACTAGCTACTATGTCATAAAAATACTTATAGCGGATGTGCTAGGTGGTGGGTCTACAAGATTACTCCCAACCTCTACAGTAGGAGTAGAGCGGGACGCCATAGGTACTATCTGAGTGGCAGTCTAAGATGCCTACCACTTCACCATTGCTTCTTGGATTCTACTACCAATTAACTCATCTACCTATACATGGATAAAAGAAACATTAGCTTCTGATTATTGAATTCCCTTTTACAGTAAAATTCTAAAAAAAGAATATGTTACCTCTTCTTGTCAAATTCCCGCTTTTGGGACATGTTTGCGCTGAGATGGCCCAAAGAACGCTTTGATGCCCACACCAACGCCTGCACCCCTAACACGTCCAGGATGCTCTGGGTTACCCAAAGCGATTGGAAATTCATCCCTTGTGCCCTCAGGGATGAACTTGCCTTGTTTCCCCAGCTCATGCAGCTCCCGCTAATCGCCATCAATAGAAATTGGTAAGTAAGTAAACACCACAAATAATCAATATTCGAATGATTGCTCTAAGAGTTGTATTTTACCGTTTTTGCAGCCGCCTCAGCAGTTGCGGGCTTCTTTATTTCTCCCTTCTTGTTTTGCCTCCCAGCTATACAGACATCATGGTGAGGCAGAGGTGCGGTACCTATAGTATAGGACTCCTGAGTAGCAGTAGATTGAGCAGTACACTCAGCATGTGGTCTTTGGCAAACGCCTGCAGTCTTGGACGATTTTCTAGGCCAACAAATACATGTGTTGTCATCCTTATATATAATAAATATGTACCACCTATCCCATTCTTGAATACCTAATCTCACTAGTAAGTGTATAATGTGTATTGGGTTTTCAAGAAAATTTCGACAGCATTTCCTCACTGTTCTCCAAGTACATATGTACTTAGAGAACAACCGGGGAAATGCTACCAAAATTTTCTTGAAAACTCAATACACATTATACACTTACATCCTAAGTGAGATTAGGTGTTCAAGAATAGTCCCAAACCGGGGACTATCCAAGATTTACTCCTATTGAGTAAATCTTAGACGGGTTTCTAGGCCAACAAATACATGTGTTGTCATTCTTATATATAATAAACGTGTACCACCTATCCCATTCTTCAACACCTAATCTCACTAGTAAGTGTATAATGTGTATTAGGTTTTCAAGAGTATTTCGGCAGCATTTCTCCGTTGTTCTCCAAGTACATATGTACTTAGAGAACAAATGGGGAAATGCTGCCGAAATTTTCTTGAAAACCCAATACACATTATACACTTACATCCTAAGTGAGATTAGGTGTTCATGAACAGTCCTAAACCGGGGACTGTCCAAGATTTACTCCTAACGAGTAAATCTTAGATGGGTTTCTAGGCCAACAAATACATGTATGTTGTCATTCTTATACCTACAATCCTAGTTTCATCATTCATATCCTAAGTTTTGTGTAACATCATTTAATCATGCTTGTCAGTAAATACTAAACAGTAAATAAACCATGATTCCATATATCAAAGATACGAATCAGGGGTCAATCTTGAAGTTTTAACTACAGCTTCATATATCAACATACATACTAGGTCATATTTCAAGTCAAGGTTTAGGAATTTAATCACCTTAGGGTGCATACATGATTCACAAGGTATTTGGGTGCACAAAGAATAATATATGTTACTAATTTAGGAGTTCACATTATCATTTTAGAAATAGAAGACCCACATGTGAGTTAAGTTTGAGATTTAACATCAATGTGTCTTTAACACACATGTTTCAAGGTTCAAAGCACATAATCAAATCAAATTAGGATGCTAAAATGGACAAGTTGAATCTTATTTCAACATGCATCAAAATTTACTGAATTAGGTCAAGCATGAGGATTAGAAGCACAAATATATGTAAGTACAAGATTTGAAACAAAATGAAGCCTAATTGCACATTGGGAGAGTGAGATTATACCTCAGTTGAAGGATGAAGAACAAATATATGCAAGTCAACAATGCAAATGGATGACACAACAACTCAATTCAGCCCAAGAGAACAAGTGCAATCAACGCAATTCTGTTATAATAAATTAATTAGGTGTCAATAAGCATCAATTTTAGTGAGACTCTCTTAGTCCATGCAACTACATATAAGAAATTAGAAAATATGTTGCATGTGTAACCTTAATTGCAAAAATACAATCTAAGTCCACTATGATTCTTATCCATCCACACTTCCATGCTTCTTGAATGGCTAAATAACGACATTCATTTTTAGGTTCTCTAACTAAGAATAAATGTATACATTGTGCTCAATGCAAATAAATTTTTACGACAGTGTTCCCTTGCAACCACTAAATTTGTTGAGTAACCATTGTTAATAGCCGCCTCCGACGTCAAGGCCATAGGAGGAAGAATAGGAGAAGGAATAATAAGAGTAGGAGGATGATCGAACCGGGAGAAGAATAGAAGAAATTAATTGTACATGTCAGTAGCGATCTCGTGGAGGAAGAAGAGGAGCAACTCTATCGGCAGCGAGCTTGATCGTGGAGGAAGAAGACGAGCAGATGAACAGCTCAGTCAGCAGTAGTGGCGGCGTTGAGTAGGCAGTTGAGAAGGAAGCGCCGGCATGGAGCAGGAGTTGAGCGGCGGCGTTGAGTAGGAGTTGAGTAGGCAGCGGTGGCGGCGACAGAAGTGGCAACGTTAAGTGCACACGAGTAGTCGACAACAGACGAATCACTAGAGATAGAGAGCTTGTGTGATGAAACAGAGAATAATGGGGAAGAGTATGTTTTGGGGGGTTGTTAAGTTGACAATAGTCATTAGTTTTTTTGAAAACCGACACCTATTAACGAAACGAGTTAGTTTCCATAATAAACCTACGCCAATTGGGCAACCTACACCCTAAAATTTTTCACTGGGAGAGCGCGGGAAAGCATATCAATGTCAGTTTTTTCACGAAAACTGACGACAAAAGTGGGCCCAATTTCTGTCTCGTGAAAAACCATTAGTCGTTGGTTATTTGGTAAACAATCCACGCTGTATGTAAAACTTTGGAAGTAATTTTTTATCACTAGAAAATTTGGATTTGGCGGGCATTTATAGGCGTCGGTTTCTTACTGAGCAACCGACACTAAATAGAAAGTGATACCCGTGTCTGGTCGGTCTTCACATATATATATGTCAGTTTCTGTCTTCAACCGACGTTGTAGGTTTTAGGCATCAATTTTTTGTATACAAATGACGCCTCTAAATGTGATGTTATAAGGTATTTCTATAGTAATGTGATCACCAAGTAGAAGTAGAGGTCGTAGCCTTCCACCAGTTGGAGCTCGTGCACCTTGTTAGTGTCCATGATGGGGCCGTCTAGGCCACAGTTTAAGACCAGAGCATGCCACAAGTGTGGGCAGGTAGGACACCTGAGGTGGGTGTGCTTAGTGATAGATGACAAGGTGACCTAGCAATCGAGGCAGAGCCAGCAGGGCTCACAAAGGTAGCAGTTCAACAGTGCCTGAGGATGAGGATTCGGGCAAGTGTCATAGGCTGGATCATCTTCTCAAGGAAGCAGAGGATTGGGGTGACAATAGATAACAGTTAGATTCTATGCCATGATTCATTCAAAGGTGGTGGTCAACCCATGAGTAATAACAGGTCAGATGGATTTATTTCATTATGATTTGTCTTTTTCTTGCTTTGTAACTATTTTGGTTGACCCGGGTGCAACACACTATTTTGTCACTCGTGATGTGCTTTACAATTGTCTTTTTCCTGTTAGTTGTAAGAGAGATAGTTTGTTGTTAGAAACCCTATTAGTCAGTTCCATAGTGTTGTAGGAGGTGTGCCCTTCCTGTTTCCTTTATTTCTCAAGGCATGGAATACAAATGGATCTCATACCACTTGATATGCATGGATTCGATGTAATCCTTGGAATGGACACCTTGGAGAAGTATAGAGTGGTCTTGGATTTTGGTTCCAAGCAGGTGACACTTGTAGATGGTGATGAGATGTGGATCTTCCAAGGGGATAGGAAGATTCTTCTGACGTGTCTGGTGTCAACGATAGTAGTAGTGAAGTTGTTGAGACATGGTTGTGAGGAATTCTTGGCACATTTGTTGGATACTGAGGCAAGAAGTCCTTGTATTCAGGAGGCGTCGATTGTTAGGGGGTTTGAGGAAATCTCCTGAGGAGTTCCATGGTGTTCCCCCACCCCAAGAGATTGACTTTGAGATCAATCTAGTCTCAGGAATGTAGCTAATATCTTAGATGTTATACATGATGGATCCAATAGAGATTGTAGAGTTGAAGATACAGTTGCAAGAGTTGCTTGATAAAGGTTTCATCAGGATGAGAACGTCGTCGTGGGGTGCTCTAGTGTTTTTTGTGAGAAGAAGGTTGGGTCCATGAGGTTGTGTATAGACTACGGGAAATTGAACAAGGTGAAGAAAAAGAAAGGTATCCCTTACCAAGGATAGATGACCTATTTGATCAGTTGCATGGTGAGATAGTGTTCTTGAAGATAGACCTAAGGTCAGGTTATCACTAGCTGGAAATCAAGTAGGATGACATACCTAAGTCAACTTTTAAAACGAGGTATGGTCACTACAAGTTTGTGGTTATGTCATTTGAGCTAACGAATGTACTGACAACATTCATGAACTTGATGAATAGAGTGTTCTGACTATTTCTTGATCAATTTATGGTGGTCTTCATAGAGGACATAATAATATACAGTCATGATAGTTAGCAACATGAATAGAATCTTCGTCAGGCATTGACCGTGTTGAGCCAGCATCAGCTTTATGCCAAGTTCAGCAAGTGTGAGTTCTAATTGAAGGAGGTAGCTTTTTTGGGGTATGTAATATCTGTTGAGGGAGTTTGTGTAGATCCCAAGAAGGTTGAGAACATGACAGAGTGGGAGCAATTGAGGACGCCAATAGAAGTGCTCAATTTTCTAGGTTTGGTAGGCTATTACATGAGATTCATCCAGAACTTTAGTGCTATCACTTTGCCCCTAACAAAGTCGACAAGGAAGGATGTGTCATTCATATGGGTTGTCATATGTAAGTGTGATTTTCATACGGTGAAGGAGAAGTTTAAAAGTGCATTAGTGTTGGTTTTTCCCGAGAAAAGGAAAGGATACGTAGTCTTCTGCAACATAAGTAGGAATGGCTTGGGTTGTGTGTTGATGCAGGACAAGCAAGTGGTTTCTTTTACTTCCTGACAGCTTAAGAAACACAAGGAGAATTACCTAATCCATGACCTATAGTTAGCTATTATGGTCCATTAATTAAAGATTTGGAGGCACTATCTTTTTATACAAATCACAAAGACCTAAAGTACATCTTCTCACAAATCACAAAGACCTAAAGTACATCTTCTCACAACAGGAGTTGAACATTAGATAGTGGCGCTGGATGGAGTTAATCAAGGACTATGACTGCATGATTGATTACCATCCAGCGAAGGCTAATATTGTGGCATATGTGTTGAGTAGGAAGTCTTTTTGTTCACCTATGTATGGAGCCTAGTTGAGGACTTTGGTGTGCTACAAGCGAGACATGTTGGTCTCCTTACGTTAGATGAATGTATGGTTGGAGGTGTCAATGCTAGTAGGTTTGTTGGCAATGTTTCTGATCAAGCCCATGCTGAGATAGAAGATCAAAAAGGCACAACAATTTGACACTATGATACAGTAGATTAGATCAGAGTTTGGTAGAAAGAAGCATGATGGCTTCCATGAGTCACATGATGGGACGCTTTGTTACCATGATAGAGTAGTGGTTCCTGATGTTGATGATCTAAGGAAGATGGTGCTAGAATAGACCCACTCATCCATGTATGCTATGCACCCAAGTAGCACCAAGATGTTTCATAACCTGAAGGACATGTATTGGTGGCCTGGACTGAAATAGGATGTAGCAGAGTTCATTGAGAGATGTGTCATATGTCAGTAGGTTAAAGTCAAACATCAAAAGCCTACAGAGACATTGCAATTGTTGCCTATGCGACAATGGAAATGGGATCGTGCGACTATGGACTTTGTTGTTGGTCTGCCTAGGGCAGCATAAGGTCATGATTCCATTTAAGTGATTGTTGACATGTTGGCCAAGTCAGTGCATTTTTGTCATGTAAAGATGACGTATATAGCTAAGAAGCATGCCCATATCTGTAACATTCCTGACCTGGGTTATGAGTTAACCCTAGGTGTTTTGCCTAAATATGTAATTAAATCTTTGTGATTAACTCTGAGCATGTAATTAAGTTTCTCAGAAACATATATTTCAGTTTGCTCCTTTTTATTTAAAGTTGTAGCATTGTTTTGATATACAGGAACCTATGTGCAATTTACCCAGTTGGAAGGGTCAACTTGCAATTTGCACATGTTGAGATGTTCCTTTGATGTTGAGACATCATGAGAATCTTTTTGGTAAAGTTTGAGGGATTTCCCAAGCTAGGGCACCAAGGTGCAGCTGTGGAAGCAATCCCGGTGCTTGAAACCTTAATTTGGGGTAAAATGCAATTTACCCAAATTAAGGGATGAAAATTGAGAAATATGTCATCTAATGTACCTTTTAGACTCTTTCCATCATTAAGAGAAGAAATGATGAGGAAGTCACCTCATTTGAGTTATCAGGTTATGAAATATGCCTTGTGATTGAATAATCAGGGTATATGTGCAAAAGCTCTTTATGTATGTACCTTATTATTAGATTGTTCTTCTTTGCCTTCTTTTCTAGACCTTAAGATAAGGTTTGTCCTTAGAATAATGAGGAAGGGACGAGCAAGTAATGAAGGAAGGACTTAGTTGGAATTAGGGGAAACTTATGGGCCTTTAATGAAACATCACCCAAGTATTTATACACTTTACTTCTCTAAGCAAAGAAACCTTTCCTTCGTGCATATCACTGTTTCCTCTTTGCTTGGCTGACTAAGGAATATCTTGGAGCTCAAGAGGAATGACCAAGGGTGCAAGGTAGGTTTGAACCCCTCTTCTTGCCTAATTCCATGGCTAGAACTCGAATTCAAGGTCAATTTGGTGACTAACTCATGAAACCCTATCTTTCTAGCCATCCATTCTCATTTTTCCTTGGAGTTTTCACCTTGGCCAACCTGTGGGAACTCAAGGAAGCCATTAGAGATTGGATCTTGAAAGCTTGGAGCTCAAGAAGCAAGCTTTATGTGGGTTTTATAACTCTAAACCCATGCTTTACTATATACATCTCTTATATGCGGTTAGATGATAGTTCTTCATGTTTCCCTACTTTTCCCTGCTATTTTGTAAGCAAATCCATGGGATATACGTGCTGTTCTTGAGCTAGGAGATGAAGGCGTGATTTCCAAGAAAAACCCACCGCTTTTCACTTTCTTAAACGGTCTCACCAGTTTGGTCTCTCGGTCTCAAGACCGCGAGGTGAGCAAACGGTCTCGATACCGCGACAGCGAAAACGGTCTTCAAGACCATTTGGCCCCGTTGACCGAGCATGGACCATATAAGAAACCTGTTTCTAATTATATAGGCTAATTACCCTAAAACTTTGGGAGGCTAACTCCAAAGGAATAGGGAGATATGACCTTTTTAAGTAACAACTTTAAATGAATTTATTCCTGATTTTCAAACGGTCTGAAATTTGCCTTTTTGGTCAAACGGTCTCAAGACCGTGTAAGGTCATTGACCAGGCGTTGAACGTATGAGATTACTGTTCAAAATAATGTTAATTAACAACTCACCAAGTTTGATGGTCTAATTCCAAACAGGGTAAGAGTTGAAGGGTGAATACTAGGGCTAACCCTAGGTGAAATCAGTACTGAAATTATGGTAACCTAATTAGGGTTTTTAGGGTTGATTGACCTAAACGGTCTCAAGACCGTTTAGGGGCCACCCAAACGGTCTCAAGACCGCGAGGGCAATCAACCATGACCGTTTGGAGGTCTGGGGTCAAGATTAGTTGACCAATTGAAGGTACAATTACACCAAATTACATTGCAATTAAATATTGATATGATCATCAACTCAATAGGTCAGACCTTGATGAATTTGCACTAGAATCCAAAATTGGATGGAAAAACGGTCTCAAGACCGTTTGGAACTCATCCAAACGGTCTCAAGACCGAGAGGACAATCACCCAAGACCGTTTGAAGGTCTCGGGTTAAGTAAATTGACCAATTGAGGACCTATTTGCAAATAAGTTATCAATTTAATCAAAATGTTGTTTTGTGGATCAATCATGGTTCAACCCCTATCAAATCACCTTGAACTTTGATGAAATCTTGGGAAAATGGTCTCAAGGCCATGTGGGGTCCACTCACATGATCTTAAGACCGTTTGGGCCAAGTTTGAGCCCATTTGGAGCTCAAATGAAGGGTTCAACCTTGTGTTGGGTCACATGGTTGAGTGTTGATGGGTGAACATTGATAGACCCTAATTGAATCGACTTCAACCCTAATTGGTCAACCCTTGAGGGTCAATTGAATGACCAAGTGGTCAAGCATAATCTTAATTGACCCAATTCATAAGTGGTCATCATAGTTTTGACCTTTTGAGGGCTTCAACATGAGTTGACATTATCGGGTGTATCATTGAATCTTGTTGATGGACCAAGTGGTTGAGACCATGTGAGCTCGCGGTCTCAAGGTCGAGAGGAGGCTCGCGGTCTCAAGGTCGTGAGGAGGCTCGCGGTCTCAAGGTCGTGAGAGGGCTCACGGTCTCAAGACCACGAGGGGCCTCGCGGTCTTGGGGTCAAAGAAGGGCAAACGGTCTTCATGATCTTTGCGGTCTTAACCTCTTTTGGAGTCTTCGCGGTCTTGAATCAATGGAGGGCTCGCGGTCTTAGAGGAGGAAGAGGACTCGCGGTCCTGAGGTCAAAAGTGACCAAACGGTCTACACATCCTCGTGGTCCTAATATCAATTGGTCAAAAGGTCAACTCAACCAATGGGTCTCAAATCGATTGAGGGTTGATGGTTGAGATCAATCAAGATAATTCAAGGTTGACTTCTTTCAATCGATTGATGATATAAATGGTTCAATGTTGCCCTAATCAAACCCTAATGATAACCTAGGATATTAAGGGGTTAATGGACTAAGGTTTTGACCATGATGATGATCAATGGGGTGAATTACCAAAATACCCCTGAAGGGTAAATTAAGTAATACCTTGATCAAATCAAACCCTAATCACATGATAGTGATGTTTTGGGCTATGTTAGCCTATGATGACTTAATCCGACCTGATCTAGAGTGATGTTGACATCAACTAACCTTATGATGAGAGAGAAAGTACTTCTAGAGAGAGAAAGTACTTCTAGAGAGAGAAAGTACCTTTTTCAGGTGAAAATTCAATTAAAGCATCTCCAATGCACAGGAATGAGCATAATTAGGGTATGATCCACCGGTGTGAGATAATAGAAACCCTAATTATGATAAATGATGAACCTTTAACTGATCTAAGAGCATCAATGAAGATGTTACTCATACATGATGATGTGATGAGTTCAATTCACCTTAATGTGAATAGTAAACCCTAATTCAAGGGTGCTGACATGTAATGTGAATAGTAAACCCTAATTCAAGGGTAATGGCATGATTTTGAATATTAAACTCTATTTGATGTGAATTAGAGATTTAACTCTTATAACAAGAGTAGGAAGTATATTCCTTATTTTTGTATTACCTTTATCAGTTGTATTAACCATGCAGGTTCTGATATGAAGGTAATCATATCCAGGTATGGATGTTGATGTTATATTCATTAAAGGCATGTTGTTAGCCTTATGAATAAGTAAAGTAATATGATGTCTTGTCAGTGGCATCCTATGCTGATAATGGGCTGTGAGAGCCATGAATACCATCAAGGTCATTCCTTAGAGATGACTTGTGATGAGGATAATGAGAAATGATGATTCATATGAGTTAGGCCTGTTACATTTAGTATTCTTATTTTATAGCTGCTATGCTATTGTTATTGTTTGAAGAACAATGTATGCTGTTAAAATATACTGAATGTACCTAACTAATCAAGTATAATGTAGAGCCCTGATCATAGATCCATCATTGTCAGAGATTAAGTGATGGTGAAACAGGTTTTCCTCAGGGAACTCCTGGAGCACATACTTTTGAGTATGTGGGGTACATGGATGTGTAGAACCTTACATCCTAGTGTAGGAAAGTGATGTAGATGTGTAATCCATCCATCCTTCACTATATTTCCATACCGTATCAGTGGTAGGTAAACATGAAACCTCCTGATGACGAAGAAAGCACAGATATCCGTATCAGTGGTAGGTAAATATGAAACCTCTTGATGACGAAGAGAGTACAGAACGCCACTATGACTCTAGAATAGCGAAGGACCAGTTTACCCTGGTGAGCTATAGTAGTAGAGACACAAGATGTCCTACAAGTGATCCTCTTACTGACTGAGGAAGGTGAAGGTCATGAGAATCCGGCTCTCTTAATGACCTATGTATGATACTGATGTGACTTCTCAGCGATCAGTTGGGGTATGAGTGGTAAGCCTCATCTCCACAGGGCATAATGTTGTTTGTAAAACATAATCAACCATGTAGTATAACTTGTTAGAGATAAATCCAAGTTAGTTGATTGATGTTACATTGCAATAGTGTTTATATTCTCCATATCTCCTAAATTGTAGAGATCTTGTTATACCTGCAACTGTATAGAATACTTTGAAGGCTTTACTGCTTAAGATATTCTTTGATGTTATAATAAAGCTTCTGGCGAAGAGTTATAACTCTCGCTGGGACAATTATGTATAATTGTCTCACCCCGTAGACTTCAGCTTTTTAGGTGGACGTCGGAGACGAAGGAACCAGCCTACAGGTGATCAGTCTCAGCAGCAGCACCAGGGGCAGCAGTAATCTCAGGTGGAGATTGTCCTGCCATGTGGTGTGGTTAGAGTCAGTCCTATGTGTCCTCTGTACTCTCAGGTCTTGGAGTCTTTTGTATAGTGATCTTGAGATTTTGTATCTTGATGTATATAATTACTCAAAAAGTAATTATCCAGAGATGTAAACAATTTATCTCTCTTTATGAAAGAAGCTTTTATGGATCCAAGCTCTTGTCTCGAAAAGTTTTAATTTCCCGTGATTTTTTGTCTTCCGCTGATTACCAATTCGCTTCCGCTACGTTTTAATCGTTTTTATGTCATGGTTTGGAGATCAGAGCCCACAACTAGTGGTATCAGAGCTCTAGGTCAGTTGAGTCTATAGAGGCATAGGACTTAGGATGTCGAGTCTATCTTTAGTACTCCTTCCTTATCTAAATAGAACCTTCTGCTCCTCAGGAGAAGAAGATACCTAAGGATGTCAGAACATCGTGATGAGTACGTGGCAGAGAGTAGTGCTAGTGCACCTCGAGGCAGTTCCAGGGTTCCGAGGATAGAACAACCTGCACCTGAGTCGCCAAGAGAGCCACCCCAGTTCGACCCAGCTGACATGAGTAACCCAGCTGTACAGACGATGTTCGGGCAGTTCATGACTGCCATGACACATATAACTGATAGGATGCCCATTCCTGCACCTAGGGCACCTGTCCAGCCTGGAGTACAAGGTATCAGTAAGACATTCGAATGACTTCGTCATGTCGGAGCTACCGAGTACTTCGGAACAGCCGACCCTGCAGATGCTGACTTATGGTTGACAAAGTTGGAGAAGGCTTTCAGGATTCTTATGATTCCGGAAGCTGAGAAGGTTAGACATGCTGTCTATCTTCTCAAAGGCAGTGCTGGTCACTGGTGGAACATGGAAGAGCAGAAGAGGCATGGAGTAGAGTTCTCATGGGAAGAGTTTCGTCGGGAATTTATCAAAAGATACTTTCCAAAGACCTTCCTAGATGAGAAGATCTCTCAGTTCGAGAAACTAAGGCAGGGTATGATGAACATTAGTGAGTATGAAGCTAAGTTCATGGAGTTGTTGCGGTTCTGTCCGCACATGGCTTCTACGGATGAGGAAAGAATCAGAAGATTCGAGAAGGGCTTGAATTCTAATATGTCAACCCCTGTGTCTGCCTTAGAAAATAGAGAGAGATTCTCTACCTTCGTTGAGTCAGTCCGAAGGATAGAGAGATCTGTGGTTGAGAAAAGACAAACCCATAAAAGATATCCACAGTTCCAGGGTTCTTCATCTAGGGATTCCAAGAAACCTAGATTCTCTGCACCTAACCCTCCACCACCCAGATCGAGTTTACAAACCCAATGGACACCAAGCAGAGGTAGAGGACAGAGTCAACCGCTTCAAGGGACGCACAGTTCTTCATCAGTGTCAGTTACTAGACCACCCAGACCACAGCAACAGGAGAAGAGATGCTACAACTGTGGTAAGGTGGGACACGTAATGAAGGATTGCCGTTCTAGGCCTGTCGGTATGATACAACAAACCCCGAGACAGAATCAACAGGGATCTCAGAATAGACAACATCAAGGAGCAGCTCGAGGACGTGGACAAGCGTCTCAAGTTGGATCATCAGCACCACCTCAACACCAGGCGACTGTGAGGTTCTATGCTATGAACCCACCTGAGGCAGTGGTCAATCCACGGGTAGTGGTAGGTCAGATGAAACTTTTATATTCTGATATGTCTATATCCTGTGTTGTATCCGTTCTGATTGATCTGGGAGCTACGCACTCTTTCATCACTCGTGAAGTGATTCATAACTACAATATGACTGTTAGTCATAGGACAGATAGTTTGTTGATAGAAACTCTGTTGAGTGGGTCTGCCATTCTGCAGGAGGTATGTTCTCCTTGCATCCTCTTCTTTTCTGACCATCGCATTCAAGTGGATCTTATACCACTTGATATGCAGGGATTTGATATAATCCTCGGGATGGATACCTTAGAAAGGTATAGAGTTGTCTTGGATTGTGAGTCCAAGTTGGCTGTGTTTGCTGATGAAAGCAACACGTGGATCTTTCAAGGATAAAGAAAGATTATGGCCACCTGTCTTGTATCATCTATGGTTGCTGATAAGCTGGATAGGCAAGGATGTTATGCATTCTTGGCCCATGTGGTAGATGTTACCAAGGAAAGTTCCAATCCTACCGAAGTTCCTATAGTCAGGGAATTCGAAGATGTGTTTCCTGAAGAACTTCCTGGTATACCACCACCCCGGGAGATTGATTTTGAAATTAATCTGATCCCAGACACGAAACCCATAGCTCAGACTCCGTATAGAATGGCGCCTGCCGAGATGGCAGAACTCAAGAAACAGCTTCAAGAGTTACTTGAGAGAGGTTTTATCCGACCGAGTACTTCACCTTGGGGTGCTCCGGTCTTGTTTGTTAAAAAGAAAGATGGGTCAATGCGGTTATGCATCGACTACAGACAACTCAATAAAGTAACAATAAAGAATAAGTACCCTCTGCCGAGGATTGATGATCTCTTTGACCAGTTGCGTGGTGCAACAATCTTTTCAAAAATAGACTTGAGGTCTGGATATCATCAACTCCGTATTAAGGATAGTGACATATCCAAGTCCACCTTTAGGACAAGATATGGTCACTATGAGTTCACGGTTATGTCGTTTGGACTAACCAATGCACCAGCTGCATTCATGGAACTCATGAATAGAGTTTTTCGACCTTTCCGTGATCAGTGTGTTGTCGTCTTCATAGATGACATACTGATTTATAGTAAGGATGCTCAGCAGCATGAGCAGCATCTTCGCCAAGCTTTGACCTTGCTAAGAGAACATAAGCTGTACGCTAAGTTTAGCAAGTGTGAGTTCTGGCTGCCGGAAGTATCTTTTCTTGGACATGTAATATCTGCCTCGGGAATTCGTGTTGACCCTACGAAAGTAGAATATGTTCTACAGTGGGAACAACCGAAGACACTGACGGAGATTCGAAGTATCTTGGGGTTAGCTGGCTATTATCGAAGGTTCATTAGGAACTTTAGTTCTATAGATTTACCTTTGACCAAGTTAACCCGGAAAGATGTTCCTTTTTCTTGGAGTGATAAGTGTCAACAGTCTTTCCAGTTGCTGAAGGAGAGATTGACAAGTGCACCTGTGCTAGTGCTACCTGAACAAGGAAAAGGATATGTAGTCTTCTGTGATGCTTCCAAAAATGGTCTAGGATGTGTGTTGATGCAGGATAAACAAGTGATTTCTTTTGCTTCCCGACAGCTTAAGAAACACGAGGAGAATTATCCAACACACGATCTGGAGTTAGCTGTTGTGGTTCATGCTTTGAAGATCTGGAGGCATTATCTCTACGGAGAGACATTCCAGATTTTCACAGACCACAAAAACCTTAAGTATATCTTCTCTCAGCATGAGCTCAACATGAGGCAACATCGCTGGATGGAGTTAATCAAGGACTATGACTGTACAATTGATTACCATCCAGGCAAGGCCAATGTTGTTGCAGATGCCTTGAGTAGGAAATCAACAACATCAACAATGAATAGAGCACAACTAAACTCTTTAGTATGCTCTAGAAGAGATATGCTTATCTCTTTAAGGCAAGACAATGTACAGTTGAAGGTGTCATTGTTTGTCGGTTTGTTGGCTGAGATGCATATTAAATGTGGGCTCTGATCTCCAAACCATGACATGCACACGATTAAAACTTAGCGGAAGCGAATCGGTAATCAGTGGAAGACAAAAATCACGGGAAATTAAAACTTTTCGAGACAAGAGCTTGAATCCATAAAAGCTTCTTTCATAAAGTGAGATAAACTGTTTACATCTCAGGATAATTACTTCTTGAGTAATTATATACATCAAGATACAAAATCTCAAGATCACATAACACAAGACTCCAAGACCTGAGAGTACAGAGGACACATAGGACTGACTCTAACTACACCACATGGTAGGACAAATCTCCACCTGAGATTCTACTACTGCTCCTGGTACTGCTGCTACTGAGACTGGACACCTGTAGGCTGGTTCCTTCGTCTCCGACGTCCACCTAAAAAGTTGAAGTCTACGGGGTGAGACAATTATACATAATTGTCCCAGCGAGAGTTATAACTCTTCGCCAGAAGCTTTATTATAACATCAAAGAATATCTTAAGTAGTAAAACCTTTAAAGTAATCAATAACAGTTGCAGCTGTAACAAGATCTTGACATATGAGAGATATGAAGCAATATAAGCACTATTACAGTGTAACATCAATCAACTAACTTGGAGTTATCTCTAACAAGTATACTACTTGGTTGATTATGTTTTACAAACAGCATTATGCCCTGTGGAGATGAGGCATACCACTCATACTCCAACTGATCGCTGAGAAGTCACATCAGTAACATACATAGGTCATTAAGAGAGTCGGATTCTCATGACCTTCACCTTCCTCAGTCAGTAAGAGGATCACTTGTAGGACATCTCATGTCTTTACTACTATAGCTCACCAGGGTAAACTGGTCCTTCGCTATTCTAGAGTCACAGTGGCGTTCTGTACTCTCTTCGTCATCAGGAGGTTTCATATTTACCTACCACTGATACGGATATCTGTGCTTTCTTTGTCATCAGGAGGTTTCATGTTTACCTGCCACTGATACGGTATGGAATTATAGTGAAGGATGGATGGATTACACATCTACATCACTTTCCTACACTAGGATGTAAGGTTCTACACATCCATGTACCCCACATACTCAAAAGTATGTGCTCCAGGAGTTCCCTGAGGAAAACCTGTTTCACCATCATTTAATCTCTGACAATGATGGATCTATGATCAGGGCTCTACATTATACTTGATTAGTTAGGTACATTCAGTATTCTTTAACAGCATACATTGTTCTTCAAACAATAACAGTAGCATAACAGCTATAAAAGAAGAATACTAAATGTCACAGGCCTAACTCATATCAATCATCATTTCTCATTATCCTCATCACAAGTCACCTCTAAGGCATGACCTTGATGGTATTCATGGCTCTCACAGCCCATTATCATCATAGGATGCCATTGACAAGTCATCAAATTACTTTAATTATTCATAAGGCTAACAACATGCCTTGTATGAATATAACATCAACATCCATACCTGGATATGATTACCTTTATATTAGAACCTGCATGGTTAATACAACTGATAAAGGTAATACAAAATAAGGAAATATACTTCCCACTCTTGCTATAAGAGTTAAATCTCTAATTCTCATCAATTGGAGTTTAATACTCAAATGCAAGTCATTACCCTTGAATTAGGGTTTACTATTCACATCACATGTCATCACCCTTGAATTAGGGTTTACTATTCACATTGGGGGTGAATTGAACTCATATCATCATTATGTATGAGTAACATCATCACTGATGCTCTCAGATTAGTTAAAGGTTCATCATTTATTATAATTAGGGTTTCTATGACCTCACACAGGTGGATCATACCCTAATTATGCTCACCCATGTGTATTGGAGATGCTTTAATTGAGTTTCCACTTAAAAAGGGTACTTTCTCTCTCTAGAAGTACTCTCTCTCTCTAGAAGTACTTTCTCTCTCCTCATACTATTAGGTTATGTCAACATCACTCTAAATCAGGTTGGATTGAGTCATCGTAAGCTAACATAGCTAAATCTTCACCATCATGTGATTAGGGTTTGATTTGATCAAGGTATTACTCAATTTACCCTTCAGGGGTATTTTGGTATTTCACTCCATTTATCATTATCATGGTCAAAATCTTAGTCAATTAGCCCCTTAATATCCTAGGTTATCATTAGGGTTTGATTAGGGCAACATTGAACCATTTATTTCATCAATTGATTGAAAGAAGTCAACTTTGAATCACATTGTTTGACCTTCAACCATCATTCTTCAATTGAGTTGAGATCGTTTGAAAGTGTTGACCGTTTAGCCAATTTGACTTTTCAAGACCGCGAGCCCTCTTCTACCTCCAAGACCGCGAGCATCCTCAAGACCGCGAGCCCCCTTAGACTCCAAGACCGCGAGCCTCTTCAACTGGTTCAAGACCGCGAAGCTCAACCTGATGTTAAGACCGCGAGGGCCAAGTTGATGTCAAGACCGCGAAGAGATGTTGACCGTTTGCCCACTTTGAACTCAGGACCGCGAGGCCCCTCGTGGTCTTGAGACCGTGAGCCCCCTTACGGTCTTGAGACCGCGAGCCCTCTCACGGTCTTGAGACCGCGAGGCTCACATGGTCTCAACCGTTTGGTCCATCAACAAAATCAAAGATACAATTGATGATGTCAACTGATGTTGAAGCCCTCAAAAGGTCAAAGATATGTTGACCACCTATGGATTGGGTCAACTAAGGTTATGCTTAACCAATTGGTTATTCAATTGACCCTCAATTGTTGACCAATTAGGATTGAAATCGATTCAATTAGGGTCTATCAATGTTCACCCATCAACACTCAACAATGTGCATCAACACAAGGTTGAACCCTTCAATTGAGCTCCAATTGGGCCCAAACTTGGCCCAAACAGTCTTGAGGTCATGTGGGTGGACCCCACATGGTCTTAAGACCGTTTGCCCAAGATTTCATCTAAGTCTAAGGTGATTTGAGAGGGGTTGAACCATGATTGAACCACAAAATAGAATTTTGATTAAATTGATAACTTATTTGCAATTGGGTCCTCAATTGGTCAAATTACTTAACCCTAGACCTTCAAACGGTCTTGGGTGATTGTCCTCTCGGTCTTGAGACCGTTTGGATGAATTCCAAACGGTCTTGAGACCGTTTGCCCATCCAATTTTGGATTCTAGTGGAAATTCATCAAGGTTGAACAATTTGAGTTGATGATTATATCAATATTTAATTGCAATGTAATTTGGAGTAATTGTACCTTCAATTGGTCAACTATTCTTGACCCCAGACCTCCAAACGGTCATGGTTGATTTCCCTCTTGGTCTTGAGACCGTTTGGATGACCCCCAAACGGTCTTGAGACCGTTTGGGTCAATCAACCCTAAAAACCCTAATTAGGTCACCATAATTTCAGTACTGAATGCACCTAGGGTTAGCCCTAGTATTCACCCTTCAACTCTTAGCCCGTTTGGAATTAGACCATCAAACTTGGTGAGTTGTTAATTACCATAATTTTGAACAGTAATCTCATACGGTCAACGCCTGGTCAACGACCTTACACGGTCTTGAGACCGTTTGCCCAAAAAGGCAATTTCAGACCATTTGAAAGTCAGGAATAAATTCAAATAACGTTGTTACTTAAAAAGGTCATATCTCCCGATTCCCTTGGAGTTAGCCTCCCAAAAGTTGAGGGTAATTAGCCTATATAATTAGGAACAATTTTATTATACGGTCTACGCTCGGTCAACGGGGCCAAACGGTCTTGAAGACCGTTTGCCCTGTCGCGGTCTCAAGACCGTTGGCTCACCTCGCGGTCTTGAGACCGAGAGAGCAAACTTTTGAGATCGTTTAAGGAAGTGAAAAGCGGTGGGTTTTTCTTGGAAATCATGCCTTCATCTCCTAGCTCAAGAACAGTACGAGTATCCCATGGATTTGCTTGCAAAATAGCAGGGAAAAGTAGGGAAACATGAAGAGCTATCATCTAACCGCATATAAGAGATGTACATAGTAAAGCATGGGTTTAGAGTTATAAAACCCGCCTAAAGCTTGCTCCTTGAGCTCCAAGCTTTCAAGCTCCAAGCTCTAATGGCGTTCTTGAGTTCCCACAGGTTGGCCAAGGTGAAAACTCCAAGGAAGAATGAAAATAGATGGCTAGAAAGGTAGGGTTTCACGAGTTAGCCACCAAATTGACCTTGAATTCGAGTTCTAATCATAGAATTAGGCAAGAAGAAGGGTCCCAAACCTACCTTGTTTCCTTTGGTCGTCCTCCTTAGCTCCAGGGCAGTCTTTGGTCGTTTTTGGTGAAATGGAACAGTGAAGGAACGAAGGGCAAGTTCCCTTGCTTAGAGAAGTTGAGGGTATATATACTAGGGTAGAATTCTCAACATTAGTTCATAAGTTGTCCATAATTCCAACTAGGTCCCTCCTTCTTTACTTGATCGTCCCTTCCTCTTTATTCTAAGGAAAACCTTCTCTTAAGGTCTTAGAAAAAGAAGGCAAAGAAGAGCAATCTAATAATAAGGTACATACATAAAGAACTATTGCACATATACCCTGATTATTCAATCACAAGGTATATTTCATAACTTGATAATTCAATTGAGGTGACTCCCTCATCATTTCTTCTCTTAATGATGGAAAGAGTCTAAAAAGATACATTAGATGACATACTTCACAATTTGCATCCCTTATTTTGGGTAAATTGCATTTTACCCCAAATTAGGGTTTCAAGCACCGGGATTGCTTCCACAGCTGCACCTTGGTGCCCTAGCTTGGGAAATCCCTCAAACTTTACCAAAAAGATTCTCATGATGTCTCAACATCAGAGGAACATTTCAACATGTGCAAATTGCAAGTTAACCCTTTCAATTGGGTAAATTGCACATAGGTCCCTCTAAATCAAAACAATGCTACAACTTTAAATAAAAAGGAGCAAATACTGAAATATATGTTTTTGAGAAACTTAATTACATGCTCAGAGTTAATCACAAAGATT
Organism: Alisma plantago-aquatica; assembly: GCA_963693085.1. Taxonomy (NCBI): domain Eukaryota; kingdom Viridiplantae; phylum Streptophyta; class Magnoliopsida; order Alismatales; family Alismataceae; genus Alisma; species Alisma plantago-aquatica. Next base: position 1,503,198,302 of record OY856410.1, on the reverse strand, counting down.
TAATTACATATTTAGGCAAAACTCCTAGGGTTAACTCATAACCCAGGTCAGGGATGTTACAAATTATCCACCCCTTACAAGGATTTTGTCCCCGAAATCGATAAAACATGCTAAGAGAAAAGGGCAAGATACTTCCTTCTCATCTCATCCTCTAACTCCCAAGTGGCTTCTTCAACACCACGATGGTTCCAGAGGACTTTCACAAGACTTATATCTTTCTTCTTTAACTTTTTAATTCGTTTATCAATGATTGACACTGGTCCCTCCTCATAGGATATGTCATCATTCAATTCTATTTCCATTGGTTGTAGAACTGACTCGGTGTCTGGGTGACATTTCTTCAACATAGAAATGTGAAACACAGGATGTAACCGTTGTAATTCAGGTGGTAGCTCTAGTCTATATGCCACCTTTCCAATCCGTTCAATGATTGGATAAGGACCCATATATCTAGGAGCTAACTTCCCCTTTCTCCCAAAACGAAGGACCCCTTTCCAAGGTGAGACCTTGAGATACTCTCTGTCTCTAGCCTGGAACTCTAAAGGTTTACGACGTTTGTCAGCATAAGATTTCTGCCTATCTTGAGCAATCTTAATCTTATGTTGTATTACTTTAATCTTTTCTGTGGTCTACTGCACAAGGTCAGGACCCAACAACTGACGTTCACCAGTCTCAAACCAACACAGAGGTGATCTACAATGTCTACCATATAAGGCTTCATAAGGTGCCATATCAATACTATGTTGATAGCTATTGTTATAGGCAAACTCTATCAAACTTAGGTGTAGATCCCAACTTCCGGTGAACTGGAGAACACATGCTCTCAACATGTCTTCTAGGGTCTGTATGGTCCTTTCTGACTGTCCATCAGTCTGCGGATGAAAGGCCGTACTAAACCTTAGCTTAGTGCCTAAGGCTCTTTGCAACTGTTCCCAAAAATGACTTGTAAACTGAGGACCTCTGTCAGAAACTATTGTGACAGGAACTCCGTGCAAACGCACTATCTCTTGAACATACAACTCTGATAATTTTTCAGCAGAATAGGTTGTTTTGACAGGTAAGAAATGTGTTGTCTTAGTCAACCTATCAACAATTACCCAAATGGAATCATGTCCTTTGCTTGTCCTGGTTAGGCCAACAACAAAGTCCATGGTCACATGGTCCCACTTCCACTGTGATATGGGTAAAGGTTGCATTGTTCCTGCAGGCTTCTGGTGTTCAGCTTTAACTTGCTGACACACAGGACACCTCAGAACAAACTCAGCAACGTCCTTCTTCATCCCAGGCCACCAATACAGATCTTTCAAATTCCGATACATCTTGGTGCTCCCTGGATGCATAGCATACATGGAAGAATGGGCTTCTTCCAGGACTAACTTTCTCAAGTTGTCCACATCTGGCACTATCATTCTTCCATTATAACTAGCTACTTGATCTTCTGAGTCATGAAAACCATCTTGCTTCTCATTTCCATACTCAGATCTTATATGTTGAACTGCAGCATCACCTAGCTGTGCCTCTTTAATCTGCTCCCTTAGGGTAGGTTTAATATGCATCTCATCTAACAAACCGGCTAACAATGACACCTTCAACTGTACATTGTCTTGCCTTAAAGAGATAAGCATATCTCTTCTAGAGCATACTAAAGAGTTTAGTTGTGCTCTACTCATGGTTGATGTTGCTGATTTCCTACTTAAGGCATCTGCAACAACATTGGCCTTGCCTGGATGGTAATCAATTGTACAGTCATAGTCCTTGATTAACTCCATCCAGCGACGTTGCCTCATGTTGAGCTCATGCTGAGAGAAGATATACTTAAGGTTTTTGTGGTCTGTGAAAATCTGGAATGTCTCTCCGTAGAGATAATGCCTCCAGATCTTCAAAGCATGAACCACAACAGCTAACTCCAGATCGTGTGTTGGATAATTCTCCTCATGTTTCTTAAGATGTCGGGAAGCAAAAGAAATCACTTGTTTATCCTGCATCAACACACATCCTAGTCCATTCTTGGAAGCATCACAGAAAACTACATATCCTTTTCCTTGTTCAGGTAGCACTAGCACAGGTGCACTTGTCAACCTCTCTTTCAGCAACTGAAAAGACTGTTGACACTTATCACTCCAAGAAAAAGGAACATCTTTCCGGGTTAACTTGGTCAAAGGTAAAGCTATAGAACTAAAGTTCTTAATGAACCTTCGATAATAGCCAGCTAACCCCAAGAAACTTCGAATCTCCATCGGTGTCTTCGGTTGTTCCCATTGTAGAACAGATTCTACCTTTGTAGGGTCAACATGAATTCTCGAGGCGGATATCACATGTCCAAGAAAAGATACCTCCGGCAGCCAGAACTCACACTTGCTAAACTTAGCGTACATCTTATGCTCTCTTAGCAAGGTCAAAGCTTGGCGAAGATGATGTTCATGCTGCTGAGCATCCTTACTATAGATCAGAATGTCATCTATGAAGACGACAACACACTGATCAAGGAAAGGTCAAAAAACTCTATTCATGAGTTCCATAAATGCAGCTGGTGCATTGGTTAGTCCAAACGACATAACTGTGAACTCATAGTGACCATATCTTGTCCTAAAGGCAGACTTGGATATGTCACTATCCTTAATACGGAGTTGATGATATCCAGACCTTAAGTCTATCTTTGAAAAGACTGTTGCCCCACGCAACTGGTTAAAGAGATCATCAATCCTCGGCAGAGGTACTTATTCTTTATTGTTACTTTATTGAGTTGTCTGTAGTCAAAGCACAACCGCATTGACCCATCTTTCTTTTTAACAAACAAGACCGGAGCACCCCAAGGTGAAGTACTCGGTCGGATAAAACCTCTCTCAAGTAACTCTTGAAGCTGTTTCTTGAGTTCTGCCATCTCAGCAGGCGCCATCCTATACGGAGTTTGAGCTATGGGTTTTGTGTCTGGGATCAGATTAATTTCAAAATCAATCTCCCAAGGTGGTGGTATACCAGGAAGTTCTTCAGGAAACACATCTTCAAATTCCCTGACTATAGGAACTTCAGTAGGATTAGAACTTTCCTTGGTATCATCTATCACATGGGCCAAGAATGCATAACATCCTTGCCTCAACAGCTTATTAGCAACCATAGATGATACAAGACAGGTGGGCAGAATCTTTCTTTCTCCTTGAAAGATCCATGTCCTGCTTTCATCAACAAACACAGCCAACTTGGACTCACAATCCAAGACAACTCTATACCTTTCTAAGGTATCCATCCCGAGGATTATATCAAATCCCTGCATATCAAGTGGTATAAGATCCACTTGAATGCGATGGTCAGAAAAGAAGAGGATGCAGGGAGAACATACCTCCTGCAAAACGGCAGACCCACTCAACGGAGTCTCCAACAACAAACTATCTGCCCTATGACTAACAGTCACATTGCAGTTATGAATCACTTCACGAGTGATGAAAGAGTGTGTAGCACCCGGATCAATCAGAACAGATACATCATAGGATATAGACATATCAGAATATAAAAGTCTCATCTGACCTGCCACTACCCGTGGGTTGACCACTGCTTCAGGTGGGTTCATAGCATAGAACCTTGCAGTCGCCTGGTGTTGAGGTGGTGCTGATGATCCAGCTTGAGACGCTTGTCCACGTCCTCGAGCTGCTCCTTGATGTTGTCTATTCTGGGATCCCTGTTGATTCTGTCTCGGAGGTTGTTGTGTCACACTAGCAGGCCTAGAACGGCAATCCTTCATCAAGTGTCCCACTTTACCATAGTTGTAGCAACTCCTCTCCTGTTGCTGTGGTCTGGGTGGTCCAGTGACTGACAGAGATGCAGAACTATGCGTCCCTTGAAGCGGTTGACTCCGTCCTCTACCTCTGCTTGGTGTCCATTGAGTTTGAAAACTCGATCTGGGTGGTGGAGGGTTAGGTGCAGAGAATCTTGGTTTCTTGGAATCCCTAGATGAAGAACCCTGGAACTGTGGATATCTTTTATGGGTTTGTCTTTTCTCAACCACAGATCTCTCTATCCTTCGGACTGATTCAACGAAGGTAGAAAATCTCTCTCGGTTCTCTAAGGTAGATACAGGGGTTGACATATAAGAATTCAAACCCTTCTCGAATCTTCTGATTCTTTCCTCATCCGTAGCAGCCATGTGCGGACAGAACCACAGCAACTCCATGAACTTAGCTTCATATTCACTAATGTTCATCATACCCTGCTTTAGTTTCTCGAACTGAGAGATTTTCTCATCTAGGAAGGTCTTTGGAAAATATCTTTTGATAAATTCCCAATGAAACTCTTCCCATGAGAACTCTACTCCAGGCCTCTTCTGCTCTTCCATGTTCCACCAGTGACCAGCACTGCCTTTGAGAAGATAGACAGCATGTCTAACCTTCTCAGCTTCCAGAATTATAAGAATCCTGAAAGCCTTCTCCAATTCTGTCAACCATATAAGTCAGCATCTGCAGGGTCGGCAGTTCCGAAGTATTCGGTAGCTCCGACACGACGAAGTCATTCGAATGTCTTACTGATACCTTGTGCTTCAGGCTGGATAGGTGCCCTAGGTGCAGGAATGGGCATCCTATCAGTTATATGTGTCATGGCAGTCATAAACTGCCCGAACATTGTCTGTACAGCTGGGTTACCCATGTCAACTGGGTCGAATTGGGGTGGCTCTCTTGGTGACTTAGGTGCATGTTGTTCTATTCTCGGAACTCTTGCACCACCTCGAGGTGCACTAGCACTACTCTCTGCCACGTACTCATCGCGATGTTCTGACATCCTTAGGTATCTTCTTCTCCTGAGGAGCAGAAGATTCTATTAGATAAGGAAGGAGTACTAAAGGTAGACTCGACATCCTAAGTCCTATGCCTTTGTAGACTCAACTGACCTAAGGCTCTGATACCACTAATTGTGGGCTCTGATCTCCAAACCATGACATGCACATGATTAAAACTTAGCGGAAGCGAATCGGTAATCAGCGGAAGACAAAAATCATGGGAAATTAAAACTTTTCGAGACAAGAGCTTGAATCCATAAAAGCTTCTTTCATAAAGTGAGATAAACTGTTTACATCTCAGGATAATTACTTCTTGAGTAATTATATACATCAAGATACAAAATCTCAAGATCACATAACACAAGACTCCAAGACCTGAGAGTACAGAGGACACATAGGACTGACTCTAACTACACCACATGGCAGGACAAATCTCCACCTGAGATTCTACTACTGCTCCTGGTACTGCTGCTGCTGAGACTGGACACCTGTAGGCTGGTTCTTTCGTCTCCGACGTCCACCTAAAAAGTTGAAGTCTACGGGGTGAGACAATTATACATAATTGTCCCAGCGAGAGTTATAACTCTTTTCCAGAAGCTTTATTATAACATCAAAGAATATCTTAAGTAGTAAAACCTTTAAAGTAATCAATAACAGTTGCACCTGTAACAAGATCTTGACATATGAGAGATATGAAGCAATATAAGCACTATTACAGTGTAACATCAATCAACTAACTTAGAGTTATCTCTAACAAGTATACTACTTGGTTGATTATGTTTTACAAACAACATTATGCCCTGTGGAGATGAGGCATACCACTCATACTCCAACTGATTGTTGAGAAGTCACATCAGTATCATACATAGGTCATTAAGAGAGCCGGATTCTCATGACCTTCACCTTCCTCAGTCAGTAAGAGGATCACTTGTAGGACATCTCATGTCTTTACTACTATAGCTCACCAGGGTAAACTGGTCCTTCGCTATTCTAGAGTCACAGTGGCGTTCTGTACTCTCTTCGTCATCAGGAGGTTTCATATTTACCTACCACTGATACGGATATTTGTGCTTTCTTCGTCATCAGGAGGTTTCATGTTTACCTGCCACTTATATGGTATGGAATTATAGTGAAGGATGGATGGATTACACATCTACATCACTTTCCTACACTAGGATGTAAGGTTCTACACATCCATGTACCCCACATACTCAAAAGTATGTGCTCCAGGAGTTCCCTGAGGAAAACCTGTTTCACCATCATTTAATCTCTGACAATGATGGATCTATGATCAGGGCTCTACATTATACTTGATTAGTTAGGTACATTCAGTATTCTTTAACAGCATACATTGTTCTTCAAACAATAACAGTAGCATAACAACTATAAAAGAAGAATACTAAATGTCACAGGCCTAACTCATATCAATCATCATTTCTCATTATCCTCATCACAAGTCACCTCTAAGGCATGACCTTGATGGTATTCATGGCTCTCACAGCCCATTATCATCATAGGATGCCATTGACAAGGCATCAAATTACTTTAATTATTCATAAGGCTAACAACATGCCTTGTATGAATATAACATCAACGTCCATACCTGGATATGATTACCTTCATATCAGAACTTGCATGGTTAATACAACTGATAAAGGTAATACAAAATAAGGAAATATACTTCCCACTCTTGCTATAAGAGTTAAATCTCTAATTCTCATCAATTGGAGTTTAATACTCAAATGCAAGTCATTACCCTTGAATTAGGGTTTACTATTCACATCACATGTCATCACCCTTGAATTAGGGTTTACTATTCACATTGGGGTGAATTGAACTCATATCATCATTATGTATGAGTAACATCATCACTGATGCTCTCAGATTAGTTAAAGGTTCATCATTTATCATAATTAGGGTTTCTATGACCTCACACAGGTGGATCATACCCTAATTATGCTCACCCATGTGTATTGGAGATGCTTTAATTGAGTTTCCACTTAAAAAGGGTACTTTCTCTCTCTAGAAGTACTCTCTCTCTCTAGAAGTACTTTCTCTCTCCTCATACTATTAGGTGATGTCAACATCACTCTAAATCAGGTTGGATTGAGTCATCATAAGCTAACATAGCTAAATCTTCACCATCATGTGATTAGGGTTTGATTTGATCAAGGTATTACTCAATTTACCCTTCAGGGGTATTTTAGTATTTCACTCCATTGATCATTATCATGGTCAAAATCTTAGTCAATTAGCCCCTTAATATCCTAGGTTATCATTAGGGTTTGATTAGGGCAACATTGAACCATTTATGTCATCAATTGATTGAAAGAAGTCAACTTTGAATCACATTGATTGACCTTCAACCATCATTCTTCAATTGAGTTGAGATCGTTTGAAAGTGTTGACCGTTTAGCCAATTTGACTTTTCAAGACCGCGAGCCCTCTTCTAACTCCAAGACCGCGAGCCTCCTCAAGACCGCGAGCCCCCTTAGACTCCAAGACCGTGAGCCTCTTCAACTGGTTCAAGACCGCGAAGCTCAACCTGATGTTAAGACCGCGAGGGCCAAGTTGATGTCAAGACCGCGAAGAGATGTTGACCGTTTGCCCAATTTGACCTCAGGACCACGAGGCCCCTCACGGTCTTGAGACCGTGAGCCCCCATACGGTCTTGAGACCGCGAGCCCTCTCACGGTCTTGAGACCGCGAGGCTCACATGGTCTCAACTGTTTGGTCCATCAACAAAATCAAAGATACAATTGATGATGTCAACCGATGTTGAAGCCCTCAAAAGGTCAAAGCTATGTTGACCACCTATGGATTGGGTCAACTAAGGTTATGCTTAACCAATTGGTTATTCAATTGACCCTCAATTGTTGACCAATTAGGATTGAAATCGATTCAATTAGGGTCTATCAATGTTCACCCATCAACACTCAACAATGTGCATCAACACAAGGTTGAACCCTTCAATTGAGCTCCAATTGGGCCCAAACTAGGCCCAAACAGTCTTGAGGTCATGTGGGTGGACCCCACATGGTCTTAAGACCGTTTGTGCAAGATTTCATCAAAGTCTAAGGTGATTTGAGAGGGGTTGAACCATGATTGAACCACAAAACAGAATTTTGATTAAATTGATAACTTATTTGCAATTGGGTCCTCAGTTGGTCAAATTACTTAACCCTAGACCTTAAAACGGTCTTGGGTGATTTTCCTCTCGGTCTTGAGACCGTTTGGATGAATTCCAAACGGTCTGGAGACCGTTTGCCCATCCAATTTTGGATTCTAGTGGAAATTCATCAAGGTTGAACAATTTGAGTTGATGATTATATCAATATTTAATTGCAATGTAATTTGGTGTAATTGTACCTTCAATTGGTCAACTATTCTTGACCCCAGACCTCCAAACGGTCATGGTTGATTGCCCTCTCGGTCTTGAGACCGTTTGGATGACCCCCAAATGGTCTTGAGACTGTTTGGGTCAATCAACCCTAAAAACCCTAATTAGGTCACCATAATTTCAGTACTGATTTCACCTAGGGTTAGCCCTAGTATTCACCCTTCAACTCTTATCCCGTTTGGAATTAGACCATAAAACTTGGTGAGTTGTTAATTATCATAATTGTGAACAGTAATCGCATACGGTCAACACCTGGTCAACGACCTTACACGGTTTTGAGACCGTTTGCCCAAAAAGGCAATTTCAGACCGTTTCAAAATCAGGAATAAATTCAAATAAAGTTGTTACTTAAAAAGGTCATATCGCCCAATTCCCTTGGAGTTAGCCTCCCAAATTTTGAGGGTAATTAGCCTATATAATTAGGAACAATTTTCTGATACGCTCCACGCTCGGTAAATGGGGCCAAACGGTCTTGAAGACCGTTTGCCCTGTCACGGTCTCGAGACCGTTTGCTCACCTCGCGGTCTTGAGACCGAGAGAGCAAACTTTTGAGACCGTTTAAGGAAGTGAAAAGCGGTGGGTTTTTCTTGGAAATCACGCCTTCATCTCCTAGATCAAGAACAGTACGAGTATCCCATGGATTTGCTTGCAAAATAGCAGGGAAAAGTAGGGAAACTTGAAGAGCTATCATCTAACCGCATATAAGAGATGTACATAGTAAAGCATGGGTTTAAAGTTATAAAACCCTCCTAAAGCTTGCTCCTTGAGCTCCAAGATTTCAAGCTCCAAGCTCTAATGGCGTCCTTGAGTTCCCACAGGTTGGCCAAGGTGAAAAATCCAAGGAAGAATGAAAATAGATGGCTAGAAAGGTAGGGTTTCAAGAGTTAGCCACCAAATTGACCTTGAATTCGAGTTCTAATCATAGAATTAGGCAAGAAGAAGGGTCCCAAACCTACCTTGTTTCCTTTGGTCGTCCTCCTTAGATCCAGGGCAGTCTTTGGTCGTTTTTGGTGTAATGGAACAGTGAAGGAAAGAAGGGCAAGTTCCCTTGCTTAGAGAAGTTGAGGGTATATATACTAGGGTAGAATTCTCAACATTAGTTCATAAGTTGTCCATAATTCCAACTAGGTCCCTCCTTCTTTACTTGATCGTCCCTTCCTCTTTATTCTAAGGACAACCTTCTCTTAAGGTCTTAGAAAAAGAAGGCAAAGAAGAGCAATCTAATAATAAGGTACATACATAAAGAACTATTGCACATATACCCTGATTATTCAATCACAAGGTATATTTCATAACTTGATAATTCAATTGAGGTGACTCCCTCATCATTTCTTCTCTTAATGATGGCAAGAGTCTAAAAAGATACATTAGATGACATATTTCACAATTTGCATCCCTTAATTTGGGTAAATTGCATTTTACCCCAAATTAGGGTTTCAAGCACCGGGATTGCTTCCACAGCTGCACCTTGGTGCCCTAGCTTGGGAAATCCCTCAAACTTTACCAAAAAGATTCTCATGATGTCTCAACATCAGAGGAATATTTCAACATGTGCAAATTGCAAGTTAACCCTTTCAATTGAGTAAATTGCACATAGGTCCCTGTAAATCAAAACAATGCTACAACTTTAAATAAAAAGGAGCAAATACTGAAATATATGTTTCTGAGAAACTTAATTACATGCTCAGAGTTAATCACAACGATTTAATTACATATTTAGGCAAAACTCCTAGGGTTAACTCATAACCCAGGTCAGGGATGTTACATTAAACCTACCCTAAGAGAGCAGATTAAAGAAGCACAGCTAGGTGATGCTGCAGTTCAGTAGATTAGATCTGAGTATGGAAATGAGAAGCAAGATGGTTTTCATGACTCAGAAGATCAATTAGCTTGTTATAATGGAAGAATGATAGTGCCGGATGTGGACAACTTGAGAAAGTTAGTCCTGGAAGAAGCCCATTCTTCCATGTATGCTATGCATCCAGGGAGCACCAAGATGTATCGGAGTTTAAAAGATCTGTATTGGTGGACTGGGATGAAAAAGGACGTTGCAGAGTTTGTTCTGAGGTGTCCTGTGTGTCAGCAAGTTAAAGCTGAACACCAGAAGCCTGCAGGGACAATGCAACCTTTACCCATACCATAGTGGAAATGGGACCATGTGACCATGGACTTTGTTGTTGGCCTACCCAGGACAAGCAAAGGACATGATTCCATTTGGGTAATTGTTGATAGGTTGACTAAGACAGCACATTTCTTACCTGTCAAAACAACCTATTCTGCTAAAAGGTTATCAGAGTTGTATGTTAAAGAGATAGTGCGTTTGCACGGAGTTCCTGTCACAATAGTTTCTGACAGAGGCCCTCAGTTTACAAGTCATTTTTGGGAACAGTTACACCAAGCCTTAGGCACCAAGCTAAGGTTTAGTACGGCCTTTCATCCACAGACTGATGGACAGTCGGAAAGGACCATACAGACCTTAGAAGACCTGTTACGAGCATGTGTTCTCCAGTTCACCAGAAGTTGGGATCTACACCTAAGCTTGATGGAGTTTGCTTATAACAATAGCTATCAGCATAGTATTGATATGGCACCTTATGAAGCCTTGTATGGTAGACGTTGTAGATCACCTTTGTGTTGGTTTGAGACTAGTGAACATCAGTTGTTAGGTCCTGACCTTGTGCAGCAGACCACAGAAAAGATTAAAGTAATACAACATAAGATTAAGATTGCTCAGGATAGACAGAAATCTTATGCTGACAAACGTCGTAGACCTTTAGAGTTCTAGGTTGGAGACAGAGTGTATCTCAAGGTCTCACCTTGGAAAGGGGTCCTTTGTTTTGGAAGGAAAGGGAAGTTAGCTCCTAGATATATGGGGCCTTATCCAATCATCGAACGGATTGGAAAGGTAGCATATAGACTAGAGCTACCACCTGAGTTACAGCGGTTACATCCTGTGTTTCACATTTCTATGTTGAAGAAATGTCACCCAGACACTGAGTTAGTTCTACAACCCATGGAAGTAGAATTGAATGATGATATATCCTATGAGGAGGGACCAGTGTCAATCCTTGATAAAAGAATTAAAAAGTTAAATAAGAAAGATATAAGTCTTATGAAAGTCGTCTGGAACCATCGTGGTGTTGAAGAAGCCAATTGGGAGTTAGAGGATGAGATGTGGAGGAAGTATCCTGCCCTTTTCTCTTAGTATGTTTTATCGATTTCGGGGACGAAATCCTTGTAAGGGGTGGATAATTTGTAACATTCCTGACCTGGGTTATGAGTTAACCCTAGGTGTTTTGCCTAAATATGTAATTAAATCTTTGTGATTAACTCTAAGCATGTAATTAAGTTTCTCAGAAACATATATTTCAGTTTGCTCCTTTTTATTTAAAGTTGTAGCATTGTTTTGATATACAGGGACCTATGTGCAATTTACCCAGTTGGAAGGGTCAACTTTCAATTTGCACATGTTGAGATGTTCCTTTGATGTTGAGACATCATGAGAATCTTTTTGGTAAAGTTTGAGGGATTTCCCAAGCTAGGGCACCAAGGTGCAGCTGTGGAAGCAATCCCAGTGCTTGAAACCTTAATTTGGGGTAAAATGCAATTTACCCAAATTAAGGGATGCAAATTGAGAAATATGTCATCTAATGTACCTTTTAGACTCTTGCCATCATTAAGATAAGAAATGATGAGGAAGTCACCTCATTTGAGTTATCAGGTTATGAAATATGCCTTGTGATTGAATAATCAGGGTATATGTGCAAAAGCTCTTTATGTATGTACCTTATTATTAGATTGTTCTTCTTTGCCTTCTTTTCTAGACCTTAAGATAAGGTTTGTCCTTAGAATAAGGAGTAAGGGACGAGCAAGTAATGAAGGAAGGACTTAGTTGGAATTAGGGGAAACTTATGGGCTTTTAATGAAACATCACCCAAGTATTTATACACTTTACTTCTCTAAGCAAAGAAACCTTTCCTTCGTTCATATCACTGTTTCCTCTTTGCTTGGCTGACTAAGGACTATCTTGGAGCTCAAGAGGAACGACCAAGGGTGCAAGGTAGGTTTGAACCCCTCTTCTTGCCTAATTCCATGGCTAGAACTCGAATTCAAGGTCAATTTGGTGACTAACTCATGAAACCCTATCTTTCTAGCCATCCCTTCTCATTTTTCCTTGGAGTTTTCACCTTGTCCAACCTGTGGGAACTCAAGGACGCCATTAGATCTTGGATCTTGAAAGCTTGGAGCTCAAGAATCAAGCTTTAGGTGGGTTTTATAACTCTAAACCCATGCTTTACTATATACATCTCTTATATGCGGTTAGATGATAGTTCTTCATGTTTCCCTACTTTTCCCTGCTATTTTGCAAGCAAATCCATGGGATATCCGTTCTGTTCTTGAGATAGGAGATGAAGGCATGATTTCAAAGAAAAACTCACCGCTTTTCACTTTCTTAAACGGTCTCACCAGTTTGCTCTCTCGGTCCCAAGACTGCGAGGTGAGCAAACGGTCTCGAGACCGCGACAGGGAAAACGGTCTTCAAGACCGTTTGGCCCCGTTGACCGAGCATGGACCATATAAGAAACCTGTTCCTAATTATATAGGCTAATTACCCTCAAAATTTGGGAGGCTAACTCCAACGAAATCCGGAGATATGACCTTTTTAAGTAACAACGTTAAATGAATTTATTCCTGATTTTCAAACGGTCTGAAATTTTCCGTTTTGGGCAAACGGTCTCAAGACCGTGTAAGGTCGTTGACCAGGCATTGACCGTATGCGATTACTGTTCAAAATAATGTTAATTAACAACTCACCAAGTTTTATGGTCTAATTCCAAACAGGCTAAGAGTTGAAGGGTGAATACTAGGGCTAACCCTAGGTGAAATCAGTACTGAAATTATGGTAACCTAATTAGGGTTTTTAGGGTTGATTGACCTAAACGGTCTCAAGACCGTTTAGGGGCCACCCAAACGGTCTCAAGAACGCGAGGGCAATCAACCATGACCGTTTGGAGGTATGGGGTCAAGATTAGTTGACCAATTGAAGGTACAATTAGACCAAATTACATTGCAATTAAATATTGATATGATCATCAACTCAATAGGTCAGACCTTGATGAATTTGCACTAGAATCCAAAATTGGATGGGCAAACGGTCTCAAGACAATTTGGAACTCATCCAAACGGTCTCAAGACCGAGAGGACAATCACCCAAGACCGTTTGAAGGTCTCGGGTTAAGTAAATTGACCAATTGAGGACCTATTTGCAAATAAGTTATCAATTTAATCAAAATGCTGTTTTGTGGATCAATCATGGTTCAACCCCTATCAAATCACCTTGGACTTTGATGAAATCTTGGGCAAATGGTATCAAGGCCATGTGGGGTCCACCCACATGATCTCAAGACCGTTTGGGCCATGTTTGAGCCCATTTGGAGCTCAAATGAAGGGTTCAACCTTGTGTTGGGTCACATGGTTGAGTGTTGATGGGTGAACATTGATAGACCCTAATTGAATCGACTTCAACCCTAATTGGTCAACCCTTGAGGGTAAATTGAATGACCAAGTGGTAAAGCATAATCTTAATTGACCCAATTCATAAGTGGTCATCATAGTTTTGTCCTTTTGAGGGCTTCAACATGAGTTGACATTATCGGGTGTATCATTGAATCTTGTTGATGGACAAGTGGTTGAGACCATGTGAGCTCGCGGTCTCAAGGTCGAGAGGAGGCTCGCGGTCTCAAGGTCGTGAGGAGGCTCGCGGTCTCAAGGTCATGAGAGGGCTCATGGTCTCAAGACCGCGAGGGGCCTCGTGGTCTTGGGGTCAAAGAAGGGCAAACGGTCTTCATGATCTTCGCGGTCTTAACCTCTTTTGGAGTCTTCGCGGTCTTGAATCAATGGAGGGCTCGCGGTCTTGGAGGAGGAAGAGGCCTCGCGGTCCTGAGATCAAAAGTGACCAAACGGTCTACACATCAACGCGGTCCTAATGTCAATTGGTCAAAAGGTCAAATCAACCAATGGGTCTCAAATCGATTGAGGGTTGATGGTTGAGATCAATCAAGATAATTCAAGGTTGACCCCTTTCAATCGATTGATGATATAAATGGTTCAATGTTGCCCTAATCAAACCCTAATGATAACCTAGGATATTAAGGGGTTAATGGACTAAGGTTTTGACCATGATGATGATCAATGGGGTGAATTACCAAAATACCCCTGAAGGGTAAATTAAGTAATACCTTGATCAAATCAAACCCTAATCACATGATAGTGATGTTTTGGGCTATGTTAGCCTATGATGACTTAATTTGACCTGATCTAGAGTGATGTTGACATCACCTAACCTTATGATGAGAGAGAAAGTACTTCTAGAGAGAGAAAGTACCCTTTTCAGGTGAAAATTCAATTAAAGCATCTCCAATGCACAGGAATGAGCATAATTAGGGTATGATCCACCGGTGTGAGATCATAGAAACCCTAATTATGATAAATGATGAACCTTTAACTGATCTAAGAGCATCAATGAAGATGTTACTCATACATGATGATGTGATGAGTTCAATTCACCTTAATGTGAATAGTAAACCCTAATTCAAGGGTGATGACATGTAATGTGAATAGTAAACCCTAATTCAAGGGTAATGGCATGATTTTGAATATTAAACTCTATTTGATGTGAATTAGAGATTTAACTCTTATAACAAGAGTAGGAAGTATATTCCTTATTTTTGTATTACCTTTATCAGTTGTATTAACCATGCAGGTTCTGATATGAAGGTAATCATATCCAGGTATGGATGTTGATGTTATATTCATTAAAGGCATGTTGTTAGCCTTATGAATAAGTAAAGTAATCTGATGTCTTGTCAGTGGCATCCTATGCTGATAATGGGCTGTGAGAGCCATGAATACCATCAAGGTCATGCCTTAGAGATGACTTGTGATGAGGATAATGAGAAATGATGATTGATATGAGTTAGGCCTGTTACATTTAGTATTCTTCTTTTATAGCTGCTATGCTATTGTTATTGTTTGAAGAACAATGTATGCTGTTAAAGAATACTGAATGTACCTAACTAATCAAGTATAATGTAGAGCCCTGATCATAGATCCATCATTGTCAGAGATTAAGTGATGGTGAAACAGGTTTTCCTCAGGGAACTCCTGGAGCACATACTTTTGAGTATGCAGGGTACATGGATGTGTAGAACCTTGCATCCTAGTGTAGGAAAGTGATGTAGATGTGTAATCCATCCATCCTTCACTATATTTCCATACTGTATCAGTGGTAGGTAAACATGAAACCTCCTGATGACGAAGAAAGCACAGATATCTGTATCAGTGGTAGGTAAATATGAAACCTCCTGATGACGAAGAGAGTACAGAATGCCACTGTGACTCTAGAATAGCGAAGGACCAGTTTACCCTGGTGAGCTATAGTAGTAGAGACACGAGATGTCCTACAAGTGATCCTCTTACTGACTGAGGAAGGTGAAGGTCATGAGAATCCGGCTCTCTTAATGACCTATGTATGATACTGATGTGACTTCTCAGCGATCAGTTGGGGTATGAGTGGTAAGCCTCATCTCCACAGGGCATAATATTGTTTGTAAAACATAATCAACCATGTAGTATAACTTGTTAGAGATAACTCCAAGTTAGTTGATTGATGTTACATTGCAATAGTGTTTATATTCTCCATATCTCCTAAATTGTAGAGATCTTGTTATACCTGCAACTGTATAGAATACTTTGAAGGTTTTACTGCTTAAGATATTCTTTGATGTTATAATAAAGCTTCTGGCGAAGAGTTATAACTCTCGCTGGGACAATTATGTATAATTGTCTCACCCCGTAGACTTCAACTTTTTAGGTGGACGTCGGAGACGAAGGAACCAGCCTACAGGTGATCCGTCTCAGCAGCAGCACCAGGGGCAGTAGTAATCTCAGGTGGAGATTGTCCTGTCATGTGGTGTAGTTAGATTCAGTCCTATGTGTCCTCTGTACTCTCAGGTCTTGGAGTCTTTTGTATAGTGATCTTGATATTTTGTATCTTGATGTATATAATTACTCAAGAAGTAATTATCCGGAGATGTAAACAGTTTATCTCTCTTTATGAAAGAAGCTTTTATGGATCCAAGCTCTTGTCTCGAAAAGTTTTAATTTCCCGTGATTTTTTGTCTTCCGCTGATTACCGATTCGCTTCTGCTACGTTTTAATCGTGTTTATGTCATGGTTTGGAGATCAGAGCCCACACTATCTTTGTTGATGTGGTATTGCATTTGCATTGTGTTCCAATTACCATAGTGTCTGACCAAAGTCCCCAATTCATGAGTCGCTATTGGGAGCGACTACACACAACTTTCGATATGTAGTTGAGGTTTAGCACTTCCTTCCACTCATAGATAGATGGTCAATCTAAAAGGACCATTCACACCTTGGAGGAATTGTTGAGAGCTTGTGTTCTCTAGCTTTTAGGAATTTGGGATGTGCACCTCAACCTGATAGAGTTTGTCTACAAAAAGAGTTACCAAAGTAGAATGGACATGGCACTGTATGATGTGTTATATGGGAGACATTGAAGGTCTCCATGGTATTTGTTATGACCCACTCCATGATTTGTTGATAAATACCTCGAATTACATGAAGACATCTCAATTAGTGTTGAGTATTAAATTAAATATCATGGATAATCAAAATAAGTTAATATGTGAATCAATAGTTGAGTTTGAAGCATCTGAGGTAATTAATGTTAATGGCTATGATGATCGTTAGGTTAATTAGGTTGAGTTGAGTACTCTCTATTGCAATTAGTGTTTTGACCAGTTGTGATAAGCTAGTTAACATAATTTTATGCCTTTGGAAGATAGAGGATCTCGTTCTTGAGAGTCTGCAAGAAGAATCATTTGATTCGGACCCTCGAGGCAAAAGTTATAGCCTTTTTAGTTTTCTTGGACTTGAGATGCAATTTTTCCATTTATTTATCCCTTTAGTGGGTCTGCTACTTTATTTCCTTTATCTTCTTTCTTTCCAGTCGACGCTCAATAGAACAGGAACAGAGCGCTTGAGCGGCCGCAGCAGAGGGGGAGCCAGAGGGCGATTTTGGGCTCCTGCTTCGATTCAGCGGCCGACTTGCTTCCTTCTTCTCTTCTTTCCTTCCTCGCTCCAGTCCGCAGCCCCGACCAGCCCTTGCGGCGCCGGCCAGCAGCAGCCGCCCTAGCTGCTTGGACGGCCGACCAGTAGCTAGAGCTGCGCAAGGCAGCAGCTGGAAGCCTTTGGGGCGCATCCAACAGTCTGGTCCATCACCTTGGAGGCCGACCTTGAGGTTCTAACAGGAACCCGCAGCTCCTAGCTACGTTTAGGCACCCAGCCTAGGTTTCTCTTCCAACCTGAACGTGAAGGTGTTGCTGCTTGTTTGCAGCAAGTCCGGCCAGTAGCACCTTGGGTGTGAGCTAGCACATGATAACGGCACCATGGAGCTTGTCCAAGAGCCCAGAGTAGAGATATGAAGCCCTAGCCCTTGATTCATCACCTAGTCGAGTCCTTATGCCATTTTGCAGGGTGCGTGAAGCTGCTGTTGCAACAGGTTCGTGAACTGGAAAAGTCCAAAGGTAGAAGACAACCAATTTCCGCCCGGAAACAGGCCCTAGGCACATCTTCGGATGAATCCGGACATTCCAAATCACAGTGAGTAGGAGTTCATTTAGTTATCATCATTTAACTCCTTAGTTGGAATTTTTCGGTAAATTGTGCATTTTTGCACTGATATCAGTGGTTATCAGGCGTTTTATCGATATTTGATGAAACTTGAATTTTATTTTATAAATTGTTTCTGTATGATTATACATGATATAGAATAGCTTCTGATCAGTGTAGAACAGTTCAATGATTTTATTTGGTGCAATGTAAACCAAAAGTGCTTGATACAATTACTTGAATACAAATAGTGTTGTGTATGTTTAGGATAATTTAGATATTTGACTAGCTCTGAGAATGCTTTTGTACCAGTTGAGTAGTTTGTTGAATGTGAGTAGCAGTTCATTCAGTAATCATTAATTAACTCAATTTAAATGCTTACTTTCTTCTGTATCAGTTAGTATAACTTTTAAATAGTATAATACATGCATTGGAGTATGTCAGATTCATTGGAACTTGAAATATTTATTATGCTTATTGAAAATGATGAAATTTCCTGTATTAAAGTTGCAATGTATGTGCTGATTTAACAATAGATGTTTAGCATTGAAAGTGGATAAATGATACTGAATCATGTCTAATGATGATAATGGATTTATATTTGCTTCATGTGTTATTCAGATTGTGCAATATGCATGAAATGTGATATTCCTGTTTAAATGTTTATTTGTTAATTAATTATTAGACTTAGGTGCCCTAACACCGTAGAACCCCTAAGAGGTATCTGCAACTTAGGGGTGAAACTCGTGTCCAACATCAACCGGTTGAGTAATTCTGGTGGCACGAGGGTTGATAGACAGTGTCCAACACCAACCGATTGAGTAATTTCGGTGGCACTGGGGTAAATAATAAGTAAAATAAAGGGTTATCCAACACCAACCGGTTGAGTAATTCTGGTGGTAACCCTGTGTTGACTCCCTGCGCCTGTGTACTCAGGTCAGGAGGAGTCTGGAGCACACGTGGTTGTGCAGCACACGTGGTTGTGCAGCACACGTGGTTGTGCATTGAGGCTGTGGAGCCTGGGGTCCTGTAGAAGAACAGGGCTGGTGTCAGACTTAGCATTTCCCGGGTGTGTCGCTAAGTCTTGTACGGTGGGACCGTAGCATGAACTTGCTGCGGATCTTTATATGCAGAGTACACTGCATATATTTAGGGCATAATAATAATATGAATAAGTAATCATGTAGGATCACAGTAAATTTATATAACTGTTTATTTACCTGAATTATCTGTTGATGCTTAGAAATGTGATTAATATCTGTATATCTGCTATGTATTTAGAACTGCCTTGCTTAGTTCTGCATTTATGTTTAATTTCAATTTATAAACCTGATGAGTTGTTTAGTGATAGCTAAGTGAAATACTATTCACTGAGCGAGTAGGCTCATACCTCTACTCAAAACATTTTCAGGTTATCATCAGCAGCAGGAAATCAGAAGGATCGATTTATCCTTACGCCTAGTCGATAGAAGGTTCGTAGTTAGTAGTTAGAGGTCTCTTAGTCCATTCCCCTCGATCTTAGGGACAAGGTGTGAGTGAGAGAGAGAATGTGTACAAAGATGTAAATTAACTGTTTCGCTTTATTTTATGTCAAACAATGTAGAATGTTGTAGACTCTGTTTATATTGCTAGTCAGTTAATAAAGATGCTTCCGCAGTTTGTTTAGTTTAAATTTATAGCATAAATCAGATTATCCTATTAATCTCTTTAAAAAGTTTTAAAAAGTGAAGAGTGATTGGCTTATGTGTAAATTCATCCTGTCGCGTCCTAATTTCGTGGTTTGTGGTTAATGTGAGATTGGGGCGTGACAATTTTTGGTATCAGAGCTTTGGTTTGAGTACGTAGTTACTCAAGGTCAGGGGACGATAAGAGACCAATAGGATTAAGGTTTAGGTGTCTTTCTTCTATCTGTAATTTTCTAACATGAAGTGTTCTGTTATACTATTGCAGATAGCAGGAAGAGGATGTGGTCACGAGAATCAAGTAATGAGCTTAAGTTGAGTCATTAAGAATCATTAAGGTCAAAAGATAAAGTTATAAGTAAGGTGAATAATAAATGATGAGTTTAGCTCTGGAAGGTCTGAGTGTTTAGATACCATGGCCAGGTGTCTGAATACTTAGATTGACCGGTATCAAGCTACTATGTCTGTTCTTCTCTGGATGCCCTGGCCAGGTATACAGAGGAAGGATAGGCTAGAGAGAAAACCCTACAAATCTTAGGGTTATGAGATAAGAAATTAATATAGGAACAAGAGATTACATATAGGATGCGATATAACTCTTACTTGATTTTGCTTATTTGATATAAAGATCACTGGAAATGCTTTTATATGCATGAAATGAAAATTTTCATTTTGCAAAGTAAACATGATTCTTTTATAATGTTGTGACATGAAGTGAATTGTTTAATGTTTGTTTTCTTTGTATTAAGGTAGACCCGAAATCATGTATAAATGAGTTGCCCTAAGTGGACATTCTTTCCACATGTTTAAGGTTAATAGGGGTTGATTAATCTCGAGTAGCTCTTGGCTTCAGGACTACAGGTTTGGCCTGGTCCGGCTGGCAGAATGCGTTACTGAGATCTAATGACTCCTATTAACAAGTAAAATAAGGATAGACTCTAGATGATTTAGACCCGTAATATAGTGAGAATATATATACATTAGGATGTTTTAACTACGATAAGAAGTTAAATGTTCTTTGTTCTTGAAAATTTGGGTTTGAGAAGCATAGACCCTAATTGGCCCAAATTAGGATTCAAATAACACATGAATACAGAATTTGATAAATAGAATGTCTCACTAGATGATTTTTATTATTTTATGTGTAACTTTGATTTAGCTCCAATTTGGATATGAGTTGGATATATATAATGTGAGCAACATTGGAAGATATCAGAATTTTTGAAGAATGTTCTGACCTGTTCATCGGCTGAGTTTCAAACTCGACCGATCACATTTTCAGATTTATATAGCAGTGTGGTAATTGAATTTTATCTTTTTATTGGTACGTCCAATTGATCTCAAATTTTAACTATGTTTGAAAATCACAAATTTTAGACACTCTATTAATTTGGCGTAATTTGTGGATGACTTTTGATCTCTACAGTAAGGTGTCGGTCGAGTTGCAACTCGACCGAATCTGCTGCATACTGCAATATAGAAGTGCACTGTTCGATTTTTAATTAATTATTGGTAACTTGAAATTACTTGAAATTTTTACTGGAGATCTGAAACTTCATTAGGTACAACATAAAAAATTTCCAGAATTTTTGGAGCTTCTGTTAGCTGTTTAATAAACGAATTACAGAAACTATTGTGAAAACTGAATTTTCAGCCAATATAATTAAAGTTGAGTGTTGGGTTAATATGCTATTGACCCAAGCAACTCAAATTGATTTATATAATCGACCACACCCGCACACAATAACGCTATGTTATTGTTAAGGATCAAACCCTAGAATGATTAAAGTTGTAGTAGTTTAAGGGATATCATTAGTGATGAAACCTTGAATACTAGTAACTTTGTAAAATAAGACCTTGAGATTTGTTCTATGTTAAGTAAACTGGATTTGATAGTGACCTAGGGTTTTGAGGTAGATAATCTAAACGGTACATGAGCAACATGAAAGGACTTAGAGAAAAGAGTAAAACATAAAACTGAAATGTAACAATAAGAAAGTAGCATAGAATGCGGAGTATTACCCGATATATGATCTGCAGATAGCTGATGTAGTTCATATTTTTAAGACAGGGTGTCATTATCTTTATGATGTGACAATAGATTATCACCCTGGTAAAGAAAATGTGGTGAATGATGCTTTCATAAGAAAGTCAAGTTCAACAGTTAATGCATTCTCTATGGCAGGTTTCAATAGAGACCTGTTAGTAGAAATGTGAAGGTTGAACTTAGACTTAGGGGTGACAACACAAAGTGGTTTGATTGTACGGATGCAAGTCAAGCCTACTTCTTATGGGCAGATCAAGAAACTATCATAGGGTGATAGTAAGTTAAACCAGATCATGCATGACATGATAGGAGGAAAAGAGACTAGAGTTTAAGTTTTTAGATGATGAGGTGTTGTATTAGCATGACATGTTGCGTGTACCTCGAGATAGTGTAAAATTCTTTTAAGGGGAAAAGGCTGAAAAGAAAGATTTTTATAGAAGTGTGTGTTTTGATGTATGCTACGCTTTCGGGAAACACCAGGATGTATATGAATCTCAAGAAGTTGAAATGGATGGTCAGATATGCAGAAGGATGTAGCTGGGTATGTGATTAAAAGTAGTGTATACCAGTAGGTTAAGGTTGAACCCTAGAAATCAATAGCTACCTTGTAATCTTTTTCTATGCCTAAATGGGAATGGGAATTTATCACAATGGATTTTGTGGTAAGATTACCCAGGACACCTAGAGGTTGTGATTTGATATGAATGACTGTGGATAGATTAATTTAGTCTGCTCACTTTCTTCATATTAAGTCGACCTTTGATGTCTCGAGAATTGACTAAGATATACATGGATAAAATAATTAGGTTGCTTGGTAATCCAGTTTCAATCATATCATATTGAGTTTAGAAATACACAACTGATAATGGTACGGTTTGAGTATGAACCCAGAAAAAACACAGATTTAGTAAATCATTAGATGCATGATTTCAAGCTAGCAAGACAGCATTAAAATATGTAAATAAATCTAATTGCATGCTTCCTGTTATGTTAATGTGAGTGACCTGACATTTTACATGAATGGGCACGATTCTCTGAGATATTATCAGAAGTTCTCAAGTACTATTAAATATTTGTGATATGATACGTAAATAACTCTTAATTGAGTTATGCGATGCATAAACCAGGAATTTAGTTAATATGCACGTTCTTCGAGAAATCTCAGATAATTGATAAATATTACAGATGGTTTCTTATAAGTGGAGTAAATTACTCTTATTGGTGTAATAAAATGTTCAATTACATGAATTCAGTATGTATGTGCCAAAATTGATTTGAGTTTGGAATATTTATGAATTTAATCTGTCTGCATGCATGATATAAACATTACTCAGTAATTACAATGATTTGAAATATACTGCTTTTCCAGTTGCAGAATGATACTGTATTGTGATTTGAATTGAAATCAAACAGATGAGATAATGGAAACCCTAAGAGTAGGGTGTTGCCATGTGATTACTGAATGAGATAACCCTAAGAGTAGGGTGTTGGCATGTGATGAATGAACAAGGCAAATGAAACCGTAAGGATAGGGTGTACGATGAATTAAGTATCTTGATATCAATTTTCATTATAAGATGTGATGATGTTTAACAGTTAAATTGCATGATTTAATTTTAGTACCAAAATGACATGCATTCTGTTTATTTAAGAATTT